>CM062294.1:306236021-307522236 GCA_031216915.1 Pictodentalium vernedei
TAGCACCTTAATCCCTTGCTGAACCTTGCGTAAATTTTACAGTTTCCGGATTCAACATTGCTACTACGGGCGGTATCTCGCAATTATTTATTTATTGGGGTGTAACGACACTTTCGACAGCCAGTGTCACCTCGCAATTTTCACATTGTCAGTTGAATATTTTCCTATGAATGCATTGTGTGTTATATATTATATCGCCTCGCAGATTCGAAAACAGCAATGAAATGTTTGCATGTTTCAGATGTTTGGAAATTAAATCGTTTCCCAACTGGACCCAAGAATCACGTGACAAAACAAGCATGTCCACATGACACAATCTGTATTTCGTGGTTATCACGTCGGTGATGAAATGATAAATATGCTTTCTCCGAGTATGGAGTGTTGAGTCTTATTTAGACATCAACCCCCCCCCCCCCCCACCTTAATTTTTTTTTAAATTGAAAAGCGAATAAATTCAAGTTTTGAGTACTTTTGTCATTATTTTTGGAATATAATATGTCGCTATTCACCCCTTTAATTAGTATTTAGGACCTTGTTGAAATTTTACAAAACATTCCAACGTTTTGTTGGATGACCCTTTAACTTGGGAAAAATGCCATTACCCACCCCATTTTGCTAACTTGTACCGAGAAAAGTTCCTTTTAAGGCCTTTTCTCGGTAAAAGTTAGCGAAGGGGGGGAGGAGTAACATTTTTGATAAAACGCGGACTAAATTTTCTATAACTAACGAGCTCGTTCCAATAAGAGGTCATAAGTATAGTTCTGGAAGTAAGTAACAATGAACCTGACATGGGCGGGGGGGGGGCGCGGGGGGGGGGGGGTTACAGCCGACCGACTATCTGGTGGTATTTGGTTGACGTTCAAAAGTTGTCACTTGGAACCAGAAAAATGCCTTCAATATGAAGAAAGTCTATGAAATATGTGAACCTGAAAAAAAAATCTGCTCACCTGGAAATCTTTTACAGCGGTAGTACTGTCCATTTTGATTCCTTTGAATTCCTTTACATGAGAGGTTTGATCTAGTTTGATGGGTTTTTTTCTCATTTTACATAATCTTTTTTTTTACCCCAATTCTCTCTCCTCGAAAGTGAAATGGTAAACTCATGCAAACGAAATGGAGATTCATCCAATGAGATTGTTCGAAATATTTGTTTATTACTAAATATGGACATTTGTGCAAGTGAAGGAATTATGCCTGTGGAGACATTGGGTTGGGAAACTATTCGTGAACAACAATCCATTCAAATGCGAAAACCAGGTCCGCCTGATAAAACACCTCCCGTGAAATCTGGTCAGCATAACAATTAGACTCCAAATATCTGAGGTGAGCAAAACTGGTCTTGAAATATATTTACCATTAACCACCTTTGGCCATTTTATAATATTAACAATGGAATACGCGAGAAATAAATTTTATTAAAGAAGTAATAATAAAATAAAATATCTGTCCATTTTTCAGCTGACACTTTTTACGAGACGTAATTCTCATTAAACAGTTCCAATACGCGTTTCTACAATCATTTCAAAATTTCATTTTGTTTTATCTTTTTACAAACAATTTACGAGTTGCACTCAGTTGAGTTTAAACAGTATTTATATATGTATGTTAAATTTTACGAAAATAACACAATGTACACAATTTCATAATTATAATACAGAATGGGATTCAAGCTTTACTTTATAATCACAATATATCGAGAGTAGTATATCATGTACCCGGACGACCCTTATAAGTAGGACCCCAATTTCATGTCATGTGACCCAATGGCGCCATGTTGTGTTGTCATTGTAGCCCGCTTGAGCGGCCATGCTGTGACGTCATTACCATAGTAATACGTAATATTAGTACGCATGCGCAGCGCATGTTGTTAGGGTGAAACGCGTTTCCGTCGTCCATTTTGTATGTTAGAGGTCTAGGTCGAGAATCCTTTTTTTCATCGTATGTGTCTATGTGCTACTACAAAGTGTGTCACAATGTATAAACATTACAGGTAGCACATTGACACATACGATGAAAAAAAGGATCCTGGAAGTATAGTCGGATACTAGAAAGGGATTCCACGGAGCGTGGGTCTGGTGATTGGTGGAACGTGGAACGTGCCTGTGTGCTAGTACACATTGTGTTACAATGTCTACACATGGCAGGTAGCACATAGGCACATCTTGGATGTAACGTAATGTGTTTATGTGCTAATGCAAATAATATCTCGTCATAACTCAATAGAATTTTCCTAAAATATTTTCACCTGTGCGCCAATGGGCTTCCATAGTTTGTGACAAGCGTGTTCCACGCTTCATAATATATGGTTTTCATAATGAATTTGGAGTTACTTCCCTCAGACTGGGAAAAAGTTTTAACCCTTTACCCGAAGTAACGGCGAAAAGAAAACCCAAAAGAGCACTATTCACAAAAAAAATCACCATTCAGTTTGCATTATTTTGTCTCAGAAACATAGCTTGTGACCCCTCATTGGAACGAGCTTCCTCAGCACGTTCCAATGCGTGGTCATAAACTATACTTTTGACTCAAAAAATTAGTTATTGAATAATTTTGTTTACAAGTGTCGTCTGTCTTTTGTGTTAGGTAAAGGGTTCAACCTCATGCCTTAGCCTCAGTCGCACCCGTATCATTTTACTTTATTATTCAATTTATCTTGTGAACCTATTCAGTATATTATCAAGTACGTAATAAAGTACATGATTACAATCAAGAGCGAAACCATATCTGAGGCTCCAATCAATAATTTTGCAAGTTTGGACATTTTCGTCAATATTGGAGTCTTAGATATCAATTCGCTCTTCATCGCAATCCCGTACTTTCATGTAAGACAAGATTTGATACTTGTACTTACGCCACACACAGTCGGTCTAATACAAACTGAGAGGTCTGTGCTACACGTTTCGAGCTGCTGGAGTCCCAGCATGATCAATTTATTACCTTGACAGACCATGCTCTCACGGCGAATAGACTCATAGTCAGGACTCTATAGTAATGGATGACCTAGTCATAATTTTTTTTTTCTTGGGGTGAGGGGCAGGGGTGTGAGGGATCATGATACTTGGAAGGCCATTGGGCGAAGAGTTTCCTTTATTCTTAACTAGGACCATTTGGTCGTTACCCCTCCCCCCCTCCTCCTTCCCACTTCGGAGGTTACTACCTCTGAGAATTTTTTTAGCAACTTTCTGTGTTCCAAGAGCGAATCTGTGACATTTTTAATGTGTGTAGTCCTATACTGGCGACCATTTTAGGGCTCTTTGTTACTTGAAAGTTGCATTGGGCCATTGTTTTGGGGTGGCCAGCAAGATTTGTAGGGGAAACAAATCATAGTTTGTGGATATCGCCATCAGGGTACAAGAAGGAGATGGATGCAACCTCGTCTAACTTGCTATGCAGAAAAAGCCACAGTGAAGGAAGTACAGATTAGAAGACTGTGTGCTACGAGCGCCTAATATACCTATCCAGCTTGGTCATGGAAAATCGATAAGGAGGGGGATATGAAGTTGTTTGGCACCATTATAACAAACAGCCAGTCACAATAGTGGAAAAGTATTTGTAAAATTCTATTTGGAAGGGGAGGAGGTCTAGTGAAGGTAATCGAAGAGAAGATTCTCTGATAGGGAAAATTCAGAGGGTTTCAAGCAGTTATTGCGTCACTATTTCTCCGGCGGGAGCCAGGGTATTCCCCGACAAGCCCATAATAAAAGAGGCAGCTTCTCCTACAGCTTGGGGGAGGGCTATACCTCCCAAATAGTTGTTGTATCCCATCCTTCCCCCACTCCCGGTGCCCCACAGGGTGGGAAAAGTGTCACAGTGGGAAAGCATTCAACGTGGTGCAGAGGCGGAACTTTGCGCGAAATGCTGAGAGCGTGGGCACGAAGTTTAGTTTGTGGGAATAGTCAAGCGCTGTATAAACAATTATTAAACGATTGGTTGACTCTCTTTTCAAAAGGTTCTCAAACTCTACATTGCTCCGGTCGCAAGCAGTTCGTGGCATGAAAATACGCAGCACAGATTAACGAGCGATTTCAACAGTGTGCATTGTTTTTTAATTCCGTCCGGTGGTAGCTGCATAATGAATTTAGAGTTACTTCCCTTGGATTGTAAAATGTAATTAAATAACGTCTGATCACTTGAAGTCGTTCGCAAAAAAACACTCAAACTGAATGGAATTGACTCGCACCGACTGAGTGGAAGTATTCAGGGGTGTATATATTGGTAAGTTTTCTCGGTCAATTTTCAGCTCGTCGTAGAAATTCTTCTGAGACCTTTCGATGGTAACATTTTGCAACATAGAAGGCGATATATATTATATGATATTAATACTATTGATTGTCACATTACGATTTACGATACGTTGTAAACTACCTTTCTTGACGAGTCAAGTGTCCTTTGTAATAAGCTGCTTCCCGTCTCCGGATGCTTCAGGCACCCTTGTCTACGCCCCACCGATAGTCAGAGCCGTATTATTCATAAGGCTGACCAGGCTGAAGCCTATGGGCCCATAGGGACAGGGGACCCGCCAATTTTTGTTGTTGTTGTTGTTGTTGCTGAGGCACTTTTACCAGCGCCTTAGGACTCTAGTGGTTAAAGGCACTTTGCACACTGCGCCGTAGCGATACATGTATATATGTATTTATCCATATATATACTCGCATAAGTATACTATATATGTACATTATTACAGTACATTATTTTAATGCTTATTTAAATAATATGTCAAGTTGTGAGTCAAATTCTTCAAGATACCCGCAAAATGGATACAGGAATAGGTACTGCGGCATAGTGCCTACCGTACCAGACTCAGGCTGTCAGCTGTAGTGGGGTAAAAGACTGAAGTGCCGGAAAGGCCCCGTTCCGAAGTACCTAAAAGCCAAGCGGTCCGGCCATGGGTTAATACGACACTGCCGGCGGTGTTTATTTGAAACTGTGAATTTCAATGTGTACGTATACCCCAGCTGAAAACTATGTTCGCAAGCATTATTCTTTTTGTCCATTCATTTCAATTTAGCTAAAACAATTTGAACATGCATCTGGTTTTCGTTCACCTAATTTCAATTTTGGCAAGGTTTTGTGGGATGTTCCATGTTTTCTATAATTTCATTCACTTTCTGTTTAGTTCCAATATTTCAATGAAACGATAAACCAGGCTAAGATCAAAGGAAGGGTAAGTCCGCTACGTGGACCAAGTCTTGAAATGCCTGCATATGGGATGTAAGTGTCAATGGAATATACCCGGAGCGGTCCGTCGTCTAATATCAACCTTTTTCAAAACAAAACATTCGGGGTGGGTATGATTGGATAGGCTATTCACACTGCCAAACAGTCACGCCTTGAAAATCACTTTTGTTTTCGAGAATCAATATATTGTGGTTAGACGATGAGTAAAAGAGGGTCATTTGCGAAATCAGTGTACGTGTAAACGATGAGGTGTGCAACCAAGAATACAGCAGATTCAGCCAATGAGGCGCAGTGTTGTAATACACTGTTGGAGAGACCACCGAGAGACCTTTCCAGCAGTGTTTTACACCACAGCACTTCATCTCATAAGTGAAAAAAACCCTCTGTGCTTTTTCCAGGGGAGAGAGAGAGAGAGAGAGAGAGAGAGAGAGAGAGAGAGAGAGAGAGAGAGAGAGAGAGGGTGAGAGAGATTAGGAATATATGTTTACACCATAATACAACCGCCAGAGAACTAGGATCTGGGGGGGGGGGGGGGGGCACTCGCGACATATTTGTATTTCATTTTTGCACTTTTGAGTTCCGTCATTCCAATCTTATTGATAATTGGTTCAAATGCACATTTTTTTTGTTAAGTATTTATCTAACTTCCCCGTCAGCCCAAAACAATATTTCGCTCCGGTGGATAAATTTGTTAAATAAAGAGCGAAAAAGGTGTAATTTTCTTGAATCACCGAACGCATTTGTATGCTTGTTTGGGGCGACCTGTAGATGGGAGCTATCGATTTTCTTCCATTTCCGTCAAAAAAGTTGCCGTTGGCAAACGACCTTTGAACAAAGTTTAGTTAACATCAGTCTATTCCTTTGGCATGCCCTACAGGGCACATTTATGATCGGATCGCTTTGAAACTTGGTATACTTGTTTGAGGTGACCTCTAGATGGGAGATATCGATTTTCTTCTATTTCTGTCAAAAGCATTGCCGTTAGCACCGACCTTTGAACTTAGTGCAGTCGTGCATCAGCGTATTCCTTTGGTACGCCGCACAGGGCACATTTATGATTGGGTCGTTTTGAACTTGATTTGATTGTTTGGGGTGCCCTGTATATTTGAACTATCGATTTTCTTCCAATTACGTCAAAAGCCTTGCCGTTAGTATCGACCTTTGAACTTAGTGCATTTGTGCACCAATATATTCCTTTGGCACATCGAACAGGCCGCTTTTATGACCGGGCTGCTTTTAACTTGGAAAGCTTATGTGGGGTTACCTCTAGATTTGAGCTATCGATTTTATTCCATTTTCGTCAAAATGTTGCCATTAGCAACGACCTTCAAAGTTAGTGCATTTGTGCATCAGCAGTTTCCTTTGGCACGCCCTACAAGGTACATTCATGAATAGGTCGTTTTGAAACTCGGTGTGTTTTTGGGGTTGATCTCCAGTTGATAGGTTCTTTCATCATTCCCGTCATGAATGTTTCCATTTGCAACGACCTTCAACTTTGCTCTTTTTATGCGTTGACAGTTTCCCTAGGCACCCTGCACAGATCACATTTATTTATTTATTTGGAGAAACCTTTAGAATGCGAGCAAATTGATTTTCTTTCATTTCCGTCGAGAAACGTTGCTGTTAGCAATGATCTTTGATTTTTGCCGTTTTTGCATCAACATTTTTCTTCGGCGCGCTCTGTATGGTGCATTTATGAATGGATTGGTTTAAAACTTGGTATGCTTGTTTGGGGTAATTTCTACATTTTTATCCATTTCCATCAAAGATGTTGCCCTTACCAACGACTTTCAACTTTGCCGTTTTATCTGTTAGCAATTTTCTCTGGAAAACTGCACAGTTCACGTTTATGATTCGATCGCTTTGGAACACGGGGTGCTTGTTTGGAGCGACCTCTAAATGTGAGCTTTGATTTTCTTTAACTTTTATCGAAAAATGTTGCCTTTAGCAATGACCTTTGAACTCATTGCATTTGTGCAACAACATTTTCCTTTGGCAAGCCCTACAGGATGAATTTATGAATGGATCAGTTTGAAACTTGGTATGCATGTTTGAGCTAACCGTTAGATGTGAGCTATTGATTTTCTTCTATTTCCATCAAAAAACGTTGCCCTCAGCAATGACCTTTAAAATCAGTGCATTTGGGCATCAATATATTCCTTTGGGATGCCCTGCAGGGCACATTTATTAATGGATTGCTTTGAAACTTGGTTCAAGTTCATAAAAAAAAACCCTTTGCCGTAGCAACACCCTTTGAACATAATGCATTTTGCATCAACATATTCATTTGGTAGGCTCTACGAGACACATTTATGAATAGATTGCTTTGAAACTTGCCTGTTCGGGGTGCTCTCTATTTGGGGGCTATTGATTTTTGTTTTTGCATTTCCCTCAAAAACGTTTTCGTTAGCACCAACCTTTGAACTTAGTCATTTGTGCAGCAACTTATCCCTTTTGCACTCCCTACAGGGCATATGTATGAATTTCCATAAAAAAAGAGGGAAGAAAAAAACATTGTCACTAGCAACGACCTTCAAACTTAGCACATTTGTGCATTAACATCTTTCTTTGGCACGCCTCAGAGGGCGCATTCATTATCGGATTGTTTTGAAACTTGGTATGCTTATTCAGTGTGACCAAGATTAGGAGCTATCGATTTTCTTTTCGTTTCCGTTAAAAACTGTTGCTGTTAGCAACAACCTTTGAATTTAGTGCATTTGGGCATCGACATTCTTCTTTGACATGGCCTGCTGGGCGCATTTATCGTTGGATTATTTTTGAACTTGGGGTGCTCATTAGGTGAGACCCCTAAATAAGAGCTATCAATTAGCATTCATTTCTGTGAAAAAAGATGCCATTTAAAATGACCTTTAAACCTACTGCATTTGTGTATCAAATTTCTTCCTTTAGCACCCCCTTCAGTTTACATTAAAAAATACACGGAGTGCTCTGACGTTGTGCACATACAGTGCAATTATGTTGAAGTTTCACCAAATAACATTGGAACCAATGATCTTCAATTTTGCTATTTCACTTCAAACTTACCAAGTTCAAGTTTGTCAAGTTGAGCTACAGTATCACTGACACTTCATATTATTCATACGTTCGCAGTTGTTGTTTGTCCATAACTTGGGGAAGTGAATAATAACACTTTGGCCGGCCGCTGATTTGCCGCGGTTCTCGTATGAGAAGGCCTCGGTTACCCCTGTTCTACCAACTGTCTCCCTATTCCCACGTTCTTCTCTCCTCCCAACACTCGGAGACGAAATGTTTGATGACATCACTTGCCCCATTCTTCCCAATCTCTCCGATTAGCATATTAACCCTCTCCTTTGAGTCGCCCCCTTACCACATGTCCTTCATTCTCCCATCCCACTTCCCCATTATACTCCCCGTGAATCTTGTTCTTTTAGACTGGTATTTTGGGCATTCTAGAAGAAAGTGTTCCAGGGTCTCCACCACGTCCAAATTACACATCTGGCACTCCCTTTCACTGTTTTTCCCAATTTTTCCCCTCAGCTCCAGGGACCGCGACCCTCAGCTTGAACAACAGTGAAGCCTCCCACCCCACCCCACCCCCAAAGGTGCCATCAAGGTACTCCTCAAAACCAGGCTTCTCTTTATCACGCAGGCCACCCGAGATCTCTTCGATTTGACCCCCTCTCGCCAATTACGGTTGCAATCCTCCATGACCCTTTCTCTGACGATCTTTTTACCCTAGTTTGCCCCAACGTCAAGGTCCGAGATCTCCGGTGAGTAGTTTTCTACTAGCTCCCTCTCTTGGACCATCCACCCCGTCTTGATATTTGAGTTGAAAGTTCTCAGGAACGTTACTTTACACCATCGGCTATCGGGGAGATTTACCAAATAATTAAGATAACCGAGTTTCAATAGGTCTATCCTGTACTTGATCCTCATCCACCCAAGCTCACCCCTGATTGCTTCAAGCGCTGCGGCATTACTCGAGCATGTTATCCATCGGCCTGCATCATTCTGCAGGATTTCCAAGCTCTCAACAGCCGTCTGGTTTAGGGGTACAACTTCCGTACCGTATGTTAAACTTGGCTGACCTACCATTTCCCAAATGGTTTTCCCCACGAAAACCTTATTGAAACTGTTTCTCCCTATAAGTTTCATTTGGTTAAGGATTCGCTTAGCCTTCAGAATCAATTTATTTGTGTGGTTTCGGTAGATGCCTCTTTCTGTGATGTTTATATTTACCCCCCCAGGTACTCATAGTCACTAGTCTCTCCTACACTAAGACGCCTGCTGCTACCTTCCGGAATGCAGAACTTCCCCACTCTCCACCTTCGAGTGGGATCCACTTTGCGGCCCACAGGTATAACTTTGCGCTTGGTTTCATTAAGTTTGAGTCTCCATTTGCTCTCATATTTCCCAACAATTCCCAGCATCTTCGCTAGCCCCTCTTCGCTTTCTGACACTAGCACCATATCGTCTGCAAAAGATAGCCCTGGGATCTTCAAGTCACCAACTGCAACCCCCTCGTCGCTATGCAGGAGTTCATCTCCTAAACCTTTGATGTACAATGCAAAAATAATTGGCGAAAGGATACACCCCTGTTTTAGGCCTATCTCCATATGCGCACGTTTTGTTGTAATGTTTCCCAGGCTAAGTTCACTCTGTACATCTTTATATAATGCTTTCATAATCCCACCAAACTCGCCTCCCAAGCCCAGAGCCCCCAGCTTGCGCCACATACCCTCCATCCATACTCTATCGGGGAGTTGGACAACTCGTACCCTGGACGATTCGTACCCTGGACAATTCGTACCTTTCCTTGGACAACTCGTACCTTTCCTTGGACAACTCGCACCCCGACTCTGAACAACTCGCACCCCCGACTCTGGACAACTCGTACCCCGACTCTGGACAACTCGTACCCCGACTCTGGACAACTCGTACCCCGACTCTGGACAACTCGTACCCTAAAGGTTTCATACCCTGGAGACTACATTACTAAAAAATACCCCTACTCTGGACAACTCGTACCCCGACTCTGAACAAGTCATGCCCTAAAGGATTCATACCATGGAGACTACATTACTAAAAAATAAGCAAAACTATTCATGAAAATCACGTTTGACATTTATTAATTCAAGAAACATTTATTAATCCAAGAAATATATTACTAACAAATAACAAAACAAAGATAGCACACACAAAGACAGCACACACAAAATGCACAAGTAAAATGCACTATAAGTTCACAGAGACCCGAGTAAATGATAAACACTATCATGGGCGCATTTATGGGTGAGGCGAAACTTAAAACTTTAAGCGTGTCGATTTGAAATTACTGTCCTACATGTCTGTGATTTTGCACCAGTGTTGGCTGCCTGTATAACCAGCCAGCACTGTCAAATTTGTCTTGGTACTACATGCACACCAGTGTAACTTACATTGGTGTGTATGCAGTACCAAGACAAATTCAATTTATTGGTTACGGTTTCCATGACATATTCATGAACCTATAGAGGCATGATCAGGCATCTGTTCCAGCGGATACGACATTTCCTTTGCGTGAATTTCGCAAATCCTGTATCACTAGGATGCAGCATTTGCACAATTTGATACCTCTTTGATACCCCCCCCCCCCCCCCCCCCCCAACATTCGGATCGAATGGCCTAAATGTGCTAGCACATATACGTATATACGTATTTCATATATATTCTCATCGGGAAATTTTCATCTAGTAATTCACAAAGACTGTCGACGAACACCTCAACATAACTTGGACAATAATGTATCGAGACTTCGACATCACAAGGGTGGTGTCGACTTGCCCGCTCTAGCTTCAGCTTTTGTGAATAGCGCTGGTCGGTTTTGGCCGTTAATTAAATAATTTTTTTGTCTCAAAAACATAGCTTATGACCCATCATTCCAATGAGGGGTCATAAGCTATGTTTTTGTGACAAAAATTTAAAACATCAAAATTTGAATGGCGATTTTTGTGAATAGCGCTGGTCGGTTTTGGCCGTATATTAAATAATTTTTTTTGTCTCTAAAACATAGCTTATGACCCCTCATTCCAAAAAAAAAGCTGGTCGGTTTTGGCCGTTAATTAAATAATTAAACAATGGAACATATGTCTTTTTTATTGGTCATCTTTTTCCTGTTTCTTTTTGTCACTGGTTTTGTCGAACTCATTTGGCTCAAGGCTGAAGCCGCTCTCTAAAACGTGAGTGAATTTTTTATGATAATTAATGAGACAGTTCGTACCTTTGCACTAGACAATTCGTACCTTTCCACGGGACAATTCGTACCTTTACACGGGACAAATCGTACCTTTATACGAGACAATTCGTACCCCGATATTAGGGTACGATTGTCCAGGGTACGAATCGTCCAGGGTACGAGTTGTCTAAGATCCGCTCTGGAAGTACGTCTGGCTAGGACACGTGCATCACGGAGGAGGTTGCGCACTGTCTGATCAGAAATAATTCGTAGTCCTGGAATTGCCGACGCCGTAGAGGCTGCTGTTGTAAAGCCTTTCGCGCGAATTTTACAGCCGACTGAAGCACACATTGTGATCATTTCACCGAACAATACTAGCGGAAAAAAGAAACGTTTTTGTCTGTGGCAATATTTCCAATGTGTTATGGATGATTATTTCATTGTTTGGACTTTGATTTTATTTCTTCATTACTGATTAAATTCTGACGAGTTTTGTTGTCTTAACACAGAGGGTGTTTGCATGGAACACGTTCAATCGTGGGTACCCTATGGCAATTCCTGATCAAAATCAATAGGGGGTGCGCTCACCCCATGTTACAGTCGCTGCTCTAATTCTCCTTACCATTGACCCCATCAAGTTGTGGGATATTATTCCACTCCGGCAGAAAGAGCCTGCTTCAGCTGAGTGACGTTGTTTGGGACGTTGACGCTCTTCTAACGCACGCGTCAGAATATCGGTCACCTCGACGTCGATAGCAAAATTGTCGTCCATCTGACCTGTGAAGCGTGAACAGAGACTCGTCAGTGAATAACACACGTATCTCCAGTGGGCCATGGGAGACGAATTTGGTGCGTGTGTCCGCAGAAATTGCAATCGACGTTGACGCAGGGACGTCACGACAGCGGGATGTGTGTGTGGGGGGGGGGGGGGGGGGGGGGGGGTAACACCCCCCCCCCCCCCCCATCAATCCTGGCCAAAATTTCCTATAGTTGTAAATTCGGATGGCAAGTCAATGGAAAGTGGCAAATTTATTCTATCAGGATTTTGGTGCTTCTTTGGCGATGCTGATGTCTCCTTTACATCCCAAAATTCCAACACGGTTTCAAATCGGCAAAAATTCCAACTGTTATTATTTACAATTACAGTGTACGTAATATCGAGCTTCATAAGTATGCATGATGTCAGTCGGTACGAGATTTCAATAGTACGTTTACTTACAGTAATAAAACAAAATCCTCAAAATGCACTTCAAGAAAATCACATCATGTCAAATCGTTATCCTGGGTTACTTCTATCATTCACAGTTCCAAAATGATGAAACATCAAAAATTGATCATTCCTGCACAAGATCTGATTTAATGTTAGGACAGTGTGAATTGCTCAAAGTCCTCAGCTTGAGCATTTGTTTAGCACATATTCAATTCCCAGAATAATACCAAATAATAATAACAACCTGATAATTCTATCATCAATATGTTGGTATTTCAGTTACTAAAAATCAATTTCATGCCCCCTTTCATGGCTTCATTTTCTCATCTTTCCTCGGTAGTGAAGTTTCAACTAGGGGGAGGGATCTGGATGAGAGAAACACCCTCCCGTTCCCTCCCCAGTTAGAAATCCACTACCCTACCCCCCCACCCCCCCCCCCCCCCAATCGGAAGCTTCTAGCCACGTCACTGCGTTGACGTCGTCTGGGTGTAAGTTGCGGAACAATGTAGGGTCGCCGTGGCCTTGAATTGAACTCCCCCAACCGATTCCTAACTGTTCTTAGACGACACATTCGGAAACCATGAGTGCCTACAACCTGGCGCGGCGTCTCCATCGCCGTCTGAAATCGGTTACGGTTTGAGAGACGTATAACTCAATCTTGACGTGGCGACTTAGCGCGCGACAATTCGTCTGGGGATGCTCAGGTAATCTTACTGTGACTCCCAGACGCCTGACTAAATAAACTATTTTTGACTCAAGGACACCAATTTGCTGGGCGACGAGACGTTGCGATTGGGCCTGCATAATTAGAGCAATAGTCCTACCCCTATCAACTTCGGACATTCGTGGCCTTTTGCCTTTCAATCGAGTTGAAATGAAATGTTGTACAATCGACCTGTACTGTTCAAAGTCTCGATTTGGTACAGTTTTCAAGCCCACAGTGAGTGCCCCGGATGCACGCTTTGTCGAAAAATCTGTTGAAAGCATATACCGTCTCACGTGGTCATGGTTGACCGAATTTTAACCAAAGACACTCTTTATACAGAAAACTGAGGTAGCTGTGTGTCAAATTTTACTGCATTTAGTCTGCGGATAAAAAAATTATATTACCCAAATTGAACTTGCATTTCTTTTTTCCGTAATTATACTTGGATAATGTCAGGGCGACAAAGAGTACGGGTGCATGTGTACGGTGCGCGGACAAAATCTCATAGGACATCCCCCCATACGGATAAAACGCCATGAAAAGAGCCCGGACAAAACCACATACGGACAAAACACCATACCCCTTAATAAACAAATGGACAAAACCTCATGATGGATAAAACATCAAACTCCTCCAAATTGGGTTCTCAAATAAGCTCCTGAGGTTAATTTTATCCTCCCCGAGAGACAGATCAATTAAGGTCAGAGTGAACCGGGAAATCGTCAGGGAGGTTCAGCTCAAGGCCGGGACGCCTAAGGGATCTGTACTCAGTCCCCTACTCTTTATCGTTTATGTCATGTACCTCCATGAGGTTGGGGAAAAACTATGTCCAGCTCTCCAAATTCGCCAACATCCTGGGAATCTGGACTGCCATTCGCATAGAGAGTATGATTGAGAATCGACCCCTAGACGCATTGGACGACCTGGAAGAATTGTGGTCGAAATGGAGAATAAAACTTAATGTGTCAAAATCGCAGTTAGTTAAATCAACAAACGTGAATAGCCAATCCCTCTAACGGGGGAACTCTTCTGAAAGGAAGCACGATTTCAGGGCATAGCAGTTGGTAGAAAACTGGCCCTCAAACCTTTCTGAAATAAATTAACCAGCAGAGCAGTAGCTCACATGCGTCTGCTCAAAGATCTCAAGGGGACCGGAGGAGGGGGGGGTTGTTAAAGAAACCATCCTCAAGCCCTTCTCGCCTTAGGTACATTCAGGGTCTCAATCCCGACCATGACTCCCTCAATACCGCCTGTAACCGATCAAGAGCATCACGTCCCCGACATGACTCTCAAACACCACTAACCTATAAGTTAAGGTCAACTACGACCCGCCTGCCTTGGCCCCTCTAGTCCAGCTTCAGCGCTGACTTTGTCTACAAGATTGTCATATAAACCCCGTCACTGTCAGACAGGATTACAATTTCTTGCGTTGCGCTCTCTCTCTCCTCGACCGTTCTTGGGATGGGTTGACTGCGCCCGGTGGCCCAGTCGGACAGTCCAGGGACCTCAAAACGCTCAATCGTACCCAACATGATTAACATCGCTGATGGGATGAAAGAGAAATTAGATTTCTAATGGCGACCAGGTAAGATATTGGGACCATACCCCTTTCACCCCCCAATTGTGATTTAGTCTCCGGGCGTCAGTAATTTTTCACGTCAGTCTGCAAATGTTTGTGCTAACAGAATGTGATGCTTGTGTCAATATGACCAACGTTGGTATACTCGATCTGTGATTTTTAGGTCGTTTGAAAACGAAAATGCGAACACGTTGTGATGTTTCGGGGGTTTCCTTCTGAGACAATTATCAATTTTGATATTATCAAGTTCAAGGATAGCTATCAAATTCGATTCAAACGATAGAGACGTCAAACCGATTAACGATAATTCGGCTGGTACAAGAGTTAACTAGATGGGGTGATGGGGAGATAAGACATTTTTAATAAATTAAATGTGTTCAGGAACAACAGTTTAGGTTTTGGAAACAAAGGTTTATATTGCCACGGGTGTCCCTAATACTACAGTAAGGAGACTTATATGATATCAATATAGGACAGTCTCCGTAATGTATGTCTTGGGGAAAGAAAACATTAGGGGGACGGTATTAGGGAGACATAGGTAATATATCTGGACTTTGCCGTCATACCATGTATTTTCGCCCAATTATAACATAACCATGTTGAAAGGGTTAATAATGGTAAAAGGATTGTCTGTAGTGTGCATAGAAAGCAAAGTTCCCCTAAGTGAGGTTTTTTCACCAAGTCCCCCTAATGTATGAAACAGGGTTATATATATATATATATATATATATATATATATATATATATATATTATATATATACACTTCATCAAATATTTTATATAACTTCGTCAAATTGCCGTCATGCTCGGAAGTTTACTTCCTTCTAAGCGGCTTTCATTTTTGACTAATACTTATTCCGTTACGTTAAGTGCCGTACCAATGTGTATTATATATATATATATATATATATATATATAAGGATGAAAGACTCAGTCGCCGATGGGGATCGAACCACTGCCTTGATGAGAGTACACTTCTGCGGCACCAATCGCCTAGCGAAACTGGACCAGCGCCATAGACCACTCGACTACCGACAAGCCCCAAAAAAAGGCATGCTAGCAGATCGAGCGTCCATGGAACTGGCACAGTCCACACGAAATTACTCGGTATCCCCCAGAATTAGTTTTTTTACAATGAATTATACCATGTAATGCAGATGAAATCAGTGAGAATCAATCTCTTTTCCAAAGTTCCTGCTTACGGTACAGAATACAGAATTCGGCACTTCTGTTATGCATTTTTTAGGATGAAAGACTCTGACGCCGATGGGGATCGAACCACTGCCTTGATGAGAGTACACTTCTGCGGCACCAATCGCCTAGCGAAACTGGACCAGCGCCATAGACCACTCGACTACCGACAAGCCCCATAAAAGGCATGCTAGCAGATCGAGCGTCCATGGAATATATATATAGATAGATAGATAGTGGTAATGATGGAGTATATATATACACATAATGAGAAAACCCGAAAAGAAAAGAAACCTGGTAAAAGTAAAAGTAGAAAGCAAAAGGTACAAAAATACTGTTGGACTAAGTCTGAAAAGCATTCTAGTAAGTCCAAACACCCGATAAAACCTGATATTAATATACCCTTCGAAAATTGAAAGGAACAGAAATTTTAAAATGTCAAGATACTTTCATGTATCACATGAAAGTAAGATAACTGTATGATTTTTTTTAAAAAGTTGCACTCCGTCACCTTAAAATGCACCAAGTAGCCCGCAAGGAGGAAATTTTAGAGTTTGGTGAACTTACCAGAATCCTTTTCAGAATTTGTCTAACAGTATTTCGTTTACCTTTTGCTTTGAGAACTTTTATCGCCACATTTCATTTCGTCCGTCGTCTGTGTGTATTTTTTTGTTGCTGTGTCTGTGCCCTGAAGAAGGTCTTCATCTGAAAGCTAGGTGAAAATTGTTATTTTCCTATGCTGTTTGAGCTTTATTTAGACGAACTTGTTTCGCTTTAGGCTCTTGCATCTCTCAGATGCAGCATACTTGAAACAGATTTGTTTTATCAGAATGTAGACCTTTTTATATAAATAATGATATACGCAGAGGACAAATAACGAGTTGTTGCTCGCCGTTGCTCGGTGGCTCTCTCCGGGTACTCTGGCTTCTCCCACCCGTAGAACAGTCATGGTCATGATTAGCCATTGTGCAGAAATATGCGACCTTAAACACCAATAAATAAATAAATAAATAAATAAATAAATAAATAAATAAATAAATAAATAAATAAATAACGAGTTGTGTTGGATGGGTGAGAGAAAGCTGCCCGTCGAGGTTCATTAGGCCTGAGATGGGGTGCTTCCTCTCGCCTATCCAGCATCCACGAGTTTTTTATCCCACTTAAAAACTGTTTGTTGTTGAATAGTTCAATAGATGTAAAATATCCAACACTTGGCTGTTGGATATACAACTATCCAACTATTGAGCATGGGGTAGTCAAACGTTATTATATGCTAGCCTGTGAATTATCGCAAATTATCTAAAAGATATTTCTCGATATCTATCAACTCGATAAATATCGAGAACTACTCCCACAATAGCTTCCTAAATGACGTCACGCTTCGGCGCATGACGTCGCCTCGAAGGAAGGATCAGCTCATCTTTGTTATTGTTTTGAAACGTACGCATTTGGGGTCGAATTGGATTGAATATTGTGCAATAAAATGTCTCGTAGCATATAATAAAAAAGAAAATGTACTCTATATTAGTCAGTATCTGGAATTATCTCATGAGTGTGGACCTGAAAGTTTTATTTTTCACTTGCGCTTGCTTCAGGAACACACGATGAATTTTTTCAGTAGCCTCCTAAATGTCGTTACGCTTCTGTGGATGACGTCGCCATGGACGTCGCCTTGAAGGAACGATCCGCAGCTTTCTGTTATTGTCTTGAAACTGTTTGCAGTCGAATAGGGCTGAATATTGCGCAATAAAATGTCACTTAGCATATAATAAAAAGAAAATCTACGCTGTTTTAGTGAATATCGGGAATTATCTCATTCGTGTTGACCTGAAAGTATTTCTTTTTACTCGCGCAAGCGCTCGCGAAAAATAAAACTCTCAGGTCCACACTCATGAGATAATTCCCGATATTCACTAAAACAGCGTAGATTTTCGTGTTGACCTGAAAGTATTTCTTTTTACTCGCGCAAGCGCTCGCGAAAAATAAAACTCTCAGGTCCACACTCATGAGATAATTCCAGATATTCACTAAAACAGCGTAGATATCCTCTATATATACTAATGAATAGCAATGATGACGTCAGTTAAATATATATACTCTACCATTACCGTTATCGTGTATTCATATATATATATATTCGGCGTTCCTCCTCTCTTTCCTGAAGGTGAGAGTGTTATTACTTGTCAGCAGAAAGGAGTTATTAACTCAGGACAAACTTGGAGGTAAACAAAACTATATGAGGTTGGTTAACATTTTTCAGTTTTCTGTTCGTCGGTCATGATGGTATGCATGCTTATGCGTTGTTGTCTAATCTTTGTCAAGTGAGACTGAGGCCTTTCGGAATGATAGTCCTTTTTCACATAGACTGTCTTTT
Organism: Pictodentalium vernedei; assembly: GCA_031216915.1. Classification (NCBI taxonomy): domain Eukaryota; kingdom Metazoa; phylum Mollusca; class Scaphopoda; order Dentaliida; family Dentaliidae; genus Pictodentalium; species Pictodentalium vernedei. Next base: position 306,254,457 of record CM062294.1, read on the forward strand.
AATGTTATCAACATTTCATTCTTCTGGAGCGTGGCTGTTATTCATGTTCATTTTCTTCAATATCAGCAAAGAGAGGATGTACTGCAAGAAAAAGAAAACATTTATAATGTTGTTACTACATGGAATTATAGAGATACGGGCTCTTTATTAACCCTAATTAGTAGCCCATACCGTACCAGCTGGAAGTGGAGGATCACAAATTTCCAAGACACACTGGACCTCTAGACATGATTCTGTAACCGGGTTGTCATTTAATCAGATAAAACAGAGGGCCTTTTCGTTCGTACATCTTCATTAGTTTTAAAAACTACTGATCAGCGCAGAACAATCACTAATATATAATGTGAATTATGGTAAATTATGAATATCAAGTTTTCATAGGGAGCGCGGTGGCTTAGTGGTAGACTGTTGGACATCTATGCTAGAGGTCCCGAGTTCGGTTCCCGTCCGGGACGACTCGCGTTGTGTCCTTGAGCAAGGCACTTTATCCCGGTTGCCTATATGGGGACTCGATGACGCCGTGTACTAAGGCGTATTGCACGTCGATGGTGAATATGTCTTCAACCGCTGTAACCCTGCTTGAGCGTAGCTTGAACAGAATTAGAATGTTGAGGAGCTGAGAGTTGCTAGTCGATGCTCGGTGGTTCTCTCCGGGTACTCCGGCTTCCTCCGCCCGTAAAACAGTCACGGTCACGATTAGCCATTGTACATAAGTATGAAACCTTACACACCAATAAATAAAGTTTTCATGAATTGACGGCAATAATCAACAAGTTGGACTTTTAGTTGAACTGAAAGTCCAACTTGATGGTTATTGCAGTCAATTCATACAAGCTACAAAATTTATCATAATTCATATATGTAAATTAACTGCGGACCACAACGCCAGTTTCTTTTCGAGTAAGATGATCATAGCACTGGTCTCCATACTTGTAACTGGATTGTTGAACGTCAGCGAGAAACACCGCCACTCAAAATCCCCCCACCCCCACACACCTTACCAAAATGACGTCAACTCAATCAACGTGGTAACTTATCCCAATCCATGACGTTTGATGACGTGTAGTGTAACAAGCTTTCACTTCATCAAATGTTTATCTTGCATGAAAACAAATATCAACTTTCCAAACAAGACACTCGGTTTTTTTGTCAATAATAACTTATTTATTTATTTATTGGTGCTTTATGCCACATCAGCATCTGAGACTATATCGTGACGAATCAATTATAACAAAACTATGTTGTAAAAATTCAAACCGGTCAGCACTATTTTTAAAAATTGCCATTCAATTTTCATTTTTTCCGTTAAAAACATAGCTTATGACCCCTCATTGGAACGAGCTCGTTGAGCTCGTTCCAATGAGGGTTCATAAGCTATGTTCTTGACGCAAAAAGTGAAAAAAAATATTTTTAGTTATTCAATAATTTTGTTTGCAAGTGTCGTCTGCTTTTCATGTTATTTATTTATGTTATTTTATTAGGATTTAACGACACATTAACAGCCAAAGTCATATCGTGTCGGTGACATTTTTACGGATGGATGAAGCCGCAGTACCCGGAGAGAACCACCGAGCAACGACGAGCATCTGCCAGCTCCTCCAAATCGTAACTCCGCACTGCAGCACAAGCCGGGTTAGATTGGTTGAAGACATGCGCATCATCGACGTGCAGTACGCCTAAGTACACGGCGTCATCGTGCCCCCATGTGGACAATCGGGGTTAAGTGCCTTGCCCAAGGACACAACGAGTCCGGATCGATCGCTCAGACGGTCACCCATCCAAGGACTAACCGGGCTCGAGGTTGCTTACAACTTCCAGCACCCCCTCCCAAGATATCGGCGGTGGAGATACTTTTTCTCTCTGTGGCCAATGAGCGTCCCAGAAATCCAGTTGTGTATTGGTCTGTGGATGGGGATGTTAGGGAGAGAGCACCGATAAATATACTTTTCCTTTGAAATGACTGGCAACATTCTCCTCTCCTGTCAGTCCGCGTATTAGGATAAACTCGTTCCAAAGAGGGGTCATAACCTATGTTTTTGAGACAAAAAATGAAAAAAATAATGAAAATTAATTGACGACTTTTGTGAATAGCGCCAACGGTTTTGGCCGTTACTCTGAGTAAAGGGTTAATTGGTTGGGTGCTGGAAATCCAAATTTGCGCATTTTGCTGAAGAGTAGGTACTACAACTTAAAGGCTTCATATTCTGTGGAAGTGCATCATTTATTTTATTTATTGTGGTTTAATGACACTTTCGACAGCAAGGGGCACCTCGTGTCGGACAGTTTTACGGGTGGAGGAAGCTAGCGTACCCGGAGAGAACCACCGGGCAACGGCGTGCAACTGTCAGGCTCCCCAACATACTAACTGCACACAAGCAGGGTTAGCATTGGTTGAAGACAAGTGCACCATCGACGTGGAGTTTGCCTTAGTACACAACGCCATCGTGTCCCCACGGGCAATGGGGGCGAAGTGTCTTGCAGAAGGACACAACGCGGTTGCCGCAGGTGGGATTCGAACCGAGGACCTCTCGGCTTGCAACCTGCACCTCTACCTACTGAGCTACCGCCCCCTTTGTGTGTCATAAAATCTTTGAAGCGAAATTATTTTATTATATATTAAATTTATTATGTATGGATTTGCCTTGTTGAAATTTATGGCTGAGCGCCTGTAGGCAGACTCCCACAAATTTTAACAAGGCAAGAACATGTGAACTAAAATAAAAACCTCATTGATTTCTGTGCCCCTGCCACACTTACTACGGGATTTCCCATGGGACTGCCTCTGGTCTAAGATGTCTATTGGAATTCCTGTAGTAAAATTTGGGTCTACAGTGTCTCCTTTGCACTGAAACATTTACTATAGGATTCCCCACAGGACTACCTTTGCTCTACAAGTTCTCAGTTTAAGACCAAAGATGTCTATGGGAATTCCTGTAGTATATTTTTGGTCTATAATGTCTCATCTGGGTATGGGGAATCCTATATTAAATCCTTTGGCCTAAATTTGGGGTCTTCACTACTATGATATTATCATGTGCCATGTTGTTTGTGTAAAAGTAGTGGATTACGCCCACCCCCACCCCCCCCCCCCCCCGCCTTGGTTTCGCGGCCTTCGTTGTCAAGAAGTGCGATCAAGTGGTTATCTGGGAGAGGGGGGGGGGGGGGGGTAAATACGCTCCACTGGTACCTGTCAACAAATGTCTTACCTGCAGACACTCAAGTCTAGACACAGTTCTTAGCCGTTCCAGATTACAACTGGTTCTTTTGACTCTTGTGGTCATGGCTCTATCCTACATACTGTTTCGTGAACACTCAACGCACATCCACCCCAAAGTGGTCCCGATGCCTCTCGACTCGCCGAGTGACCATCTACTCACATGCTTTCCACTTTAGCCGAGGTGCGTTCTCAAGTCATTTACCTCAACTGATCACGGGCGTTCACTGACACGCGGAGAATCCATCAGCTCCGTTGATTGTGCCTGTGTTTGTTTGTTGTGTATGTTTATTTCGTTTTAACGACGCTTTCAATAGCCAGTGCCGCATCGTGTCGCTCAGTTTTACTCTTGGAGGAAGCCGGAGTACCCGGAGAGAACCATCGAACACCGGCGATTAAATGTCAGACTCTCCCACTTACTAACTCCACACAAGCCGAGATAGCAGTGGTTGAAGGCAAATTGCATTGTGACTCTTTGTACACAGCGCCACCTTTCTCCACTTGGATACTCGAGATTAGCCCTTTGAATCCTAGAGGTATCTTCCATATCAGTAAAATGGCAGCAACGGGAAGAGTCCATATTCATTATTTGTGGGTAGACCAATCAATATTTTCAACGTGCAGCGTAGACCAATTAATATTTTCAACGTGCAGCCTTGGGCCTGCACGTTGAAAATATTGATTGGTCTACACCACACCTTCACTCAAAAGTCACCCTACTTAATGAAATTATGAAGTATCATGTTACTGAGCCGGAAAAGCGGCCTCTGCGGTTCAAAGGGTTAAGTGTCTAGCCCAGGCACATAGGGCAGTTACTACTGGTCAGGATCAAACCATGGACCTTTTGGTTTGAAGACCAGCGCTCTAACCACTGGGCCCAGGTGTTCGCTTGTCTCTCAGTGAACTGTAATACTGACAAATCCGAAAAATACCTTGCTTCTTAAAGAATATGGCGTACTGCAAATAACATGAAGGTTTTCTGGTGGTATCACACAAAGAAGAGTGACAGTCACTTCCAGCGCGGGAACGGTTTCAGAAATAACGACTGGAGTTACAACTGTAAGATCGAGTCTTGGACTGAGACTGTGTTTAGCTAGGAAACAGAGAAGCATGTTAAATCAGCCTGTCATGTACCCAAACCCCTTTTTATTTAGTGTAGCAATTGGTCAGTGGAGTGTTACGTCCACTTTTGTCGTAACTAATGAATTTTTCCACTTTTGTAACAAAAATCGCCAGGTTTTGTCAAAGCTCTCACTTTAATAATAAAAATCGTCAGGTTTTGTCATTAATTCGGTTACCAGTTTTGGAATAAAAGTCGACAGGTTTTGTCATATAAATAATAAATATTACCAATTTTGTCATAGAAATCAACAGGTTTTGTAAGACATGACTTTTTTCCACTCCCATCAAAATAAAACTGTTAGCCCAAAGTTCAACTAACCCATCTTATATAATATCGCGTTATTGCCTTGGGAAGTACGTAAATCTGGGTCATATGATATCATATTAACCCTTTGAACCCTGGTGGTATCTTCCATATTAGTTCAATGACAGCAACTGAAAGAGTCCATGTTCATTATTTAGAGGTAGCCCAATCAATATTTTCAACGTGCAGCCTTGGGGCTGCACGTTGAAAAATATTGATTGGTCTACCACACACCTGCACTTAGCATCCATCCTATTTAATGAAATTATGACGAATCGGAAAAACTGGCCGGAAAAATGGCCGCTAGGGTTCAAAGGGTTAATGCGTGTGTGTGGTTGTCAGGTATGGTTGTATATTATGGGTGGTATGTTCCCGTTGGCGTACTGTTATGTTAGCGCATGGTGCTACTTAAAGAACTTACTCACCTTACGCCTTTTACTTTCGCCTGGTTGCTATGGGAAGCACGAAATGGTAGGTTATGTAGTGGTGTGCAAGATCGGAATTGTTAAGTATGTGAGTTTATTTATTTATTATTTATTTATTGGGGTTTAACGACACTTTTGACACCTCGTGTAGGGCACTTTTACAGGCGGAGGAAGCCGTAGAGAACCACCGAGCAACGGCGAGCAACTGTCAGACTCACCAACGTACTAACTCCGCACAAGCAGGGTTAGCATTGGCTGAAGATAAGTTAAGATAAAGGGTTAATTAGTTGGGTGTTGGAAATCCAAATTTGCGCACTTTGCTGAAGAGCAGGTACCACAACTTAAAGGCTTCATATTCTGTGAGAGTGCATCATTTATTTTATTTATTGGGGTTTAATGACACTTTCGACAGCAAGGGTCACCTCGTGTCGGACAGTTTTACGGGTGGAGGAAGCCAGCGTACCCGGAGAAAACCACCGAGCAACGGCGAGGAACTGCCAGACTCCCCAGCGTACTAACTCCGCACAAGCAGGGTTAGCATTGGTTGAAGACAAGTTCACCATCAACGTGCAGTACGCCTTGTTACTCGGCGCCGCCGTGCCAGAGATTGAGTGCCCTGCCGAAGGACACAACGTAGTTATCCCTGGTGGGGATCGAACCATTGACCTTTCGGTTTGAAGTCCAATGCCGTAACCAGTGAACCACCGCGCTCCCACTTGGGTTTATTCAAGTAGTCTTCAATAAAACGTGAGACTTGATAGAGGCTGAAGGATAATTTTAACTATACTATTCAAAGAAAGTACGGAATATTTGATAAAAGTGAGGTATATGAAGAAATATATTTAAATTTTCACCAAAAAGACAGTTAAAGCATTGCACTGCGACATCTGGTGAATGATTTCAGCGACAGTTGGGTGTCTGACAAGCTCACATTCCACGCTCTGTGTTGTAGAAGACATGGACGGTCAGTCAGAGAATTTACCACATTCAGTCCAAGACCTCAATACCTTGTAAATTCTCCTGGGTTCGCGAGACTAGCGCGAATCCGACGTGGCATACTCTTCACCAAACGTCCAATATCAGCTTGACTGATGTTATTCCATTCTTCCTGCAGTGCAGTGGCGAGTTCCTGGACATTGGTAGAGGGCTCTTGGCGTTGTTGTAGACGCCTGCCAAGCATATCCCAGACGTGTTCGATTGGTGAAAGGTCTAGACTTAGTGCTGGCCAAGGCAGTGTAGTGATGTTCTGCTCCTGGAGGAACTCTGTAACGACACGGGCCCTGTGTGCTCTTGCATTGTCATCTTGGAAAATGAATCGACGGCCGTGACGTCGCGCAAATGGCACCACGTGAGCTGCTACCATGTTGTCACGGTAGTACTGCCCTGTGACACGCCCTTGGATGACATGTAATGCTGTTCTGCTTGTCGTGGTTATGCCTCCTCACACCATAACCGATCCACCACCAAAACGATCGTGCTGCTTAACGGTTACGTCATGATATCGTTCGTTCCGCCGCCGCCACACTCTGTTTCGCCTGTCGTGGAAGTCGAGAGTGAACCTCTATTTATCGGAAAACATGACGTTGCTCCACGATTGTCCTTGTGCTGTGGTGCTCCACACCAATTACGCCTTGCTGCTATGTGACGTTCAGTCAAACGTGGAATTATTCGAGGTCATCGAGCGTACAAATTCCAGCTGTGTAGGCGATTTCGGATAGTCTGACCACTGTCTCGCACATCTGTCGCTTGGTGCAGCTGCTGTCCAATTTCTGAGGCATTTTGATGGCGGTTAAGTAATGCTGTGGTTCGGATGAAACGATCCTGGTTAGCAGTTGTTGCCCTTGGACGACCTGATCGACGTCTGTCATCAACATTGCCTGTCTGACGGTTGCGTGACCACAAGCTGCTGATGACCTATGCATTGAGACACTACAGTATGTCTCTTGCCAGCTTCCAACATGCCAACGGCACGCAATCGTTCGTCACGTGTCAGTCTTCGCATATCTCAAAAGTTTCGTTTCGACCAGAAACTATTGATGAACGAGTTTATAACAAGAAAAGAACGATGACACCTCTGAAAAAGCCTGTCCAGTACAAATGAAAATTTCAAAACGTACTTCACAGACATTAACGCGACGCTCGTGCGAAAAACCTGCACGAAGTTTTCGTGGGCCGGTGGCATTCATGATCCACACTAAACTTGGTAACATATTGATGTGCCAATCACGCGTGTCCAATCACGTGTATCCAATACCATTTTCCGAAAATATCAACATCAGTTTGGATATCTCCTACTTTTTTTGAACAGTATATATATGGCAAACTCACCGATGCGGTTTGCTTTTATAAATATCGCTGGTGTTGTTTTTCTTGTTTTCTTTTCTTTCTCTTGAGCCTGAAACGGACGAGGCGATTAAAATATGCTTTTCAAATTGTATATATGCTACTCCAAAAAACCCTTGAAAGTTGACAGTTAAAACTAGAGGTGTGGCCAAGATCATTGTAAAAGGGGCTGCACGTTGAAAATATTAAGTGGTGAACCCCTACACATTGACTTAGCAGCCGCCTTAGTTGATGAAATTATGGAGTATCATGTTCTCGTCCAGGAAAAAACGGCCTCTCGCGTTTAAAGGGTTAACCCTTTATCCAACGTAACGGTAAAAACAGGCTAGCGGTATTTACAAAAATCACCATACAATTTCCATTCTTTTTTCATTTTTTGTCTCAAAAACATAGGTTATAACCTCTCTTTGGAACGAGCTCGTTCCAATAAGGGGTCATAACCCATGTTTTTGAGACAAAAAAAAAATAAAAAATTAGTTATTCATGAATGTTGTTTGCAAGTGTCGTCTGCTTTTCATGTTAGGTACAGGGTTAAAGAATATTATCAAATAAAGAGTTTCGAGTATTCAGTTCAATAACGATAAACTCCCGCGCTGTGTCCTTGGGCAAGGCACTTAACCCCGATTGCCTACATGGGGGCACGATGACGCTGTGTACCATAGCGTACTGTATCGATGGTGCGCATGTCTTCAACCAATCTAACTCTGCCTGTGCCGCGGTGCAGAGTTCAGAGTTACGATGTTGGAGAGCTGACAGCTGCTCGTCGTTGCTCGGTGGTTCTCTCCGGGTACTCCGGCTTCCTCCACCCGTAAAACTGTCACCGACATGATGTGACCCTGGCTGTTAATGTGTCGTTAAACCCTAATAAAAATAAAAAATAAATAATAACGATAAAAAAATCTCCGGAAACTACATTAACCTTCTAGCCAACACGAATAGGAGACGACACTTACAGAAATAAAATCTTGAATAACTAAAAAAAATCAATTTCATTTTTCCCCAATTATTTATTTATTGTGTTTAAGGTCACATATTTATGCACAATGGCTAATCATGACCGTGACAGTTTTACGGGTGGAGGAAGCCGGAGTACCCGGAGAAAACCACCGAGCAACGACGAGCAGCTGCCAGCTCCCCAACATCGTAACTCCGCACTGCAGCACAGGCAGGGTTAGACTGGTTGAAGACATGCGCACCATCGACGTGCAGTACGTCTCAGTACATGGCGTCATCGTGCCCCTACGCGGGCAATGGAGATGAAATGTCTTGCCCAAGGACACAACGCGTTTGCCGCAGGTGGGATTCGAACCGACGACCTCTCGGCTTGCAGCCTGCACCTCTACCTACTGAGCCACCGCGCTCCCCCATTTTCCCCAAAGCATAGCTTATGACCCTTCATTTGACCGAGCTCTACAAGCTCGTTCCCATGAAGGGTCAGAAGCTGTGATTTTGAGTCCAAAAAAATAAAAAATAAAATTTGGATGTCGATTTTTTTTTGTAAATAGTGCTGACCGGTTTTGCTCGTTGTGTTTGGGGAATTAACTTTAAATCGTAGAGCCGAAGGCAGCTAGAAGAGTGGAAGCCAAGTACATGTACATCTTACGTGCTAACCCTTACCTAACATGACAAGAAAACGATACCCGACAAAAGAGTAAGTAGATAACTGAAAAATTTCATTTTTGCCTCAAAAACTAAACATATGAGATATGACCAACTCGTTGGAGCGAGTTCGTTCTAACGAGGAGGTCATAAGCTATGTGCTGGAGGCAAAAAATGAACAAATAATGAAATTAGAATGGCGATTTAGTTAATAGCGTTCACCGGATATTACGGGTACGTTAGGTGAAAATTTAAACAAGGACGAAGGTCGAATTTTTTTTTTCTTTTGGGTGGGGGTGGGGATGGGGGTGGGGTGGAGGCGATTCAAACGGCATGTATAATCGTATTGGGGTGGGAGGATGCACAATGAAAACTGCTGTCCTAGGAAATAATTGAATTGTGGTGTCTGAATTAGATATTTCTGGTCGTTTTCAGATGAAATTGAACTCTTAATTTGAGAGTTAACCCTTTATCAACACCAAGCGGAGACGATACTTGCTTCACCAGCTCGTTCCAAAGAGGGGTCACATGACATGGTTTTCTTGAATTTTTTTAATATTACATATTTTTTCAAATTTTCAAATGCGAAATTTGAAAATTACGCGTACCGTCGCGGTCGCTTCGTCAGGTATACGGTTAAAATAGAATGTAATTGATACTCTCAATACAGCTGTTTATAATTAACTGCGTACAGGTAATTATTTGGCTTATCCTGGAAAGACATTGTTCATTTATTTTGAAGAATTTGCGTACAGCTGTAAGTCTTGATACATTCAGAAATTTTAAACAAACGCGAAAATGAACTTATTTTTTTCACAATGTCATTAGGATATTGAATTGAACAGAGAAATAGACAATAGTTCACTGCTTGGAGTGACGTACGATGTTTATTCTCGAGTGGGATGCGGAAGGTTATTTTCACGAGGCGCTAGCCGAGTGAAAATAATCCCCGCATCCCACTCCAAGCAGTGAACTATTGTGTTTATTATATTTTCCTGATAATATATCTGCAACACAAATACCCCTCTTGCGTCATCCAAGAGCAGTTTCCCAAGGTTGCTCAATTTGTTTTGACGGTTAGAAAAATCGGCGCATAAACACAAAAACATGAATGAATGAACGATAATATGACGTCACCAGAAAGGAATGCAATGACGCTCGTTTTCAAAGGGAAATTCAAGTGACGGGAGATATGAACTTATGAAGGAAATCAACACATTTTAAAGAAATAGTTCAATCAATCACCATGAATGAGTAGTCATGTTCAACTTCTTATAACTTTGTGTGGATGTGTACATAGTTATTGTTTGCTGTCAGTTGGAATATCAAGAAGAATATTTGTCGAAGTGGATTGGGTGTTATCGCTGGATTTCGAGGCAGAACAACTGTAATGGTAAAAGTAGTCCGTCATGACTGGGAGTAGGGTATCGCCGTGGGAGTTGAATAACACTTTTGAGGTCGTGGGAGTAGGATATGGTCTTTATTTACAAAGGAAAAGGCTGTAGAAATATAATAATGTCTGGTCGTAAATCTGCGAGGACTTTCAATTGTTGCAAGGGTGCAGCAAACAATTTGTGTGTGTGTTTTTTTGTTTTGGGTTTTTTTTTTGTTGGGGGGGGGGGGGGGGTAGGACTTCGGTGCCCGATGGCTCGTTCATATCGCCCAGTTATTTGGAACATACTTAATTGCTTTTATCAAAGACTTATACGGTACAAATATACTTCCCATTGATAAAATACTTAAATGGCATGGCATTTAATAGAGTTTCATGGCAGTGCTGTCAATTACACACTAGCTAGGTAGAGGTGCCTAACCATCTGAGTGCTTTTAACGGGCCATGGTCATAAAAATCATTTGTTATTAGTTACTCTCTTCCTGTCTGTGGAATTCTACCAGTAGTAGGAGATGTATGAAACGACCCTTATTGGATGGAGGGAATGGTGGAGGGAGAAGTGACGTCATGTCACGTGACCTGGTTACGTCATGTTTGGTTGTCATGGTAACCCGCGTGAGCGGCCATCTTGTGACGCCATCTCCATAGTGATACGTGGTGTGAGTGCGCATGTGCAGCGCGTGTTGTTAAGGTGATACGTGTTTCCGTCGTCCATTTTGTATACTGGAGGCCGCAATCTTGGTTTCTATGGTAGCACGTGGTTGCTATGTGACCCAAGACCTTCTAATAAGACAGGGGTATGTTCGGAGGGTATGTTCGATTGAATCGGAGTATCACGAATTACCCAAATAAACCCGACAATCCCTCCAAATCACCGAAATTGACTTCATTTACTACAGATTCCCCATTTCATCGGTATAGCACGTAGTGCTATAGTACCAAGGGGTACAGGGGGTGCGTTCGATTGAATAGGAGTAATTTTTTGGCTTAGAATTCTCCCAGAATCCTCATTTAATTCGAAGAAATACCCAAATAAACCCGACAAGTTTTACTATTTCGAATTCATTCAGAATTCTCTGCTTCTATCTATATATGCAATAGTTTTCGTCTATCTGACCATGTTCTTTTGTTCTAGAGTATACTCCAGCAGCATAGAAGAGCCTATTAGTTGGAACAGCTTTGCTTATTATTACTATATTTTACTATTCTGGTCTATTCTTGTTAGTTCTGACCCTATTCCAAGTACTCTTGTTGTTTCATTTATCTAGATCATTTCTATAAATTATAACTAACCAATCAGATTGCTTGATTTCCCATAACCTGTACTTAATTGTACATAGTTATCTCCCTTTATTACAACGAAGTTGTATCCGATTCTCATCGCCTCTGTAACCCCGAGCACCCCAATTTCGGCACCCCTTTTTTGAAAAACATATGACCTTCGGCACCCCTTTTTTGTCATATGTGCTTATGTGAAAAGGCACAATGTGACACAATGTGCCCTAGCACAAAGGCACATACGGGTATTTGAGGATACCTGTGGCCTGGTATTGTATTATTTGAGGATACCTATCTAGGATACCTTCTGGGGAATCCCTTTTTTGTCATATGTGCTTATGTGAAAAAGCACAATGTGCCCTAGCACATAAGCACATGCTTTATGTGCCAATATGTGCTTATGTGAAAAGGCACAATGTGACACAATGTGCCCTAGCACATAGGCACATAAAACCAAAAAGGGATTCCATAGCCACAGGTGAAAAGGCACAATGTGACACAATGTGCCCTAACACATAAGCTCATGCTTTATGTGCCGATATGTGCTTATGTGAAAAGGCACAATGTGACACAATGTGCCCTAGCACATAGGCACATATGGATATTTGAGGATGCCTTTGGCCTGGTATTGTATTATTTGAGGATACCTATCTGGGATACCTTCTGTAGAATCCTTTTTTGTCATATGTGCTTATGTGAAAAAGCACAATGTGCCCTAGCACATAAGCACATGCTTTATGTGCCAATATGTGCTTATGTGAAAAGGCACAATGTGACACAATGTGCCCTAGCACATAGGCACATAAAACCAAAAAGGGATTCCATAGCCACAGGTGTTTTCCAAAAGGGATTCTTAAAAAGGGATTCCGTAAAATGGGATTCCTATCCGACTCTGTAAAATAGGATTCCATGTTTTAACATCGACACTCGAGGGTATTCCCCTTCCCTATTGGAAGAATTTAGTTTAATGGGTTGTAGTTGAAAAAGTTCATTCAGTTAAAATTCAGATCCCCTTTGTTATATTTTCATTAAGTTTAAAAATTTATTCCGTTAAATGTTGTTCATTTCAAAGGGTGTTGATTATATACAGTTCATTCAGTTCAAGTGTGTTAACATTGGGATATATTTAGGGGTTAGGGTTTATTCAAAGAGTTCAAAGGGTTAACACTGTGTTACATATGGGGGTTGTAGTTCATTTCAAACACTGTGATAAAGTTTGGAAGGTTATGTCCAATCAGATCAGTTCGATTTTCTTCAATTTGTTCTGTTCACTTCAATCTTGGTTGTGTTGGACCTTTGTTCACTTTGTTCTGTTCCCTTCCATCTTGATTGTATTTGATCAGATCTGTTCAGTCTGTCCAACTAGTTCAATGAATCCGACTAGTTTGACCTTCTTTCAATTTGTTATGTTCACTTCAATCTTGGTTATGTTGGATCTTCGTTCTTTACCTTCGTTGTTTTGTAGTGGTTGGTTGTCAGTTGTATCTGTTCAGGTTCTTGTAATAATAATTGGGTGTTATCAATCACTTTCCATACCTTCGAGTGTCAAGTGTCGATGTTAAAACATGAAATCCAATTTTACAGAGTCGGATAGGAATCCCATTTTACGGAATCCGTTTTTAAAAATCCCTTTTGGAATACACCTGTGGCTATGGAATCCCTTTTTGGCTGTATGTGCCTATGTGCTAGGGCACATTGTGCCTTTTCACATAAGCACATATTGGCACATAAAGCATGTGCTTATGTGCTAGGGCACATTGTGTCACATTGTGCTTTTTCACATAAGCACATATGACAAAAAAGGGATTCTCCAGAAGGTATCCCAGATAGGTATCCTCAAATAATACAATACCAGGCCATAGGTATCCTCAAATACCCGTATGTGCCTATGTGCTAGGGCACATTGTGTCACATTGTGCCTTTTCACATTAGCACATATCAGCACATAAAGCATGTGTTTATGTGCTAGGGCACATTGTGTCACATTGTGCCTTTTCACATAAGCACATATGACAAAAAAGGGATTCTCCAGAAGGTATCCTAGATAGGTATCCTCAAATAATACAATACCAGGCCATGGCCCATAGGTATCCCCAAATACCCGTATGTGCTTATGTGCTAGGGCACATTCTGTCACATTGTGCCTTTTCACATAAGCACATATCAGCACATAAAGCATGTGCCGATATGTGCTTGGGCACATTGTGTCACATTGTGCCTTTTCACATAAGCACATATGACAAAAAAGGTGTGCCAAAGGTCATATGTTTTTCAAAAATTGAGGTGCCCGGGGATATTGCCATTGGATACAGAGGCGATAAGAATCGGATACAACTTCGTTGTAATAAGGGGAGATAACCTGTACGATTAAGTACAGGTTATGGGAAATCGGATTGGTTAGTTATAATTTATATAAATGATCTAGATAAATGAAACAACAATAGGAATAGGGTCAGAACTAACAAGAATAGACCAGAATAGCTAAATATAGTAATAATAAGCAAAGCTGTTCCAACTAATAGGCTTTTCTACGCTACTGGAGTATACTCTAGAACAAAGGAACATGGCCAGATAGACGAAAACTGTTGCATATATAGACAGAATTCTGAAAGAATTTGAAATAGTAAAACTTGTTGGGTTTATTTGGGTATTTCATCGAATTAAATGAGGATTCAGGGAGAATGTTAAGCCAGAAAATTACTCCTATTCAATCGAAAGCACCCCCGGTACCCCTTGGTACTATAGCACTACGTGCTATACCGATGAAATGGGGAATCTGTAGTAAATGAAGTCAATTTCGGTGATTTGGAGGGATTGTCAGGTTTCCTGAGGTAATTAGTGATACTCCGATTCAATCGAACATACCCTCTGAACATACCCCTGTCTTGTTAGAAGGTTTTGGGTCATATAACAACCACGTGCTACCATAGAAACCAAGATAGCGGCCTCCAGTATACAAAATGGACGACGGAAACACATATCACCCTAACAATACGCGCTGCGCATGCACACTCACACCACGTATCACTATGGAGATGACATCACAAGATGGCCGCTCACGCGGGTTACCACGACAACCAAACATGACGTAACCAGGTCACGTGACATGATGTCACTTCCCCCTCCACCATTCCCCCTCCACCATTCCCCCTCCATCCAATAAGGGTCGTTTCATACATCTCCTACTACTCCTACCGATATATCGAGTCGGCCATTTATTGCACTTTCTTATCTTCACGCTAAAGTCAGTTGGGTTAAAAATCAGCTCAGATCAACTGGGTTGAGTGAATAAGAACCCAATTGAGTTCATATTCATTCAACCCAGGCGATATGGTTTGATTTTTAAGACAAATTATTTTTAGAATGTGTGTATACTTTTGTCGGGCAAGCAAGAGATTTTGCCCAACTGAATACACTATCAGACAAGCTCGGATGTCTGCCCAACATGGTATTTCATAATTTCTTGCCCATCCTTTGCCCGACGAAACCCACGATCAGGAGATTTTTGAGGGGGTGCCACCCCCCCACCCCCACCCCCCACACCCCCGAAGTGTCGACGGCTGATACTTTACAGTGCGAATTTCAGTAACGTGGAGAATTAAACACTTGTATAGCAGGACACCGAAACCAGAGGCGACACGTGTTGCATCCACTTTTGTAACAACAACCACTTTTGTTACAGCTCACCACTTTTGTTTCAACACTTGCCCACTTTTATTACAGCTCACCACTTTTGTTACAAAATCAACCACTTTTGTTACAAAATGAGCTCTCCACTTTTGTTACAACCATCGCACATTTTTGTAATAAAAAAAACTCGCTCACCACTTTTGTTACAACAATCGCCCATTATTGTTACAATTTTTGTCAGTGTGAAATATGAAATAATCTGCAAGTGATGCGAGACGTGACGTTCAGTTATGATTATCGGGTGCGCAGTTGCTCAGTGGTTAGAGTGTTGGTCTTGAGATCGGAAGGTTGTGAGTTTGATTCCTGGCCGGTAACTTGCGTTGTGTTCTTGGACAATGCACTTAACATCCCAATTGCCCGCTTGGGAACACGGTTGCGTCATGTGCCGAGGCGTATCGCACGTTGAAGCACACATGCCTACAACCACTGCTAACCCTGCTCCTGTGGGATTAGTACGTTGGAGAGTTTGCAGTACTCGACGCTGCTCGGTGGTACACTCCGCGTACTCCAGCTTCCTCCAAAAACTATCTTCGACACAATATGACCTCAGCTATTAAAGTGTCACAAAACACCAACAATCCAATCATGATTATCAAACCACACCATTGTCGCGCATGTGAAGTAGTAATGCCACCCCTTGCTTATTGGGTGATATAGTAACCTGCCACCTTGCGACGTAATTGTCGTGGTGATATGTAGTGTATCGCGCTCATACGCACACGTATATCTGAAATGGCACGTGCCTATCGGTGCAGTTATAGGAGATTCCAACTCCTTGAGCCTTGGACCTTCGTAGTACGTGATGTTGACTTCTTGCCCTTTTAGCAGGTTCTCATGCAGATTCTCATCTGACATTATCAGCCACGTGACCGGAAGGGGTGGGGTGAGGTTGCCATGGTAGCCGGCATGAGCGGCCATCTTGTGACGTCATTCCCCTGGTGACTCCTGACTCCACTGCGCATGCGCAGCGCGTGTTTCTACGGTGACGCACTCTTCCGCCAGCCATTTTGACTATGGGCGCCGCCATCTTGGTTGTTAGTGACAGCACGTGGTTGCTATGGAGCCCAATGGCCCTCTTGTTGGACAGGGGCGTGTTCTGAGGGTGTGTTCGATTCAGCGGAAGTACATCACAAACAGCCCAACAACAACCCAAATAACCCAACGGACCTCTTATTTGACTGAATCCCCACCGAAACTTACCCAAACTGACCTTTGTGAGCTTCGCCCCACATGAGTACGAGATGCCCATAGCTCTCACGGCCTCCCTTGCCCTCTTAGCCCCCACCTCATGGCCTTTCCTGACTCATAGCCCTCACCTCATGGCCTCATCAACTCGAACCGAGATGAAGATAAGAGGGGTGTGAGGTGAGGCCTCACTGAGGATGAAGAGAAGAATCATACATTGGGGAGAGCTTTCATAACTGAATTTAACAGCCCGCATGTGCTTTTGTGTTCAGTTATGACAGATCTTCCTTGATATTACAATACAGATTAGACCAATTGTTCAAACAACATATGTGATTGAAAGCCAAGTCACGAACGCAGTGTTAAATACGCCCCGTATAACCCCAAACCCCCTTTACTATGGTGCATTGAAGTGGACGCTCTCAGATGGGGTTTTTTTGGTTGTTGCTATGTTGGTGTGCACAACATATGGTATGTTGAATCTATACTGGAAATGCTCGCTTGCCAGTGCTGGGTGTCTATATAGGCATCCAGCACTGGTATGCAAACGTTGCTAAGTAAAATATGTAAAATTTATATTGGAAATGTTTGCATACCCGTTCTGGCTGTCTATATAGGCAGCCAGCGCTAGTATGCTAATGTTGCTAAGTCATCCTCGTTTATGCGTAAGTATAAGGTAATTGTTGTCATCGAAATTAAAAAGATATGGGTTAAACGGTATATATCACATTGACACTTTAATATTAGGTTGTAATTACTTTCACAATCGACATTTAAAAGCAAGGTTCCAAATTGTAATTGGAACATTGCTTTACCGTGTATATGCACATGCAGGACAGCCTAAAACCTGTGGACGGTGAATGTCACAATGGAAACTTTCCAGCCTGGCATTCACAGCCGAGAGGGTTTTAGCTTGTTTTGGGGTTAAACAGTACCTGTACTGTACTAAAAAAGAAAAACAGTTGAAATAAAATATAATGGATTTTGAAACGAAACTAGCTTCAGGTGAACGTTAAGTTAAATTCAAGGAGCTAATAAATCCAGCACTACCTTGGAATAGATTTGAACTTCTTATACAAAACCACACAAATATCATTATAATTGAAACCTGCTCCATGAAAGGGTTTCAATGACTTCCATAATTTTGTTATTATATTTGAAGGAAAGTGAGACTTACTCCAATATAGGATTTTTTAAAACAGAAAACCACTATGGATGAGGGTGGGGGGATCGTTATATTGTACCTCCCACTCACTCACCCACCCCACTCCCGCACTGACCACACACTACCACTATCCGTTTTCTCACTCGATATCGGCTATAGATCTTAAATATGTATCTATCATGAAGGCAAGAAAAGTCAAATAACTCTTTAGACAGCCAGAGTCGTCTCCTCTCAGACAGTTTTACTGAGGGAGGAAGCCGGAGTCCCCGGAGATAACCACCGCTCAGCGGCGAGTAACTGTCAGACACTCCAACTTACCAATTCGATTGAAGCAGGGTTAGCAGTGGTTGAAGGCGTGTGTACCATCGACGTACTAGACTCCTTAGCACACTGTGCCACCGTGATCCAGTTCGAGCAAGTGAGGTTAAGTGCAAGTGAGGTTTAGTGTCTTGCTCAAGTTCACAACGCGAGTGACTCTAGCGAGATTCGAACTCATGACCTCTCGATCACAAGACCGACACGCAATCCAATGGGCCACCGCGCCCTCCTAAAATACTGTGGTGACGGTTAAAAAGTATTGACAAAAGGCCTCACTCAACTAAGTCAATTCTATCTATAAAAAAAGAAGAGAAATGGGAAGACTTTCAGGAGATTACTATATAAAGTAAAAAGACGCCTCATCCAAGAAGACTGTGTCCAAAAGTTCGCGAAAGAAAAAGTCCCATTGCCCTAAAAGTTAGAATTTTCCAAAAATAGTCAACTTTAAAACTCCTGCACACATTGGTATATGGTGTTGGTACCGGATATATGCAAGAGGTTTAGGTTTTGATAATCATGACTGTACGTCACGTCCAAGTACTTGCAGATTACTTCATTTCTAACACTGACAAAAATTGTAACAAAAATGGGCGATTGTTGTACAAAACGTGGTGTGCGAGTTTTGTTTTTTTTTGTTACAAAAATGGGCAATGGTTGTAACAAAAGTGGTGAGCTCATTTTGTAACAAACGTGGTTGGTTTTATAACAAAAGTGGTGAGCTGTAACAAAAGTGGGCAAGTGTTGTAACAAAAGAGATGAGCTGCAATAAAAGTGGTTGTCGTAACAATAATGGTTGCCAGAGACACGATGATGTCAGATTGCCAGGAGATTGGGGTTGGAAACCTGATTTTGTCCGAGTGTGCTGGTTCAAGTCCTGACTAATAAATATAGAATAAACGTATAGTGTTTTCAAGTAAAAAATTTATTCTACGAGTAGGATTAAGAATGAAACCGACGAGCCTCTGGCGAGTCGGTTTCATTCTTAATCCTACGAGTAGAATATTTTTTTTACTTGAAAACACTATACATTTATTTTGTTTATCCCATAAATCATTTACAGGACAGGCGAAATTCTGTTGTTACTCGCTACAAAACACTGCGAGAAGTGAGAAGCACATTGGTTCAATACCATCGACAAGCAAAACTGCCAAAAATAAACAAGGCGCAGTGATACATTTCTGTCTAAAAATAATTCCCCTTTAAACTTGAGATAAACTTGCAAAAATACCTTATTAAATGAACAATGTTTATCTTTCTTATTTTCGTTGTTTCTTGTTATTTTTTTTCGTCATCGATTCAACTTGAATTTTATAAACAAAGCAGACGATACGTGCATTTGTTTATTTACACTTTCCTAATTTGGAAAATGAAACATCAATCATCATGCCTCCACCTTTCACAATCGAACTTGTTTACTTTTCAGCGCTTGGTTCGATTGATTTACTTTCCGTTTTTTTTGTTAATTGTTGTTCGTTTTATTGTTAGACAGAGTTGAAATGTGTCATATGTTCTGAAACTAAACATTTCAGCGACAGTCTCCCACAAGCGGAAAACAGGCCATGACAACACGAATGCGGTAGAGGTTAAACCCTTGGGGAAAATTTATCACCCTACTAGCAGCTGCTACAAGGTGAATAAAGCAAAAAATTATCCAAGACTTTTATTGTTCGAATAAACGTCCATTTATGGGATAGAATATTCCAGCTACATTATCAAGGTATGCATGATGTATTAACCATTGGAGATTATAATTAAAAAAAAAAACTCAAAGAGTTCTTGGAAATTTATTTGTGGATAAATACATGTGATTGTCGTGACGCACAAATGGATCGCGGCCCACAGATTTTCGTCAAACCATCAGACCGTTTTGCCTATTAATGAAAAAAGCCAAGGTACCAGGCCCAGGGTCAGAACTGCCGCACATTCAATTAGCACCGTAACAGCACTGGATGTCACGGTGCTGACTGTTATTGTGTTGTTAATTTCACCATTTCTTGTAGAATTGTGGACGGGTTGCAAAGTCTCTGAGTGGAATACAAATATGTGGCACATACGTATGCATTACTAATAAAAATACATTTTTGGTGATAAATTCACAGCCACGTGGAATCTGTCGGTTATGATGTTGATGTGGATCAACCACACTAAGCAAAATTTTATTATTCATATTTAAATTAAATAACACTCGCCTTTTTTTAAACAATTCAAACAATGGAAGAAGTTGCACGAACAAGGGACATAATTAAAGTGACCTTCCAAATTTCTTCCAATTCCACCGTAGTACCTCTTTTATATGTCATTAGGACAGGGAGACACGTGAAACTGTATTGTTTTTTTGGATAGACATTGTCTTGAACAACAACTGACAAAGTTTCAGATTGAAATTTATTGTACATGAGTAGGTATATAATGATAGATAACTACCACTTTTGTACATGTACGTGTACAAACTACGTTTACCAACGTGGGATTCAGTGTTAAATCGCACGCTTGTTCACAAAAAATGTCCAGTGGATTTGAATCCCGTTGTTTTTTTGTTACTCCTAGATCGCACTTTTAACGTTCAAATACTCGTGGTGAACGCTGAATGTCACGCGTTTTTAAACAAGAGGCCCCACGTGGCCTTAATCGCTCACCTGACAAAGTGACTCTAAGAAGTATTTTAGGTCACCTTCACCATGTCATGCTTCATCAACATTAACTGGTTGAGTGATAGATTTTGTTTGAAGTTCAACATTTGTTACCTAAAATTAGTTTTATTTAAAATCATTGGTGTGTGGACAATCTCCAATGATTTTTAATAAAGCAAATTTATCTCTGCAGACAAACTGGTTTAGCATGAAGCACAAACAAGGAATGTGAAGAGATAGCCTTGGACATCTCTCCCCAACTGTGGATATCTTCCATGTGCTACATGTATATATTTGCATGCAAGAAAACAAAAATTTTCACAAATTTTCCAAAATATTAGTTTTTTTTATCATCATTGGAACTAGCTCAAATAGCTTATTTCAATAGGGGTATGGGAAGATCAGGTATATTTTTGAGACAAAAATGTGAACATATAAATAATGGTGTTTTTTTGTGAATGATGCTGGAGAATTTTGCGTAAAGATATGGTAAATGGTTTGTTCTAGATACAGAACATGATGATGCAAAAGTATTTAAATTTGATTAGGCAAGTTGTTCCTATAATGCATTTAAAAATTGAAGTAACTGTTTTTTTGCTGACGAACTTTTAGATGTGTGTGTCTGTGTTTGTGTGTGTGTGTGTGTGTGTGTTTGTGTGTGTGTGTGTGTGTGGGGGGGGGGGGGGGGGTAAGAGTGTTCTTGCAAACAAAATTCCTGAATAAATGGAAAATTTTATTTTTTGTGTGAAAGACATAGTGCGTGAATGTTGATTGGAACAAGCTTAGAGAGCTCATTTTAATGTGAAGTCATAAAGCTGTGTTTTACGTACGAAATTCTGGAATAACTAAAAAAAATTGCTTTTTTGACTCAAAAAGCATGGTGTGCGACCTCTCATTGGAATGAGCTCAAAAAGCTCATTCCAATGGGGTATTTACAAGCGATAAGTACATGTATGTTTAAGAGACAAAAATTAAAACTTGAATAGCGATTTTTGCGAAGAATGCTGACAAGTTTTGGCAGTTATGCTGGTAAAAAGGTAAGATATGCAAAGTGGTTGTTTTTTAGAGGCGACATTTAATTAAGGGGAATTAACCCTTGATTACTGAGGTAACTTCTAAAAGTACTGAAATTTCATGAAGCAGTGTGAATAACAGACAACAGTTGCCTAAAAATTTCATGAATAACTAAAATTTTTATTCTTTTGTCTCGAAAACATGGCATATGACCTTTGTTGGAATGAGCTGAATGCGTGTGTTCCAATGAGGGGCCATAAAATTTGAACGGAGATTTGTGTGAATAATGCATTAGTACTGCTAGATTTGGGTAAACGGTTCACCCTGGATACCACCCCTTCTATAGTAGATCTTTTCTGCAAATTTTGTCTAAGATTCTATCAACTTTACAAATAAATACGTTCATGAATCACAATCAGATCCACCCCACAATGTTGCATACCAAATATCAAAAGATTCTGCCTGCTGGATCTGGAGAAGAAGATATTTTAAGAAATATGCCTTAAATGCACTAAGTTAAAATTTGGGCTCCTATACGGAGCCCAAATATAAACCAAGGGGGACGATTTGAACAAACTTGAATCAGATCCACCCCACAATGTTGCTTACCAAATATGAAAAGATTCTGAAGCTGGATCTGGAGAAGAAGATTTTTTAAGAAATTTGCCTGATATGCACTAAGTTCGAATTCGAGCTTCTATACTGAGCCCAAATATGAAACTAGGAAGCCGATTTGAACAAACTTGAATCAGATCCACCCCACAATGTTGCATACCAAATATCAAAAGATTCTGCCTGCTGGATCTGGAGAAGAAGATTTTTTAATAAATTTGCCCGAAATGCACTAAGTGCGAATTCGAGCTTCTATATTAAGCCCAAATATGAATCCAGGGGGCCGATTTGAACAAACTTGAATCAGATCCACCCCGCAATGTTGCATACCAAATATCAAAAGATTCTGCCTGCTGGATCTGGAGAAGATTTTTGAAGAAATTTGCCCGAAATGCACTAAGTTTGAATTCGAGCTTCTATAGTGAGCCCAAATATGAATCCAGGGGGCCGATTTGAACAAACTTGAATCAGATCCACCCCGCAATGTTGCATACCAAATATCAAAAGATTCTGCCTGCTGGATCTGGAGAAGATGATTTTTTAAGAAATTTGCCTGCAATGCACTAAGTTCGAATTCGAGCTTCTATAGTGAGCCCAAATATGAATCTAGGAAGCCGATTTCAACAAACTTGAATCAGATCCACCCCACAATGTTGCATACCAAATATCAAAAGATTCTGCCTGCTGGATCTGGAGAAAAAGATTTTTTAATAAATTTGCCCGAAATGCACTAAGCCCGAATTCGGGCTTCTATATTAAGCCCAAATATGAATCCAGGGGGCCGATTTGAACAAACTTGAATCAGATCCACCCCGCAATGTTGCATACCAAATATCAAAAGATTCTGCCTACTGGATCTGGAGAAGAAGATTTTTGAAGAAATTTGCCCGAAATGCACTAAGTTTGAATTCGAGCTTCTATAGTGAGCCCAAATATGAATCCAGGGGGCCGATTTGAACAAACTTGAATCAGATCCACCCCGCAATGTTGCATACCAAATATCAAAAGATTCTGCCTGCTGGATCTGGAGAAGATGATTTTTTAAGAAATTTGCCTGAAATGCACTAAGTTCGAATTCGACCTTCTATAGTAAGCCCAAATATGAATCTAGGGAGCCGATTTAAACAAATTTGCATCAGATCCATCCCACAATGTTGCATACCAAATATCAAAAGATTCTGCCTGCTGGATCTGGAGAAGAAAATTTTTTAAGAAATTTGCCTGAAATGCACTAAGTTCGAATTCGAGCTTCTATAGTGAGCCCAAATATGAATCTAGGAAGCCGATTTGAACAAACTTGAATCAGATCCACCCCACAATGTTGCATACCAAATATCAAAAGATTCTGCCTGCTGGATCTGGAGAAGAAGATTTTTTAATAAATTTGCTTGAAATGCACTAAGTTCAAGTTTGGGCTCCTATACTGAGCCCAAATATAAACCCAGGGGGCCGATTTGAACAAACTTGAATCAGATCGACCCCACAATGTTGCTTACCAAATATGAAAAGATTCTGCCTGCTGGATCTGGAGAAGAAGATTTTTTAAGAAATTTGCCTGAAATGCACTAAGTTCAAATTCGAGCTTCTATAGTGAGCCCAAATATGAATCTAGGAAGCCGATTTGAACAAACTTGAATCAGATCCACCCCACAATGTTGCATACCAAATATCAAAAGATTCTGCCTTCTGGATCTGGAGAAGAAGATTTTTTAAGAAATTTGCCTAAATGCACTAAGTTCGAAATCGGGCTCCTATACTGAGCCCAAATATGAACCCAGGGGGCTGATTTGAAAAAACTTGAATCAGATCCACCCTACAATGTTGCATACCAAATATCAAAAGATTCTGCCTGCTGGATCTGGAGAAGAAGATTTTTGAAGAAATTTGCCTGAAATGCACTAAGTTCGAAATCGGGCTCCTATACTGAGCCCAAATATTAACCCAGGGGGCCGATTTGAACAATCTTGAATCAGATCCACCCCACAATGTTGCTTACCAAATATGAAAAGATTCTGCCTGCTGGATCTGGAGAAGAAGATTTTTTAAGAAATTTGCCTGAAATGCACTAAGTTCGAATTCGGGCTTCTATAGTAAGCCCAAATATGAATCCAGGGGGCTGATTTGAACAAACTTGAATCAGATCTACCCCGCAACGTTGCATACCAAATATCAAAAGATTCTGCCTGCTGGATCTGGAGAAGAAGATTTTTGAAGAAATTTGCCTGAAATGCACTAAATTCGAATTCGAGCTCCTATAGTGAGCCCAAATATGAATCTAGGGAGCCGATTTGAACAAACTTGAATCAGATCCACCCTACAATGTTGCATACCAAATATCAAAAGATTCTGCCTGCTGAATCTGGAGAAGAAGATTTTCAAAGAAATTTGCCTGAAATGCAGTAAGTTCAAATTTGGGCTCCTATACTGAGTCCAAATATAAACCCAGGGGGCCGATTTGAACAAACTTGAATCAGATCAACCCCACAATGTTGCATACAAAATATCAAAAGGTTCTGCCTGCTGGATCTGGAGAAGAAGATTTTTTAAGAAATTTGCCTGAAATGCACTAAGTTCGAAATCGGGCTCCTATACTGAGCCCAAATATGAACCCAGGGGGCCGATTTGAACTAACTTGAATCAGATCCACCCTACAATGTTGCATACCAAATATCAAAAGATTCTGCCTGCTGGATCTGGAGAAGAAGATTTTTTAATGTTTTTCCCATTGCCTACAGTGTTAAAAAGTGTTGACTCAGCACTTTTTCAAAGTCCCGAAACTGTACCCTATGATAAAACCGATGGCAATTTTTTTTTACCAATCCTTTCTGTTGGTCCTAAGGAAGCTGCACACCAAATAAAAATTCTCAGTGCCGTGCAGTTTTGGAGATATGGGCGTTTTAATTTTTTTCTATTTTTAGCTCCTGCGGTTCCCACGGGGCTGCGGGAAAATTTTTTTTTGCATAAATCAAGTACTCATGACCCAATAAGCCCTCACATAAAATTTGGCTCAAATCAGCCTCTCGGTTTGGAAAATAGAAATTTTGGGCGGGGCAAAAAATTTTGCCCCTCCCATATCGACGCCAAGTATAGCCCCACAAACTTCTCTTGAACAAATCTGAGTCTACACCTCAAAAGGAAGCTGCACACCAAATATCAAGTCTCTGCTACTGCTGGTTCATGAGAAGAAGATTTACAAAGATTTTGGTGCCCCTTGGGGGCGTGGCACCACCCAGGAGGAGGGGCAACTTCATTTGAACAAATCTGAATTGGCATTAGGTAATAAACATTTAGCCAACATTTGAATAAAATTGGGCTAGTGGTTTAGGAGGAGAAGTCGATAATGTAAAGTTAACGCCGGACGACGACGACGACGGACGACGACGGACGACGGACGACGACGGACGACGACGGACGACGGACGGAAAGTGATTAGTAAAGCTCCCCTTGAGCTTCGCTCAGGTGAGCTAAAAAAGGTGAAATTGTACATTTACACTTTTTTTTTACTTTAAAAATTTTTGTCAACGTTCCCATCGCAGATCAGACCATCGATCCATCGTTGGTGAACGCGAGCAAAATTCTGGGCTAGTATAAAAAAAAAGGTTTGTAGATTCTAGACCAGTGGTTCAGAATCTGCAATTGTTTTGAGGCGGTGGGTTTTTCCCATTTATGACGTAAGTAGGGGAATACCCATAGTGGGATTTTCCAAACTCAGCTAATTAACCAATCAGATTGCTTGATTCTCCGCTAATTAACCGATCAGATTGCTTGATTCTCATAAACTTGATCATACAGAGTTATCTCCCCCTCGTCGTGGGGGTGGGGGTCACGCCCGTCATAAAAAGGTGAATCGCGTTTAATAACGTGGATATAATGGCTAGAGCAATGTATACCAAAAGGAGTGATTGATATATATAGGAGAGAAAAAAATATATAAATAATAGTTATTTAAAAAATAAATATATCAAATCGAATAGATAATAAAAAAAAAACGTAAATCATGTGCGCTTCCCAGACTATTAGAGCGAGGTTTCTTTTAAACATGCTGATGAGAGTATATGCAATCTGCGTGAACGAAGAACTACGTCCCATCTTGTTAGAATGATGCGTTGGATGTCGGGATCATCTAGACTTCAATCACGAGAATCATTCGTGCCTGACGATGGAAAGGGAAGATATGGTCGTCAAGTATTTCGAACCAGCGTTCGAATGCGTTAGATTCAACAATGTGATCACGCTTTGGAAGAGATTAGTCTTCTGTAAGAATCAAGACAAGCCTACAGTTTTGGAAGAACTGAAATTGGCGCGTAGAAGTCTGACTTTAGAAGACAAGGGATGCATCATGAAATTATTGTTCAATGAAGCATACGTCTAAGTTTTTTCGTTGATATAAAATGAGGGAGAATAGAAAATAAAAATAAATACACATATAAATTTTTTTATCTAATATTAGAAAGAAAAAAACCAAAAATGAGAACCAGAAATAAATTGTATCCGACGTTAGTGGACGACGAGGATGAGAAGCCGGTCGACGTTTTGCCGATGGCACCGTCGCTAGAAGAAAGAGAAAGAGGAGAGAGGTATCGCACCGATCAAATCAATAGAATCCAAGAGTATTTAACTCGAGAGAGAGATTCTCGCCATTCTCTCAAGAAGAAGTATTCGCGTTTCGTGAAATTCGTCAATTCGATCGACACGACACTCATCACAATTTCCATGGGTTTACACGTGGCCGGCATCGGATTGTTGTCGACCGCGGTCGGCATTCCGATCGAGTTGACCGTAGAAGGAGTGGCTCTCGCCGCCAGATTGTTTAGCACACTCGGAAACTTTTTGAGTAGGAAATTATATCTGAAGGCGAGGAAACACGACAAGATTCGCGTCTTGGCCGACTCCAAGATTGACACGATACCCGAAATGATTCCGATAGCGTTGAAAGACGGTAGGATATCGCACGGAGAATACTTCGCGATATTGAGCGAGAAAACGAAATACGATGCCATGAAAGAAGCCGTGAGAATCAAGACTTGTCAGATCATCAAGGAAGAGATGAAGGATTCTCTCGTGGAAAAGGGGAGGAAAGAGGCCAGGGAGGAATTCAGTAAGATGATAGAACTCAAGAGCAGCGATTGAAAAAAAAATATATATATATAATAAGAACAGAATTAATTAATTATTAAATTTATATATAAAATAAAAAACGAAATTAATTTAAATAACGCTTAAAAAATGTATTGCGTAAAGTGTAAGAGAGTTACCGAGACGAGTAA
The DNA here is from genome assembly GCA_031216915.1 of Pictodentalium vernedei. Lineage (NCBI taxonomy): Eukaryota > Metazoa > Mollusca > Scaphopoda > Dentaliida > Dentaliidae > Pictodentalium > Pictodentalium vernedei. Next base: position 306,282,016 of record CM062294.1, read on the forward strand.
TTCTAGAGAAGTGCGAACTAAAAACGACAGACAGATGCTTCACGGAATTTGCGACGTGTGTGGTTCTATCAAGACTAGATTCGTCAAAAAAAAAGAACGCGAGCAAAGGTAAAGGCATCGTGAATAAAATGATCAATAATCTACCTTTCGAAATGCATCTGCCCGGTCACAGTTTCACTGGACCCGGAACGAAATTGAACAAGAGACTCAATGCCGATCTGACACCCAAATCTTGGAGCAAACCTGTGAATAGGGTGGACGCAGCCACGTATGATCACGATCTGTGCTACGCCGGACATCCCGACACCAAGACTCACAACGACGTCTGCGATAAAAACATGTTGGGGAAATTGAGAGGCATATCGAATCCGACCAGGAGAGAGAAGATAGAATGTTTGCTGGTCGGCAATCTGATCGGTGCGAAACATCGATTCGGATGGGGCATTCAAAAAAAAAAGGCGCATCGGAAAAGAAGAAGAAACGATTATTGACGAGCGAATTGGCTGAGGAGTTACACAAACCCATAGTGCGTAAATTTCGAAAGAGAAGGGTGTTCGTGAAGGGTCTGGATGATATTTGGTCTGCCGACTTGGTCGACATGAGATCGTTTTCGAGGTGGAACGAGGGCGTCAAATATCTATTGACGGTCATTGACGTGTTTTCCAAATACGGTTGGATCAGAGCTTTGAAGAATAAATCGGGACCTTGCGTCGCCGAGGCTCTGAAGAGCGTGTTCGACTCGTCTTCTCGAAAACCGAGTAAATTGTGGGTGGATAAGGGAAAGGAATTCTACAACAAGCACGTTCATCGATTGGTAGACCCCTACTCGATCGAAAACGAAGAGAAAGCCAGCGTGGTGGAACGTTGGAATCGAACGATGAAGGAAAATATGCACAGATACTTCACGGCAAATTCGATCAAGAAATACATATACGCTCTGAACGGTCTGGTCAAAGATTACAACAACACACGACACAGATCAATAAAGATGACTCCCGCGGAAGCTAGCAATCCTCGAAACGAAAAAAGGGTCTACGCGAATCTATATCCTGAGAGATCTAAGATCAGGAAGAAGTCTAGAACGCCGAAATTTGCGGTCGGTGATCGGGTGAGAATCTACGCTTATAAGAAGCACTTCGAAAAGGGTTATACTCCTCGATGGACCTCGGAAATCTTCGTGATAATCAAAATATTTCACACCGATCCGGTGACTTACGAAATCAAAGCTTTGGATGGAGAAGAGATCATTGGAAAGTTTTACGAACAACAATTACAGAAGACAAAGTTTTGATAGAGAAAACAAATTTTTTTTTATTTACTCTCTTTAACATTTTCTTGTTTACACACATATATATAAGAGAGAAAAAAATAATAATAAAAATAATTAAAAAACTATTTTTTAGATAAAGAAAGCAAGTTAATTAATAAACAAGAAACTAAAAATCCTTTAAAATGACAAATATACTAGATATAGCACAAAACATAGTGAAAGATGAAAGTATTCAAGAATATGAGGTTCACGAATATGAACCGGTAACCGGAACGAGTTTGAACAATGCGGGAGAGATAAGAATCAATGTCGAAACTCAAGATCTATTCATACATCCTAGCGAGAGTTAAATGGTGGTGCAGGGACGTCTCAGCAAGGAAGATGGGAGCGACTATGCCGACGACGACATGGTTACTCTAGCCAATAATGGCATCATGCATCTATTCAGTAATATAAGATACATGCTATCCGGACAAGAGATAGAATCTGTGTTTCATCCCAGTCAGGCCATCACGATGTTCGGACTCTTGACGTATCCTGATGATTTTTCGAAATCCAGAGGACTTTATCAGTTGTGGGTGAAAGACACCCTCGGCCCTGCTAGCGCCGGCGCCGCCTTGATATGCGACTACGTCATCAAGACGTCCAGACCTAAAGGAACGTTTTCATTCAGGATACCTTTGAAACATATCTTTGGATTTGTGGACGATTACAACAAGATCATGTACGGATTCAAACACAATCTGACGTTGATTCGAAAAGGAGATGATGCAATAGTGAGACTCACTGCGACCAATGCAGGTAAGATAACTCTACACAAGATATTGTGGTTCGTTCCGCACGTGGAGCCTTCAATCGTGGAGAAAGCGCGTCTCTACAAGATCATAGAATCCAAGAGTAAATTACCCGTGGGATTTAGAATGAGACAGTGCAACACGGCTAGCATTCCTCCCTCCACGAATCACTTCGATTGGAGATTGACGGTGAAATCCGCTTCCGAGAGACCGCGTTTCATCGTGGTTGCGTTTCATACCGATAGGGACGGGTCTCAGGAAAAGAATGCATCGCTGTTCGATCACTGCCATTTGAGAAACATGCAAGTGTTTCTGAATGCCACGAGATATCCAGCAATCGATTACAATGCATCGTTCGACAAGAACGATTTCTGCAGACTGTACGGCGACGCCGCTGATTTTAGAAAGAAGTATCACGGTCTAGACGAATTGATGAGCAACCCTAACATATCTCCCGGCGAATACAAGTTGATGTATCCCATGTTCGTATTCGACATCAGTAAACAGAGTGAACGACTCAAGAGTAGCGTCTTAGACATTCAGATCAAGATGCAATTCGATAGGAACGTGGTGAGAAAAACCGAAACCTTCGCCCTGGTCCTGTCAGACAGAGAATTACAATTCGAAACGGACAGAAATAAGATGTCAATCATTCGATGAGAGATGAGTGTGAAAAAAAAATAAAAAACAAATAAAAAGTAATGAGTAATTATTAAAAAACAAAAAAAAAATAAATAAACGTTAAAAATATGGATGTAAGATTAATTAAAAACCAAAATCTCGAAAACGAAATGGATGTTTTTGACACGAAAACAACAAATCATCTGTTCACTTCAGATTACTACGACTTTAAAATGAAATACTTGAAAAAATGGATTCAAATTGAATATGAAGAACGTAACACAAAAAAGGATGGAATAGTTGTGATTTTGACGAATATCGTTTAAAAGAAAAAGAAGAGATTGATCTCATAACATCTAACGAAGAAATTATAAAAAATACAATTTTAAAATGTCGCAAATGTAAGAAATGTCAAATAAAAATCGAATCTCAACAAACTAGATCTGGTGATGAACCAACAACCGTATTCGCAAAGTGTATAAATTGTAATCATAAATGGATAGAAAATTAAAAAAAGGATGCAATTTTAATCATTGTCATAAGTGACAAAATTCTTTTACTAAAGAAAAAAAAACATTTCAGATATCGTATAATAATATATAATAAAAAGTTATCAAAAAAAAAAAAATAAAAAATAAAAGTAATGAGATCTAGAGAGATTGAACATCTTTCTAAATCTCATTACTTTTTTTTTTTATATAAATCACACATTATTTTTTTTTTAATTCATTATTTTCCACGCGTTCACTGTTTGTTCAAAGGAACTAGTTCGATCAGTAGACTCACCATGGAAGTGGCGGCTTCGGGATTATTGGTTTTCGTAACGAAATTAATCCTGTCTCCGGTGTTCACTTTGATAGGCGTGCCGAACGTGCTAACATTCGCGTGTTGATTCTCAGTCTTTTCGACGCTGTATCTCTTATCGCTCTCTACACCATTCACCATGAGATTACCGACCGCTCTGTTATTCAAATCCGAGGAAGCCAGACTCATTCGAAGGATTTCACCTCCCAGCGGCATGGGATATCCCACCTGACCATGTTTCGATCCGCTACCTCCATTTCCGAAAGACCACTCAGCTTTTCCCTCATCTAAGGTGCTGTCCTCTTCGGCCCACACGGTGATCAATTGTCTAGCATATTTGACTTTCTCCACCACCAAAATCAGGGTGCAGGCATCCGTCATGTTCACGGGATCCGGTAGATTCGTGAGCGCGTGTCCACCCATGTCTAGTTTACATTCCATTATGTCACCCTTTCTCCAGACCGAGTTGTCGTCCACGTACTTTCTGCTGACCGCGCTGGAATCGAATTCGGGATCGTGACTGAGTCCGAATAAATTCTTACCATTCATGTTGATGCCACCCTCCATGGTTCCGCCAGATTGTTTGTTCAGGTAGAGATCATCCACTTGCGATTCTAGGTATTCTTGTGATTGTATCACGGCAGAATCTACGTAGCCCTTGTTGACCGCAGTTGAGTCTGCATCCGTGTTGTCGATCTTCGACAGATTCAATATCTTGTTGAATCCCGCATTCAGATACGATTTCATTTCTCGTCTGTCAGACTTTCTCTGTTCCAGATGTACGTAGTGTTTGGTCGTCACGTCCTTGGGATTCGTGGGAGTGGCTACGTTCATTATCTTGTTAGAATTGGCGTTCAATTCCGAGTGCATCGTTTTCTGAACGTATCTATTTCTCAGGTGTTCGTTGAATCTCGCGTGAGAGTCGTCCGTGTATTTCTTGGTCGCGGCATCGGTGGGATCTATGGGATTCGCGATGTTCACCAAACGTTTGGATTTCAGATCGAGATCGTCGGTCATGGTTTTATCCATGTAATTATCTAGCAGGATTCGTTCGAAATCAGCGTTCCCCCTGTCGACGTATTTTTTAGTCGCAGCATCTGCGAGATCTATCGGCTCGGGAAGATTGTAGAGCTTCTTATCATTCATGTTCAAAGGTTCTTCTCGAAGTTCGTATCTCCGAACGTAACGTTCGTCCAAGTTGGCAACGTCGTAACCATCGTCGACTTCGAACGTCTTCCTCTTCTTTCTTAGGTTGACTTTTTCGTCGTCACTTCTACCAAATTTATCGACTGGCATGTTGTTGTGGATTTTTTTGTTTTTTAGAAAAAATATATTCAAAACGCAGTTTATTAAAAATGAACTATGTTATTTTATTTTTTCGTTTTTATTCGATTAAAATTTTTTTAAAATAATTTTTTATCTTTATATATACTATAAAAAAAAAATCTCTCTCTAATGTAAATCATTGAGAATGTCTTGAAATCGATCTCCTTCAGACCATCTCTTGAGAATGTAGAGACACAGATGACCGCAAAACACTTGATCTGGTGATTGCACTTGTTCCGTGTTGTAACAAACCATCAATTTGTTGAAATAGTTCTTTATTTCTTTTGGCGGCGAGATTCCGTAGCTGTCGAAATAATAAATTTTCTTCTTCCCGTTCTTGATCCACGCCACCCAGTGAGTGCCTTCGCCCGATGAATCGTCTTGATTTAAAATTCCCCATTCCAATTGTCGAGGTCTTCTCTTCGGCAAGGCATCTCTGGAAAACACGCCTGGAAAATCTTTGATTTTCAAATCTTTTGCCGCATTCAACAGATCAGTGTTGGATAGGGGTTCGTTAGGTAAGACGACACCTTCTATGGATATCTTTATTTTCTTATTCATAAATGCATATATATTTTTTTTATTTATTTATTTTATTGTAATTCACTAAAATTACGTTATTTTTTTTCTTTCTTTCTTTTTCTTTTTAAACTAACACTCTCGATGTCTCTATCGATTTCCATAATCTTGAATCTGTCTAATTCCTTTTGATTTTCTGGAATCCTGATATTACCATCTTTTAGTAGAACAGATTCGATCGTTTTGTAGTGATTTAACAAATGAAATTTTTTAGACACCGTGTCGTAAATGTATTTCGCTTGATCTTTTGACAATTTTTTGAACAGGAATAACAACTGCAAATATCTATTATATTCAAATACGTCTTTTTCGCTACCTGTGGAAAAAAGATGACGCAAAAAGAGATATCAAACGTAGTTTGTCTTTCTTGGTTCGAACGTTTTCAGAATTTAAGAATTGGGGTTCATTAGAAAAGACGACACCTTCTATGGATATCTCTATTTTCTTATTCATAAATGCGTATATATTTTTATTTATTTATTTTATTATAATTCACTAAAATGACGTTATTTTTTTTTTTTTTTTTCTTCTTTTTGAACTAACACTCTCGATGTCTCTATCGATTTCCATAATCTCGAATCTGTCTAATTCCTCTTGATTTTTTGGAATCCTATCATTCTTACTCATATCTATAGAATCCAATCATCCACAATCATATCATCTAAAATTAGATCCAAAGTCCAATGTCCGAGTGCCAAAGTGTTTATTTTATCGTCTAACACAAATCTCTTATCGTCATCGACCATCAGCGAAATCTTGTTGACTATTTTGGTATACAATTCGTGATTTTCACTTTGAATCGATTTCATGGTCTTGTGCACCGGATCACCTCCCAACAGACAATCTTTGTACTCTTGGAAAGAGATGTTTTTCTTCACCATGCACGCTTTAACTCCTTTGCACTTCTTGATCTCTTCATCATCTTCCAGATGATAAGCATACAGTTTGGGTCTCAAGCCCACAAAATCGACGATTTGTTTACCGCTGCTCTCGTCCTTAAATTTACCCAACACCTTCTTGTTGTCATTCGATTGAATGTTGGACGGGTGATTGATGGGATAATTGCTTGTGTCAAACCACTCGGCTACGTCCTGAGATATATCTCGGTAGACGTCTTTCGTCTCTATCTCATAAACTAAACTGTCTGTGTCGGTGAACAGTAGTTTGGCTTTATCACCAAATTTTCGTTTGACGTAATCGTAGTGAAACTCGTACATCAATCGCTTGCTGATATCTAAGATGATCGGTCCGAGATAATACAGTTTGTCGAACTTCAGGTGCATCTTTTGCATGTGAACTGCCACTAGATTTTCGTCGAATATGGTTCGGTGTTTGTAATTGGGTTTCGCCACTAATGTTTTAGCTCTTTTCTCAGACGTGACGAGTCGAACGTCTTCCCGATGTTTTCCATCGATTTACCGTACACGCAGTTGTTCATGAGTTTAAAGAAATCTTGTTCGAAATCATTCTTGGCTCAAATTCTGAGATTCGTGTTGAGATCAATGTATTTTTTCATCCAAGGCTCTTCGTCGAATCGAATGATGCGATGTATGTCGACTAATTTCATCCCGTAATCGACGTACTGTTTCAAATTCTCGCTGTAGACGACGTAGTTACGTTTGTTAAATAAATTGGGAATGAGTTTTTCCTCGTCTCCTTTGTTCGGTTCCATTCGTTCGGGAGCCAGTGGATAATCATTGTGTAGATCGTGTAATTCTTCTGGATAGTTCAAATCGACTTCTAAAATGCAAGGATAGTCTCTCCATTTTTGCATCTCTTCCAGTTCCTTTACCCATTCGAAATTTCCAATTGCAGTGAAATACCAAGCGGGATCCAGATCGTAATTTCGACAACAGACGTCTCAAAAATTTTCGAACACATCTGCCAAGTGAAAGAACGTCGGTCTTCAGATAGAGATCGTGATAATCTCTCATGGTTTTCATATCGAATGATTTCCACACGTTTTTAGCGTGTTCGTAATTCTCGTCGGAAATGTTGGATTCGTATAATTTCGAATAAAAATCTTCTTTTGAAGGTAGTGCGGTGTCTTCGAATCTCTTTAGATCGTTCATGTAATCGTAAGGATAGACTCCTTTCCTCAACATGACGTCTACTCGTTCTCCGAAATGTTCGCTCGTGATTTTAAATTTATCCTTGCTCATGTTATCGACTAATTTTTCCAGAGCGGTCGACATGAATGTAAAACTGTCGATGAAACGTATGCATCTACGAATGGATTTCGTTTTTTCTTCCAACGTATTTCCGTCGATTACTCTTTTCTTCTCCATGAGCTTCCATTTCGTGAAGGAAATGTATCTTTCTTCACTGTTCACGATGCAATTTAATTCTTCGTGTGAGGTGCCAAGATTTTTCACGAACAGATGACTGTCGTAACCTGAGAGATTGTGAAATATCACCGCATAGAAAGTGGCGTCTCGATATTTTAAATTACACTTGCTGTGAGCCAGACCACGATACAGACCCTTGTAATGATCGTGGTCTCTGACCTTCTTATTTCCCTCCGAATTCTAGTCGAACAATTGTCTGCATATGTGACATTCGGTGGCTCTGTTATTTTCGTCCTGCTGCTCTCGCGTGATGATCATTTTTGCCGGAGTTTTAAATTTGTCGTATAACATTTGAATTTTCGATTCTAACTCTTCCATGAACCTTTGAGCCACGTCGTCGTCTTCATACTGTTTCGTGTAGGTGAAGGGACTCATGTCGTGTTGCGAGTCGAAAGCGCATTTCACGTAAATGCAATAGCCTGAAGGTATGTGTTTTTGATATCTTTCAACATAACTTTGAAGAGCGTTGGGTTGACAGGAACTCAATTTCGCGGTGAAACATTCGAAATCGGCGTACACGACGAATGGTACTTTTAACCTTCTATTGTGATTTTCAAACTTCACGATGGTGTTGGGTTTGGACATTTCGATGGCGACGCCTTGATTTTCGTTGCAATATTCCTGATGTTTCGCCAACGAGTCTTCGCTGTGAAACACGTTCATGCAAGTGCAACATAAAGATATCTTTCCGCTATGATTATTATTTTGTTTCGACAGTCATCGGCTCGGATGTTTAACCCAACAATAATGACGATTGTCACCATTCGAAATCAATAATAAAATAATCGTCTTTTCTTTTCCGAGATACGAAGTCTGTCTGAGAGGATAGATCTTTTGTTTTTCCTCGTCGTATCCCAAGACGTTCACCGCTGTGGTGGGATTTTGAGCCTCAAAACGTTCGATGTGTTTTAACTCTGTTGGAAAAGTCACTCCGGTCCAATCGAGATTTTTAGAAGTTTCCTTGTAGCGAGAAACTCTATCGGAGTGTATTTCGACAGGGTATAAAGCAGAGGTGACTGCCCATTTAAAACACTGATCATCTTTATTTCTCACGTTGACCACGGCGTGTTTCTTAGTTAAGAAATACGGTAATTCCAAGTAGGAAGATCGTTTTTATTTATGTGAATTTCGAGTTTCAACACCTAATCGAACGTCCAATTACTACCTTCATGTTGATAATTCGTGAGAGACGTCAACATCTTGTCTTTCATCTTTTTGAAAACGTCCGATAAATCTGAACCTCGAAATACGGGTTCGACATTGATCTGAAATATGCATTTTTCACGATGCCCTCACCGGACTTCACGTCGGTTTTATTCATCATGCAATGGAGTATCCTCTTAATTTTTAGTCCCATGTTCATGTATTCGCGAAACAAATCCAATACTTTTTTCTTCACCCATTCCATGAACAATTTCAGATCGATTTTCTTCAACGAGGGAACCACGTCGAAAGTTTTTAAAATGCCTTCGATCGCACTGTCCCGTTCTACGGGTTTCGATTGGAATAGTTCCGCAACAAGTCGTGTTACATATTCTTCTCCTTTCCCTTCATCTATTGCTCGTTGAATTTCGCTTGATATATCTCGTTTGTCTAGAATCTGAAGTGCATCACTCGTTTTCGTTTTAGTTTTTCTTTTCTTTTCTTTGGAAACTTGATATTCTTCAACGGCTTTTCGTTTAGTCGTCTTCTTATTTTTCACAATCGAAACGTTTTTGGTTTTTTTCGACATCGGCATTTTTCACAACCGATGCATCTTTTGACGTCGTTGCTATCGACATTTCGTTTGCCTTTCTAGCGTTTCGCAAATATTCTTGTATGACTTCAATTTTTTTTGATTTAGTTCTATGATTTCTGAAATGTGAAATTTGTAATAGTTTACAAATCTCGTTTAACTGAGGTACGGTTTTCTCATTTAAATTTACCATTGTTTTATCTGTTTGCTTCATTTGTAAGAATATTTTTTTTCTGAATTTTGTATTAAATAATTTGTTAAAAAGTTTTGCTTTTTTACTCTTTTTATATATATAAAAAGTTAAATTTTAACATCTTTTTTTTCTTTAATGTGAATTTTTTTATGTTCCTTAACGTGAAAAAATTGAATTCATACGAGAAAAAGATGTTAAAATTTAACTTTATATATATATATAAAAAGAGTAAAAAACCAAAACTTTTTAACAAATTATTATTTAAATACAAAATTTAAAATATATATTATTTGCAAGAATTCATAAAAAACAAATAATTGATCATGACAACAACACCTAAAAGAATTGAAATTGAAACGAGACGAAGCGTATAAGAAATTCGGTTTTAATATCTATACATTACAACAACATGATCCCATCGAATTGAACGAGGTTGAGATGGAGGACTTAGAGCGCTACTACAACAAATATCGGATGTGTTTGAAATTGGATGAAGCCATGTTCGATTTGTTTTACGAGTACCAAAGTGATCTGCTGAATAATATCATCGTCGCCGAAGACAGAGAATTCGACAAGGACGATTTGTTGTTGTTCTATGGAAGTTACATATATCCAATAATCTCACTCGAACTTGTGGACAAATCAGGTGATGAGAGCGCATTCACCGATGTAAAAAAACTCAAAAGAGTAAAGATAAACATTCAAAACATTTTTGTAAGTTGAAAAATGACGAATGTCAACATGCTAATAACAGACTTGGAAATATAAACAATAGAGAGATTGATTTTTAGCGAAGAAGAAGGAAAAAAAAGTAATGAGATCTAAAGATGATCTCATTACTTTTTACAAAAAAATTTTCACATTAAAGAAATTAAAATTAAAAACTTTTTTATATATATATAAAGAGCAAAAAAAAAAACAAAATTTTTTTAAACAAATTATTAAAATACAAAATTTAAAATATACATTATTTGCAAGAATTCATAAAACAAAAAAAAACAAATAATCGATCATGACAGCAACACCTAAAAGATGCGAATTGAAATTGAAACAAGTCGAAACGTATAAGAAATTCGGTCATAAAATCTATAGATTACAACGACACGATCCCATCGAATTGAACGAGTCGAGATGAAGGACTTAGAGCATAAATACGACAGATATAAGATGACTTTGAAATTGGACGAAGCCATGCTCGATTTGTTTTACGAGTACCAAAGCGATCTGCAGAACATCGTCATCGCCGAAGATAGAGAATTCGACAAGGATGATTTGTCGTTGTTCTATGGACGTTACATATATCCAAAAATCTCATGCGAACTCGTGGAGAAATCGGGTGGTGAGATCGAGTTCACCGATGTAAAAAAACTCAAAAGAGTAAAAATAAACATTCAACACATTTTCGAAAAAGGAGAAAACACGAGTGTCAACATGCAAATAACAGACTTGGAAATATAAACAATAGAGAGATTGAAATGTTAAAATTTAACTTTTTATATATATATAAAGAGAAAAAAAACTTTTACTAAAAAATTTTACATTAAAGAAAATTAAAAATTAAAAAAACAACTTTTTTTATATATATATAAAGAGCAAAAAAAAAAATAAACAAACTTTTTTAACAAATTATTATTTAAATATAAAATTTAAAATATACATTATTTGCAAGAATTCATAAAAACAAAAAAAAACAAATAATCGTTCATGAGGACAACAACACCTAAAAGATGCGAATTGAAATTGAAACGAGTCGAAACGTATAAGAAATTCGGTCATAAAATCTGTAGATTACAATGACACGATCCCATCGAATTGAACGAGGTCGAGATGAAGGGCTTAGAGCACAAATACGACAAATATCGCATGCCTTTGAAATTGGACGAAGCTGCGCTCGATTTGTTCTATGAGTACAAAAGCGATCTGCAGAACATCGTCATCGCCGAAGATAGAGAATTCGACAAGGACGATTTGTCGTTGCTCTATGGATGTTACATATTTCCAAACATCTCATTCGAACTTGTGAAGAAATTGGGTGGTGAGAGCAAGTTGACTGACGTAACAAAACTCAAAAGAGTAAAGATAAACATTCAACACATTTTCGAAAAAGGAGAAAACACGAGTGTCAATATGCTAATAACGGACTTGGAAATATAAACAATAGAGAGATTGATTTTTTAGCGAAGAAGGAAAAATACGTGATGAGACCATCTTGAAAAACATGAGTGTCAACATGCTAATAACGGGTTTGGAAATATAAACAATAGAGAAATTGATTTTTTAGCGAAGAAAAAGGAAAAAAAAAAGTAATGAGATCATCTTTTAGATCTCATTACTTTTTTTTTTTGTTTTCCTTCTTCACTATTATCAATATAATGTAATAACGTTTCCTTTTTTCTCAAATTTCAGCGTTGATTCTTCTTTTCTTTCTTTCTTTTTTTTGTAATATGATACGTTTCTTTTATAACAACACATGCGTTTATCCGAATCATAACTATGAACGAATGTTGTGCATCTCTTGGTAACACTCGCATCATTACCATTCTCTTCAGAAGGTAGTGGTGACGGTGGAAAGTGTCTCATTCTTTTCATTTCCAACCGTCTATCCCGCTCTTTATCTATCTCTTTCATCAGTTCTTTCCTCACGTATCCATCATTAGCGTCTAACTATTTTTCCACTTTTTTTTTTGTTTTTTCGCACTCTGTCTCGCGATATTCGTCATTATCATCTAATTGTTTCCCCATCTTTTTATCCATTTTAAATATATTATTTTATACTTTTTATGATTTATATTTTATATAATTATATAATTTTATATTATAATAACATATTCAAAATCGGTATATTCTTAAACGGCGAATTCTCACCGAGCAACAAACCCTTACCAAGTCGCTCAACGTTCTGTCCACTCTTCAGATAGAGACCGTTTCCTCTCAGAGAGTTGCCACCTCTAACAGGTTCTAGATACAATCCTTTACCGCTGTCGTCTACGTGGACGCGACACACGGCTCCTCCCTTCTTCAAAAACAGTCCGCTGCCACCCATTAATTTCTCAACTGCCGAACTAGCGAGTCGCGTGAGAGCTCCCATGCCGAGAGTCTTTCCGAGAAAGGGTAGTGCCTTTGCAGCGAAGGGTAATGCTTTTGCGGCGATTCCTGCCAATAGCGGTAGGAAACCACCTTTCATTCTCAAATTGTATCTCAATTGAACGGGACTCAATCTCACCGTCAACCCTCTTCCATCGCGAATCACTTTCTCCATCCTTTTGATTTGACTTCTGGTCCAGGCGATCGAATCCTGACTGCCTCTCGTCAGATCTTCATGAGTGAATTTGAATCTCACCGCCTCGCCTCGAGTTGTTAACGCTCTCTTAAGTTTCTTCCTCTGTCCTGCGAATATGTTCACGTTTTTAATCACGTATTCTGTCATAATTCTTTTTTTTTAAATACATTTACTTCAATTGTTTCTTGTTTAATAATAATTATTTATATTAAAATAATTTTGTAAAATTAATATTGCGTTTATTTTATTTTTGTTATCTATATATATATACACAATATTTTTTTTTTGCTTTTATATTTCTCTTATGTGAAATCGTATCGTCACCCTCTCTCCGCGAAGATCTAACAGTTCACCATTTTGCTCCGTCAACGTGGTTTTGAGACTATACAACGTGTCTAAAATCACTGGTAGATAAACTAAATTTCGAGGTCGCTCCACGATCTTATAACCCGGCGACACGTTTGGAAAGAAGGAATAGATCATGGGTTGAGCGCTACCATTCACGTAGCTTCCAGCAATCACGTCCATGTTCACCAGAATGCTATTGACTGCGAGAATGGCAACCGTATTTTCAGATGCCGCGTGGCCTCGATACATCTTTCAATTGAATCCCAACATCTTGCCTATTGAATCGTCCGTGTTGAAATCCACTCGAAAATTATCTTCCAAATCCAACATCGTCTGTAAGGTATTAGGATTGGGAGCGAGTCTGATCTTGTTGCTTCCCTTTCCATCCGTCTTCATTCGCGTCTGAATGTAATTGTTCAAATCGTCTATGTCGTAACTCCCTTTGGGAATTTGAATCTCCAACCAATCCACTCCGTTAGAATACTTGAATGAGTTATTCTTTTCGGTGACGTTGGAAAGGAATAATAAGTCTCCAGATTCACCAACGCCATCTCGTATCTTTTCTCTCTATTCAATTCGATGGAAGGTTCGAATTTCGTAGCGAATCGAGTCGAATCGCCACTCACCACGATTTGAATGGATTGTTTTGCAGCCGTATTCTCGGCTATCTGTTCTAACAATTCTATATGTTCGAACATTATATTTAATTTTATTTTATTTTTTTTTTTTTTAACAAACTAATTATTTGAAGATTTATTATTTTCTAAATTTTATTTTCACGCTCTATCTTATTATCATCAGAAACATAAAACTTGTCGAATCCGCACCGATATTTTCCGCGATTAAATTCACTTGTCAAATCGATCACGACGAAATTGTAAAGTCCTCCATCCCAAACCCTCTTGCAGAATCTCCTGAATTCCACCGCGCTCATGCCGTTTGCGACGTGATTGCCGTAGATGTGATTGAGATTCTTGAGATCTTGGCGAAAGAGACATAGAAAATTAGCGTTCTCCCTTATTGTCTGTCTGGGCAATCGAAAATAATTCTGCGATAGGTAGAAACAGTCCACGTTGCTGTGTCGACCTCTAACATAATACGATTCGCATCGGTTCTGTCTCTCCAAAAGCAGATCGTCGAAATTCATGAGATTCTTATCTTCCGATTTCAATTCTCTAGGATCCGGAACATCGCTAGCGTTCTCATAAAATCAACACTCAACGTTCGAAGATGCATTTCTCTTCATCAGTTCCATCGCTGCACCATCCAAAATGGTCAAAAGTGAAGCTTCACTCTTGTCGAATTCCTCCCTACTGTCAAAGATTCTGGCAATGACGTCCTTGGGCAATCTACGATCCATGCACTCTCGAAGCAATCTGTATTCGGGTTGAAACAAGCTCCTGCCAAACATGAACAATCTGTCGTAATCCAACCAGTCGGGTCGGGACAACAGATTCATCAACAGATTGGTCTTACCACAATTCGATTTTCCCACTATCAAGCCTCTTATGCTTTTGGGAAAGAACTCGTTATTCAACCTCTTGGTCGCGGCGTCGTTCCAAGACATATCTTTAATGTTCATCTTTGTTTTATTTTTTTGTTTGTTTGTTATTTTAGATTCTTTACAAACACAAATTTTTTATGTTTTTCAAACTTAGTTCTTAATATTATTATTTATTTATATCACACCGCTGTGAGTTCTCTTCAATCCAGATCCACTCGTCATTTTGGCTAAATCTTGTATGGGTACCACAGCATCCTTAAAATCTTTCCAACTTTTCGGCGTTTGCTCTAACGCAGCTCGCTTCGCCGGCGGATTGATCAACTTGTTGATCAATGCATCGGCTGCCCTCTTGCCAGCCACAGAAGCTATCCTACCACTGGCTTCGGAAGCGGCTTTCTTACCAGCATCCAAAGCTGTCTTCTTACCGACCTCAAATGCGGTCGATGCGAGTTTTCTACCCGCATCGCTCGCATTATAGAATCAACGATGCCAGAACCGCCTTGAACGTAAGTTCTGACGTATCCCCTGTTCTTTATCACCAACATATTTTATTTTTATAATATATTTTGTTTTTTTCACTGGTAAATCGTTTTGTTGTTTTTAAATACTTTTATTATTCTAGTGTAAAAATTTACTGTTTTATTTTTGTTTGTTTGTTTGTTTGACGTCATGGTGGGCGTCTCCTCCCATTTGTGGAGAATTCAGTATCACATCAGTTCAGGAAATCGCACCGTGTTCGACTGATTAGGGTCAGTGTAGGAATGGTTCGGGTTAGCTAACCCGAACCCTTGCTAGACTGACCCTAACCCGTCGAGCGCGGTGCTATTTATTACATAATAACTTACCTTAAAAATGAAAAAAGTGAATCCATCACCAATTTCCGTCAGAGCCTTGAGGTACCGGAGCAGAACAAGTGCACTTCAAAATCGAACACACACTTTCGGACAGAAAAGATGGTTGACGCGCAAGTTGAATTGCTTCGTCACAGAAGTTAAAAACTAGTACAAACAAGCTAAAAAGTGATTTTCAATCACCCAAATTTATGAATATATAAAGAAAAAAACACTAAAGAATGTAGGGAAACCATGAAAATTTGGGAAAAGTTGGTAATTTTTGTATAATTTGTTGGGTCCGCTATTCTTCATGTTTACCACGGTTTTTTTATATGTTTAGTAAAAATGTTATTGACTGAATAAATTACACAATAAAGACAAATTGTTAGATTTTGAAATCCCATCTTGAATAGTTTGTATGATGTATACACATTTTAGCTTTTACAGGGAGTTTACACTTTATACTGGGTGGAGGGGGGGGGAGGGGCATCATAATCCGCGATTTGTTTATTCGATTTCATGTTTTCAAATAGTTGATGATTATCACAGGTGGCATTGAACTTCTACAATTAAAAGTAACGCTCGAGGACTCAGAGAAAGCCACACACTACAGTACTTTAACCCTTTCACTGCCACGCCCAATTTAGCCATATATGGAGGCCCTATATGTACGCCTTTATGCGAGGAGGTTTAATAAAAATTATGACATACTTGAAACTCTATCATCTGATTAATTGTTGGCTCTCAGAACCCTTTCCAACAATTAATCAGATGGTAGGTTTGATCTGAGCATACCAGAACGTACAGATAATCATTATAAAGATAGGAATAGTCGCTTTCGGCAGCAGAAGTGTTAACACGTTGGACCCGAAACCCGGTTTCTCGGCCCAAGATAGTGATACAGCCTGAATTCGTGAAGTAGATAGTCGTTCAGTGAATTTGTGTGGTAGACTAAACAATATTGTTGCACGTTGAAAATGTTGATCTGTCTTCCGCCAGGTAACGAATATGGACTCGCCCAGTTGATGACTTTGAGCTATCATCCGGGTCCAAAAAGTTAACAAGATACAGTTATTTGTGTGCAAAGCACACAATGGTGTATCCCCGCATTTCCGCAGAAACACCATAGCATAGTTTTAATGTTTCGAATTAAATACCCTACGAATTAAATACCCTATGAGCCTTGCGATGAAAACTAATTTTCCAACGGTAAAAGTGGTTCCACAGAACAACTTGGGGCCGTATCAAAATTCCGAAACCTCCATGTACATCTACAGATGATAACTGAACACATCAGCTTAGTTTTAACGTTTCGAATTAAATACTCTAGGAGCCTTTCGATGAAAACTTATTTTCTAATGATAAAAGTTGTTCCACTGGAACCAATTGGGGCCAAATCAAAATTCTGAAACCTTTATGCAGATCTAGAAATGTTACCTGAACACATTAGCATAGTTTAAACGATGTGAATTAAATACCCTGGGAGCCTTTCGATGAAAACTGGATTTCGAACGATAAAAGTAGTTTCACTGGAACCACCTGGGGCCAAATCAAAATTCCGAAACCTTTAAGTACATCTAGAGATGATACCTGAACACCTTAGCATAGTTTAAACGTTTCGAATTAAATACCCTAGGAGCCTTTCGATGAAAACTGATTTTCTAACGATAAAAGTGGTTCCACGGTCTGGAGCCAAATCAAAATTCCAAAACCTTCATACACATCTAGAGATGTTACCTGAGCACATTAGCATAGTTTTAACGTTTCGAATTAAATACCCTAGGCGCCTTTCGATGAAAACTGATTTTCTAGTGATAAAAGTGGTTCCACTGGAACCACCTGGGGCCAAATCAAGATTCCGAAACTTTCATGCACATCTGGAGATGTTACCTGAACACATTAGCATAGTTTAGACGTTTCGAATTAAATATCCTAGGAGGTTTTCGATGAAAACTAATTTTCTAACGATAAAAGTGGCTCCACTGGAACCACCTGGGGCCAAATCAAAATTCCGAAACCTTTATGCACATCTAGAGATGTTACCTGAACACCTTAGCATAGTTTAAACGTTTCGAATTGAATATCCTTGGGGCCTTTCAGGGTTTGACGGACGGGCGGACGGACGGAGATCACGACCATATCCCCGCATTTTTGAAAATGCGGGATATTAAAAAAAATTGCTGTCAGTTATAATCATGTGTCGTCTTTTTTCGTGTTGGAGGGTGTAGACACTGAGAAAAAAGAAGGTCCTCCAAATAAACATTTCGTTTTTTTTCACCACATGGCTGATAATTTTCGTCACTGGAAACAGATTTAAAGGAAAGTTAGCTCCCCTTAATTATCAAAAGTCGTCAGTAATTTAACACTGAAGGAACAGAAATTTCATATAAAAATGGAATTTTCGAATTGTTAACGACGTAGTATCAACGATGGGGGCATCATTTCACAAACATCTGTCATTTTCCTGTAAAGTAGTATAAAAAATACAGAAGCTGGCTTCTTACATGCTTTTCCCAATTAGCTTGAATGTTTAACAATTATTCTCTGTTTAAATTCATTTAAAACAAGAAAACTGCGCTTTCATCACCTTTTGATGTTCAGTAGCTTTTTTCTGTTCACTATATCAACAGTGCGCGTTTCGTGTCATGCAATACAGACACTATCCTTTCCATTAATATAAATGTCTATGAAGTCAGTTTTGCTATTTTTTCCTGGGAGGAATAAAACCTTTTAAATTTCTCTAAAAATACATTCGCGGAACATAGAATCAAAGCGGACAATTACGTAATTGCTTCTAATTAACTTGCCATGGAAAGCCAAGTTTCCTTTTATAACCGTTAACCCTATACCCAACGCAGACGATTTCAAAATTTATTATTTTAAATATCATTTTTAAATTTTTTTTTCAAAAAATTTCAACAAAACCGTATCATGTGACCCCTCTTTGGAACGAGCTTTTCTCTAAAAATACATTCGCGGAACATAGAATCAAAGCGGACAATTACGTAATTGCTTCTAATTAACTTGCCATGAAAAGCCAAGTTTCCTTTTATAACCGTTAACCCTATACCCAACGCAGACGATTTCAAAATTTATTATTTTAAATATCATTTTTAAATTTTTTTTTCAAAAAATTTCAACAAAACCGTATCATGTGACCCCTCTTTGGAACGAGCTCGACGAGCTCGTTCCAAAGAGGGGTCACATGATATGATTTTGTTGAAATTTTTCGAAAAATATTTTTTCAGCTGCTCAATTTGCATATTACGCGGGCGGATGCGGGCGATTCGTTGGGTAAAGGGTTAACAAGCGAAAGAAATAGACAGCTCCAAGAGTTGTCTGTTGTTTACTTTATTAAATGTAACAAAAGAAAACTTCGATTTATTTTTTGCTGTCACAGATGTTTTCTCAACATGCTTCTTAATTGGACCTTCTTTGCCCGTCTAATAATTTCAGGGGAGATAACTTTATCGAACCTCGATTTTCATGACGAGAAAAGTCAGTGATGTCTTCATTGAAGTGTTTAATCCTTCACCCAACGCAGACGATCAAAATTTATTATTTTAAATATCATTTTTTTAAATTTGTTCAAAAATTTCAACAAAACCATATCATGTGACCACTCATTGGAACGAGCTCCACGAGCTCGTTCCAAAGAGGGGGCACATGATATGGTTTTGTTGAAATTTTTTTAAAAATAGTATTTTTTCAGCTGCTGAATTTGCATATTAGGCGGGGGATCTGGCCGATTTGTTGGGAAAAGGGTTGATCAGTCTCGAGAACAATGAGTACTTTTACTGATATATAAACACTCATTTCCTTACGTTGGTTAAAAACGTTAACCCTTTACCTAACGAATCGGCTGTATCCGTCCACGTAATATACATTTTAGCAGTTGGACAAAAAACATTCAAAAGGATTAACTGAGGGGTCACATATTATGGTTTTGAAATATTTTTTTGAAAATATTGAACAAATAATATTTGAAATAATAAATTTCGATATCTTCTGCGTTATTTATTTATTTATTTATTTATTTAATGGTGTTTAAGGTTACATATTTCTGCAGAATGGCTAATCATGACCATGACAGTTTTACGGGTGGAGTACCCGGAGAGAACCGCCGAGCAACAGCGAGCAACCGTCAGCTCCCCAACATACTAACTCCACACAAACAGGGTTAGTATTGGTTGAAGACAGGTGTACCATCGATGTGCAGGACGCCTTAGTACACAACGCCTCCGTGCCCCCACGTGGGCAATGGGAGTGAAGTGTCTTGCCCAGGGACACGACGCGGTTGCCGCAGATGGGATTCGAACTAAGGACCTCTCGGTTTGCAGCCTGCACCTCTACCTACTGAGCCACCGCGCATCCATCCTCCGCGTTGGATAGTCTAAATCGCGTCATGGTGGTGGGTGACTCGTCTGTTGGGGCAAATCAATCAAAACAATTCCAGCACTGAGTGAAGGTATAGTTCGGACGTGGTACATCCTTGAACCCTTCTGCCATCATTCAAGTCTTTTATACGGGAGACCTGGTGACAGAAGAAGCGTCCAAGAGGAGATAATTGGTAGGATGATTTTGTTAACATCTCGACGATTCGAAAATATCCGAATCAACGGGACTCATATCGAAACGAATCATCGAGACGCTTTCAAATGGAATCGAATTGAATTTTAAAGCTTCGCAAGGCCCAAGTTCGAGTGACATTCGAGTGTCAAGGATGTCGGTAAACGTCTAAAATCAAGAATAAGCAGGAATAGACAAACCGTGACTTGACGGGTACAGTCAGTTTGGTCTGCACGATGTGGACATGTGATGCCCCCAACCCCACCCCTCCCTTTCGAAATTAATGGCATTCGAAGTACATGCAAGTACGTGCTAGTATTACAGAAAAACATGGTGTTCAAAATTCACCATTATCCCTTTGAAATGAGAGTTCACTTTTTTCGGGTGAGAATAATGGTCCGTCATAACTCCAGCAAGCAGTAAGTAGGACGGCTGCTAAATGAATGCATGGGGTAGAAAAAAATCAATATTTCCAACGTGCAACCCCGAGGCTGCACGTTGAAAATATTAATTGGTCTACCCCCCCCCCCCCTCCCCCCTAGAAAAATGAATATGGACTCTTCCAGTTACTGGCATTGAACTGACATGGAAGATACCACCAGGGTTCAATAGGGGCGCGGTGGCTCAGTAGGTAGAGGTGCAGGCTGCAAGCCGAGAGGTCCTCGGTTCGAATCCCACCTGCGGCAACCGCGTTGTGTCCTTGGGCAAGACACTTCACCCCCATTGCCCATGTGGGGACACGGTGACGTCGTGTACTAAGGCGTACTGCACGCTGATGGTGCACTTGTCTTCAGCCAATACTAACCCTGCTTGTGTGGAGTTAGTATGTTGGGGAGCTGACAGTTGCTCGCCGTTGCTCGGTGGTTCTCTCCAGGTACTCCGGTTTCCTCCACCCGTAAAACTGTCATGGTCATGATTAGCCACTGTGCAGGAATATGTGACCTTAAACCCAATAAATAAATAAATAAATACCATGCTTCAAATGGTTAATCGAGAGGGAGACTCACAGCCGACTCCTCGCCAATTATCTTTTTTGCCAGCTAAAGGACCCCAAAAAAGAAAAGAAAAATACTAGAATTTCCTGACAGCTACGCACCTGATGGACATGTTTCACACCAACATTTGAACTGGAATCGTTTTGCTTATCATCACTGTTTACTTCGCACTCTTTTTGTGGAGATGTCGCTTCAGCCGATGGACCAGGGTGCATGTCGCTTGGAATTTCATTTTTCTGACTGTAATTTGAGCTTCTTCTTCTTTGTTTCATGTACTCCGATGCCAAACTAGAAGAACTCTTCTGCTTGAAAAGCTTGTTATCATTGGTAGGCCTACCATCTGACCTGTTGCAATGTCCTGGATAAATATGACAACACAAATATTGCAGCAACCTTGAAATGGCAATCGTCAATAAATCGAAACATGCTGTTCTTGTCATTTCGTGGCTAGAGTCTTTATAGCATCCATATTTATAGCTTAACCCTTCACCCAACGCAACAGCCAAAAACCGATCGACCAGCGCTATTCACAAAAGTCGCCATTCAATTTTCATTTTTTGTCTCAAAAACATAGCTTATGACCCCTCATTGGAACGAGCACGTTCCACTTAGGGATCATAAACTCTCTTTTTGACGCAAAAAAGTTTAAAAATGTTATTCAAGAATTTAGTTTGCAAATGTCGTCTGCCCTTCGTGTTGGGTAAAGGGCTAAAGCTGTAACCAAGGTTTGTTTGTTTATTGGTGTTTAATGACACTTTTGAAAACAAAGGTCACATCACGTCGACTAGTTTTACGGGTGGAGGAAGCCGGAGTACCCAGAAAGAACCACCAAATAGCGACGAAAAACTGTCAGACCCGCCAACTTTCTAACTCGCAGCAATCGAATGCAAGTGCTCCATCGACGTGCAGTACATCTTAGTACACAGCACCATCGTCCCCTCACATAGGCATTCGAGGTTAAGATAAGCGTCTTGGCCAAGGACACAACGCAGTTATCGCTGGACAGGATTAAGCCGATTAAGCTGTTTTTTTTTAATCTTATTTGTTTCACAATGATTGGTGAACAAGTTATGCAACTAATATTCGGGCGAGAGAAATGGTCAGTCATAACTCCAGGAAGCAGTAAGTAGGACGGCTGCTAAATGAATGCATGGGGTAGATAGAAACAAAGCAATCACACAATGGCGCATGTGTGTGGAATGACTTCCGTAGCGGCAACTTCGTGGCCTCGTTCTTCTGGAATGCTTGGAAGGGATCCGAAGCCAGCACTGAGTGTGTCTTTCTCCGGACAGAGGACAGCCATTTTACGTCTTCATCCGATAGGACGGTACGCTGTAACAGCATCAACCCAACAATTGATGTTGACAGAGAGTGTTTGGACACCGAGAACTTTCCCCGCCCGGGGATCGATCTCGGGACCTCTGTCATGAGAGACCAGCGCACTTATCCACTCGGCCACCAGTCTCTCTAGCCGTTGGCATTTCGTTTTCAAGTTCTATGCCCTAACCACAGAGCCACCGTGATCCTTTTTACCCAAGGTAAAGGAAGTTCTAATCACAAAATTCCCCATTCAAGTTTTGGTATTTCTTAACAAAAGCTATATTTTTTTCAGAAAAAATGAATCTTTTTAGTTCTTCAAAAATTCCAGATTTTGGAAGTGTTGTCTTTTACTCATGTCAAGTAATACACTAACCCTTTACCCAACGTACATGATATCAAAATTTATTATTTTAACCCTTTACCCAACGGAGACGATATCAAAATTTATTATTTTAAATATCATTTTTTCAATTTTTTCAAAAACGAGCTCGTTCCAACGTGGGATCACATGATGTGGTTTTGTTGACATTTTTTGAAAAAGAATATTTTTTCAACTGTTGAATTTGCATATTACGTTGGCGGTTGCGGGCGATTCGTTGGGTAAAGGGTTAATTATTGTCTTTTACAATTTTCAAAACCTGTTAACAAAACCATACCATGTGACCTCGCAGTGGAACTAGCTCGGTGAATTTTTTTTTTTTTTTTAATTGCTTAATTTGAAAATTACCCGGATGGATGGGGCCGATTCATTGAGCAAAGTGTTCAAGTTACAAACATACTATTCAGAATGAATAATATTGACTGAATCCCCTCCAGTCGTTACTAAGGCTGAGGACCCTTGTCAAGATTGGAGAATTGTGTGTATTGTTGCGTGTTTGTGAGATAAAGCTGTCGTTTTCAAACCATGATTAACTCTTCACCTATCGTAAAGATCATATCCCAACAGGCTATTTACAAAAGATTAAATCGTCAATTTTTTTATCGTTCTTACCTCCAAAACATGGCTTATGATGCCTCAATGGAACAAGCCCATTTTGTAATTCAAGATTTTTTTTCAGAAAGTTGCAAGTCTCGTTTTGTAGTAGTGTTGCTGGCAGTGGCAGTCGGAGGCTGTGAGAGAGGGCAGGTGCTTGACGCCCCTAGCTACAATAAACTGCCTGTATCTTTCGAAAGTACTTTTGAAATCTATACAAATCCCTCTGGCATGGAAACCAGATAATAAGGGAGCGTGCGTACATTCAAACCGAGAACACGTTTCTATGCATATCTCCCATCTCATTCTTTTCCGAAAATATGGAAGGATTTAAACCCAGAATTACAACAATGCAGTAGGCCCTTGTTTAAAAAGTCAATAATCGATACAACTCTAAATTCGTATTCCGCCATCATTTCCTATTATAACTCGTCTTGCCCTGATTGTTTTGTTTAAAATAAAAGTATCTTATCTTTCAAACCCATTATTTCTTCTTTCAAACTATTAACCCTTCACCCAACGTAACGGCCAAAACCGGCCAGCGCTATTCTCAAAAATCGCTAATTAATTTTTATTATTTTTTTCATTTTTTGTCTCAAAAACATAGGTTATGACCTCTCATTGGAACGAGCTCGTTCCAATGAGGGGGTCATAACCTAAGTTTTTGAGACAAAAGATGAAAAAAATTAGTTAGTCTCGATTTTTTTTTGCAAGTGTCGTCTGCTTTTCATGTTAGGTAAAGGGTTAATCTGTTAAACTGGTGTGACTTCAGCAGGAAATGACCCAGTCCCATGCATGGTGATGATTTTTCATTTTATTTTATTTAGGCAGTAACCCCTGAGGAGAAGATAAAAGGAAAAGGCCTTGATGTGAAGAAATCTGATGTACATGTATGGGAATGGCAGGAAGACAGTCTCTCCGGCTATGTCGTTTCCATGTAGTATACTCTTATTGTTATTTGTAAATTGTTATTGTACTTGTGTATGCCGTAAAATAAAGTTTCATTCAAATCCCTTGCACGGGGGTCTGGGACACTTTCATGGATGAGAAAGTGATTCTAATTAGCTGATTTCAGATAATTTATTTTGAAAATGCTGGGATTTCATTTTCTATAAATTTACATGGAAATGGTCTTGAAAAAGTCTACCAAGTAAAACATTGACTATGTGTCATCTTATTTGTTAAAGAAATACTATTTCACCAATTTCGATGTTAAAATATGAGAATTTCAGGTAATTTAGTTATCTTCCGCCCACATCCCTGTATTTAACGCACTGGGCCAACCATGGTACGGCCCGGTCTGTGGAAATTTTGAAAATTGGCCACAAAAAAGCAAATATCCTTCATTCTAGAAGTCCAATGAGAGGTGAAGGTTACTGAACCTGAGACCACATATCTTCTCTCGATAACTGGCGTTGCATCAGTTGCGTTTTGTTATGTGGGTTATTGACAGCACGTTACCCACATCACAGAAGGATGCCAGACGGATACTAATTGAATCACAAGACTACATTATAGTGAATGACCTTCTTTTTCACCCCAGAGTGGCAATGTCCAAGAGAAACCAGCATTTCAACAACTACCAGTTGGCATGGCCACAGGCGTTGGTCAAAGACATTTTGCATATTTATCATTATTCACCCATGGGAGCCCATGGAGGTATACAGCATACTTTAGACATTATCAAACAACATTATTATTTTCCGAAAATGGCTTCTATTGTTGCTGATTACGTTCGTTCTTGTCACGACTGCCAAACACGAAAAATGACGAAAGTACACACACAAGCCTAGATAACGAGTTATAGAAAACCGCTTGGTCCCTTTGAAGCTTGGGAAATTGACATATATGGACCATTGGAAACATCGTCACGTGGTAATGCTTATATCTTCACGGCCGTTGACCTATTTAGCAAATATCTATTTGTGAACGCAATTCCAAGTAATGATGCTATGGCTGTATCTCATTGTTTGTATACTTTATTTACACAGTATGGAGTTTGTAATTCCCTCCTTAGTGATCAAGGATCCGAATTTGCTTCCAGATGTACTGCAGAACTGTGTCGTTTATTTGATGTTCCACAACAATTTACACGAGTATTTATTCATCACTGTTTAGGCGCAAGTGAGCGCCCCCATAGAGCATTTGCTGAACGTATAACTCCTTATATTTCTAAGGGAAAACATTGGGAAGAGGTTATGCCTTCCACAAGGTATTTGCGTTGTATATAGCTATGACCATTATGAACACTCACAAAATTAGGTAGGTTAAAAATTAAACTAAATCAACTGGGTTGAGTGAATATGAACCCAAATGGATTTGGGTTGATTTTTAACCTAACTGAATTTAGAGTGAAGTGGTATAACGGCTTCAACCAAAATTAACCCACATCAACTGGGTTGAGTGAATATGAATCCATGTGATTAATCGATCAAGAAAACCCTTTAACCGTTTCAGCTCTAAACAGTATATCTTTTCATGCTATAGTCCAGATGAAACTAGAGGGCACAAACCTTCCAGTTCATAAACCACTGGGAGGCTGTGGCTTCATGGGTAGGGATGGGTGTTTCCAAGATTATACATTACCTTGTCAAAACCTTGAGTACTTGTTCATACAGTGACAATTGTTTGGTCTTGCAGCAAATAAAGAAATCATAAGCGGACAAGTATTGTCAAGGAACAAGACAGACATAGATCTGAGCAGATGATATTGTTTTATAATATACCCGGGTTCAACATAAAATTGACTACTACATCATTTCCTCACCTAGCATTGCAGATGGAGCACCTATCCACTCAGGGGACAATTTGTTGGTTTGCCATGGCAGCCTTCATCCATGTTTCTCTGATAATGAATTACACCAAGGTGCCAAGTTTCACCTCAGTATCTCTGAAAATGTAGCACTGCACAAGCACGGTGCTATGGCTGAAGAGTTAACGCGATGATGCGCGTAACATTCACCCTGCCGTTTAACCCTGCCCATTTTACTCCCGGTAACAAATTACAGCTAGATGCCGAATTTCAGTTCAATATCTCTGAAAATGTGAGGCGTGCACCCTCTTGTTGCGATAGATGGAGGGTTAACTCGTTGCCATATATCTGTAAGTGTAGGAGTGCATTCCGGTGTTGCTCAAAAGGCTGATGATTGAAGGGTTAATACATTACATGTAAAATTCTGTGCCCATGTTTCTCGTGATAGAAAACACCTTCAGGTACCAAATTTCAGCTTCATATTTCTGAGAATCGTGCATACCAGTGTTGCCCTGGCTGGAATGTTAACACAACGTCGCCCATAAAATTCCCCCTACCCGTGCCATTCCTGGTAAAAAATGAAACCTAGGTAATAATTGCAGCTCGATATTTCTGAAAATTTAGAAGTGTATCCCGTCATTGCTCCGGTTGAAGGGTTAAATATTTGATGGGTTAATGCAAACTCTCTTAACCGCTATGGTGCTATTCTTGTAGATTTAACCCTTTACCCAACGTAACCGCCAAAACCGGCCAGCGCTATTCTCAAAAATCGCCAATTAATTTTCAAAATATTTTCATTTTTTGTCTCAAAAACATAGGTTATGACCCCTCGTTGGAACGAGCTCGTCGAGCTCGTTCCAACGAGGGGTCATAACCTATGTTTTTGAGACAAAAAATGAAAAAATTTAGTTATTCAAGAATTTTTTTTGCAAGTGTCGTCTGCTTTTCATGTTAGGTAAAGGGTTAACGCGATGACGCACGTAACATTCATCCTCCTCCATTAATCCTGCTCATGTTATTTCTAATTGGACCAGGAAAAGGACATAAGATGGGTCTCAATCGTGTCCTATGTCGCGTTGACCCTTTAACCCGTGCAACTATATCTCTACTTTTATTTTGCACTGTACCTCGGCCGATTGAGATAAAACTTGGCATCCTGGTGATATCTGAAGCATATTTAGCCACGAGTTGTTCTCGTGAAATAGTATTTGATTATCTGATCTGACACGAATGCGGTAACAGACTGATCCACTGATGGCTGCTATCAATTCTGTGGGTTGATTGCATATATTTGTGTGTTCTATATGTCATAACATTCACTTTGGTGTATAATTTGTGTATATTTAATTTATATATATTGATGGAATGTGACACTTGAGTCATTTAAAGTAAACTAATTCCCCTTACTTATATAGCACTTTAAGATTTTCGTCTTTAGGTGAAAGAGGTGTACCACAGATAAAATGATTCACAGATGCTAGATGGAATTCTCAAACTGAGTTGGCTACCTTGGTTTGAGAAGCTATTAATCTTAGCGGTAGCCGCATTTGCGTGTGCGTGTATGTGTTGCGCACACATTGTTGACTGACAGTCTAGCACCTCTGTTATATTCTTCGATATCCCCAAAACGTACTAAAACCGTCTGCCAGGCCTGCATCACCAGAGCATACCAGCGAATAAACACGTCGGAGACCTGTCTCTTAGTACTATTCGAATTCCGTCTACAATTTAAAACATACGTGGCCAGTCGTGATGAAGAACTGCCGCAATGGTCCAAATCACGGATTTCTTATACTAAATTCTATTGTCCAATGCCCTTGGAACACCCCTTCAATCCAGCTGAGCTGATTTGTACTCACAACAACCTCGTACCACCGTAATAATCCAAGACAACCGCTTGATCTTCTAAAATGGAGAGCGGAACATGTGTCACCTAAACAACACGTACGGGTATTGTGTATGTGCACAACCTTTATGCATCACCACGGTAGAGCCATGGCAATGTCATCACTCATGCGAGTTGACGCAACAACACACGTGGCCCTCAACGTTCATTGTTTTTTGAATCTATGGCCGGGTCTTCAAAAAGGGAGAATCTATACATGTTACAATTACATGCACTCACCTGATTTGAATGTCGCTGTGCTGCTATCAGTAAAATCAGAATAATTGGACTCTTGGTATGTAGACTCCTGTAAACAAAAAAAATGACTAAAGAGAAAAAAGTCGAAGTCCTCCACAAGTAACTACAGTGTGGTAATATGCAAAGAAGCCCCCCCCCCCCCCCCCCCCCACCTCCAAAGCTTTTCATGGCCTGAAAACGGATATATATTAAACATGTGTAGAGGCGGTTACCACTACAAAACCCACGAAGAAGAGTTTTCCGCGAAGAAACATTGTGACAAAACCAAAGAAGTACAGACAAACAAACTTTTCAGCCAACTGACCTCTTGGTGAACCCGGAGATCTATTGGTTGATTTTGTAATTGTTGTATGCCAACTTACGCATCCTCACAGAATGAAGGTTACTGTACTAGTTACGGCCACAGTCTGAGAGTTTTAGTGGTACTCCACTGTAGATGTATTGTTGATGAAACACGTTTACCATACTCACAGACTATCAAGCAGAGGAAATATAAAAAAACGTAATCTCTCTTCTCACAATAAATTGAATTCTATCAGTTATCCTTGTGTTTCCCAGGGTGTATGTGAATTTACACCGGTTTGGGGACTCATACACCCTGAGGCGAAGCCGAAGGGTGTATGAGTTTCCAGACCGGTGTAAATTCCCATACACCCTGGAAAAGATGGTAGATCTAAATAAAAATATCACCATGGCAAAAATTGTCCAGTCTAATTCATTTATTTATTTATCATTTAATTACGTTTATCAAAACGGTGGCTTCGCCTCAGAGCGTATGAGTTCCCAGACCGGTGTAAATTCCCATACACCCTGGAAAACACTAGGATAACGGATTTATTTCCAAGATTTTGGGGGGTACTTAATATTTTAACTTAAATTGAGGGAAAAAACTGACAGAAAATTTGTACTTTGTAAGTTTCTTAATAAAACCAGACAGATATGGATGTCATTGGAACTGGCTCAATGAGCCAGTTCCAATTACATCTATATCTGGAATATTTTATTGCACATAACTATTAAAGTTCATGTATTTTTATTTTTATTCTCACATAAACGACCAGAAGGTATGAATTAATAATTAAAAATAGGCATTTTTTAGCCGTATAGCCTGGTACTGTGTATTTTTGTTTTTACACCGTGGTTGACCACGATGTACAAAAAGCTACTGTGGATTGCAAGTTTCACCGTACCTCTCAGCCAATCAAAATGCAGTATTTTGTTTCATTTGGAAATAAACATATTGATTACGGCTAACATACATATACGTTTTTACAACCATGTGGGTTTCCGAGATGGTGCATTGAAGTGTCAATCTCGCCTATGGGCATGTATCGACGAGTCAGTTAGGATGTAAGAGACGGGGTCGAGACTTCAATACACCATGTCGGAAACCACTTGGAGGTAATTTGTTGGCATATATTTTGACAACTATTTAGCGTCTTTGAATTGATTTTGTTGTGAATGACGTCATGGTGTTTTACATTCTTGAGCTGTGCGTGACGTAATCCCCATTCATTGTTCCACGTGTACTATAACTGCTGAAGTTTATAGTGTTTCAGTTGTCTGTTTCTTTATTTTATTTTTCAGGTTTAACGCATGGTAGATCTAAATAAAAATATCACCATGGCAAAAATTGTCTAGTCAAATTCATTTATTTATTTATCATTTAACTACGTTTATCAAAACGGTGGCTTTGACAGGTGTAATCAGTTTTTGATAAGCGCAGGTAAAAACGTTATCATTCTGAATCGAATGATCGCACATGGGGCTGCTGCCCTCAGTATAGATTTGTATTTTGTCTGGATGGTTGTACTTGCACTGGGGGAAATACGTTCTTGTTGTAATATAAAACTAAATACATTCATCGGATGACTGCTTATGAACGTTTGTAGCCCCCCACGACCCGGGGAACCTAATTTGTAGGAAGGGATGATGTTATACGCTATCCCTCAACACAAGTATAGGACGAGTTGATATATGATCTATCTCTTCAGGCCTACATCTACTGTTCCGTGATATTGACTTTTGGAAAGCTATCTGTTTATAATTGTACCGTTAACCCTTTACCTAACATGAAAAGCAGACGACACTTGTAAAAAAAATTCTTGAATAACTTATTTTTTTCATTTTTTGTCCCCAAAACATAGGTTATGGCCCCTCATTGGAACGAGCTCAACGAGCTCGTTCCAATGAGGGCTCATAACCTATGTTTTGGAGACAAAAAAATGAAAAAATAACGAAAATTAATTGGCGATTTTTGAGAATAGCGCTAGACGCTTTTGGCTGTTACGTTGGGTAAAGGGTTAAACAGTTGTAGCCATGACCATCACAATTTGGCGAGCATAGTTTGTAGGGGGTTGGTAGGGTGGGGTGGAGTGATGTTATATACCATCCATTAATACAAGTGTAGAAGGGACTATATCTCATCTTCCTGGGTCTCCATCCATAGGTCCATGACGCTGAATGTTTGGAAAGCTATCTCTTCATATAAGTGTACCTTATTTGTACTTGTACCATTGTACCTTCGGTCATTGTGTGTTTCGTCTTCTATCAATAGTTAGTTGGTTGTTCGCCCAATAGTTGTACTCAGAGTAGCTTCAGTCAAAGTGCTTCTCAATTGGCACCCAGATTTATATTCTTAACATTGGTGGATCCAGAGGCGCGTACTAGTATTTTTTTAAATCAATTTATTCGCAAATAATTGTCCGTGGTAACACATGGACACCCATTTCCGGAGGAAGTGGATGGCAATATGCTACCGCGAATAATACGCCACCCTATGTATACAGATGTAGTTCCTGCGTGGGTTTCCTGTGAACAGTTTTTAACGTTTTTCCACAACGTTCCAGCGAGTCTATGCGAAATTGCGGTAATATGTTTACTGAAAATCACTTTGATAATATGCAAAGAAGCTATCGCAGGGCCACACTGACCACCCGTTTTTAACGCCCCCCCCCCCCCCCGCACCTCACCGGAATACCTCTATACTGCTCGCCCATACTTAACCGCTATATACGTGCGTCGTAATATCCTTCGCATCATGACGTCCCGTGGCTGAAATATGGCATCCTCCATTATAAACACGGAATTCGCCACTGCTCGACTACTTTTATAAAAAGAAGGTGGGTGGTCTCTGTGCGCCATTGGCGCACAAGGACGCATTAGGGTGTTTAACTCCTTTTTGACCCTGGTTACGGTGTCTTTTTAATTGTCTAACAGCAGCAAATGAGGAAAAGCGTTGGAAAGTAGAAAGCAGGGTATAGTATAGTGGTGTTTAGATGACTTGTTCTTCCTGACAGGTGGTTTGTTAGGAGTGCTGGTCGGTGATTTGCAGGTAATAAGAACTCCTATTGTTGTCTCCCGTTTGTTGCCCATACCACATCCAGGTGCAAAGAATAACCTTCGACCTCGACTGTCTCACCTCAACGTGGGAAGACTCCGGTTAGAAGTGTTAAGCCCTATTCAAACAAAATTGTATGGTGAGGGTAGGGACATTCAGAGAAATGCCCAGATGTTGCACGAAATAACGATTTACTCGATCACTGAAATGAGTGACGTTCGTGTTGGAAACGACAGCGTTGTCATGCATGTGATAGGTCTTCAATGTGTTTTTAATTATTCAAAAACATTATAAGTTATTCTGATGAACTGACGGTAAGATGATCTGAGGTTTGCGGCACGAGGCTTATGTTCAAACGAGACGAGAAGCGTCGAGGTAGAACATGCGCTCCGAGCTGCAAACTTCAGATCATGTTACCGTCAATTTATCACAATAACGTATATATTCCAATACGACCCCACCACAGCCCAAAACCTACATCGTGAAACACGAGAGGCTTATTTACTGACCTTGTGATCGTTAAAAGTTGCCTTGTTCAAGGCAACTTTTAACGATCACAAGTTTAGTAAATAAAACTTCCGTGTACCCCACGACAACAGTGAATAAATAATCAATATATCAGATAAACTCATTCCATCTTAGTTCAAATCGTAAATGTGTTTGTAAGTTAAGCCACACTTCATTCGGAACACTGTCTGCTACACGTGTGAAAAATCTAGAAAAATGAAACGGCTTGCAAGTCACTCCATTGATGAAACAATTACGAAGCGGGCGACGTCATTTCAAATATTTCGCGTGGTGGCGTCAGACGGTAATATTTGCTACTGGAGCAGTGAACATAAAAGAGACTACCCCAGCTCTCATCCAATCAGAGAGCGAGGATTTTACACTTATTGGAACATATTTCTATATCCAGCGATTATTTCCAGTAGGTTTTCCTGAAAAGCAAAGACTCCAGCGCCCACGTGCCTCTTATTTGAAGCCCTGCACAAATGACACAGCAAGAAGATGGAACAACATGGATTCATACCGTTGACGTCAGGCGTTTGGATTTCTGAAGTGACTGTTCTAAGGTGTGGGTGTTGATTCGCTTGCCACTGGATGATGGCCGATTTTCCACGGCAGCTGAAATTAAACATTTCAGTTTTTTAGTTTCTTGGATACAACAGCGCGCGTTTGTGTCCATTTTAGGGTCTCACCCAGTTTTATGCTCGTAGCATTATAAGATAATCCAGAGTGCTTGGAAACAATACTTCTCTCCCATTGGGGGCAAGAAGCCATTTTTCTTCACTTTGTCCAGATGGACTTCATCTCTGTGGTTAACTAGTAGTTAACTGTTCCCATCGGTTAAGAAAAACACCATATCTCTCAAAACACTCTGGTACCGTATACCAAATATTACCCATGTACACCAAGGTATCTTTAACCCTTTGCCTAACTTAACAGCCAAACCGTAGAGCACTATTCACAAAAATGACCATTCAGTTTTCATTATTTTTTCATTTTTTGTCTCAAAGAGATAGCTCGTTCCATCGAGGGGTTATAAGCTTTGGTTTTTAAGACAAAAAAATTAAAAGAATTAGTTATTGAAGAATTTTGTTTTCAAGTGTCGATTTTCTTTCGTCTCATGCAAAGGGTTAACAACATTACGGTACAGTATGACAGGGGAATCGGTCAGAATTGTTTTTCTTCCAGGGTTTCACTTTAGATGTCCTCCAACAATTCAACAATAATTATGGACCTCCAGCATACATTTGAATCAGAACGTTGCCAACTCAGAGCCAGTGGCCAACCTCTCCGTCAGCAAGTTTCTTAGAGAGTGGTTCAACAAGTTTCAAGTTTTCTAAATTTTCAACAGTGTCCCAAATACTGCTGAAAGAAGTGAATGAAGGCATATTATATATCAAAATAATCACTAGAGTACAAGAGATGACACTATGTCCACTTTTCACAGCTCCATATAAATAACACATATTGCTATGGAATTTTCATAGGCGTTTACTTTCATAATGACTCTATTAAATGTCTGTTACAATTTGAAATTTAAAGCTTCATCCAAAATTACGTCAGTTTGACGAGTTTTTTCATGAACGTTCATTATCTGCCAGCTTCTTGAACGCTCACTCGAGACAGTTTGGAAATATATTCTTCAATAAAAACCTTATCTAAAATGCAGCCAGTTTTCAGTCGATGAGCTATTCGTTTGAGAGTGCCAATGAGGTGACGATAGGAGTCAACGTCGGAAAAATTGAAGTTTGGCCGATTTCCATGAAAATGTAGTTTGTTGTAAAGGTCGAAAAATATAACGATAGCTGTTCTTGGATGGTTGATTTAACATCATTTTCGACGTTTGTACGTCAGTTTATGTTTTTTCACCCACCCCCACACCCTCCAATTTTGTGACACCCCTACCTCAATAACTGCAAAAGATGCCCCTATGCAAATCAAACAAACAGCGCAAGGGATAGTTGGAGGGATGTCTTGGCACAGTTGTATGCTCAATGGCGCAATAAACTGAACGCTATGGTGTCAAATGTGACGGAGGTACTAAAAACGTAAACAATTAAACTCAACTTTCGGATGGTTTGACAATGTGGCCTCTTATCATTCATGGTCCTTAACGCAAAGTTGAAAGTCCGACGTCAGATACCGGAGATATGACGTAATCAGCATTTTCTCACAGCCCTACCTCATAAACTACGAAGCATAGCATGAAGTTTATATCACAGACAGCTAGAGGAATAATGGAAGGCGAGCATTATCAATATTTATCCCCATTGTCTGAGCAATGTCGACGCTATGACGTAAATGCCTACCGAGGGTTGGAAAACGTCAAAATTGAATTTCACACAACCAAGTTGAAATTTTAGATTTTAGTACTCGTGGTCCCAAATACAAAGGGGACAAATTTTCTAAAATACAACTTTAACCCTTTACCGAATATGAAAAGCAGACGACACTTGCAAAAAAATTTTTGGAATAACTATTTTTTTAAATTTTTTGTCCCAAAAACATAGGTTATGACCCCTCATTGGAACGAGCTCAAGGAGCTCGTTTCACCGAGGGGTCATAACCTATGTTTGTGAGACAAAAAATGAAAAAATAATGTAATTAATTTGCGATTTTTGAGAATAGCGCTGGACGGTTTTGACCGCTACGTTGGGTAAAGGGTTAAACACCAGATGTATAACGTTAATGCCAGATGTATTATTTCATCATTTGAGCAGCCATTTGGACAGTTTTCAATAAAAACGCTATCTTATCTTGAGATTCACGTTGCTCCGTATTTATAAATGACACAGTTATCAAACTTCACTGTTTTCTGATCATATAGATTTTGCAACCTCATTTTCAGACGCAGCCTTTCGAAATTTGGGGAATATAATCTCCACAAAAACATATATAAAATGAGATGCCGTCCAAGGAAATTCCCAAACGTTATCGCCGAACACTGAGGCGGCATCATGGGTCTTATGGTCAAAAATCAAAATACGTCGGATTGCTTTTGATTGAAATTTTAGTATGTCGTGATTCTCTCTCGTGAAGCTAAACAAAATTGGAGATAGTTTATGCACTTTTGGTCGCATCTCTTTGAAAACTCTACCTTTCTAATTCCAGTAGCCCTGATGTATGACGTGAACAACGTCGGGGATATGCCCTTCCATTTTATGTACAGTCCTACCCCAAACAATGCAAGATACCGCTATAATATTTCGAATATCCTTAAATGGAAGCTGAGGGGACGTCCCTTTCTTTTTTTATATTCACGATGTCCAAAAATATTTAATGCTACCATCTTGATTCCCACTAACGACAGAAAAACATCAAATTTGAATTTCGCTGCTGGAAGTTTGTACCACCGCGCCTTTTAGCATTCAGCATTCATGGTCTCAAACAGAAGAGTGGAAAAATTAAGAAGATCCTACTTACAATACGGGTGATATCACGTCACAGTCCTTAAGGTGGCACTCCCTACCAAGTATGACAATCCTACCTCAAGAACTGTAGGAGGCACCACTATACTAATTCACATGCAACTTAATTGATATTTGAGAGGTCCCAATTTTGTGCCAATTGACATCATGTGCTGCATGTTATTCTGTCCAATGTGACAGAAGTGAAAAATGGTCAAAACTATTTCACATGTTTTACTTAAAGTGCTAAAGCAAGTAATTACAATTCCTTTCAAGTGGGTTAACAATGCGTTTGTTACATTAAACTAAGAAAAAAAATCTCAACAAACAAGGACGCACTCGACTCACTCAGCCATGTATCGTTGAATGACTCCTGAAATTTCGCTTTGCGATTTCAAAATAACCTAGCATTATTATGAAATTGTTCTACCGGGAATTGAAAACCAAAACAGTATGGTTGAATTACCGATATAAGGCACTAACTCTCCGGAAATTATAAATAAATGAACTCATTGACAGAAATAATCATGATTTTGTTCACACATTTCATGGACAGACTATGGGGCGTGGTGGCTGAGTGGTAGACTGTTGGACTTCTATGCCAGGTGTCCCGAGTTCGCTCCCCGTTCGGAACGACCCGCGTTGGGTCCTTGGACAAGGCACTTTACCCGGTTGCCTACATGGGTGCACGATGACGCGTGTACTAAGGCGTACTGCACGTCGATGGTGCACATGTCTTCAACCCCTGTAACCCTGCCTGAGCGGAGCTTGAACAGAGTTAGAATGTTGAGAAGCTGACAGTTCGTCGATGCTCGGTGGTTCTCTCCGGGTACTCCGTCTTCCTCCACCCGTAAAACTGTCACGGTCATGATTAGCCATTGTGCATAAGTATGTGACCTTAAACACCAATAAATAAATAAATAACATGGACAGACTATCAAGTTGGAACAAAGTCAACAAATCAGCTATTGTGTCAGTTAATACTACAATTTTAGTTTTCGAAATAAATCGTGCAATTAAAACATAGAACGAAAATTCACACTCTATAATATTAAAATCATTTAATTGGTACACATTTTCTTCGGGTAGTACAGTTTGTTCGGTTTGGTTTTACTATTTTTGGTTGCCATACTTGAACATTCAAATGGAAGTTATCATCATTGCTGATACCAGAAATGACACTGATGATACCAAATAATCACATTAAGGTACTTTTTCCTCTTTAGATTATCAATCAAATCATTTTTTTGGTGGGTGGGGGGGGGGGGGGATTTTACAAGAATATTAAACCATGCTCAACAGAATCGTGGGGTCTAAGCAAAGCAAAAGGAAAAACCGTTAACATTAGACATTCTCAATTTTTCATGGATGAAGTCATTTGTGCCTCCATACCTCATTGTATCTATTGCTCTAAACTGTATAGATTTGGCCACTGCTGAACTTTCTCAATCAAGATATAAACAAGACAAAGTAGCAGCCTTGGGGAATTGTAGGCACCATGGAATGGAATTACTCTTACTGCCCATTTCTCTCATGAATGACAAAAAGATTTCTCAGAGTCGGCACTGGACGGATTGCAAAATCCAGCTATTCAATTATTTTTAAGGTACTGTATTATAAGTTTTTGGACTCTTACTTGCGCCATAGGAGTCTTTCGATATTATCGGGGAATATTACTTGAAATTCGACTAAAGTTTTGTTGGACGACTCCTTAACAATTTTTAACAAGTTATTCTTTACAAACAATAAACAAACTTACATATAACCCGTATCTTAGCAACAACACTGTTGGCCAAAGCTATAAAATTATGTAACTTATTAATGAAGTTATTGGATTGTTCGAGCAGAAATTATTACAATAATTGTTAATAGTTGAGCTACCAGCTACTTAATCACGTGTATGGCTGGTTCGAACAGAAATTATTACTTCCACTCCATTGAACAAGGCATAAACATGCA
This sequence comes from Pictodentalium vernedei, assembly GCA_031216915.1. Taxonomy (NCBI): domain Eukaryota; kingdom Metazoa; phylum Mollusca; class Scaphopoda; order Dentaliida; family Dentaliidae; genus Pictodentalium; species Pictodentalium vernedei. The sequence goes on from CM062294.1 coordinate 306,319,616, forward strand.
CCACGAGGTACAGACGTGCTTCACAATAAAGGAAGAAATATAGAGTAGTTTAACGCGGTATTATATATAAAATAAACAGGTACTAGAGACGGTAATCATTTAAACCAGGAGTAAGATTAGTGCTTTTACCACGAGGCTCTGTCGGGTGGTTAAAATCCTTATTCTAAGAGTGATTAAAATCTGATTAACGGCCTTATTACCTATTTGTTTTATTTATTCCACGCTCTTAATAAATAATCGACCTCGCCACGTAAAATGGCGAAAAAAACACGACATTTTCGATTAGCAGACGAGTGAACACATGGGTTTGTTTTGTTTACATCTGCGCGGTGGGCAGTACTTCCGGCTACATGTGAATTCTTGATTGACAACTAGAAAAATCGTCAAAGTTGATGGAATTTACCTTACTTTTTCAGTTAAATTATTATTAACAATTCTTAAATTTATTTTAAATATTTAATTATAGGTATTTTTTTAAACTTAATATAAAGTCATTGCACGTAGTGGATATTACCGCAACAAGTGGTATGTTTGAATGAAACATCGCGAAGTGTGAATGTATCGAAGTCGGCAAATCTGGTCATGTCAAAGGTCAAGTTGGATGTAGTTCATACTATAGGTGTAAATGTTTGTTGTGGAATTCCTATTGAAACCGTTTTAACCGCAGTAGAAGCTTCAAACCGGTAGTGGGATCAAAAGCTAAAATTTAACATACGGGCTTTTCACAGGTAGTAACAGAGGTGAGCATGGTATAAAAAGTCATTCTGGGGAGTTCAATTGATTCAACGATTGTAAGCCTTTTACTCTGTCATGGTTTGGGGTACTTGCCGTTCACCAATTTTCATGATATTTGACACAATTATAATCTTTCATTTCCAGTTCTCAAGACTGCTTTGGATTTTTTATTCGCACCTTCATCCAACACAGCGTCCAATTTACCTGTTTTGCTGAAACTTTTAATATCATCTCCTGCATCATGCCTACATCATCTTTCAAGATTGGGAAATATTATCTAAAAATTTGGCACTGACCTGGTAAATTCTCAACGGTTATGGCGGAACTTTCGGGTGATGTAATTCACGTTTGTGTCACAACAAAAAAAAAATTACGAATTATGTCCGCTTTGGATGAAATTTTAGATTTTTTAATTTTTTTTATTTAACGCAATTTTCTGCGTTTTTACGTCATTTTATGCTTTTACACTCCCCCCCCCCCCCCGTCCTATTTTGATAGCACTTCGACCCCCCCCCCCCTCTCGAACCCTTACATGTACCGCTATAATATTTCACGTACTTCTACAATTGTTGAAGTTATACATCGTTGCATTTTATTGACATTATTGGTAAATACGCCACGCTATGACATCTCACCTACCTAGGATCAGAAAACGTCAAAATTAAATTTCACTGAACGAAGTTGAACTCATGGAACGCAGAAGAGAATAAAATATTTATTGGAGGAACCATACACAGACTCTAAAATTAGATGGACTAAAAATCCAGTTGGTTCATATTCACTCAATCCAGTTTATTTGGGCTGGACAAAAAAAAATGAGAAAACACGTAAATCGGGTATATAAAAGCAACGATTATCATACTAACATCCGTTGTGTTTTATGTTAAATGCGCACATTATACAATTGCTAAATGCTGTATGAATGGTTTCGTTTTCAGGGCTTATCAACATAGTAATTTGTTGTTTGTGGGCACCGAGCCCCATAACCTCTTACACAATGCGTCGTATGCCGGGTAGTAAAGGAGAAAGTGCTTTCAATCTTCGACCAACCCCGACTGACATTGGTTACAGAACCTCTCCACAGCAGGGTTTTTGGCCGCGAGATCGTAATAAAGTTGGGACGAAATCGAAGAAACTAAATGTGTTCAATACACGTAGGAGGCCTGCTTTTCTGAGAAAATGGCATACCCATCACCAAGGAATTCGGCTAGAGGGTCTTGTTTCGATCCAGGGGGCGGACGGCAACTCCCCTCTCAAATGCGGGCAAAACAGTGGGAAAAATTCGGGCAAAGCAAGAAGAGAAAATTGGACAGCGAAAGCTAAAATTTTAACAAAATGATGGTCATTCGGATAGACACATAAAATTCATTCGCGTTCTGGAAAAGAATCAAACGCAAATCGGTATTGTTGATAGTCGAGAACAAATACTGAAAACTGATAGTTCCGGTTGCACTGCCATTGTTGGAAAAGATTGCAAGCCAAACGTAAAATTTCTCACCATTATTTGATGGCGTGACGTGGATGTCGTTAGTTGTGTCTTGCGATAGTATCGTGAGTTCTGATCCGCAGCTCAGTTCAGAACTCACGATAGTATCTCAACACACAGCTGGCAGTAACGACAACCACGCCACGTCAGCAGACAAAGATGAAAATGTTACTTTCCTCTGAAAGTATCCTCGCCAAGTGGTTTGACATGCACATGCACGGGTCTCAGGAGTAGAATTTAATTAAAAATAGATATGTATTAAGAAATTTTCTGTTAAAAATAAGGCCATGTGCCCCTTCTGAAAATACCTTGACTGAGTACTTAGGAAGCCTCAAAATTGCCCTCGGTGCCTCGAATTTTTCACAATTTTACCGGGAGACGCCCCTCCTCACATCAATGGGAGGGGACACCCTCTCTCATGCCTACCCCATCTCGGGCCTCCAGCACTCGGAAGATGCCTTCGGCAGCTCGTTGACATTTTTCGGGCAATTGTGTATTGACCCCCCCCCCCCAAAAAAAAACAAAAAAACAAAACAAATAAATAAATTCTACCTCCCGTACGCTTATGGGTGTGCCCCCTTCGAATTGAGAACTGTACCCTCACCCCGCTGCCTATACATTCAACTTTGAAAAAACCCTTTGCACCACCACCCACGTGATTTTTTCAACTGCCACCTGATTTTCCAACTGCTGTGAAGAGTTTGGTCGGAACTGGAGGAGGGATTAGACCCCTCCCCCAACCTCCACTAGTCCTGTTGCCATGACTCTGCATCTAGCGCGATACATAAACATACCAAATTTATGCCAAATTCGTATACCACGGGCATATTTCAAATTATTAAACGAGTTTACAAATATATATTACCTTTTCGAGTGCAATAAGCTCCCATTGCACCGATTCGGTTTTCAATCCAATGTTTTCACTGTGTTTCTCTTTTTCACACCAAATTCTTCCTTTAACATGAAAGTTTTACAAGAGTCGTTCTCAAATCTGACGTTCTTCTTGGATCGCATAATACGAGGCCAGGCATTTTGTCGATCGACTGCCTTTCATAAACACATCGCGTTAACTTCGTGTTGAATATGGTTTGCATCATTAACACCCGATAGTAATTCTTGAATATAGTGACAGCGTCAACTGGTGAAACACATCTAATGAGGTTTTGTTTGGATTGGACACCATGTATTCTGTGTGAAAACATATACAGCACACAGTGCACACACAAACGCCGCGAGAGGACCGCAACAAATCAGCGGAATGTCGTAGATTTATTATTGTTGTACACACAAACACACTCACTCTCCCTCTCTGATCTTATTATGCAGAAAACATTGCAAACACGAACCGTCATACCCATTCCTGATTTCCATTTTTAGCTCAACTTTGGCGAAGCCAAATTTGAGCTTTTGTCATGGCCCGTCACCGTCTGGCCGTCTGTCCGTACGTCAACAATTGGATACGGCTCGGGCTAGAGGCCGTATTTATGAACCGATCTTTACGAAACTCCTTGGGTACCTTTGTTATGACCGTGGGACGAGAACGAGTGTTTTTGGGTCCGGTCCGAAATTCAAGATGGCTACCAGCCGCCATTTTGTACCGACGATGCAGGGGGGGGGGGGGGGGGATTTGCAAAACACTGATGCCGGGGTGGGTGGGTGGTGAAGGAGGACAACAAAAAAATTTTTCCGATGCTTGCAAATTTTTTCCTCAGACACTTTTGGGCAAAATTGTACACCATTATCAGTGAAGTATCATTCAAGAACCAATAAAAAGACACTCAAGTTATCAGGGGGTACCTACCATGGGTTATATGCGATTATAAAACTGTTATTGCGGCTGAGCTATGATTCGGCTTATAGTGATACAATGTTTGACATTGAATAATGCAAGTTAAAATGCATCACTAATTGCAATTATCAAACACTGCACTCTAAGGATAAGTTATCTTGAAGGTGTTCCGTTTGATTGTAATTTTTTATTACAGTAGAACATGCCTTAAGAGACCGATGTCTTTGGAGACCATGTTTTATATGGACATACCTGGACATACCAGCTTTACTCTATATTTGATTTGTTATGGGAGACCATCCGCCTCAAGAGACCACTTTGGTCTGATAAAACGGATGTTCTTTCAAGACCTGTCCTACTGTACAAGGTCAAATCACTCAATACTGTATGATAAAATTGGTTATGGTGCAGTATGGTGGGAAGGATGATGCAGAAGCATGCATTTAGTGGGGGTGGGTGGTTTAGATAACCCCGGAAAAAATTGTAAAACTGGAAAAAAAATTACATGGGGTGGGTGGGTGGGTGGGTCCTCCAACCGGTCAAAAACAGAAAAACGGCATCAGTGTCTGCAAATTTTTTCCTACCCCCCCCCCCCCCCCCCCCCCGGACGATGCAGAAATCTGTTTTTTGCACAGAACTTCCATATGAAAGAGCTGATTTGAATAATTTTTTGTATGAATGTTTAGTACCATGGGATACATCACATATAATACGGGTTTTTTTCTCGTACGTAAATTATGCAAATTAGACTAACTTTGATGTATTTAGTGTTACTTTCAGCACTGTCAGTGCAAATGCCAATACGGCTCGGGCTAGAGGCTGCATTTATGAACCGATCTTTACGAAACTTCTTGGGTACCTCTGGTATCACCGTGGGACGAGAACGAGTGTTTTTGGGTGCGGTCCGAAATTCAAGATGGCCACTGGCAGCCATTTTGTTCAAAATTAAGGGCAATCAGATTTTTGCGCAGAACTTCCACATGAAAGCTCTGATTTGAATAATATTTTGTATGAATGTTTAGTACCATGGGATACATCACATATAATACGAGTTTTTTTCTCGTGCAGAAATTATGAAAATTAGATGAACTTTGATTCTTTCAGTGCTACTTACACACAGTAAGTAGCCTACACATGTCAATACGGCTCGGGCTAGAGGCTGTATTTATCAACTGATCTTCATGAAACTTCTTGGATACCTCTACTATCACCTCGGGACGAGAACGAGTGTTTCTGAGTGCGGTCCGAAATTCAAGATGGCTGCCAGTGGCCATTTTGTACCGAAATTACGTCTAATCAGTTTTTTGTACACAACTTCTATACGGCTCAGGCTAGAGGCCGTATTTATGAACCGATCTTTACGAAACTTCTTAGGTACCTTTGTTATCACCGTGGGATGAGAACGGGTGTTCTTGGGTGTGGTCCGAAATTCAAGATGGCCACCAGCAGTCATTTTGTATCAAAATTAGTGCAATCAGTCTTTTGTACAGAACTTCTTTATGAAAGTTCTGATTTGAATAAATGTTTGTATGAATGTTTAGTAAAATGGAATACATCACATACAGTACGGGTTTTTTTCTCGTGCAGAAATTATGCAAATTAGATGAATTTTGATTTATTTAGTGCTACTTATACACTGTAAGTGCACATGTCAATACGGCTCGGGCTAGAGGCTGTATTTATCAATCGATCTTCACGAAACTTCTTGGGTACCTTTGTTATTACCTTGGGACGAGAACGAGTGTTTCTGAGTGTGGTAAAAAAATTCAAGATGGCTACCAGTAGCCATTTTGTACCGAAATTAGGTCCAATCAGTTTTTTGTCACAACTTCTATACAGCTCGTATTTACGAACTGATCTTCACGAAACTTCTTGGGGACCTTTGTTTTCACCTTGGGACAGGAATGGTTGTGTTTTCGGGTGCCTTTGTTATCACTGTGCTATGAGAACAAATATTTTGGGGTTCAGTCAGACCCACTCTGGGACTCAAAGATTTCTTTTCTAGTTTAGCATCTGACTGTCACCCACCTTTACAATACTTCACCTATACATTTGTTACAGGCTATGGTCAGTATTTATGTACAGGCCGTTACAATACTTTATATGTACCTTTGTTATCAGGTCATTACCTAGATGTTTGTCATTGCTGTGTCACATACTATACATGTACATGTCTTGACAAGTTGAGCTACAGTATCATTGGAACTTTCATTAAAATTTCATTTTAAATTCAGCTTTGCAATGTATACTATCCAAGTGTTTTATGCAGTTTGGTTTTGCAAAAAAACATCAAAAAAAACCAAACCAATACAATAAAAAGATGCAAGGGGTCTGAATCACTCGCCTGAAAAAAACAATTTCCACAGCGTACAGAGTAATCAACTTAAAACGATTAAAATTACCGAAGGCCTGATTAGTAAGTACTTGATCTGAACAAACTTGAATCTGACTTCACTTTGGAATTTAAATAACAAATATGAATTTTCCTCCTATTGCAATATGTTAAAAATCGGCCTTTCCCATGGAGCCCAAATATAAACACAGGACTTGATTTGAACGAACTTGAACATGCCTCCCCCGGGATCTGGTGTGACAATATAATATGGACATTATATATCCCTGATGATCTCATGGTAGTCGTTGGAACTACTAATCCATTTAAAGCTTTATATTATACTGTGACTGGTGTAGGCAGTACGTACGTAACGCGGGGCGAGTGGTTTTGTGTGATGGTTGATGGTAATGCATGGTTGGTTGTCTGCTGCGATATTATAGGTGTACGGTGTGTACCCCTGGTGGTTAGTCCTTCGTACTGTTGATCCACTTGAGTTGTTGTACTGTCCTACAGTTGGTGTAGGTAGAACGCAATACCAGGCCAAGTGTGGTTGTGGTTATGGAGTGGAGTAATGCATGGTTGTCTACTGCGATAGTATATAATACACTTTCTTTAGCCAATAGGTCTACTGTTAGCCCTTAGTACTGTTAATTCACTAAATACATTATACTGTTCCACAATTGGTACAGGTAGTGCGTAGTGTTAGGTCATGCAGTATTATGCTTGGTTGTAAGGTACAGTAGTATAGGATGAACTGTTTGTACCCCGGAGGTCTACTGCTAGTATTTGGTACTACTAACCCAATGAATGTAATTTAACATCGGCGGTTGGCATAGGTCATGTAGTGTTGTGGAGGTACGCATGGTTGTAGGGTACGGTAATGTACTGTATGTATTCTGTTGTTTTACTAGTCTTGCAGTGTAGTGAAGTGTGATTTATTGTCTAGTAGTATTCAGTGCACAATATTTACCCCTGGTGGTCTATTGTTATACCTTAGTACTGATGTCTATTTAATAGTGTTTTCTATCCCATGGGTAGTTTGGAATGCTAGATCATGTGTTCGTGTGGTGTATGCTTGATTTTTAGTATCGTAGTAGAGTATGAATGGTCTTCTTGGGCATTCTAAGGTTTGTCCTGGGGTAGAGGTCGCCATTTGAGATAGTTAGCAAGCCTGCGGTAATGCTACAAGTCGGCGGTAATCGTTCAAGTCTGTAAGCCAGGTAGCCAATAGTATTGGGTGACTAAAGTAGAAGTGGTCTTGGGATCAGAAACTGATAAGGTGCTGGAAGCCATAACTAACCTCGAATAGATATCTTCCAAAAGGTATCCTTCTTTCGGAATCCCACTGGGAGAATCCCGTTTTCGGGAAACGTCTGTGGTAAGAGAATCCTATTTTCCAAGATGAGCTTAAGAGTCGTACGTGGAGTCACACTGTCGAGGAATTGCTCGATAGCTTATTTTCTCGGTAAGATTCTAGCCATTCTAGCTTGCCAATAGTAGTGCTATAAGTCAGTAATAACCGGACGGGGGGTGGGGGAGGGGGTAGAAGACTGTAGTATTGGGTGACGACAGTAGGACTTGATCATATGACCTATGACGATGACTATGGGTAAGCCGGAAGTAATGGTCATAGATCTATGAAAGGCATGGGGTTGTCTAGATGCCAGAAACTGAACATGCGCTAGGTGGACATAACTATCTACAGATAGATATCCTCCGATATGTATCCTTCAAAAGGTATCCTTTGAAAGGTATCCTCTAAAATGTATCCTCCAATAGTACATGACCATGTCGTAGGTATCCTCCAATACCAAGATAAGTATACGAGTCGTATGTGGATTCCCTCGTTCGAGCAATTACTCGATGTCTTATTTGATATCAAGCCTGTAGTAATACTACATGTCAGTAATAATCGTACAAGGCTATAAGCCAGGTAGCCAATGGTAGAGGGTGACTACAGTAGGACTTGATCATTGGACAGATGATGATGCCTACGAGTAAGACAGCAGCAATAGTCTTAGATCTATGAAGGGAATGGGGTGGTCTAAATGCCTGGAACTGAACAGGGGCAAGGTGACTATAATTATCCTCCGATAAGTATCCTCCAAAAGGTAGACTCTGAAAAGTATCCTCCAAAATGTATCCTCCAATACAACATGACCATGTCATGGGTATCCTCCAATTTTTTGCGAGACGTTAGGTGGGTGGGGGGGGGGGGGGGGGGGGTTCTGAGCTCCGAGAACACATTTTACCGGATTATTATTTGTTGAGCAAAATTGGCATCAATGAGTCCTCTCGTGAGGGTTGGTATCGATATCGAAGAGGACATTTTCTGCATGCATTTTAAAATATTTTTCATGTTTAGGCTGGTTTCGGGTCAGATTTTGCAGGAATTTGCATTGGGTTTGACCAAGAGTACATTTTTAATCGTTTAAATGGTCTAAACTAACATGAAAAATGTCAGGTTCAAGTATTAGGATCAAACAATTAAGAGTAGACTGTCATCTCATTTTTGGCATAAGGGCCAGGGCAAAGGCTTGTAATATATATAACATGTATAGAGAGAGATTCTAATCAATAACGTTTTATAACATTTGTTGAAAACAGAAACTGGCAAATTCAATAAAAATCAATAAAAATAAACATAAACACAACATACCAGGACCCACGAGAGGTAGTCTTTGATCCATCCAATGTGAACACGAGAATATTTGTAATTGCTGGTTCATATTGGATGGTTTAAACTGTTCTTAACTGCATCTTCACATCTTCTCTCTGGCTATCGCAATCAAATGTGGACTTCAATAATTAACACAAAGGCACTCAACAGCACGTCCGGCAGAAATGCTTGTCTTACATGAACAGTAAATTTAATGCGGTCTTAACCCTTTACCTAACATGAAAAGCAGACGACACTTGAAAACAAAATTCTTGAATAACTAATTTTGTCATTTTTTGTCTCAAAGACATAGGCTATGACCCCTCTGGAACGAGCTCGACGTGCTCGTTCTAATGAGGGGCCATAACCTATGTTTTTGAGACAAAAAATGAAAATAATAATAAAAATTAATTGGCAATTTTTGTGAATAACGCTGGCCGGTTTTGACCGTTATGTTGTGTAAAGGGTTAAAGAATAGGTACCATCAAAGGTACTCACATTCCAGTTGTTCTGAGATTAAGCAGGACTCACATTCCAGTTGTTTTGAGATTCCAGAAACTGTATCAGAGCAACAAATCCCGCAAATCATTTGTTTTTGGGGCGGGTATCTAAAACTCAATGGAAAAAATGCAAAAAGAGTGGGTGGGTCGGGGGGGAGGGGGCACTAAAAATTTGCAAGCCGTGACGTCCTATTTTTTATTCGGCTCCTTTTTACACCCACCCACCCACCCACCCACTATGTGCAAGTTTTCTACTACCGTTCTCAGACCCACCCCCCCCCCCCCCCCCCCCACACTCTCCCATTAAAATCCAAAATAAACTTACCCCAATTGTCCACGTGGGGGCACGATGACGCTGTGTTCTGAGACGTACTTTACGCCGAGGTGCACATGTCCTCAGCCAATCTAACCCTGTCAGTGCTGTGTAGTACGCAGTACCGCAGTGCAGTGTGTAGTACAGTCGTGGGTTATGATGCTGAAGAGCTGACAGCTGCTCGTCGTTGCTCGGTGGTTCTCTCCAGGTACTCTGGCTTCCTCCACCCGTAAACCTGTCACCGACATGATATGACCCTGGTTGTTAAAGTGTCGTTAAACACCAATAAATAAATAAATAAATTAATAAATAAATAACTTGGGTTGAATTTAGTGCATCAGAGAGAATTTTCCCAAAATATTGTCTGCACATTTTCTGCATTTCGAACAAAACACCCACCCCCTACTAACGTGTGACATTTTCTCAGATTAAGTCCAATATTCTCACATATAAAGCCTCCTGATGTTGTATTTATGTTAAGAGTGTGATGTACATCATCTTTAAGGTTTGAAACACAAATGATGGTATATATTAGCTGATATATTGATATATTTTTAAAAAATTCAAAAAATTGCACAAGTTGGAAATGCACATTTTTGGCGAACTCAAGAGACCCACCCACCCCCACGTCACGTCTTGCAAATTTTTGGTGCCCCCCCCCCCCACCCCCTGGGTGGGTGGTTAAAAAATCATCCCAACGTCTCACAAAAAAATCTGTTCAATGTCATGGCTAAGCGTTGGGAAAGGGTAACTGATAGAAAATGGGGGAGGGGTTCCCTCTAGAATGTATGACGGAGAGAACAGAAAATGTATCTAACTTTGTATGCAGGGGAACTGAGATGGTTGGGGGGGGGGGGGGGGGTACAAAATGAAATCACTAAGTTAAATAGTTGAGAGAGTACTCAACCTGGGAAATATCATAACAAATAAAAGGTTCCAATGGAGATAGGCTTTAAGTAGCGATGCATTCTATCACCGATTCTGTTTGCATTGTACATAAAAGATGTAGAAGAGTTGATTGCAAGCGGGGGTCAAAGTTGGAGAAACAAAATTCCCAGGGCTATTCTTTGCCGATGACATCATTTTATTAGCCTTGAGTGAAGAGGGGCTATAAAAACTGTTAACCATTGTTGGAAAGTACGGGGATAAATGGCAACTTGAAATGAACGAATACAAAAATAAGGTCATACCTGTAGCACAAGCGTTGAACCAAGTAAAGTGGTCGTACCCGGGAAAAATTTGGGACAAGCTAATTTTTGTGTCATTTTGAAGAGGAATGTCTCCCGAAGAACATATCCAAAATCCGCAAAAATCCGCTTTGGGGAAAAATTTTTATAGCATTTATATTGATGGTGGTGTAAGAGCGAATTTCGATCAATTTTCCGAAACCAGCATTCCAACGTTTGCGAACGTGAGGACATGGATTTGTGTGAATCCATTTTTTTACTACTCACTAACACACAGGGTTTTCAGAGTGTATCATCACAGTCCATAACACCGGTGCACATCCCTTACTATCTCAGAAATGGCTGAACCTGATGCCGCTCCGAGGAGTCCATGTAGCGTCGGGAGTGGACAGAAATCTATCAACAGGGAAGATTTAGATAGTGTCAAGGAGTTGTATGATAATGTGCTGGACAGCTCGATAGCTCTTTCCTATGTTGCAAACTCAGCAGCTCGCGTAAGGGTAAACACCTGCCTCGACGAGTACACGGCCAAACTGGCTGAACAATCGCGCACTGCTAAGCTATGGATACAATATCTAGAATATGTCCAGACACTGAAAATGTTCATAAGAGGTGAACGCCTTGGCGATTGGAATCTCCACCTCATTGCTGTCAGTAATATGTTGAACCTCTTCGCTGCCACGGGACATGTACACTACGCTAAGAGTTGCAGGTTGTATCTGATCTGCAAATGATGCTTGAGCTCCCCGAGAAACATCCATGGTTGTATGATAGGTTCTTCTTTGATGGTTTCCATGCAAAACGCCGGAGGTTCAGGGTTTGGGAAGGCCTTTGAAGTGACCTTGTGATTGAACAAGTCCTCATGCGCTCAATTAAAAGTCGAGGTGGACTAACGCGAGGTCGTGGGGTGACCGAATCGGTGCGTCAGGAGTGGATTTACACCATGCATAAATGCGCTGAAATACACGAAGCTATGACAACGCTGACTGACATGAAACTCAGTACCAGTGAACAACATGTAGACATGGGCACTTCTCGTCGTAACCGAGATAACACCGACATGATGAAAATGCTAGAGTGGTTTTACTTGTACGATCCTTTCGATGAGAATGAAAGATTGCGCTCCCTGTCCTCCGGATTGTCAGCTTCCTTGGGTGATGGTATTAACTGCGACAATGCAGAGTCGGTAGGGGCGGAGATACACTCTAAACTAGACAATGTTGTTGTTTCTGATGCCTCCACCAAAAGGAGTGATCAAATTCGCACTTTAGACCATTTGAACGCCGGGGTGAAGTTGGATAACCAGAGGGTATCAATGTATCAATAGACCCATCAGCTCAGTTCACTCGATTGATAGCTATTGCTCAGAGGGAGGCGACGTGGCACAGTTCTTCGAGTACGAACTCACTGTGATGCCAACAACCCTCTTCAAAGACTTCTTTCTCAGAAAAGCAAACAAGACAGACCTAGCAGCTGCAATAACAGATCGAGTAGCACTTTCGAAGCCGCCATCTGATTCCGTGTACGTGCTTGACTTGACGGAGGGGCTCTCCTCCACAGAGTCAAATGGAAGGCAAAGGCTACCTACTCGGAAGTAGCCCATCAGTATGTTGGATATGTGGCCAACACATATGGGCAGAACTGCTGTGTCGTCTTCGATGGTTATGGACAGCGACCAAACACGAAGAGTCATGAGCATAGAAGGAGAGCTGTCAACGTGTGTGCCGATATCCGTTTGACAGACACCACGACTGCACACAATAACCAGGAACGGTTCTTGTTTGAACGAGAATAACAAAATGTAGTTCATAAGATTGCTGTCCACATTACTGAGAACGGGTGGACATACTCTTAACTGCAGTTCGGGCGATGCTGATACCCTGATTGTTGAAAGTGCCATCAAACTTTCGTCTCAAGGGAATTCAGTTGTCATTGCCGCAGATGATACTGATGTACTAGTACTATCCGTTCACCATTGGAATCATACTTCGACTGATGTTTATTTCCAATCAGAAGCACGGAAGTCACATAGGGGTGGGGAGGCATGGAAGATCGCAGATATAATAGCGAAGATCGAAGAAACAACTAGGAGACACCTCCTGTTGATACATGCATGGCGTGGGTGTGATGTTACCTCGGCAACGTTTGGCCATGGGAAAACACAGCTTCTCAAGAGGTTAGAAAAGTCAAGGGAGATTCAGAAGATATCAGCAACAATGCAAGACAGCGCCGTATCTCAAGCAGAAATCGGAAGAATAGGCGCTGAGCTGTTTGTATTGCTGTTCTCTGGTAAGCAGTCAGACACATTGAATGGCTTGAGATACTCAAAGTTCATGACAATGGTCACTTCCAGCAAGACAGGAATCGAACCTCAGAAACTACCTCCAACTGAACGCGCGGCATACTTTCACAGCTTGCGAGTCCACCTACAAACGGTGGAATGGAAGCAATTGGATATTGATATCCTAGATCCGCAGAAATGGGGCTGGGAAATTCTCGAAAATGAGTTGATACCCGTGATGACTGACCTGGATGCAGCGCCTGAAGCTCTCCTGAAATTTATACTTTGCAAATGCAAAATGACCTCCAAACACCCCTGCGAAACGAATATATGCTCTTGTAGAAAGAACGCAATCAAATGTGCCTCTGCTTGTGGAGACTGTCGAGGGGAGAATTGCCTGAACTCAGAGCCGGTTGAGATTGGAGACGAAACTGGCGACAGCAGAGTGCCTTGAGGAACACCGGCATGATTTCGGTCAGATCTCACCTCGGGATTTAATCATTGCGAAGAAAGTTGATCGATATCATTCTTCGCCATCTCGGAAGTTATGATAAACATCGGCAGCAGAATTATAGCTAGTTTTTTTCTGTTCTATTCAGACTCAACTTCGTATGGGTGTGAAAATTGAAGAAAATGGTATTTTGGGGCCATTTCCCTAACAATTGTGAATTTTCTCATTCATTTTTCCGCTTTATAGGATTGGCATTCGTGTTTAAAGTACGAATGACGCACAAAACTTCTCCAGATCTCACACAAAATATCAAGACTATTGAGAAATTGATGCCACTAAAGATTTTTTTTTTCTATGAAACCCCTCCTTGCGGACATCTTGCATGAAAACCTTTCCCCAAAGCGGATTTTGGATATGTTGTTCCCAGATAAATTCCGCGTCGAATGACACCAAAATCAGCTTGTCCCAAATTTTTTCCGGGTCAAACCATATTGCGCCTGGACTACTGTGGACAGTAGGGAAGATGAGTTGCGAAAATTCTCTATTGGTGAAGAGGGCAGGAAGGATAGAACAGTGGGGTAAACGGGAGAATATCAATAATTTGGAGTGAATTCACGTGTTACAGGTAGAGGCATACACAGAAACCACACAAACTAGATGGGTTTGGATTCACAAAACGAATTTCAAGAGGTCATTCAACGAAGTTCGGCCAACTCCATTTTATGTCCAGCGCCGTTTTAGCGGCCAAGTTTGATGTGTATTGTGACTATGTGTCCCAACTTTCGAAATGGAAATGTAAAAAATGAAGCCGAATAGTGAAAGTAAACACAAAAATGTAAATTTGGCATCGCTGGCATTTGAGAGGGGGGGGGGGGGGGGGGGGCAAAATTTTAATTCCAGAACGGAGGTTAATAATTTTCAAATGATCACAAAACGGCGTCGTAGTCGTGTTATTGATATATTCGAGCTAATTGAGTTTTTAACCCTTTACCCAACGTAACAGCCAAAACCGGCCAGCGCTATTCACAAAAGTCGTCCATTAATTTTCATTATTTCTAAATTTTTTGTCTCAAAAACATAGGTTATGACCCCTCTCGTTCCAATGAGGGGTCGTAATCTATGTTTTTGAGACAAAAAATGAAAAAATAGTCATTCAAAAATTTTGTTTCCATGTGTCGTCTGCTTTTCATGTTAGGTAAAGGGTTAATGAGATATGCCCAAAATAGCCTAAACATTGAAGTGGCGCAAAAACATCAAAATGGCGATAAATCGAGAAACGAAAACATGAGGCCCCAAAAAGGCCTAAATCGCTCACCTGACAAAGTGGTTCGAATAAGATTTGGGGTCACATTTAGTTCGTCAACACTACAGAGGAATGAAGTCATGAAATTATTCATAACTCTAGTGTCCTTGTCAAATGATTATTATCATAGGTCTTCCCGACTGCTTCCAATTCTGTCAGCTGTAGACAAGCACAGCAAAACTTCCAAGGGTTGATATGTCACTGCCCCCCCCCCCTCCTCCCCAATAGACAGCCCAAATATTAACCCAGAGACCCGCTTTGAGCAAACTTGAATGTGACCCCATACAGATGTTGTATAACAAATGAGCCTGTGAAAAGATTCTGACTTGTGGATCTGAAGAAGATTTTAAAGAAATTCCCTAATATTGCCCTAAGTTGGAATTCAGGCAGTGGCTTGTACAAACTTGAATCTGCAAACCACCACCCACCCCCCCCCCCCCCCACCCCCGATATGCTGTATACCAAATATGAAATGATTCTGGCTGGTGGATCTGAAGATGATTTTTAAAAGAAATTTCCTCATATTGCACTAACTTAAAATTCTTGCTCACACAGGAAGCCCAAATATTAACCCAGGGACTCTATTTGAACAAACCTGAATCTCACCACATACAATCCCCTCCAAGAGATGTTGTATACCAGATATAAATATCATGATTTTTAAAGAAATTCCCTCATATTGCACTAAGTTAAAATTCGGGCTCTCATAGGGAGCCCAAATATAAACCCAGGGACCGGATTTGAACAAACTTGAATCTGGCCCACCTAGGGGTGTTGTATACCAAATATGAAAGAATTCTGGCTGGTGAATCAAAAGAAGAAGATTTTTGAAGAAATTCCTTCATATTTCACAAAGTTAAAATTCGGTCTGTCATGGCGAGCCCAAATATTAACGCAGACACTCGATTTGCACAAACTTGAATCTGCTCCTCCTAGAGGTGTTATACCCCAAATATGAATTATTCTGACTGACGAGTCTAAAAAAGAAGATTTTTAAAGAAATTCCCTGATATTGCACTTAGGGAACTCAAATATCAACACTGGAACTTGATTTGAACAAACGTGAATCTGACCTGCCCAGAGATATTGTATACCAAATAAGAAAGCATTCTGTCTGGTGGATCTGAAGAAGAAGATTTTTTGAAAAACATTCCTCATTTTGCAGTAAGTTAAAATCCAGGCTCCCATAGGAAGCCCAAATATAAATCCAAGGACCCTATTTGAACAAACTTGAATCTGACCTCCCTAGAGATGTTGAAAACCAAATATGAAAGGATTCTGACTTGTGAATCAAAATCTTTTTGAAGAAATTCCCTCATATTTCACTAAGTTAAGATTCGGCCTCCCATAGTGAGTCCAAATATTAATTCAGGCACTCGATTTTAACAAACTTGAATCTGCACCCCCCCCCCCCCTCCTCCCCTCTAGAGGTGATGTATACCAAATTTGAAAGGACTCTGTCTGGTGTATCGGAAGAAGATTTTTAAAGAAATTTCCCAATATTGCACTAAGTTAAAAATAACAGTTCTCTGTTCCATATGGTTTGGGAAATATAAGCGTTTGAAAATATTTCTATTTGGAGCTCCAGGGGTTCCCACGGAGACACAGAAAAAATTGTTTGGCATGAGTCAAGTACTTATGACCCAATAAAATACCACATACAAAATTTGGTTCAAATCGGACCATCGGTTCAGAAGATAGAAATTTTGGGCGGGGACAAAAATCTTGCCCCTGCCGTTTTAAAGGCAAATATTGCATGTTGCTCCACGAACTCCGTTTTAACCAATTTGATTCTACACCTCAAAAGGAAGCTTCATACTAAATATCAAGTTATTGTACCCAATGGTTCATGAGACGAAGATTTTTTTTATAATTTGGAGCATTTCCCTCACCCCTCCCTATGGTGCTGCGCATGTTGAGTTGAACAAAAATGCAATACCCCTGGGACCATCATTCACACAAACTTTCACTTGAATTGGCCCAGTGATCTTGGAGAAGTCCAAAACATAGTGTTGACGGACGGACGAACGGACGGACGGAAGGAGAGCGATTTGGTAAGCTCAGCTTGACTTCGCCGAGGTGAGCTAAAAATTATCATTTGGAGTCACTTTGCTTTCTATATTTAGAAACTGATAATTTGATCACAGCAGACCTGTGTATGCAGAAAATAGTTCCGACCTGTAATAGTGAAATAGACTAAAGTCACCAATATTTGGTCGCGGAGACTGATTGATGTGAAAAAATTACATAACCATTTATGATGACAGGGTCAAATTGGTACAGCTTCATTACCTCCAATTGTAAATTGTCATGAAATCTTTTCACGACAGTGGAATTTGCAATACCAGTCGAAAAAGACTGTTAACGGAATAATTGCGAGACAGTTTCTCTGACTTTTCTTCAGTAACCCTTTGCCTAAAACGAGTATGGGATGGCTCTTACATAAAAAACTCTTGTTCTTCTGGCGACATTGCCAGGGATGGTGCTACGCGCCAGTATAGATACAGGGGAGCAGTGTTCATGCTGGCCCGAAATTTTGGGTGAATTATTTTCGGTGCAAAATTATTTTGGGGTGCCAAATGAAAGATTTTAGTGCCAAATGGAATCTGATCGTAAATAAAAACAAATTAACCATATATGGTCCCTTGAGTTCAACATGGCGCCATCTGCAATGCTAACACATTGCAGATGACGCCGTGTTTCACTCAAAGTACGATATTTGATTTTAGTGTTGCCTACCTCTTTTAAGTATTTTAGTGGGGGCGCAGGAACTCAGTGGGTAGAGATACAGGCCGCAAGCCGAGAGGTCCTCGGTTCGAATCCCACCAGCGGCAACCGCGTTGTGCCCCTGCGCAAGACACTTCACCACCATTGCCCACGTGGGGGGCACGGTGGCGTTGTGTACTAAGGTCTACTGCACGTCGACGGTGTGGAGTTAGTATGTTGGGGAGCTGACAGTTGCTCGCCCTTGCTCGGTGGTTCTCCCAGGCTTCCTCCACCCGTAAAACTGTCATGGTCATGATTACCCATTGTGCAGAAATATGTGACCTTAACTGGTAGAGTGCTAAATTATTTTTGGTGATCAAAATTTGCTGACATATCTGTGCTTTGTTAAAATTTATGGAATTGAAACAAAGCAAACCTTAAATTCTAAATGAGTTCACTTCAAGGATAATATGAAGTCTATCCATGGAATATGGAGTCGTTAAGATGTGTTACCTGCACTTCAGATTCAGGGGTGGCCCCAGGGATTTCTCGACAGGGGGGCTGACCTCTCCGACAGGGGGGAGCTATAACATTTGACCTCCCAAACGAAGGAAAATGAGTGAAAATTGGTAAATTGGAGAACCAAAATAGAAGCAAATTGAGTATATTTGTTGATTATTTAACCCTTCACCTGACACTTGCAAAAATAATTCTTGAATAACTTTTTTTCATTTTTTGTCGAGCTCGTTCCAACGAGGGGTCATAACCTATGTTTTTGAGACAAAAAATGAAAACAAATAATGAAAATTGGCGATTTTTTTGAGAATAGCGCTGGCCGGTTTTGGCCGTTACCTTAGGTAAAGGGTTAAAGTAAACATATTATAATAAGGTCGGGAAATATTTCATCTATAAAGCCAGTTTGACGAACGACATTAAGGAATTTCGTTAGAATCACTATTCTCTATCAAAGTTCCAGTGCTGCACGGGTTCGAGACTGACAAGACGAGATATCTGCATTCAATTGTCAGAAATTTCTCGTGAAGTCTGGTTTACGAGATTCTCCGACGGACTGACTAAAAATCTCCGACGGGGGCGGGGGGGGGGGGGGGGGGGGGGCTGGACCTATCCGATGGGGGGGGGGGGGGGGCTGTAGCCCCCCTCCCCTGACACTCCCCGCCCCCTTGGCGCCACCACTGTTCAGATTAAAGCCCAAATATGGGATTCCAGTACTTTACCAGTTAAGCACCAATAAATCAATAAATCATTAAGTATTTTAGTGCTAAAAAAAACCCACAAAGGTATAAAATATTGATAATAAAAGAGTCAAATGCTATTAGTAACGTTTACCAAATAATTTCATGAGTTTTGTTATTTACTCACTCCAAATAAACTAGTAACAAATGATTTATTGTCTTCGAAAGCAGATCAAATGGTCTTTGCAAGCCCCTTTCGGCCCTCAATGGCAGATAGGTAAGCTATGCGCCATGACTGGGCGTGGCAAAGGAGAGGGGAGTTTCTTAGCTGTGTCCGTGTCCGTCTTTTCTGCGGGTTTTCTTTGGAGGCGGTGGCTGAGATTGAGAGATCGCAGTGATGGTTGGCGATGAAGAGCGGCTTGCTGTGTCTAGTGGTTGTATTTGTTTAGCTAGAAATTCCTTCGCTAGGCTGGTAATCTCACCAGAACGCTTTTGGTGTTCTTTGCATTCCAATTCCATGAATTGTTGATGATCATCTGTATGTTCTTTGGATGTTGTCTGTGAAGTCTGTGATGGTTTGGATACTAATTCCTTGTCCTGGCTATCCGGGAACGAAAGAAGAGGGGAGTGAGGGGTGGGAAGTGGCGAAAAAGCAAGTTCCAATTCCTCCTCAACCTCCACAGGACGTTCCTCATCCGACTGTATCGGCTGTGGAACCGGTAGTTGGTTGGGTTTGCCTGTGGGAGTGGGAGGGGAACTGGTGGCTGCCTCCGACACCTCCACCCCCTCACTCCTCTCCTTCTTCTTATCCAGGAAAGCCTTCAAGCGTCGGGCATCCCTCCTCCGGACCCCATCAGGTGAGGACCAGTGTGAACCCCTCTCACAAAAGGTACTACCTCTTCCCGAGGAGGGTGGTGTGTTGCACTCTTCAACTTTAAACTCCAAAGTCAGATGGACGGTCTTGTCAGTTTTCTGGATGGTCCAGTTGATTGGACAAGAGACGCCCAGAGCTGGGATGGGTTTCCTTTGTCTCTCTGGCAGTTCCAGTTTTGTCATAGTCGTTGATGAGGTGTTCACACTCTGAAGTGAGAGGTGCGAATTGACATGGAATGGCCTATGGAGTGTTATTCTCTTCCAATCAATTAATCAATCAATCAGTTCTTTATTCTTTTTTACCACTTACATGATGTCTAAGAATATGAATATTGAATATACACTAGAATAAAATTGTTGCACCACGTACGCAAGAAGATACTTGTCATGGGCCGCGGAACCAAGGAGGCTGGGGGGGGGGGGGGGGGGGGGCTTCAGCTATTCACTATTTTGCCGGGCCATGTTTTTTGTATGCATATATTTTAACACAACCAATGACTGGCGAAACAAGGGCGGATCCAGAGCCTCCCCCATATTTTCGCCAGTTATGTTTCTCTCGTACTGGTTCAATTTCGATGGATTTCGGATCATTTTTTTGCAGTAAGTGGCAGCAAACGCTAAAACGTATACAGTCTGTCAAAAAAATCAGTTGACTTCAATAGATCGTAATCTAACAGACAAACTACTACCAAATCCACCACCAGACAAGGTAATCCACAGACAGTATAATTGCTGACCGTTACGACCAAAGCTGATAAATAAAACTCACCTGTATGCTTTGCCGACGTTTTTTAACGGCTCTCAAAGTGTGAAATCTTTCAAATACATCTCCTGAAAAATCTCAAAATATCCACTCAGAAGCATGGAAATGGGGTTTTTGGGACCCTGGAATTTAACATTTTCGTACGACGGCCCCAACATTGGTCGATCCGTGATACCGACGACCATACATCGTCCGATCCAGCCAATCCACTTTGAAAATCGTTCCGCGGTCCCTGCTTGTTACAATATTGATATGTTTATAGATACCTTCGAAGGATTATAAAAAGTTTACGTTATAAAGAAATGTTTTGATAAGAATCAGATTAAATGGGTCACCTGTAAACAAAGAACAATGATTATACCTACTGTTACTTACAGACTACTTGATAGGGTTGAATTCTGTCTTTCCATGGACGTGGCGACGGGTTACCCCTCCCCCCACCCCCCACCCCCCCCCCCCCCACCCCCACCCATTTTGGCCAAAATTTCCTATAGTTGGAAATTCGGAGGGCAAGTCATGAGTAGTTGGAAATTACATCGATCTCGATTTTACAGCTTCTTTGGTAATGCTGATGTCTCTTTTACTTCCCAAAGGTCCGACTCGGTATCAAATCGGCAAAAATTCCAACTGTTACTATTTACAACTACAGTGTACGCAATGTCGAGCTTCATAAGTATGCATGTTAATCGATGCGAGATTTCTATAGTACGTTTACTTATCGTAGTAAAAAAAAATCCTCGAAATGCACTTCAAGAAGATCACATCATGTAAAATCGTTATCCTGAGTTAATTCCATCATTCACAGTTACAAAATGATGAAACATCGAAAATTGATCATTCCTGCATAAGATCTCATTTAATGTTAGGACAGCGTGAATTGCTCAAAGTTCTCAGCTTGGGCATTTGTTTAGCACATATTCAATTCCTAGAATAATACCAAATAAATAATAACCTGATAATTCTATCATAAATGTGTGGGCATTTCAGTTACCAGAATCAATTATATGCCCCCTTTCTTGGCTTCATTTACAAAAAAATTCTCGGTAGTGAATTTCCAACTAGGGAGAGGGATCGGGAGGGGGAAACCCCTACCCCCCCCCCCCCTAGTTGGAAATTCGCTACCCTACACCCCCAATTGGAAACCTCTAGCCACGTCCCTGTTTCTTTCTTGTGTCGTCGGACAGAGATTTTATCTAAAACGACACACTGACATAATAAACCACAAAACCTTTGAGATCTAGTAAAAGTATATTTGTATTTTTTTGGTGCCATACCAGCCATATGAAATATTTTAGCGCAAATGACACCCAACAGCTTGAACAGTGCATACGGGTTGTCGGATTCGACTTCGTTTCAGAGATCACTTATCTTCCTGTGATGCAGAGGCGTAGCCACGATATCAAAGTTGGGGGGGGGGGGGGGCAAGATGTATATCTAGGGGGGAATACAGAATATGATTCGTTGCATCATCCGAGCCCCGCAGCGGCAATATGGGGGCGAGCACAAGAGAGAGAGTGCCCCTCTCGTTGGAGGGCTCTCCCCCGGGAAAAAATCTTGAAACTCGAGACAAACAAAAAGCAATGTTCTTGACTCTGAGTCCGTTTGTGTCCATAATTTATGAGTTGTGAAAGGTATCAATAATTAGACCACATAGGTTCTGACCGAGCTCGCCGAGCTCGTTCCAAACAGGGTTCATAACCTATGTTTTGGAGACAAAAAATGAAAAAAAATAGTTAGTCAAGAATTTTGTTTGCAAGTGTCGTCTGCTTTTCATGTTAGGAAAGGGTTAAGATCACATATTTCTGTATAATGACTAATCGTGTCCGTAACATGATAAAGTTAAGTTTAGTTAATCGTTTATACTCTTTATAGAGTGCTTTCACCCCAAGCATTGGCGACGGGATCGTGCCGACTTTTTCAACTTTTCCAAAACAAAGTTAATATAAAGAAGCAGTACATCATTACGAAATCAGCTAACTATAATAATTGTTCAAGTTATTGTATACACTTTTAAATTCCAAGTAAGATACAGCAACTCCCACAGCGTTGAACAAATTATACAGATTATCGAGCTTATCCAACATCATGTTCATTTTAAGAAGCACACCAAACTTT
The DNA here is from genome assembly GCA_031216915.1 of Pictodentalium vernedei. Classification (NCBI taxonomy): domain Eukaryota; kingdom Metazoa; phylum Mollusca; class Scaphopoda; order Dentaliida; family Dentaliidae; genus Pictodentalium; species Pictodentalium vernedei. The sequence continues at coordinate 306,342,305 of CM062294.1, forward strand.
ATTAAAATCAGATAACTGCTGTTTAAGTTAATGGATAAACCCTTTACCTAACATGAAAAGAAGACGACAATTGCAAACAAAATTCTTGAATAACATTTTTTTTCCATTTTTTGTCTCAAAAACATAGGTTATGACCCCTCATTGGAACGAGCTCGACGAGCCCGTTCCTAAGAGGGGTCATAAACTATATTTTTGAGACAAAAAATGAAAAAAATACTAAAAATTAATAGGCGATTTTTGTGAATAGCGCTGGCCGGTTTTGGCGCTATGTTGGGTAAGGGGTTAACACTGGAATTTCAAGTGAAACATATTAACAAAGGGCAATGATTTTCTTAATTTTAACAAATTACAGTGGTTATTCAACTTGTCCAAGACACTTGATATAATGTGGCAGACCAACATTTTCAATACAGTTGATAAAAAAGCTGCCACCAAAATGTATAAAAAAATCGTGTAATCATCGTTAAAGCCATTGCTTAGAGGTATTCCGGATACACAAATGGGCTGATGGACGTCGTACAGGCGACTTATAGGTTGTGCGATTTTTTGTCCCCTGCACATTATGGGGGTCGTTTTCCTCATGCAGGAAGTATCTACGAGGTCTGAAAGTATAATCAAGTATTTTGATGCCCATTCGAGGACCACATTGTATTTGACAGAACGTTAGTTTTTAAAAGAACTGTCATATTTTACTGTGTTACGTTGTATTTATTTATTTATTGGTGTTTAAAGTCAAATATGTTTGCACAATGGCTAATTTTCACCACTACATGAAGATAAAGTCAAGTTTAGCCAATCGTTTATACCCATGTTGCCTATTTTAGAGGACTTCCACTCCAAGCATTGGGGAATGGGTCCTATGTTACCAGTAAAACAGAGCTTGTTTATCTCACTACTTCACACCTCGGGGTTTCCACGGGGGAGGGAGAACTGGCATTACGTTGTAGATTCGTTTAGTTAGTAACTGCGAATCTCCATTGCATTTATAGTATTAAAATGCAACAACCAACGGAATTTTTGTTGTTGCTTGTTCCACTCCTCCTGCAGATGTTCCATACCAAATAACAAATATTTGTCCAAAGCAGTCTCAGAAATGTAGGAGTTTGAAGTTTTTTCTTGGTTCAAGTACATGCCACCCAATGGAAAATTGTGATGAGACCACAAAATAATGCCCTTCCAATGAAATCCCAAATAAAGACCAGAAACTTTGTTTTAACAAATCTGAATCTACACCTATGCACATACCAAATAACAAAGCTTTCTGTGCAGTAGCTTTGGAGAAATTTAAAAAAATAGTTTCTCACTATCCACGTCACTACAAAAACGAAGTGTTTAACAGTTAAACACCAAAATGCAACAGATAATAAACACTTACACACGTTTAATTTTTAAATGTGTTTAAATTTAAGCTGTTTATTATTTAAACGTCATTTAAATACGTGGTGTTTATGTTTTAAACTCCAGCAGTGTTTATTACTTAAACACATAAACACGTTTAATAGATGCAACAGATAATAAACACTTAAACATGTTTAAATACTTATTTATAAACACATAAACATGTTTATTTATTTATATTTTAAATGCGTAGTGTTTAATATTATGAGAGATTGGATAAACACGGGTGTTTAAAAGAAACCTCAAATATGTTTTTTTTTGTTTAATATGCTAGTTTCGGTAAATGATTTGAGCCATTTCCTGCTGGTCCAACACTGTTAAGCAAGCAGTGAACACATTCAATTACAGAAAATATATTCTTCTTATACAGTTATCAAACAAGTTTTACTAATGTGGGACTATTATTCAGGAATCAGAATAGATATCTCACCGACCTGAGCCACCATTCCCGACGATAGATTTTATTTTTGTCTGTATTCAAAGTCCAGAAGCCTACACCCGTAAAGCTGACCTCTCTGGGGGAGTTTCCCGGCAGTAAGTAATTGAATAAGTATATCTTTATTTCCGGGGCGCGTGTCATTATAATTTTAAAACAACAGTATTTAAGCACAATATAAAAACACCCCGGCCCATTGAATATACAAATCACCACTTGTTAACAAGTTTAAAATATTTGCATGATCAAAAAACACATTCATTCACTTCCATACTCACACATTCCTCCTCTTGCTCTGCCTGCCGTGCCCACGCAGCTCCACCTTCTCCCTCTACCCGGATCCCATTAACCTCTCACCTAACCTCTACCACCCAGCGGACCAGTCATTCATTCACACCTTCACAAATACACACTCAATCGCTCAGTCATTCACACAATTTGACACTTGATTTATCACAGTTACGTGGTTTCAATGTTATGGTGTGGGGGTTCCCCACTTCGTCGGTTTTCGTGAACTCGGTTGCATCTTTGCAGGACGTAAATTTGGACGAAGAACAGTGAAGCAGTAGTTTACGAGATTATGCAATAGTTACCAGCCTAGCTGGAGGCAGTCATGGATCCGAATAACCTGAGAGTTCGTGACATTACAGCGCACTGTCAGACCCAGGGGCGCCGATAGCATTTCATCGGGAGGGGGCACCTCCTCTCAAACTCCCGAAACTGAGCCATTGAATTTTGAAAGCTCTCAGGACGGGTTTAGCTTTACTTCAAGAATAAATCATAGAAAAAAATTGAGTGACGAACCTGGAAAGGGCATTGTCTGCCCTCTTTCTCCCGTGGCCCGAAGACAGGGAGGGCAGCTGGCCCTGTGCTTCCGGAATCCTCGACCAGGCCACTCTAATCCGTCAGTGTCGACAGCCAGGCAGTCAACCAACTCACACCATGTCTGTATTTTTTTTTTTGGGGGGGGGGAGGGGGGGGGGGTGGTGGTAGGAAACTGGGAATGTTGAAATGCTGATTATCCTGTCGACCAGCAAAGTGAACAAACTCCAGAACCTCGCAAATGGCAGTAGCATGCATGTAATGTTTGTATCGCCCATTTTAATGTGACCCCGGAAGTGACATCTTAATTCACATGGCATGATCAGTGAAATCATGCTGGTTGTTATTGCAATACACATCGTTACGCCATCAGTTGCGTCATTGGCTGCCATGGTAATAGTGCCCATAGATAGAACATGTGGTCATAGAAGCATTTGTGTGGATACAACTGATATGGTAAAAATTAATGTGTTGTGGTGTCATGAAATATGGCATTAATCGTGACACCAATGGCGTCAGGACCTGCCATGGAAACGGTTAAGCATGTGCTTATGTAGTAATGGTTGCTCTATTGTGGCATCGTCAATGAAGTCACCAGTGTGGTCATCAATGCCATTATTATTAGCATCATCATTGATAAAATCAGTGCATATTATTACTAGAATGCATGGTGGCTAATCTATAAAGGATAAGGAAATACATACGAATCGTTGTTTGGTAGTTTAGTATGGACTTGAACGATTTTGTTACTATTTGGCTTCCACAGGCTGTGGGCTGTTTAACGCCGTTCATCGCATATTTTTATGGGTAACACGTATTGCTAAATCACGTGGTGTTGAGATGTATGTTCGAGTTTGATGTGGTAGACTGGCATGTACCTTCTATATCAGCTTTAGTTCATCTTTTTGCTCTTCCGCGGCTCCGGTGCCTTGTACCCGAAGCGCTATACTTCACTAGCCCATGGGTCTAATGTAGCAATATTCTGTTGTTCTGTGGATGAGTTTGATTAGGCGAGAGTAAACAATCAATATCCCTTTTGCTTTAACATGCGCTTTCTCCGTCTGTTGGTCTAACGCAAGCCTTATACTAAAACGCCAGATGGGTGGTGGGTGTATTGTCAAGGCATCTAAGAATATTTCTAAGCCTATTGCTACGGTCTCGAGTAGAGAAAACTTAAGCATGCAGTCGATCACGTTAAACTTTAATACCCGTATAGCCCGATAGTGTGCGGGGCTAAGGTTGCATTGTCGAAGAGGCCTGAGAGAGAGATTTAACCTGATTGGACCAAGCAAGTCGTGATTGCTGTGGTCTAAAGATAAAAAGGAATGGCCATATTAGGCTTAGTTTCATACTGGGGAAGCTGAAGATCAACCGACATGCACACAAACAAGGTATACTCTGCTACCAACTCATACTACTTCAGTCAAATGCAACGTACTTAACTAAGATATAACGCCCACCGTGGGGTATAGCATTAGGCTTCAGGTTGGCCATCACAATGTTTAATTAACAGCGGCAAAGACTGTACCACTAGTGCACTCAACTTCAATCAAACACGACCTTAGAGTAACACATTGTGACATAGCACCTAGGCTATAGTCTAGTATATTATGTTTTACGCAAGGCAACATTTCTGACAAAAACTTCATGCGGGATCACCCTTTTCCGCCCCTCACCCCCCACACACATGAATACCAATACCACTTCATCTTACACGCATACGTTATAGCACTCAGAGACAGTTGTGCTCTCACACAAGTGACATAGATGATTTTTTTAGCAACTTTTCACAAACAAAAAAACTTGAAAGAAATCCGCAAAAACAAAACAGATGCTTGGATTTGAAAGATGACTATTACGAAAAAAGATAGTATGCCGCCCCCCCCCCCCCACACCCCACCCATGGGAACTTCGGGAAGTGAAGTAGTGCTTGTTTACTGTGGTCAACAAGCTCTGTTTCACTGGTAAAATAGGACCCAATCACTAATGCTTGGGGTGCGAGCCCTCTAAAAGGGGCAATATGGGTATGAACGATTGACTGACCTTGACTTTATCTTCATGTTGTGGTTATGATCAGCCATTGTGCAGAAGTATGTGACCTTAAGCACCAACAGATAATTCCGGTCCCCGGGAGATATTAATACCCTCGAATTGTCCGAAACTGACAATCTCCTTCCGTATAGTGTCACCAAAATGAAGCTTCGATAATATGCAAAACACTAATTTTTGCCTGTATATCCACAATAATAATGCCAATTACCTGTGATTGAATGTGTCAACTTTATTGTTGTTGAAATAGTCAGGAGAATGGTTGATATTTCCCATGCGCTTCACTATCAATTGAACCGACGAAGTTATAACTAAACACAAACTATGCATGTCTGAAGAAATGTTGAGATACATATAACGAATGAAATGGAATTTAACCTAAAATTGCTCAAACTTTCGTTATTCAAAATGGTGCAACGAAGATAAGTCGCAACATCGCTGACGTCACATTACGTACTAACGTGCGTCACAAGAGGTTTCAAGCGTCTACTAAACACCATGCGTATTTTCTAAACACCAGAGTTTAGTTTTTAAACGCGTGTGTTAATTTCGTTAAACATAATACGTCTACTTTGCTGGGAATATCATCTCATTTATTAAATACCAGTATTTAATTTTAGAATGGGACTACCACCAACTGTTTTCATGTAACATAGGAAAATAGCAAACACTGTTGATGGCAAGATTCCAATTTTGGGAATATCCCGCAAACATCAACTATCGATCGTAAAGGGTTGTGATAAATGACACTCAGACGTAATACAATTCCGCCAAATTCATGCGGAAAATCAGTTTCAAGTCAGTATTTGGCCCAACAGTTGTTATCTCAAACTCAGCGTTCTTCCAACGACATGGCGTAAGTTATGAATGATTACAACGATCTTCTCCGAATACTAGCTATAAAGTATGAACGCTTAATTGTTCAATGCCAGGAATGACAATCAAGCATGGAAATGTATCTTTGCATTTCTTTAGTTATACTTTCTTGATCATAGGCTATAACAACAGCCGTAGCTGAGAAAAAGACGCCGACAAAAAGACGAAAAACCCAACGGGGTCAATTTGAAAATACCGTGTTTGTTACACGAGAACTGCTAATCGGCATAGAAAATGGAAACAAAATCTGCATCCAACTTATGTTGTCGAGCACAAATTAAACACTGCCCGCGTTTACTTCCAGCAACCAACACATAACAAAGGGCGATAAACACCACATATTTATAAAGTAAACATATAGTGAATAATAAATAAACACAAATGTTTAACAATTAAACACCTGAGTTTAAGAACTAAACACAAAATCTTAATATCCAAACACCTCTTAAACATGTTGAGCGTTGCATTTTTTGCAGTGCGGTGTTAAAGTCAGGGAGCCCTTTAACCTTGAAGTCCCCAGACAGCAACAAACTTCCACAGTTATATTGCTCTGAAAACAATTCCCCCAAGTGTATTTTCCTTGCGAACTCTACTAGTTGGAAGGCTGCATTTATCTTGACATTGTTTTATATCATTGATGGCTGTCTGGAGAGGCAACCAATAGTGATGTAGAAACAGTGTTAAGCATCCTGGAGGTCTGTACTAGTATATATGGTTTTTATTATCATATAATTAATCTGACGATTCAAGGGTTAACACCCCTAAATACGATCTCAGGGTCTGAACTTGAACAAACCTGGGAATCGTCAAAACAAATAAATTCGTTTTGAGCGGCGGTTTTGAAGAAGACATTTTCTCTTTTTCCCAGAACCTACAGTGTAAAATCTGATGCTCCATAACATCCCTAAATATACTCCCCACAAACTTGGTAATTATCCTTTAACCCTTTACCTAACATGAAAAGCAGACGACACTTGCAAAAGAATTCTTGAATAACTCGTTTTTTTCATTTTTGTCTCAAAAACATAGGTTATGACGACGGGCCAGTTCCAAAGAGGGGTTATAACCTATGTTTTTGAGACAAAAAAATGAAAAAATAATGAAAATTAATTGGCGATTTTTGTGAATAGCGCTGGCCCGCTTGGCCGTTAGGTTGGGTAAAGGGTTAATTATGTTATAAACCAAACACAGTGGCATTATGGACGGTGGTCCAGAAGATTTTAAAATGTTTTCTCCTTCGTTATCCACAGTGAAAAATCTGGGATTCAATAACACCGCGAAAGACTCTAGTGCCTTATTTGAACAAACCCGTGAATCATCCTTACAAAGATATGAACGTTTTTGTAAGAGTGTTTGGGAGAGAAGGAATTCTGAATGTTTTTCCCCATCACCTAGTGCTAAAAATATGAGGTTCCGTAGCACCCATAAATATACCCCTTGGGGGTTAGATTGGACAATCTTGTAAATCCTGCTAACAGAAATAACATATATGAGATATTGGATCAGTGGTTTGGGAGTAGATTTTTAAAATGTTTTCTCCATTACACAGTGATAAAACTAGAAATATCATTGAAGGTGATTAACACCACAACTCCCGACTAACTGGAATGCACCTTTGAATATTAACCTTGAAAAACCAATATTTATTTATTTATTTATTTACTGTTGTTTAAGGTCACATATTTTGCACAATGGCTAATCAAAACCACAACATATTTATTTATTTATTTATTATTTATTTATTGGTGTTTAAGGTCACATATTTTTGCACAATGGCTAATCATGACCACAACATGAGTATCAACCCAAGACCAAAGGTGAGCGTTAATAAGCCCTGTTGCCCATTTTAGAGAGGGTATGCACCCCCAAGCATTGGTGACTGGGTCCTATTTTACCAGTAAAACAGAGCCTGGTTACCGCAGTGAACAGGCACTGCTTCACTTCCCGGGGTTCCCACGGGGATGAAAAACCAATAATAAATCCAAGTTCATAACATGATTAAAATTGTCGTAGATCAAAAATTTTGGAATATGTATATGCCCACTTGTTAGTCATAATGTTTGAGCGGTCCTACTATTTAACGAACACAAACGAACATAAACGAACAGAAGAGAAAATAATAGGAAATACAAGTTAAAAATGGTTGAGGGTGCATATGCAGGTATATGTGGGTATATATTATTCGTTTGTAAAATTTTATTCACTTCTGATGAGTATTTTGATGATTAATAAGGTTTATAAAATGTACGACGGCGCGAAATTCTTGTGTTCGTTAAGTAGTAGCCTGCTTGAAGCTGTCGACAAGATGCGACAAAGGTGTGAAATCAATTAGCTGTCTGTCTGAGGAAGAATGTCACTGAGGAAAACAGCGAAATTTAGGTTTAAGAGGATGGCAAGCGCCTATTTTAATCGTGTGTAAAATTGTATCCACGTCTGATGAGTATTTTAGTGATAAATAAAGATTATAGCCATTATTTGGATTGACAAACATGCTTCAAACTCTCGCTTTGGATTCCGAGGACGCATCACGGCGAGACGGGGACAAACCGTGATCTACCCTTAGAAAGCGGAGCAAGACTCGGATACATGTAGCATATTGTACACCCACATAATGATAATAATCTAAAGATCTTACAATATCTTGGGGATAAGTCATTAAAGCCCAGTTTAAGCTTTCCTGAAAACTTTCCCCAAACAAGCTCACATTCCACCAACGCGGGCTCCCACTAACAAGAGAGGACAACCAGGCGCGTAGCCAGGAAAAAGTTTCCTGGGGGGGGGGGGGGGAGCGATAACTGGCGGGGGTGGGGGAGGTATAGCCATCAGATGCGCGAAAGGCGGGGGGTGGGGGGGGGGTCTGGGGGTCCTTCCCTAGGATTTTTTTTTGGGGGGGGAGGGGGTATGGGGAAAATTTCCCAGGAAAATTTTAAAATCTAAGTCTAACTACTGGCGGAAAACATTTGGAAGGGGGTACAGCTACATTTTGGGGAGGGGGCACCTGCCCCCTGTGGCAACGACAAATACTGGGACACCTCCACCCACAGACTCTCACCAACGAGCCCCATCCATCCCCGGTTCTTTCCAGGAAACGCGTTCCGTGATACAGTAGGCCTAACCGCTTCGCGATAAATGTTAGCCCAATAATATTAGCCTTCGCCTGTGCTCCGAATTTATTATTATTGTTTTTTTTAATATGTCGCACCGGTGCGACATATTAAAAAATAAAAAAAGTAATAAATTCGGAGCACAGGCGAAGGCTAATAGTATTGGACTAGATAAATGTTAAACTCCCCTCATCCTTTGCCCGGGCTTGGGACCGGCAGACTTAACAGAGTCAAGTCAGGCGGATTTAGAGTTTTTTTTCCAATTTTTTTTTTAGTAATAAAATTTTACATTTTATAAACCTTATTAATCATCAAAATACTCATCAGAAGTGAATAAAATTTTACAAACGAATATTATATACCCACATATACCTGCATATGCACCCTCAATCATTTTTAACGTGTATTTCCTATTATTTTCTCTTCTGTTCGTTTATGTTCGTTTGTGTTCGTTAAATAGTAGGACCCTGTTTGAGAAGTTTGATAAAAAATGTTCATTAAAGAAGGTGTTCCACATACCAAAATGTCATGTACAAATCCAAATTAAATCTTGTAACTTGAAGGGGAGATAACTTCATAAAAATCACCACAGATGGAAAATTAGGAATTTTGCGCATGGCCACTCGTTAGTGTTCATGTCGAAGTTTCACTGAAATCGGTTCAATAATGTCGGAAGAGTTGCGCACACAAGAATCACATTTCGAAATCCATAATGAATCTAAGTTCAGGGGAGATAACTTGGTTAAAATTGTCGCAGACGAAAACGAATTTTTTTTTAGAATATTCGCATGTTCGCTTGCTTGTGATAATGTTTGAGGGAGTTTCTTAGCCGTGTCCGTCTTTTCTGCGGGTTTTCGTTGGAGGCGGTGGCTGAGATTGAGAGATCGCAGTGACGGTTGGCGATGAAGAGCGGCTTGCTGTGTCTAGTGGTTGTATTTGTTTAGCTAGAAATTCCTTCGCTAGGCTGGTAATCTCACCAGAACGCTTTTGGTGTTCTTTGCATTCCAATTCCATGAATTGTTGATGATCATCTGTATGTTCTTTGGATGTTGTCTGTGAAGTCTGTGATGGTTTGGATACTAATTCCTTGTCCTGGCTATCCGTGAACGAAAGAAGAGGGAGTGAGGGGTGGGAAGTGGCGAAAAAGCAAGTTCCAATTCCTCCTCAACCTCCACAGGACGTTCCTCATCCGACTGTATCGGCTGTGGAACCGGCAGTTGGTTGGGTTTGCCTGTGGGAGTGGGAGTGGGAGGGGAACTGGTGGCTGCCTCCGACACCTCCACCCCCTCACTCCTCTCCTTCTTCTTATCCAGGAAAGCCTTCAAGCGTCGGGCATCCCCCCGCTTGATCGACTGGCTCTTCTTTCTTTTCTTCATCTTATTCTTCTCAGGGCCTCCGGATCCCATCAGGTGAGGACCAGTGTGAACCCCTCTCACAAAAGGTACTACCTCTCCCCGAGGAGGGTGGTGTGTTGCTCTCTTCAACTTTAAACTCCAAAGTCAGATGGACGCTATTGTCAGTTTTCTGGATGGTATGCCTTATTAACTTAGTGAATAGAACTTAAATAAACAATGGAGGAAAACAATGAATAGAGGTAACTTGTTAACAACTTCTATAAGAGAGGCTTGCTGTCACACGACGATGAAGAAATATGTCAAGTTTGAAACAAATGAAATTAAATTGGACAAAATGAGAATAGCAGATTGTGAATGCAGTATAATAGAAAATTTGTCTTTTTGATTCGAAAGTTTACCATGGTCTGTACACGCTCCGGTGATAAAAATATGGAGTATTTTAATGGCGCTAATTACACATATCTGTCATTAATGTTTTTTGATGGAAAAATGTTCTGTCGACATATGTGGTGCCAGAACTGACAATGATGAAACAATGCCGGTAATTACTGACAAAAAATGTAACTTGTGATCTCCTGAACACAATAGCAGTGTCTGACGCCAGAAGCTAGTGTACCCAACACGTGCGCGGTTGACAGCCTGAACCCTGCTGCTACTATTGAGTCTTCCGATACGGTCCAGAGGCAACTGCTGCCACTGCTCATGCAATGCAGCTTCCAAGTCGGCCAAATTCTGTACATGTGGGTCTCCTGCTAGCACACGACGTCCAAAAAAGTCCCAGATGTGTTCTAGGGAATTCAAATCGGAGCTCATTGCTGGCCAAGGTAGTGTTGTAATAGCTTTGTTCTGAAGGAAAGTTCTCACATCATGGGAACGATGTGGCCTTGCATTGTCGTCCATGAATACAGGGCGAGTAGCCAACGGGTGGTTGTCAAAATGAGGCACGACAACCGGATGGAGAATGTCCCGGATGTACTGATGACTATTGAGATTTCCACGTACAGTAACCGTATCAGGTTCACAATCACGAGAGGCATCCCCAGATCATTACAGATCCTTCGACATAAGGAACAGTGGGTGCGTAAATAGTATTTCTGGGCCTCCACACTCTCACTGCAACTATCTGTAACGTGAAGCAGGAACCTACTCTCGTTTGACAATGGACTCTCCTCCACGTTCTGAGATTCCAATGTTGCTGTGTCATACACCACTCGAAACGTCGTCTTTGATGCTGATCGGACAGAGCTGGACGCTTGGTGACCCTTCTGGATCTCATACCTAGTCTTTGAGACGGTTTCGGACAGCTCTGTTGCACAAACGCCTGTTGGGGAGACAAAGGCGTTTCAAAAGCCCACTTGATGTAAAGGGTTCACGCCTAACGAGGCGTGTCAGACTCTGATCTTCCCGAGGAGAGATCTTTTGGGGTTGTCCAGGCCTTGGTCGGACCTTAACATCGTTGGTTTGTTGATGTTTTCGGATAGGTCTGCCGATGACAGAATGACTATAGCCAAGTTGCCTTCCAATAGCTTTGAACGACATGCCTGTTGCATGCATGCAAACGATTTGCCATCTCAGTGGCCCTGACAGTCTCCTCCTTGCCATTTTAAAATTTCGTGATAAAAGAAGTGACAAATGTCCTTGTTGTATACCCAGATATTGCACGTGGATGAAAGTGTTTTTGTGGCATTTGTGGCATGCTTCACGTGGACGAGGGAATGTGTTTGGGGTACGCTATCAACCAGAAACATCACGTGTCACTAGATAAAATGTACTGCAAGACATAGCAATCATTAAAACATAATAATCAGTAACAGCAACTTCACTGTCATGAAACATTTCAGGGGGTGCTTAATTAAGTTCCAGGAGTATAGAGTTCATGCTCAAACTCAACATTCTTTAAGTGCCAATGAAATACATAATGTGTAAAATGAGTTTATCCAAGTAACAAATTCACAGACAATTTTTTTTTCAAGTTCAACAATATTACCACAGTATTGGAGACAGACCTCTCTGTTAATATTTTGTCAAGTTCTGGAAGAAAAATGCAATTTTGAATAGTCATATTTTTGTGAATTGATTTGTGTGATGGGTTAACCATTTACCCAACGAATCGGCCACATCCGCCGGCGTAATATGCATATTTAGCAGCAGAAAAAATACTATTTTTCAAAATATTTCAACAAAACCATATCATATGACCCCTCTTTGGAACAAGCCCGTCGAGCTCGTTCCAATGAGTGGTCACATGATATGGTTTTGTTGAAATGTTTTGAAAAATTTAAATGAAAGTGTCAATGACACTGTTGCTTAACTTGTATAACACATGGACATGTATAGTATGTGACACAGCAATGACACACATCTAGGTAATGACCTGATAACAAAGGTACATGTAAAGTATTGTAAAGGTCTGTACATAAATACTGACCGTAGCCTGTAACAAATGTACAGGTAAAGTATTGTAAAGGTGGGTGACAGTTAGATGCCTCTAGCCAGAGCCGTATTGAGATGAACACTTGCTGTGTATAAATAGCACCGAATAAATCAAAGTTTGTCTAATTGGCCGCCGGCGTCCATCTTGAAATTTCGGACCGCACCCCAAAACACTCGTTCTCGCCCCAAGGTGATCACAAAGGTACCCTAGAAGTTTCGTGAAGATCGGTTGATAAATACAGCCTCTAGCCCGAGTCGTATTGACATGTGTACTAACTGTGTATAAGTAGCACTGAATAAATCAAAGTTCATCTAATTTGCATAATTTATGCACGAGAAAAATACTTGTATTACATGTGATGTATTCCATGTTACTAAACACTCATACAAAAATTTATTCAAATTAGAACCTTCATAAAGAAATTCTGTACAAAAAAAACTGATTGCACTAATTTCCGTACAAAATGGCTGCGACGGCCATCTTGAATTTCGGACCTCACCCTAAAACACTCGTTCTCTTTCCACGGTGATTACAAATGTACCCAAGAAGTTTCGTAAATATCGGTTGATAAATACGGCCTCTAGTCAGATCCGTATTGAATTATTGACGGACGGATAGACGCCCAGACGGGCCATGACATAACCACAAATTTGACTTTGTCAAAGTTTAGCTAAAAAATGATATTTAAAATAATAAATTTTGCGTTGGATAAAGGGTTAAAGGGGATAATTTCACTTATCCTGATGACTTTTATTTTATATTCAAACATATTAGTAAAATAGGAAAGGAATCATATTACATTGAGATCACAGTGTATTCCAGTTCTCTTGTGAAATCATCATGGGGATTTTCTACCCGTTAGAGTGATCAATTGAACATCAACCTTCTTGTGGCGACTATTTTTGTGTCAAAACATAGCTTATGACCACCACTGGAATGAGCTCACTGAGATCCTTCCAATGTGGTGTAATAAGCTATGTTTTTGAGACAAAAAAGTGAAACAAGACTGTGACCGCCCGGTCATGGATGCCCACGAACTGTGGCAAATGGCCTATAATGTTGGAATGAAACGTTCTGTGTTGAATTTTATGCTCTCTGTAGCCCATCATTTTTCGAATTTAATAAAATACACCTGAACATAGCATCCAGCTGTACTGATCTTATTTCCATAGGGTGTATACAGCCACAAATATGTTGGAACCTTCTCAACAGAACCATACACATATGTCGGGGCGCGGTGGCGTTGCGGTAACCGGTTCGCGTCAGATCATCGAAGTTAAGCAAAGTCGAGTCCGGTTAGTCCTCGGATGCGTGACCGTCTGAGCGATCGATTCGGACTCCCGCGCATGTGTCCTTGGGCACATGGGGTCACGATGACGCCGTATGGCAAGGTGTACTGCACGTCGATGGTGCGAATGTCTTCAACCAATCTAACCCTGTCTGTGCTGCAATGCGGAGTTACGATGTTGGGGAGCTGGCAGTTGCTCGTCGTTGCTCGGTGGTTCTCTCCGGGTACTCCGGCTTCCTCCACACGTAAAACTATCACCGTCATGATAAGCCATTGTGCATAAGTATGTGACCTTAAAGATCAATAAATAAATAAATAAATAAATAAATAAATAAATAAATAAATAAATAAATAAATAAATAAATAAAATACACGTCACTTGGATTGGTATACAGTACAAGTCAAAATAAAGTTGAAGGATAACTGCTATACACAGTCTGCGAGCGAATTTTCACATTTCTGTGACCTTGACCTTTGTCACTCCAACATGGTGTTGCTGTGCAAAAGACCTCTACTGGTCTTTACCTTTCTGTAAAGTTTCATGGAAATCAACCAAAGCATTACAGAGTTATGGCTCCAGACGTACAAACAAAGTCGGATAGATGGATGGATGGGCAGACAGATGGATGGAAAACCCGGATTCCAGATCCCTCCCAAATCGGGGACATAAAAATATGAAAGTGTCAATGACACTGTAGCAAGATAAGACAAGACAAGTTTTGTGATAATTTAGAATATGTTAATTTCTGTTCCCTGTATGCTATGCTTTCAATAAAAATAATTTGAGGTGTAGACTGTACTAAAGAATTGAGGGGTGGGTTAATGTGGCCCTCACAGTTAATGTATATCAACCAAAGTTAACAAGTTACAGTGAAATTATTCCAAAACGAGTCATTCCATCAAGTTACAACGAAATCCCTTCATAAATACGGCCTGTAGACGTGCTAAAGGTTTTCGGACCCTATCAAATTACAATGAAATCCCTTCATAAATACGGCTTGTAGACTGTGCTAAAGGTTTTCGGGCTTCGGACCTGTGTAGCCGTCACGGTTGACCGGTCGCAACCAAAAGGGGATGTCCTCATCTAGACATTATATTGAGTAATCCTACCAAGTTACAATGAAATCTCGTCATAAATACGACCTGTAGTCTCTGCTAAAGGTTTTCGGATTTTAGACTTGGGCAGCCGTCATTCTCATCTGGACATTATCTGGGGTCATCCTACCAAGTTACAATGAAATCCCTTCATAAATTCAACCTGTAGACTGTGCTAAAGGTTTTCGGGCTTCGGGCCCCTGTAGCTGTCACAGTTGACCAATCGTGACCAGAAGGGGAGGTTCTCATCTTGACATTATATGGAGTCATCCTACCAAGTTACAATGAAATCCCTCTCAGGCATGGTATGACCTATGGACCAACACCAAATAAGTCAACACTTGATGGAAATTCAAAATATGGGTCAAGGTCACCGAGGTCACCCAGGGGTCATTGACTGCATTTCTCAGAATTGCTGGAAATCACACGTTTTGACCTCCTAATGCATTCCTGAAGTTCATACATGCATTTTTTACACGGAAAATGCGGGGGTGGCCAAAATTTTGAAAGTGGATCACGTTCATATCTCTAGCATGGTATGACATATGGGACCAACACCAAATGAGTCGAAACCCAAGAGAGGTTCAAAATATGGGTCATAGTCACCCAGGGGTCACTGAGTGCATTTTTCAGAATTGCTTGAAATCACATTTTTTGACCCTCTGATGCATTGCCGCAGTTCATACATGTATTTTTATTCTCAAAACATTTGGCAGGAGGTGGGGGCACAAATTTTGAGAGTTGGTCAATCTCATATTTCAAGCATGATATGACATATGGACCTCGTACCAACACCAAATGGGTCAAAATACCGTGGAAGTTAATAATTTGGGCTTAGTTCACTAGGGTCACGCAGGTCTCATTAAGTGCAGCTTTCAGAATTGCTTGAAATTACAGTTTATGCCCCAAATACATTTCTGGAGTTCATACATGTATTTTGTTTCTCAAAAAGTGGGCAGTGTCAAAAATATCTATTGCTGTGTCCTTTATAGAACACATGTAATGCTTTGCACAGAAGTATTTCCGGTTTCTTGAAAAGTCTTATCTGAATCCTGAATGAAAATCCCTGAATGAAAATTCTTAAATGCTGTTTAAGAAAACCTATTTTTGATTTCTTGAAAGATATTGTACTCCCGAAAATAAGTAACCATAAATTCTTTTCCTATATAATTTAGTTCTGATGCTTTTACCATCTTCACAGACTCGAATTTACTGGTCGCAGTAAATTCTGTTTCTCTAGTTTCTTAATTGAAATAACACTGTAACTGCATAAATCTTCCAAACATCAAACCATGTACCATACCATCTTTACAAATTGAGCCTATTGGTTGCATATAGACTTTGGGGTAAACTAATGTTAATTGAATAAATAGTCTTGTGATCTATTGAGAAATTACTGTGACTGCCGATAGCTGCTGAATTCCCTATTTTTGCAGACGTAATAATAATAATAATACTTTTTTTTTCTGAGTACAAAGTTTTAATAACAGAATTCTTTCTGCACATATCGTAGGGAGACGACATAGCCAGATTGGCTGTCTACCTGTCATCCCCCACAGAAAAACAAAAGAAAACATATGTTCTTGCTTCAACACTGCGAATGGACTAAGGACCAGGGACACTGCTGCCCAGCGTCTGAGAACACTGTGCGTGATGTCGCTCACCCATAGACTTGGTGGTTCATCACGGTGGATTTATTTGAAGACGAGATAACCAGGTATTATCCAATAGTCTAATAGTCCGATAAGCTACTGATCAAACTGACTAATCAACCAACTACTGAAACAGCCAACCAATCTTAGAATTTATTAATTTAGTTACCCATTTGGTTTTAATTTTTTATTCAATTATTTATTGTGTGTTTAAGTCCCCTTCGGCATTTATTGCCATGTCCTACGATTAATACGTATAAAGTCTTAGATCTGCGCTTATATTTACTATTATCCGAGCGCTAATAAAATAACACCAGGGCAAAACCAGCATAGTCGGAAGAGTGCGACTCCTCACTCCTGTTGAACTGAATTGTCCAATATTTTCTCGAGTTTGCCTCGTTGATAAAGGTGATAGTTAATGTGAAAAGGTGCGAACTTATTCATAGAATTACGTGCTTTGTGCTACTTCAATTTTGTTCATACACAGCAGTCTGGACAATACGGATTATTACATTGAGTACTGTCAGCATACGGGGACAAAAAATTTATTGTTAGATTCTTTTTAAACTTGATTCTATTATTTAGATTTTGCAGATCCATGTCTAAATTGTTCCATATTTTAGGGAATGCAAATATCGGTAACTTATCTAAGCATTTTTTACGAGTCTGTATACGCGCATTTGTCCCACTTGCCTCGTGTTCATACAAGATATATTTTCTAAAATACTAAAATAGTCATTAAATGACATTGGGATATTGCCATGTTTGCAATCAAATATAAAAAGGCAAGTTTGTAATTTGAACAGGTCAGTAACTTTTAGAATCCTATCCTTTAGAAATAGTGGGTCAGTGTGCGAGTTATATTTTTTGTTATTTATAGTTTGTATGGAACGTTTCTGCAATTTCAACAATTTATTAACTGCCCTCGAACTGCCCCATATATGAATACCATATACCAGATGGCAGTGGACTATAGAATAATATAACGTTTTCAATGCCTGGTGTGGTAGTATTTTTTTACCTTGTTCAAAGCATAATTTGCCCATCTTAACTTCGAACAAATTGTGGAAATGTGCGCTTGGTATGTTAGGTTTTCCTCAATACTTATACCTAAAAGTTTCAAAGATTTCTCATCTTGATTTGACCCTACTCGTACAATTTTTTGGTCATTAATGAAGATATCTGGATACTTGCACCTTCTCTTACTAGGAGTGGGATCCAAAAGAATATATTTGGTTTTACGTGCATTTAGAACTAGCTGATTTGCTGAGCACCATTCATATAAGTTTTTCAATTCATTATTAAGTCTAGTGCCCAGGAGATCAACATTAGAGTCTGAATCATAGACTGTTGTATCATCTGCAAATGATAACAGATTTAGTGATGTTGAAGAACAAATATCATTAATATATAGAAGAAATAGTGTAGGTCCGAGTATAGAACCCTGAGGAACACCACACGTTATTTCCATTAGATCGGATTTTTGATCACCGTATTTAACATACTGAACCCTGTCCGACAGATAACTTTTGAACCAGTTGTTGCTGATGCCTCTAAAGCCATATTTGTCTAGTTTGGTGAGCAGGATGTCGTGATTAATTGTATCAAAAGCCTTAGAAAGATCCAGGAATATAGCAATTGTTTTATTATTACCTTCAGTATTATTTTCCCAACCTGTATGTTTCAGGAGTAGCATTATTGGATGTATAGTAGAGTGATATTTTCTAAATCCATATTGGTGTTGGTATAACATGCCAAATTTATCAAGATAACTTGTGATTCTATTCGACATGAGTTTTTCTAATACTTTAGAAAAGACTGGTAGAACACTGATGGGCCTATAATTATTAAGTTTCTGGTCATCACCACTTTTGAAAATTGGAATTACCTTAGCAATTTTCATTCTATTTGGGACACTCCCATGGACGAACGAGTTGTTAATGATATGCGACAGCGGTACGGCCGTTATGTTAATTATTTTTTTAAGAAGGCTAGTCGTCATACCATCGCAATCATCACTAATTTTTGGACTTCATTGAACTTGTGACATTTATTACATCTTGTGGTGAAGTTGGAGTTATAAAAAAATTATGTGGAGAATTATTTTTCATGTATTCAAGAAAATGTTTTTGAGGTTTCTTTATTTGTTCACTCGTGCGCTCTCCAATATGGACGAAAAAGCTATTGAACTCTTGGGCTATTTCAGCAGGCTCCCTTATTTCCTTACCATCTTCGCTTACAAAAGAGTAACGTAATCCAGACACTCGTTTTGTTTTGTGAATGGCTTCATTTAAGACTGTCCATGTTTTCCGCAGATTGGTTTTATTTTTTATAATACATAGCTTTCGTTTGTCTTTTTATTTTATTGAATATTCTACAATAATTTTTGTAATTTGAAATATTCTGTTCTGTAGGACATTTTAGTTTTTTGTTATAAAATTTGGATTTAGTGTGTGATGAGATTGATAGCCCTTTGGTCATCCATGGGTTTTGCTTGACTAATCCTTTTTTTAGTGGGATGCGTTTTCTCGGAAAAGCATTTTCAAGGGCTGTGGAAATAATGGCTGAAAACGTGTCATAGGCTAAATTTGGACAGTCTGTCTCCAAGACGGTTGAAAAGTCTGTTTGAGACAAAATTGTTCTGAAGGTTGCTATGCTATCTGCATTTATCTTGCGCTTTTCGATGTATGACGTAAGTTCTTTAATCACGTTATGAGTTTCAACATAGAAAATTCCGAAGTGGTCAGAGACATCTGTAATGATTATACCAGAAAAAACAGTTGGATGATAAGTTATTTGTGAAGATATGATCAATTAGTGTGGCAGAGTGACAAGTTACTCTCGTTGGTTTGGTGATAAAAGGTAAAAAACCCTGGCTGAACATAATATCTATGTGGTTAACATATAACGTATCTTGCCTCACTACTTCAAAAAGTATATTTCCTTGCATTCACTGCGGGGTGGGGTGGGGGTGGGGGGGATTGCAGTACACGATGCCGGTTTTTTGCATTCGACATTCCCGGACACCCACCCACCCTAAATCGCAAGATTTTTCTTATTTTCCGCATATTTTTCCGGTCATTTGAACACCCACCCATATCTTGCAAAAAAAGAGACAAAAATTTCCCAACAATTTTTGGACACCCACCCCTCCTCTCAGCACCATATACCAATTTTTTTTAGCACTTTTCTAGACTTTTCTGCCTTGTCAATACGTGATAATATAATACATAAATTGTGATGAATTCAGCTGGTAATATCCTGTATTATTAGGTATTTTCCCTGATTTTTCCAGTAAACTAACCTCAAGCTAGGTCTTTGCTCCGGCGTTAAAACTGGCATATCATGGTATAGCCAAGATGCTGAAGTGACATAAAGCAAAGCCTGTTTACCACATAAATGAGCTCAAATAGTTTTTTTGCGTGGGACCAAAAAAATTGAGGCTTATATATTCATGTGGTAAAAGTTACGTTGTCGAGGACCATTTTCTAGCGTTTTGGGGTGCATTTCTTATGTAACCCCGAGATATTTCAGAGGTATTTTGACAAAGGGAATGTCATGCGATTGGTTTTATAGTAACCCACTTTTTAACACATGAACCTGCGTAGGCCCTTTAAGTTGTGACTATTTTATCCAAATGGGATATGAGAGCTTTGTTTTAATTTCTTGTTCATTTTATTTTTTTATTTTAACCCCGGTTGCTGTATATGAACCATTTGTTTCACTGTTAGTTGTATCTTGATTCTTGATGTATGTTAAAAATAATTTACATATACTTAAAGTCTTCATTTCTTAGGAGCCAAGAGGAACCTAAAAGGCCTTTGATTATCTGTGATTATAAGAAATGTTTAAATAGGATATGCAATTATAGAAATCAAGACACTCGAGGCCGAACAGACTGCTGGTTCAAAACATCACGGGCACAGCACTGGGACCAGATAGCTTAGCATACCCACCAATACAATCCCCAAATAGGGCTATAGTTTGTTTACAGTAGTCCAAATCATTTTAGAGTGTTTTGATTGGCATAAAATGAGACCAGAAAAGAAACCCGGCATCGTCTACTGCAATTTTTTTTTCGACACCCCCCTTCACCGATGGGATAATTTTAGAATCTATGCAAATGAACGTGTCAATGACACTGCAGCTCAACATCACCAAGAAGGGACTAAACTAAATAACTAACTTTAGGATGTGTTCGTTACAGTTATTCAGGTGAAAACATTGGTTTTTCAAGAAATGCACGGCTTCTCATTAACACGGCCGAGGATATTTCGCATTTAAATTACCTCCCCTATTCACAATACTCACAATCTATACAGTTTCTGAAAGCTCTGAATATGGCCTTTCTGGAGACAACTGCACACAATACAAATCTTAAAACATCACTCAAATACACTCAGCTGAATGACACAGTTGATGGCTAAAAAAATGGCTCAAAATGGTCAAAATCTTCTCATTTTGGGGACAAATCTCCAATTTTCGTGCATCGATAGTGATAAAACTGTGTTCTTGGAATTCCTCGTTCCACCACTGAGGATTTTGAAGCATTAAGATGATCATTCTAACAAATAAAAACATATGGGTTTCTTATTCATTTTTTTCAGAAGGCTTTCTCGAAGCAAATTAACACAAAATTGTCTCATTCGTAACCGTCAAATTGTCAGGTCCCAAACAGGTCTGGATCAGTCATTGAACACTCCTGTGTGACCTTGACCCCCAACTGAAATGCACTTGACAGTACATAGTTTGAATCAAGACCATCAACAGATTAGCTTGCCCATATCACCATTAAAGAGAATTATTTACAAAATCCACACCACCACAAAATAAAACTATGGCTCAACATGGCCTTTTGGCCGAGGATATTCAATGACCTCGGATATGACCTTTTAATAGGAAACGAGACCTTAAGGCATTGTAGACAATTTAATAGCAAAATCTAAGATGGCCACTGGCGGCCGTATTTTTGTAACAAAATTTAAAAAACAAGAGGCCCCACGGGGCCTGAAGTGCTCATCTTGAACATAACACAATATAAACAGAGTCCAAGAATGAGTCTACATTAATCAATCCATTTCCATAGGATACACTGTCAATCCTTGAGTCCCGCAGGAGTGACAAAAATAATCCGGGCATCATGCCTTTTCTTCAGTTGATCATAATGTAAAATGTAGAGCTCCCCTATGAAGCCCCTTGATACAACCTATGTGAATTAATCTTAGTTACACACCTCTAGAGGGTACTGAATACAAAATTTTTAATTCTTCACCAACATGGCCAATTCCGGCTCCCATAGAGAGCCCAAATATTAACCCAGGCTCTCAATTTGAACACAGTTGAATCTGACTTCCCAAGAGATGTTGAAATGTTGTGTACCAAATATGAAGGCATTCTAACTGTTGGATCTGAGTAGAAATAGCGAGCCCAAATATATACCTAGGGATCTGATCTGAACAAACTTGAATCTGACCCCCTAGAGATGTTGCATACCAAATATGAAATCATTCTAACTGGTGGATCTAAAGAAGAAGATTTTTAAAAATTATCCCCCATATTGAACTAAGTTAAAATTTGGGCTTCCGAAGAACACAGTTGAAACTGACTTCCCTAGAGATGTTGTGTACCAAATATGAAGGCATTCTAACTGTTGGATCTGAGTAGAAATTTTATAAGAAATTTCTTCATATTGCACTAAGTTAAAATTTGGGCTGCCATAGCGAGCCCAAATATCAACCTATGGATCCGATTTGAACAAACTTGAATCTGACCCCCTAGAGATGTTGTATACCAAATATGAAAGCATTCTGACTGGTGGATCTGAAGAAGAAGATTTTTGAAGAAATTCCCTCCTATTGTATTAAGTTAAATTTCAGGTTCCCATATGCAGCCCAAATATTAACCCAGTCACTCGAATTGAACAAACTTGAATCTGACCCCCTAGAGATGTTGTATACCAAATATGAATGCATTCCGACTGGTGGATCTGAAGAAGATTTTTAAAGAAATTTCCTGATATCCCACTAAGTAAAAATTTGGGCTACCATAGCGAGCCCAAATATATACCTAGGGACCTGATCTGAACAAACTTGAATCTGACCCCCTAGAGATGTTGCATACCAAATATGAAATCATTCTGACTGGTGGATCTGAAGATTTTTAAAAATTATCCCCCATATTGAACTAAGTTAAAATTTGGGCTTCCGTTGGAAGCCCAAATATTAACCTAGGGACTTGGTTTGAACAATCTTGAATCTGACCCTCATAACAATGATGTATACCAAACATTAAAAGATTCTGACTGGTGGTTCTGAAAAAGAAGATTTTTAAAGAATATTCCCCATATTACCCTATGTTAAAAATTCAGGTTCCTGTATTGAACCCAAATATGAACGAATGGGCTTTGTTTTAACAAACTTGCATCTGACCCCCCCCCCCCCCCCCCCCCCCCTCCCCTATGAATGCTGTATACCGAATATCAAAAGATTCTGATGATTGGTTTTGGAGAAAAGATTTTTTTTTTTAATTTTTGCAAATATGCTGACCGATGCCCATTACAAAATACCCAAACATAACCGATGGCAATTTTTTTACCATTCAACACTACTGGTCCTAAGGATACTTCATACCAAATGACAGCTGTGTTCCGTGTGGTTTGGGAAATGTGGGCGTTTGAAAATATTTGTATTTTTAGCTCCCAGGGTTCCCAAAGGGATGTGGGAATTTTTATTTTTGGCACGAGTCAAGTACTTATGACCCAATAATACCACATACTAAATTTGGTTCAAACCAGACCACGGGTTCAGAAAACAGAAATTTTGGGCGGGGCCAAAAATCTTACCCCTCCCATTACAAAGCCAAATATTGCTTCACGAACTTCGTTTGAACAAACTTGATTCTACACCTCAAAAGGAAGCTCCATAGTAAATATCAAGTCATTGTACACACTGGTTCATGAGAGGAAGATTTAAAAAATATTTTGGAGCATTTTTCCCCACTCCCTCCCTATGGGACTGGACAAGCCGAGTTGAACAAAAATGCAATGCCCCTTCGGGACCATCATTCACACAAACTTTCACTTGAATTGGCCTAGTGGCTTTGGAGGAGAAGACCAAAACATGGTGTTGACGGACGACGGACGGACAGAGAGCGATGGGATTAGCTCAGCTTAACTTTGTCAAGATGAGCTAAAAACATGATAGCTTCCATGTAGACATCACCCCAAAGCCACCTAAGAGAGATTAAAAAGATTGAGTAAGTGGTGCACTCCTTAGGGTGTGTGTGATAAAGAAATTGTTGACAATTTATATGCCAAATCCAAGATGGATGCTGGCGACCATGTTTTTCAAAAAAATTCGAAAAAGATCGAAAGCACCCGTCTAGACAACAACACCACAGCTACATATGAAATCTGAAAAAGGTCGGGTGAGGGATGCGGCCTGTAGGATGTGCTAATAGAATTGTTGACAGTTTATATGCCAAATCCAAGATGGTGCCGGGGGCCATATTTTTCAATGAAATTCAGAAAAATTTGATAGCTCCCATCCAAAGATCATCAAAGCTACATATAAAATTTGAAAAAAGATCGGGGCGGGGTAGGAAAGTGCAGCCTGTAGGGTGTGCTAATGGAATTGCAAACAACTTATATGCCATATTCAAGGTGGATGCTGTTGGCCATGTTTATCAACAAAATTCAGAAAAACTCTGATGGCTCCCATCTGGACACGACTCCATAGCTACATATGGAAAATGGAAAAAGATTGGGTGAGAGGTGCAGCATGTATGGTATGCTAATGGAATTGCAGACAATGTATATGCCAAATCCAAGATGGCCACTGGCAGCTAAATAATAGCTCCCATCTAGACATTACCCCAAAGCTACGTATGAAATTTGAAACTGATCGGGTGAGAGATGTGGCCTGTAGGGTGTTGTGGACGCTTAGAGGTACGGATGTATGGGCGTATGGACAGACGAAGGATCGCAGCCAATCATATTAGCTCATACTTGACGTTGTCAAGTTGAGCTAAAAACAGTAGGTAACCTCTATATTGGAAACACTGTTAAGGACTTTGAAAGTCCTTTCCAACAGAATATGACATGGCATATGTAAAGATACACAAAAATTCTGTTCCTACACAACAGTAAAACACAACGTAGCTTCACAAACTAAATATCCTTGTCCCACAGAAGCCTCACACACTACTTTCTTCTTTATTGGTGTTTAAGGTCATACATTTCTGCACAATGGCTTATCATGACAACAACATGGATATAATGTCAAGTCCAGCCAATCATTTATACCCATGCTGTCCATTTTAGAGGCCTTCCAACCCAAAGCATTGGTGACTCGATCCTATTTTACCAGTAAAACAGTGCTTGTTCACCACAGTAAACAAGCACTGCTTCACTTCCCGGGGTTCCCACGGCGACTCACATACTATTTTATGGAGTGGATACAAATCGTAAAATTAAAACAAGTTGTTTTACACCTTCCAGGCTTGTCATTATAAGAAAATAAAATAGATTGATATTTGTTCAAGTTATCGCACTTAACAAGCTGAAACCATTTCAGCGACCGATTCGCACTCCCGCGTGTCCTTGGGCAAGGCACTTAACCCCGAATGCCTACACGGGGCACGATGACGCTGTGTACTAAGGCGTACTGCACGTCGATGATGCGCATGTCTTCAACCAATCTAACTCTGCCTGTGCCGCGATGCAGAGTTCAGAGTTACGATGTTGGAGAGCTGACAGCTGCTCGTCGTTGCTCGGTGGTTCTCTCCGGGTACTCCGGCTTCCTCCACCCGTAAAACTGTCACCGACAGGATATGACTCTGGCTGTTAAAGTGTCGTTAAACCCTAATAAATAAATAAATAAATAAATAAATAAATAAATAAATAAATAAATAACGAGCTGAAAACAGGCAAATATTAACTATTTAAGGGCCTTAACTCTGCTCAGAGTGGCCGAACCACACCAGTTTTTGAACTCATTCAAGACATTGTTCAGAAAATCCCACATACCAAATATTGACCAAAGTCACAGGTATTTGTTCAAGTTATTGTGCTAACGAGCTAGAAATGGGCAAAAAATAACTATTTAAAGGCAATAACTCTCCCCAGTTTGACTAAACTGCACTGGTTTTCAAACTCGTTCAATACATTGTTAAGAAAGGCTCGCATACCACATACTGTACGAATCCATTGATATTTGTTCATGTTATCGGGTTAATGAGACGAAAACAAGCAAAAATGAACTAATCAAGGGCCATAACTCATCTCAGTACGGCCAAACAGTACTGGTTTTGGAACTCATTCTAGACAACGTTAAGAAATTCTCACATACCAAATAATGACTAAATCTATTGACATTTCTTCACGTTATTCTGCTAACGAGAAAGCTGACGAGCACCCACCCAATCGTGCACCAACTTCATCAAACTTTTGGTCAAGTTTTTTAAAACACTCGACTAAAAAGTACTATTTGGATTGATTTTTGGACATATTTGCTAGTTTTTATTTTTGTGAAAGTCAGTCAAAAAAAAGTGTAAGTTCGCACCTAAGCTCAGACGGATGATAAAAATAAAACCAATTCCAAGTTCATAAACGGAAATAACTCTGAACAAAACACTTTCAATAACACCTGCATTGAACATGGAGCTAAACATCTGTAAGATACACTTGCATACCATACATGTTGTCAGTCCTTGTTTTGTTTAAGGTTATTTGTTTTACAGGGATTGGCGAGCAAATTACGCAACTTATATTAACGCCTCTCCTTGGCCCAGCGGCGCAGGTGTGTGGGATGACATTCGTAGTGGCAACTACGCGGCCTTGCTCTTCTCGAATACTATGAAGGGGTCCTTAGCCATGCACGGATTGTGACTCTCTCCGTGCATTTAGGTCCCCACCCGATAGGACGGTACGCCGTCAACTCCACAAAACTTTGCACAGACAAATAAACAGAGAAAGACACTGCATCAAATTTATATGGAATTATATATTTACAAGACTGTTTTTGAACATGTGCTTATTGCAATGGTGTAAATTCAAGCTAGACAAATCATCAAATCATTAAAAGAGATACTGGCATATTCAAGTAATGTACACTCAACAACAGATAAGAAGGCAAGTACTGCCATAACATAAATCGGAATTCATCAAACGTATTTAACATAAACCATGAAAAGATAAATGACTATCATTCTGAGTGAAAAGTAAAGTTTTGTTTGTAATATGATTCAAAAGTTTCCTGAGTTTGATACCCCAGGTTTGATGTAATTTTAAATTTTATTTAATTATATTCTGATTTGATTGTTCCTTTCAAAACACTACTTTTGATTTGCTATTGTTGTTTTAACTTTTTTACACATTGCACATGATATCAAAATTTGTTATTTTTATCATTTTCTTTTCAAATTTTTCAAAACACTTCAACAAAACTATAACGTATGACCACTCATTGGAACAAAGTTGCAGAGCTTGTTCAATTGAGAGCTTGCATGATATGGTTTTGTTAAATTTAAAAAAAAAGTTTTTCCAAATGTTCAATTTGTAAATTACATGGAAAGATGCAGCCAATTCATAACATAAAGGGTTAACTTAAAAAGAACTACATACTGTTCGCAATGCACCATAAATATGATATTTTTGTGTAGTTATCTTATGAGACACTTCACAGTAAACAATCTGGTGATCAGATTTTTAACATGAGTAGCTGAATTACAATTTGGAACTACATTATCAGGTCTACGCACATAAATTAATCACATCAGAAAGCTCCAATTCATAATATAAAATAATATGGGTATGTAAAAGACAATAAATCCTATCAGAAATTGTGTCCGAGTGTCATTTATCCTTTGGGTAAAATGGTTTGGCTTCACTCAATCTCGTTAACACTGCTATGAAATTTATAATGAAAGTCTCAATGACACTGTAGCTTAACTTGTCTGTGTGTTGTGTTTGATGAAAAGGATAATGTTCAATATTTATGAAAGGATTATGAAATAAGACAAGGATTGTGATAATTGGGAATATGTTAATTTCTGTTCCCTGTATGCTATGTTGTCAATAAAAGTAATATCAGGTGAAGACTGTACTAAAATTGAGGAGTGTGTTAATGTGGCCCTCACAGTTAATGTATTTGGCCCTCACAGTTAATGTATGTCAACAGAAGCTACCAAGTTACAGTGAAATTATTCCAAAACGAGTTATCCTCTCAAGTTACAATGAAATCCCTTCATAAATATGGCCTGTAGATTGTGCTAAAGGTTTTCGGGCTTCGGGCCTGTGTAGCCATCATGGTTGACCTATCGCAACCAAAAGTTGACGTCATCATCCAGACAATATACTGAGTCATCCTATCAAGGTACAATGAAATCCCTCCATAAAGACAACCTATAGACTGTGCCACTGTAGTCTCTGCTAAAGTTTCTCGGGTTTTGGGCTCGGGCAGCCGTCATGGTTGAATGATCGTGACCAAAAGGGGACGTTCTCATCTAGGCATTATCTGGAGTCATTCTACCAAGTTACAATGAAATCCCTTCATAAATACGAAACGTAGACTGTGCTAAAGGTCCTCGGGCCCCTGTGGCCATGACACGTGACCAATCGCGACCAAAAGGGGATGTTCTCATCTAGGCATTATATGGAGTCATCCTACCAAGGTACAATGAAATCCCTCCATAAATACGACCTGTAGACTGAGCTAAAGGTTTTTAGGCTCGGGCAGCCGTCACAGCTGAATGATCGCGACTAAAAGGGGACATTCTCATCTAGTTATTATATAGAGTCAACCTACCAAGTTACATTGAAATCCCTCAATAAATACGACCTGTAGACTGTGCTAAAGGTTTCTCTGAGATCTGCCAAAAAATATTGAATTGAGTAACCCTTAAGTCTTCAGATTAAATTTATATTAATGCCTCCCATATGTACATTTACATAGCTGCAGATGACTTAACAGTGTTTCTGCATTAATGTTGGCTGCCTGTACAGGCAGCACACAATGATATAAAAACTCGGTCAAGATAAATGCATCCTACTGGTAAAGTTCTCAAGGAAGAATACACTTGGAACAACTTTTTCAGAGCCATATAAAAGCGCTTTTGGCTGTATGCCGACTTAAGGGTTAAACTCCTAGTTGTCTTGGAAGAAAAATGGTTATGTAAAATTTCAGTATTTTGACATCAGTGTGCAGAGGGTTATTAAATGGATTTTAAAGTGAGTTCAAGTGACAAATCAATCAATCTGATATTTTCATTAGACTTCACGAAAGTCAAATTCACATGTATCACTACTTTCTGGTTCATTTATCACATTGGAACGAGTGATTTCAGATGAATGACACCTGGAACAGTAGGGACTTTTGCATATTTATTAGTTTTATCAACTACACTGCGTCACATGATAAAATCAGTGGCAAATCAGCTCTTTAATTCATAGTTATTTTAATTGCATTACAAAATCTGATTATTCAAAGTTCAAAAGAAAATAAGTGAAGTTCAAAACTGATATTACGGCAATATAAAACTGACAAATTCTGCAACCCTGATTTTTCTTGAATTCTTACCAATTTAAATTATAGCTTGTCAAGCAGATGTGACTTGGTTAGACATCCAATTCAGCAATGGTCCCTGCGATCACTTGAAAAAGTACTTCAGTGACGAGAGATTTTTATTCATCTCTGAAAGTTATTTTCTACGGTCTTGGAGACTACTGTCTATGACCGTGCATTAGAGAAAAAGACAAATGTCAGAAGCATACTTTGTGTGGGTTCTCTTATCCAACTCCATTTGTTTAAAAAATCTAAATTTTATAGTAAATTTCCTTTCTTATTATACCTACAGCAATTGTTTACTACAGGCTTGCACTACAGTGGAAGACCCTAACTCGGATAAAATACTCTCTATTTTAATCTTTCCCCAAGAGATTTGGGAAAGAAAAGTGGTGTGAAAACACCACGAAAGAAATAAGCCAAAACTGGGTCGAGCGCCATCGGCGCACACCCAGTAGGGGACGCTCTTCTCTTAGTACAATTCCACGACTTCCGTTAACCAGTGCGCAAAGCAGTCATCAAACCACTCTTTTAAGTCCGCCAACATAGGAGTTATGTGATCAGCGGGGAGGAAGGATTCTTATCCGAATAAGAAGATGGGAGGGCCTCCATGTAAATAATTGCGGTAGGTGTAATAAGAAAAGAAATTTACTATAAAATTTAGATTTCTTATCAACCTACCTTACAATTGTTTACTACAGGCTGAATAGACAATAGGATGGAGGGAATCACATAACCAACCCACACAGAACTGGGACCTTGGACAGAGGAAGAGGTCCCTAGGCCTATCAAACCATAGCATCACAAACATTAGTAAAAGACAATGAGAGATGGGGTGTATGGTGATGTGTGACACAGGCAGAAAGGGCAGTAACAGCACGGAGCTGGAACTGACCTTGTAAGAAGCTGAATGGCTGGGATAGACAACAGCCCGAGCAGAAGAGAGAGGACCAAAGAAGGAACAAAGGTCCTCTGCCTGCTCCTGCAACTGTCGCAGATAAGTGGAGAAAGTAGCATCTCTCCAGTAGGCTGCCAGCATAATATCCGACAACATGACGGAGTTAGTATAAGCCCCAAGAGGTAGACAATGAACACACCTCGTGGCAGAAAAACGATTGGTAATACAATCGCTAGACGAGCGTAAGCTGCACGAATAGCAAGACAAATCCATCGAGAAATGGATTCAGGAGAGATCTTCTGTCGACCAGGAATAAGAGACAGAAAATTGATCCTACCCTTCCAAATGAACGGAGCAAAGGGTGTTTACCCTCAACAGAAGGAAGAGTCCCGATACAGATAGGAGGCGGAGTTGCTTCCGGTATCTGATTCTTGACCAGAAAGAAGCAATCACTTGTAAACATAACACTCGTGGGAGAGCTCCAGAAAAAGGCCGGGTCAACCGAGAGGGAGTGAAGCTCACTAACCCGTCTGGCTGAGGCAAAAGCCACCAGAAAAACTGTCTTGCATGTGAGAAAACGCATATCCACCCGGGATAAAGGCGCGAACGCAACACCCCCCCCCCCCCCACCCCTTCCAAGCAGAGCAGCACCCAAGAAGGATTCCATCTTGGAGTAAGCTGCAAAGTCCTAGGCCTTTTCAAGGAAAAGTGCCGAACAAGCTTGGAGAGGCAAGGATGAGTGCCGATACGACACTGTCCCACATACGAAAAAGGTCTCCGAAGCATGGACCTGTACCTATTGCTAGAGACCCCCAGAATCAAACATATACCAGAAACTCCGCAATCTGTGTGATCGAAGGAGTGACAGAAGCAACAGAGTGATCCGCTCACCATCGACAGAAGACCTTCCGCTTAGCCACATAGGCTAAACCCGTGGAGTGCCTCCTTGAAGATGAAAGGCAACTCCACTGCTCGTCTCGAAAAAAACACTACAGAGGAGACAGGACCTGACAAAAGACATGCGCGAAGGCACAATGAAGTCGGGTCGACGTGAAACCTCCTCGGGCGACCTTGGCAAAAAAGGTCGCGACGTAGAGGGAGACATGCTGGAACCGTCGCTAACAGAGAGCGGAGTAGATTGATCCACACCCACTGAGGCGACAGGGGTGCGATCGAAATGATTCGACAACTGCAGGTTCGTATCTGGGCTAGAACCTGAGGCAGAATCAGAACCGGCAGGAAGGCGTAACCGACAAGACCGTTCCAAAGGAGGGACAAAGTGTCCACAGCGAAAGCCAGAGCATCTGGACACGGGGACACGAAAGTGTCCACCTGACTGTTCGAAAGAGTCGCAATGAGATCGATGTGGGGACGACCCCAGAGATCGCAAAGAGACTGGAACACCTCCATGTGGAGCATCCACTCAGTGGAAAAGAACCTGCCCCGTCGGGACAGGGAGTCGGCTGGGACTTTCAGACGACCGGGAAAGTGACGAACCACCACTCCGGCGTTGACATCCTGAGCGAGCAGTAGAAGATCATGAACCAAATCGTACATGGGAACATAGTGCGTGCCGCCCTGTTTCCGAATGTAAACAACCACCGTCGAATTGTCGGACAACAGAAGGACCTGACAATTCGAAAGGCGTGGGATCCACTGCCAGAAACTCAGAAGAAGAGTAAGAAGCTCCTTCTGGTTGACGTGAAGAGCTGCTAGATCCTGGTCTCATGACCCGTGAAGGAAAAGACCTAGAGGATCCAACGTCACACCCCATCCGAGATCGCTGGCGACTGCCGTCAGAACACGATCGGACGTGGGGAAGTCCAACGGAACTCCCTGCATAATCTACTGAACATCTGTCAGGGGAGACGGTGACGAGGAAGAGACTTCGGTAACTGAAGCACCAGAGGATCGACATTCGGCCTCCAACGACTGAGCAGAAAGTGTTGGAGAGGTCTGACATGCAGCCGACCTAGAGGAATGAGATCCATCACCAAACCGCAGAGACAGAGCAGCCACGGACGTGGACTGGGACAGAGTCTGCGGACGTGGACTGGGACAGAGTCAGGGCAAAAGGCTGAGAAAATCACAGCCCTTGCCTGTGAAACCATCACCGTATCTAGCTGAGTACGGAAGCCCATCCCAGATGACAAAACGATGAAGAAGGGACCAGGTCCGACTTCTCCCCGTTGACTCTGAACCCTAGTGACGTGAGTAGGCTCAACAGTGTGACATCCGACTCCAGAAAGGCAGCATTGGAATATCTCTTCACCAGCCATCTCAAGCAGAGATGACGTGATCGAAGAGAGAAAGCATTCCAGCATCTCTCCCGATAAGCCCAACACGGACTCCAGTCTCCATATGAAAAATGGCCAGCTTGGGAGTTGAAGTCCTGATCCAAGACCGTCAAAGACTGGCAGACTGACGGATTGGCAAAATCGTAGGAATGATAACGCACCGGAGGCAAAAAAGCGTCAACCCTGTTGAGTCTTCATAGCCTTGGAACTCAGCTTAAAAGTCCAAAGCTGTAAATCCTTCAACCACCTGTACCGGCAGGCATGGTCGAAGGCGCACAGAAGCAGGTTGCTCCACAGGCTGTAGGCGCGCGACTGATGATCGCGGCCGGGCTGACACTGTCGGTTGGTTTGACAGTTTGAGATCTGGAAGGAACCCAGACATAAAGTCAAGAGCTGCCCCAAGTCAGAAGACTGTTGGCTCTCGACGTCAGGTATGTCGGACTCATCCCATGAGTCGGAAGACACATATCCCATCATGGGCAAACCAGCCGACGCCTCCCATGGTGTAGGCATACCAGGGGGATCAGAAAGCGGCCTGTTTCCAATCCCGGAAGGTGGCGCCACAGGGGGTGCCCGGAAACCAATCGTAGCCTCGCTGGAAGCAACGGAAATGGCTCTTGGACAGAACCTAAGTGAGCAAGGAGAGGGCCTCCCTAAGCTTATTGACTGTGTCGGAATGGTACGATGTGGGAACGAAGCGACAAAGTGGCTTCACTCCTGACCCAGTTTACCAGCAAAGGGTCACGATCCTCAAATACACCTGACGCGGGCGACGGGCTGCAGCCGAAAACATCTGAAGGCAGATGTGTATTGGGGTATGACATACCCCAAAGATCTACAGAGCGGAAACTCAGGAGAGTCGCTGCGGACCTCTGCGGGACAGAATGTCCAGGCTGCACAAAACGCGTTGGTCCCGCATAACTGACCATGGGACCCGAGTGCGTGGACGGAAATGCCACGGAGCTCATGGTGACCCCACCATGAACATCCGAAAAAAACTGAGGTACTCGGCGGCTGAGAGACCACAGTAGAGGGTTTCGGCCGGCAGCCCCTTCCGACTTCGCCAAGTTGAAGTCAGGGAAGGCTGGGGCCAATACACCATGTCTACACTACCAGACATCTCTTCAGACCCCTGCAGGGATAAAACTGCTGTGCTCAACGACTGAGAGGACACAGCAGGGGGGTTCGGTCGACAGCCACTTCCAACCTCGCCGAGTTGAAGTCAGGGAAGGCTGAGGCCGATACCCCACGTCTACACTACCAGACACCTCTGCAGACCCCTGCTGGGATAAAAATGCTGTGCTCAACGACTGAGAGGACACAGCAGGGGGTTCGGTCGGCAGCCACTTCCGACTTCGCCGAGCTGAAGTCAGGGAAGGCTGAGGCCGATACCCCACATCCACACATCGCTGCCGACCCCTGCAGGAATAAGCCGAGGCCGGCTAAAACGGTGACCGATGACGGAACAGCAGTAGCAGCAGATACGACGACAGCTGTTGAAACTGGCGGGGTTGATACAAAAATTTGCTCTCAAAGTTCAAGGGTTTTTCAAGGGCTTCTTTTTTTCGAGGGCTACATATACTATTCAGCTTGTTGTATGAGCTCTAAAAATCTAAGATTCATGTGACACAGATCTGACTTTGGAAGTCAGGAAGTACTGGTACCCAAAGTGTGATCTGTGTTACAGTAATCTTGGTAGAACGTTCCATACTTTTTTATGGTTTTTTTAACTGAGCGTAACAAACAAGTAAAAGGCGAGTACATATATATTTACAATGCCCAGGAAATAACTTGGTATTCAAGGATTTTTCAAGAGATTTCTGAAAGTTCAAGGGTTTCTCAAGGGCTAATTTCAAATTCCAGGGTTTTTCAAGAAAAAACTCGTTTTCATGGGTTTTTCAAGAGCTGTATGAACCCTGGGAGAGAGCAACCGAGCTCGGCCTCCAAAGGAGAAGTCACAACGCTAGTGACAGCCTCAGATGTCGACTGGAGAGGGCGCATAGTCCCGGAACCAGGCATCTCTTCACCAGACATCTCAACAGCTCCCGCAGTATCCACCACAGTAAACGAAGGGGGTATAACTCTCACCAGACGTGGTCGTGTCGGGAGGCCCCAAAACGACAGCGTCCTTCCACCCCCCGCGGGTGCGAGAGGAGCTGCACATCCCCACGGAGGGGGCATAACTCTCACCAGACGTGGTCGTATCGGGAGGCCCCGAAACGACAGCGTCCCGCCCCCCCCCCCCCCACGGGTGCGGGAGGAACGGCCACGAGAACGCACCAAAAGCGAGGACAAAAGGCATTGCCCTAAAGGAACCGTACTGGACATAACAGAGGTGAGAGCAGTAGAAGAAAAAGGTGAACTCAACAGATACAGAAAGTAGAACACCCCCAACTACGAGAGAAAGGTGGCAGAAAAAAGAACCGGTGGGAACACAACAGAACCCAGACGGCCGACAGGGACCCAAAAAAACCCAGAAATTCAGCCCTCAATTGAGTGAAGAAATCCTGTCCATACAGTCCCTCATTGACACCTAACTCCAATAATAATAATAAAATTTATCAACCGAAAAATTTTATGTCCGAACCACACGGTACGCGAAATTCGTGCACGACACAGAAAATATATAAAATTTAATCAAAATGTGGTTGAAAATATTAACTATAAAACATAGTCCTATTATTATACGATCCTTGGATCCATAATTCCAGTCACAGGAAACCATTATCAACGAGTTGAATTATCACTGTTTCGTAATGAAAATGGCCGCACGTCCTTCACGTGGAGCGGACAAAAAAAGAATGGTTTGATGACTGCTTTGCGCACTGGTTAACGGAAGTCGTGGAATTGTACTAAGAGAAGAGCGTCCCCTACTGGGTGTGCGCTCGACCCAGTTTTGGCTTATTTTTTTCGTGGTGTTTCTACACCACTTTTCTTTCCCAAGAGATTAAAATAGAGAGTATTTTATCAGAGTTAGGGACTTCCACTGAAGTGCAAGCCTGTAGTAAACAATTGTAAGGTAGGTTGATAAAAACCTGATCTCTCCTCAACACTCATAGGCATCAAAGCAAAGAAATTTACAATAGGTTATGCAAAAAAAAATCTATCAACCCTAATGTCCTCAGATTAATTTTACAACAATGACTACTGTATCTACATGAACACAGCTGCAGATGACTTAACAGTGTTTCATTATGGTTGTCTGCCTGTACACTGTCAAAATAAATGCACACTACCAGCCGAGTTCTTGAGGAAGAATACACTTAGAAGAACTTTTTCAGAGCAATATAAAAGGGCTGTTTGGTGGCTTAAGGGGGGGGGGGGGGGGGGGGGGGGTCTTTCTTTTCGTCATTCGCACGTTGGACTCCGAGGTGTAAACATCTAGAGAACAATGGAGCTACCATTAGTCATTCAAGAAACACTGATCAAAGTGAAGGCCGCCCTTGCTACCACCTGGAGTATCCAGGTGCGCAAGGGAACAATTCACTTGACAGTGGATTTTGATACTAATACAGAACCGACGTCCTTGGAGAGGTGTAGCACCTTTTGTGGGGGAATTTCCTCCCGCACTGGTCACCCTCCTTGCGGCTCGGACAAGCTGGACAAAGACCGCCGGAGCAGTACAGCCACCACCAAGAAGAAGAGGAAGAGAAAGAAGGGACCCTCCGCCAGACGACGAGATGCCCGCCGAATGACGGAGTTTCTGGAGAAGAAGAAGGAGAAGGAAGAGAAGGAGGCAAGTGAGGGCGTCATAGGGTCAACACCTGTCACCCCTGACCAACCCTTGTCCAGCTCGGCACCCCCTCCCAGGAGGAGGGTCCGGAGGACCATGGGTCGTCAGGTGACAGATCGATCTCCAACCCATCTGACTCTTCATCTGAAGAGGAGATGGAGGAAGATAATCTGTCTATGGTACAGGAAGTTGTCCCAGACGACGCACCTTCCACCCCTCCAACTCTTGCTTCTCCGGCTTCTTCGGACCAGGAGTCTGACCAGGAGGAGAGCATCCCGGATTCTGTGGAGGCATTCCTCGGGGAGGAGATCCAGTGCGACTATTTCCGGGCCAGACTCCAGAAGTCATACAACTACCAACTAGAAGCAGGTACCTCATCCCAAATGATCAGGACAATACTCAAAATGATTATCGGACATTCCAAAAGCTCTAAAGAAACAGCAGAAACAGCAGCAAGGATCAGGCCGTACACCGCCAAAGAAGAGCCTACTCTTCCTCCTGATCCGAAAACACCACCTACAACTATCTCACCGACACATCCTCCTCCTCCCAAGAAAAACCGCAGGAGACACAGACGCCACTGACTACCTTAACTCCTTCCCTCCTTTTCCACATCCAGACAAGCCAAAAACTTATACAGTTACAGAGGGTCGAAAGGGGCTTGTCCCCCATACCGTCCCTGCGCACCTTCGGCGTGCGAAATCATTTCGTTCGGCATTAAGGGGGTGATAACCAGCATGCACATGTCAAGTGAATCTACCAGCCACCAATTCTTTCTTAGTCACATGTATTCCTGTCTTTTATACAGCTATACATTATAAACAAATTTAAAAAAAAATTCCTAGTCTAAATCACTGGGATTATATATATATATCAAACTTAACAATATACAAATATGCACAATTAAAATGTAATATGCTAAATATAAGAGCCAAAGCCTATTTTGGTAAACCAGAACATTGCAACTTATTTCTTAAGTTTCTATCAGTGAGCAGATGATATGCAGATTTGTGGCACCCTGCATGAAAGGGCTCAAAGAGCCATTTCCAGCAGGGTGTCTTGAAGCTGCAATTATCTTTGAAGGCAAAACTACACCACATCCCTATCCAAGGTCCACTTTCCCAAGGATGAGGTTGTTTGAGGACTTTTAATAAGGACCTTTTCAAGCCATTAAGAAGTGATTTTAAGACACTTTTTGAGGGATTTGTCTAGTTATTTGCCTGAAACTAAGAATATAACATCAATTTATTCAGATATCAGATAAGAAATATTTTCTTTCATGGTCAAGAAAAGACATGGCAATTTGTAACAAAAATGCATTCTAAGGTAAAATAATCAGACAGCATATGGACATTGCACAAACAGAAAATTAGGACTTTCAAGTGTCATAAATAATGAAAGTGTCAATGACACTGTAGCTCAACTTGTTTAAGACATGTACATGTATAGTATGTGACACAGCAATGACAAACATCTAGGTAATGACCTGATAACAAAGGTACATGTAAAGTATTGTAATGGTCTGTACATACGTGCTGACCGTAGCCAGTAACAAATGCATAGGTAAAGTATTGTAAAGGTGGGCAACAGTTAGATGCTTTGAGTCCCAGAGTGAGTCTGACTGAACCCAAAAATATTTGTTCTCATAGCACAGTGATAACAAAGGCACCCCAAAATACTCGTTCCTGTCACAAGGTGATAAACAAAGGCATCCCAAGAAATTTTATGAAGATCAGTTCATAAATACAGACTCTAGCCCGAGCCGAATTGACATGTGCACTTACTGTGTATAAGTAGCACTGAACAAATCAAAGTTCATCTAATTTGCATAATTTCTGCATGAGAAAAAAATCTGTATTATAAGTGATGTATTCCATGTTACTAAACATTCCTACAAAAATTTATTCAAATCAGAACTTTCATATTGAAGTTCTGTACAAAAAACTGATTACACTAATTTTGGTACAAAAAGGTTGCTGGTGGACATCTTGAATTTTGGACCGCACCCCAAAACACTCGTTCCCGTCCCATGGTAATAACAAAGGTACCCAAGAAATTTCGTAAAGATCGGTTCAAAAATACGGCCTCTAGCCTGAGCCGTATAGAAGTTGTGTACAAAAAACTGATTGGACCTAATTTCGGTACAAAATGACCACTGGCAGCCATCTTGAATTTTGGACCACACCCAGAAACACTCGTTCTCATCCCAAGGTGATAACAAAGGTACCCAAGAAGTTTCACTAAGATTGGTTAATAAATGCAGACTCTAACCCGAGCCATATTGACATGCGCACTTACTGTATATAAGTAGCACTGAATAAATCAAAGTTCATCTAATTTGCATAATTTTTGCACGAGAAAAAAACCTGTATTATATGTGATGTATTCCATGTTACTAAACATTCATACAGAAATTTATTCAAATCAGAACTTTCATACAAAAGTTCTGTACAAAAAACTGATTGGACCTAATTTCGGTACAAAATGACCACTGGCAGCCATCTTGAATTTCGGACTGCACCCAAAAACACTTGTTCTCGTCCCAAGGTGATAACAAAGGTGCCCAAGAAGTTTTGTAAAGATCGGTTCATAAATACGGCCTCTAGCACGAGCCGTATTGGCATTTGCAGTTACAGTGCAGAAAGTAACATTAAATAGATCAAAGTTAGTCTAATTGGCATAATTTATGCACGAGAAAAAAAACCTTATTATATGTGATGTATCCCATGGTACTAAACATTCACACAGAAAATTATTCAAATCAGCACTTTCATATGGAAGTTCTGCACAAAAATCTGATTGCACCTAATTTTGTACAAAATGGCCGCCAGCGACCATCTTGAATTTCAGACCGCACCCAAAAGCACTCGTTCTCGTCCCACGGTGATAACAAAGGTACCCAAGAAGTTTCGTAAAGATCGGTTCATAAATACGGTCTCTAGCCCAAGCCGTGTGTACGGCACAACAGATGGACAGATGAACGACAGGCCATGGCAATACCTCAAATTTGGCTTCGCCAAAGTTGAGCTAATTAAAGGATCTTGTCACCTATGTGCAAGATGCACATCAACAATATGTTGGCAATAATTTTGTAAAGTTCCACTTTCTCAAACTGAAAAGTGCAGGAGGTGTTGATTTATGTCTCCAATTTATGTATTCCAATTTCTGAATATATATGGTTTCTAATTTTAACTTTTTTGCTGTTCAAATGAATGACCATCACAAACAGCAAACTGTGCATTATTTTAGCAAAATATATTTGGGCATTATTAGATAAAAAATACTTGGTATTATTTCAAATAAATTGCAGTTAAGCTTCCAATAAAATGCACAGCATGCTTATCGACAATGGCAATTTGAAATTGATTACATGGTTGAATATGCTACAATTAGAAACACCAGAACACCTACTTCACCTTGTCCTTCTAAAAAAGCCAATTTTGACGAACACAGAAAATGACATTGCACAGAATTTTCTGTGAGTGACCGGCTAACCAGTTTGGACTGAAAAACTACTGCATGCCATTTTCCAAATATCCATTAAATTCTCATCTTCAAATAAATTTATTTAATTGAATTGGATGCTTTCATAGGAATGCTGTATAAAATATAAGTGTACTTTTGCTTAACAGAAATTGTGTTTTTGTTAAATGCTCAACTTACTTTTTTCAAAATCGTGGATTACTGTCCCTTTAAAAAACAAACTGCCATTTTTTCACATGTGGCATATCAATGTATCTTCAAAAATAATGTTTTAAAGTTTCACTAATAATAATCAAAACTAAAAGTGTGAGAGGAGTTTATTTCACCCTCAGAATACACATCTTCATAACAGTGCAAAATTACTGAAGGGCAGTAACTCCAGAAGAATCCATCATCTATATACATGTTAC
Organism: Pictodentalium vernedei; assembly: GCA_031216915.1. Lineage (NCBI taxonomy): Eukaryota > Metazoa > Mollusca > Scaphopoda > Dentaliida > Dentaliidae > Pictodentalium > Pictodentalium vernedei. Next base: position 306,382,195 of record CM062294.1, read on the forward strand.
TAATAACTGCAGGAGGAGTTAACATATGATGTCCCTTCATCATATGATAACTCTCCTTCATAAAAATGATAAATTGTTGATAGAGGGTTATAACAAGAAAAAAAAAATGGAAAATTTCATCATATATGTACAGATTACTTATCAGCAATCAGCACGGTTTCACTTCCCTTACCTGAAAAGCATGGAATGAGTTGATTTCTCAACATCTGTACACTCTGTCACCAAAAAATATGCCATTTTTAATATACATTAATGGCAATAACTCTTGGAGGATTTTTTTGTGTGTTGCTTACCAGGACTTGTACTATGATCCCCAATTTGAACAGCAAAATTTTAAAGAAAAAAAAAGAATTTTCACGTGAATAGTCCCATTACCTTGTTACATTAAAAATGTATTTTTGTACAAATTCATGACCATTCAAGGCTTGCCACAAAAAGTATATTTAAGATTTTCAGATCCTTGAGACAAATGGTGTGGTGAGGATACATGACACATTGGGTTGTTTTGCTAGGAACCTTTTCTGGCAGTGACAATCTAAAGTATACAAGTTATCAGGTTTCTTGTCTTATAGTATTTGTCAGTGAAGTGGTGTATGCCTTGAAAGATAAGATTAAATATTCTTCATAAGAAATCTGTCAACATTTACACATTAAGGTTACCAAGACTAAAATCACAAATCACAAACAGTGTTCTAGGCATATGATATAAAAAAAAATAAAAATGAATAGTTGCATATATTTTGGTTTCATGAACAATCAGCAGTAACCTGATACTTTTTCTCTCTATATCTCTCATTCATTTTCACAATGAACAGCTAAGACCTTTCATACAAATTTATGATATTTACAAAGATATTTAATGAAAATATGAACAAAATGTTTGTAAACATTTAAAATGTTCCTCAAAACAAACCCATCACAGATTGAAATGAAAAACTCACTGGCAATTTTTTAGAATTAACACAAATCACATGTATGTTTTACATTACTGCTATTATTTTCATGGGAATTCAATTTCAATGGTTAATCAATTTGAGAATGTCCAATTAAGTAGACTCTACTGTAGTATTACGCCACCCTCTTGGAACGGTATGGTATTGATAGCAAAAAAGACATTTTGTCAAGTTCTGTCAATCAGTCATTTACCCTTGGTATTAGATAAGAGCCTTTTCTACTAGAAGGGCAGCAGAAGTCTACCTAAACAGAAATCACTATACTGTTTTCAAAGCTTGCAAGAAATCAAATAATCAGTCAAACTTATTACAGTGGAATCCACTTAAAAGGATATCTTTTAACTGAATTACCCTGTGATTGAATATAACTTCCAAACACAAAACCATTTACAATACCTTCAGTACAAATTTGACCAGTTAATTACACATGGGTTAAAAGTAAAACCCCTGTTAAGTGAATAAAAAATTGTGTGATCTGTTGAGACATTACCATGACAATCACCAGATTATTACGTGAAAAGTAACCATTCAATTAACAGGGTTCTACTGTACCAAACATATTTACACAAACAGAGCATCAGCATCTATCCAGTCAGTCTGAAATTTATTTTTCTTTTAAAAAAAAAGCTAATAATCCTTCACTTAAACAAACCTAAGTAGCTAATTACAAGAATGGAATATTGGTTATTGGTTTGAAAAAAACAAAGAGGCCCCAGGGGGCCTGAGGGTGCTCACCTGACATGGTAGTCTAAATATCAAACCAGGGACTTGACTTGAATAAGCTGCATATGCCCCTCCTAAGAAAAGCATATACCAACTAGATGAAGCGATTGTGCCCACACAATACACAGGATTTTCCTTCTATTTTCAGTTCCTGCACTTTTACGTCCCAAAATTGAGATAAACACATAAAAAAAAGATTTTTTTCCCAAACAAAATATTTTCAGCCCCAAATTTTTTTTCTTCTTAAAACGCATAAAAAAAAACAAAAAACTAATTTCTGGATTTTGGTCCAAAATTTTCGAAGTCCCAACAGGACCCCAAATTTTCAGTGTAAAAAAAAAAAAAATTTTGTCTTAAAATTGACCGAAATGCATAAAAAAACAAACAAAAAAATTCCGGATTTTGGTCCAAAATTTCTAAGTCGGGAACGGGGCCCCAAATTTTCAGCCTAAATATGAACCCAGGGACTTGGCTTGAACAAACCTGAATCTCACCCCCCAAAGGATGCTGCATACCAAATATCAAAAGATTCTTGTCGGTAGATCTGAAGAAGAAGATTTTTAAAGAATATTCCTCACACTGCACTAATTTAAACATTTGGGCTCCCATAGAGAGCCCAAATATGGACCCAGGAAATTGATTTCAATAAACATGTGAAACAATATTCCAAAGATGTTATATGTGAAATTTGAAAGCTTTTGGAGCAGTGGTTTGGGAGAAAAGTAGTCTTACATGTTTTTCCCATTACCCACAGTGTTAAAAAATGTTGACTCAGCACTTTTTCAAAGTCCCCAAAAAGTACCCCATGATAAAACCGATAGCAATTTTTTTGGACCATTCCATTCTGTTGGGCCTACGAAAGATTCACACCAAATAAGAATTCTCAGTGCCATGTTGTGTTTTGGAGATATGGGCGTTTTAATTTTTATCTATTTTTAGCTCCTAGGGTTCCCATGGGTCGACGGGAAAAAAAAAATTGGGCATAAATTAAGTACTTATGACCCAATAAGCCCTCATATCAAATTTGGTTCAAATCTACCTCTCGGTTTGGAAAATAGAAATTTTGGCAGTGGCAAATATTCTTGCCCCTCCAATAACGAAGGCAAATAATGCCCGACAAACTTCTCTGAACAAACTTGATTCTAAACCTCAAAAGGACTCTGTATACCACATATCAAGTCTCTGCTACTGGTGGTTCATTAGAAGAAGATTTTCAAAGAATTTGGCAATTTTTTCCCCCACACCTCTACTCAATATGAGCCGAAACCTAATTTGCATAAAAATCAAAATGCCCCTATATAACCACTACTTACATGAAATTTAATTCAAATGTGGCCAGTGGTTTAGGAGAAAGAGGCTCAAACACCACCTTCACGCAGGACGACGGACGGACGGACGAAGAGTGATAAGAAAAGCTCACCCTGACTTTCAGTCAGGTGAGCTAATAAGGCAATAATTGATAAATAAGACCCACAAAAAAATGTTTTGGTTCTCAGACAATACCTCATTGAAACTGAACTTTTTTTTATTGTCTTGCGGTGTCTTCCAAAGTTAGTATGAAATTTGGAGACTTTATTTATTTATTGTTTAAGATGACATACTTCTGCACAGTGGCATCGTGACCGCAACATGGATATAAAGTCCAGCCAATAGTTTTTACCCAAGCAGACCATTTCAGAGAACTTCCGCCCCAGACATTGGTGACCGGGTCCTATTTTACCTGTAAATTATTAATTATATTTGTTTTGTAACCACATCCAACTTGCTATGTTCTGTAGAAGGTAACTTACATATGAGGATGCCATTTATTTTAAAATTTTACCTTTTTTGATCGATATGAATTTATTGGCACATGTTTGCAACAAAGTATTATTAACCCCCTTCACACTGATGTTGAAATATAAAACTTTCAACCAGCAAATTTTCCCCATAATGTAACTAAGAATTTAACCAACTTATTCTTGTTTGACAGAGCTCAGTAGTTTTTTGTTTGGCCTTAGGCAATGTAATCATTTTATGATTGATCTAACTCTTATGTAGGTAATTTGAGTGCGGTGGCTCAGTGGCAGACTGTTGGACTTCTATGCTAGAGGTACCAAGTTCGATCCCCATCCGGGACGACCTGCGTTGTGTCCTTGGGCAAGGCACTTTATCCTGGTTGTCTACAGGGGGGCACGATGACAATGATTATTACTTATAAACTCCATATTCTTATTTGACAAAATGTGTTGTGTTTTGATGATGCAAGGTTTCAATGGGAGAAAACAAGTAACCTAATTCTGAGAAGCAAACTCATCGGCTTCGAGTTTTGACTTTTCCACAACCACAAATAGTGTTATGTATGTCAACAGATGTGGAACATCACATTCCATGTAATGATATTAGGCCTTAAAAAAAAGTTACAAAATCTATTTCTCAGACCCTCCTGCATGGTCCTTTTGGCTGCTGCATGCTCTCTTTCTATAACAAATACAAACTTAAAAAAAAGAGGCTCCAAAGAGCCTGTAATTGCTCACCTGGAAGAACTACATATCCCGCAATTATTCTAATCAGAATCAAAGAATGCAACTGGCTGCCATACTCCTTCATCTTACCAAAACAACATGAGGATTGTTTTCAGAGGACTTTCCATACATTATTTGTGCCAAGTTTGGTTCACATTGGCCAAGTAGTTTCGGATAAGAAGATGAAAATGTGATTTCCCAATTAGAATCAAAGAATGCAGCTGGCTGCCATGCTCCTTCCTCTGACCAAAACAACATGAGGATTGTTTTCAGAGGACTTTCCAAACACTATTTGTGCCAAGTTTGGTTCACATTGGCCAAGTAGTTTCAGACAAGAAGATGAAAATGTGATTTCCCATAGTAACTATGAGCCACAATTGCGACCATGTTTGCACCCCAATCAATATTAAATGAGGAATGTTGGTAGAGGATGTCCCAGTCATCAATCATGTGAAGTTTCAAAATGTTTGGTCTTGTAGATGTTTGAAAATCGACCAATCAGAATCAAAGAATGCTTCTGGTGGCCATGTTTTTCATCTCACAGGAACAAATTGAAGAAAGTTTATAGAGAACCTCTCATAGACCATTCCTTACAAGTTTGTTTACGTTGGCTCAGTAGTTACAGAGAAGAAGATGAAAATGTGATTTCCCATAGGGTTTCCATGGTAACTATGAGACCCAATCATCATTAAATGATGATCGTCGGTCGGTACAGGGTGTCCCAGTCATCAATCATGTGAAGTTTCAAAACATTTGGCCTGGTAGTTTCTGAGAAGATTTTTGAAAATGGACTAATCAGAATCAAAGAATGCCTCTGGTGGCCATGTTTTTCAACCAATGAAAACAAAATGATGACTGTTTGTAGAGGACCTCCCAAACACCATTCCTGCCAAGTTTGGTTCACATCGGCTCAGTAGTTCCAGAGAAGATGAAAATGTAATTTCCCATAGGGTTTCCGTGGTAAATATGAGCTGCAATTACAGCCACGTCAGCAACTCGATCAACATTAAATGAGGATTGTTGGTAGAGAGTGTCCATGTCATTAATCATGTGAAGTTTCAAAACATTTGGCCGTGTAGTTTCAGAGGAGATGATTTTTAAAAATTGACCAATCAGAATCAAAGAATGCCTCTGGTGGCCATGTTTTTCATCCAACCGGAAGAAAATGAGGATCTTTTGTAGAGGACCTCCCATAGACCATTCCTGCCAAATTTGGATCACATCCGCTCATCAGTTCCAGAAGAAGATGAAACTGTTCAAAGTTTCTGGACGACGATGAATACCAAGTTAGGGCAATAAAAATTAATGGCTTTATTGTCTCAATATTTTACCCAAGTTAATAGAATTGATAAATTTGTCCTTTGAGTGCCAAAGCACTGCAATACCTTCTTGCACTCAAGAAACAAAATACACCACCACCCATTTAATTCTGCAGATTATGAGGCCGAAAACATAAAACAAACCGAGAACATGAACTTTTGATGGCAAAGAAATAATTACAACCAGAGGCTCAAGTGAGCCTAAAATGCTCAACTGGCTCAAGTTGTCAAAAAAGATGAGTGTGTCAGTAAGTGATGGGTAGCAAGAGCAACTGTTTGCTTTGCCATGACACAATCAAAGTCAATTTTTTGGGCCATTCATTTCTGCTGGAAAGCTTCCAAGGCAAAAACAAATCTCTGTTCTGTGAAGTGTCAAAAAAGTGTCTCAATGAATTTCTGTTTTGTTTTTAAATCCTGTGGTTCTCTCTACCACCCCCCCCCCCCCCCACAGAAAAAAATAAAAAATAAAAAATTAGGGCACAAGTCAAGTACTTATGACCCAGTTATACTACATTACAAATTTGGATCAAATCAGCCCATTAGGATTCTGACTGGTGGATATGAAGAAGATTTTAAAAGAAATTTCCTCATATTGCACATAAGTTAAATTGCACTAAGATAAAATGTGTCAAATATTAACCAAGGACTTAATTTGAACAAACTTGAATTTGACCCTCCCCTCCCCCAGAGATGTTGTATATCAAATATCAAAGAATCTGACTGGTGGATCCAAAGAAGAAGATTTTTAAAGATTATTCCCCACATTGCACTAAGTTAAAATTTGGGCACATATAGGAAGCCCAAATATTAACTGAGGGACTTGATTTGAACAAACTTGAATCTGCCCCTCATAACAATGAGGTAAACCAAATATTAAAAGAATCTGACTAGTGGTTCTGAAGAAGATTTTTAAAGCTTATTCCCCATATCGCCCTAAAGTTTAGATTTGGGCTCCCAGATTTTGCCTAAATATGAACCATGGGTCTTAATTTGAACATATTTGTATCTGACTCCCCTATGGATGCTGTATACCAAATATCAAAATATTCTGATGAGTGGTTCTGGAGAAAATGTTTCAAATTTGTGCAAATATGTTGGCTCAGCATTTCTTCGATGCCCCCCTACAGAACACCTTGACACAACCGATGGCAATTTTTTTTACCATTCCATTCTACTGGTCTTAAGAATGCTTCATACCTATTAACAGTTCTCTGTTCCATGTGGTTTGGGAAATATGGGTGTTTGAATTTTTTTCTAATTTTAACCCCTGGGGTTCCCATGGGACTAGGATGATTTTTTTCTAGGCATCAATCAAGTACTTAGGACTCACTTATACTACATGCCAAATTTGGTTCAAATCTGCCCATCGGTTCTTAAAATACAAATTTTGGGTGGAGCCCAAAATTGGTATGCTCCCAAAGAATGCCCAAATATAGACCTACAAACATCCCTTGAACAAACTTTAATCTTCAACACCAAAAGATGTTCCATACTAAATATCAAGGCATTCTCTCTGGTGGTTCATGAGAAGAAGATTTTTAAGCTTTTGGGGAACTAACCACAGCCTGAAGATGGCAGCTGCTTCATTTGAACAAAATAGAAAGGGTATACTCCAAAGATGGTCTGTAAAATATATGTTTGAATGTGGCCCAGTGGTTTTGAAGAAGAAAAGTTTTCAAAACTTAATGGACAACGGATGCCAAGTGATGTCAATAGCTCACACTGACTTGCAGTCAGGTGAGCTAAAAACACCCGCCCACATGCAAGTTTACAAAAAATGGCATGAGAAACAGAAGATCTACTATGTGGGGCCTTATGATGGGATCCTGTTAATTAAATAGCCACCTTGCCAGTGTAAAATATTCAATGAACAGGATTTTTCAATTAACAGTAATGTGGTCATTATGTGTACACTGCATTAAAGACCCTAATTCATCACCCCTAAACTCTGTGTAAATTAAATGACAGAGACAGGGTGATCAACCATGAAATCATTACTATAACACACTAGAGAATCCCATGGAAGGCCAATTAACTATGATGTTGTTACGACCTAACATAAAGTCCCCCCCCCCCCCCCCCCCCCACAAGATGTAAATCTCAAACAGGTGGACATGAATTTAAACTAAAGGATATGATTTTGTTCAACAAGCCATAAATATTATAAAATTATTAATCTGACAGATGTGTAGGAAGAAAATGTGTCAAATATGTTAATTAAACGTTTCTGAACAATAATAACAAACACAGCAAGCCTGTTTATTACCATGGAGACTGAAGTAGTTCCAGTGTAATCAATGACAGTAAGAGAGGTGCAAAATCTATTTATAGAAGAAATGGGCTTTAATCAGCATTGACAACTGAACCCAGGTTTTTAATGCAGTGCACATGTTATCTCATTTTTCTGTATTCTAGTGATAAGCATTTTTCTGTATTCTTGTGATAAGCATTTTCTGTATTATTCAAGTGATAAGAAATTTTCTGTATTCCAATGATAAGCAGCAAAGCATTTATTTTACTTTATATTGTTTGATAGAGCACATGTAGTTTTATCAAAAGAGTTTTAATACATTAAATGCTAAAAGAAACAGGGGAACCAAGGCCAAAAAGGTCTATAAAAGTGGGGAATTCAGTGGTTATATAAGTGGGGAATTCAGTGGTTATATAAGTCGGGAATTCAGTGGTTATTTTAGTGGGGAATTCAGTTATCAGAGTAATTCTTCAATACATCACAAGAGGTTCCATTAAATTAACTGGAATTTACTCTTTAACCCTTTAACCAACGTAACGGCCAAAACTGGCCAGCGCTATTCATAAAAATGGCCAATTAATTAGGCTTTCCCAAACCCAGTTTGGGAAAGACTCTTGTTATTCTTCTTTTTAAAAATTTTTCTTCTCTATTTTTTTTTTCTTTTTCTTTATTTTCTTTTTTCCCCGCCGTCAATTTTGTCTGTTGCACTGCTCAAAAACAAGCTGTACGATTTTAACCAAATTTGGCTTGCTTATGTAATGCCATAAAATCTAGTGAAATGAGGTATCGGCATGTCTGTGAAAATGCTTATTTTCAAAATATTCTGCCAAAACCGTCAAAATTTTACCATTTTTCAAAAGTCACAAAATTGTTTAGTTATTTAGCTCAAATTTCCCACACATTTAGAGCATAACATGATACACCAAAATCACCACAAAAATATTTCAAAATTAACCCCCATTGGCCAAAAATGACACAAATATAGCTTTTTTTCTTCAAAATTGACCAACTTCAAGGTCAAATGTCTCTAATTGCAAGGTTGTTGTAACAATTGTTTTGGTATGGATAAATGCAACAATGATTGCGAAAGAAAGTTGCTGTTTACGCTTTAATTTCAGATTTAACACTCAAGCACAACGAGGGCGAGAATAAGTGTATCGTTTGAAAATGCCAAAATCAGCCAACTTTGGTTGCTTTTTATTATTTCATTTTGGAAAGGGTTAATTTCAAACATTTTGCATGTCTGTATTCACAATTGACTACCAAGCATATTTGCTGTTGTAAGTTTGGTTGTAAAGTTGAACCCTATGACCATTCTGGTTGCATAAAAGTAGGTCCCATCCAAAAAAAGTCCATATTTCAAAATTTGGTAATTTCAAGGGCCAATTTACTCCATTTCTAATTGATTGAGTGCTGAATATTTTCTATGGCTGCATGCAGCAGTCAAGGTATGACAACTTTTGTTTTATATGTTTTTATTAAACATTTAACCCTTGACGGATTTGAGACTTCCTATAAGGGTACCGTTGGAATAACTGTTATTTTTGCCAACTTTTACATGCGATTTATCAGCACGGGAGCCATATTTTCTAAAAACACTTCCCACGAGAAGATAGGATATTATTCCTAGAACAATTTTGCTGTTATATGTTTTATTCAAATTTTTAACCCTCACCCAGTTGTCGGGCCTTGATTGAATTGGAGTACCCTCAAATTGTACATGTTAATTCAAATACCAAGATTCAAGATTCCTCCTTGTCTCTTATCAGAAACTCAAGCTGTGATTGATGACAGGTCTCTGGAAAGTGAAATGAGGTATCATCATATTCGTGAAAACAGTATTTTCAAAATATTCTGCCAAAACCATCAAAATTTCACCATTTTTCAAGTCTCAAAATTGTTTACAGGTATTTAGCTCCGATTTTCCAAATATTTAGAGCATAATATGATGCAACAAAATTACCACACAAATATTTCAAATTTAACCCCTATTGGCTAAAAATGACATGACTATAGCATTTTTTTCTACAAATTTGACCAACTTTAAGGGCGCATGCCAGTGTGTGAAAGAGTACAGTCAGTAGAGTTGTTATACAGGCCTGCCTGCCTGCCCGACATTAACCATACACCATTCACGTCATTGTTGTAAGAAAAATAGTCTCTCTGCCTGCTTGATTTGGTTATTTCTGGCAACTGAATTGCCCAAAATTTTTGGCTCCTTCCCGACTCTGGGGTGGGGGACACCCTAGCCCATATGCCCACGATTCATCTGTACTTATTTTTTCCAAAGCAAAACGGACATCGCTCGGTTTCCTTTCCATGAAAATATTCAGTAATTATTGAAGAGCAAATTTTGTGTTAAATGTTTTGATGTCCTGCTTTATCTCAAATATCTGTTTTGGCTGCATAAAACCTAGTAGCATCACAAAAAACTTTGCTTCAACTATATTTTTCTATTTTCAAAACTGATCGATATTTTGTGTACAATACATTTTGCCTTTTTACATGAAGAAGTTGGGAAAGCCCGTAATTTGTCCAACAAATTACAATTCTCTAGTTTTTATTATTTTTTCATTTTTTGTCTAAAAAACATAGGTTATGGCCCCTCTTTTAATGAGCTTGTCGAGCTCGTTTATATGAGGGGGTCATGACCTATGTTTTTGAGACAAAAAATGAAAAAAATTAGTTACTGAAGAATTTTGTTTGCAAGTATCGTCTGCTTTTCATGTTAGGTAAAGGGTTAACCTGTATGCAATTAACAAAGCAAATATGTACTGAAGGTATGGTAAATGGTTTAGTGTTTTGAAGCTATATGCAATTAACAAGGTTTTTCAATTAAGAAATTTCCAATTAAGTGGCTGTACTGCACCAGAAAAAAAAAATTTTTTTGCTTAGTTTGTTGTTCACTGACACTTTTACACATTGCTATAACCCAGTCACACTCAGTTAAAGGCAAACACAACATTAAATTGTTTTGAACCAAAATGTGGAAAAAATATTGTCAGACTAATTAACAGTGCAGGGAAATAACTGGATGTTAAATTTTTTTGCCATATTTGCTAAAATTTCAACTTTTCTCACACTGACAGTAAATTACGAATGAGAAGGGGCCCTAGACCCATTCCCAAAGTAGTTATAAAAATTCTTGTTACAAGTGTAACCAATAGAGTGCTACTTTTGTGTCAAAATTTGTTCACATGTTTTTACCTTGTTGAAATATATGGGTGAGTGCTTATAGGCTCTCTCCCATGAACAGCAAGGCAAATTCCAGACAATTAATATGCAGCACATCCACAGGAAATGAGACCTTTAAAATCTTTGTTTTATTGGGGTTTAATAACACTTTCCACAGCCAGGGTGACACGTGTCAGACAGTTGCATGAGCAGAGGAAGTTGGGGCATCCAGAGAGAACTACAGAGCAGTGGCAAGCAAATGTCAGACTTCCCAATGTACGAACTCTGCACAAGCAGGGGTTGAAGGTGCATGCACTTTTGATGGGCAGTACGCCTTAGTACATAGCGCCCCATGCCCCCACATGAACAATGGAAATTATGTGTCTTGCCCAAGGACACAACACAATTACTGCCAGTCAGATTCGAACCGTCAACCATTTGGTTTCAATCTCTGTAATGATATGAATGCCATTCCATCATGCATTCAGTCTTGTGAAAACACAACTTCCTTAACTGAATCCATACCCAGTTCTAAATAACATGGAGTATCCTATTATGCTGTTGAGATAGTCATACAGTGGCAGACACATCAGGCAGTAGAAAAGTATTAAAATATTAATGTCCTAGTGTAGATGTCTTATTTTTGTGAAGTCTTTTCATACACATAAAGTATAATTAGCATGGTGTTCTTATTCAGTTATTAGTCCAGGCACATTAGACATAAAAATGAGAAAGTAAGGAAAAAAATCGGAGAAAGCTGATTTTTTTATATGTTTCCGGGACACACATTGCGGATAAAGTGTGAAAAGTCCCCGCGAATCCGAGTTGAGCTTTTTTAGTTATAGCGTTTTTTTGCTGAAAAAAAAAATTAAAAAAAAAATTCGACCCAGCTCCATATTTCTCATTCTTATTCGCCTTAGTAGGGTGAGAATCATAAATATCGTGCTGAATTATATTGAGAATACATATCCCCAACAGAAAATGCCAACTTTGTACCAATCCTCACACTCAATGGTGAAATATTCACGAAAATGTACAAAATTACGAAAAAATTTTTATTGTTTTCATACACACAATGGTACACAACGTCCATTAAATCAAATCTACAACTACTTTGGGAGTTAAATTATATATCAAAAATTGCAGAAAAGCAGTGGCTTTATAATGATATATAACAATAGTCATTTATTCCATAATGAACTGGTGAAACGTGTGAAATATTAACCATACCCCCTAAACTCAAATTCAAACGGCATCGACTTTTCTCATTCAAATACCGTATTATAGCATCATTGTTTCAATTTCCATGTTCGATTAAATCACATAATGTGGTGTTCGCCTACACTCAAGATGCATTGGCATGTAATGTGTGCACGCCCTTGATGTGTACTCATAAACAAATTTGTATTGTACAGACAACGCTCTTTAATTTGATGCAAAATAGCCTTGAACGACTTTCATCAGGAAACGCTGTTTAATTCCGCATTCCAGGTCTTTATGTACAGACAACGCTCTTTAATTTGATGCAAAATAGCCTTGAACGACTTTCATCAGGAAACGCTGTTTAATTCCGCATTCCAGGTCTGTCCATTGCACAATTTGCTCTGTTCAGTATTGGACACTCCGCATTTGATGCCTAGATATTGAAACCAATGATCCCTTGATAGATATATATGTAATTTTGCCTGTTGTTGATTATTAAAGTCTTGTGTTATTTGTAGAACTGATCAGTTATGTTGTTGGCATATCACTTAGCGTTACCTGTTGATACCTTACCGTGACAACGAAGCAGGTCCGCACATTGATATCTGTTCTGTGGTATTGTACTTGAGTTTATTGTGTCTATCATCTTTTTTCTGTTGCGACTTTGGCAATGGATAAATGTATCAAATGTAACGATGAGCTGACCGGCTCGTCCGGAATAACTACACTTGGTGAGCAGGGTATAGAAAAGTTGGTTGCTGTAAGCATCGAGCTTGGCGATAATCTTTTTGCCGGTTCGAAGAAACCCACAGTTGGTGAGAAAATTCACAAATTCTGCTACAAGAATTATACATGGGAAAGTTCTGTAAGAAAAAGTAAGAGAATGTCTCTAGATGCAGCTGAATCTGACGAAGCTGGTCCATCTATGACAAAAAAATTGCGCTCTGATCAAGATGCTTTCAATTTTAAACTCCATTGTCTGTTCTGTGGAGAATCCGCCGACAAACAAACTCATATACCCGTTCAACGTAAAAGAGAAGTCCACACTGTTGAAACATTGACTTTTGTTGATAGTATCAGAACCCGTTGTTTGAAACGTAGTGATGAATGGGGTGAGTCTGAACTTACTCGGATCGGTCATGCTATCGATCTAGTGGCCGAGGAAGGTCGGTATCACCATGATTGCTGGACAGGATTTGTCAGAGATAAGCCTGAGCGAACTCTTTCACGGGGTAGGCCTGTTGCAGACAAGAAAGCACTTGCATTCCATGAATTGTGTACCTTTATGGAGAACAGCGATGAGTGTCAGTTTTCCTTGAGCGAATTGGCAGAGACGTTTGAATCGTATCTTGGTGACGAAGTCGGTTACACAATTAAACATCTTAAAACCAAACTGCTTGAGCATTTCGGTAGTAGAATCTCTATTACAACACTGAGGTCCCTAAAAAATGTTGTCACATTCAGAGATTCATCAGACAAAATACTATATGATTCGTGGTACTCAGACAAATGTACCAATGAAACTGATGAACGTATGCGCATCGTCAAGAAAGCATCGGCTATAGTCCGCGATGATATTCGGTCAGCCATTTACGAGTGTGACATTTATCCCAAACCCGATTCGTTATCTGTATCTAGTGATCTACTACCCGATACACTCCAAACCTTGTTACAAGGGATTGTTGCTCCGTCGCAGCGTGGGCAAAACATCCAAGCCAACCAGAGACGCGTGACAGCCATAGGTCAGTCTCTAATAAGTTCTTGTCGGCCCCGTTCATTCTTGTCACCAGTATTATTGTCGGTAGCAGTTTACATACATAGGAAATTCGCATCTCGGGAATTGATCGACATTCTGAATGGACTAATGTTCTCTTCTAGCTACCGGGAAATTCAACAATACATTCATTCTGTCATGATAAGCAAAGGTCCGTCGCCTAGACTTGCGAACTTCACACAATTCGTTTTCGATAACGCCGATTGTAATGTGCGCACGCTTGATGGCAAGAATACTTTCCATAGTATGGGAGGCATCGCCTGTATAACTCCAAGCAGAGATCACACAGAAGAGTCTCCGATAAAACGACTAACTGGTGATCATTCGAATATTGGCTCTGGTGAATTCGGGTACATCCCTTTGAAAGGTTACAGTAAACCAAGCAAATCGGGTCTTGACGAAATTGTGATGAAGGATTTATCAACTTTGGGTGAATCTGATCCGAAAAATTTGAAACTCGCAAAAACAGTCGACAGTCTTTGGTCTCTGACGCATGTACTGAGAGTACCTTGCCCATCTTGGGCTGGATATATGCACATTGTCACATCATCAGATGATTATGAAACAAGTGATGTCGAGATACTTCCCTTTATTAATTTTGATCCATCCAACCCAAGCACAATTTACACTGCTCTCATGTTTGCACAAACTGAATGTGAGAAACAGGGACTGAACGTTTGTCCAGTGACGTTTGACCAACCACTTTATATCAAAGCAGTGGAGATTGTGTCTTCGTCAGATAAGTTGACAAAAGTTTTCGTTAGACTCGGCGGCTTCCATATGATTATGTCATATTTAGGGGCAATTGGTTCGATCATGGCTGGTAGCGGCTTGGATGAACTTTAGGGGACTGTTTATGCTGGTGGGTCAATCCATCATTTGATCAGTGGTCATGCATATTCAAGAGCAGTTCGTGCCCATTTGCTAACACAAATTGCCATTACAAAACTTGTGTTTGAAGAAAGCCGAACACTAGATAACATAGACTGCACAGAAGTCAATGAAATATTCTGTGGACTTGCCAGAGGTGACTGTACAACAGCTGACGCTGTCAATCAAGAAAGTGTCAACCATCTACTGTCAAAATTACACGAACTGCTCCAGAATGCGTCCGTAGGACGCACAGGAAAGCTTTGGGTACAATACTACGAGCAAATAGGTCTTCTCCAGTTGTTCTTGAGAGCAGAGCGCACAGGCGACTGGGAACTCCACACATATTGTGTTCGCAATATGATTCCAGTATTTCACGCAGGTGGTCATTTTGCATACGCAAAAAGTTCTCATCTCTATTTGCAGCAGATGAATGAGCTAACAGAAATAATGCAATAGGATGATTTGAAGTTGTTCACTGAGAAAGGTTACTTTACCATAAGGCGCTCAGATAAATTCTGGGACGGGATATATTCTGATCAGACCATAGAGCAGTGTTTAATGAGAATGTTCAAGCTCCCTGGTGGTCTCACACATGGCAGGGGAATAACCGATAGCACTGTTGCGAAATGGGTACATGGACTACCTCTTTGCCTTCCGATATGTAATGCTCTCGAAAATTTTGTTCATGTTCACACTGGTCATGGCGAACAACATCGGGATCTCCGTCAAAGTTCACAATTGACTGATGCTAATGATATCACCAAATTATTGAACTGGCTCAGAGTGCATTCCCCCTTTCAGAATAGAGATCCACTACAATTAGTCTCTATAGCGACCGGGCTTGTGGCCGACGAAACTGTGAACTGTGACCAAGTTCGCAAAATTGGTGAATGTTGCGTATCGAATGTTGTAAGCAAAACGTTCAACAGCATCAAACTACGACGTGTTGACACTGTGAAGTCTTTCGCATCGATGGCAAATAGCATCAAAGTCCGTGGAAGTAAGGTAGTGATTGACCCCACAATTCTGTTCAACCGCATCACATGTGTTATTCAGTCACAAGCAGAGATGGAAGAGTATCTCAAATATGAACTCGCCCCGAAACCACCAGCATTGTTTGATTCTGCTGGAATGAGGAAAACACAGAAAAGCACGCTCGGTAAGATCCTCAAAACATACGGTTCCGAGCAAACTAAAATCCCAGAACATTCTCTGTTTGTTGTAGATGGTGGATTTTTATTGAGGGCAGTTGTATGGCCTAAACAGTCGTCATGTAAGGACATGTGTACATCATATTCCAATTATCTAGTGAGACATTTTGGGGCGAACGTCGTGGTTGTTTTTGATGGTTATGCTTGTACAATGTCGACAAAGGGCATGGAACAAGCCCGTAGATCTAAAGACAGGTATTCCATTGATATCAATATCTCACCCGAGTTACCAGCCACCACACCCCAATCCGATTTCCTTGCAAATGCCAAGAACAAAACCCAACTGATCGATCTTCTAATGCAGGAGCTATCTGCTATCAATATTCAGTCCAAGCAGGCCGAGGCTGATGCTGATGTACTGATAGCCGAAACTGCACTTGACATCGCTCAAGATGACAACAATGTTGTCGTTGTGGGAACAGACACAGACTTGTTAGTCATTCTTACCTCTCGAGTTCAACCGGGATGTAATATTCACATGATGTATTCCATTACCCCAAACTTACTAGTTTCAGTTAGTGAAATAGCAACCAAAATGGGTGACCATAGAAGCAACCTCCTTGTAGCACATTCTATAAGTGGTTGTGACACTACTTCTGCACTCTTTCGAGTTGGTAAGAAGAAAGTATTCAGTACAATTGTCTCCGATGTTACTGGCGACTCACAACAGTATGTCAATACAATTTTGGCAGATGACAGTACACCAAGTGCAATAGCCGCTGCCGGGGAACAACTTCTCCTGATCTTATACGGGAGTAAAACTGTTTCCTCTCTCGACCAATATAGATATGTCACTTACAAGCGTTATGCAGCAAAATCTAAACTGAATAAACCCATCGACCTAGCCTCACTCCCACCAAGCAGCGATGCTGCACAACAACATGTCTACAGATGTTATCTCCAGGTCCAACAATGGCTGGGCACTTCGCTTCCTCCGACGGATTGGGGGTGGTCGCTAGACAATGGACTTCTTGTACCGACTGCAGCCACAAAGCCATGTGCCCCCGATAACCTACTGAATCTGATCAGTTGTGGTTGCAAGAGTGCTTGTACAAAAAGGTGTGGGTGTAAGAAGGCAGGACTCTCTTGCTCAGGTTTGTGTAATTGCAGTTCGGATTCTTGTAACAACCACAGAAACACTGTCCTGTCGGAAATTTCTGAGTTCGATGAATAATATGTATATAGGTCATGTCATTTCTGTATATAGCGTTGATAATAGTCAATGTAACTTAATCCATGTTGATTGATTTGTACATTCTGTAAATATTATTTATTGATTTTTGTACATTCTGTAAATATTATTTACTGATCTAATGCTGCCAGACACAGATGTGTCTGTTCGGTCCCAAGCCCGAAAATAGTTGAGTTCTCATGCTGACGAATTTTATGCCAAAAGGGGAACTCGGCCAGAAGCGGAGGGGGTCTTCCATAATGTCTATTTTGTAAGCAATGATAAAAGTCTTCAAATGGTGGTGGATTTTTTATCGTCTGTCCAACTAACATCCCGTTCTGTACTACGACCCTTTGGGCAAATCCGTTAGGAAAATCGTCATTTTTTGCATAAATCCGATACTTTTTTGTGAATTTCCATAATTTTTCGCAGAAATTGTCACAGAATGCACATTTTCCTCTAGGTAAATGTATATTAGACATTATGTAGCTCGAAATACGCGTAAACAAAAAATACAGTTGGATCAATTCGAGGTTACAAAGTTTGTGCGTTTTTTTAAAAATTTTTTCAAACGCGTTTTCGAAAAAAGGCTGTAGAAAAAAAAGCTCAACTGGGATTTTAGGGGACTTTTGTCTAATCGTTCAGTGACATGTACTCGACATTCCCTGAAAAAATCAGCTTTCTCCGATTTTTTTCCCTAGTGAAACCTAATGTTCTTGGGCTATATGATAACAAACTTTAACAAGTTTAATGCTCTAACCACTGAGCCTCCCAAAACCTTTAACACCTTGCATGATGCTGGCAGTTATTCCTTTTTGACCAATGATTTCTTGAGTTAAAATTTCATGAATTTTTCATAAAATCTAGTCAGCCATGACTATTTTTTATGAAAAATATTTTAAAATTACTCAGCAGTTTAAGAGTTAAGATGTGGTACAGGGGAATCCTGTTAAATGAATAGACACGTTGCCAGTGAAAATTATTCAGTTAACAGGAGTATTCAATTAACAGGGGTTTGGCCACTCGCGGAGCTCTGTCAAACAAGATATGATAGATTAAATGCCTGTAAATGGTTGAATTGAGGCCTAATACATCTAAAAACATGGAGAATTTGGTGACTTTCTTGCTAATTTCTCAACATTCTACAAGATTTTTTATTCAGTTAACAGGAGTTTACTCTATAACCTATACGCAATTAACAGGTCAAATTTGTACTGAAGGTACGGTAAATGGTTTTGTGTTTGAAAATTATATTAAATTAACAGGGTTATTCAATTAAGTGATTTACAATTAAGTGGGCTCTACTGTACCTGCAATTCAGACAAAGGCCCAAATATGGACTTCTAGCACTCTACCGGTTAAGATTTTAAGGCATTTATGAAAATGAGATCAATCAATTAAAAGTGCTTTATATGGTACAATTCAATGGAAGTATAATAAAATGTGTACAAGATCTCAATGACGAAACAATTATATTTTATGAAATGTGAAATATAAAATTAAACATGGCTTTTAGTTTTGTAAAATTCAGCCATAAATGCACTTTGTTACTGAATATTATAAAATATTGCGGAAATTCATTTTACAACAAATAGTAACTCCCACACTCAAAATGGCCTTATACTAAACAAAATAATCAAAGAAAGAATGTATATAAAAAATATAATTTTTACAGCAGTTCATTAGAAAAATGGTATATCAATGGTTTGTAGGTCAGGATTACCATCAACAGATCAAAAGTGATGTCTTGAAGTTTGAAACTGACCAAGGTCACTTGCATTGTATCCCTGAGTAAGACACTTCATTTCATCCTTCTAGTTATGGCATGGTATCATAGATGCCATGTGCATGGACTATGAATATTCTAAGTTAAGTAGATGTGGATGTGGAATGAGGAAACCTCTCCTGAGGGTGAAGATATATGAGCAAGATGAGAGGCTGTCAAGTGTCTAGAGAAATCTCTTACTCTTAGGGTGAGATTTCCCCAATACAACGCCCAAAATACATTGTGGATAATTTGACACTCAACCTGATAGCAGGTAGGCTGACAAAATCTAATTACATATTTAGAGAGATCGACAATAAATTTAGCACATACCAAAGCTATATAACTGAAAAATGAACATCACTCTGCATGAAGAAAAGATTAAACCAATGAAACAATGAGAAAAATGTCGAGATGCACCATGACAGAGCTCTGATGGTGACATTTAACCCTTTACCTAACGAATCAGCCACATTTGCCCACAAATTAAACAGTTGAAAAAAAATATATTTTTCAAAAAATTTCAACAAAACCATACCATGTGATCCCCTCCCTCATTAGAACAAGCTCATAGAGCTCATTCCAATGAGGGTCACATGATATGGGATTATTAAATTCCTTTCTTTAAAATAATAAATTATGATATCGTCTGCATTGGGTAAGGGGTTAAATGCTGTGACAATGTGTGACACTGTGTTGTATTGGTGGGTGAGATATGTATATCGAACATGGATATGTCATACAGAACATACATATCTCATTAAGTAGGAGGTGTGAAATATGTAGTATGTGATGGAACACATGCCTTCTACCACTGAGAGTCAAGCTATAGTAATACAAAGGCCTGTTTAGAAAATTAGATAGTCTGTTATTTGTCTCTGCATTTACTGGCTCTCTGTAAATACTCTGGCATCCTCAGCTCCTATTTATTTATTTATTTATTTATTTATTAGGGTTTAACGACACATTAACAGCCAGGGTCATATCATGCCGGTGACAGTTTTACGGATGGAGGAAGCCGGAGTACCCAGAGAGAACCACCAAGCAACGACAAGCAGCTGTCAGCTCTCCAACTTCGTAATTCTGAACTCTGCACTGTGGCACAGGCAGGTTAGATTGGTTGAAGACATGTGCACCATCGACGTGCAGTATGCCTTAGTACACAGCATCATTGTGCCCCCGTGTAGGCAATCAGGGTTAAGTGCCTTGCCCAAGGACACAATGCGGGAGCACGAATCAGTCGCTGAAATGGTCACCCATCCAACTACTAACCACGCTCGACGTTGCTTAACTTCGGTGATCTGACGAGAACCGGCTACCGTGACCCCTCCTCAGCTCCTACACCTGTAAAACTGTCCTTCAGATGTAATCATGGATTTTAAGGCTTATTGAACAGCCAAAAGCATCAACAGAAGCCCTACCCCAATACATAAGTGAAAGTGAAAATGACACTGTAGCTTAACTTGATTGTGTGTTGTGTTTGATGAAAAGGATAATGCACAATGTTTATGAAAGGATTATGAAATACGACAAGAATTGTGACAAATGAGAATATGTTAATTTCTGTTCCCTGTGTGCTATGTTTTCAATAAAAAGAATCTGAGGTGTAGACTTTACTAAATAAGTGGGGGGTGGGTTAATGTGGCTCTCACATTTTATGTATGTCAACCAAAGTTATCAAGTTACAGTGAAATTATTCCAAAACGAGTCATCCTATCAAGTTACAATGAAATCCCTTCATAAATATGGCTTGAAGACTGTGCTAAAGGTTTTTGGGCTTCGGGCCTGTGTTGCCATCACGGCTGACCCATCCCAACCAAAAAGGATGGCCTCATCTAGATATTATACTGAGTCATCCTACAAAGTTACAATGAAATCCCTTCATAAATACGACCTGTAGTCTGTGCTAAAGGTTATCGGGTTTTGGGCTCTGGCAGCCATCATGGCTGAATGATCGTGACCAAAAGGGGACGTTCTCATCTAGACATTATCTGGAGTCATTCTACCAAGTTACAATGAAATCCCTTCATAAATATGACCTGTAGACTGTTCTAAAGGTTTTCGGGCCCCTGTTGCCATCACATCTGACTGATTGCGATCAAAAGGGGACGTTCTCATCTAGACATGATATGGAGTCCTCCTACCAAGTTATAATGAAATCCCTCCATAAATACGACCTGTAAACTGTGCTAAAGGTTTTCAGATTTGGGGCTCAGGCAGTCATCAAGGGTCGACAGATCGCGACGAAATGGGGAAGTTCTCATCTAGGCATCATACGGAGTCATCCTACCAAGTTACAATGAAATCCCTCCTATTAAATATGACCTGTAGACTGTGCTAAAATTTCCTCTGCCACGTTTACAGAAATTTCATTGCATTAACTTAAAATAATATAACAGAACATATGTATTTGACAGCTGACAGGAGTTTCTCCTGTCTCTTGTTTACAGAAGTGATTGATAATAGTAAACAGTCTGAAGCACTCTCAACAATTTGTACAGGGAAAAATATTACTGCAAAGATGCTGATGCATCATTTTTTCAATACCCTCTACCAGGCACCCTGATAGAACCGGTGGCAATTTTTTTCAACCAATCACTTCTACTGGTCCTAAGGATACGTCATACCAAATAACAGTTTTCTGTTCCTTGTGGTTTGGGATATATGGGCATTTGAATTTTTTGTTGTTGTTTTTAACCCCTTGAGTTGCCACGGGGCTGTGAAAATTTGTTTGGGGACATCAATCAATTACTTAGGACCCACTTATACTACATAAATTGGACTACTGGTTCTTGAAATAGAAATTTGGGGCAGAGCGCAAAATGGATATGCTCCCACAGAGAGCCCAAATATTGATCTACCAACTTCCCTTGAACAAGCTTTAATCTTCTACACCAAAGGATGTTCCATACCAAATATCAAGGCATTCCCTTTGGTGGTTCCCCAGAAGATTTTTAAAGGTTTTTAAGCTTTTGGGGCATTAACCAGAGCACAAAAAAGGCAGCTGCTTCTTTTGAACAAAATAGAAAGGGTATACGCCATAGATGGTCTGTATAATATATGTTTGAATTTGGCCTAGTGGTTGCAAAAGAAGAAGTCAAGTTTGCAAAAGTTAACGGACAATGGACGATGGATGCCGGACAAAAGTGATGGCAATAGCTCCCACTGACTTGCAGTCAGGTGAGCTAAAAATTTTAATTTCATAGTAAATTTCCTTTCTTATTATACCTACCGCAATTGTTTACTACAGGCTTGCACTACAGTAGAAGACCCTAACTCGGAAAATATACTCTCTATTTTGATCTTTCCCAAGAGATTTGGGAAAGAAAAGTGGTGCAAAAGCACCAAGAAAAAATAAGCGCACACCCAGTAGGGGACGCTCTTCACTTAGTACAATTCCACGACTTCCGGAATCAGTGCACAAGGCAGTCACCAATGAATCATTCTTTTGAGTCCGCTAACATTGGAGTTATGTGATCAGCGGGGAGGAAAAATTCTTACCTGAATAAGAAGACGGGAGGGCCTCCATGTAAACAATTGCGGTAGGTATAATAAGAAAGGAAATTTACTATAAAATTTTAATTTCTTATGAACCTAACTTACAATTGTTTACTACAGGCTGAATAGACAATAAGATGGAGGGACTCACATAACCAACCCCCGCATAACCCAATTGCACTGAAACCGTGGACAGAGAAAGAGGTCCCTAGGCCTATCAAACCATAGTATCACAAACATTAGTAAAAGACAATGAGAGATGAGGCGTATGGTTCTGTGCGACACACAGACAGAAAGGTCAGTAACAGCACAGAGCTGGATTTGACCTTGTATGAAGCCGAATGGCTGGGGTATACAACAGCCTGAGATGAAGAAAGAGGGCCCGTAGTACAAAGGTCCCCTGCCTGCTCCTGCAACCGTCGCATATAAGTGGAGAAAGTAGCATTTCTCCAGTAGGCTTCCAGCATAACATCCGACAACATGACAAAGTTAGTATAAGCCCAAGAGGTAGACAACGCACGCACCACGTGGGCAGAAATACGAATGGTAATACAATTGCCAGTCGCTAGACGAGCGTAAGCTGCACGAATAGCAAGACAAATCCATCGAGAAATGGACTGAGAGATCTTCTGTCGACCAGGAATAAGAGACAAAAAAAATTGCTTCCTACCCTTCCTAATGAACTGCATCCAGAAGGAAGAGCCCTGATACAGATAGGAGGCGGAGTAGTTTCTGGTATCTGATTTTTGGCCAGAAAGGAGCTATCAGTGGTAAAAGTAACACTGTTGGGAGAGCTCCGGAAAAAGGCTGGGTCAACCGAGAGGGCGTGAAGCTCACTAAACCGTCTGGCTGAATCAAAAGCCATCAGAAAAAGCTGTCTTGTATGTGAGAAAATGCATAACCACCTGGGATAAAGGTTCAAATGGCGCCCCCCCTCCCCCCCCCCAAGCAAAACAGCCCCCAAGAAAGATTCCATCTTGGGGTAAGCTGCAAACTCCTAGGCCTTTTCAAGGAAAAGTGCTGAACAAACTTGGAGAGGTATGGATTAGTGCCGATACGACGCTGTCCCACACACGAAAAGGTCTCCGAAAGCATGGACCTGGTAACACACTGGAGACCCCGAGAATCAAACAGATATACCAGAAACTCCGCAATCTGTGTGATCGAAGGATCGGCATAATCAACAGAGTGATCTGCACACCATCGACGAAGACCTTCCACTTAGCCGCGTAGGCTAAACCAGTGGAGTGCTCCTTGAAGAAGAAAAGCACTCACACTGCTCATCTCGAAAAACCTCTACGGAGGAGACAGGACCCGACAAAATATATGCGCGAAGGCACAATGAAGTCAGGTCGACGTGAAACCTCCTCGGGTGACCTTGGCAAAGAAGGTCGCGACGTAGAGGGTGACGTGCCGGAACCGCCGCCAACAGAGAGCGGAGCAGATTAATCCACACCCAATGAGGCGACAGGGGAGCGATCAAAATGATTCGACAACTGGAGGTTCGTATCTTGGTTAGAACCTGAGGCAGAATCGGAACCGGCAGGAAGGCATAGCCGGCAAGACCATTCCAATGGAGTGACAGAGCGTCCACGGCGAAAGCCAGAGGATCTGGACACGGGGACACAAAAGTGTCCACCTGATGGTTCCAATGAGTCACAAAGAGATCGATGTGGGGATGACACGAGAGATCTCAAAGCGACTGGAACACCACCCTGTGGAGCATCCACTCGGTGAAAATGAACATGCCCTGTCGGGACAGGAAGTTGGCTAGGGCGTTCAGACGACCGGGAATGTAACGAACCACCACTCGGGCATTGACATCCTGAGCGAGTAGTAGAAGATCCCTAGCCAATTCATACATGAGAACAGAGTGCGTGCCACCCTGGTTCCAAATGTAAGCAGCCACTGTCGAATTGTCGGACAACAGAAGGACCTGCGATTCGAAAGGTGGGGGATCTACTGCCGGAAACTCAGAAGAAGAGCAAGAAGCTCCTTCTGGTTGACATGAAGAGCTGCTTGATCCTGGTCCCATGACCCATGAAGGGAAAGACCTAGAGGATCTAACGTCTCACCCCATCTGAGATCGCTGATGACTGCCGTCAGAACACGATCGGACATGGGGAAGTCCAACGGAACTCCCTGCATAATCCACTGAACATCCATCAGGGGAGAAGGTGACAAGGAAGAGACTCTGGTAAATGAAGCACCAGATCCAGAGGATCGACATTCGGACCTCCAACGACTGAGCAAAAAGTGTTGGAGAGGTCTGACATGCAGCCGACCTAGAGGAATGAGATCAGTCACTGAACTGCAGAGACCGAGCAGCCGGGGAAGACTCCGAGCTGTTGCGGACGTGGACTGGGACAGAGTCAGGGCAAAAGCTGTGAGAATCACAGCCCTTTCCCAGGAAACCACCACCGTATTCAGCTGAGTACGGAAGCCCATCCCTAGATGACAAAACGACTGAGAAGGGACCAGGTCCGACTTCTCCTTGTTGACTCTGAACCCTAGCGACGTGAGCAGGCTCAACAGTGTGTCGACATCCGACTCCAGAAAGGCAGCATTGGAATGCCTCTGGAGGATGTCGTCTAGATATGCTGAAGTAGTCACCCTGGACTGTGTGCGATGTAAAGCTAACACAAGCGACATCAGGCGGGTGAAGGCCCAAAGATCCAGGTTGAGGCCAAAGGGCATGGCCTTGAACTGATAAACTCGCCTCAGAAAAGCAAACCTGAGATACTTTCGCGATGTCCGATGAACCGGAACATGAAAATAAGAGTCTAGCAGGTCGATGCTGGAAGCGAAAACTCCCTGATGAATGGGGCGGCGAACAGACCAAAAAGTCTCCATGCTGAACTTAGGAGCAATGATAGACTGGTTCAGGATACTCAGAATGATAAATACTCAGACTGATAACCAGTCAGAGTAGGCTGTCCCTTCTTCGGCACCAAGAACAGGTGAGAATAAAATCCCACTGAATGAATGTTCTTGTTGACCTCGATCGCCCCCTTTGACAGGAGATTGCCTATCTCCGTGATCAAAAGTTCCCAACTTGAAATGTTGAAAGGGACTTGTGTTGGAAGAGGCACTCTCGACTGTGTTGGATGTGTCAACCTGGGACGAATCGAGGTGACTACTGCCGACGCCTACCCTTACCCCATGAGTAAGTAAACGGCAGCAGGAGGATCAGCCCTTTGCTTCGCTGAGGAAGCAGAAGGGCGCTTGTTAGGCTTTGGATGGCCCCTGCCTCCAACAGAAGGCTGATCAAGCTGACGAAGCAGCAGCTGATCTATGGAATGACATAGGGTGTCATCCAGGACCATCGCCACAGAACCATGGAATAGTTGCGGACCCGCCGAAGAAGCAGATCGAAGAGCAGCGCGCTGCCCCTTAGGAAGGGAACGGCTTGTGTCCAGCACAGCGTCCCTGCGAACTAATTCCAAGTTAGCCATGTTACAGGCATGCATGTGAGTGAGATGCACGAGTGCCTTGGACAGCACACACAAAAGAGCCTGTGCATCGTCAAACTTATTTGGGGGCAGATAAGCAAAGACAACGTGATCTGAAAGAGAAAGCATGTCCAGCATCTCTCTTGGTAAGCCCAACACAGACTCCAGAGTCTCCATATGAATAACGGCCGACTTGGGAGTTGAAGTCCTGATCCAAGACCGTCAAAGTTTGGCAGACTGACCGATTGGCGGAATCGTAGGAATGATAACGTGCCGGAGGCAAAAAAGTGTCAACCCTGATGAAGAACGACGTCTTCATAGCTGTCGAAGGCGCCCAGAAGCAGGTTGCTCCACAGGTTGTAGGCGCGTGATCGATGATCGCAGCCAAGCTGACACTGTCAGCTGGTTTGACGGTTTGAGATCTGGAAGGAACCCAAACACAAAGTCAAGAGATGCCCCCAAGTCAGAAGGCTGTTGGCTCTCGACGTCAGGTATGTCGGACTCATCCCCTGAGTCGGAAGACACATATCCCATTATGGGCAAACCAGCCGTCGCCTCCCATGGTGTAGGCACACCAGGGGGATCAGAAAGCGGGCTGTTTCCAATCCCGGGAGGCGGCGCCACAGGGGGTGCCCGGAAACCACTCGTAGCTTCGCTGGAAGCAACAGAAAGGCTCTTGGACAGAACCTGAGTGAGCAAGAAGAGGGCCTCCCTAAGCTCACAGACTGTGTCGGCCGGTTCGACATGGGAACAAACCGGCAAAGTGGTTTCCCTTCTGACCCTTTTAACCAGCGAAGGGTCACAATCCTCAAATACACCCGATGCAGGGGGACAGGCTGCAGCCGAAACATCTGAAGGCAGATGTGTATAGGGGTATGACATACTCCGAGATCTACAGAGTGGAAACTCAGGAGAGTCGCTGAGGGACAGAAAGTCCAGGCTGCACAAAAGGCATTAGTCCCACAAAACTGGCCATTGGACCATAGTGCGTGGACGGAAACGCCATGGAGCTCATGGTGGACTCACCATGAACATCCGAATCCAATGAGAAAAACTGCGGTGCTCGACGGCTGAGAGACCACAGTAGAGGGTTCAGCCGGCAGCCCCTTCCGACTTCGCTGAGTTGAAGTCCAGGAAGGCTGAGGCTGATACCCCACGTCTACACTACCAGACATCTCTGCAGACCCCTGCAGGGATAAAACTGCTGTGCTCAATGGCTGAGAGGCCACAGCAGGGGGTTCGGTCGGCAGCCACTTCCGACTTTGCCGAGTTGAAGTCAGGGAAGGCTTTGGCCGATACCCCACGTCTCCACTACCAGGCATCTCTGCAGACCCCTGCAAGGATAAAACTACTGTGCTCAACGGTGGGGAGGCCACAGCAGGGGGTTCGGTCGGCAGCCAGTTCCGACTTCGCTGAGATGAAGTCAGGGAAGGCTGAGGCCGATATCCCACATCCACACTACCAGACATCGCTGCAGACCCCTGCAGGGATAAGCCGAGGCTGACTGAAATGGTGACTGATGACGTTGCAGACGGAAAAGCAGTAGCAGCAGATACGATGGGAGCTGTTGAAACTGGTGGAAATGGGGAGAGAGCAACTGAGCGCGGCCTCCAAAGGAGGAGTCATACCCCTAGTGACAGCCTCAGATGTCGACTGGAGAGGGGCCATAGTCCCGGAACGTGGCATCTCTTCATCAGACAACTCAACAGCTCCCCGCAGTATCCACCATGGTTAAAAACTGCACATCCCCCACGGAGGGGGTATAACTCTCACCAGACGTGGTCATGTGGGGAGGCCCCAAAACGACAGCGTT
Source organism: Pictodentalium vernedei (assembly GCA_031216915.1). Lineage (NCBI taxonomy): Eukaryota > Metazoa > Mollusca > Scaphopoda > Dentaliida > Dentaliidae > Pictodentalium > Pictodentalium vernedei. Next base: position 306,409,879 of record CM062294.1, read on the forward strand.
CCTACCCCCCTGCAGGTGCAGGAGGAATGGCCACGAGAACGCACCATAAGTGAGGGCAAAAGACATTGCCCTAAAGGAACCGTACAGGATATAACAAGGGTGCGAGCAGTATTAGAAAAAGGTGAACTCAACAGATGTAGAAAGTAGAAGAACACCCCCATCTACGAGAGAAAGGTGGCAAAAAAGTACCGGCGGGAACACAACGGAACCCTGACGGCCAACAGGGACCCAAAAAACAGAAATTCTGCCCTCAACAGAGAGGAGAAATCCTGTCCATACAGTCCCCATTGACACCTAACTCCAATAATAATAATAAAATTTATCAAATGAAAAATTTTATGTACGAACCGCACGGTATGCGAAAGTCGCGCGTGACATGGAAAATATAGAAAATATAATGAAAATGTGGTTGAAAATAATAAAGAGAAAATATAAAACACAGTCCTGTTATTATACGATCCTCAGCCATTATCAACGGGTTGAATTATCAGTGTTACTGAATGCAAAATGGACGTCCTGCCACATGGCGGACGAAAAAAAGAATGATTCATTGGTGACTGCCTTGCGCACTGGTTCCAGAAGTTATGGAATTGTACTAAGTGAAGAGCGTCCCCTACTGGGTGTTCGCCTATAGCGCTCAACCCAGTATTGGCTCATTTTTTCTTGGTGCTGAGCTCTGCCTCCAAAGGCGGAGTCATACCCCTAGTGACAGCCTCAGATGTCGACTGGAGAGGGACCATAGTCCAGGAACCAGGCATCTCTTCATCAGACAACTCAACAGCTCCCTGCAGTATCCACCATGGTTAAAAACTGCACATCTCCCATGGAGGGGGTATAACTCTCACCAGACGTGGTCATGTGGGGAGGCCCCAAAACGACAGCGTTCCTACCCCTCTGCAGGTGCTTTTGCACCACTTTTCTTTCCCAAATCTCTTGGGAAAGATCAAAATAGAGAGTATATTTTCTGTGTTAGGGTCTTCCACTGTAGTGCAAGCCAGTAGTAAACAATTGTAAGGTAGGTTGATAATATTTTAATTTAAATTTAATATCTACACTAGATTTTAGAAGGAAGCAAATAACTACGAAATTGCAAAATTCGATAAGTTGCATTTAACACTTGCAGTGACAGGTCATGGAAGCAACAGCAAACAAGGAAAGATGGAAGACATGAGGATAGGAAAGAAACACAACCTTTGCTGGATTCGGGTAAAGGAGAGAGAGAATTCAAGTGAACAGAAAAGGAGTGTAACCAACACCGACCTGTGATGGTGGCAGACTTGACTGATACAAGAATCATCAATAATTTTTTATTATTTAATAAATGATTTTTAGGTGATCTGTGGTATTGGGGGTAACCACTAGAATGCCCTGAACACACTTTTTCGACGAGAGAGTAGTATACTATGTACCAACATGAACAAAAAAACCCACACTGTAGTCATTCAGTAATAAAAACAATGACGATAGGATCACTGATCGAGTTGCGACAGCACAAAAGTGGGTTTAATCATTATCAACTTAATGTCGGGAAACCAATTGTTTACGATTTACTATGTGAAGTGTCACTGTGACCTTCACCTTTGACCCACTGATTCCAAAATAAATTGGGTTCTTCCTCTCATAAAGGCCAATCTACCTATGAAGATTAACGAAAGTGGGTTAAACGATTTTCAAGTTTCTGTCCAGAAACCAACTGTTTATGATTTACTATGTTCAGGGTCACTGTGACCTTGACCTTTGACCTACCACATCCAATATAGATAGGGTTCTTCCTCTCAACAAGGCCAACCTACCTACGAAGTTTCATGAATTTGGGTCAAACCATTAGCAAGTTATCATCCGGAAACCCATTGTTTTGATTACTATGTTCAGGGTCACTGTGACCTTGACCCTTCACCTAGTATGTCCAAAATAAATAGGGTTCTTCCTCTCACCAAGGCCAACCTACATATGAAGTTTCATGAATGTGGGTTCAACCATAGTCAAGTCATACGATTTAGTATGTTCAAGGTCACTGTGACCTTGATCATTGACTTAGCGAGTCCAAAATAAATAGGGTTCTTCTTCTCACCGAGGCAAACTACCTATGAAGTTTCATGGATGTGGGTCAAACCATTATCAAGTTATCGTCTGGAAACCAATTGTTTACCCATTATTGTCACAACTCGACTAAAAAAGTGTGGGGATTTGTTCTGAAAATAGAGTGCAGAAAAACAAAATTTGTGTATGATGGTCTAAGTGGTTCTATGTGGCTTCTATGATCATCCAAATAATGCCACTGTGGCAATTTCAAATCACGTGGCTTCCCAGACACCTTAAATCCCTGTCTGGGATATCCTGTCTGTCTACTGTCTTCATAATAAGGAGATTATGGTATGCAAACATTCTCTTGTCGGTCCAGCATCTCTAAAATCAAAGGTGGAAGCTTGTCAGACATCTCCATTCGTAAATGAAGCACCCGCTCAGCACCTGGAAAATAAAACATTACATGCTTACTGGGAAAATCTAGAATTTTTTAGTAGCTAGAATTAATTCACCAATAATAGTTTTGTTACAGTTTATTGGAATACCTATAGGTACTCTCTAACATCAAGTAACCATATCATGGGGCCCTTAATGGAACAAGCTCACTGAGTTTACAGTGGGAATACAAATACTATTGTAGATAACTTATGTTATTTATTTAGTTATTGGTGTTTAAGCTCACATATTTCTGTATAATGGCTAATTATGATCGCAACATGGAGATAAAGTCAAGTTTAGTCAATCGTTTATACCCATGTTTCCCATTTTAGAGGACTTTCACCTCAAGCATTGGTGACTGGGTTCTATTTTACCAATAAAACAGAGCTTGTTTACCACAGTAAACAAGCATGCTTCACTTCCTGGGGTTCTGCAAGGGGTTAACTTTTGTTAGGCAATAGTTTTAATGAATAAACCCACGGAGAATCAAATACTTAAACTCCTATCAAATATTTGATATTATCAACTATATTAAAGTGACAATCTTTTTTCCAAATATATTGGCTTGAACAAATTTGAATCTTACCCCCCCCCCCCCCCCCCCCCCCCCCAAGGATGCTGCATGCCAAATATCAAAAGCATTCATCTGCTGGATCTGAAGAAGAAGATTTTTAAAGAAAATTCCTCAATTTGAACTAAGTTATCATTCGGGCTCCCACAGGGAGCCCAAATATGGACCCAGGGACTTGGCTTTAACACACTTGAATCTCACCCCCTAAGGATGCTAAATGCCAAATATCAAAACATTCCGACTGCTGAATCTGAAGAAGATTTTTAAAGCAAAATTCCTCATATTGACTAAGTTATAATTCGGGCTCCCACAGGGAGCCCAAATATGGACCCAGGAACTTGGCTTTAACATACTTGAATCTCACCCCCTAAGCATGATACACACCACATATCAAAGCATTCCGACTGCTGGATCTGAAGAAGAAGATTTTTTAAGAAAATTCCTCATTTCGAACTAAGTTACAATTCAAGCTCCCACAGTGAGCCCAAATATGGACCTAGGGACATGGCTTGAACAAACTTGAATCTCACCCCCCTAAGGATGATGCATACCAAATATCAAAACATTCCGACTGCTGGATCTGAAGAAGAAGATTTTTAAAGAAAATTCCTCATTTTGAACTAAGTTATAATTCGGGCTACCACAGTGAGCCCAAATATAAACCCAGGGACTTGGCTTGAACAAACTTGAATCTCACCCGCCTAAGCATGCTGCATACCAAATATCAAAAGATTCTGCCTGCTGGATCTTGAGAAGAAGATTTTTAAAGAAATTTGCCTGAAATGCACTAAGTTCAAATTGAGCTCCTATATTGAGCACAAATATGAACCCAGGGGGCGGATTTGAACAAACTTGAATCCGATCCACCCCACAATGTTGCATACCAAATATCAAAAGATTCTGCCTGCTGGATCTTGAGAAGAAGATTTTTTAAGAAATTTGCCTGAAATGCACTAAGTTCGAATTCGGGCTTCTTTACTGAGCCCAAATATGAATCCAGGGGGCCGATTTGAAAAATCTTGAATCAGATCCACCCCACAATGTTGCATACCAAATATCAAAGATTCTGCCTGCTGGATCTGGAGAAAAAGATTTTTGAAGAAATTTGCCTGAAATGCACTAAGTTCGAATTTGGGCTTCTATAGTGAGCCCAAATATGAATCCAGGGGGCCGATTTAAACGAACTTGAATCAGCCCCATACCAAGATGCTGCATACCAAGTATCAAAAGATTCTGCCCACTGGTTCTGGAGAAGATTTTTTAATAATTTTTCTATAATTCATACGGTGCTATCAGAGTTACGCCCCATACAGAGCCCCCAAGGGACGTGGCCATTTCATTTGAACAAACATGAATTGCCATATAGTAATGAACATCCACATGAAGTTTCGTGAAAATCGGACCAGTGGTTTCAGAGGAGAAGTCGTTTGAAAAATGTTCACGATGCCGGACGGACAACGACAGACGCCGGACGGCAAGTGATAAGTTTAGCTCCCTTCGGTGAGCTAATAAAACTGATTTAGACTGCACTGTCAAGACTCAGGTTCAGTAAATATAGGTGTGTTGCTGCTAATTAACTAATATAAGGAGGATTCGAAACAAGTATCATATTAGCACATTAAGTGAGTGAGTTTGATGAAGTGCTATCACATTTAGCACTTTTGGGTGGACAACAGCAATAGCATTAGCATGATCTCGCTTTGATGGGATTGCACATTAATAGCTGCTATTTATTTTGGCAGAAATCCTGTTACGATGTAAACAGCATGGTTGGCATAGTAAAACAGATATGGTGGAAAAGCTTCAAAACACTTTATTCTCATAGGTTACCACCATGTTATATAGGACAACCTGCCAATAGGTTAAGATGTGACCTCTTTATTTCCAAACCTGTATGCACAATAAATGAGCCAATTATGTGTCTGACTACAACTTAATGGATGGTCTGATAGGATTCTACAAGTGCCTTTGTTCACACATTATGTGGGTTAATTTGATAAAGGTCTATCAAATTCAGACCGGTGCTTTACTGTAATTTTATAAGGGCCCAAACAGGTGTCATAAATTTCACCCAGTCCACAGCCTCTATATGTAAAGTGGCTTTGTGATTTTTTAGTCAAGTATTGACTACCTGTTAAGGCAGCCAACACTTGACTAGAAACCACAGGCCTTTAGATTATCCAAATTTCACAACGTTTACAGTTGTGCCCAAATTAGAGAATGTGTGAAGAATGTATGTATTCCCTGTGCCTCTTCTACGGTTGAGAATAACAATGAGAATAACATCATAATATGCCCCTAGAAACAAAAAGAAAGGCATGGAACATAGAACACAAGACAGTCTAACGACATCCATATCCCCCCTAACTTTTATGTTATGATAGGAATAAGCATATGAGGTGATCAAGACAGATGAAAAGATGGATGAACAAACACTGAGATGGTGAATGGACTTCATTGGACAAGAATACCTCATTTGGTTCATTGCAACTGAAGGAACCATATGGATTGCAACTGAAGATATCTTCCAAAAACCCGCAATTTGGGTAAATTAAAAGTTGACATGGGCTATAACTCTGAAAAAATTATTCGAATTGAAACTTCCTTTCCATATGCACATGTACACATCATACTGATACTGCATATCAAGCTTTGTAAAAATCCAATGAAAAATGCAAGGGGAGTTAAGCGGACAAACATTTGTGACAGAAATTTTGCTATTACCAAGGGCCATAACCACGCAAATGTTGCATTGAAAATTCCTGACCACATGCACATCTACACTTGATACTGATACTTCAGACCAAGTTTCGTAAAAAAATCCAATAAAAAAGTGTAGGTGGAGTTAAGCGGACAAGCCTTTGTGATGGAAATTTTGTTAATTTCAAGGGCCGTAGCCACGCAAAATTCGTCGCATTGAAAATTTGCGAACACATGCACATCTACACTTGATACTTAAACTTCAGACTAATAATCAAATCTGTGTGGCAGGCGGAATGGGATGGGGTGACAAATAACAAGCTCCATTGCTTCCCACCAACTCTTTCTGATCACTACCCGACTGCTAACCTTTGTAGAAAGGGTCTTGCAGTTTTGATATTGTCAAGACTAACCCATTCCTTTTGGTTAGAGGGTAATATGCGACCAGAGTGTGTTCCCTGTCAGCAGGTGTTGATAGTGGAGCACATTCTTTTGCACTGTACAGATTTTAATCTTGTTAGACGATAGTATTTTAATGTTGCGTCTCTTCAAGACCTGTTTTACAAGACAAACTCTCATAAAGTTTTGTCGTTCCTGAAGGAAATCAACCTTTTTAATAAATTTTAAATAGTCTGCTTTTATTATTTTAAATTCTCATCCATCATTTATATCTGTTTCACAGGTTGATTTACACAACTTTTTTGATGAACTGCATTCATTTTCTCATTACGTTGTTCGCTTCTCAGTTTTACTCCACCTGTTTCATATTTTGTCATCTCGTTTTTAACTACTGCATTGAAAATAATGATCACTTTTAACAGTTCATACTTTCATCGCCATGATATAGCCTTAGATGCTGATGTGGTATAAAGCACTAATAAATAAATAAAATAACTTCAGGCTAAGTTTCGAAAAATCCATTAAAAAATGTAGGAGGAGTTAAGCGGACAAGCATTTGTGATAGAAATTTTGCTATTTCCAAGGGCCATAACCACACAAATTTGTTGCATTAAAAATTCCTGACCACATGAACATCTACACTTGATAGTGATACTTCAGACCAAGTTTTGTAAGATACTGATACTTCAGATCAAGTTTTGTAAAAATCGACTGAAAACTGTAGGAGTTTAGAAGACTAAGTTTCTGACAGACAGACGAACTGAAGGCCAGACAGACGAACATCATTTCAATACCCCCCGCCGATGAAGTAAATAGGATAAGATTGTTATTTCTGGTTTAATGTGCCCAAATTAGGGCAAAATGTTTTGTGCCCAATATAAAAAAGGAATTTAATGGCCTGAACCACTACATATACTCTCCCAAAAAAGAAAGTGTGCATGCTAAAAAATAACACTAAAAAAAGATATATATCATTTTCATTCATGGAAATTTTATTCAATCACAGATGAATCAATTTGTGATCAACACGAGAAATTGCATAACGCTACAACGAATACTCTTGGTGCCATGGTGAGTCAAAGACACTAAGGGTCAAACACAAAAGTCACACACTCAATATCTGGTATGACCTTCGTCTGCATCGATTACTGCTGTGCATCTACGCCTCATGGAAGCGAACAAGTTAGCATGGAAGTGTTGTGGGATGTTGTTCCATATTCTTATAAGCTGTCTTTGGAGTTCCACAAGCGTTGACGGTGCATGGGGAAGCCGGCTTAGCTGACGTTTCATTTCGTCCCATACGTGCTCAATGGGGGAGATATCGGGCGAATTTGCGGGCCAGGGAAGAACATCCACTTGTTGTTGCTGCAGATACTGTTGAACAACACGAGCTGCGTGGGGTCGGGCGTTGTCCTGCTGTAGAATGACGCCGGGGCCAAGACGTTGCAGAAATGGGACAACAACAGGTGTAAGCACTTCATCACGATATCTGCGTAGCGTTCGTTTCGACATCTGTACACTCTCTGGCGGCCATCTGATGATGAAAGATGGAAACGACATTCATCTGTGAATAAAACACGTTGCCATCAGTGTAAGGGATGCCTGAGATGTTGTCTACACCACTGCAGTCGAGCACGACGGTGACGTAACGGCAAAATCGGACGAATTGCAGGTCTTCGAGGACGTAAGCCGTATTCTCTCAGCCGGTTGATTACTGTTTGAGGATGTATCCGTCTCAGGTTAGGGATGTTCCTGGCTGTCGTCGTTGCCGTTTGTTGCCAGTTCCGGAGATGGACGATACGGATATACCGATCTTGTGCAGGGGTGGTAACTCGGAGTCTCCCGGAGCGGGGTCGGTCTCGAGCGTCATCATGTTGTGCATGCCGATGGACTAGCCTGTCTACAGTGTTACAGTGGCAGTTCAAATGCTGGGCAACCTCTCTGTGTGTTCTGCCAGCTCTAATCATACCCAGGGCAAGGAGACGTTGATTCATTGTCAATCTTGGCATGCTAATGTGGAGTCGTTTTAACAGCAGCGCAAGTTTGAATGTGAACGATAGGAAGGCCTTACTTTAGTGTTTAAATACCCAAGGATTCACACTGCTGCATGAATTTTCAGACTCTCCATGTGCAAAACATGCCTTTTCACAAACGTGCAGCACGTCATTTAACGTTAATGCACTTTTAACGGGGAAAGCTGTTTTTGTGTTCAATATAACTTATTCATGAACAGGTTAACACTCTTTACACCTACAAAATCATTTTTTTTGAGTTTGATCAAATTCTGCAATGCACACTTTCTTTTTTGGGCGAGTATATGTAATTTGTCTATTGTCAGTTGGACCTCCTCATGATGGCATGTTAAGAGCACCTGTTCTGAGGTTATAAACTAAGTCAGACATAGGTCTTTAAGGGTTAAAAACAATTCCGAGAGCATCAAGTAGGATTATATGCAAGTGAGTGAATCTGATAGGGAGTTAACTTTCAGATCAGCACTTATTAGGTCATAATGTTGCTCAACTGATGAGAGGGTCAAGGGAAATTCTGCAAGTGTTTTTGTGACATTGATCTCTTTACAACTAGATTGCTGGAACATCTGGGAAAAACGTCACAACATAAACTGCCCCTGTCAATCAATGTGATAACTCCTCCCATCAGTGATGTTTGTTGGTGCGAACTCTTTGTTATGCTGTGACTGCAGACATCAAAGTTTATTCTTAAATACGGTGACTTCTTTGCCCTAGTCACCTCACTGGCCAGTCTCTGCTGTATAATGCATTATTTGCAACATCAACTCGCTGTATCAGATTAAAGTATAAATTTGTACACTAAAAAATACCTGTCATAGTTCATTGTTCACTTTCCAATTTTTACTGCTTTTGTTGTAAAGCCTATGGAAGTTAGACAACTGTTTTTCCAAAGCTCACGTCATGTCTCCAACTGACTTTTTTAGTGACAAAGCTTAACCACAAATTCACACCACAATATTTTGGAAAAGCTTGAAAAAATTTATTCGCTTTATGAATTTAGTGATAGAAGCTCATTTTAGGCTTAATTAAAGTGTATAAAAAGTTCTCATACTTAAAGCTTGCGCTCCATACTCAATTGTGAGCAAATGATATTTCATTAGCACGATTTAATTTGTTACTATTTATTGGGGAAAATCCATTGGTAAACAATTAATGACAAATTCTGGACTCTCAAATAAGTTATAACTAAACAATTATTAATAAACAGCTTTGAACTAACTAAAATGAACTAGGATTCTAGCAGTTAATGGGAATTTCATCTTTATCTAATATGTAATTAACAGTTCAAAGAGGGTAAATGGTTTGGTATTGAAAAAATATGCAATGAACATATATTAATCAATCAGTATTCAATTAAGTATAGTATTTTGTATTGGTATTGTAAGCTAGAAACTATTTAAAGTAAAGATTTAAAGAAGCATTTTCTCTTATTTTGTTCCTGGCTTTAATAATACAGTGCTTCTGACCCCATCGGTAACACATTCAGCAAATTTGCTACTAAGAGGACTTGCTACCCAGAGGAGTTGCATGATGTTTTGTGGTACGTACAAATTATAAATTGAAATTTCTCTTATAATAACATCAATATTAAAACATTTTGTTTTGGTGAAAGATCATCTGTAGTTACATTGCTATGATACTTACAGGCAGATTATGTAGAGCAGAAAGTGAAGAAAGACAAACAGCAAAGATGTTCATAAGTCCTCTAGCATCTACAGGTAAGAATAGCATTAATAAAAGATGTTGGGAAATGTAAAGAAAATGTGTGCAGTTAAAAATAATCGAAGTGAGGGATCACAAAGTTATATCCACATTTCCCATCCAACAAAGTAAAGGTGATTCAATACAAACTCTTCTTAGAAGATAACTGGTTATTAAAATTAATTGCTAAAAAACCAGGAGGATTTAAAGTTATTTTGCAAGAAATGAAATTCTTTTCATAGTAACAAGCACTCGAGATTGATTTTTGTCACAGAAACAAAACATTCTAGTGACTTTTGACCGATATACAACAGACACATTCCCAATCACGACATTTAATAGGCAATCTGTGTATGACGTTTTGGATGCAGACTGAAATTACTTATGACCCAATATTACCATATACCAAATTTGGTTTAAATTGGCACAACTGTTTGGAAGACAGAAATATTTGGTGGGGGCAAAAAAACATGCCCTCCCAGAACTGAAAATATTGCCCCTCAAATTTCCCTTGAACAAACTTTAGTGTACACCTCAAAAGGAAGCCAAATAACAAATATCAAGTTATTCCATCCATCAGATCATGAGAAGTTTTTTCAAAATTTGGAGCAGCACACTGATTTTAACAAAACTGTATTGCCCTTCCTCAGTTATCATTCACATGAAAGTTTATTGGAACAGTAGTTTGTGAAAAATAATTTTTTTAATGTTGCCACCATTATCTACAGTGTTCAATTCCGAGAGCGCCATGACACCAGAGGCTTTATTAAAACAAACTTGTAAATAAAGAACACAAAGATATTATAAATCAAATGGAAGCATTTGGAGCAGTGGTTTCACAAAAGATTTTTCAATATTTTTCCATTAACCATAGTCTTTCCCTGGGAAGTGAAGCAGTGCTTGTTTACTGTGGTAAACAAGCTCTGTTATACTGGTAAAATATGACCCAGTCCCCAATGCTTGGGGTGGAAGTCCTCTAAAATGGGCAACATGGATATCAACGGATATCAACGATTGACTAAATTTGACTTTATCGCTATGTTGCAGTCACAATTAGCAATTGTGCAGAAGTATGTGTCCTTAAACACCAATAAATAAATAACCATAGAGTTCAAACCTTGGCGCCCATGACACCCCTAGATTTAATGCTGGAGCATGGGGGTGATAAAACTAAACAAATCAATCTTACAAAGATGCTATATATCAAGCATTTAAGCATTTGTAGCAGTAGCTTGGGAAGAGATTTTTCAACATTTTCTCCAATATCACATCTGTTAAAAAATTATGGCCAAAGAGGCTTAATTTAGACAAAGTTGAAAATCATTCCTTCAAAGGGGTAATATATTATACAAGGAGGCATTTGGAGCAATGATTTGAGAGAAGATATTTTCTCTTATTACACATACTGTTAAAACTTGAGGCACAACAACATCCCTAATTCAAATGACAGGAGCTCAATTTCACCCTCTGTTACTTTCAAAATTTTAACCTTCAATTTTTATTCCATAATGCAACTAGGAATGGTATTTAGCCAATTCAATCTGGTTTGACCAAGCTCACTAAGCTCTATTGAACAAGATTGCATTGGTCAAATTCCTAGCCACATTATGAGACAAATGTGCTGCTTGAAATTGTAGATGTGAGGGGTAAACAAAATTTGTAAATAATCCTTACAAGAATGTTATGAATCAAATATGGAAGCTTTTGAAGCAGTGGTTTAGGAAAAGAAGATTTTTCATGTTTTTCCCATTTACCACAGTTCAGAGGTCCATGGTACCTCTAAATATGACTCTCGGCCTTAGTTTGAACAAGTTTGGAAAATCACCCTTAAAATGATGTTATATATTAAATATGGAAGCATTTGAAGGAATGGTTTTGAGAATACAAGTTTTAAAATGATTTCTTTATATCCCCCAAGGTAAAATATGACCGTGAAGTTTTAATTGGAACAAATTTGTAAATCAAATATGGAAGCTTTTGGGAAAGTGGTATGGGAGAACATTTTTATTGTTTTCTTACCCATAGTGTTGAAATCTAGGATCCTTACAATAATGATATATATCAAGTTTGGAAGTAGTTCAAGTGGTGATTTGAAATTTTAAAAAATTGTTCTCCATTAATCATAATGTTAACCATTTACCCAACACACGATATCAAAATTTATTGTTTTAATTACTGTTTTTTCAACATTTTCCAAAAATTTCCACAAAACCATATTGTGTGCCCCCCTCATTGAGACAAGCTCAATGATTTAATGTTTTTCCATTACCCACAGTGTTGAAATCTAGGATCCTAACAATGATATGTATCAAGTATGGAAGTAGTTCCAGAGATGATTGGGAAATTTTTAAATTTTTTCTCCAATAATCATGTTAACCCTTTACACAACACACAGGATATCAAAATTTATTATTTTAGTTACTGTTTTTTTTCAAATTTTCAAAGAATTTCCACAAAACCATATCATGTGACCTTTCAATGGAACGAGTGTGTTCCAATGAGGGATCACATGATATGGTTTGTGACAATTTTTTGAAAATTTTTGGGTTTTTTTACTTCTAAATTTGTAAATTACACAGTCAGATGTGGCTGATTTGTTGAATATGCTCCCACTGATACATCTTCAATGGAAAGATGCGATATTCCTCACATAAAACATCTGGCCGAGTAGTTTGTGTGATGAAAATTTTTCAATATTCTTCCCATTATGCACAGTTGTTAAAATCCAGAGAACCATAACACCCCCAAATATGATTTCATGGCTTTGATCTGAACAAATTTGTAGAATGATGCTTACAATAATGTTATATTTTAACTATGGAAATACTTGAAGCCATTATTTGGGAGTAGAACTGTAATATGTTTTCTCCATTACTCTCAGGGTTAAAATCTGGTACCCATTAACACTAGGGCTGCAACGATTAATCACGATCCACCCAAACCACGGTACATTGCTTACGATTCAATACGTATCATTGTTCACTGTATATCACAATACAATAAATATAAATAATTACAGGCAAAACAATTTCGTAGATTTTGAAAGCTGGTGCAGTGAAACCCTGTTTTTTGCATACCAGCATTGACAGTGCTAAGTAGGCCATTAAGACAGGATTATTCAGTTAACCAAAGGTTGGTGAATTCCCTCAAATTTTGCTAAATATTTATTTGATTAATCCATTATATCTTGTTTGACAGAGCTCTGTCAAACAAGAAATAAGGGATTAAATTGTTTGAACATATTTTCTAAAATTCTGAGGGCAAAAACACTGGAAAAAGATTTGTAATAAAAGGAAGCTACTGGAAATGAAAACATGTTGTTCAAAGTATTTGGTAGTTGTAATTGCATGGCATGAGAGATCATGTGTATCATGATACATATCGTACCGTGCAGACTGAATCGCGATACATATCATATCGTTAGGGAAGCATATCACTGCAGCCCTAATTAACATCCCTAAAAATGGCCCCAGGGGCTTGATTTATGCAAACTTGTAAATCATCCTTACAAGTATATTATGGATGTGTACAAAATATGGAAACTTTTGGATCAGTGGTATAGAAGATTTTTTAATGTTTTTTCTCATTACCCACAGTGTTAAAATTGGGTAAACCACTTGGGGCCAACTAATAAAACCAATCATAATGTTTTTAACTAATCTGATTCTACACCTTCTAAGGATGGTTCAAACTAATATCAATTTCTTGTGCAGTGAAGTTTTACAAAGCTTTGTTTGAAATTTTGGGTTTTTTCAGAATGTGAGGATTCTCAAGATTTTGTTCCCATAATTTTTTCTTCATAAATCTATTGCACGTCACCCACTGATACTGAGCTCTAAATTTCATTCGGATCAGCACAGGGGTTCCAAGAATTGAATTTTTTACAAGACCAATAATCTTGCCCTGCCCAAAACAGTTGCAAATATTGCCTCTACAACTTCTTTTGAACAAACATCAGTCTACACCTTAAGATGAAGCAGAGAATCAACTATCAACAAATTCCATCCATCCATTGGTTCATGAGAAAATTGTTGCCCCATTCACTTCATATAACGCACAGGGATTCAGTTTAAATAAACCCATAATGCAATGTCAAAACAAGAAATTCCCTAAAATTTCACTGAAAAGGTCCAGGGGTTTCAGAGAAGTCACCAACAATGCATTTCTGACGTACAGTGTCTGCAAATAATGTAGAAACGTTCGTGTCTTCATTTTAATACTTCTAGAAGGTTTTTGAAAAATAAGGGTGACAAATTTCTGCAATGATCTTCAGTAACAGTAATAAAAAATACACAGTAATGAGAAAATAAGACACCACAACATGCATTAAAGCTGACCTAAACACTAATTTATATAACCAGAAAATAACTACATTTTAGCTAAAAATCTCCATCAAATTCTTGAAATATATAGAATATAATAATCTTCACTAACCCTAGTCTACAATATCAAATCACCTGGAAAGACATATAACCACAAAACTCTCCCTAAGACAAACTCTTACAACATAAAATTGACTATGTCTGGAAAAATCTGAATATTTTGACTGAAAAAAACCCCACATTTTTAATCAAATTTATGCATACAGTAGCATTAATATCTAAAGATGTCCTTCAAATAAAAAAAGTATGCAGTAATGAGAAGTTAACGCACCACAATGTGCATAAAAGCTGGCCTAAACACAATTCTTAGAATCAAAAAATTTCTGAAAGATACATAAAATATGGGTTAAATAATACTGTAATGGACTTAAGTAACCCAAGTCTACAATATCAATCATCTGGATAGACATAAAATAACAGAACTCACCATAACACAAACTTTTACAACTTAAAATTGACTAAGTTGGAGAAAAACATAAAATTTTGACTGAAAGAAAAAATTATTCAAATTTTGCATACAATAGGGTTAATAACTAAAGATGTTATTCAAAGAAAAAAAATACACAGGAATAGGATGTTAAAATCTCATAATCTGCACAAGAGCCAGCCTAAGTGCTAATTCTTACAACCTGAAATTGAGTAAGTTTGGACTGATAATTTTAGGTGAAATTGGAAAAAAAATGAGTATAAGGGTAGGATACAGTTGTGAAAGGCCTCTACAACCTACATATGCAATATAAAAGCCTTGGGCCCACTGGACTTTGAGAAAATTACCTAAACACTAATTCTTACAAAACTGGACATGCATGTCTGATGCCGATGCTTCCAGGGACATCACATAAAATCACCACTTCTTTCAAGTTGGTGAGTTAAAAATAAGAACAATAGGTCACAAATAAGTATTTTCTTTTCTCATGATATGACCTTTGATACATCAAATTTACCTTAAGGTCGAATGAACAATCAAACCTGAATACAACCTGCTCTAAAACCCTATGACATAAATTTTGTGTGGTGTTGTAAAGCAAAGTTACTCAAATATTGTTATTTTTTCATTCATTATGACCCCCTCATCAGACTCGATTCATTCAGCTTGTTCAAGTGAGGTCTGACAAGCTGTGTTTGTGAGACAAAAAAAAATTAAAAACCTTTCATTTCTCATATGAAAATTTATATCAGAAAATTGATAACAACAGCACTATGTAACAGTGATTACAAAAGCAGACTGAGAATTTTCATTGGCTCATGACTTGGTTGAAAGTCTCGGACTGTTTTTCTCCCAACAAAACTTTACAATCTCACCTGTCATAAATGAAATGTAAGGACAACAAATTTCAGATACTGTTTTCTTTGCTTTTCTTGATTTGGCCTTCTTTTTACAGTATTTTATATTTTAAATGGCCCACTGGTAAAAATGTGTCACAAGTAAATTATGATCTGATTGAGATAGCAGCCACATTTGTGATCACAGTATTTAACTACATGTAGTTGAATGCTAGAAGCCTTTATCGGGGCTGAATTGGCTTTACACTGTATGCATAACCTTATTATTTGTAGTAGAAAAAAAAAAAGTTAATACAAAATTCTTTTGTTAGGATTTATTGGAGAGTGCCAAGAGGCACTCTCCAATAAATAGTAACAAGACAATTATTTATTAACAAATTCCTGATAAATTAAGGCTCCCTTTGCTGGTAATGTTGTGTCAGGGCAAAGCCAGCCTAAATATAGGGGCAAGGGGCCTCATATATAAAGATAGTGTAAGTTCAAAAGATATTCCGCATCAAGGCGAAAACCCTACGTGAATTTCACTTCTCTGTGAAGCTGGACATGGAAAAAACACACGTGGTGTATATCCAGCTTCAGCGCAGGGACCCAGGGGAGAAACGGTATGTTAGATATGGTCTAATCTCATTTAATTTATACAGTAGTCGCGAGTCTTACGAGACGTAATCGGTTGGTGGCAGGATATTGTCACGGCCAATTGAGAAACGAGATTCTAAAAGATAGAAATGTCTATCGTATCATCACCTGATCATTAGGTAGCAATGAATGGCAGGAACGAATCGGTTTTCTCGACAAGTGAAATCACCGTTAAGTCATGCGCGAGATGACTTGTATTGATTCTGCCTCGATATATGTCATCTCCCACCGTTTTGACAAATGGACAGATGAGTGTCAGTCCACCTGACAGTTTAGGGTAAAAAGTATATATACCTTGAAGAGCAAAGCATTAGACACACACTTGGGGTCGCACACACGTTGGTGAAGTCCAGGGCAGGCGACTCTGTTTCCTGGCATTGGGGTACCTTCAATCACAGGACCCTGAAATGGCTGGAATCGCCAGACAGGGCATTCCACGATTGAATTAGCGTAAGGTTGATAGGCGGCTAGAGTGCCAAATTCGTTGAGAAAGAAAACCCAGGTGGAACGTTAAACTTTAGATTGTCGAGTAGCAGGTATCAGCCTGCAATAGTCAGAAGTGTAGGTTAATTGTATTGTGCATATTAACCCTTTGAAGCGTCAGACTGATTGCGTTCTGAGTAGTTTGTTTTGCTGTCGAAGCATCGTAATACCGACTGGAGATCGGTGTGAGTGACAATTTCGCCCTAGCACAAAAAGGGGCATTTGTGAATCGTGAATTCAACCAGGAACGGTGAATATTTCAATAGGACTTTCACGGAGGACTTTCAAAAGGCACATAAGGTATGAGTAGACAATATCTGACCCAAATCAGAAGTATGGTGGCTTTATAGATGATGAACATTGCTGGTCGGAACCCTCCGACAGCCAGAGGTACAGTTACGCGCAGACGTTGACATTTGAGCCTAAGCGGGTGAAGCTCTTATGGCGAGCTCACAGTAATAACATTTCAGATTTGTGAAGCTCTTATGGCGAGCTCACGGTAGTAACAGTGTGTAGACTATAGTGCCAGTACAGGGCTACAGAATGACTATATGATTGTTGAGAATTATTTAACCCTAGCAACCAAATTTCTGTGAAAAGAATTAAATTGTTGATTGTTGAAATATTGAAACGGCTTTATTTTTATGTGTAAATAAAAGAATCGTCGTTACTTTAAATCATTCTTTCCATTACGCAGCCTGAAGTGATTAGGAATCACACCTAACGGAAATCGAACCTATTTCAGGCCAATTTGGCAGAGAAGGAATCACGGCGTCGGTCTAACTCAGCTCCCTGCGCCGAGTTCGCGACACTTGGATTCCGACCCTCCACGTTGGTCTAATTTTCCCGCAACTTCATCAGCGGGACTAAATAACCCCACATCAGCCCAGGCCTTACAGGGCCTCAGGTGTCCCTGACATATTGTATCTTTGAAAAAAATTACTCATGTTACCAGTTAAACTCCACTTTAATTTAATTTTGGGTGGGGGTGGGGGTGAGATTATATATTATTTATTTATTGGTGTTTAAGGTCACATATTTTTGCATAATGGATAATCATGACCACAACATGAGTATAAACTCAAGACCAGGGGTGAGAGTTAAAAAGCCATGTTGCCCATTTTAGAGAGGGTTTGCACCTCCCAAGCATTGGCGACTGGGTTCTATTTTACCAGTAAAACAGGGGGAGGGGGGGGATTTTACTTTAATAGTAAGCCTTGTCATTCTCATTATAAATTGTAAATACAAAGAACATAAATGCTTTCAACTTTGGAAAAATAACCATAAACAGACAAATTGCATTAGTGCTATTGCCTCCCATTAAGTTTTTGAAAAGATGTTGAGCAACATAGGAAAGGTCAGGCATACAACCTTTCAAGACTAGAAACTAATAATGGATCATAACACAAATGACTAAACAAAATTACTTAAACAGAAGTTCCCAATACAATGTACATGTAGTCTTTACACTCACATTTTCACTTATTTCTTGAGATTTTGTTGAGAGATGTGGGAGGGGTTCTGTGGAAAAAAACTATTAGGACAGATGATAAAAAAAAGAAC
This sequence comes from Pictodentalium vernedei, assembly GCA_031216915.1. NCBI lineage: Eukaryota > Metazoa > Mollusca > Scaphopoda > Dentaliida > Dentaliidae > Pictodentalium > Pictodentalium vernedei. Next base: position 306,428,091 of record CM062294.1, read on the forward strand.
TTAACAGTGAAAACAATGTCTTGACCAAAAATCTCCCAAAATATAAGTATTCACATTCATACGTTTAGCTCTAGCCAAGTTCCATGGAGTTAGTCTCACCTACCTGGTTGGTCGTAGGTAATTACTAACTAATATGCAAAGTAAACACTCTATAGTCTGTTCCATATATGTTTGTGTTGCTGATTGTTCATGTGCATTTTACTTTTTCATTGACACTCATCGCACTTACTCCTTTTACAAATAAAGAGGGGCTATTTTAAAGTGAGTTTTTTTTTAGTACTCACAGAATTTGTAGTTTAGTTCAAACTGAACATTTCAAAAAGAATATTTCTAGCCGGAGAAATTGGACTACTCAACTACTTGGCCTCCCCTAATCTCCAGCGATCGCGACCTCATCTTGAACAGCAGGCTATCCACAGATCTTTTTGCTTTAACCCTTTGATACTTTTGTATGTGTTATTACATACAAAATCTTTTGTTTAATTTAACACTTTAATACTTTTGTATGTGTTATTACGAAAAAAATCTTTTGTTTAATTTAACCCTTTGATACTTTTGTACATGTTATTACGTACAAAATCTTTTGTTTAATTTAACCCTTTAATACTTTTGTATGTGTTATTACGAACAAAATCTTTTGTTTAATTTAACCCTTTGATATTTTTGTAAGTCTTATTACGTACAAAATCAAACAGCATGTTGATACTTTGTGGTCATTTGTTTTGGTATTATTTTTCGATTTTTTAAAGTTCTAACCTCAAATTCTCCTGAATAGTGCTCAGTGATAACCGTTGAGCCAAATGTTATCGCAGCTTAAAATACTAATATAATCCTGCTGTCAAGACTTCTTAACTGTTTGAGTGCTAGAAGCCACTGTCAGGGCATTCATAAAATGAGGATACCAGAGCAAAAGCCAACACTTTTCTTGCTTAAATTTCATATTCAAACACAAATAATATTTTGTTTTAACAGTTTATATAAATCTCTTTTATTACAAATTATTGGAGTGCCTATAGGCACTCTCCAATAATTTGTGATAAAACAAGTTTTTAGTAACAAATTCAGACCACCAAAAATAAAAAATCTAGCCCTCAACCAGATAATCACTGATATATCTTGATATTGGTACATTCCGGCATTTGACAGAGCATTTTGAAAAACGCTGAAGAAACTGAATTCCTAGTGACGTTTGAACGTCAGGATAAATAAAGTCTCAACGGGTTAAAGCCATTTGGTTTAAAGGTATCACTTGTGTACCATATGTTATACTTGGTGCACCTACCATTTCCCAATGAAAACCTTACTGAAGCCATTTTTCCCTGTAAGTTTCATTTGATTAAGGATTTGCTTCCCCTTCACAGTTAGTTTGTTCGTGTGGTTTCGGTAGATGCCTCTTCCTGTACAGTTTATATTTACCCCCTAAATACTTGTTGTCACATGTCTCTCCCACACTAAGAAGTTTGCTGCTACCTTCCGGAATACAGAACTATCCCACTCTCAACCTTCGATTAGGTTCCACTCTACAACCCACGGGTATAACTTTGCTTTTTATTTAATTCGAGTCTCATTTGTTCCCATATCACTGAACAATTGCCAGCATTTTCTCTCGCCCAACTTCGCTTTCTGAAACAAGTACCATATCATCTGCAAAGAATAGCCCTGGGATCTTCAGGTCCCCAACAGCGTGTATTTATAAAATAATTTTTAATTAATATACTGCACTTATATGTTAATCTGGTTTGTCTCGCCTATCCGGTTGGTTGTTGGTAATGAATGTTGATAATGAACAGGAATTGAGTTAAGTAAAAAACTTACTAGATACTGACTATAATCTGTCTCCCTTTGATCTACATAATTTTCACACCTTTTACCGAAACAATAGCAATCGGGTAAGTGAGATGACCCCATTCCATGCACACAAAATTTTAAATTTAACAATTAATAAAAGCAATACTGTGCAAAAAATTTTCAACCATGTAATTTAAAAAAAACATGGGCATGTACACTTCATACTATTCTCTTTCACCAATTCTTACACAATTATTTATGAACAAGAGCACCACCTAGCATTGTATAATACACCTGATAGGCTTTTAAAAATTGTACATAACTACTCTTTTCACCCAAACCAATAACATCGTACCGAACCCAGATTCGAACTTAACCTGTATTTTAGTATGTCTCAGACACAACCACTCTGGTTACAAAAATCCAATCATACTCAAAACCACACTTGCACAGATTCTCATGGTGGATAACTTATGTACCAAGTTTGAAAAAGATTGGGCAATATATGGCTCAGAAAGGCTCCAAACAAAAAACAATCTGGATTGATGGACGGATGGATGCACATCCCATTTACATAATACAACTGTTTTTTTTCAAATGGGCGTATAAAAATGTAGGAGGAGAAAAGAAGACGACAAATTGAAGTGATGGATGGACAGAAAAATGGATGGTGGGCAGATGGATGGATGGATGAACAAACACCATTTCCACGTCCCCATCCAAACTGAAGTAGAGAGGGGATAAATATTGTGGAGAGAAGATATTTGGATAAATTTGTGATGGAAATTCATGAAGAGTTAAAATAATCCAATAAAGACTCGGCAGAATCATCCAACTGGAAATTCCAAAACATATGCACATGTACACTTGATATTTCCCATAAAGTTTCATGAAAAACTTTAGAAAGATATTCTTATAGTTAGTAAATCAGGTAAACTTTTGAGGGAAATAGATGGATAGACAGCTGATTGAATCCTTTACCTAATGAATCGGCCGCACACTGCCACATAATTTACCGATTAAGCAGTAGAAAAATATTAATTTTCAAACAATTCAACAAAACCATATTATGTGACCCCTCACTGGAATGAGCTCATCAAGTACGTTCCAATGAGGGGTCACATGATATGGTTTTGTTGAGATTTTTTAATTTTTCAAACTTTTCGAAAAACAATAATTAAAATAATAAATTTTGCTATTTTGTGCATTAGGTAAAGGGTTAACAAATTAAAAGTTTGCACCCATTCAAGGCAATAAAGAAGGACATATAACCATAAAAACAAGCATGAGAAAAGAACTTGATAGGCAGCGAATACCACCAATTTTTCTGCATTGATCATACACCTCATCCTTCCCTAAGTAAGAATTGTAACCCCATCCTTGTAGACACAAAACTGAAAGTGACCAAAAAGACAAATACCATGTCATTTAGAACAACAATGCTACATAAACTAATGTTTTAAGCCACATAAATAGATGAAGCCAAATATACTTTTCTACCCTCCAAAATAGATGAAGCCACATATATTTTTCTAGAGTGATGTCACTCATGCAGCCTGACTGTCCCAGCAATGGCAATGCTTAGACGCAACATAGTTGGAGCCATTTTTTGTTAACCGTTTACGTAACGAATCTGCCATATGTGCACTCGTGATATATAAAATTTGCTATTCAAATTTTATTTTTTTATTTCTCTACTTCAAAACATATCTCATGACCTATTAATGGAACAAACTTGATGAGCTTGTTCCAATAAGGACTAGGTAATAAGCCATGGTTAGAAGTAAAAAATGAAAAAAAATCTGATGTTTCAGAAAAATAATTTGTACTGTTGGCTTCAACTTGTGTGAGGTAAAGGCTTAAAGATGCAGTACATAAGGCAATGTTGGGCTATAGGAGTCAATTTTCTTTTCTGCATGTAATAACTCCCAATCCTTCAAAATGCATTTTGGGAATAATTGCATAAGTGACACGTTTGTGTGTGTGTGTGTTGGGGGGGGGGGGGGGGGGGGGAGGGAGGGAGGTATTACTAGCTGGAAAATACACATATCAACTTTGGTTGAAATCAAATAATCCAAACTGGAGTTATCAGTCGAAAACCAATTGTTTACAGACAGATAGATGGACCGACAGATGGACGGACAAAAAGTTATGACTATAGCCCTGACTATAAACAATCAGGCTAAAAATGCATTTAGATAGATAGATAGATATTTATTTCAACAGTATAAACAGAAACATTACAAGTATGATTCAAAGTTGTGGTACAAACATCACTTATCTGTTTACACCATAGGGAGATTACATAACCAGATTGGTTGTCTACCTGTAATCCCCCCCAAATATACAATTCTACATCCAGCATCGCATGGTGTAAAAAACTTGTAATGGTATTACCAAATAAGCCCCAGAGTAGAATTCAAAGCTTAGTGACCAAATCATAATTTCCCAATATGACGAGGGTACCACAACGAAGTTATGTCAGACGTGTTTATAATATTTCTAATTATTTTGTCTAGGCCTATGGGTCCTAATATCGTTGCGGCAGTCGGGACAGTAGGGATTGTCGCACTGCACATTTTCATTATAATTATTTAATAATTTGTCCGTTAAGGCCTTTTTAAACTGATTTCTATTGGTTATTTGCCTAATGGAATCATCCAACTTATTCCAAATTTTTGGAAACGCGTATATGGGTAGCTTGTCCAGAGTTTTTATTCGAGACCTACTAACATGTAGCATGTCAGACTGTCTTGTTGTCATGTGTTGATGATCTGCACGCACAGTAAAGAAATCAGCGAAAGATTCGGGAAGTTGGCCATTTTTCCAGTCGAAAACAAAGAGACATGCGTGCAGCGTGAATAAGTCTGTGACTTTCAAAATCTTGTTCCCGGAAAATAATGGATCCGTATGAGAATTATATTTTTTATTGTTGATGATACGGATAGAGCGCTTCTGTACTTTCAGAAGCTTGTTAACCCCTCTAGAATTTCCCCATACGTGGATACCATAGAGGAGATGACACTGAACAAGTGTGTGATACAGAGTTTTCAGAACAGAGTGAGGCAAGGTTTTTTTTTACTCTGTTCAACAAGTAATTCGCCCAAGATATTTTAGAACAAATTTTTGAAATATGAGTGTCATAGGATAGATTTTCGTCGATATAGATGCCAAGAAACTTTAGGGATTTTTCTTCTTCGAGAGGTCCGACACGAGAGATATTTTTATCATCAATACAGACACATTCATTTGCTTATGGGAGTTTCTCCATGTAGAAGGGATAATTATCATATATTTTGTTTTATTGGTGTTAAGTGAAAGCTGATTAGCTGAACACCAATCATATAGTTTTGTTAGTTCATTATTGAAATACGCTTCTGGATACTCATGGGATATCGAGTCATGTGCCGTCGTATCATCAGCAAACGAAAGAACCTTCAACGACGTTGACTCAGCTATATGGTTTATGTATAACAGGAATAGAACGGGACCGAGTATCGAACCCTGAGGAAAGCCACAGGTGTATTTTGTACCAAAGAAAAAATATTGCAGGAATGGCCCTGGGAGAGGAGGAGGTGGGGGTGGAGTTGGACAGTGGGGGTGGGGGAGAGTGGGGGTGTGTTAGGGGAGTCCATTTTTTTTCCCGACATGTGGTCAGTGTAAATCTTTCAGAATGCATTTTGAGCAGAGAAAAAGAAAATACCTAACTGGCACCATGGGGGGTGAGGGTGGGGGTGGTGTTTGTCTGGGTTTTTAACCACAAACTTTAACCAAAACTGTAAAAAAAGCATTTTTGACAAAAGAAATAAAAAGTGCCTAATTCTCCCCCACCCCCAGGGGGAGGGGGGAGGTGGGAAGGTTTACATGAGTTTAAAAAAATGTTCCGCATGCAATGACTGTAAATAGTTCAAAATGCATATTGGAGGGAAAAAAAAAAAATGCCTAATTGGAGGGGGGGGGGGGGGGTGGGGGAGGGGGGAAATGATGGTGTTTGTCTGGATTTTTAACCACAAACTTTTACCCAAACTGTAAAAAAATATTTTTGACGAAAGAAAAAAAAAAGTGCCTAATTGGCCCCCCTGTGGGGGGGGGGGGGGGGGGGGTATGTAAGTTTAAAAAAAGGTTCTGGATGTAGTGACTGTAAATAGTTCAAAATGCCTATTGGAGGAAATAAAAAAAAAGCCTAATTGGGGGGAGGGGAGGGGGGGGGGGGGGGTTACTGTCTGGGTTTTTAACCACAAATTTTAACCAAAACTGTAAAAAAGCATTTTTGATGAAAGAAAAAAAAAAGTGCCTAATTGGTCCCCCCTGGGGGGGGGGGGGGGGAGGGGGGTACATAAGTTTAAAAAAAAGGTTCTGCATGTAGTGACTGCAAATAGTTCAAAATTCATATTGGTGAAAATAAAAAAAAAAAGCCTAATATGGGAAGGGGGGGGGGGGGGGATGCTGGTGTTTGTCTGGGTTTTTAACCACAAACTTTAACCAAAACTGTAAAATAGCATTTTTGACGATAGAAAAAAAAAGTGCCTAATTGGCCCCTGGGGGTGGGGGTACATAAGTTTAAAAAAAGGTTCTGCATGTAGTGACTGTAAATAGTTCAAAATGCATATTGGAGAAAAGAAAAAAAAAAGCCTAATTGTGTGTGTGTGGGGAGGGGGGGAGGGGGGCTGCAGGGGGTGGTGGTGGTGGTGTTTGTCTGGGTTTTTTAACCGCAAACTTTAACTAAAACTGTAAAAAAGCATTTTTGATGAAAGAAAAAAAAGTGCAGGGGGGGCCAATTAGGCACTTTTTTTTTTTCTTTCATCAAAAATGCTTTTTTACAGTTTTGGTTAAAGTTTGTGGTTAAAAACCCAGACAAACACCCCCCCCCCCCCCCCCCCCCCCCCCCACCCTCCCCCCAATTTAAAGGGGTAAATTAATGCCAATATTATTTGAAACCACAGTGTACCACAGTGTACAGCTTCAGTAGACCTTGCCCGGAATGGAAAAACAGAAATGACATTGTAACAGAGTGTTTGGAGAATGAAAGGTAGAACCTTGAAAAGCAGAACTTTAAGCTGGGAATACTAAGTAAAATTGATAGGCAAAAAAGGGTTAACCCTTTACCCAACGTAACGGCCAAAACCGGCCAGCGCTATTATCAAAAATCGCCAATTAATTTTCATTATTTTTTTCATTTTTTGTCTCAAAAACATAGGTTATGACCCCTCATTGGAATGAGCTCGTTCCAATGAGGGGTCATAACCTATGTTTTTGAGACAAAAAATGAAAAAAATTAGTTATTTAAGAATTATTTTTGCAAGTGTCGTCTGCTTTTCATGTTAGGTAAAGGGTTAAATATTTCCTAAAAAATATTTCCTAAAACCGATAAAAGAAATCATTGATGTAAATGGAATCATTAAGTTGTATTGACCATGCAAGAATTAGAGTAAGAAAGTTTGTGGCAAAGTCTAATTTCAAATACAAAGAAAGTAAGTCTGAAAACATGTTTAAAAGGGTTAAAATCAAGCCGATTTTAATGAAAATCACTGTAGAAATGTTCAGTAGATAGTAGACATTGTCCCAAATAAGAAACAGTGACATTCCACTAAACTGTTTTAAGAATCAAAGGTGTAATTTTAAAACACCACCCCCCGAAAAAAACTTTAACCAAAAACTTTAACCTGGAAGTTGTAAGTTAAATTGCCATACAAAAAAGGGTTAAATATTTCCCAAAATAACATGAAACATATAAAAAAATAAAAACAAAATGAGAATGATACAATCAATAGTAATATCAATTTAAAAGAAAAAAAAACAAAAAACTTTAAGGTTGACTAAAAAACTTTAACCACAAACTTTAACCAGAACTCCAAATGTTAACAGACAGACATAAGAAAGTCATGACAAAACAGGAAAAAAGAGAAAAAAACCCCACTTGAACCTTCAGTAAAAAACTGTAACCACAAACTTTAACCAAAACTCTAAATGTTAACAGATGGACAGATGGACGGACGGATGGACAAAAGTCATTACTATAGCGATCACTGTAAACAGACAGGCTAAAAATGACCTATGTCCTAATTAACTCTTTACCCGACATAACAGATATATCTGGCCAGTACTATTCACTGAAAAAGCCATTCAAATCAACTTATTTTTTCTTGAAGAACAGAAAATTTTCATTTTTGTCCTAGAAAACATCCTTTAATACAATTCACTGGAATGAGCTGATCGACCAAGTTCAAATGTTAAGTCACAAATGAAATAGTTCCTGTCTCTGTTCAAAAACAGTAAGTATTCTTTTTGTTACATGCATTGTGATGTTTAACTCTTGTCTCGCTGTGTATTTTTCTTCAAATCTAGACATGACTGCTGTGAAGCAGCCATGACTTTATTTGATGAAAAATTCAAGAAGTTAATAGCACTTAAAAACATGTTTTAATTGCAATTAAATGCAGTTAAATATGTTCGAATTGCAATTAAAACACCCAAATGACCAAATCAGACTGTGATATCGATCTAAATGTATTGTGATATGAACTGATATGAACAAAGATGGAGTTGCCCCCCTTGATGCATTACTAGGCACAAGCAATTTGTTTACATCGAAACGTTCACAGTTATTCATCGAATGTAATCAGGACAATTGGCATTACTGGGCAGGGTGGAGAGGTTTGGAGCACAATTTTTATGAGGAATTAATTGGTTGAGTGCTAAATTATTTTTTAAAGGTGTTTTGAAACATGGGTATTCTTTTTTCAAAGATACTATTCTACCAGCCAGAGTAGCCTTAGTTTAGTCCGATTTTATTCATAATTGTTTGCTTACAATCTATTGGAGAGTGCCAACAGCACTCTCCAATAAATTGCAACCAAACAAATTTACATAAATTTTTTTTCTTCTTCTGCTGAGCAAACCTCAAGCAAATGCATACAGTGTAAGGCCACTAAAGTGGCTTCCAGGACTTTTCAATAGAGCCATGAATGTGGCTTTTAGCTCTTTACCAGTTAATAAGGTTGATACATAATGACTAGGTGGGTGAATAGAAGAAGAGAGTTGTACAGAAAATTCATCTTAAACTAAGATTCAAAGTCACAATTGAAGAATCGTCAAAGTTGGAGAAGGGGTAGTTCAGTTATCCGAATGTTGCAGCTTCCTCAGCGGTGGGGAAGCCAAGATGCTTAGACAGCTGAACTAGGAATAGGAGAAGAGGAAACTTCAGACTTTGTGAAAAGAATTAGAAACAAAAAACACTGTCAGAAAACAGTAACAGATTTGAGAATTTTTGTAATTATTTGTTTTGGTTTAAGCCTAAGGGGGTCTGGAGAATTTTATACATATTTTTCTACTTTTTGACAGTTTACATCCTGTGGCTTTGCCATTGTTTCTAGGCAAGTCTTTGTTGCCTATACCCTGAACATAATAAATTTACATGTAAACAATTGGTTTCCAGATGATAATTTGACAGTGGTTCTACCCACGTTCATGAAACTTCATAGGTAGGTTGGTATTGGTGCAAGAAAGAGCCCTATTTATTTTGAAATCACTAGGTCAAAGGTCAAGGTCACAGTGAACCTTCACATAGTAAATTATAATCAGCTGGTTTCTGGTCGATAAGTTGATAAAACCCACTTTTGTGCTGTCAAAACTTGACTTTGGATCGGGGATCTTATCGGCATTTTTCTCATTGGAAATAGAAAATGGGGTTGTGCTAATAATGTTTACCCTCCCCCAAACAACACCAAATATTAACACAGGAACTTGGCTTCAACACATTTGAATATACACATCCTAGGGATGTTGAATTCAAGAAACATTATTTTGTCTGGTGGTTTTGAAAAAGATTTTAATTATCTCCCTTTTTGAGTCCCAGAGTGGGTCTGACTGAACCCAAAAATAAACCAACTGTTTACGAATTTACTATGTTGGAAGGCCACTGTGACCTTGACCCTTCACCTAGCGAGTCCAAAATATATAGGGTTCTTCCTCTCACTGCTGCCAACCTACCTATGATGTTTCATGAAAGTGGGTTGAACCATTATAAAGTTATCATCCGGAAAAAATTGTTCTGATTTACTATGTTCAGGATCACTGTGACCTTGAACTTTGACCTAGTGAGTCCAAAATAAATAGGGTTCTTTCTCTCAAGCAGGCCAACCTACATATGAAGTTTTATGGATGTGGGTTGAACCATCGACAAGTTATCATCCGGAAACAATTGTTTAAGATTTACTATATTCAAGGTCACTGTGACCTTGGCCTTTGACATAGCGAGTCTAAAATAAATAGGGTTCTTCCTCTCACCAATGCCAACCTACCTACAAAGTTTCATGAATGTGGGTCGAACCATTATCAAGTTAACGTCCAGAAACCAATTGTTTACAGATTTACTGTGCTGAAGGCCACTGTGACCTTGACCTTTCACCTAGTGAGTCCAAAATACACAGGGCTCTTCCTCTCACTGATGCCAACCTACCTATGAAGTTTCATGAATGTGGGCCGAACCATTATCAAGTTATCATCCGGAAACCAATTTTTTGATTTATTAACCTTTGATCTAGAGAGTCCTAAATAAATATGGTTCTTCCTCTCACAAAGGCCAACCTTCATATGAAGTTTCATGAATGTGGGTTCAACCACAGTCAAGTTATCATCCGGAAACCAATTATTCATGATTTAGTATATTCAAGGTCACTGTGACCTTCACTATTGACCTGGCAAGTCCAAAATAGGGTTCTTCCTCTCACTGACGCCAACCTACCTATGAAGTTTCATGAACGTGGGCTGAACCATTATTAAGTTATCATCCGGAAACCAATTGTTTTGATTTATCATGTTCAGGGTTACTGTGACCTTGACCTTTCACCTAGCGATTCCAAAATAAATAGGGTTCTTCCTCTCACAAAGGCCAACCTACATATGAAGTTTCATGAATGTGTGTTGAACTGTAGTCAAGTTATCATCCGGAAACCAATGGTTTACAATTTACTATGTTCAAGGTCACTGTGACCTTGACCCAAAACCAACCTACCTATGAAGTTTCATGAACGTGGGTTGAACCATTATCAAGTTATCAACCGGAAACCAACTGTTTACGCCCGCCCGCCATTCATCAAACTATAAGTCGAGTTTGACTTCATCACAACTCGACTAAAAATAAAACCTCCTCACCCGTGGGAACCCTACGAGCTAAAGATAAAAAATTCAAATACCAATATTTTAAGAAGGACTGGACAAATATTTATTAATTAGTATGAATCAAACTTAGAGGGGTTTGAATCAAACAGGCCAAAACAATTGCTAACATTTGGCTTATGGTGCACCCTACAAGGATCCCCATTGTAACATTAACCCCATGGAGATTTCTTTTCTAGTTTAGCATCTAACTGTCACCACCTTTACAATACTTTACCTGGACATTTGTTACAGGCTATGGTCAGTATTTATGTACAGAACTTTACAAATCTTTCATGTACCTTTGTTGTTGTCAGGTCATTACCAAGATGTGTGTCATTGCTGTGTCACATACTATACACGTACATGTCTTACACAAGTTGAGCTACAGTGTCATTGCCATTTTAATTATTTTGATACAGTGACTCGCTCTTGAGATCAATGGACATATCACCTCACTGTATTGTAAAATTAACCCTATTCTATGCGTTCTTGAACATACTACTCCTTTTTTGGTTGTGACTTCTGACATCGGCACCCACAATCGAGCAATTGTGCATTCAACTAATCGGCAAGTGGATGACAGTTGCAAATCCATATTGGTTAATCACTAGTTGGGCCACTTGTTCTGTTGAAGTAAAAAGTGGACATAAGTTGGATTTAGGCCCTTAAGGGATAATAAATAAAGAGGTTATTTCATATCACCCCAAGATAACAGCCCTCAAAAGCATTACATCAGCCTTTGACCATTAGTTTCAGGCTGACATGAAGTTACCTTGGGCCGATATCTCAGCTGATATGAAAGTAAACAAGTAATAACCTCTAAATATTCCCTTTTCTATGATATAAAGAAACATATAATAAATTGTTTTTATTCTAGTCTGCAGTCTGAAAACAAACATAGTGAGTTTATTTTCTCAATCAAAAGGTAATGAAACCTAGAATTAAAAGTATTTTTCATTTGAAGAAGGAAATTACACAAACTGGTAGCCACATAACTTCAACAGACACATTGGAGAATCTTTTCTACTTCCAAAGATACCAACTGGACCCTAAGGGGTGAATAGTGAATTAATTTGAAGTTTAAAAAAACAAAAAACAATTTGTAATATATTACTGCAATTACATTCATCTTTACAGCACTGACTGAATTTGTGTTTTATTTGTGAAAGAATCAAATCAATACACTCTGCACCACTGTTCCAAGAGATAAAAATGTTTATGTTTGATTAGGACATCTGAAAACTGGCTCTACTGAATAATACATTCAGGAGGTTTTTTCGGAGGTGGAGGTGGTTCCTGCTCTGGAAGATCTTCAAAACAATGACATTCTCCATCCACGTGCTGATGCCCACCAGGAAATGAAAATTCTTGTAATGCTCCAAGGTAAGTTTCCTCATCAAATGAATGGCCAAGAATATATGGATGCAGCTCTGGGATAGCTGCAGCACCAATATCTGGAGTAATATCAAGAGTGGGTGGAGTATGAGCATATGCAGGAGAGTTTGGTTCATATTGTGGAGTAAAATTTGGTGATGCTGGTGGCTGTTCTGACACATCTAGACTTCCACATGCAGAATATGGTGCTTCTTCTCTAAACTGAGTAGTGGACATGGCAGACTCTGATTTCATTGTTGCTAATGGTATAGTTCCTTCCGGTGTTAACACCACCTCAAATTGCGAGTCACCTCCCACAGATCTTGTATCATCGTCATCATCAAGGTCATCTTTAGTGTAGTCCTGACGGTAGATAACTGTGACCTTTTTCTGAGATGATATAGCATCAGCAGCTGCCATGGTTTCATCCGCTTCATAATTCAGTATGTATCCCATGGTTTCATATGTGTGTAGGAAAGCATGTCTATACTGCATGCCTACATGAAATGACAATAGAAAATATAATGCAAGAGCTGTACATATTTATTGAATACCCAGCTGAACATATTTACCGAACACCCAACCCGTTAATAAAAAAAATAGAGGGTGTGTTTTTTTTAAAACAAATTCATTGTTATAGTTTTTCTATCAAAGCATATAATGTGATCCCAATTACTAATGCATACTGATTGAGCTGACCAATACCAAGGAGTTGCACTAAACATGATATGAGTAAAATAACCAAAAACAAGGCAAAACACAGCATAAGTCCTCTCTACTGTCAGGTTCAGACCAAAAGGTCTTAGGTTCAGTCCCCATCAAGGGTAACTGCATTTTGTCCCTGAACAAGGCACTTAATCCTGATTGCCCACCTGGGGGCATGGTGGCACTGTGTACTAAGGCATACTGCAATGTCAATGGTGCACTTGTCTTCAACCAATGCTAAGCCTGCTTGTGTGGAGTTAGTACATTGAGGAGTCTGACGGTTGCTTGATTTCAACAAGTTGCATCTGCCCCTCCTTAGAAAAGCTTATACCAAATATCCAAAGAATAAGACTAGTGGATCTAAAAAAAAAAAATTTTTTTAAAGAATATTCCTCATATTGAATTAAGGTACAGGTAGCCCAAAGATGAACCCAGGGGCTTGGATTTAACAAACTTGAATCACACCCCCCTATAGATGCTGCACACCAAATATCAAAACATTCAGACTGCTGGATCTGAAGAAGAAGATTTTTTACGAAAATTCCTCATTTTGAACTAAGTTACAATTCAAGCTCCCACAGTGAGCCCAAATATGGACCTAGGAACATGGCTTGAACAAACTTGAATCTCACCCCCCTAAGGATGCTACATACCAAATATCAAAACATTCCGACTGATAGATCTGAAGAAGATTTTTTTTAGAAAATTCCTCATTTTGAACTAAGTTACAATTCGAGCTCCCACAGTGAGCCCAAATATGAACCCAGGGACTTGGCTTGAACAAACTTGAATCTCATCCCCTAAGCATGCTGCATACCAAATATCAAAATATTCTTATTAGTAGATCTGAAGAAGAAGATTTTTAAAGAATGTTCCTCATACTGCACTAATTTAAACATTTGGACTCCCACAGACAGCCCAAATATGGACCCAGGGAAATGATTTCAATAAACATGTGAAACAATCTTCCAAAGATGTTATATGTCAAATTTGAAAGCTTATGGAGCAGTGGTTTGGGAGAAAAGTAGTGTTAAATGTTTTTCCCATTACCCACAGTGTTAAAAAATGCCGACTCAGCACTTTTTCAAAGTCCCCAAAAAGTACCCCATGATAAAACTGATAGCAATTGTTTTGACCATTCCATTCTGTTGGTCCTAAGGAAGCTTCACACCAAATAAGAATTCTCAGTGCCGAGTAGTTTTGGAGGTCTCGTTTCCTATTAAAAGGTAATTTCCGAGGTTATTGGATATCCTCAGCCAAATGACTATTTTGAGCTATAGTTTTAGTTTATGGTGGTGTGGATTTAGTAAATAATTCTCATTAATGGTGATATGGCCAAAATAATCTGTTGATGGTCTTGATTCAAACTGTGTATTGTCAAGTGCATTTCAATTGGGGGTCAAGGTCACATGGAAGTGTTAAATGACAAACCCAGACCTGTTTGGGACCTGACAATTTGCAGTTTACAAATGGGACAATTTTTGTGTAAATTTGCGTTGAGAAAGCCTTCTGAAAAAATGAATAAGAAACCCATATGTTTTTTATTTATCAGAATGATCATGTTATGCTGTAAAATCCTCAGTGGAGGAATGAGGAATTCCTATAACACAGTTTTATCACTATCGATGCACGAAAATTGGAGATTTATCCCCAAAATGAGAAAATTTTGACCATTTTGAGCCATTATTTTAGCCATCAACTGTGTCATTCGGCTGAGTGTATTTGAGTGATATTGTAAGATTTTTGTTGTGTACAGTTGTCTCCAGAAAGGGCCATATTCAGAGCTTCCAGAAGCTATATAGATTATGAGTATTGTGAATAGGGGAGGTAATTTAAATGCGAAATATCCTCGGCCATGTTAATCAGAAGCTGAACATTTCTTGAAAAGCCAACATTTTCACCTGAATAACTGTAACGAGACCTTAAGTAGAAAACAGTGTTTGCTTTCATTGCAATTTCTGGCCTCCAATCTCCATAGCAACCAACTGTATTAGTGGGAATATGTTGTAGGATAACTAAAAGAAATATTAAAACATATTTTTCTTTTTTCAGTGGTACCCTCTACAGATATAATTTCCTGGAAAGTTCTCCCTCTTGAGGTATTTTAAGTCCAGTAATGGTGTTATCAAGAGAATTATGTAGGTTTTTTAACACAATTTTATTTGAAAATGCTGTTTACTGGTACAGTCATATGGAGAACTCTTTCTAAGAACTTTCCAGGGAATTATCAGAGTGTAGTCTGATTAGTAGAGATAATTTGGGGCTGAATATTCTTAATCGTTACATTTACACAGCTCTTTTCAAATAGCATATACTTCAAATGTCAGTCTTTTGGATCAGGTCAGGAACTGAAATGGGTCTATTTTTAACCCTTTAGCAAACACAATGTGTGCTATGCAGGAAAATGTGGTTACAAGAGATTTATAGAATTTTTCTTTTATGATTACATTATATTATAATTGATAGAATCGGTGAATGATGCTTAGCCAAATGAGGAAAGTGAATTGAGAATGCTGTGGAAAAGAGTGGGTGGGTGGGGACTGAAATATGCATTTCGAGGGAGGATGCAGTTTACAAATGAATGTAGTTTCTGGTTTTTTTTTTTAATTTTATCAGTTAATGTGTGATCCTGATGTAGCTTTTGGTGCTGAAAGTGACTGTGCACATCAAAAATAAATCATCCATCACCATTGGTTTCGTCTGATCATTGGTCAATATACCAACACAGCTGCCATGATAGCTATTGTCCATGGTGTTACAGCTGTGCATCCATCTAAATTGAAATCTAACTTCCTTCTCTCAGGTTAAAGCATACTGCCTTGGTAGAACAGGGGAACCACTGGTGTTGCATGCTTTCATCTAATGCAAAATTTACTCTACAGAGCTTTTATCAGAGTCAGAAATGTGAAAGAACAGACCTTCTCTCACTGAACATTACTGCGTAAAGAAACGTAAAGAAACTGGCTATCAGCGTGCTCGGTCTGCCACTATCCATGGGGCTTAAGGGCACTAAGTTAACAATTTTTCAATATGTTCCATACATCATTTTTCTTAGAATTAAATACAGATGCACATTTACAGTTTCTGAGAGTGTGAAGAATTTTTTATTTTTCACTTAAGGTCTCGTTTCCTATTAAAAGGTAATTTCCGAGGTTATTGGATATCCTCAGCCAAATGACTATTTTGAGCTATAGTTTTAGTTTATGGTGGTGTGGATTTAGTAAATAATTCTCATTAATGGTGATATGGCCAAAATAATCTGTTGATGGTCTTGATTCAAACTGTGTATTGTCAAGTGCATTTCAATTGGGGGTCAAGGTCACATGGAAGTGTTAAATGACAAACCCAGACCTGTTTGGGACCTGACAATTTGCAGTTTACAAATGGGACAATTTTTGTGTAAATTTGCTTTGAGAAAGCCTTCTGAAAAAATGAATAAGAAACCCATATGTTTTTTATTTGTCAGAATGATCATGTTATGCTGTAAAATCCTCAGTGGAGGAATGAGGAATTCCTATAACACAGTTTTATCACTATCGATGAACGAAAATTGGAGATTTATCCCCAAAATGAGAAAATTTTGACCATTTTGAGCCATTTTTTTAGCCATCAACTGTGTCATTCGGCTGAGTGTACTTGAGTGATATTGTAAGATTTTTGTTGTGTACAGTTGTCTCCAGAAAGGGCCATATTCAGAGCTTCCAGAAACTATCTACATTGTGAGTATTGTGAATAGGGGAGGTAATTTAAATGCAAAATATCCTCGGCCATGTTAATCAGAAGCTGAACATTTCTTGAAAAGCCAACATTTTCACCTGAATAAATGTAACGAGACCTGGAGATATGGGCGTTTTAATTTTTTTCTATTTTTAGCTCCTGAGGTTCCCATGGGGCAGCGGGAAATATTTTTTTGGCATAAATTAAGTACTTATGACCCAATAAGCCCTCATATCAAATCTGGTTCAAATCTGCCTCTCGGTTTGGAAAATAGAAATTTTGGGCAGGGCAAAAATTCTTGGCCCTCCCATAACAAGGGCAAGTATAGCTCCTCGAACTTCTCTTGAACAAATCTGAGTCTACACCTCAAAAGGAAGCTGCACACCAAGTATCAAGTCTCTGCTACTGCTGGTTTATGAGAAGATTTTTTAAGATTTTGGTGCCCCCTGGGGCGTGGCACCACCCAGGGAGAGGGGGAACTTCATTTGAACAAATACGAATTGGCATTAGGTAATAAACATTTACCCAACATTTGAATAAAATTGGGCTAGTGGTTTTGGAGTAGAAGTCGGTTTTGTAAAGATTACGACGGACGACAGACGGAAAGTGATCAGTAAAGCTCCCCTTGAGCTTCGCTCCGGTGAGCTAAAAAAATAATGAAAATTAATTGGCGATTGATGAGCATAGCACTAGCTGGTTTTGGCCGTTAAATTGGGTAAAGGGTTAATTGGGATTTCACCAGAATTTAGTTGAACCTTGTTTTGAGCACAAGAACAGAGAAAAGGGAGTGCATATGGGTTGTTGCTGTCTGATTTCATTATTTTTTCTCTTTTGCATTCTTCAGACTGTTGCTGTCAGTTGATGATTGGGAGGGGAGAACAAGCCTGGAAGGGAGCAGGCTGTCATCTTCAGAATGAGGTCCCCAGAGTGTGAATTAGGCGATGCTACCCTGCACAGCAGGGTAGCATCACTAAATTTACCCCCTGTGGACCACAATCTAAATCAAGGTGCCAAGCTTAAACAGGAGGTACCCAGAGGATACATTGGCCCACTGTATGGGATAGCATCAGCAAATTCACCCTCTGGGGACCTCATTCTGCAAATGACAGATTGCTTATTTCCAGGCTTGGGAGAAGGGTACAATTGATAAATCAGTTTTCCATTTGAACAAGCATGACATACAGGAAGTTTAATTTAACATCTACAGTAGCATTGTGTGGATTCACAATTCAAGAGGTAGAGTGGTGAATACATAATAGATATTTATGAAAGG
Organism: Pictodentalium vernedei; assembly: GCA_031216915.1. Classification (NCBI taxonomy): domain Eukaryota; kingdom Metazoa; phylum Mollusca; class Scaphopoda; order Dentaliida; family Dentaliidae; genus Pictodentalium; species Pictodentalium vernedei. Next base: position 306,446,107 of record CM062294.1, read on the forward strand.
TACCAACAACTATTTATGATTTATGTCACACTACATACAGGTGATGAAGATTTGTGCCATCTGAGAACTTTTTCCAACAATATTTTTAAGAGAATTACAATTATCTTGTGGGCCTACCTAAGCACAAAATTTATCAAACTTCACTATCAAGTCACTATCTTTGGGATTTGGAAGTCATCAGTATAAATGAGGGGTGTGAAGGGGGATGGGGGGGGGGGGGGGGTGTTAACATCCCAATCATTTGTCCAGTCTAGAAATTTTCGACTGGATTGGAGTTTTAGATTTCAGTTCACTATCCGAACTACAAAGTGATCCTGGAAAGAAATTCTGTGAATTGTTTCTATACTGTGAAGATGTAATCTAACCCTCTGATTGTTCTGCATTGATTAAGGCCTGCGGCCGAAAACACTGCACATGGGAGTTAATGTTTTGAATATAATACTTGTGTCCCTCTGTTGGACAAGGGTTGACAGTGAGCTATTATCTAGGTTCTCACAAAATCATGAAGACAAACTCACACAACCTGGATGTTGTGTGTGTTAACCAAGAACTAATATATGCACACATATAGCATATGGGGCACATTCCGAGAAAAAGGATCTTTTAGGGTATTGAAGAAAAACATCAAAAAAGAATGATGTGAAACTGATCAAATAAATTTTACAAACAGCTCACATTTTTTGTTTGTTTTATTTTCACTTCACCTGTAAAATCTCCAAACATGGTTTACACTAGTTGATCTGGACATTCAGTAACTATTGTTTGCTGTGTAGCAAACCAACTCTAGGCAACTAACATTTTAGGGTTGTTTGCTTTTAGTTTTATCTGCTACATGTTAAACTGTGAAATTGGTTATAAACTGTGATGTACACAATATTTTCTGGGTGAAATGGACATACCATAAAAATATTTCAACGTGAATAATTTAATTTTTTGGCTTCACAAACGATTTTTCGAGGCACTGTTAGTAGACGAGAAACAAATGATTTTTTGCTCTCCTGCCGTGTCCTTGTTTATGATGATTTATACACTGAATTGTTGTATCAACAGGTTTCTATTTATAAGTCACTGGGTAACATCAGAATGAAAGTTGCATTGAATGTATGTTTTGAAAACTACCTTGTTTCCTTTTTATCAGTGCTGATTTGACTTCAATAAATTGTGTAAGGCTTTCTGAAAACCAGGTCCAGATATTCGGGAACTGTATATCCATTAACTTCAAGTGAGATCATCGCTGCTTATAGTTAGGAAGGAATGTGGTTGTTTTTTAATTTAAATTTTCAGTTTGACCAAGGAGGAGTTATGCATAAAATTTCCATACACTAAGGCAGGGTGGAGGGGTGGGTGGGTCATTCGAGGCATGAAAAAATGGGGAAACTGGGGCATGCACAATTTTTTTCTGAGAAGTTTTTGATCACTTCTATGGTCTGTTATTAATCTGAAAATACTACAATACCAGGGAGAGGTCACATCTCGGGCCAATTTTAGTGATATGGAATATTAAGCTACCACAGGATTTACTTTAAGAAATTTGAACCTTTGCGGAGAACCTTGTCCCATCTACTCACAAGACATCTCTTTGTCCATCTACACTGTTCTCCCGCGTCTCTCAAAAGGAAGAACAGGGTTCCCCCAGAATATTGAAAACAAAATTCAAGGACTTTCAAGGACCTTTTTGAAGAAAATTCAAGGATATTCAAGGACCGTCTCAAGGCTGAAACGTCCTAAGGCCAAAATGTCCCAATGGCAATACCCCCTTTACAATAAGTAGTCAATTGTACCTCGGTTCACAACTTGTGAACCAAGGTAAAATTTACTACTTATTGTTTGTCAAGCACACAGGTGCGCACGTTTTCATCACTGTGTCAACTGTTTCATCTGCTATGAAAGCCCTCATTTCAGTCGCATCTGTATCCACCGAAGATCGGGCAAGTGCGAATGGTTTCATGTTTGGGTTTTTTTCAAAGTATTGTTTGGCATATAAATTTGTTTGCGAAGTGCACAGTTCAATAAAATCATTGTCAAAAAATTTACTGAAAATGTCCAACTCACGCTCGTTGCCATCCACAGAAAACTGAATGCCCGTGGGCTCGTCAAACGTTTTTAACCATGGGTGGTGGAACGAATCCCCCAAATTCAATGTTTTGTCAACATGAACACACATGCTTGATTGATCAGCTGATTCACCGGCGTTTACATTTTCTTCCAAATTGCTTTCACACGACTCGAATTCGTCTGACGAGTCTTCATTGATATTTCTTATGAAAGAATATCCAGGAAAACCGTCCTCATCCAAATCAGAATCCTCAATAATGTCATAGAAAGTTGATAAATTATTTTCAATTGATGACACCATTTTCCAAACAAAGTCGAACTGGGACATTTTGTCCCCCTGTCGGACAAAGTATTGGAACACGTGCGTTACTTTATAAGGAAACTCATGACGAATCCAGTGGAAATCAAAAGGTTTTCATTGGTTGTTAAACATAATTCGACCAGGGAAGCCAAGCCTCTGTACTAAGAAACATGAGCCGACCGAGTGCTAAGAGTTAATTAATATTAATAACACCTACTTGTTTGGACTTGTCAACAAATTTATTTGTTCCTTTTCGGACCGCTATTATGCTTGTGATAAATCGACGATCAAATTCAAGGACATTCAAGGACCTTTTACTGATATACCTCGTTTTCAAGGACTTTCAAGGCCTTGAAAATAGCGTTTCAAATTCAAGGACATTCCAGGTTTTCAAGGACCCACGGCTACCCTGAAGAACTGAACACTATGACCAGTCTATGAATGATCCAAAAATTGTGGGCAAGTCCCCTACTGGTAACAACTTGGGACATTGACAAATTAGGATGGTTCAATTCATTTTCGCATCTTAATGCCATTACTACATTCTGGGATGTCCCTGATTCTCAGCTTTCCCCATTTTGAAAGTGACAGACATGATGGGACAGGTCCCCACAAAACGGGAACAAAAAAGCCCTAACCCATTGTTTTCTTTTCTTTGTAAAGATATAGAGAAAACAAAGTAAATATCCTTGAGGAGATGCAAACACTATTGTCTTGGTTCTCATAAAGTCAGGAAAACAGACCAACACTCGTATTCTTCAATCACCATATGCCACCCTGTGGGGTGTATAAAAATTTAAGACCAAATTTTATTTCCTTATATACTTACCAAACTAACACAAGTGACTTTTCAAATAGAGCATGAACTGGGGAATATTACACTCTTGTTAGCAGTGTCCTGGTCCTCCCTGGGGGAAATAGAGGTTAAGATTGGCTGTCCAGTGGTCTTTTTTGCACATGACCACAATGCTTTCTAAGCAAAATATTCCCTTACTCTTATATGGACTCATTTAAGTTTCTTCCAGATTGGAGTTGTTTTGTTATCAGTTCTTTATTAGATCATCAAAATAAATGTAAATCTTTAAATTAAGTGGGTTTTTTTTTATAATGATATTGTTGGTGGAAAAGCATAGCTGTCTATCCCATTCTAGCCAATCAACAGAGCATCAACTGCATAGGCAAGAGAGTGTGGTCTTGACTGTTCACCTTTGTCGTGAATAAGTTGATTTGAGGAGTCCCCCACTTGTGGAAGATCGACTTGAAGACCTCCTTGTTCAGAGACCACTCTGAGGGAATAATCTTGCCTTTCCGGGAGAGAGGGTCAGCTAATAAAATCGAGTGTGTTGCTCCTTGGTTCCAAATGTACGAAAGTTGAATTGTCTGACAGAATGAGAATGTGATGATTTTCTAAGAGGTGAGCCCATCGCCTCAGATGGATCACTAACAATTCATTCCGATTAATATGCAGTACTGTTTGATCCTCTGACCAAACTTCTTGAACTTGTAGATTCAGTCATTTCCCAGCCAAGATCGCTGGCATCTGTTAAAAAAATGCGATCCCGATTTGGACAACTCCTTGCATCAATCACTGAATATTGTCCACCGAGATGTGTGACAGATTACTGACTCATTTATCAGTAGCAAGGCTTGCAGAGTCAATATTGGGTTTCCATCACCAAAGCAGTAATGTTGAAGAGGTACAGTTTGAAGCCTGCCCAGAGGAACCAGATCTGACACAGAATGCAAAAGATGATGAGGCAGAGGAATTACCTGGCTGTGACTTGAGTGGCCATGGAAAACGGAAGTGTGAAAGGTACTAGAATCGTTGCTCTTGCCCAAGGTACATGGACCCTGAACACATTCCGAAATGCACCAAATTCCATACCCAGATGAATAAATGTTTGGGATAGAGTGAAGTCCGATTTCTCCAGGCTGGTCTGAAGGCCAAGTGACTGAAGCATTTGCATCATAAGATGAATGTCGTTCTTCAAAAGATTTGAATAAGCATGTCTCTGAAGAATATCGTCTAGATACACCAAAGAAGTTGCTGATCAATGTGCCTGGGGATCAGTTGATTCATCAGTCTGATGAAAGCTCAAGGATCTAGATTTAGTTCGAACAGCATAGCCTTGAACTGGTGGGCTATGCCTCAGTAGAAGAACCTCAGATACTTTCAAGATGCCATGTGAATAGGAATGTGAAAGTATGCATCCTTGAGATCAATGCTGGAGGCAAAATCGTTCTAGTTAATCAAGCTCCTGATGGGCCGCAACACCTCCATACTCATTACGTGTACGCTCCATTTAAAACCTGTCTTGGTCACACTCGGTGATCACTCTGTAATACACGGATCCACCACACACCTATCGAGTCTAATTATAGAAGAGTGGGAAAACCAGACTTCAAACAGAACGCCGACGACATGCATCAATGGATAGCAGTGAGTGGTGCAGTGATATAATATAGTTACACAAATAAACTTCTGATCGCAAACTCGACCAATAAACAAAAGAATATGTTTGAAAACAGAATATTATTCCATTATGATGACCTTACTTATACACAACCAATGAAGCTGAGGCTCGAACTATTCGGTAAAAAAGTTTTCTTTTCTTCATTGTTTTCGTTCCCTGTTGTTTGATTCACTGTTGATGTATGATGGCCATGCCCCTCTTCCGGATTTCCTATTGAAAACAATAAAATTCACGAATGCGTGTGTGTGTGTGAAGGTGTGTGTGTGTGTGAGGAGGAGGGGGGGGGGGGGATAGATTTATTTTTTTATTTGAGTGGGGAAGTAGGATTTTTTTATTTGAGTAAGGAAGTGGGATAAAAGCCTGTTTTACTAGGGTCAACCATCTCCTGTAGTGCCACCCTTGCCCATGAGCCTCAGTATTTAAAATGTCAGTGAACTTGGTGTGACGCCAACCGCGCATGTTTTAGGGCATTTTCAATTGCCGCATACTTGACATTTTTTTTCTCAGTTTGAAATACACTATGGGTAGATGTACTTGTAGGTGAGTATACAGGAGAAGTGGGTTTAAAGGAAGAGATTGTTGCACAACAAATAAACATTATAAAAAGGAAACATGTTAAACAAGTGTTTGACCACCGAGGTGGTATTAGTCCCCTACGGCGCTTTTGTGACATAAGGTGTTTTTGTCACAGAAGACACCAGAGTATATAAGCATCTTGGATTTTGAAAAAAAAATATTAAGCGTGCATAATCCCCTCACAACCCTTTATCCATGTACCATATATGAAAGGCGTAGCTTGAACCATGTTGGAGGGAGGGGTGGTAACATAAAATAGAGAAAAAAGCTTAAAAAAACACAACAAAAATGGCCGCCATTCTGCCATCTTGGATTTTGAAAAATAAATATTGACTGTGCATCATCCCCTCAGAACCATTTATCCATGTACCAAATATGAAAGGTGTAGCTTGAAGCATATTAGAGGGAGAGGTGGTAACATAAAAACAGACAGACAGACAGACAGACGTTAGATTTTGAAAAAAAATATTGAGCGTGCATAATCCCCTCACAACCCCTTTATCCATGTACCATATATGAAAAGTGCAGCTTGAACCATGTTGGAGGGAGCAGTGGTAACATAAAATAGAGAAAAAGGCTTAAAAAACACAACAGAAATGGTTGCCATGGTGCCATCTTGATTTTTGGAAAATAAATATTGAACGTGCAACATACCATTACAACCCTCTATCCATGTGCCAGATATAAAAAGTGTAGCTTGAACCATGTTGGAGTGAGGGATGGTAACATAAAATAGAGAAAAAAGCTTAAAAAACACAACAAAAATGGCCGCCATCTTGAATTTTGAAAAAAAAAAATTGAACGTGCATCATCCCCTCCCAACCACCTATCCATGTGTTAAATATGCAAAGTGTAGCTTGAACCATGTTGGTGGGAGGGGTGGTAACATGAAAATAGAGAAAAAAAGCTTAAAAAACACAACAAAAATGGCCGCCATTCCGCCATCTTGGATTTTTAAAAAAAAATTTCGAGCGTGCATCATCCCCTCAGAACCTTTATCCATGTACCAAATATGAAAGGTGCAGCTTAAAGCATGTTGGAGGGAGAGGTGGTAACATAAAAAAGTTAAAAAATTTATAGTAATTTATATATTTTTTATACTTACCAATGACCCAGACATAGCTGGTGCTAACTCTTAAAATTCTAGGGCCAAACACAAATTTTGCCCCCCAATCCCCAAAATTTGCATCTAAAACCAAAAGAAATCATGTCCTGAAGGTCCTCCATACTTTGCCCTCACTGCGCATGCGCAGTGTCAAGGACGTCCCGAAATTGGCGCCAATTATCATTCTTACAAGCAGTGCCTGGTCAGCGCTATGTACTCAGCGGGGAGGTATGAGTTCCCAACTCCTGGGAGGGCCATCCCCATCTGGGTCATTGGTAAGTATAAAAAATATATAAATTACTATAAATTTTTTAACATTTTTATACTGTACCAATGACCCAGACATAGCTGAATAGTAAAAAGGCTGGAGGGCCTAGGACATAAGAGGAAAATCCAATAAGCTCAACTATATAAATAGAGTCAACCCCTCGAGGAGAAAAGGAGTATTAGGCTTTACATGTATCTTTCTTATTTTATGATAAATTAGAAAGACACAACACCCTTCATAATTGAGCATAATAACATTCATGTTCTCTATTAACATCCAGTATAACCCCTTATACTAATTATTTTTAAAGTAAGCCAATAAATAAAGTTAGTCCAGAGAATTGAGACTCTTTATATTCTCTTAAAAGTGTCCGAGGATTGTATATTAACGTCCGTTTGACACGTAACATATACAAATGCTTCACACCGAGCTACACTAAAAATATGACATGAATGAATTTTTAACATTAATATTACACTTTAAAACCATCCCGGTAACGACTCAGAATTACTGACTCCGGAGGAGGAATCCCCTTGCTTTTCACTATAAAGCAGGTGACCTAAGGGAACACCCTCCCCCTCCCCCCCCCTTCCCCTGGGTCAAATAGCCCAGAGCGAAGAGGGCAGCAGGACGGAGTCACTGCCGAAACAGAAAGCCTGCATAACTATAGTTGCAACTGTTTAGTGGACGACATTCTGAGCAACAGATAACGGACCTAAACAATGCAGGTCCCCAGAAATGGATTCAATATTTCTGAGATAAAAATTTGTGAATGTGGATGGCTGAGACCAATATGCAGCCTTCATTAAATCTGTAATAGCAACACTATTTGCGTAAGCCCAAGATGTAGAAAGAGCTCTTACTTCATGAGCCGAAATCTTAAGCACAGACTGCTGAGATGAAGATAGATTATCATAAGCAGTACGGATAGTTAATTGAATCCATCTAGCAATAGAATGGACCGAAATGTCCTTTCTATTAGGCATCAGAGACAGAAAGAAGCGTTTTCGTCCCTTTCTGATAAACTGAGATCTTTGTTTATAAATACGTAAGGCTCTAACAGGACAGAGTAAAGGCCTACGCCCATCTGAAGACGGAAGGGCCTTAATAACAATAGGTTCCGGATATTTATTAGGAGCCTGATTCTTAGCTAAAAATCCAACATTAGTGGTAACGGTAATAGTGTTCCCGACACTACGATAGTGAGAATCATCCACCGATAGTGCATGAAGCTCACTGACTCTTCTAGCAGAAGAGAAAGCTAAGAGAAATGCTGTCTTATAAGACAAGAATTTGAAATCTACTGTCCCAAGAGGCTCAAATGGCTTTTCTTTCAGTTTAAGAAGAACCAAAGCTAAATTCCATTTAGGAATTAATCTAAGAGTTCTGGGTCTATTTATCGAGAAGTTTCTAACTAATTTAGATAAAGAGACATTAGATCCAATTTGTAAACTATCATGGTATCAGATAACATAGACCTATAACCTTTAATAGTAACAGGCTGCAGTTTGATCTCGTCAAACAAGTATACTAGAAAGTTTGCAATCTGGTATGGAGGGATCAAAAATATCAACAGAACGACCCCTACACCAACGACGAAAGACCTTCCACTTAGCCGCATAGTTTAGCGAAGAGGAGGTCCTCCTACAGTTAGAAATCACGTCCACTGCTCGTCCTGTAAAATGCTTGCCGTGCAAGAAGGACCGCACAACGGAAATACGTGAAGGTTGAGACCTTGCAGGTTGTGATGAAGTTGACGCGATTTCCCCTGCGAAAAAAGATCCTCTCGTGGAGGAAGTTTTCGCGGTAAGTCCCACAGCAGACACCTGAGTAGATTTATCCACGGTCTCTGTGGAGACAGAGATGCTACCAACAGAATTTTGCATTGAGTTTGTTTTATCTTCAGCAATATTTGCTGAATTAACGGCGCTGGAGGATACGCATATCCTATCATTCCGTCCCACCAGATAGATAGAGCGTCTACTGCATATGCTCGGGGATCCAGACATGGTGACACATACGTCTGCAACTGATTGTTGAGTTGTGTCGCAAATAAGTCTATCATTGGCCGTTCCCATTGGTAGCAAATCTGATTGAATACCTGTTTGCTGAGAGTCCATTCTGACGGCAACAAGCGACCCTTCCGTGAAAGGGAGTCTGCTAAAACATTCAGACGACCCGGAATATGACGGACCGAAAGTAGAACTTGGTGTTCTAGAACAAACAGAAGGATTCTTTCCGTTAAATTGAATAAAGGAACGGAATGAGTGCCTCCCTGGTTCTGGATATACGCCACTACTGTCGTATTGTCGGACAGGATTTGGACATGTGCTTTCTGAATAATGTTCATCCAATGACGTAATGCAAGCCAAATTGACATCATTTCCTTGATGTTTATGTGCTTGCTTAGAAATTGTGAATCCCAAAGACCCTGGCACTTCGAATCCGTTGGGATCAATGTTGCACCCCAACCTGTTTGACTGGCATCCGTCATAATCGTAAAACCTGGATCCGGCAACTGCAGTGGAACTCCCTGAGTCAACCACTGAATGTTTGCCCAAGTCTGAATCTCTTGTTTCACTTGATTTGACAAGAGAACGTCTATATCGAGCGAATGAATCTTTACACTCCAATTCTGAGTCAAGAAAATTTGGAGAGGACGAGTGCACAACCGCCCCATCGGAATGAGATCCGCAGCGGCTCCGCACAGACCTATCAGTCTCATGAACTCCCTCGCTGTGACTTTGTCTGAGTGAAGACAATAGAGAGCGTAACAACTGATTAACTTCGCTCTGGTTAACGGCAGACGAACGAGATTGTTGTACGTCTCGAAGATGATTCCCAGATGAGTGAATGACTTGGACGGCACCAGATCCGACTTCTCTTCGTTTATAATAAAACCGAGACGTCGGAGTAATAGAAGCAGATTCTGCACATCGTTCTGAAGCGTTAACTAGTTGCCGTATCTCTGAAGAATGTCGTCCAGGTAGGCCGACGTTAGCGCAGACGAATGAGCTCGGAAATGTATCATTACCGAGTTCATTATTCGAGTGAAAGCCCAGGGTGCTAGGTTCAATCCGAAGCACATCGCCCGGAATTGATATACAACTCCTAGGACTGCGAAGCGTAGATACTTTCTGAATGTCGGATGTATCATGACGTGAAAGTACGCATCTTTGAGATCTATGCTTGTAGCATAGTCGTTCACCCGAATACTCGCTCTGACCGATCGAATCGTCTCCATATAGAACTTCGGAGCGACGATCAGCTTGTTTATCCAGCTCAGATCTATGACTGGATGGAACGAGCCGTCTGGTTTCGGAACCAGAAACAGATGGCTGTAGAAACCCGGTGATTCCTGGTCTTCTACAACCTCTACCGCGTTCTTCACCAGAAGAGACTGTACTTCCGATAAAAGAGCATCTCTTTTCTGTGGATTTGACGGAAGCTGAGTCCATTTTGGACTTCGAGTTAATGGAGGCTTTCGTTTGAAGGATATTCTTAGTCCTTCCGAAATTACCCCTCGGACCCAGGGGTCATCCGTAATCGACGCCCACTCGTCTGTAAAACTCGATAACCTTCCACCCACCGGAACACGATAGAGGTTCAAACCATCACCTCCTGGACCTGCGAGGCCTGCGGAAGGAGACACCTCGTCTCGGGACGTCAGACCAGTTGTCTCGGCCCGAATAACGTCCCGTACGTGAGTCGCTGCCTTGACGGTCTCTAGAATAAGACCTAGAGGACGTATAAGAACCTCTATAGGAACTTCTCTTGGGCGTACTTGTCCCAGAAGTGCCTGTCTTACTCTTATCTGCTGTATCCGACTTTTTGGAAGCGGATTTAAAAAGCAGAGAATCCGAAACTTTCTTAGTTATCTTATCATAGATTGCTGAAAGCTTGCCGTCGAAGAGAAGCTCTCCGGAGACCGAAGCGACTCTGAGAGAGTTCTTCACCTTACTATCCACACGCGTGGATGTAGCTAGGGCTGCGTCATGTCTAACCAACTCCAGGTTTGCCACTGAAAGGGCGGAGTTATACATGGAATAAGCTACTGCCCTTGAAAGAAGTCTTAATGAGGATTGTATATCCTGGAATTCTTTCCCTTGAAGACGCAATGATAACGCCTTAGTAAGGTGGTCTGCGTATGATAAAGCGTCTAAGCTTGCTCTGTTAGACATTATTGTCGTTTCCAACGTCGCGGTTGGAATAGACATAGACGACGGTAACGACAATTCCAAGTCTTCCGCCTCGTCGTCTAGACGCAGAGGAACTCTCGGTATGCCCTGTCCTGCCGTTTCGAATTTATTCCTTGAATTGATGAAAGGCATATTGAGAGCATTAGCGGACAAGAAACCAGCCTTGCCTGTTTTGGAAGCAAGCTTATAGATAGCGTCGTTCAATAATTCGAATGTTCTTGTGACATTATTGGACTGTGTCGGAAACTCAGGGACGATGTCTCTGAACCGCTCAAAGAATTCTGTGTCCAATGACGCTATCAGTCTCTTATCCGGCATCGCAGCAGTCTGGCCCGACGGAACAACTTGTGGAAGGTAATGCCGGATGAAATCTACGGCGGCTTTATGTTGTTCCGAAAGGGATAGCTCCAAATCCTCGGTATCCCTTTCGCCATCCTGTCGGACCTCATGATGTTCTCGGTCGTCCGTACCCGATGCTTCGGCAGAGCGTACCGACCCAGCGTCGTCGGATAATTCTTGATCTGACATAGGTTCTATCGTTTGCTGGGATGCTGCGATAATTTGTGCTATTTGGGATAGCACGTCCGCCACTGAGGCCTGTGGAGTAGCGGTCTTACGCTGCTTAGCCGCTGGAGGCTCCGTGTAAACTGACTCCTGCATATTTCTCTTATGCGAACGTCCGGAGTCTACAGGCCTCTTATCCCTGGCTACCGGAGGGCGTGACCTGGTCGCCGTGGAATCCCTGATTGGCGAAGCTGGCTGGATATCCTCGGTCACGTAGCCAAGGTGCAGTCGTGTGCGCAGCTGAGAGGATGAGGAAGCCTTTTGGACAGTCCCTCCGGACTGTCTATATAACGGAGTGTCCCGAGCGGCGGACGTATGCTCCGAATGCGAAACATTTTGTACCACAACATCTGGTCCCAGATGTTGTTGTACGAGAGAGGGGCCTCTCTCGCTTGCAGCCCGGATGGACCTGGACGAGCTAGGAACCGGACTACTAGGCTTCCTCCGTTCTCTCCTCTTATCCGCCGTCACTGGGTGTGCACCTTGAATATTTATAGTGCTCGCATCACCCAAATCTCCTTCCTGGACCGCAACGGACGAACCCGGCTGCCGAACCATTCGATGAATGGACGCTACACCGGGTGAGCTAGCAGACGTCAACGCTGTCGATCCTACTAGGGACCTCTTAGGCAATTGGCGTATCTCCATGAGCACTTTTGCCGCTAGCTCTTCATTTAATTGTGACGACGGTGGCACACTATTGGAAGACATCACGGAAACATCACCCTGTTCTTGTTCCTCTGAAATAGAGATTGATAAACTAGAGTGACCCTGCGGAGAAAGGACTGGCATGGCCCTTTCCCCGCTAACAACATACCGTGACACACGTTTCCAATGTTTGTCATCCCAATATTCACATACTGAACAGGAGTTAGTGCGAGTACACTGACTATAATTAATACAATAATCATGAAAGTCAGAGGAAGATTTCCTCTTATTACAATTTGAACAATATCCTTTCATAGTGAAAAGAATACAAAAAGTCCTAGTACTCGCACGAACCCCTGAAAACAAAGATACATAATAACATGATCCATTAACATAGAAAAAAATAATTGAATCAAAAAGAAATTTTGAAAAAATATTTTTTCAGCGAAGCCCAAGTTTCTGAAAAGTAACATTGAGCCCCAATGGATCCCAAGCCTAAGTGTGGACAAAAATTTCAAACATATTTTAAAAAATTAATGCAACACTTACGAATAATAATAATGTATCTTGTAATGAATTAATGCCAATGTAAACAAGAAGTGTATAAACACCAGAAACATGACTCCAGGCACTGATAACCCTGGCCCGAAATCAGTTACCAATAATACACTATCTGATGCAAAACAGACTTCCATGGAAGAAACTGCAGAACATCAGATGGTAGATGCAGAACAGTACGCCTAAACACCCATGGGTGAGAACGTAAACATGGGGAAAAGAACAGAATTCATTCTGTTACCTAGCTAAATATCCCAAGAAATTTTAGTAATAATATTACTCAAAAATATGCCAAAAGCATGGGAGAATAGCAAGGGGGGACTTAAAGGAAAAGGAGAGAGGAAACACTGAACAAGCAGTGAAACTTAATAGCAAGAATGACAACAGGCCCATGCCTCGAAAATAGGCAACTTAACATAATTTAATTAAAAAAATTTAAGTTACAGCCCTGAATATTTTCTGTCACTCATTTTTCCTCTCCTCCTTCTATATCCACTTTAGATCCACCATTTCTCTAATATTTATGTGTCTGGCATCATTTAAACTGAGATTTACAAGCACAAATATCAGTCAGATGTGAACTGATGAAGGGCCAAACAAAGAATGATAATTGGCGCCAATTTCGAGACGTCCTTGACACTGCGCATGCGCAGTGAGGGCAAAGTATGGAGGACCTTCAGGACATGATTTCTTTTGGTTTTCGATGCAAATTTTGGGGATTGGGGGGCAAAATTTGTGTTTGGCCCTAGTATTTTAAGAGTTAGCACCAGCTATGTCTGGGTCATTGGTACAGTATAAAAATATAGACAGACAGACCTGATGGACGGATGGACAGACGGACGGATGAATTTTGGAAAAAAAATATTGAACGTGCAACATCCCATTACAACCCTCTATCCATGTGCCAGATATAAAAAGAGTAGCTTGAACCATGTTGGAGTGAGGGGTGGTAACATAAAATAGAGAAAAAAGCTTAAAAAACACAACAAAAATGGCCGCCATGCCGCCATCTTGGATTTTGAGAAAAAAATATTGAACGTGCATCATCCCCTCCCAACCCTCTATCCATGTGCCAAATATGCAAAGTGTAGCTTGAACCATGTTGGTGGGAGGGGTGGTAACACGAAAATAGAGAAAAAAAGCTTAAAAAACACAACAAAAATAGCCGCGATTCCGCCATCTTGGATTTAAAAAAAAAAATTTTGAGCATGCATCATCCCCTCAGAACCATTTATCCATGTACCAAATATGAAAGGTGTAGCTTAAAGCATGTTGGAGGGAGAGGTGGTAACATAAAAAAACAAACAGACAGACGGATGGACGGACGGACGGACGGCTGGATGGACGGACGGATGGACAGACAGACAAGACAGACGGAGTGCAATCCTATAGTCCCCTTACGGTTCCCGTAGGGGACTAAAAATTAAGAAACCTCAACAACATGGGAATATTGCCTTTATTTCCACTGTAGTGCTTGCATTAGGCCTAGTATGCTTTTTCTAGGGGATTGTTACGGTGATCATGGGTATGAATCAGTGGCCTAGCCAGGGGGCTGAGGGAGCACATGCACTCCCTCCACCCCCCCCCCCCCCAAAAAAAAAAAAAAAAATTGGACCCCCACCCACCCCAAATTGAGAGGATAATTCGCAGTTTAAAACCGAACCTTACCATAACCTATAATTGATGAACAGAAAATTTTCCTCAATTTTATAAAGCATAAATAACATGCAAATAGATAAAAAAAAAAAAAAAGAAGCTAAATTATTATATTATAAGGTACAAGCTGTAAAATCCCTTTATGTTTTGTTACTCTGTTATTAATTTATTGAATTTTTCTACCTGGTTTATGATACCGCAAGTAGGTTTTTTTTCTTGAAAAATAAAATTCCACTTCAAAATACCCTTCTCGTATACATTTTTGCCCAGAACCTAAAAATAAATGGGCTATGCAGTCATTTTAATTAAATTTGTTTTGTTGGGATTCGTTTTGTTGGGATGACCAATTTCGACATTCGTCTTGTTTGGAATAAACCGTATGAGGGAGTGCATAGCAGTAAATTTACATGTGAAATATTTCCAAATTTATTCTGATTCTATTTGGTGGTAATGTGGCATAATTATTGATGCCTTTCACAACTTATAAATTATGGACACAAACAGACAGAGTGAAGGAAATTGCATTTTTTGTTTTTTTCTTCTTGAATTTCAAAATTATTCTCCGGGGAAGGCAACATGCCCCGTCCAACAAGGGGGGGGGGGGGCACCACCTCTCGTGCTAGCCCCCATCTCACTGCTACGCAGCTCGGATGATGCTGCACATCACATTCTGTATGCCCCTGATGCAGCTGCCAAAGGCATGAGCGATGATAAGTGGTTTGGAGTGAGGAAAGCCCCCCAAGGAAATTTGGAAATCAGTTATTAAATGGAGACTTCTGGTGGCTTTGGGTATGAAAAATCACGTTATTTTTGGCTGTCAGAATATCATTATCAGCCGGGGAGAGGTGTATCGATTGCCTGATTGATCCAAAGCTGGTCATTATTGAGTAAGAAAAACATAATGGTTTTCGACTGAATTTGTGATCTGCATGTGGTTATAGCTATGATTGGGCTAAAATAATAAAACTAGAGCGCACTGTCACAGTGCCGAAGCTGCGACGATTCGTGCAATGCCAATGATGTTTTAAAACTCGTTGGTGACAAAAAAACTCGTTGGTGACAAAAAAAACTTGTTGGTGACAAGTCCATAAATGTGACAGAAATTATCCGAATGACATGCACTATTGAGAGGGTGTTGACATCATGAAGATACACTTGCATACCAAGTATGGTGTCATTCCATTAAGTATTTTAGGAGTTATGGTGTTTTTTAAACTTGTTGGTGACAGACCGACCGACAGACCGACATTGCCACATATAGAGCTGCTAGTCGCAGCTAAAAATAATTGAAAATGTTGATTACAGTCTCTTGTGTTTCCTCAACCATGTCATGTGCAGAGGTGTTAAAACAGATGTTTGTTTGGAGGATAAAAGCTTCTGTTGCTTTGTCGCACCACCCAAATGTTATTTCACACCTTGTGCAAGTAGTGGTTAATTCAATCTACATGTACTTTAATTAATCCCTTCAATCATGATTAGTTTAATTGCATGGCCCAACAACCTAAAAATTCAGTTAAATTATTTGTTACCAGAGAGAGACAGAGAGAAGATTGTAATTAAGTTTATATCTGATTTGTTTTTGTTTAAGTCATCACCTTGGTGATCCAGAAAAAGTTCCTGCACAGTCAATCAGGATGATTAGACTATTTTTAGCACAACTGTTACATAACAGAAATCAGCAACACTGGTGTCAGTTTTAAATGAGAGGTACACCAAATGTGAATTCTGGTTCTTTTTGATCTCCAGCTCCCCAATAACCGCTATGGAAAAACTCTAATCGATATGAAATACAATAATCGCTATGGACTATACACATCCCCCGCTCCATCCCTAGAAGTGGTCATCCACCTCCTGGGGGGCGAGTGTTGGTCCTGCGTCCCTTTTTTATCCCTTTTTGTAAGCATCAGTAGAACGCACTCTGCCCTGGCCAAATAGTCTACAATGCAGGCCTGACCCCAAACCAGGGAAGTTTGGGTCTTTCTCTGGGTGATCCCCGAAAGGGGCCATTGTTGTTTTCTTTCCATGATCCAATGAAACAGAATCCAATAAAATGAATCAACTAGCACTGACCGCTTGAGGCAGATTATACTTGCCAATGATGGCCCTCCACCACACCTCCAATAACCTCCTAAGTGGCAAACTATACCTGCCTGAAAACACCATCACAGCACCCTCGGGGAGAGGAAGCACCTTTGTGAGAGGATCCCCTCTCGCTCTGGTCCTCACTCGAGGGTCCAAACCAACAACCATCATACAGATAAGCCAACACTCCTTTGATCATCTAATCCTGGACATCTGCCAAGTACCCAACCCTTTTCCTCCTCCATCGCACCTAGACATGTAGCTACACGATCTGATACAGTTAAAGAGGGTCAAAAGGGGCTTTCCCCATAGCGACCCTGCGCGCCTTCGGCACGCGAAACAATTTCATTCGTGAATTCTGGTGTCTTGATGGAAAGATTCAGAAGACTCAGGTCAGGCTTGGCAATTTCAGGAGAGCAATTTTTTAGCTCTCCTTACTGCCCTCCTGAAAAAATTAAGGAGAGCGAAAAATTGCCCTCCTAAATATTTTGGTCTGGGATGATTGAGATTACATGTATTATGCTCACATTAAATTTTTGCTGTAAAGCAAAAATGTAATTCAACTTCGAAGTCACATAACATCACGTAATTTCATTTTGAAAGTGGTTTAGTGGTAAAAGGTAATGGCTGCAACCATACCCAAACACAGTTGCAATCATTTGAAGCAAAATGGGTCACAGCAATATTTTTTTTTCTGTCAGTTTCAAGTTCAACAACTGACATCACAGTTTGAGGGGTAATTATTCAAGGAATATTGACACTATAATATACTACCATTACTACTATCCTGTCACTTGAAGCACTTGCACCAGGATGTGACTGCAGATTCAAGCAGACCTGTTGTCCAAGAAAGTCATATGCCTACCACTACCACCTTCAACCCCCCTTGGGGGGGTTGAAGGTGGTAGTGGTAGGCGTATGACTTTCTTGGACAACAGGTCTGGGTACACACACAGGTCTTGTCAAGTGTGTGTTCGGTTGTTGAGTGAGACATCTAGATGTCTAAGAGATTTCACTTTACCTTAGTAAAGTTAATAAAATCACTGATGTAGTCTGTTGGTTTCGGTTTCAATGAGTTCGTTCAACTGGATACTTAAAATGCTGTGTAAAGCTAATTGCTCTCCTAAGCTGATTGAGGAGAGCGATTTTTTGCCCTCCTGCATTTTTCAGAATGCCAGGCCTGTCAGGTCAATGACTGGTCACAACTGTCTGTTTTTCGTTGGCACCAAAAAAGAGTCAACTTTAAAACCATGGTGCTCTATGTTTTGTATGACATCAATCGCTTCCTTTTCTAAAACAGATGCTATTTCTGCATCTAACAGAGGTGCTCGATTGGAGGCTGTGGAAACTTGAGTGGAGATAGGCTTGCACATGGTAGGCAGGTGTTGTGTGAAGCTCATATGGAGTCCAAACTGGCCAACCTGTAGAATCCAAGGATCTGTAGCACTGTGTTTCCAATGAATACAGAAACTGTGAAATTCTGCCGCCCACCAGCAGTGATATGAGGTGAAAGTTGTCATTATCCACCATGTCGTGGCCTGTTGGAGAAGGAACCACATCCTCCACCTCCAGGGCCAGACATTTAACCTCTGGAAGGCTCAGAGGATTTTGAACTTCGGAAAGCAGAAGGAGTTCGTGAGTTTTTTCTGGTTGATTTTTTTTTAGAGTGGCCAGAATTATGAGACCACCTGGACTAGGACCTGGATGAGTCTCTAGAAGGACCAAGTTGTTGCATTAGCAGCAGGTTCTCTGAGTGTCTTAGGATGCCTTGTCTGATGGGTTCGATCTTATTATCGAAAAGTTATGTCCTGGAAAGAGAGGATGATCTGAAGTCACAATGCTGACTTTGGCAGAAATTTATTGGAACCCAAAATGTGATCTCTGCATAACAGTTCCAGATTATTGACATCAACAGCATGTGCATGGATAAGGTTCATAATGCATCTGGAAAGAAATCCAAAAGACGTGTCATCCAATGTTGCCTCATTATGCACTCTAGAGTAGAGGCTAAGTCTGCCACAAAATGATCACAAAAGGAGAGAATACCAATCACTTCTTTAGAGCCTTGAGTAGTATTCATTAGGGAACGTGGTGGCTCAGTGATAGACTGTTGGACTTCTATGCTAGAGGTCCTGAGTTCGATCCCCGTCCAGGACGACCTGCGTTGTGTCCTTGGGCAAGGCACTTTATCCCGGTTGCCTACATGGGGGCATGATGATGCCATGTACTAAGGCATACTGTACATGTCTTCAACTGCTGTAACCCTGCTTGAGTGGAGCTTGAACAGAGTTAGAATGTTGAGGAGCTGACAGTGGCTCGTCAATGCTCAGTGGTTCTCTCCAGGTACTCTGACTTCCTCCACCCGTAAAACTGTTACGGTCACGATTAGCCATTGTGCATAAGTATGTGACCTTAAACATCAATAAATAATAATAATAATAAATAGTAGTATTCATTAACATCTGAGGTACGTTATAGGATTTTGGTGCTGGGAGAGGTAAGGTAGTTGCATCCTGATCCAATAAAAAGCTGTTTAAGCAATGCCTTCCCCAATCGAGTCAAGCAGCTTGTACCTGAGAGGAGCCAGGTACATATCCACTCTAGATAGATACAAATTATTGAGAGCCTTTTCCTCAAGTTTGTCATCAAGAATTTTGGAGTAATCACATGTCTGAGAGACCTGCAAGGGCCAATTGGCTGAGGTGGAAACTTTATCACTTGCTGAACGTTTTTTCCAGTTAGTTCAGGCTTAGCTTTGAAAGACAGTGTAGCCTGAGAAACAACATCTGGTAGACGAGTAAAAATTTAAATTTTATAGTAAATTTCCTTTCTTCTTATACCTACCACAATTGTTTAGTACAGGCTTGCACTACAGTGGAAGACCCTAACTCAGAAAACTCTCTATTTTGATCTTTCCCAAGTGATTTGGGAAGGAAAAGTGGTGCAAAAGCACGAAGAAATAATAAGCCAAAACTGGGCTGAGCACCATCGGCGCACACCCAGTAGGGGATGCTCTTCTCTTAGTACAAATCCACAACTTCCGGAACCAGTGCACAGGCAGTAACTAATGAAACATTCTTTTGAGTCCGCCAACATTGGAGTTATGTGATCAGTGGGGTGGAAGGATTCTTACCCGAATAAGAAGACGGACGGGAGGGCCTCCATGTAAACAATTGTGGTAGGTATAATAAGAAAGGAAATTTACTATAAAATTTAAATTTCTTATCAACCTACCTTACAATTATTTACTACAGGCTGAATAGACAATAGGATGGAGGGAATAACATAACTAACTCCCACATAACCCAACTGCACTGGAACCGTGAACAGAGGAAGAGGTCCCTAGGCCTATCAAACCATAGCATCACAAACATTAGTAAAAGACAATGAGAGATGAGGCGTATGGTTCCGTGCGACGAACAGACAGAAAGGGCAGTAACAGCACAGAGCTGGAACTGACCTTGTAAGAAGCCGAATGGCTATGGTAGACAACAGCCTGAGCAGAAGAAAGAGGGCCCATAGCACAAAGGTCCTCTGACTGCTCCTGCAACTGACGCAGATAGGTGGAGAAAGTAGCATTTCTCCAGTAGGCTGCCTGCATAACATCCGACAACATGACAGAGTTAGTATAAGCTCAAGAGGGTGACAATGCATGCACCTCGTGGGCAGAAATACGATTGGTAAAACAATTGCCAGTCGCTAGATGAGCATAAGTCGCGCAAATAGCAAGACAAATCCATCGAGAATTGGACTGAGGAGAGATCTTCTGTCGACCAGGAATAAGAGACAGAAAAAATTGTTTCCTACCTTTCCTAATGAACTGCGTCCGATTAAGATAAATGCGAATTGCACGAACCGGACAGAGCAAAGGGCGGTTATCCTCAACAGAAGGATGAGCCATGATACAGATAGGAAGTGGAGTTGTTTCTGGTATCTGATTCTTGGCCAGAAAGGAGCAATCAGTGGTAAATGTATAACACTGTTGGGAGAGCACCTGAAAAAGGCCGGGTCAAACGAGAGGGGTGAAGCTCACTAACCCATCTGGCTGAGGCAAAAGCCATCAGAAAAGGTGTCTTGATGTGAGAAAAAGCATATCCGCCTGGGATAAAGGTTCCAACGCTACCCCCCACCCCCCCCCCCCCCTCCAAGCAAAGCAGCACCCAAAAAAGATTCTATGTTGGGGTAAGCTGCAAAGTCCTAGGCCGTTTCAAGGAAAAGTGCCAAACAAGCTTGGAGAGGTTACAGGTAAGGATTAGTGCCGATACGACGCTTTCCCACATACGAAAAGGTCTCCGAAAGCATGGACCCGTACCCTTTGATGGTAAAAGGCGGAGACCCCGAGAATCAAACAGATATACCAGAAACTCCGCAATTGGAGAAATTGAAGGATTGGCATAATCAACAGGGTGATCGGCACACCATCGATAGAAGACCTTCCACTTTGCCGCATGGGCTAAACCAGTGGAGTGCCTCCTTGAAGAAGAAATGCACTCCACTGCTCGTCTCGAAAAACCTCTACGGAGGAAACAGGACCTGACAAAAGAAATGTGTGAAGGAACAATGAAGTTGGGTCGACGTGAAACCTCCTCGGGTGACCTTGGCAAAGAAGGTCACTACATAGAGGGAGACGTGACAGAACCGACGCCAACAGAGAGCGGAATGATTGATCCACACCCACGGAGGCAACAGGGGAGTGTTCAGAATGATTCGACACCTTCAGGTTCGTAACTTGGCTAGAACCTGAGGCAGAATCGGAAATGGTGGGAAGGCGTAGCCGACAAGACCGTTCCAATCGAGTGACAGAGCGTCCACGGTGAAAGCCAGAGGATCTGGACACGGACACAAAGAGATCGATGTGAGGACGACCCCAGAGATCGCAAAGCAACTGGAATCCCCCCCCCCCCCACCTGTGCGCGCGACTGATGATTGTGGTCTGTCTGACACTATCGGCTGTATTAACGGTTTGAGATCTGGAAGGAACCCAAACACAAAGTCAAGAGCTGCCCTCAAGTCAGAAGACTGTTGGGTCTCAAAGTCAGGTGTGTCAGACTCATCCTCTGAGTTGGAAGACACATAGCCCATCATGGACCAACGCCTCCATGGTGTAGGCACACCTGAGGGATCAGAAAGCGGCTTGCTTCCCATCCCGGGAGGTGCGCTGCAGGGGGCACCTTGAAACCACTAGTAGCCTTGCTGGAAGCAACGGGAAGGCTCTTGGACAGAACCTGAGTGAGAAAGGAGAGGGCCTCCCTAAGCTCACTGACGTGTCGGCTGGTTCGACTTGGGAACGAACCAGCGAAGTGTCTTCACTCCTGACCCTTTTAACCAGAGAAGGGTCACGATCCTCAAATACAACCAACATGGGGTGACGGGCTGCAGCCGAAACATCTGAAGGCAGATGTGTATAGGGATATGACATACCCCGAGGATCTACAGAGCGGAAACTCAGGAGAGTCGCCGCAGACCTCTGAGGGACAGAAGGTCCAGACTGCACAAAAGGCGCTGGTCCAGCAAAACTGGCCATGTGACCAGAGTGCGTGGACGGAAATGCCACGGAGTTCATAGTGGCCCCACCATGAACATCCGAATCCAATGAAAAAACTGCAGTGCTCAACGGCGGAGAGACCACAGTAGAGGGTTCGGCCGGCAGACCCATCCGACTTCGCCGAGTTGAGTTCACACTACCAGACATCTCTGCAGACCCCTTCAGGGATAAAATTGCTGTGCTTGACGGCTGAGAGGCCACAGCAGAGGGTTCGGTCAGCCGCCCCATCCAACTTCGCCGAGTTGAGGTCAGGGAAGGCCGACACCCCACACCCACACTACCAGACATTGCTGCAGACCCCTGCAGGGATAACCCGAAACGGTGACCGATGACGTTCCAAACGGAACAGCAGTAGCAGCAGATATGACGGGAGCTGTTGAAAATGGTGGAAAAGGGGAGAGATCAACCGAGCTTGATCTCCAAAGCAGGAGTCACAACCCTAGTGACAGCCTCAGATGTCGACTGGAAAGGGACCATAGTCCCAGAACCAGGCATCTCTTCACCAGACAACTCAACAGCTCCCCCAGTATCCACCATGGTTAAAAACTGCACATCCCTCACGGAGGGGGTATAACTTTCACCAGATGTGGTCGTGTCGGGAGGCCCTGAATGACAGTGTCCCCCCCCCCCCCCAGTTGTGGGAGGAACGGCCACAAGAATGCACCACAAGACTGGGCAAAAGGCATTGCCCTAAAGGACAGTACTGGACATAACAGAGGTGAGAGCAGTAGAAGAAAAAGGTGAACTCAACAGATGTAGGAAGTAGAAGAACACCCCATTACGAGAGAAAGGTGACAGAAAAAGGTCCGATTGGAACACAACTGAACCCAGACGGCCAACAGGGACCTAGAAAACAGAAATTCTGCCCTCATCAGAGAGGAGAAATCCTGTCCATACACCTAACTCCAATAATAATAATAATAAAATTTATCAACCGAAAAAATTTATGTCCTAACCACACGGTACGCGAAAGTCGCGCGCGAACACGGAAAATATATAAAATACAATGAAAATGTGGTTGAAAATAATGAGAGTATATAAAATACAATCCTGTTATTATACGATCCTCAGATCCATGATTCCTGTCACAGGTAACCATTATCAACGAGTTGAATTATCACTGTTTCTCAATGCAAAATGGAAGTCCTGCCACATGGGCGGACGAAAAAAGAATGATTCATTAGTTACTGTCTGCGCACTGGTTTCGGAAGTCATGGATTTGTACTAAGAGAAGGCCGATGGCGCTCGACCCAGTTTTGGCTTCTTTTTTCTTGGTACTTTTGCACCACTTTTCTTTCCCAAATCACTTGGGAAAGATTAAAATAGAGAGTATATTTTCCGAGTGAGGGTCTTCCACTGTAGTGCGAGCCTGTAGTAAACAATTGTAAGGTAGGTTGATAAGAAATGATGTCTAGTGAATCCTGGTAATCAGTAGACTGACCAGAAAAAGTCTTATCGACGTCCTTGGCATTGGGAGTATAATCTGACTTGCAACTGAGCAGACATGCTGAATGATCTGAGCTATGAGACTGGTAATCATCATATCGGTTGGCATGGCTCTTCCTATGCAGTGTAGACCAGGAATCACATCGTGATCACTGAAGAAAAGGTAAGAACAGCTGTGTTAACTCTCATCTGTGTTAACTGATGCTGTATCCCTCTTGGATAGAACGGCATCAGTTGTGACCACAGTGCCTCCAGGCTTGGCAGAGTCATGCATAGAGGTCTGCACAGGCTGCGAGGTTAAAGTATGTGGAATACCTATAATAGAAGCTGCAACAACAGGATCATCATTAGATAAATCAACAAGAAAATAGTGCAAAGCAAAGCATTGCATATGCTCCATCCTGCAATGTCAACATGGGCAATACAAAAATTGTTAAATTTTCTTCTGCCATTCAACAAAAATTATTCCCATGGACAAAAAACAATGCAAAAACTTCACACCGACAGTTTTTCTTAGTCTAAAAAGGGGCACAACTGTGCTAAACTGTGGTAAACATGTATGGGCGTAACCTGCAATATGAGGATATCCCTTCCCCTATAATGGTTTATAACCACACCAAAGGATTTCAAATTCCAACAACCGATGCCAGAGAGAATGCAAAATGTTTGTACAGAAGATTTTCTTTGGAAAGTGTTACAAGTGTAACAAGTACCATAACTCTAGTCTGTATGCATGGACAAAACCTGCAATATGTGTATGTCTTCTCCCCATGCTAGTCTCTCACCATAGCAAAGGCCATCAAAATCCACACACAAATGACGATATAATGCAAAATGGTCATATAGAGAGTTTTCCAAGTGTAACAAGGGCCACAAATTCTAGAGGAAGCACAAATGACGTGCTTTTGTTTGTTTGAAAACAATAAAATACCTTGGGTAGGTCTTGTATCCAACACTTTTCAGCACACTATTTTGAAGGCAAGATGCTATCAAGACATCAGCATGTGCAAACAGACAATCACTCTAAGTACAGGTGTAAAACTATAGGGAATCCCTTGGCATTTCCCCCAGGAAAATGTCCAGGATTTAAATAGCAGGAATGCCATTCGTCAAAATGGCCAATGAGACCAACTACTCATGCTTACTGTAAAACACAGTACACATGTTTTCTCACCTCAACTTGTTTCAAACTCGAGGTAAACAAGTTTCAATCATTTAATGGTGACTGTGAGAGAAACCACTCAACAGTTGGGAAAGAAAAGTAATAAAGAAATGTCCCATGGTCTGCAAGGGCAGAATGGCAGTATAAAGAGAAAAAACTGAAAATTATACCAACAACAAGTGCACTGCCAGGCGTGGACTATGTCCCCCGACAGCAAGTTTTTACACTGGACATACTGAAGACTAAAACAACAAATTTTCAAAGTCAAAAAAATGGAAAAAGGGTCATAACTCAGCAAGAATTGGATGGACGAACCCAAATTTGAACTTGACCTGCATATTTATGAAACAAACCTATGTACAAATTTTGATGTTGATTCAATAACTCAAACTGAAGTTATCATCTGGACACCAATTTTCAAAGTCAGAAAAAAAGGAAAAAGGGCCATAACTCAGGCAAAATTGGTCAAACCGAACCCAAATTCGCACTTGACCTGTGTATCCTTGTACAAAATTTGGATTTGATTCAATAACTCAAACTGAAGTTATCATTTGGACACCAAATTTCCAAAGTTGCAAAATTTGGTGGAAAAGCATCAAAAAAGGGGCATGACTCCAACAAAAATTATCAGATCCTGCCGATATTCAGAATTCACCTAATCATTGGGCTAAGAGACATATACACCAAATTTGGTTTTGATTCGATAACTCAAACTTTAGTTTTCACTCCGGACAGAGGGATGCATGCACACATGCATGCAGCTGATTACAATAATCTGACAAAATGTTTTGTAGGGGCGCAATTATCTGCAACAGTGAAGTAAAGTGACCTCTTGTAAACTGTTATAGCAAGTTGAAATTTGCATACTGGGGTAAAACCAATTTTTCGGTATACCAATTATGATTTAATTTGCAGGTATTGGTGATGCTATTAAAAACTGTATTCATTATAATCAGTAAAAAAAAATGCTCAGCTCCAGTGTTCAGTTACATCGTTCCACAACAGCAACCATTGTCCTATTTCCATCATACATGCACAATTTCTTTTTTCAAAACATTCATCTATTGGCATGGATTGTTTTAAAAATTTCCTGTACTATTTTCATCTATAATGCAGCAGTTTTCGGGAAATTTAGAAGAAAAAGGGTGTTTTTACTGCTTTCCTGTAATTATTATTAGGCTTCTGTATTGTATTCAACAGATAAAATTCTCTTTCGTATTCAGATTCACCTTCACAGGAAACTGTGCTATGGGTGTATGTAAGTGCCTATATAGCAGGTTAGTATCTTCTCAGAGTTGCTCTTGAAGGTTTGGCTTTTGCCTAATTTTTAATTACGTCTCCCAAACATTCTTACATTGATGCAGCTAGTACCCCGCACCCTGCAGCCCGAGGGATTTGTTGGTAGGTCTTGGGCCACCTTTGTCATCACTGATATTATTATATATTGTACTGATACATTGTTCTATAGTTAGCACTATGTTTTTCTGTTTAGTTCACAGTTTTGGCAGGTTTAGTGGGGATTTTTACTAAGAAGTCTCTTAATTATTCTAATGTCAGTTGGGAGACTTTATAATTATTATTGTCGGGTTTATAATATTTCCTCGCCATTTTCTATCACAAGTAACTGATTTCATTTTTATTTTCAGTTTCAGCTACTGGTGTGGTCATCAAGCAGCCACATGTGGTTCATTGTTTTAATTGTCAACTTCCTAGACATGTCAACAACTTAGATGTGACTCTTCCATGGAAGACGTTTGTCGCCTGGTATTTCAGACAGAATTCTAAGTGGGAAAGGGGCATAACTCTGGAAAAAATACAGCGGATCAAAAAATAAAATAGGAGGTGCACAATGCCATGATGTGATAAAGAATCACTGAAAGTTTCGTCAAAATCCATTCATAGGTTAAAGAGGAGTGGCGGATAAGAGAAAGTGTGACGCGGATGACGCAGACGACAAAAGTAATCCCTATATGTCGCTCCCCACTTCATGGGGCGGCGACACAATAACCATACCTCTTGTGTTTAGTGCAACAGATGCTGTTAAGATTTTATTTGCGGTGTATTGCTTTAGAATTTGGGGACTTCTTTGAAGTGTATTCTTTAATTAAATCCTGAAAGAAAGTTGTGGCGGCACCTGTTATTCCTGTTTCATCTTCTCCACCAGTTGTTTTTTCTATACATGACAGTAATATTTCTTTTATTTCAGGTCAAAAGCCAGTGGTTGGACAGCAATCTGTTGACGTGTCTCAGGTTACTAAAATAATTTGTCACATTTGCCATAGCAGAGATTTAGATGAAGAATAAGACTTCCTGTGGGCGGACAATGAATCACACATGAGTATGTCAGTGTAATATCAATTTTTCTTTGGTACTGAACAAAACCTTTCAACTTGGGTTGAAATAAATTTTTAAATGGATGCATCATAAATCAATTTACCTTTAACGCTTATACTTCTAAGATCAGTTAGTTTCATCAATAATTTGGCAAAAGTTTGTGGCTGATCTTTCCTCCGAGAACGAACATAATGTTTTAAGGCCTCTAAAACTGGTTCTTGCATTTTTTCAATATCATCAACATGCTGAAGACCAGAGCGATCTAAAAAGTAAAAGTAAGACTTTTTACAATGAGGGTAATGCCAGTTATTTTATGAAGTAAATGTTTTTAAGTATGCTTCTTCCACACACCTTTACAATATGCATACACCTTCAAGCTATAACCAACCAAGTGTTAAACTAGAGCAGTGTTGAGGGTGCATATGCCCCTGCCTGTACATCTTCATTGTGTGTGTAACCATACACTAAGGTTTCAAATCTCTACATTACAAACTTTGAAAGGAGTTGATTACACCATGAAGGTACCCTCAATAAGGTACTTTCAATTAAAAAGAAACACTGGAAATTTTCTCAGTCAATAAAGGGCAATAATTTGTTAAAAATATTTGTTATTCAAACTTTAGAGATGTTGCATATCTTCAAGGCATGTGTAACCACATCCTAAAGTTTAAACTCTCTATATTAGCAACTGTGGGAGGAGTTGATTACACCATGAACGTACCCTCAATTAAAAGACACATGAAATTCTCCAAGTTGAAAAAGGGCAATAACTGTGACAAAAACATACAGAGTGATCTGACCGTCTAACATGGTAATGGGCGGAATGTAGTTTTGCATTGTGCAAAATTTCAGATGGCTGTCTTGAAAGATGTGAATTCACTGTATAATACAACTTTGAGATGGGTGGACTGACTGACGAACTTGAGGAATACCACATACCCCTCACAGGTAGGAGGGAGTATAAAAACACCATGTTAATAATTGACATATGCAAGCTAATTTCCAAATCGTTTTAAAAAACTTATCACAGATGACAAGATGTCACAGACATATGAAGCTATAAAACATCTCAAAGTCTTCCCCTGATCATCTGATAAAGAGCTCACATTGTAACTCGTCAGTTGTTTATGCAACGTAACACTGAGGTAACCTTTTGGAAAAAAGTATTGTGATTCTTTTCTGCCTTCTATTTTTCTATGCAACCATGCTGTTTATGTACCAACAGAAAACAAATAGCACCAACTAATGTATGAATCACTTTGGCAATTAATGCATTGATTGTTGCTTTTTATATTGGCAGGAATTCTATTAACCCTACACCTAATGAACTGACTGGATCCACCCGCGTTATATACAAATTCAGAAGCTGAAAAAAATATATTTTTAAAATTTTTTTAACAAAGCCCATAATGATAATAAGCTTTTGTTGATTTTTTTTTTTAAATTTGAAAAAAATATTTAAAATAATGAATTTATATACTGTCTGCAGTAATGGATGCATAGCGCAACCTTTGTGGGTGAAATTCACAACCTATGTGGATGCAAAGCACAAACTTTGAGTCAAGCTAGTCCTGAAAGATTGTCAAGTCAGACTGTGAAAATATATGGAATTAGGAATTTATGTTGTCTTATTTTATCATATCCAGTAGCATGTTCACATATTTTACAATTGAGGTAACCACCATATAACCTAAACCATCGATCGCATGTTATTTCCAAGCCTGTAGGTCCACTTTCCACCAGTAGAACCTGGAATTCCAATTTCTACCACAGGAAATGGAATTCCCACTTCTGGTCGAAACTGAGATGCAGCATTTAAAACAGATCTAATTTTCTATCAGAAAGATGGAATTCCAATGTCAGCTGGTTGAACCAGATATTCTATTGGTAAAACCTGAAATTACATGTTCCACCAGGAGAACTTAGAATTCCAACCCATACAGGTCTACCAGATTCTAGTTTCTACCACAACTTATACATATTATCTGGTTCGTTGCTATTTGTTTATTGGTGTTTAAGGTCACTTTCAGGATCTATGGCTATCATGTCTGCAAAATAGGCAAGAAGTCAAGATTAGCCAATCGTGTTTACCAAAGTAAAGAAACTTTGCTCCACTTCCTGAGGTTCCTGTGAGGAACTAGTTCAGTACCAGATACTTTTGTGATGGCGACCATTACAGGAACCCTGCAAATGGTTCCCACCTGATAAAGCCCAGTATAATGGGTGAACACCTTGCAAATATTATGTTAAAATGGAACTTAATAATTAAATTATCAAGTGATTCTAAATCGATCGGGGTCATCCCTTTCCCCTGTGCAGTGTACTTGTGAAGTTTCATGGTACGAGGACAAAGTACTGTCAAATTGGGAGTCCTGGAACCACTTTTTGGTTGGAACAACCTGTGACTTTGACCTGTAACCTTTGTCCTCCAAAACTATTTACTGTATTTAGCCCTTTTCCCAAGGCAGTAAACATGTAAAGTTTCATGATCCTCGGCCTAAGTGTTGTTGTCAAGCTAAGAGTCTAGAAACCAAATCAGAAATTCCCTGTATGCTTGACCTTCGTCAACACATTGATAAGGGTCATCCCTTCCCCTTAACCAGTGCACCTGTGAAGTTTCATGATCCTAGGCAAAAGCATTGTCTAGTTAGTCTGGAAACCAAATAAGAAGCACCCTATAACCTTGATCATTTGACCACCAAATCGACAGGGGATCATCTTCCCCAAGGTAGTATAATTGCAAAGTGTGAAGATCATAGGCCAAAGCATTGCCAAGTTAGAGTCCAGAACAGGGGCAAAGTTTGACACAAATCTGCAAATCGATTCAGGTATAAATTTGTCCAAATCTCCAAGTAAGTGAATCTTAGTAGATTTGCATAAAAACTAAAATTTTGTGGAACACTTGTTACTTTCTGCATTATGGCTATTTCATGACCATAGTACATGTATAAAGTCAATTTTATCCAGCCGGTTTATAAGTCACACACTTCTAAACAAGAAGCCCCAGGGGGCCTGAGGGCGCTCACCTGACATGGTAGTCTAAATATCAAACCAGGGACTTGACTTGAATGAGCTGCATACGCCCTTCCTAAGAAAAGCATATACCAACTAGATGAAGCGATTGTGCCCACACAATACACAGGATTTTCCTTCTATTTTCAGTTCCTGCACTTTTACATCCCAAAATTGAGATAAACGCATTAAAAACAGATTTTTTTCCCCAAACAAAATATTTTCAGCCTTAAAAAAGCCCACCCGGACCCCAAATTTTCAGTGTAAAAAAAAAAATTTTTTTTGTCTTAAAATTGACCGAAACGCATAAAAAACAAAAAAAAAATTCCAGATTTTGGTCCAAAATTTTCCAAGTCCCACCCGGATCCAAAATTTTCAGTGTAAAAATAAATTTTTTTTATCTTAAAATTGACCGAAACGCATAAAAAAAAAAAAAAATTTCCATATTTTGGTCCAAAATTTTCCAAGTCCACCTGGACCCCAAATTTTCAGTGTAAAAAAAAAAAAAATTTTTTGTCTTAAAATTGACCGAAACGCATAAAAAACCAAAAAAAATTCCGGATTTTGGTCCAAAATTTTCCAAGTACATCCGACCCCAAATTTTCAGTGTAAAAAAAAAAAAAATTTTGTCTTAAAATTGACCGAAACGCATAAAAAACAAAAAAATGTCTGGATTTTGGACCAAAATTTTCCAAGTCCCACACGGACCTCAAATTTTCAGTGAAAAAAAAAATAATTTTTTTTTGGTCTTAAAATTGACCGAAATGCATAAAAAACAAAAAAAAAATTCCGGATTTTGGCCCAAAATTTTCAAAGTCCCACCAGGACCCCAAATTTTCAGTGTAAAAAAAAAAAAAATTTTTGTCTTAAAATTGACCGAAACTCATAAAAAAACAACAAAAAATTTCAGGATTTTGGTCCAAATTTCTAAGTCCAGAACGGGGCCCCAAATTTTCAGCCTAAATATGAACCCAGGGACTTGGCTTAAACAAACTTGAATCTCACCCCCCCCCCCCCCCCCCTCCCCCCTAAGGATGCTGCATACCAAATATCAAAAGATTCTTATTGGTAGATCTGAAGAAGATTTTTAAAGAATACCCCTTAAACTGCACTAATTTAAACATTTGGGCTACCATAGAGAGCCCAAATATGGACCCAGGCAATTGATTTCAATAAACATGTGAAACAACCTTCCAAAGATGTTATATGTGAAATTTGAAAGCTTTCTGAGGCATGCCAATCTGAGGCATGCCAAAGGAAGTGTAAGGCCATGTCAAAGAAGAATGTTGATAAATTCAAAGATTGTTGCTAACAGCAACAGTTTTTGAGGGAAATGAAAAGAAAATTGATAGATCCTATCTTTGTCACCCTGCATAAGCATACAAAGTTTCAAAACAACCTGATAATGAATGTGGAGCAGTGGTTTGGGAGAAAAGTAGTCTTACATGTTTTTCCCATTACCCACAGTGTTAAAAAATGCTGACTCAGCACTTTTTCAAAGTCCCCCAAAAAGTACCCCATGATACAACCGATAGCAATTTTTTTTGACCATTCCATTCTGTTGGTCCTAAGGAAGCTTCACACCAAATAAGAATTCTCAGTGCCGTGTAGTTTTGGAGATATGGGCGTTTTAATTTTTTTCTATTTTTAGCTCCTGCGGTTCCCATGGGGCGACGGGGAAAAAAAATTGGGGCATAAATTAAGTACTTATGACCCACTAAGCCCTCATATCAAATTTGGTTCAAATCTGCCTCTCGGTTTGGAAAATAGAAATTTTGGCAGTGGCAAAAATTCTTGCCCCACCCATAACGAAGGCAAATAATGCCCGACAAACTTCTCTTGAACAAACTTGATTCTAAACCTCAAAAGGACTCTGTATACCACATATCAAGTCTCTGCTACTGGTGGCTCATTAGAAGAAGATTTTCAAAAAATTTGGCCATTTTTTAGCCGAAACCTAATTTGCATAAAAATCAAAATGCCCCTATATAACCACTACTTATATGAAATTTAATTAAAATGTGGCCAGTGGTTTAGGAAAAAGAAGCTCAAACACCATCTTCATGCAGGACGCTGGACGGACGATGGACGAAGAGTGATAAGAAAAGCTCACCATGACTTTCAGTCAGGTGAGCTAAAAATGAAAGTGTCAATGACACTGTAGCTCAACTTGACAAGCTTGAACTTGGTAAGTTATAAGTGAAATGGCAAAATTGAAGATCATTGGTACAAAGGTTATTTAGTGAAATTTCAACATAACAGCATTGTGTGTGCACAACGTCAGAGTAATCCATGCATTTTTAAATGGAAACTGTAAGACTGGCTAAAGGAAGAATGTTGATACACAAATGCAGTATGTTCAGTGGTTATTGTAAATGGCAACTTTTTTCACAGAAATGAATGCTAATCAATAGCTCTTATCTAAAGGTCATGCCTGATGAGCACGCCAAGTTCAAAAACAATCCTATCATAAATGTAGCCTGTAGGCCATGTCAAAGAAGAATGTGGATAAATTCAGATTGTTGTTTTTGAGGGAAATGAAAAGAAAATCGATAGATCCTATCTTTGTCACCCTGCATAAGCATACAAAGTTTCAAAACAACCTGATAATGAATGTGCACTCTGAGACATGCCAAAGGAAGATGTTAATGCACAAATGCACTAAGTTTGAAGGTCATTGCTTGTGGCAATGTTTTTTTCTCTCTTTTTTATGGAAATTCATAAATATACCCTGCAGTGAGTGCAAAAGAGGCTGGTGATAACGACAATAAGTTTATAAAGGAAATGAAAGTGTCAATGACACTGTAGCTTAACTTGACAAACTTGAACTTGGTAAGTTATAAATGAAATGACAAAATTGAAGATCATTGGTACCAATGTTATTTGACGAAATTTCAACATAACAACATTGTGTGTGCACAACGTCAGAGTAATCCATGCATTTTTAAATGTAAACTGTAAGACTGGCTAAAGGAAGAATGTTGATACACAAATGAAGTATGTTCAGTGGTTATTGTAAATGGCAACTTTTTTCACAGAAATGAATGCTAATCAATAGCTCTTATCTAAAGGTCCTGCCTAATGAGCATGCCAAGTTCAAAAACAATTCTATCATAAATGTGGCCTGTAGGCCATGTCAAAGAAGAATGCTGATGCATAAATGCAATAAATTCAAAAATTGTCGCTAACAGCAACAGTTTTTGATGGAAATGAAAAGAAAATCAATAGCTCCTATCTTTGTCACCCTGCATAAGCATACAAAGTTTCAAAACAACCTGATAATGAATGTGCCCTCTGAGGCATGCCAAAGGAAGATGTTAATGCACAAATGCACTAAGTAGAAAGTCATTGCTTGTGGCAGTGTTTTGGGGGTTTTTTTGTATGGAAATTCATAAATATACCCTGCAGAGAGTGCAAAAGGGACAAGTTGATGCACAAATGCATCAAGTTCAAAGGCTGGTGATAACGACAATTTTTTATGGAAATGAAAAAAAGCAATAGCTCACATCTAGAAGTCACCCTGAACACACATACCAAGTTTCAAAATGATCCAATCATAAATGTGCCCTGAAGGGTGTGTTAAAGGGAAATATTGAGGTCTGACTAAGCTAAGTTCAAAGGTCAGTGGCAACATTTTTTGACAGAAATGGAAGAAAATCGACAGCTCCCATATAGATGCCACTCCACACAAGCACACCAAGTTTGCAAGCGATCCAATCATAAATGTGCCCTGCAGGGTGTGCCAAAGGGAAATATTGATGCTTAAATGCACTAAGTTTTTACTAAGTTCATCAGAGGTTGTTGCCAATGGCAACTATTTTTGACAGAAATGGAAGAAAATCAATAACTCCCATCTAGAGGTAACCCCAAACAAACATACCAAGTTTCAAACCATCCTGATCAGAAATGTGTCCTGTAGTGCATGCCAAAGGAATATATTGATGCCTGACTAAACTAAGTTCAAAGGTCGTTGCCAGCAGCAACATTTTTTGATGGAAATGGAAGGAAATGATAAATTTATACCAATTTGTATATTTTTATACTTACCAATGGCCCAGACATAGCTGGTGCTAACTCTAAAATATCTAGGGCCAAACACAAATTTTGCCTCCCAATCCCCAAAATTTGCATGCAAAATCGAAAATTAGAAGTCCTAACTGGTCCTCCATACATTTACCCTCTGCACATGCGCAGACGTCAGGAAGTGACCGGAATTGGTGCCAACACCATTCTTTGTAAAAGAGAGTATTACATAATAATTCAGCGGGGAGGTATGAGTGCCCACTCATGGGAGGGCCCTTCCCATCTGGGCCATTGGTAAGTATAAAAATATACAAATTGGTATAAATTTATATTTTTACAGAGTATACCAATGGCCCAGACAGAGCTGAATCATAAATAGGTGGAGGGCTTAAGGCTTCTGAAATAATTCCAATCCTGCAATCCATAATGAAGGAACTTACGTGTAGAACAGTTAGGAATTACATGTATGTCTCTCTATACAGTAATAGAGGAGACATATTCTAAACAAGGAGCCCAATGAAGTAATTCCTTAATGTAAGTATGAAGACAAGTTCCTAATTTTCCAAGGCTAGCCCAGACAAAGCCCCCAAAATTAAGATGGCGTATCTGAGAATAAGAGAAAATCTCCCACAAACATATGCCTTACAATAACATTTCAGCTGTATGCAGGATATAAATACGGCTAAAAACAGCATCCTTCAAAGATACATACATTTTAAGCCAGATTATGGGTAAAAACACTCCCCCCCCCTTTTGAAGAAACCTTCAAAATAAAAAAGGGGGAGAGCTCTGGAAACAATAAGAGCAGTACCCAACAACAATATAATTAATCGTTGAACATGCACTCAGGTATTAATTGAAGATTAATAAATGGTGCTTAACGTTACTTCAGAAGTTATGGCTATAGCGATGATCCTGGAAATTAATATCGCACAGTAAATAGCATACACCACAGACAACATACACAGATACATTGAAAACCGGTGATATAAAATATAACATACACATATCTAATCAAGCCACACTGAACGATTCCTGAAGAGAAAGCACATTTCCTACATGATCCATAAGCGGCCACTGTACAATAAATTCCAGTAACAACACTCTCCAGCGTGAATAATCCGATATCTATGATCGTAAAAGCACGTGTAATATGAGTACCAAACAAAATAGAAACTTGGATCTAGAGATGTACAAAGGTATGATTAACAGGCTCCTACACGGACCGCCCCCAAAATAAATTATTATTTGAAGTTCCACCGAATACAATAAAGCGTTAGCCTAATAATAATAATGCACGATCGCATA
This sequence comes from Pictodentalium vernedei, assembly GCA_031216915.1. Classification (NCBI taxonomy): domain Eukaryota; kingdom Metazoa; phylum Mollusca; class Scaphopoda; order Dentaliida; family Dentaliidae; genus Pictodentalium; species Pictodentalium vernedei. The sequence goes on from CM062294.1 coordinate 306,481,423, forward strand.
TATATTAGCATGTAATCACCTGAATACCAGTTAACTGGTTATGGAGCCTGCGAGGTACTCAAGAGCAGCAATTTAATTGTGATGATTTATAAATAAACGCTTGTATATAGCAAATCAACCAAAATAATAGGGCATTAATTCTGCTAAAAAGCGGATGAGACCATGAGGTCGCAACAAAACACTACATAAATGCATAAAATGCATGTATTACAATAATAAAGCTTGCGGGAAGAGAACTACGTCTTGCCCGGTAATTGCTTATAACACATAAGGAAGTGTCTGAGTGTGGGGTGGGGGGTGGGGGTGGGGGGAATTCGAAGATATAGGAACCGCAATGGTTCTCTCACGGTGGGGGGAGGGGGAGGGGGGGAATTCGAAGTATAACGAAATCCCGCACCCATATTATTTAATCGTACCTGTGTCAGTTAAGATAAAAAACATAGAAACCGAAATGGCTCCCTCACGTCTAACCGACTCCATATGCCACTATGGACAGAGAGGAACAAGAAGAATAAAACATCCCCTAAAAGAAGACCCTCTCTGGGAGAAAGCTTCTGGGGAGCATCACATAAACGACACTTGGGAATACTGATCCAAGATTCTTGTGACAAGAGAGGCTCTACCAGTAGGATTCACTGTTTAAACTTAAACATAAGCTATAGAATCAAATGAATAGGAGGATACACATATCCTATTATTTCTCCCCATGAATTTGCAGAGAGTCTACTGTCTGCGCTCAATAATCTGGCCATGGCGACACAAATGACGGTCACAGTTGTTCCGATGCGTCGCAAACTAAAGAATCATGGAGTGATCCCACTGGTAGCAGAACTGTACAAATAAACGCATGCTGAGCGTCCATACATATGAAACAGGCGACCTTTCCGAGGAGCAAGTCTGCTAGTATGTTCAGACAACCTGGTATATGACGGATAGAGAGACATGAAAATGATTCTCCGTTCCTGGTTCCTGATGTACGCTACCACTATTGGGTTGTTCAACAAACTCTGAACAAGCGGGAACACATTGATATAGCACTAACAATATTGACATCATTCTTGATGATTATGTGTTTCTACAGGAACCGAGGGTCTCAGACCCCTGCAATTATAGTCTGTAGGACTCAGGGCCGTGCTCCAAACTATTGACTCATACCCGTCATAATCGTGAAAGCCAGATCTGGCAGTTGCAGCGGAACTAATGAGTTAACCACTGAAAATCTGCCTTAATATGAACCTTTTTGTTTTCTATATCTGTTAAAACAATACTGGTCCTGAGCGAATGTGTTGTCACACTCCAGTTCTGTGTAAGAATATCTGGAGGGGGCGTGTGCCCATCTAAACAAGATGCGCAACCACTCAGCACATCTCCATCAGTCGCATAAAACTAATTCGTTCTGGATAATGGCAGAACCAGTTTGTTATGAGACATTACCAAGTTAATATTCGAGAGACAGCACAGGGCACTATCTCCAAACCAAAGGTATCCTTAGATCTATGCTTATAGCATAGTCAATCACTCGAACACTCATTTAACCGACTAAATGATAACCATAAATAAACTTTTAGAGCTTTGATAAACTTGTTATTGGAGAGACTCTGATTGGAGAGACTCTTATGCAAGGATTAGACGGAAGCATTGTCCATCAGACATTAATTTAGATGTGGTTCTCTCGGAAAGATAGCCGCAGGCCTTCCGAAACCACACTTCTGAACTACTAGTCTCTGTAACAGTTATACAGATTGATGCTCATCTTGATAACCATCCGTCAACCACAAAACAACAGTGGTCTTAACTCACACCTGTAGTACCTGCAAGGCCTACGGAAGGAGGAACTGCGTCTCATTCGCGAAGAGCCTCGACCCAGCAGTTTAGGGGCGTCTGACTGGAAGTCTCGATCAGAACTAAGCCCCGTATTCAAGTCGCTATATGACGATCCCTAGAGTAATTATAGGAGAGTAAACTATACCCTCACGAGGAGTCCTTATAGGCGACCTTCTGTCTAGGGACGTCTTCCCTTACTCCTTTCTGCTAATGCGTGTCAAATATACGTCGACACAAGGAGCAGAGTACTGATGCTTTCTTGTAGCTTGTTCATAAACCAATGAAAGCTTATCGTCAAAAGCTTGGTGTCCGGAAACCGAAGCAACTCTAAGAGAGTTTTTCACCTTGTCATCTATTAAGGATGATGACGCAAGAGCTCTGTCACGTCTATTTAACTCCGAATTAGCAACTTGTTAAGACAGAGTTATGCGTGATAAATATATAGCCCTGGAAAGGACTCTAAATGAGGTACAAACGTCCTCCAATTCCTTTCCGTAGAGACGTAGCACCACAGTTCTTAAAGGTGATCTGCTTAATACAGTGAGTCTAAATTCACTCTGAATGAATAAATGTCATCTCAATTATGACCAAGCGAATAATGTATGACGAAGGTAAGGCCATAGCCAGGTCCTTAGCCTACTCATTCAAATGCAGAGGAACTCTCAATACATCTTCACTGTTTTCCGACCAGCGGAACTACAGAAGAAGATGACAAGAAATCGCCTTACTTCTTTCAACTGGAAAGTTGAATGTGAAGTCGTCTAAAAGGCCAAAAGCCTGCGACACCTGTCTATACTTAACCGGAAAAGACATTCCTTCTCTTTTTCTGGATAATTTAGCGTGCAACAACACTAGAGGTTTCTTGTAAATAGAACTCATTCAGGGTAGTGTTGATGGAATAAATCCTCTCAACCCTGTATTGTTCCGCATGTGGAGGGTAAATCCCCTCCATATCCCTTCATCATCCGCCTGAATCAGTTGAAATCACAGTCAACGGCATCTGAATGCGCAGATAACTGGACCGACCCAGCACCATGTGACAGCTCAGATATTGATACTGCCGTTGATTGCTACTGCACTTGCTGGGATGCTGCAAGGAGCTGCGCATCTGTGTCAGCAAAACCGTAACAGAGGCCTAAGGAGCAGCAGTCTTCTGGCCGCCGTCTGCTCCCGGGACAGTATGTCTGAGATGGCACTTTCTCTGGACGTCCCGATATATGAGGCCTCGTCTAAGCTATTGAATAGTGCTACTTTCGAGCTGTCGCAGCATTCTGATTCTCAGGAACAAACTCAGGGAAGAATAGATGCATAAGCGCTATCGCCACCCTGTTGTTCCGAAAGGGAAGGGTAATTCTCCTCCAAATCCTTTTCATCCTCCAACTGAATCAGATTATACTCACAGTCAACGGCATCTGAACGCGCAGATGACTGGACCACCTTCCAACAGCTCAAGTTCTGAGACTGCCGCCATCTGCTTCTGCATTTGCTGGGACGCTGCGATGAGCTGCGCAATCTGCGACAGCAAGTCCGTTACGAAGGCCTAAGGAGCAGCGGTCTTCTGTGGCATGGCCGCCGGCTGCTCCTGGGACAGTGTGTCCGAGATGGCTCTTTTCTGAGGACGTCCCTATAAATGAGACCTCGTCTCCTTGGCTACTGTATGGTGTGACTTCACTGACGAAGAGTGACTTTCTCGGCAATGCAGGCTGGATATCAGAAGGCATGTAGCCAGTGTGCGGTCGTGTGTGCTTTGGTAGATATTGAAGAAGCTGTAATTATAGCCGACCCTGGCTATAAACTGAATGAAGCATCCCGAACGGGAGGCGTGGACGTATGCTCTGACTGACGCAAGTTCCGAACCATAACATCTGGTCCCAGATGTTATAATAAAAGAGAGAGAGGGGGGGCCCCCTCTCTCGCTCGCGGTCCTTCAGACCTCGCCGAGCTTCTTGATGAACTTGCCGGCTTCTTCCTTTCCGTTGTCGCAGGGTGAGCCTTATATTGATATTATATTATAGTGCTCGCTCTACCCTTTCCATTCTCCTTGACCGCAACGGACACACCCGGCGTCACAGTACCCTCAGGCGGTGTACCACTTCACCGGTCGAGCTAGCTGGCGACAGGGATTTGAAACCACACTGTGGTTTATTTCCCTCTCTAATATTCATGAGCACTTTTGCCGCTAGCTCTGATTGACTAATTAATGCGACGACGGAAGCACACTATCTGACGGCGACACGTAAACATCACCATGTTCTTGTTCCTCTGTAAATATAAACTAATAAACTAGAGCAACCTAAGGCGAGAGGACCAGCAGCAGCGTCTCATTACGAGAGGACCGGCAGTGGTCACTCGTTAACAACGTACCGTGACACCCGTCAGCAACGTTTGTCATCCCATACGACACATATATGAGTAAGAATTAGTAGAAGTACATTGACTACAAGCAAGGCAACCTACAAGAAAATAAGAGGAACGACTTCCTCACCTTGCTTAAGAGCAATATGCTTACATAATGAAGCAGACTAAGTCGATTGTACTCCCACCAATTCCACATTACATACAAATAAAAAGATACATAACAAAACCATTCAAAATATAAATCGAAAAATAGTTTACACCAAAAAATTTTTCGAAAAATTTTGACAACAGCCCAAGTTCCCAAAGGGAATGAAGAGGCCAAATGTATCCCAAAAGAGCCCAAGTGTGGACAAAATTATTTTTTTCCTCCCAAAAATTAACTGCCACACTACGTGACTGTATAATGTATTTTACAACAGACCTACCATATCAGAAATAGGAACCTACACATAAATAACAAACGTTGCTAATGTAAACAACGTCAAACTGAAAACCGGAAACGAGACCCCACGAAACACGGCCCGAAGTCAGTAACAGATTTTTGAACTATCCGATGTAAGGCAAGATCTTCATCAGAAGAAAAAACGATACATTGGAACTATGATGCATGACTAAAAACGCCTAAACACCCTAAGGGTGAGGACGTGATCCTGGGGAAATATAGAAAAAACTTTGTGTATAACACGTTAAACTCCCAAGAAATTTTATATAAAAATTTTTAAAAACAAGCCAAAAAGCTTGGGAGTTTAACAGGGGGGATCAAGGGAGGTTAGGGAAGGAATACTTAACCAACAGTGGAAAAATCATTATCAACAATGATGACGTCAGGCTCATGTATAAATATTATAAAATTACAGCCCCGCACGTTTTCAAACCACCATTTCATCCTTCCTTCATCCAATTGTGTCCTTGGATCCGCCAATTTAACCATTGATTTGTGTCTGGCATCATTATTAATTGAGATTTAAAAGCACAAAAGTCAGTTTGTTGTTATCTGACAAGGGCCAAACAAAGAATGGTGTTGGCGCCAATTCCGGTCACTTCCTGACGTCTGCGCATGCGCAGAGGGTAAATGTATGGAAGACCAGGTTAGGACTTCTAATTTTCGGTTTTGCATGCAAATTTTGGGGATTGGGGGGCAAAATTTGTGTTTGGCCCTAGATATTTTAGAGTTAGCACCAGCTATGTCTGGGCCATTGGTATACTGTGTAAAAGTATCAGTAGCTCCCATCTAGAGGTCACTCCAAACAAGCATGCCAGATTTCAAAGCAATCCGATCATAAATGTGCCCTATTGGGTGTGCCAAAGGGAAATATTGAGGTCTGACTAAACTAAGTTCCAAGAACGTTGCCAATGGCAACATTTTTTGATGGAAATGGAAGAAAATCGATAGCTCCCATCTAGAGGTCACCCCAAACAAGCATACCAAGTTTCAAAGTGATCCAATAATAAATGTGCCCTGCAGGGTGTGCCAAGGGGAAATTTGGATGCATAACTGCACTAAGATCATCAAAGGTCGTTGCCATCGGCAACATTTATTGGCAGATATAGTTATTGGCAGATATAGAAGAAAATCGATAGCTCCCATCTAGAGGTAACCCCAAACAAGCATACCAAGTTTCAAACCGATCTGATCAAATATATCCTCTGTATGGTGTGCCAAAGGAGTATATTGATGCTTGACTAAACTAAGTTCAAAGATTGTTGCCAGAGGCAACATTTTTTGACAGACAGAAATAGAAGAAAATCGATAGCTCCCATCTAGTGGTCACCCCAAACAAGCATGCCAGGTTTCAAAGCAATCCGATCATAAATGTGCCCTGTAGGGTGTGCCAAAGGGATATATTGAGGTCTAACTAAACTAAGTTCTAAGAACGCTGGCCGCGGCAACATTTTTTGACAGAAATGGAAGAAAATCGATAGCTCCCATCTAGAGGTCACCCCAAACATGCATGCCAGGTTTCAAAGCAATCCGATCATAAATGTGCTCTGTAGGGTGTGCCAAAAGGAAATATTGAGGTCTGACTAAACTAAGTTCTAAGAACGTTGGCCGCGGCAACATTCTTTGACAGAAATGGAAGAAAATCGATAGCCCCCATCTAGAGGTCACCCCAAACAAGCACGCCAGGTTTCAAAGCAATCCGATCATAAATGTGCCCTGTAGGGTGTGCCAAAAGGAAATATTGAGGTCTGACTAAACTAAGTTCTAAGAATGTTGGCCGCGGCAACATTTTTTGACAGAAATGGAAGAAAGTCGATAGCCCCCATCTAGAGCTCATACCAAACAAGCATGCCAGGTTTCAAAGCAATCCGATCATAAATGTGCCCTGTAGGGTGTGCCAAAGGGAAATATTGAGGTCTGACTAAACTAAGTTCTAAGAACGTTGGCCGCGGCAACATTTTTTGACGGAAATGGAAGAAAATCGATAGCTCCCATCTAGAGGTCACCCCAAACAAGCATACCAAGTTTCAAAGCGATCTGATCATAAATGCGACCTGTGAGGTGTGCCAAAGGAAATTGTGGACGTACGTACGTACGTAGCTCAGCTTGACTTTGTCAAGTTGAGCTAAAAATGATCCCCAAATTAAGGGTTTATCTTGTACATCAGTAGGATAGACTATCCAAATTTGGGATGAAAAACTCTAGCGATGTTCTGGGCAGCTGAGTTTGTAAACAGTTAACAACTGAATAAAATTTACTGCACTCGCTACCTTATGTTCAGTTGAAACCAATATCTTTAATAAAGCATTTTTTTTACAAATATGCAGTGTTATTTTATTTTGATTCAAAATCACATTACACAGACAGCTCAGACATGAGGGAAAACAATTAAGTGCCAAGAATTTTTCTTCGAAAAAAATATTTCACAAGTCTTCACTGTGGTGTTTATTTTCCTTTGTTCAAGAATATTAATTAACCCTTTACCTAACCTGAAAAGCAGACGACACTTGCAAATAAAATTCTTGAATCACTACTTTTTTCATTTTTTGTCTCAAAATGAGCTCGTTCCATTGAGGGGTCATATCCTATGTTTTTGAGGCAAAAAATGAAAAAATAATGAAAATTAATTGGCGATGTTTGAGAATAGTGCTGGCCGGTTTTGTCTGTTACGTTGGGTAAAGTGTTAATACAGCTGTTTATGGCATGCGGGCACTTCGCACCCTGCATTTTCCTCTCCATTGTTGGGGTTCTTCTTACGACCTACTGTATTTTAAGTGTTGATAAATATACCCAGCTGTATGTTTGTGTTAGTAATTAATTTTCATGCAAGTGGCCATTATTGTTTGAATGGATTATTATTGTGCAGGCTTCCCTTTTCCTTTTTTCTGTTTCTTCATCATGTATGCACATACATGTATCCCTAAAACTGCATCTGATGTGATATGTGGATTACACAGTTTTTAGAGGGTTAAGATTTAAATACAAGATTTATTTGAATTCATTATTAATATCTGAAATAACATCTGTAAAAAAAAAATATTTGAAGTTACAAAAAAAAGTTCAGTTTGAGATTGCTGGTTGTCATTTTTTTTAAAACTGGTTCCAAAAGAGGCAGGAACATCTATCTTACCCAATGTCTTCAGCGCCACTGAATGGCTTATTAATAATCCTAAGTTCAAAGTTCACAATGAATGTGTTGATGGAAATGTTGATTAACTTGGATCCAGGTTTTTATCTGTTTCTGAGATGGATAGAATAAATAAAACATACACTCCCTATAATGATTTTGTGAGTAATTTTATTATCTGCGCACAAAAATGTGAGATTGCATACACAAATGTATCAAAGTATTCATCCCCTAAATTTGATGCACTCCCATAATTTTCAACTTTCAAATTGCTGGTACAAGTATACTTAGTAACTTACGCAACTCAAAAGTTCTTGATGTGATCACTGGTTGAATGTCACTCTGACTTATACAACAGTTACACGTAAAAAAAAAAGCAGAAATTAAGCTGAAAACTAAAAACTGGGGAGGAGGTGGGAGGGGGGGGAGGGTGCGACTAACTTGTATAGTACCAGAAATTTTTTTAACAAGAGCACTGTTTACCGTTCCACAGTACTCCCAGTAGGCTTTTTCGAATTGCATATAATTGTGCATAGGTAACTATTGTTTTCATCCAACCAATAACATCGTACCGAACCCTGATTCGAATTTAACTTGTATTTTAGTATGACTGAGACACAAACCAAGTTTGGTGCTGATCTGCAAATCTAAACTCAAGCTCAAAACCGAAAACCAACATGATGACGAAAACGTGAAATTTCCAAGTCGAACAGGGCTTAACTGTTGTAACAAGTTTGAAAAACATTGGACAACAAATGGATAAGAAATGCTTCGGACAAAAATGTGACTGTATAATTTCTAAGTAAGACTGTACAGTAAATCTGGTTAAAAAAAATCTAATCATACTCAAAACCACATTTGCACAGGTTCATATTTTTTCAAACGGCGCATAAAGAAATAATATGACTCAATTTTAATTATTTTACAACTTTCATTGTGGGCGTGGTTTAGACAATTATTGAAGAAGCTTGCACACGATCGAATACAAGGCCACCTACTGGAATTGACAGTTTCAGAAATGAAACAAGTCAATATTGTTGTTCGAGGCATTTTATTTTTTAGTAAAGAAAGAATACTTACCTCATTAACAAAAGCGCATATAGTTTTTTTTAAATAAAAGCTTACAACAATTTCTTAAAGCAATTTCCAAACTATCTCAATTTTCATAATAATTTTGGAAATTACTTTTCATATCTGCAAGCCTGGAGATGGTCTGTCAAGTTGCTTTGCAGTATGATTCCTAGGATTCGCATGAGCTCCATTTCATGAGAATCCACATAGATTAAAAGTTGGCAAAATTTTAAACCTTTGGAAACAAAATTGTTAACGCTCTGTGATCATGACCTTTTGACTCCAAATTGATTGGGGTCATCCCTTTCTCCTAGGCAGTGTACCTGGTGAGGTTTCATGATCCTAGGCCAAACTGCATTGCCAAGCTAGAGTCCGAAAACAAAAGCAGACAGAGACATAACATGACATTCACCTTTGACCTCCAAATCGATAGGAATCATCATCCATTTCCTTTAGGTAATGTACCTGTTAAATTTCATGATCTTAAGCCAAAGGGTTGCCAAGTTAGAGTCTGGAAATCAACTTGGAGAGTCACGATTTTGAGTTAGATCCTTAGGACCGGTGACTTTTGACCACTATATCAATAAGGTTCATCCCTTTTCCAAGACAGTTACCTATGAAGATTCATGATCTAATGACAGAGCATTAACAAGTTAGCATCCAGAAACGAAATCAGATGGAGGGACACACACACAACGAGAATGATCACTACATGGCTCCTGCCTATTAGCAGGGCCCTAACGAGAAGCCCATATTTATGCCTTACATAAAAGTGCAACAAAAAAGTTTTTATATTCTTAATATCAGCTATGTATTGAGCTAGAAGCAAATGATAATCTGTTAAAATAGACAAAACAATTAATGATGAACAAATTCTTTGGATGTAAAACAATCTGAACATTTTTTTCCAATGATTTCCATGCAGCGTCTCTTTTGGAAACCTGGAAATTTGATTCATCATTTTCTATCTGGTAATGTGAAATATCAACAACAAAAATACTTTGTTTCATAGACACTACAGCATACCAGGAAACTGCATCCAATGTTGTTGTTTTTTTATTTCAGAAATGAAACAAGAGCAATGGCAGCCATACTGAATTGGCTAGCTGGACCAAAATCAAAAGGAAGCATTGTGTAGTCATCCACAAGTAACATCTAAAATTATGATTTGATCAAGTAAGCGGTTCTTTAGTTATTGGATGGAAACCTAAAGTTAACAGATGGACGATGGACGACAGATGCACAGATGGATGGACGGACAGACATGGTGAAAAATAATCCCCCCCCCGAGAGGGTCGGGGCATAAAAAATTATTACCTGACCAACTTGCAAATTTCAGACTTGAGACACACAGCAATTATTCTCCAATAGACATTGTCAGCATTGAAATATAAAGAACACATTTTTCATTTTTTTTGAGGATTAATACATTTCTAACAGCTGGAAAGTGTGTTTGTTTAGTGGTGTTTAACAACATTTTCAACAGCCAAAGGCATATTCTGTTGCACAGTTTGAAGGGTGGAGGAAACCAGAGTACCCAGGGAGAACTAACAAACAACGGTGAGTAACTGATACTACCTTACTATCTCAGCACAAGCATGGTTATGAGAGGTTGAAGGAAAGTGTGCTGATGCAGAGTTGTATGCCTTAGAAAATAGTGCAAATGTGCTCCAATATAGGCAATTGGGATGAAGTGCCTTGCCCAAGAAAATAATGCAGTCCAGTCTAACCAATGAGCCAATGTACTCTTCACAGTTGGCAGTTTTCTTTTTTTGGCATAAAATCACCCAAAATATTCTTTTTACAGCCCCCCCCCCCCCCCAAAAAAAAATCGCCCTATGGACCCCGCCACCCCAACCCCAGTAATTTTTTTTTCTCTGCATAAAATCACTCTAAATACTTATGCACATTTTAACCCTTTACCCAACGCAGATGATTTCAAAATTTATTATTTTAAATATCATTAAATTTTTTTCAAACAATTTCAGCAAAACCATATCATGTGACCCCTTTTTGGAATGAGCTCATCGAGCTCGTTCCAAAGAGGGGTCACATGATATTGTTTTGTTGAACATTTTCGAAAAATAATATTTTTTCAGCTGCTGAATTTGCATATTACGCGGGCGGTTGCGGGCGATTTGTTGGGTAAAGGGTTAAAGAATAAAAAACACTTCCCCTGCCCAATGTCCCCCTCCCCCCATGCCTCCCCTCCACAATTTTATTTTCACACAGAAAATTACATGAAGTACTTTAAACATGTTTTAAAGGGAAAAAAACACTCCACCATAACCCTCCTACCCACCCACCCCAGACATGATCTACCTTCTTTGTTATTATGATTGTATGCCAAATGTGAATCTGCTTTTTTATGCATAGTTGGAGTTATCAGTTATCAACCAGAAACTAAAACTAGGGAGCCCAGTTATCAACCTAGAGACTTGACTAGGAACAAACTTAAATCTGACCCCTCCCCAACCCCCCCCCCCCCCCCCCCCCCCATGATGCCATATACCAAATACCAATAGATTTTGAATGATGGATCTGAAGAAGGGTATTTTTCAAGATTATTCATCATATTACACTAAGTTAACATTTGGGCTCCCAGAGGAAGCTCAAATATTAAACCCATTAATATGAAATTGACCCTCCTCCCATGATGGTTGTAAACCAAACTATTAAGGCATTCTATTTTATTTCATTCTGGCATAAATGGCGTAAATAACTTTGGACTTGCATTAATGGGGTTCCTGCAGGTTAGGACTTATAAAATTCAAGGCTATTCTTTGAATCCAACCCCTTGTGGGAACCCTGATTAATGGATATATCACCTCTATGCGAATGACTAGAAAGATATGTACCTCCACTTGTGAGGCAAATTGCACTCAATAAAGAGAATTCTGTGCTGTCCACCTCCATGTTCTTGAGAGATGATGCAAAATTGAAAATAGTATTGGCTAGTGGACCAAATCCTCCCACCTCAAGCTGCTCTCTGAATACATTGCCGGTTTCATACACCAAAGCATCCTTTTCTACATCATACCGAGTGCACAATCTTAGAATCTACAACAAAAAGTATTACTTTATAACAAAATGTAGAATTCAATGTTATGGAGTATGTATTATCTAAATACAGAAGGATTATTTACAACAAAAAAGAACAAGCCAAACCAAACACAAAGTTATGACATTCAGGAATTTCCACCTAATCAGAATCACTCATCACAGTAGAAATTGGCTTAACAAGCAGAAATCACATGGCTTGATTTTACCAGAAGCTACTTCAACAGTAAACTGGGGTACTATTTACAAAATCATACTTATCAACTATGTGAAACTTTACGTGAATTGTTGGGTGCTAGAAGCCCATATTTGGGGTACACTAAAAAGTGTTGATAGCGTGCTTCTTAAAAGGCTTCATATTGTGTGAATTACTTCATATTCAGTTAGAGGCAAAAATAATCAGTTTAGGCTTAATAAAATTAAAAATCTGTTTCTCAGGCCCTCCCACATGGTCCTTTTCACTGCCGCATGCTCTCTTTTTATGACCAATGCAAACTTGAAAAAATAAAAATTAAATGGTTTATGTCTGATATTTTACACAAGTTAATAAAATTGATAAATTTGTCCCTTGAGTGCAACAAGGCTTTGCAATGCTTTAGCATTGCAAAGCCTTGTTGCACCCAAGGGACGAAATACACCACCACCCTTGCTATTCTGTAGATTATGAGGCCAAAAACATAAAATAAACCAAGAATATGAACTTCTGATGACAATAGAAGTAATTACAAAAATAAAATATAAAATAAAAAAACGCCCGCCCGCATGCAATTTTACAAAACTTGGCCTGAGAAACAGAACATCTACTTTGTGTGGCCTTAGATGAATTTGATTTTGTTACAGTTTATTGGAAAGTGCCTCACTTTACAATAACTTTAAGAAAACAATTTCAGCTGAACATATTTTGACTACCAAAAGCAATCTTGCTCTCTACGAGTTACAAGATGTGTTCTTTAACTCTTGAAGGCACAATTCTGACTTTGATGACTTTTTATTGCAACAAAACATGTGCCACAGCATGCGGTCTCTGGGTAAACCTCAGAGTTGCATTCCAAATATGCTGACAGTTGTTTCTTGGCAGCCAAGACTAGCCTACAAAGAACTGTGAAGCCAAAGAATGCACACTGTCAATTCATAACAATATATGTATAAAAACTTCCAGGCCTTTAAGGGTTAAAAAACATTGTGATAGTCAGCATTCTTTGTAAACTTCTACAGCCTGGCCCATGATTTGTAAGCAATGAAACTATTTTTTATTAGAGATGGGCAACTGACCAATTTTTCGGTTTGGTTTCAGTGTTTGTTCCAAAACCAAAATACTGAACTGTCACAATAACAAAATACCATTATTTCAATAATTTGAGATTTTTCAACTCCGGAAGATATTTTGACACCACTGCCACATCAAAATGACCGTAGATCACATGAATATGCCAAGGTATGCTTTTAAAAACCAACATATTCCAACAGATCACATATAAGAGCATGTATTATGTGAAACAGGTTTAATGTGACTTGTTTTTGTTTTACATTAAATATGTTGAAAATAGATGACATAAAACAGCAGAAACAGTTTAAACGTTTAGTGTTTCCAAAAACCTTTTCATCCTCCAAATTAATGACTTAATCAACATATACAGTTCTTTTTCCTCACCCATTTATTTATAAAATTAAATATTAATCCTTCTTTGCAGTATTTAACCTGCACAAGACCAAAAAAAAATAATCTATTTTAAAGACTTTCATACAATGTTGTGCACATAAAGTGTGTGGAGAGTGAATTTACACTAAAACACATGCAATGTGAAGCTTCCACCTGGACAATAACATTAAATTTCAGTGAGACCACATAACAAAGACAAGAGGTGCACATCAGAGATGCAGGCATCGAGCTGGGGCTACTTTCTTCTTGCACTCTCTAGTGAAAATAAAAATGAAAGTGTCAATGACACTGTAGCTCAACTTGTCAAGACATGTACATGTATAGTATTTGACACAGCAATGACAAACATCTAGGTAATGACCTGATAACAAAGGTACATATAAAGTATTGTAACGGTCTGTACATAAATACTGGCCGTAGCCTGTAACAAATGTATAGGTAAAGTATTGTAAAGGTGGGTGACAGTCAGATGCTAAACTAGAAAAGAAATCTTTGAGTCCCAGAGTGGGTCTGACTGAACCCCAAAATATTTGTTCTCATAGCACAGTGATAACAAAGGCACCCCAAAACACACATTTCTGTCCCAAGGTGAAAACAAAGGTACCCAAGAAGTTTCGTGAAGATCAGTTCATAAATAAGAGCTGTATAGAAGTTGTTACAAAAAACTGATTGGATCTAATCTCGGTACAAAATGGCTACTGGCAGCCATCTTGAATTTTGGACTGCACTCAGAAACATTCATTCTCGTCCCAAGGTGATAACAAGGGTACCCAAGAAGTTTCGTGAAGATCGGTTGATAAATACAGCCTCTAGCCCGAGCCGTATTGACATGTGCACTTACAGTGTATAAGTAGCACTAAATAAATCAAAATTCATCTAATTTGCATAATTTCAGCACGAGAAAAAAACCCATACTATATGTAATGTATTCCATTTTACTAAACATTCATACAAAAATTTATTCAAATCAGAACTTTCATACAGAAGTTCTGTACAAAAGACTGATTGCACTAATTTTGGTACAAAATGGCTGCTGGTGGCCATCTTGAATTTCGGACCACACCCAAAAACACTCGTTCTCATCCCACGGTGATAACAAAGGTACCCAAGAAGTTTCGTAAAGATCGGTTCATAAATACGGCCTCTAGCCTGAGCCGTATAGAAGTTGTGTACAAAAAACTGATTAGACGTAATTTCGGTACAAAATGGCCACTGGCAGCCATCTTGAATTTTGGACCGCACTCAGAAACACTCGTTCTCGTTCCAAGGTGATAACAGAGGTACCCAAGAAGTTTCGTGAAGATCGGTTGATAAATACAGCCTCTAGCCCGAGTCGTATTGACATGTGTACTTACTGTGTGTAAGTAGAACCGAAAAAATCAAAGTTCATCTAATTTGCATAATTTCTGTACGAGAAAAAAACCCATTTTATATGTGATGCATCCCATGGTACTAAACATTCATACAAAAAATTATTCAAATCAGAGCTTTCATGTGGAAGTTCTGCGCAAAAATCTGATTGCACTTAATTTTGAACAAAATGGCTGCCAGCGGCCATCTTGAATTTCAGACCGGACCCAACACTCATTCTCGTCCCACGGTGATAACAAAGGTAGCCAAGAAGTTTCGTAAAGATCAGTTCTTAAATGCGGCCTCTAGCCCGAGCCGTATTGGTATTTGCACTGACAGTTCTGAAAGTAACACTAAATAAATCAAAGTTAGTCTAATTTGCATAATTTAAGCACGAGAAAAAAACCTGTATGATATGTAATGTATCTCATGGTACTAAACATTCATACAAAAAATTATTCAAATCAGAGTTTTCATATGGAAGTTCTGTACAAAAAACAGATTTCTGCATCGTCGGTACAAAATGGCTGCTGGCAGCCATCTTGAATTTCGGACTGCACCCAAAAACACTCGTTCTCATCCCACGGTCATAACAAAGGTACCCAAGAAGTTTCGTAAAGATTGGTTCATAAATACGGCCTCTGGCCCGAGCCATAGCAGCTTGGCACTTACAGCTCTGAAAGTAACACTAAATAAATCAAAGTCAGTCTAATTTGCATAATTTACGCACGAGAAAAAAACCCGTATTATATGTGATGTATCCCATGGTACTAAACATTTATACAAAACTTTATTCAAATCAGAACTTTCATACAGAAGTTCTGTACAAAAAACTGATTTTTGCATCATCGGTACAAAATGGCCGCTGGCAGCCATCTTGAATTTCGGACCACACCTAAAAACACTCATTCCCATCCCAGGGTCATAACAAAGGTACACAAGAAGTTTCGTAAAGATCGATTCATAAATACGACCTCTAGCCCGAGCCATAGCCAATTGTTGACGTACGGACAGACGGCCAGACAGACAGACAGACAGACGGACGGACGGACAGACGGAGAGATGGACGACGGGCCATGACAATGGCTCAAATTTGACTTCGTCAAAGTTGAGCTAAAAATCATTACTCTGAGCTCAAAATTCATAAAAATTGAAGCTAATGAGCTCAAAATTTGTAAAATTGGACTAATTAAGGCCTATAACTTGGTAACGAAAAATCAGGCCAGGCCAGTTTTCAAACTAGTTTGAGATAATATTGTAAAAGATCCGTATGGCAAATTTTAGTCAAATTGGAGAACGTTTGTTCAAGTCATTGCGCTAACAAGCTCAAAATTTGTAAAAATTGACTAATTAAGGCCCATAACTCTGTAATAAAAAATCGCGCCGGGCCAGTTTTCAAACTCGCTTGAGATATTTTTGCAAAAGACCTGCATGGCAAATATTAGCCAAATTGGAGAATGTTTGTTCAAGTTATTGCACTAACAGTGTTAGGATGCCTGTCCACATAGATGCACAATGGTCAATGGGCATAAATTAGATTGCTATGACCCAATAAGCCCTCATATCAAATTTGGTTCAAATCGGCCTCTCAGTTTGGAAAACAGAAATTTTGGAACAATCCGGGCTCCCACAGGAAGCCCAAATATGAACCCAGGGACTTGGCTTTAACAAACTTATATCTCACCTCCCTAAGGATACTGTATACCAAATATCAAAAGATTCTGACTGGTGGATATGAAGAAGAAGATTTTTGAAGAATATTCCTCATATTGAACTAATGTATAATTCGGGCTCCCACAGGGAGCCCAAATATGGACCCAGGGACTTGGCTTGAACAAACTTGACTCTTACCCCCCTAAGGATGCTACATACCAAATATCAAAAGATTCTGATTGGTGGATCTGAAGAAAAAGATTTTTAAAGAATATTCCTCACATTGCACTAATTTGACCATTTGGGCTCCCATAGAGAGCCCAAATATGGACCCAGGGAATTTATTTCAACAAATATGTGAATCAATCTTCTTAAGATGTTATATGTGAAATATGAAAGCTTTTGTAGTAGTGGTTTGGGAGAAGTAGATTCTTTAATGTTTTTCCCATTACCCAGTGTTAAAAAGTGATAACTCCGCACTTTTTCAAAAGACCCGGAAAAGTACCTTATGATAAAACCAATGGCAATTTTTTGGGACCATTCCTTTCTGCTGGTCCTTAGCAAGCTTCACAGCAAATAAAAATTCTCAATGCTGTGTAGTTTTGGAAATATGGGCGTTTTAAATTTTTTAGCTCCTGCTGTTCCCATGGGGTGACAGGAAAATTCTTTTGGGCATAAATTAAGTACTTATGACCCAATAAACCCTCATATTAAAAAATCTTCTCATGAACCAGCAGAGGCAGACACTTGATATTTGATGTGCAGCTTCCTTTTGAGATGTAGACTCAGATTTATTCAAGAGAAGTTTGAGGGGCTATATTTGCTGCCGTTATGCGCGGGGCAAGAATTCTTGCCCCACCCAAAATTTCTATTTTCCAAACTTTGAGGCTGATTTGATCTAAATTTAAAGTTTAGGCACACTTTTTAGGCGTGGCCGTACCCATTGGCGGGGCAACTTGGTTTGAACAAAATCCAAATGTGATGTCATAACAAACAATCATCTCAAATTTCACTTAAATTAGTTCAGCTGTTTTGGAGGAGAAGTCCCAAACACCATGTTCACGGACGACGGTAGAAGAGTGATCACTAAAGCTCACTCTAACTTTCAGTCAGGTGAGCTAAAAACCCATTGTTATTGAAATTAAATAATAAATAAATAAATAAATGCAATGCTATGGAATGGCCAATCTCCTGTCACCTAAGTCCAACAAGAGAAACTATTCATAAACTATATAACTATTTATAAATCCCATTCATGATATTATCATCAGCATTGGTTGAAGACAGGTGCACCATCGACAAGCAGTACACCTTAGTAAACAATGCCACTGTGCCCCCACGTGGGCATCAGGGGTGAAGTGTCTTGCCCAGGACACAACGCGGTTGCTGCAGGTTGGATTGGGGAGGACAATTGAAAATGGTAACTGATCTGTCAGTACTTGGTATGGATGTTGCTTCAGCCGTCGGTTTCAGGATAGGCAGCACTGCACTAAGACCATCGGTGCGAGCATTACTGAGTGGCGGTGGTGTTGATGCGCATTTTCACCCTTGACAATCCACCAAAGCAAGGGAAAGGCAGGGAAACTGCAATTGCATTCCGATGAGCCCAGTTTAGCAAAATGTGTGTAATGTTAAAATGCATGCAGACATCTAATGGTGGGTCGAATATTAAAATTTTTTAGTAAATTTTGTTTCTTAACATACCTACCACAATTGTTTACAATTGGCTGTAACGTAAGTGCAAGCCCTACTCAAGCTTTTAAAAAACTTTTCCAAACAAGCTGGAAAAGTAATAGAGTGCAAAAGCACGAAAAAGATCGAAAAAGGGTTGAGCGAGACCAGCGCTCGAAATTACAGGTACTCTCTCTGCACACCTCTTGCGTTTACCGAGCGCATGCGCAACAACCGTGACGTCAATTCCGTATTTCCGCCAACGAGAAGTTTGTGATTTAGCAGGAAGACATCAATATCAAAGATGTCCCCAAGGAGGATGGGCCTCCGGTAAACAATTGTGGTAGGTATGTTAAGAAACAAAATTTAGGCCTAAAAAAAATAAAAATCTGTTTCTCAGGCCCTCCCGCATGGTCCTTTTGGCTGCCGCATGCTCTCTTTTTATAACCAATCCAAACTTTAAACAAGAGGCCCCAGGGGGCCTGAGGGCGCTCACCTGACATGGTAGCCTAAATAGCAACCCAGAGAATTGATTTCCACAAGTTGCATCTGCTCCTCCTAAGAAAAGCTGAAACCAAATATCCAAATATTCTGACCAGTGGATCTAAAAAAAGATTTTTAAAGAATATTCCTCATACTGAACTAAGTCATAATTCGGGCTCCCACAGGAAGCCCATATATGAACCCAGGGACCTGGCTTTAACAAACCTGAATCTCACACCCCTAAGGATTCTGCACACCAAATATCAAAACATTCCGACTGCTGGATCTGAAGAAGAAGATTTTTAAAGAAAATTCCTCATTTTGAACCAAGTTACAATTCGAGCTCCCACAATCAGCCCAAATATGGACCTAGGGACATGGCTTGAACAAACTTGAATCTTACCCCCCTAAGGATGCTGCATAAAAAATATCAAAAGCATTCATCTGCTGGATCTGAAGATTTTTAAATAAAATTCCTCATTTTGAACTAAGTTGTCATTCAGGCTCCCATAGTGAGCCTAAATATGAACCAAGGGACTTGGCTTGAACAAACTTGAATCTCAGCCCCCTAAGGTTGCTCCATGCCAAATATCAAAACATTCCAACTGCTGAATCTGAAGAAGATTTTTAAAGAAAAATTCCTCATATTGACTAAGTTATAATTTGGGCTCAAATATGGACCCATGGACTTGGCTTTAACACACTTGAATACCCCCCCCCCCCCCCCCCCAAGGATGCTACTCACCACATATCAAACCATTCCGACTGCTGGATTTTGAACAAAGTTACAATTCAAGCTCCCACATTGAGCCCAAATATGGACCTAGGGACATGGCTTGAACAAACTTGAATCTCACCCCCCTAAGGATGCTGCATACCAAATATCACAAGATTCTGCCTGCTGGATCTTGAGAAGAAGATTTTCAAAGAAATTTGCCTGAAATGCACTAAGTTCGAATTTGGGCTTCTAAAGTGAGCCCAAATATATACCCAAGGGGCCGATTTGAACAAACTTGAATCAGATCCACCCCACAATGTTGCATATCAAATATCAAAAGATTCTGCCTGCTGGATCTGGAAAAGAAGATTTTCAAAGAAATTTGCCTGAAATGCAGTAAGTTCAAATTTGGGCTCCTATACTGAGCCCAAATATAAACCCAGGGGGCCGATTTGAACAAACTTGAATCAGATCCACCCCACAATGTTGCATACCAAATATCAAAAGATTCTGCCTGCTGGATCTGGAGAAGAAGATTTTTTAAGAAATTTCCCTGAAATGCACTAAGTTCGAAATCAGGCTCCTATACTGAGCCCAAATATGAACCCAGGGGGCCGGTTTGAACAAACCTGAATCAGATCCACCCTCCAATGTTGCATACCAAATATCAAAAGATTCTGCCTGCTGGATCTGGAGAAGAAGATTTTTTAATGTTTTTCCCATTGCCTACAGTGTTAAAAAGTGCTGACTCAGCACTTTTTCAATGTCCCGAAACTGTACCCTATGATAAAACCGATAGCAATTTTTTTTTACCAATTCTTTCTGTTGGTCCTAAGGAAGCTTCACACCAAATAAAAATTCTCGGTGCCGTGCAGTTTTGGAGATATGGGCGTTTTAATTTTTTTCTATTTTTAGCTCCTGCGGTTCCCATGGGGCTACGGGAAAAAAAAAATCAGCATAAATTAGTTACTTATGACCCAATAAGCCCTCACATAAAATTTGCTTCAAATCAGCCTCTCGGTTTGGAAAATAGAAATTTTGGGCGGGGCCAAAAATTTTGCCCCTCCCATAACGACGCCAAGTATAGCCCCACAAACTTCTCTTGAACAAATCTGAGTCTACACCTCAAAAGGAAGCTGCACACCAAATATCAAGACTCTGCTACTGCTGGTTCATGAGAAGAAGATTTTTTAAGATTTCAGCACACTTTTTGGGTGTGGCCCTACCCACGGGCGGGGCAACTTGATTTGAACAAAATCAAATTGCGATGTCATAACAAACTATTATCTCAAATATCAATTAAATTGGTTCAGCGGTTTGGGAGGAGAAGACGCAAACACCATGTTCACGGACGACGGACGACGGACGACGGACGCAGGACGACGGACGACGGACGGTGAGTGATCACTATAGCTCTCCTGACTGAAAGTCAGGTGAGCTAAAAATCAAAATCAAATGGTTTATGTCTGATATTTCACCCAAGTTAATAAAATTTGTCCCACTACCAATGCTATTCTGTAGATTATGAGGCCTAAAACATAAAACAAACCAAGAAAAACCAACTTTTTAATGGTAAAGAAATAATAACAAAAATAAAAAATAAAATTAAAAAACGCTCGCCCGCATGCAATTTTACAAAAAATGGCCTGAGAAACAGAAGATCTACTTTGTGAGGCCTTACTAAAAAATTTTAATTTCTTTTCAACCTACTCACAATTGTTTACAATTGGCTGAATAAACAACAGGAGGAGGTGAATCACATAACCAATACCAACAAGAGCAGCAGAAAGAAAAGCAAGGAGGGCAGAGAACAATAGCGAAACCTGTAATGAAGATAGAGTGAAGGCACCTGAAAAGAACAAGGCTGAGTGAAGCACAACCTTGATAAAAACAATTTTAATGAGGGTGCACAACAGCCTGAGCAGCAACGAGAGCGCCTAAAGAATAAAGGTCCTCAGATTGTGGCTGTAAGTGGTGGAGATAAAAGGAGAAGGTAGAAACATTCCTCCAGTAAGCCGCATTCATAACATCCCGGAGCGAAACAGAATTGGAGAACGCCCAGGATGTAGAAATGGCACAAACCTCATGAGCATTAAACTGGTTCGAAACAAGATCTGAAGCAGACAAGTGGGAATAAGCCAGCTTGATTGCAAGACAGATCCACCTGGAAATAGAACGGGAAGAGATAGGCTGCCTCTTAGGAATGAGAGACAGAAAGAATCTCGTCCGACCCCTCCTAATGAACTGAGTGTGATTAATGTAAGTCTTGATAGCACGAACAGGACAAAGAAGAGGTCTCCGACCATCGACTGCGGGAAGAGCCCAAATGCAGATGGGAGGAGGTACCGAATCAGGAAGTTGATTCTTAGCCAGAAAAGAGCAATCAGTAGTGAAGCCTCATTTCTGAAGAAAGCAGAATCAACAATTAGCGCATGAAGCTCACTGACTCGTCGAGCAGAAGCAAATGCTAGAAGGAAAGCCATCTTATAGGTGAGAAAACGCATATCGGTCTCAGATAAAGGCTTGAATGGCGCCCCCCTCCAAACAGTGCAACACCCATGCCAAGTTCCACTTAGGTGTAAGACGCAAAACTCGGGGCCTCTTCAAAGGAAAGTGCCTAATGAGTTTGGAGAGAAAAAGATTACGACCGATGCACCGCTTTCCCACATAAGAGAAAGTATGAGACAGCATAGACCGATAGCCCTTAATCGTAATAGGCTGGAGGCCCTTGGAGTCAAAAAGATATACCAGAAAATCCGCAATTTGAGCGATTGACAGATCACGGTAATCCACATTGTGATCTGCACACCAGCGACAGAAAACCTTCCACTTCGCAGCATAAGTCATGCCAGTGGAATGTCGCCGCGATGCAGAAATGCACTCCACTGTCTGTCTCGAAAAACCTCTACGTCGGAGACAGGACCTGATAAAAGACAGGCGTGAAGGGACAGGCTCGCCAGGTTGTTGTGATACTTCCTGGGATGACCCTGGGAAAGAAGATCGCGACGTAGAGGTAGAAGAATCGGCCGATCTGCCAACAGAGGCCACAGCAGATTGATCCACACCCTCTGTGGAGACAGATGTGCGATCAGAATGATCCGCAACTGCAAGCACGAATCTTCGCTAATACTTGAGGAAGAATCGGTGCAGGAAGGAAGGCATAGCCGATCCAACCTGTCCAGTCCAGAGACAGAGCGTCTACCGCAAATGCCAGAGGATCTGGACAAGGAGAGACAAAGGTCTCTACCTGATGATTCCAGCGAGTGGCGAAAAGGTCGACCTGAGGACGGCCCCACCGCACGCAAATTGCCTGAAACACCGACCGATGTAGCATCCATTCGGTTGGAAGGACACTGTCACATCAGGACAGGGAGTCTGCTAGGACGTTGAGACGCCCGGGAATGTGTCGAATGGACACCCGAGCATTTACATCCTGTGCCAACAGAAGAAAATCCTGAGATAGCCGATACATGGGAATCGAATGTGTGCCTCCTTGATTCCATATGTAGGCCACTACTGTCGAATTGACCGAAAGAAGTAGGACAATATGGTCGGACAGGTGAGGGATCCAAAGCGAAAACTCAACAGAAGAGCAAGGAGCTCCTTCTGGTTGATATGAAGGCCCACCTGCTCGCTGTCCCACTCGCCGTGAGTGGACAGACCGAGAGGATCCAACGTCGCACCCCAGCCCCGATCGCTGGCATCCACAGTAAGGATGCGATCGGCCAAAGGAAGATCCAACGGAACACCCTGTGTCAGCCAGGGAACATCGGCCCAAGGGTGGAGGTGACAAAGCAGGGACTTAGGAATAGGAAGTTCCAGGTCCAGCGGATCTACATTCGGACACCAATGATCCAACAGGAAGTGTTGGAGAGATCGGACAAACAAGCGACCAAGGAATGAGATCTGTCACTATAACCGCAAAGACCCAGCATCCAAAGGAAAGTCCTGGCCGAGAGCGAGAAAGATTGAAGCAGGGTTCAAGTCAAGGCGGAAAGAATCGTCGTCCGAGCATTGGGGGCTGACACCACATTGTGAAGAGTGTCGAAATCCATCCCCAAATGACGAAATTGCTGAGAAGGAAGGAGATCTGACTTCTCGCGATTGACTCTGAAACCCAGCGACGCTAGTAGGCAAAGAAACTGCTGGACATCTGACTCCAGAACAGCAGCATTGTGGTGCTGTTGGAGGATGTCGTCCAGGTAGGCTGACGAAGTTACAGCCGACTGAGTACGGTGGAAAGCAAGCACATGTGACATCAGTCAGGTGAAGGCCCAAGGAGTCAGGTTCAAACCGAAAGGAAGAGCTCTGAATTGATAGACTTGATCCCGAAACGAGAACCGAAGGTATTTCCGTGACGCAAGATGAATGGGTACATGGAAGTAGGCATCCTTCAGGTCAATACTGGCAGCAAAGTCGCACTGATGAACTGAACGGCGAACCGACCGGAAAGTCTCCATACTGAAACGAGGAGCTATTATGTGCTCATTCAGGATACTCAGATCGATCACAGGACGAAATTGGCCATTTTTCTTCAACACCAAGAAAAGTCTTGAGTAAAACCCCGGTGAAAGGGTGTTCCTGACCACCTCGATTGCCCCTTTGGAGAGGAGATTGTCGATCTCCTGCACCAGAAGGTCCCGACGTAGAGAATTGGAATGGACCTGAGTCGGGAGGGGCACCCGAGATAAACTGGGGTGCCGATGGAAGGACAGTCGCAGACCGGATTGTATGAGTCGAGGACCCAAGTGTCCGACGTTATCTCTGTCCAACGGTCGTAAAACAGCGACATCCTTCCCCCGACTGGAGGCAAATCGAGGCGAGAACCTTCACTTGCAGCCTCGACGAGGTCCCCGAGAGAAGAAACCACCACCTCTGGAAGTGACAGAGTCCTGTGACTTTCCTGCCTGAGGCTGCCAGCGAGCCTGGCCGCATTGGCAATTCTTCTCAGCAAAAGGAGCAGACGGAGCCAAAGGCATAGCCGACGTCGCCGACGAGGCAGACGCAGCAGGACG
Organism: Pictodentalium vernedei; assembly: GCA_031216915.1. NCBI lineage: Eukaryota > Metazoa > Mollusca > Scaphopoda > Dentaliida > Dentaliidae > Pictodentalium > Pictodentalium vernedei. The sequence goes on from CM062294.1 coordinate 306,505,855, forward strand.
TTTGGCGGGCCTGGAACGACCACAACCCGCAGCAGCAGGTTGGTCCAGCTGTCGCAGCAAAAGCTGGCCCTTCGAATGACAAAGAACCTCGCCACGGACAGCTTCCATGGAACCATGGAACAACTGAGGTCCAACCAAAGAGGCAGATCACAGAACAGCACACTGCTCAGAAGGAAGGGATGGAGAAGAATCCAACACCGCATCCCGGCGCGCCAGCTCCAAATTAGCCATGTTACAGGCGTGAGCGTGTGTCAAGTTCATGAGAGCCTGTACGTGACAAAACGCGAAAAGGCGCCTGAGCATCATCAAACTCCCCTGGTGGAAAATATTCAGCCAGGGCAGCGACGACATGGTCTGCAAGAGATAACATACCCAGCATCTCTTGGGACAGGCCCACCATAGATTCAACTACCGACATCGGGAGAACTGACGACTTAGGCTTAGTTAACCCGAGGGAAGAAGAATCCTCATCCACAGTAGTCATCCCTTGGAAGACTGGTGGACAGACGGAATCATAAACACGAAACCGCGATGGAGGCAGAAAGGCATCAGCTCTAGAAAAGAAAGAACCCTTGAGGGCCTTAGAATGCATTTTGGCATCTAAGCCCTGGAAGGACTCAACAACCTGAGCCGATTGCAAAGGACGCAAAGCCCCATAGCTAGAAGGCTCAACAGGGTTACGGCGCTCCACAGAGGACCGCGGCCGGACGGTCACAGATGGCTGAAGTTTGAATGTCCGGCAATAAGCCAAAGACAAAATCCAAAGCCTGCCCCAAGACTGACGAGGGGGGCCCATCACCTTCAAGAAAATCGTCATCCTCTGTTGCAGAGGAGACGTAGCCCAACTCGGGCTGACCAGCAGAATCCTCCTGTGAATACTGTGCAGCATCCAAGGGGCCAGGCGAGACATCTTGGGGATCGACCAAAGGAGGTTGTGCCTCAGTGGCCAACTTGAGGGTTGCCAGAAAGCAACCGGGTGAGTGCCAAAACTGCCTGACGCAGGTCACCCTGAGAATCCGTTGCAGCAGCATCGCCCAACGGAGTGTCCTCCCAATGGACCCTTCTGGTAGAAGAATCCAAATCCTCAGAAGAAACCGACGTCGAACGTCGATCGACGGACAAAATAGGGAGACGGTGAGAAGACACCGGAGGATAGTCCCGATTGTGATGCCCAGGCACAATCACTGACCTCTGCGGAACAGAAGGTCCTGCCTGCAAATCCTCTAAAGAGACCGACGGTGTACGTCGATCGGTAGCTGGACCTGGAACACGGTGAGAAGACACGGAAGATTGTCCCAAGAATGACAGGATCCTGCCATTGGCCTCTGCGTGGCAGAAGGCCCCAACTGCCCATCCTCTGAGACCGACGGCAAGCATTGATTGACATCCAGACTCGGAACACAGTAAGGAATCACCGGAGGAAGGTTCCGAGAGTGACAGCTAACCGGGCTGTCACTGATCTCTGCCGAACAGCAGGCCTGGATGCCAATGTCCCAACCCCATCCTGCTAGTCGGCACACTAGCAGGGGTAGGAGGAACAATAAACAATTCGCTCGAGGGGCGAGGAATCGCTGCCGAAGTGACCGAACGGCTCAACCAATTATGAGCAAACCTAGCCAGATGAGATGGAGCAGACAGCAAACCCGCACAGCTTCGCCGCGAAGCCAGGGGAAACTGAGAGCTCACAGACACACCAGCAGATACAGCCTCACTCCCCCGAGACTGTATACCATCCCCAGAGGAGATGGAAGAGTCACCATCATACAGAATAGGATCTGTAGTAACAATTTCCTCAGTAACTTTCGATGGCTTAGGAGGCAAACCGGAGAGGGTCACCGAGCTAACCTCGGAGAAGCTCTCTATGAAAACAGACGCCTCAAGAGTGACATCAAAAGACAAAGAGACCATGGTCTCCATGTCAGGTATCACCGCACTAGCACCGTCAACAGTTGCAGAGGAACTCGCCACACAAAAAGACAGATCAGCATCCTGTGTGACAGAGTCACCACATGCACTCACAGAAATGTCTGATAAGGCACGGTTACACTTACCCTGAGAATGAGGGGTTCTAGCTCTAGACAGAACCACCTTGTTTATAGAAGCCCAGAATTTTGAGGACCAAACCCCACAAATACCACACGATTGGGCCTGAGTACAATTGTTGCAAGTGACACATGTGGAATGAGAGTCATCCACATGTTTCACCTGCAAGCAAGAGGTACCAGGAATAGTCTTAGGCATAATATGAATATAAATGAAATCAAGCTTCCCACTGACGGAAAACAGAACAATGGTTGTGTTCACATGTGGGGGAAAAACAAGACTATGTGTGAAAAAGCAAGCAAAAATGATCAAAAATAGCATTAAATAGTAATAATTTTTAAAGCTTGAAAAGGATACAATCCACTTGCACACAATCAGATGAAGATAGCACATACAAATAAGTTGTTCATGAAGATAACAGCTAAGAATAGCACGAGTCACAAAAATTTCCGACCATGTACAATGGCGGAAATAAAAGGAATTGACGTCACGGTTGTTGCACATGTGCTCTGTAAACACAAGAGGTGTGCAGAGAGAGTACCTGTAATTTCGAGCGCTGGTCTCGCTCGACCCTTTTTCGATCTTTTTCGTGCTTTTGCTCTCTATTACTTTTCCAGCTTGTTTGGAAAAGTTTCTTAAAAGCTTGAGTTAGTTCCGAAGTAGGGCATGCACTTACGTTACAGACAATTGTAAACAACTGTGAGTAGGTTGAAAAGAAACACTAAGATGCTTAGTGGTGTCAGACAGATCGACTGTCTTCATTTGGTGCTTACGTGAGGTATTCAAACCGATAGGTGAACTGTTGAAAAATGATGCAATCTTGTGAATGTATGATATTAAGTTCTTAATTATATGTTGGCGTCAACTGCAGCATTTATTGAAAGCTGAATGAGGTGTGCAGCACAACCTGCCCATTGGACCCCAAGTCGATGAGCTGTATATGGCAGGACGTTTGTGTGTCCATCGTGGCATAATCTGATCAATATCAACATTGTATTTTTCAAGTTGCACCCTGATAATCTTCTCGTCGCTACAGCTGTGAGAACAACAGACAGGAATCTTGTTTCAAATTTCCAATAAAGACTAACATAGTGCAGGGTCAGGATCAAGTAATTGGTAGAGTTATCGGCCTTCCAATGGTCAAATGTTATTGAAAATTTCATATGATCACCCAGCTTCTCTTCAATCGATGCCCTGAGATCACTGAGCTTCTGGGAGAGGGTTGTTGGGTGTGGTGGTAAATAATCTGATTGGCCATATAAAACTGAACAAAGATTCTTGAAACCCTGCCCAGCAGCAACACTTTTTCTCCGACTCGGAATATACTTGGAAACACAACTGACGACATCCACGAAAGCTTTTGTTTCAATCATATGGTATCTGACTTAGGATTTGTAAGTGTCAAATATGACATTTTGTATCAAATCAAATTGAATACAACCAACAATCTGAACATTTTTTTCCAATGATTTCCTTGCAGCGTCTCTTATGGAAACCTTGAAATTCGAGATGTCATTTTCTACCTGGTAATGTGAAAAAACAAAAAAAAAGACTTTTTTCACAGACACTACCGCATGCTTCGAAAATGCATCCAAGTTTTTTTTTTTATTATTTCAGAAATGAAACGAGAGCAACTAGAAGCATGGCATATGCCCCCGGCAGTGTCAACATGCCATGGTGGCCATATTGAATTGGCTAGCTGGACCAAAATCAAAAGGAAGCATTGTCTAGTAATCCACAAGTAACCCTTAAAATTATGATTTGATCAAATAAGTGATTCTTTAGTTATTGGTTGGATGGAAACCAAAAGTTAACGGATGGAAGATGAACGACAGACAGATGGACGGACAGAAGGATGGACAGACATGGTGAAAACATAATGACCCCAAGATGGTCGGGGCATAAAAAATCATTACCTGACCAATTGAAAATTTCAGACTTGAGATACACAGCATTTATTCACAGGATTATTCTCCAATAAACATTGGCAGCATTGAAATATAAAGAACACATTTTTTATTTTTTTTTAGGATTAATACATTTTTTCTCAGACTCAGAATATTCTTGGAAACACAACAGACAACATCCATGAATGCTTCTGTTTTAATCATATCGTGCCTGACTTAGGATTCGTGAGAGTCAAATATGAAATTTTGTATCGAATCAAACTGAATGCAACCAATAGATTTGAAATCGAATTGAATGTCGAAGCTTTGCAGGGCCCTAAAATGAAACAAGCAGTCTGGGAAGTAGTTACCTTACAATTGCCTTGTGGTGATGTTATTATCATACACAATGAATTGTCTGTAACTTGGTAATGTACTGTACCTGTAGCTACAGTACATTACCAAGTTACAGACAATGTACGAAAGTGGTTAGTTTTGTATTTCACAAACAAAAATTAAAAAAAACAAAAAAACAAGAGGCCCCAGGGGGCCTGAGGGCGCTCACCTGACATGGTAGTCTAAATATCAAACCAGGGACTTGACTTGAATAAGCTGCATATGCCCCTCCTAAGAAAAGCATATACCAATTAGATGAAACGATTGTGCCCACACAATACACAGGATTTTCCTTCTATTTTCAGTTCTTGCACTTTTACGTCCCAAAATTGAGATAAATGCATAAAAAACAGATTTTTTTCCCCAAACAAAATACTTTCAGCCTAAATTTTTTTCTTCTTCTTAAAACGCATAAAAAATGATAAAACTAATTTCCGGGTTTGGTCCAAAATTTTCTAAGTCCCTGCCGGACCCCAAATTTTTGGTGTAAAAAAAAAAAAAATCGCGACATCCACGCCGCAGCTGCGACGGGTGGTGCAATCTCACAAAAATTCTAAGTTCATCAAGGGCCATAATTCCAAGAAAAATATTTGGAACAACACATGCATTGAACAGTGGCTAGACATCAATAAGATACACTTACATGCCAAATATAAAGTCATTCCATCAAGTATTTCAAAAGTTATTGAGTTTTGAAACTCATTGGTCACAGACAAACTCGTTGGTCACACACAGACCGACCGACAGACAGATCGACATTGCCCCTTATAGAGCTGCTAGTCGTAGCTAAAAATATTTGGAACAACACATGCATTGAACAGTGGCTAGACATCAATAAGATACACTTACATGCCAAATATAAAGTCATTCCATCAAGTATTTCAAAAGTTATTGAGTTTTGAAACTCATTGTTCACAGACAGACCGACAGACAGACCGACCGACGGGCCATAACTCCAAGACAAATATTTGGCCACCCGGACCCCAAATTTTCAGGGTAAAATTTTTTTTTTTTCTGTCCTAAAATTGACAGAAATGCTTAAAAAACAAAAACAAAAAATTTCCGGATTTTGGTCCAAAATTTTCCAAGTCCCACCCGGACCCCAAATTTTCATGGGAGAAAAAAAAAAAATTTTTATCTTAAAATTGACAGAAATGCATAAAAAAAAACAAAAAAAAAAAAAATTTCCGGATTTTGGTCCAAAAGTCCCACCCGGACCCCAAATTTTTTTTTGTCTTAAAATTGATCGAAACGCAGAAAAAACAACAAACAAAAAAATTTCGGATTTTGGGCCAAAATTTTCTAAGTCCCACCCAGACCCCAAAATTTTCAGTGTAAGAAAAAACAGAAAAAAATTTTTTCGGATTTTGGTCCAAAATTTTCAAAGTCCCACCCAGACCCCAAATTTTCAGTGTAAAAAAAATATTTTTTTTTTTGTCTTAAAATTGACCGAAACGCATAAAAAACGAAAAAAAATTTCCGGATTTTGGTCCAAAATTTCTAAGTCTGCAACGGGACCCCAAATTTTCAGCCTAAATATGAACCCAGGGCCATGGCTTCAACAAACTTGAATCTCACCCCCCTAAGGATGCTGCACACCAAATATCAAAAGATTCTTATTGGTAGATCTGAAGAAGAAGATTTTTAAAAAATACTCCTCATACTGCACTAATTTAAACATTTGGGCTCCCATAGAGAGCCCAAATATTGACCCAGGCAATTTATTTCAATAAACATGTGAAACAATCTTCCAAAGATGTTATATGCGAAATTTGAAAGCTTTGGGAGCAGTGGTTTGGGAGAAAAGTTGTCTTATATGTTTTTCCCATTACCCACAGTGTTAAAAAATGCTGACTCAGCAATTTTTCAAAGTCCCCAAAAAGTACCCCATGATAAAACCGATGGCAATTTTTTTTACCATTCCATTCTGTTGGTCCTAAGGAAGTTTCACAACAAATAAGAATTCTCAGTGCCGTGTAGTTTTGGAGATATGGGCGTTTTAATTTTTTTCTATTTTTAGCTCCTGTGATTCCCACGGGGCTATGGGAAAAAAATTTCTGCATAAATTAGGTACTTATGACCCAATAAGCACTCACGTAAAAATTTGGTTCAAATCGGCCTCGCGGTTTGGAAAACAGAAATTTAGGGCGGGGCCAAAATTTTTGCTCCTCCTTTCTGAACTTTCCTGTAGTCAACAGCAATAATGCATACATTTTAAAAACAACTTATTATTTTGTTCCTATAACCAATATTCAACTTTTGGGGTTTTTACGGATTTGTTTAAAACCCGGTATGGTAGACAAGAAAAAAGAAACTTACCATTACTTCTAAGCATGCTGCCTTCAGAAGAGTAATTTGATCACTAGTTGAAAGTGTTCGGAAACCAGGTAATTTTTTGGCAAACTCTACAATTTTCACAATTCCTGAGGAAGAAAGTTCACCGATTCTCTCCCATAAGATATTATCTTCAGTATTACCATTCACTTCCTTTTTGATATCCTAAAAATTAAAAATATAAAAAAAATGTGTTATGAGTTTTAAAGGAGAATATGATGTACATTTATTCCCCAGATGTGTTATTGCATCTTACAAGAGCAGTCAAGGCTGAACTTTAAATAAGTGTGCTTACTAACTATTTCTAAGTCAAAGCCAATCTCATTTGCAAGGATACTCTGGATTATTCACAAAGTTTCATTGCTAAGGCTGGTGGGTTGTGCTGTTTTGTGCACCCAATTTCAAATGGTTTTGACAATTCTTTCCAACACTGTATTATGACATCAAGAAAGACTGCATCTAACTAGCTACTGTAATGTTTGGAGGGGCTCAAAGGAGAGTGACACACAAACATCTCCAGACTACTTTTGAAACATCCTGTTAGAGATTGTGAGAAAAAGCAAATAACTCTTTCAACGAAAGTATCAATGACACTGCAGCTCAACTTGTCCAAGAATGGACTGAACTAAATAGAAAGATCCAGTAATGCAAAGTCATTCACTCAGGTTTCTACAGAAAAGACACCACACCAAAGCTACATATCAAATTTGAAAAGATCGGGTGAGAGGTACGGCCTGTAGGGTCTGCTAATGGAATTGCTGACAATTTATATGCCAAATCCAAGATGGCCAATGACAGCCATGTTTTTCAACGACATTTAGAAAAATTTGATAGCTTCCATCAAGACATCACACCAAAACTACATATGAAATTTGAAAAAGATTGGGTGAGAGATGTGGCTTGCAGGGTGTACTAATGGAATTGTTGACAATTCATATGCCAAATCCAAGATGGCTGCTATGGACATATTTTTTAATGAAATTCAGAAAAATTTGACAGCTCCCATCCAGACATCACACCAAAGCCATATATGAAATTCAAAAAAGAGCAGGTGGGAGATGTGGCCTGTAGGGTGTGCTAATAGAATTGTTGTCATTTTATATTCAAATCCAAGATGGCTGCTGGGAGCCATGTTTTTCAACAAAATTCAGATATATTCAATAGTTCCCATCTAGACATCACACCAAAGCTACATGTGAAATCTGAAAAAGATTGGGTGAGAAATGCTGCCTTGTTGACAATTTACATGCCAAATCTAAGATCGCCGTTGACGGCCATGTTTTTCAACGAAAATTCGAAAAAATCTGATATTTCCCATCCAGACATTCCCCCAAAGACACATGAAATTTGGGACTGATCGGGTGAGAGCTGCGGCCTGTAGGGTGTGCTAAAGGAATTGTTGGACAATTTATATCTAAATCCAAGATGGCCACTGGTGGCCATGTTTTTCAACAAAATTTGAAAAAAAATGATACCTCCCATCTAGACACTGCACTGTATGCAATTTGGACAGATTGGGTGAGAGCTGTGGACTGTACAGTATGCTAAAGAAATTGTGGACGGACAGACGTACATCTGTACTTACATACCAGTAGATATGTGGTTATCAGTTATGTGGCTGTTAGTAGTTATGTGGCTTATATTTTTAAGTGGCTTCTCAAAATTATGTGGCCTATTTGGCTATTTATTTGTCCAATGTCCATTCATATTTTATGTGGCTTATATTTTTAAGTGGCTTCTCAAATTTTATGTGGCTATCAATTATGTGGCTGCCAATTGTGGCTTTTCTACTAAGAAATGGCTATTTATGTGCCCATGTCCATATATATTGGATGTGGCTTATATTTTTTAGTGGCTTCCAATCTTTTATGTGGCTGTCCATATATTTTTAAGTAGCATCACAACTTTTATGTGGCTGTCCATACATAATTTCATGAGTCTTATATTTTTAAGTGGCTTCTCAAATTTTATGCAGCTATCAATTATGTGGCTGCCAATTATGTGACTTTTGAACTAAGAAATGGCTATTTATGTACCCATTTCCATATATATTTTATGTGGTTTATATTTTTAAGTGGCTTCCAAACTTTTATGTGGCTGTCCATATATTTTAAGTGGCTTCACAACTTTTAATTTCATGAGTCTTATATTTTTAAGTGGCTTCTCAACTTTTATGAGGCTATCAATTATGTGGCTGCCAGTGGATGGATGTCCAAAAATTTGGACATCGCCGTTCCAACTTTAACCTTTAATGTGACTTTGATGTAACGAGTCTTATTTAGTCACATAGATGATTTCAGATGCCTAGAAAATTTCTGTTATGTGGCTAGCCACGTAACTGAAATTAGCCCCATAAATATCCATTTATGACAAATCCTAGCCACATAAGTAGTCAAATGTAAACTCGGATGGACGGACGGATGTGGATGGATTGTGGACGGACGGATGGATGGACGGATGAACTGCAACCCATTCCAATAGCATATACCTGATGTTGTCAAGTTGAGCTAATAAGACCAATTAGAAACACTAAGCTAGAACAGAATCTAAATTACCTTGGAAGAACAATCTTTTTCTGCAGTTCCTGAACAGTTTTGTCTATTCACAAAAATTTTTATGGCTGTATCCAAACAAAGAATAAAGAAAGTGATTTTATTTCCTACCAGCGACAGAAGAGGAGTTTGAAAGATGTGTTCTTCCCCAAAAAGCACCATTTCCCTTTCTGTGGAACCTGGCGGCCAAGCTGGACATTTTATTTTGAAGCAAACTGCAAACAACTAGCCAAATAAAAATAGTGGATGTGGCATTTTGTGCACTGCATGCTGGGTTTATTTGTTTTATACCAGTTTTTATGAATTTCAAGATTTACAAAAGTTAAAAACATATTGCATATTCTTACTACCAGCTTCCCTGACAAGGTCCATTCACTGAACTTCTCCCTCTCGGCGTGTGTGTGTGGACTCTTGTCATGATCATCATTTTATTGAACCTTTTTTCTGTGTAAATGTATGTGTGAGGTGTGTATGTGAGGGTGAGTTAGTAAGCATAGATGACTGGCCACACATTTGAGACTTTGAACCTACTAACTGGACTCATGGTGACAAATGGGGTGACCCAATTTGTAACGGCCAGCAGAACCGCTGCATTTTGGAAAGGTCTTGTAGATTCAACAAAAGCAAAATGAATTTTCAGAACATGTCCAACCACTCAAATGTCAAGCATCTATTACAACTCATATATTATATATAGTAAATGTATATGATAAATTTTAGGTATGAGTTGTATTGGAAACAAGTCATCTAGAAACCATTAATTTTACTTTCAGACATAATTTCATTTGGAATTTTCCTGCACCCAGTATCCCAATGAACAGCATGATCACTGTGTGTGCACAGTGCTGAAAAGTTAAAAAATTTATAGTAATTTATATATTTTTTATACTTACCAATGACCCAGACTTAGCTGGTGCTAACTCTTATATTCTAGGGCCGAACACAAATTTTGCCCCCCCCCCCCATCCCCAAAATTTGCATCAAAATCCCCAAATTAGATGTCCTATGTGGTCCTCCATACTTTTATCCACTGCGCATGCACAGTGTCAAGGAAGTCCGAAATTGGAGCCAAATCCTCATTCTTACAACCAGTGCCTGGTAAGTGTTATGTAAACAGTGGGGAGGTATGAGTTTCCAACTCATGGGAGAGCCATCCCCGTCATTGGTAAGTATAAAAAATATACTATAAATTTTTTAACATTTTTATTCTGTACCAATGACCCAAACTTAGCTGAATAGAAAAAAGGCTGGAGGGCCTAGGACATAAAGGAAAATCCAGTAGACTCAATTACATGTAAACAGAATCATCCCCTCAAGGAGAAGAGGAGAACAGGCTTTACATGAATTTCTTTCTTGTTTATAGCAAAAAAGAAAGACACAAAACCATTCCGTAATTGAGCACAATAACATCAATGATCTCTATTAACATCCAGTATAACCCATTATACTAATTTATTAAAGGAAAGCCAATAAATAAAGATAGTCCAGAGAATGAGACTCTTTATACTCATTTAAAAGTGTCCGAGGATTGTATATTAACGCTCGTATGACACGTGACATATACAAATGCTTCACACTGAGCTACACTTTAAAAAATATTACATAAATGAGATAAACATTAGCTTTACACTTTAAACCCATCCCTACACCGACTCGGAATTACTGACTCCAGAGGAGGTATTCCCTTGCTTTTCACTATAAAGCAGGTGATATAAGGGAACACCATCCCCCCCCCCCTTCCCCTTGCTCTGGGTCAAATACCCTAGAACGAAGAGGGCAGCAGGACAGAGTCACTGCCAGAACAGAAAGCCTGCATAACTATAGTTGCAACTGTTTAGTGGACGACATTCTGAGCAACAGATAACGGTCCTAAACAACGCAGGTCACCAGAAATGGACTCAATATTTCTAAGATAAAAATTCGTGAACGTGGAAGGCTGAGACCAATATACAGCCTACATCAAATCGGTAATAGCAACACTATTAGCATAAGCCCAAGATGTAGACAGTGCTCTTACTTCATGCGATGAAATCTTAAGCACAGACTGCTGAGTTGAAGATAATTTTTCATAAGCAGTACGGATAGTTAATTGAATCCACCTTGCAATAGAATGGACTGTAATGTCCTTTCTATTAGGCAGCAGAGACAGAAAGAAACGCTTATGTCCCTTTCTGATAAACTCAAATCTACGTTTGTTAATACGCATGGCTCTAACTGGACAGCGCAAAGGCCTATGACTGTCTGAAGATGGAAGAGCCTTAATAACAATAGGTTCAGGATACTTATTAGGAGTCTGATTCTTAGCCAAAAATCCAACATTAGCAGTCAAAGTAATAGTATTACCAACACTACGATAATGAGAATCATCAACCGATAGCGCATCAAGCTCACTAACTCTTCTGGCAGAAGAGAAGGCTAAGAGACAAGCTGTCTTATAAGATAAGAATTTGAAGTCCACTATATCAAGAGGTTCAAATGGCGCATCTTTTAGCTTCAGAAGAACCCAAGCTAAATTCCACTTAGGAATTAACCTAAGGGTTCTAGGTCTATTTATCAAAAAGTTTTTCACTAACTTAGATAAAGAGACATTAGATCCAATTTGTAAGCGATCATGATGAGCATAGGTATCGGATAGCATAGACCTATAACCCTTAATAGTTATTGGCTGCAGTTTGATCTCGTCAAACAAGTAGACCAGAAAATTAGCAATGTCTGGAATGGAGGGATCATAAATATCAATAGAATGATCCCTACACCACCGATAGAAAACCTTCCACTCTGCAGCATAATTTAGCGAAGAGGAGGAGGTCCTCCTACAGTTAGAAATTGCGTCCACTGCTCGTCCTGTAAAATGCTTGCCGTGCAAGAAGGACTGCACAACGGAAATATGTGAAGGTTGAGACCTTGCAGGTTGTAATGCAGTGTGCGCGATTTCCCCTACGAAAGAAGGTCCTCCTGAGGAGGAAGCTTCCACGGAATGTCCCACAACAGACACCTGAGTAGATTTATCCATGCTCTCTGGGGTGACAGAGATGCTACCAACAGAATCTTGCAGTGAGATTGCTTGATTTTTAGCAATATCTGTTGAATCAACGAAGCTGGAGGATATGCGTATCCTATCATTCCATCCCAAGAGATCGAGAGGGCATCTACTGCAAACGCTCAAGGATCTGGGCATGGTGACACATACGTCTGCAAATGATTGTTGAGATGCGTCGCAAATAAGTCTATCATAGGACGATCCCATTTGTAGCAAATCTGATTGAATACTCGTTTGTTGAGAGTCCATTCTGACTGCAACATGCAACCTTTCCGAGAAAGGGAGTCTGCTAGAAAGTTCAGACGACCCAGAATATGACGGACCGATAGGAGAACTTGATGCTCTAGGACAAACAGAAGGATCCTTTCCGTTAAATTGAACAACGGAATGGAATGAGTGCCTCCCTGGTTCCGAATATACGCTACTACTGTTGAATTGTCGGACAGAATTTGAACATGCGAATTCTGAAGAATGTTCATCCACTGACGTAGTGCAAGCCAAATTGACATCATCTCTTTGATGTTTATGTGCTTGTTTAGGAACTGCGGATCCCAAAGATCCTGGCACCTCAAATCTGTTGGGCTCAGAGTTGCGCCCCAACCTGTTTGACTCGCATCCGTCATTATCGTAAAACTCGGATCTGGCAGTTGCAGTGGTACTCCTTGAGTTAACCACTGAATATCTGCCCAAGTCTGAATCTCTTGTTTCACTTGATTCGACAAGACGATGTTCATTTCGAGCGATTAAGTCGTCACATTCCAATTCTGAGTAAAAAATATCTGGAATGGACGAGTGCGCAGCCGCCCCATCGGAATAAGATCCGCAGCGGCTCCGCACAAGCCTGTCAGTCTCATGAATTCTCTTGCTGTTACTACATCTGAGTGAAGACAAAAGCGAGCGTAACAACTGACTAATTTCGCTCTGGTTAACGGCAGACGAATGAGATTGTTGTGCATCTTGAAGCTCATTCCCAGGTGGGTGAATGACTTGGACGGCACTAGATCCGACTTCTTTTCGTTTACTATGAAACCGAGATGTCGGAGCAGTTGAAGCAGACTCTGAGCATCGTTCTGAAGCGTTAACTTGTTGCTGTACCTCTAAAGAATGTCGTCCAAGTAGGCCGACGTTACTACAGACGAATCAGCCCGGAAATGAGTCATTACCGAGTTCATTATTCGAGTGAATGCCCAGGGTGCTAGATTCAGACCGAAGCACATTGCTCGGAACTGATAAACGACTCCTAGGACAGCGCAACGAAGATACTTTCTGATCGCTGGATGTACCATGACGTGAAAGTATGCATCTTTGAGATCTATGCTCGCAGCATAGTCATTTTCTCGAATGCTCACTCTGACCGATCGGATGGTCTCCATATAAAATTTCGGAGCCACAATCAGCTCAGATCTATGATTGGACGAAACGAGCCATCTGGTTTTGGAACCAGAAACAGGTGACTGTAGAAACCTAGAGATTCCTGGTTTTCTACGATCTCTACAGTGTACTTATCCAGAAGAGATTGAACTTCTGATACAAGTGATTCTCTCTTCTGAACATTTGACGGAAGCTGAGTCCAACGTGGACTTCGAGTCAACGGAGGTTTTTCCATGAAGGACAGTTTTTGACCTTCGGAAATCACCCCTTGCACCCATGGGTCATCCGTAATTGACAACCAATTGGTTAAGAATCTCGACAGCCTTCCGGCGACTGGAACGCAATAGAGGTTTAGACCATCACCTCCTGGCCCTGTGAGGCTTGTGGGAGGAGAAACCACGTCCTCCACGACCTGGACCTTGTCAAATCGACCTAGGGGCGTCTGACCGGTTATCTCGGCCAGCATAATGGCCCCTACCTTAGTCGCTACTCTGACGGTCTCTGGAGTAAGACGTAGAGGCTTTCTTAGATCCTCTATAGGAACTTCCCTTGGACGTATTCGCCCCCGAAGTGCCTGCCTTACTCCTCTCTGCCTTGTCCAACTTTTTTGAAGCGGATTTAAAAAGCAGAGAATCCGAAGCTTTCTTAGTAATCTGATCATATATTATAGAAAGCTTTCTGTCGAAGAGAAGCTTTCCGGAGACCGGAGCGACTCAAAGAGAGTTTTTCACCTTACTATCCACTCTAGTGGATGCAGCCATGGCAGCATCACGTCTGACTAACTCCAGATTTGCCACTGAAAGGGCGGAGTTATACGTTGAATATGCTATAGCCCTCGAAAGAACTCTTAAGGAAGTTTGAACATCCTGGAATTCTTTCCCTTCGAGACGTAATAACGCTCTGGTAAGGTGATCTGTGTAAGATAATGCGTCTAAATTAATTCTATTAGACGAGACTGTCGTCTCCAGTATACTGGAGTTAATAGACATGGACGCCGGCAATGATAACTCCAAGTCTTCTGCCTGGTCGTCCAAATGCAGAGGAACTCTTGGCACGCCCTGTCCTGCCGTTTCAAATCTATTTCTAATATTGATGAAAGGCAGCTGTATAGCTTTAGGTGATAAGAAACCGGATTTGCCAGTCTTAGAGGCTAGCTTGAATATAGCATCATTCAAAAGTTCAAATGTCCGTGTGACATTACTGGACTGGGTCGGAAACTTAGGGACAATGTCCCTATTCTGGCCAAAAAAGTCTGGTGTCCAGTGACGCTATCAGTCTCTTATCCGGTAATGCAGCATTTTGGTCCGGAGGAACAACTTCTGGAAGGTGCTGCCGGATGAAATCTACGGCCACCTTATGTTGTTCGGAAAGGGAAAATTCCAGCTCCGCTGATTCCCTTTCGCCATCTGACTGGACCACATGAGATTCTCAGTCGTCCCTTTCTGACTCTGTACGGGAGCGAACCGACCCAGCTTCCTCAGACAGTTCCTGTTCCGAAAAAGTTTCTGATGGCTGCTGGGATGCTGCAATGAGTTGAGCTATCTGTGATAGCAAGTCCGTCACGGAGGCCTGTGGAGCCGCGGGCCAAAAGCATGGGAGAATAGCAAGGGGGTACTAAGGAAAGGGAGAGAGGAAACACTGAACAAACAATGGAAATTTCATAGCAACAATGAAAATATCAGGCCCATGCCCCGAAATTAGGGAACATGAAATAATTTTGCATAAAAATTATAAGTTACAGCCCTGAACACATCCTTCCACTGTTCCTTCCTCTCATCCTTTTATTTCATCCTTAGATCCACCATTTCTCTCATGATTATGTGTCTGGCATCATTTAAACTGAGATTTTAAGCACAGATATCAGTGTGATGTTACTGATTGAAGGGCCAAACAAAGAATGAGGATTTGGCTTCAATTTCGGACTTCCTTCACACCATGCGCAGTGAATAAAAGTATGGAGGACCACATAGGACATCTAATTTTTGGATTTTGGTGCAAATTTTGGGGATGGGGGGGGGGGGGGGGCAAAATTTGTGTTTGGCCCTAGAATATAAGAGTTAGCACCAGCTAAGTCTGGGTCATTGGTACAGTATAAAAATATATATCTTTTGCAAATTGAAACTTGAATCGGAATGAATCGGTACATTTGAGCCTTATTTTGAAATAAATTCTGTCTTATAATGCAGAATATCATCTCTAATTTACATGGCTGCAAATAGCGAAGTTAAAAGAAACTGTATAGAATTTTTCTAACTATCCACTCTTAATCTTACACAAGCTGATAATGACAGTACACATTTTCCTTTTTTAAATAACTGAAAATGTTTTGTTTTTACTAAGTTCTAGGTTATGATCTCTTAATGGAATAAATCCAATAACCTTCCGATAAGGGGTCATATCTATGATTTAAAACTTACTTTCCAAAAATTACCATATTTGATTCACATTGGATTTTTTTCAAAGAGTTTTTTACTTACTAACTTCTAATTCTTCACCCAGTGAATCAGCAATAATCACTGTGCATAAAAAAATAGCAATTCAAATTTTGTTAATTTTGCATTCAAAATATCGCATTTGTTCCAATAGGGGCATGCACAGTTTTGAATTTTGAATACAAAAGGTGAAAATATTGAATATTGAGTGAACAGATATTACAGGTGTTTCAACAAGTTGAGAAGTTAGAAACATTGTTTAAGTTTTTCCAGTTCTCAAATGTTGGTGCAACATAAATTACAGATGCCAGTACACATTTACTTTTTCGAACAACAGAAAAACATTTTTTTTTTTACAAATTGTAGAAATTGTAGGCTACGACCTCTCAATTAAATAAGATTGATAAGCTTGCTCCAATAATGGGTCATAATCTATGGTTTCAAAGTGGAAAAAGTTAAAAAATTTATAGCAATTTATATATTTTTTATACTTACCAATGACCCAGACATAGCTGGTGCTAATTCTCAAAATCTAGAGCCAAACACAAATTTTGCCCCCCAATCCCCAAAATTTGCATCTAAAACCGAAAATAACATGTCCTAAATGGTCCTCCATACTTTTCCTCCACTGCGCATGCGCAGTGTCAAGGAGGTCTCGAAATTGGCGCCAATTATCATTCTTACAAGCAGTGCCTGGTCAGCGCTATGTACTCAGCGGGGAGGTACGAGTTCCCAACTCCTGGGAGGGCCATCCCCGTCTGCGTTATTGGTAAGTATAAAAAATATATAAATTACTATAAATTTTTAAACATTTTTATACTGTACCAATGACCCAGACATAGCTGAATAGAAAAAAAGGCTGGAGGGCCTAGGACATAGAGGAAAATCCAATAAGCTCAACTATATATAATAGAGTTATCCCCTCGAGGAGAAAAGGAGGATTAGGCTTTACATGTATCTTTCTTATTTATGACAAATTAGAAAGACACAATACCTTTCATAATTGAGCATAATAACATCCATGTTCTCTATTTACATCCAGTATAACCCTTTATAATAATTATTTTTAAAGTAAGCCAATAAATAAAGTAAGTCCAGAGAATTGAGACTCTTTATACTCATTAAAAGTGTCCGAGGATTGTATATTAACGCCCGTTTGACACGTGACATATACAAATGCTTCACACCAAGCTACACTTTAAAAATATGACATGAATGAATTTAAACATTAGCTTTACACTTTAAAACCATCCCGGTACCGACTCAGAATTACTGACTCCGGAGGAGGTATCCCCTTGCTTTTCACTATAAAGCAGGTGACCTAAGGGAACACCCTCCCCCCCCCCCCCCCCTTCCCCTTGCTCTGGGTCAAATACCCCAGAGCGAAGAGGGCAGCAGGACAGAGTCACTGCCGGAACAGAAAGCCTGCATAACTATAGTTGCAACTGTTTAGTGGACGACATTCTGAGCAACAGATAACGGACCTAAACAATGCAGGTCTCCAGAAATGGACTCAATATTTCTGAGATAAAAATTCGTGAATGTGGATGGCTGAGACCAATATGCAGCCTTCATTAAATCTGTAATAGCAACACTATTTGCGTAAGCCCAAGATGTAGAAAGAGCTCTTACTTCATGAGCCGAAATCTTAAGCACAGACTGCTGGGTTGAAGATAGATTATCATAAGCAGTACGGATAGTTAATTGAATCCATCTAGCAACAGAATGGACCGTAATATCCTTTCTATTAGGCATCAGAGACAGAAAGAAGCGTTTTCGTCCCTTTCTGATAAACTGAGATCTTCGCTTATAAATATGTAAAGCTCTAACCGGACAGAGTAAAGGCCTATGCCCGTCTGAAGACGGAAGGGCCTTGATAACAATAGGTTCCGGATATTTTTTAGGAGCCTGATTCTTAGCCAAAAATCCAACATTAGTAGTAAATGTAAAATAGTGTTCCCGACACTACGATAGTGAGAATCGTCCACAGATAGTGCATGAAGCTCACTGACTCTTCTAGCAGAAGAGAAAGCTAAGAGAAATGCGGTCTTATAAAATAAGAATTTGAAGTCCACTGTCTCAAGAGGCTCAAATGGCTTTTCTTTTAGTTTAAGAAGAACCCAAGCTAAATTCCATTTAGGAATTAATTTAAGGGTTCTAGGTCTATTTATCGAGATGTTTCTAACTAATTTAGATAAAGAGACATTAGACCCAATTTGTAAACTATCATGGTGTGCATAGGTATCAGATAACATAGACCTATAACCTTTAATAGTAACAGGCTGCAGTTTGATCTCATCAAACAAGTATACTAGAAAGTTTGCAATGTCTGGAATGGAGGGATCAAAAATGTCAACAGAATGATCCCTACACCAATGACAAAAGACCTTCCACTTAGCCGCATAGGTTAGCGAAGAGGAGGTCCTCCTACAGTTAGAAATTGCGTCCACTGCTCGTCCTGTAAAATGCTTGCCGTGCAAGAAGGACCGCACAACGGAAATACGTGAAGGTTGAGACCTTGCGGGTTGTGATGCAGTTGACACGATTTCCCCTGCGAAAGAAGATCCTCTCGTGGAGGAAGCTTCCGCGGTATGTCCCACAGCAGACACCCGAGTAGATTTATCCATGGTCTCTGTGGAGACAGAGATGCTACCAACTGAATTTTGCATTGAGATTGTTTTATCTTTAGCAATATCTGCTGAATCAACGGCGCTGGAGGATACGCATATCCTATCATTCCGTCCCACGAGATCGATAGAGCGTCTACTGCATATGCTCGAGGATCCGGACATGGTGACACATACGTCTGCAACTGATTGTTGAGCTGTGTCGCAAATAAGTCTATCATTGGCCGCTCCCATTGGTAGCAAATCTGACTGAATACCTGTTTATTGAGAGTCCATTCTGACGGCAACAAGCAACCCTTCCATGAAAGGGAGTCTGCTAATACATTCAGACGACCCGGAATATGACGGACCGAAAGTAGAACTTGGTGTTCTAGTACAAACAGAAGGATTCTTTCCGTTAAATTGAATAACGGAACGGAATGAGTGCCTCCCTGGTTCCGAATATACGCTACTACTGTCGTATTGTCGGACAGGATTTGGACATGTGCTTTCTGAATAATGTTCATCCAACGACGTAGTGCAAGCCAAATTGACAACATTTCTTTGATGTTTATTTGCTTGCCTAGAAACTGCGGATCCCAAAGACCCTAGCACTTCGAATCCGTTGGGATCAATGTTGCACCCCAACCTGTTTGACTGGCATCCGTCATAATAGTAAAACTCGGATCCGGCAACTGCAGTGGAACTCCCTGAGTCAACCACTGAATGTTTGCCCAAGTCTGAATCTCTTGTTTCACTTGACTTGACAAGAGAACGTCTATATCGAGCGAATGAATATTTACTCTCCAATTCTGAGTCAAGAAAATTTGGAGAGGACGAGTGCGTAACCGCCCCATCGGAATGAGATCCGCAGCGGCTCCGCACAGACCTATCAGTCTCATGAATTCTCTCGCTGTAACTTTGTCTGAGAGAAGACAATAGCGAGTGTAACAACTGATTAATTTCGCTCTGGTTAACGGCAGACAAACGAGATTGTTGTGCGTCTCGAAGCTCATTCCCAAGTGGGTGAATGACTTGGACGGCACCAGATCCGACTTCTCCTCATTTATTATAAAACCGAGACGTCGGAGTAATAGAAGCAGATTCTGCACATTGTTCTGAAGCGTTAACTCGTTGCCGTACCTCTGAAGAATGTCGCCCAGGAAGGCCGACGTTAAGGCAGATGAATGAGCTCGGAAATGTATCATTTCCGAGTTCATTATTCGAGTGAAAGCCCAGGGCGCTAGGTTCAAACCGAAGCACATCGCTCAGAACTGATATACAACTCCTAGGACTGCGAAGCGTAGATACTTTCTGAAAGTCGGATGTACCATGACGTGAAAGTACGCATCCTTGAGATCTATGCTTGTAGCATAGTCGTTCACCCGAATACTCGCTCTGACTGATCGAATTGTCTCCATATAGAACTTCGGAGCGACAATCAGCTTGTTTATCCAGCTCAGATCTATGACTGGATGGAACGAGCCGTCTGGTTTTGGAACCAGAAACAGATGGCTGTAGAAACCCAGTGATTCCTGGTCTTCTACGACCTCTACCGCGTTCTTCTCCAGAAGAGACTGTACTTCTGATAGAAGTGCGTCTCTTTTCTGCGGATTTGACGGAAGCTGAGTCCATTTT
The DNA here is from genome assembly GCA_031216915.1 of Pictodentalium vernedei. Classification (NCBI taxonomy): domain Eukaryota; kingdom Metazoa; phylum Mollusca; class Scaphopoda; order Dentaliida; family Dentaliidae; genus Pictodentalium; species Pictodentalium vernedei. The sequence goes on from CM062294.1 coordinate 306,526,153, forward strand.
GGACTTCGAGTTAATGGAGGCTTTCGTTTGAAGGATATTCTTAGTCCTTCCGAAATTACCCCTCGAACCCAGGGGTCGTCCGTAATTGACGCCCAATTGTTTATAAAACTCGACAATCTTCCGCCTACCGGAACACGATAGAGGTTCATACCATCACCTCCTGGACCTGCGAGGCTTGCGGAAGGAGAAACTACGTCCTCCACGACCCGCACCTCGCCCCATCGACCTAGGGACGTCAGACCAGTTATCTCGGCCAAAATAATGTCCCCTATGTGAGTCGCTGCCTTGACGGTCTCTAGAATAAGACCTAGAGGAAACACTTTTGGAAGACATCACAGAAACATCACCCTGTTCTTGTTCCTCTGAAAAAGAGATTGAAAAACTAGAGTGACCCTGCGGAGAAAGGACCGGCATTGCCTTTTCCCCGCTAACAACATACCATGACACACGTTTCCAATGTTTGTCATCCCAATTGACACACACTGAGCAGGAGTTAGTGCGAGTACACTGACTACAATTAATACAATGATTATGAAAGTCAGAGGAAGATTTCCTCTTATTACAATTTGAACAATATCCTTTCATTGTGAAAAGAACACAAACAGTCCTAGTACTCGCACCAACCCCTGAAAACAAAGATACATAATAACATGATCCATTAACATATAGAAAAAAAAAAATTGATATCAAAAAAAATTTGTTGAAAAAATATTTTTTCATAAAAGCCCAATTTACTGAAAATAACGTTGAGCCCCAATGGATCCCAAAAAAGCCTAAGTTTGGACAAAAATTTTTTAAAATATTTCAAAAAAAATTAATGCAACACTTACGTATAATAATAATGTATCTTGTTATGATTAAACTAATACAAAGACAAGAAATCACTCTCAACAGAAACCGTTGTCAATGTAAACAAGAAGTGTATAAAAACCGAAACATGACTCCAGGCACTGATAAACATGGCCCGAAATCAGTTACCAATTACAACACTATCTGATGCAAAACAGAGACTTCCCAGGAAGAAACAGCAGAACATCATATGGCAGATGCAGAACACAACACCTAAACACCCATGGGTGAGGACGTAAACATGGGGAAAAAACAGAATTCATTCTGTTACCAAGCTAAAACTCCCAAGAAATTTTAGTAATAATATTACAGAAAATATGCCAAAAGCCTGGGAGAATAGCAAGGGGGGACTAAAGGAAAGGGAGAGAGGAAACACTGAACAAGCAGTGTAATTTTATAGCAAGAATGACAACAACAGGCCCATGCCTTGAAATTAGGTAACATAACATAATTTCATAAAAAAAATTTTAAGTTACAGCCCTGATTATTTCCTGCCACTAATTTTCCTCTCCTCCTTCTATTTCCTCTTTAGATCCACCATTTCTCTAATATTTATGTGTCTGGCATCATTTAAACTGAGATTTACAAGCACAAATATCAGTCAGATGTGAACTGATGAAGGGCCAAACAAAGAATGATAATTGGTGCCAATTTCAAGACCTCCTTGACACTGTGCATGCGCAGTGGAGGAAAAGTATGGAGGACCATTTAGGACATGTTATTTTCGGTTTTAGATGCAAATTTTGGGGATTGGGGGGCAAAATTTGTGTTTGGCCCTAGATTTTGAGAATTAGCACCAGCTATGTCTGGGTCATTGGAACGGTATAAAAATTTATAAAATCACCACATTTGAATGGAATTGTGGTATAGAGATCTGTGTGGTGATACAGTTATAGTAACTGATAAACAGAAGAAACTAGTGGGAACTGTTTTAGTGAACTAAAACACCTATCTCCCCTTCCATTAGTGCTTACAACTTACGACTAACAAAGATCAAACTAAAGGTCAAATGTCAAGAACATGGAAGTTCAAGATAGAATGCGACACATCAGCCTGGCTGTTGCATTCATATGCCAAATATCATAAACCTAGCTGAACAATTCAATAATTTGACCTGATGTCAAAGATCAAGGTCATCTGTCATCACAACAGTACATGATAAAATGTTGTCTTATGTTGATACACCTACATGCCAAATATCATAAGCCTAGGTGAAAAGATAAAAAAAAAAATCTTGCCCCAACAAGCTTACTTGCCAAAAATTCAATAATTTGACCTTGAGGTCAAAGGTCAATGTCATATGTGGGTCATGATGGTACGTGGTCTCATGGTGATACACCCACAAGCCAAATATCATAAGCCGAGGACAAAAGATAAAAAAATCAATAATTTGACCTTGAGGTCAAAGGTCAAGGTCATATGTGGGTCATGATAGTATGCGACACATCATCTCATGGTGATTCACCTACATGCCTAATATCATAAGCCAAGGTGAAAAGGTAAATAAGTTTGTGCCTGGACAAGCTTACTTGCCAAAAAATCAGTAATTTGACCTTGAGGCCAAAGGTCAAGGTCAAATGTGGAGCATGATGGTACGCAACACATCATCTCATGGTGATCTTTGAGTCCCAGAGTGGGTCTAACTGAACCCCAAAAATATTTGTTCTCATAGCACAGTGATAACAAAGGCACCCCAAAACACACTCATTCCTGTCCCAAGGTGAAAACAAAGGTACCCAAGAAGTTTCGTGAAGATCAGTTCATAAATACGAGCTGTATAGAAGTTGTGACAAAAAACTGATTAGACCTAATTTCGGTACAAAATGGCCACTGGCAGCCATCTTGAATTTTGGACCGCACTCAGAAACACTCGTTCTCGTCCCAAGGTGATAACAAAGGTACTCAAGAAGTTTCGTGAACATCTGTTGATAAATACAGCCTCTAGCCTGAGCCGTATTGACATGTGCACTTACAGTGTATAAGTAGCACTAAATAAATCAAAATTCATCTAATTTGCATAATTTCTGCACGAGAAAAAAACCTGTACTGTATATGATGTATTCCATTTTATTAAACATTCATACAAAAATTTATTCAAATCAGAACTTTCATACAGAAGTTCTGTACAAAAGACTGATTGCACTAATTTTGGTACAAAATGGCTGTGGTGGCCATCTTGAATTTTGGACCACACCCAAAAACACTCGTTCTCATCCCACGGTGATAACAAAGGTACCCAAGCAGTTTCGTAAAGATCGGCTCATAAATATGGCCTCTAGCCTGATCCGTATAGAAGTTGTGTACAAAAAACTGATTAGACCTAATTTCGGTACAAAATGGCTACTGGCAGCCATCTTGAATTTTGGACCGCACTCAGAAACACTAGTTCTCATCCCAAGGTGATAACAGAGGTACCCAAGAAGTTTCGTGAAGATCGGTTGATAAATACAGCCTCTAGCCCGAGCCGTATTGACATGTGTACTTACTGAGTGAAAGTAGCGCTGAAAAAATCGAAGTTCATCTAATTTGCATAATTTCTGCACGAGAAAAAAACCCGTATTATATGTGATGTATCCCATGGTACTAAACATTCACACAAAAAAAATTTTCAAATCAGCGCTTTCATATGTAAGTTCTGTGCAAAAATCTGATTCCACCTAATTTTGTACAAAATGGCTGCCACCGGCCATCTTGAATTTCGGACCGTACCCAAAAAACACTCGTTCTCGTCCCACGGTGATACCAAAGGTACCCAAGAAGTTTCGTAAAGATCAGTTTATAAATACGGACTCTAGCCCGAGCCGTATTGGCATTTGCGCTTACAGTGCTGAAAGTAACACTAAATACATCAAAGTTAGTCTAATTTGCATAATTTACGTACGAGAAAAAAAAACGTATTATATGTGATGTATCCCATGGTTCTAAACATTCATACAAAAAATTATTCAAATCAGCGCTTTCATATGGAAGTTCTGCGCAAAAATCTGATTTCACCTAAGTCTGTACAAAATAGCCGCCTGCGGCCAACATGAATTTCAGATTGGACCCAAAAACACTCGTTCTCATCCACGGTCATAACAAAGGTACCCAAGAATTTTTCGTAAAGATCGGTTCATAAATACGGCCTCTAGCCCGAGCCGTATTGAATTGTTGACGGACAGACGGACGACGGACTGGCCATGGCATAAGCTCAAATTTGGCTTTGCCAAAGTTGAGCTAAAAATTGCATGACCGGGTTAGTTTGCACCCAAACAGAAAAGCTTTGTTTTTTGCATAATTTTTGCACAAGTCGCGCATAATTTTCAGACAAAATCAATCCGTTTTAAACCTGGTTACGAATTCCATAACTTTTCGAAAACTTTAACCCTTCCAGCCCATTTTCCCAAACTTTTCAAGGCCCTTGAATTTTTTTTTCTCAAAATTCCATGACTTTTCCAGGATTCCAGGACTTGTACGAACCCTGTGATAGACCCACATGCCAAATATCATAAGCCGAGGTGAAAAGGTAAATAAGTTCTGGCCCAGACAAGCTTACTTGCCAAAAAATCAGTAATTTGACCTGGAGGTCAAAGGTCAAGGTCATATGTGGGTCATGATGGTACGCGACACATCGTCTCACGGTGATACATCCACATGCTAAATATCATAAGCCTAGGTCAAAAGATAAAAAAGTTCTGACCCGGACATGGTTGTTTGAGAAGAGGAAGAACAACAACAAGAAGGAGAAGAATTCAGGGTAAAACAATATGTCTCCCTTCGGTGAAGGGGAGACATAATTACTTTTTATTGGGTTGTAAAAATACTATTCTCCTAACGCTCTACTGGAGAAACAGGTGCATGCACTGTTTCAGTACTGAAAATATTCATTTTGGGAAGCAAAAATTCTTTCTTTTTATGCCTATTAAACCTCAATGATATGCTGTATTATATTCCAGCCTTTCCAAATGGAACATGCCCCAAGGAACAGGCCATGGTGAGACAAAAAAGTGAATATGACAAGAATTTGCCAAACAGTGTTCACCAGGTTGCAACTGTGCATAGTTCACAAACCTGGGGCTCTGTGAGAAAATCAGATAGTTTCCCTTGCACCTCAACTTTTGCCAGCATGCACATATCTTCTTCCTTGATTTGATCATTATTTTAGATTATATATGTGTGTAGTGGGGAGGTTGTTAAATTCCAATTTTGCAGTAAGGGCATCAGATTACAGAGGTTTGATAGAGGTGAGAAGAAAGAAATTTTACTGAAATAATCACTTAAGGATGAATAGCCACTAAAGTTTAATGAGATTAATTTTTATCTGACTAGATTGTTCTGCACACTGAAATTTAGATGCATAGATCTCTAAGAGATATAACGAATAGCAGAGAAAGAAAGAGTTCGTGAAAATATAATATAAACGTGCTAATCCTTGGTATAAAGAGTGCAATATTAGGTTTTCCCACATCTGACAATTGAATAGAAGACCTCTTTGTTCAATTCCATTCTGTTGGAAAAATCTTGCCTAGAAGTTGTGTACAAAAAACTGATTAGACCTAATTTCGGTACAAAATGGCCACTGGCAGCCATCTTGAATTTCAGACCGCACTCAGAAACACTCGTTCTCGTCCCAAGGTGATAGCAGAGGTACCCAAGAAGTTTCGTGAAGATCGGTTGATAAATACAGCCTCTAGCCCGAGCCGTATTGACATGTGTACTTACTGTGTGTAAGTAGCACTGAAAAATTCAAAGTTCATCTAATTTGCATAAAAAAAACCTGTATTATATGTGATGTATCTCATGGTACTAAACATTCACACAAAAAATTATTCAAATCAGAGCTTTCATGTGGAAGTTCTGCGCAAAAATCTGATTGCCCCTAATTTTGAACAAAATGACTGCCAGTGGCCATCTTGAATTTTGGACCGCACCCAAAAACACTCGTTCTCGTCCCACGGTGATACCAAAGGTACCCAAGAAGTTTCGTAAAGATTGGTTCATAAATGCAGCCTCTAGCCCGAGCCATATTGGCATTTGCACTGACAGTGCTGAAAGTAACACTAAATACATCAAAGTTAGTCTAATTTGCATAATTTACGACCGAGAAAAAACCCGTATTATATGTGATGTATCCCATGGGACTAAACATTCATACAAAAAATTATTAAAATCAGCGCTTTCATATGGAAGTTCTGTGCAAAAAACAGATTTCTGCATCGTTGGTACAAATTGGCGGCTGGCAGCCATCTTGAATTTCAGACTGAACCCCAAAACACTCGTAACAAAGGTGCCCAAGAAGTTCCGTAAAGATCGGTTCATAAATACGGCCTCTAGCCTGAGCCATATTGAATTGTTGACGGACAGACGGACGACTGGCCATGGCATAAGCTCAAATTTGGCTTCGCCAAAGTTGAGCTAAAAATGATAGTTTGGAAAGAAACTAGTAATTGAAGTGAATGTTACAAATTTCTCGATCACAAAACAGGTAATTAAAGTTCATTTCGTCCTTCTTTTCACAAATTTTTTTTAAACGCTTTTTGGAACTTTTCCTGAAAAATCAGACATTGCTACATACAAATATTGGCATTCAAATTCGGTTACTTTCTCAAATTTTTCATTCAAAACATATCGTATAACAACTCCCTCCCCACTAGAAGCTTGTTCTCAATGGGGCACAAGCTATGTTGAAACTTTCTAATTAAATGGTTACATGTGAAAATTTCTAATTATTCCCCCACCCCCACTTCAAAATATTGTGAAAAGAATTCAAAGTCTGCAGAAAGGCAATAACTCTAATAAAATATTCTGAATAATACCTGCATTCAACATAGAGTTGGACATCAATAAGATACACCTAATATGTCATTCCGCCATGCATTTCAAAAGTTACAAAGTTAAAAAACTTGTTGGTCACAGACTGGCTGACAGCCCAAACAACTGACATTGCCACATACATGACTGCATACAGCAGCCAAAAATATTGCAACTCATAACAAGTTGTGTTAGGTATAGGTAACACAGAGATTTCCAAGAGTTTTACAATAATTACTAACTAAACTGAAAATAGAAAATCTACTACAAAAGACTTAGATGTGAGTCTTCCATGGAAGACGTGTGTCGCCTGCACTATATTTTAATATTTCAGACAGAATTCTAAGTGGAAAAGGGGCATAACTCTGGAAAAAATACAGCGGATCCAAAAATAAAATAGGAGGTGCACAATGCCATTATGTGATAAAGAATCACTGAAAGTTTCATCAAAATCCATTCATAGGTTAAAGAGGAGTGGCAGATAAGAGAAAGTGTGATGCGGATGACGACGCAGACGACGCAAGACGACAAAAGTAATCCCTATATGTCGCTCCCCACTTCGTGGGGCAGGCGACACAAAAAGTGCAACATACCAGTATGTTAGAAATGTTAGCATCCGCTTCTAATAGGACAGGATATGTAGACTCGTGTGCATCCTTTATCGTTTCAATAAGTGACTGTTCTTGTCCGGTTACTTCATCGGGTGATAAAGCAGACTCATCAGCTTTCAGCTTTTTCTTCTTATGCCTGTCATTGCGCACAGCTGAAAGAATCACTGAATTTAAAGTGGAAAATTCAAAATCACAAGAAAAGGAATTGAAAAAAGAAAGATAATATCAGAATATGAAATACTGTGTAGTTATTGCAATATTTATGTCAATCAACAAAACCTGGCCGCGAAGTCAAAACATGGCTCAATTACGTCATTTTATTCAATCTCTTATATCTCAGTATTTATGGGACCGGCAGGTCTGAGGAACTATGCAGACAAATTTTATACTTAAAAATAGTTTCTTTACATAGCCCACTGGGTAAACAAAAATGGTGGTGTCACTAACGTTGTGTCCAGAAATCAAGTGTAACCAGCCTTGTTAAAATTTTACTACAAGATAGAAGACACAAATTTAGGAGCTGTCTGTTTTTCTTTTTTTATAATCTGACGTGAATTTCTGTCGTTGTGATGTCAAAATGAAAATCAGCCAAATTATTGTCCTATTTTAACTCCTTAATATGAATAGCCCTTCCACTTAATGGTTTGAGGTTTTGAAAACTGCTAAAGGATGTGCTGTGCTGTGAAATAGTAAAAAACTTTGCCTAATCAACGTTGCATTGTCAGATATATTCTCTCTCAAACTTTGACATTCATACCAATTTTCTGAAAATTCTAAGACACCCTCACATCTTGGCTCTCACATTTTTAAACAACAATTTTTCTTTGTGATGCCACCTTTATCGCCAAATGCAATTTACAAAGACCAGTGAGTTCCCCAACACTGATCGGTCAGCAGTCAGTAGTGTCAGCATACATTTGGAAATTTTAAGTTAAGGAGCTACCCTTTTTGTGATATGCATCCTACCCAAATAAAGAAATGTCCAAGGCCAAAATTTCACAGACACTTGTACTAGTGTCCAAAATAGTGCACCTCACATTTTGATTGAAACAGGAAATGAAACATTCATGCCATGATGTCGAAAATGGACAAGGTGCAGAAAAAGTCAAAATTATATTTCACAACACAAAACTGAAAATTGGCAACCTAACAGCATTTGTGACCGCAAACAAGGAGTTCAAAAAATTTCAAAATCTGACCACCACTTCCAGATATAATATCAAGGATATTAGGTTACTACCACAACCCCATTGTGACACACATTTCACCCAAACCTATGACTTTTCTAAGGCTAAAATTTCACAGATAGTTGCAGTAGTGTACAAATAAGTGCAGAAGTAGGTCTTGAAACATTCATATTTTGACATCATTGATCAAGAAGGAGCAGAAAACGTCAGAATTATATTTCCGCGTATAAAGTCAAATTGGCAAGGACAGCATTTGTGGTTCCAAACAATGAGTTTAAAACATTTGCAAAATCTGATTGCAACTTCCAGAGATGTGACGTTATTGATGTCAAGGTGCTATGCCCACCACCCCTTTGTACTATGCAATTCACCCAGAATTAAGAATTTTCTAAGACGTAAATTTCACTGATAGGTGCAATAGTGTCCAAATAAGTGCATCTTCCATTCTGATTGAAAGAGGTACATGTAATGAAATGTTGAGACAGCATAAACCAAGAAAGGGCAGAAAACATCAAATTTTAGCGTTTGAAGCGGCAAACTGGCAATCTGACCACATTTGTGATTCCAAAGAAGAAATTGAAAAAAATTTCAAAATCTAACAACTTCCTATGATATGATGTAATTGAAATCAAGGATCTCCCCCTTCCCACCACAACCGCTTTGTGATACAATGTACACCCAAATTATGAATGATATAAGGCCAAAATTTCACAGGCAGTTGCAGCAGTGTCCAAAGGGTCAAACTCTATTTTTGATTGAAACAGGTAAGGCCCCACAAAGTAGATCTTCTGTTTCTCAGGCCATTATTTGTAAAATTGCATGTGGGCGAGTGGTTTTTTATTTTATTTTTTATTTCTGTAATTATTTCTTTGCCATCAAAAGTTCATATCTTGGCTTATGTTTCAGGCCTCATAATCTACAGAATAGCATGGGAGGTGGTGTATTTTGCCCCTTGAGAGCAGGAAGGCTTTGCAATGCTTTAGCATTGCAAAGCCATCTTGCATTCAACGGACAAATTTATCAATTTTTTTAACTTTGGTAAAATATCAGTCATAAACCATTTAATTTTGATTTTTTAAAAGTTTCCATTGGTTATAAAAAGAGAACATGCGGCAGACAAAAGGACCATGTGGGAGGGCCTGAGAAACAAATTATTTTTTTAGGCCTAACAGGACTTTAATGCCGTGATGCAATAAGTCTTCAAAGTACAAATAACATCAAAATTCAAGAATACCACATGGTCCACACCAAGCTGAAAACTGGCACCCCACTAATAGCACAGCACTGACCATCTGAAAATAAGGGGCTGAAAAATTTTTCAAAATCATAAACCAACTTCTGGCGATATGATGTTATTGCAATCAAAGAGCTACTCCACCTTCCCATAAAACAATGGCTAATCCAGGAACAAAAGTTGTAAACAAAGAGAAGTTAACATGCCATCAAAAACTTCAGTCAATCATATATCATTTGTTAGAAACTTCTGACCAATGAGATGCAGTTGGAAACAGATTTGGTTCACTTGAGCAAGTATGGCAGGAATCCAGGCAGTAGCAGCTGCTCATTTTTATGACATACACAATGCAGAGAGTTTTGAGTAAATATAAATCAAAATGATCCTATATGAATCACTAAGAGTGCTGTAAAGTTGTTCAGAAATTGAGTAAGAAAGGTCATCCTACTGAGTTTGAGCTGCACTGTAGAAATGTAGTTTGAAGATATAAATGGGTGTGCTGGCTTCAATTGTTTCTTGTATTAATTGCACTGCACTTGGGAATGTTGTCATAGTAATAAATTGGTTATTGTCATTTAAATATGGTTGATATGTGATTATACAGACCTGATCAACATTCCAACTACATGGACTTTCCGCATCAGTGAACAAGAGGGGAAAGCATGTGCTAATGCCCCTGACCTGCCAAAAATTTTCTATGTTGAAAGAGTGAAAAAGGGTCATAACTCTGGAAAAGTGTGGAAGAAACTCACACTACACAGGTATTGTTCCCACATGATGCTCTACCACAACACTAAATATCATTCGAATCGGAGTAGCAGTGGCTGAGATACAAGGGAAAATGTTGGTAAGGAGAAGCGGATGGATGAACAGACAGAAGTCTTCACTAGATACCCCTTCGACTTTTCAAGTCGGGGCATAACAAAACTTTGGTCAGGTCCATACAATCACATATCAGTCTCAGTGGAAGTCAATAGCTATATACTTTCACCTGATAAGACTTGCAAAAATGACCTTTTTCTGAGAAATGCAAACCTAAATAGTGCTCGTAAAACCCATTCCCATGGTCAAAAACAGTTGGGTAAGGTTGGATGAGATAGTTCCAAAGGATGCAATATTCCTTACCACACATCAGATAGTTCTTAAAATGTTTTGATGTATCAGGAAGGAAAGACAGATATTCATTTACTTACTTTATTTACTTTTACCATCTATGGTTACATCATGACCACAACACTACTATAAAGACAAGTCCAGCCAATTGTTTACACATATTCTGCTCACTTAACCCTTTACCTAACACGAAAGGCAGATGACACTTGCAAATAAAATTCTTGAATAACTAATTTCTTTCATTATTTGCATCAAAAACATAGCTTATGACCCCTCATTTGAACGAGCTCAACGAGCTCGTTCTGATGAGGTGTCATAAATTATGTTTTTGATGCAAAAAAATGAAAAAATAATGAAAACTGAATGGCAATTTTTGTGAATAGCGCTGGACGGTTTTGGCCGTTATGTTGGATAAAGGTCAAGAGGTGGGTGAAGGTCAAGCGGTCCTCCATCTGAGACACTGGTTACCCAGCCCTATTTTTCTATCAGTAAAACGGAACTTGTTTACCATAGTAAAAATATTTGGGTCCACCTTATGTGGTTCCCTGAGGGAAGATAGTCAGAAAGGCCCTATGGAGAGGAAGATGGGCAAACAGACAACAGAACCAACCCATTTGTAGCTACTTCCTATCTTCCACTATGAGACAGGCAGGGCTCGATTTAACTGGATTAGCATAGCACTTTGCTCTCCAATTTCTGAATTTTGCTATTCAAGATTTATTAGTTTCAAGTGCTTTTGGATCAACTGCTAATCAATTTTCCAGGATGAATAGTAAATTGCTATTCAAAATTTTCAGATTAAATCAAGCCCTGGAGACAGGGATGGAACAAAACTAACAAGAGCACCGCCTAGCAGGGCAACATATGCCCGTGGTGATTACCATGTGTGCAAAGTTTGAACAATATAGCATGTAAAATATTGAAGGAGAAGGTGACAGAATACTGTAATGTTTTAAGTACTGAAAGGGGCATAACTCTGGAAATACAAAAAGGAGTTACCTGCTCTTGTCACATACACAACGGCAATTACTGATCAACATGTGTGCAAAGTTTGAACAATGTAGCATGTAAAATGTTGAAGGAGTAGGTGACACAATAGTGTAATGTTTCAAGTATTAAAAGGGGGCATAACTCTGGAAATACAAAACAGAGTTACCTGCTCTTGTAACATGCACAACGGCAATTGGTGATCAACAGGTGTGCAAAGTTTGAACAATATAGCATGTAAAATGTTGAAGGAGAAGGTGACTCAATACTGTAATGTTTTAAGTACTAAAAGGGGGCATAACTCTGGAAATACAAAAGAGAGCTACTTGCTCTTGTCACATGTACAATGGCAATTGGTGGTCAACATGTGTGCAAAGTCTGAATAATATAGCATGTAAAATGTTGAAGGAGAAGGTGACACAATACTGTAATGTTTATGTTCAAGTACAAAAAGGGGCATAACTCTGGAAATACAAAATGGAGGAACCTGCTCTTGTAACATGCACAGCGGCAGTTGGTGATCACCATGTGTGCAAAGTTTGAACAATATAGCATGTAAAATGTTGATGGAGTAGGCGACACAATACTGTAATGTTTCAAGTACTAAAAGAGGGCATAACTCTGGAAATACACAATGGAGTTAACTGCACTTGTCACATGCACAACGGCAACTACTGATCAACATGTGTGCAAAGTTTGAACAATGTAGCATGTAAACTTTTGGAAGAGTAGGCGACACAATAATTGTTTATGGACGGACAATGCCATAACATAATACTCCCGTTTTTTCATCTATTTGATCTATTAATCATTTTTCTCTGCAACTCAAAGAAAAAGTAGTAAAGGTATTTGGCAATTAGATAATAAAACAAGGGCAATAACTCGGAAAAATCACTGGGTAATGCTAATTCACAAATCAAATTGACATATTTTCATGAAAAAGCCATATATAAAATCTGAAATTGATTCATTCAATGCTTTTCTCTGTGAATTGATGACATTTGTATTTCAGGCATTTCCAAAAAAATAGGAACCCAACAAAATAACAAAGAGCAACAAGTCTACTAAAGCCTTTGATTGAATCTCAATCCCATTCAGCATATAATCAGGCCATTAAAAAAAAAGAGTCTATGTTCTCAGGCACTGCCTGCATCATTAAATTTCTGCCATGTAACAACTTTTTAATACCCAGTCAAAAAAAAATAAAAATTCTGCCCGGTCAAAAGAAATTTCCCCGGCCAGTATTTTCGGATAGCAATTTTAAGCATCGGCGCCAGTACATATTTCCCTGTGGTTTTTCAACTTGCTGTCTGCGTACATGTAAGAATTTTGAAGGAAAATGACCCTTTTATTGTTTCAAATAAGAACCAAACTGCACATAATCCTGCAATGGAGTGACTTTGGCATGGCATCAACAGCCAAATTGATTGAAGCATTTTGCAATATTAGGCGATAGCACCAGTCCAGAGTTTGTAAAAGATTTCTTCCAGAAATGTGAATATATTTTTTAGGGTATCTTTTTCAGATTTCAGAATAAAAAATAAAAATAACTAGAGGCCCCATGAGGCGGTCAACTGGCAATAGTTGTTTAAACTAGAGGTACTGTGAGCAAGCTCACAAAGTGATACCCCCCCACGCCTGAAATGTATAAGTTAGATTATCTCCCCTTGGAAATGTCAGAACGGAATTATATTGCTTCATGCACATCTTCATATGGAGTTCTTCCATTGTGTAAAGTTTCAAGAAAATTCTTCAAATGGTTTAGGAGCTTATAAGGATGGACAGGCGGACAGACAGACGGACGGACAGGGTGATTCCTATATACCCCCCCCCCCCCCCCCCAAACTTTGTTTGCGGGTGGTATAATAAGGATTTAATTAGCATCTACAGCTTGTTAACACTACCGAGGAATTAATTATTTAGTTATTTATACCTTTGTTGTCCATGCCAGGTGATTTTTTTCCAGTACTGGGATGTTACCACAGAAATAATGCGCTGATTTCTAGTAATGCAAAGCTTGAGAGTCCAAATATCAACCTAGGAAATGAACTTTAACAAACATGAGTCTGAGACCTTCCCTTCCACCACCAGGATGCTGTATACCAAATGTGAAAGCATTCTGACTGGAGGATCTGAAGGAGAGGATTTTTATAGAAATTTCCTCATACTGCACTAAGTTGAAATTCGGGCTACCAGAGGGGGTCCAAATATTAACCAAGGGACCCGATTTCATAAAAAAAAAGAAGAAAAATCTCACCCCTGAGAGATATTGAAAACCAAATACAAAAGCATTCTGACTGGTGGATCTGGAGAAGGTGATTTTTAAAGAAATTCCCTCATATTGCACCAAGTTAAAATTCAGACTCCCATAAAAAACACAAATATTAATTCAGAGACTCGATTTGAACAAATTTGAATCTGACCTAGAGATGTTGTATACCAAATATTTAAACATCCTGAGAGATGGTTCTGGAGAAGAAGACTTTTAAAGAAAGTTCCTCATATTTCACAAAGTGAAAATTTGGGCTTCCATAGGGAGCCCAAATATTAACCCAGGGACTTGATTTGAACAAACTTGAATCTAACCCACCTAGAGATGTTGTATACCAAATATGAAAGGATTCTAACTGGTGAATCTGAAAAAGAATATTTTTAAAGAAATTCCCTCACATTGCACCAAGTTAAAATTTGGGCTCACAAAGGAAGCCCAAATATGAAACCAGGAACTCAATTTTAACAAATTAGAATGTGACAACACCTAGAGATGTTGTATCCCAAATATGAAAACATTCTGACTGGCGGATCTGGAGAAGAAGATTTTTAAAGAAATTACCTTATATCGCACTAAGTTAAAAGTTGGGTTCAAAGTTGGGCTACTATAGAGAACCCAAATATTAACCTAGGGACCTGATTTGAACAAACTTGAATCTCATCAGACACCCCCCCCTCCCAAAGCCCCCCCCCCCCCCCCCCCTCTCCCCCATTAGAGATATTGTACACAAAATACGAAAGCATTCTGATTGGTGGATCTGAAGAAAAAGATTTTTAAAGAAATTTCCTCATATTACACTGGGTTAAAATTCGGGCTATAACAGGGAGGCCAAATATTAACCCAGGCACTCGATTTGAACAAACTTGAATCTCACCCCACTAGAGATGTTGTATACCAAATATGAAAGCATTCTGAATGGTGGATCTGAAGAAGGAGACTTTTAAAGAAATTCCCTCATATTGCACTAAGATAAATTTGGGCTGCCATGGGGGTGGGGGGGGGGGGGGGGGCAACTATTAACCCAGGAACTCGATTTGAACAAACTTGAATCTCACACCACTAGAGATGTTGTATACCAAATATGAAAGCATTCTGACTGGTGGATTTAATGAAGCAGATTTTTAAAGATCAGTCCCAATACTGCCCAAAGTTAAAAATTTGGGGAACCAAGGGGCTTCAATTTAACACACTTGTATCTGCACCTCCCCCACCTCCCCCCCCCCCTCCCCCCACATCAATGGATGTTGTATACCAAATATTAAAAGATTCTGATCAGTGGTTGTGAAGAAAAATTTTTTTTTCAAATTTTGCAAATTTGCTGATGCAGCATTTTCTTGATGTCCCCCCCCTCCCCTATAGAACACACTGAAACAACCATTGGCAATTTTTTGGTACCATTCAATTCTACTGGTCCTAAGGATGCTTCAAACCAAATAACAGTTCTCTGCTGCATGTGGTTTGGGAAATATGGGCATTTGAAAATATTGCTATTTTTAGCTCCTGCAGTTCCCACGGGGACATGGGGAAATTCAATAATACCACATATCAAATTTGGCTCAAATCAGACCATCGGTTCAGAAAATACAAATTTTGAGCGGGGCCAAAAAAATCTTGCCCTTCCCATTTCAAAGGCAAATATTTGATTCTACACCTCAAAAGGAAACTCCATACCAAATATCAAGTCATAATACGCACTGGTTCATGAGAAAAAGATTTTGTAAGAATTTTGGTGGATTTTCCCCATCCCCTCCCTATGAGGCTGGGCAAGTTGATTTGAAAAAACGCAAAATGCGATGTCAGAACAAGCAATCACCTCAAATATAACTAAAAATGGTTCAGCGGTTTAGGAGGGGCAGGCCAGACACCAGACGGTGAGAGATCATTATAGCTCATTCTGAGTTTCAGTCAGGTGAGCTAAAAAGCCTCCTGCCCTCATCAAAAAATTGAGACACAACTGCCTGAGAACATAGACATTTTTTTTTAATGGCCTTACACTGAAGTTGTACATGAAAAACTAATAAGACAGTCTAACGACATCCATATCCCCCGCCAACTTTTATGTGATGATAGGAATAATCTCATCATAGACCTGGACATGTATTCATACCCAATAATGTCACTCACCAAATATTTAGTTTCTTTAATTGCAACTGAAGATATCTTCCAAAAACCTGCAATTTTGGTAAATTCAAAGTCGACAAGGGCTGTAACTCTGGTAAAATTATTCGAATCAAAACTTCTTTTCCATATGCACGTGTACTCATCACACTCATACAGCACACCAAGTTTCGTAAAAATCCAATGAAAAATGCAGGAGTTAAGCGGACAAGCCTTTGTGATGGAAATTTTTCTATTTCCTAGAGCTGTGACCACGCAAAATTTGTCGCATTGAAAATTTCTGACCACATACTACACTTGATACTGATACTTCAGACCAAGTTTCGTAAAAATACACTGAAAATTGTAGGAGGAGTTGAGCAGACAAATTTTGTGATGAACAGACAGATGGATGGATGGACGGACAAACAAACACCATTTCAATATCCTCCCCTCCCCTCCCTCCCCCAAACTTCCTCAGCGGGGATAAATCATTTAATTTCTTTAATCGCAATTGAAGATATCTTTCAAAAACATGAAAAATTTAAAGTAATTTGTATACTTTTTTTACTTACCAATGGCCTAGACTTAGCTGGTGCAACCTCAATAATATCAAGGGCCAAACACAATTTTTGAAACCCCCCCCCCCCCCCCCCCCAATCCCCAAAATTGAAAGTCCTAACTGGTCCTTTATACTTTTAGTACTGCGCATGCGCAGTAACAAGGAAGAGACCAGAATTGGCACCAAGCATCATTCTTCCTAGTTGTGCCTACATGTACTAATGTTATAAATCAGAGGGGAGGTATGAGTGCCCACTCATGGGAGGGTCATCCCCATCTGGGCCATTGGTAAGTATAAAAAATATACAAATTACTTCAAATTTTTCATATTTTTATACTAGAACCAATGGACCAGACTTAGCTGAATAGTAAAAAGCCTGGAGGGCCTAGAACTTTAAAGGAAACAATAATAACTCAATTACTCCGACTGAAAAGAGGACTCCTCTAAGAGAATAGGAGATAAATGAATAATTGCATATGCCTTTCTCTAAAATAAACAGAGAAAGACATAACACCAACAATTAAAGGAGTAATAAATAATAATTCTCCATTTAACTGGTTGAGTGCTACAATTCTTACACTGTGCAGTTGAAACATGTATATTTTTTTTCAGAAGTTTTACAAATAATGTATGATTCATATATCTTGACTTTTTTACCCTTTCTTTTGATGAACCCCATCAACATGTATACATATTTTTTAAGGTAATTAAATTTTCTTCAAGGCTTCAGTTTTTATTTTACCGTACATTGTATTAATTACAGGTAACACAGGTAAAAAGGTAACTAATTAACAAGAAAAATAGTAAAAATTGAAAACATAAGGGAAAATAAAGATTTTTGACTTTGTTGTTGTTTACTTTCCACTCCCAAAACATACCCTTTTATCAAAGGTAACCCTATTGGTTGATTGTGGTGCATAGAAGGTGTATAACAGGTATATTATCATTAACAAGCAAACAGGTAAGAACCATCATAAAAGTCAATTTTTAAAGAAAATTTGTTTTGAAGTTTTTCACAAGCCTCTTACAAGACGTATCCATTGACATATGATACTATGACAGCTAACAACAATGTTTGCTGTGCATTGTTTCACAACAGGTATTACCTGTACTAAATGAGCAAACAGGTAAATGGAAAAAAACAGATATCATGGAGATGGAATCCATCTCTGCGGGCCCCGCAGCAACTAACCGATGTTAGGTATAAACTGATGTGAACCGTAATACTAAAATATTTCAAGCAACAGGTAAAATCTGATTAAAATCCTTTCCCAGACACAAACTTGCCAGAAAAAAAACCCAATTCTGAATAATTTGACCTTGAAGTCAAACTTCAAGGTCAAAGCATGGCAACCTTGGTACGCAACACGTCGTCTTGAGATAATCTACACACATACCAAATATCAAAACCCTATCTATTAAGGGAAAAAAGTTACAGCCCGGACACAAACTTGTCAGAAAAAAAAAAAAAATCTGAATAATTTGACCTTGAGGTCAAACTTCAAGGTCAAAGCATGGCAATCTTGGTACGCGACATATCATCTTGAGATAATCTATCCACATACAAAATATCAAAACCCTATCTATTAAGGGAAAAAAGTTACAGCCCGGACACGAACTTGTCAGAAAAGAACCCCGAATTCGGAATAATTTGACCTTGAGGTCAAAGTTCAAGGACAAAGCATGGCAACCGTGAAACGCAACACATCGTCTTGAGATAATCTACCCACATACCAAATATCAAAACCCTATCTATTAAGGGAAAAAAGTTACAGCCCGGATACAAACTTGTCTGAAAAGAACCCCGAATTCTGAATAATTTGACCTTGAGGTCAAAGTTCAAGGTCAAAGCATGGCAACCTTGGTACGCAACACATCGTCTTGAGATAATCTACCCACATACCAAATATCAAAACCCTATCTATTAAGGGAAAAAGGTTACAGCCCGGACACGAACTTGTCAGAAAAGAACCCCGAATTCTGAATAATTTGACCTTGAGGTCAAAGTTCAAGGTCAAAGCATGGCAAGCTTGGTACGCGACACATCGTCTTGAGATAATATACCTACATGACAAATATCAAAACCTTATCTATTAAGAGAGAAAGATTACAGCCCGGACGCACAGACACACGGACGCACGGACAGAGCGATCACTATAGGGCGTCCGCCTCACAGCAGGGCCCTAATACTCGCAAATTATTGTAACCATTATGGAAAAGTTCTTCCAGGATATATGTTAACACAAACTGTTGAAACTTCATTACCAAAGGCAGAGGCCACATTTTATTGTTTGAAGATGGTTGCATTGCAGATGTGTTACAGGTGTTCCAGTTAGCTAATTAGCAACCAGGTAAAAAATGAAGAAAAAAAAAAATTTATAATTTTTTTATTGGAGTCCCATAAGATACCGCCCTAGCACATATCCTGTACAAATAACACTAGCATAATAACTTGTCATATTATGACAGGTAAATTACAGGTAAAATATGTGAATGAATGAAATAAGTTGTAGGATAACAGGTTGTGACCCTGTCTGCACACTGCATGTGCTAACCTGCAGATACACACACAGTTCCTCCTCAAATATGTTGGATAACCACAAAAAAATTGGGTTATCAACTTATCTCTTATTTTTGCCAAAAGTTCCGACACAATTTTATTGTGGTTATCCTACAACTTATATGAGGAGGTACTGTACAAGAACGGCACACGGTACGTGACCCAAAACGTTTAGAGTAGAGGCCGGAACGTCCCACTCCCAGGGGTGAAACGTCCAAATGCCTTGAGAACAAGTGTAAGTATTCACAGGGCCTTTGTTGGGTTATTCACTCTTTCAAAATACACAAGACCCAGGAAAGTATGATGGGTGGGGGTGGGGACGAGCATCGACATATTTTTAAATGATATATCTGAATGGCAGTGTAAAAGAACTGTTGACAACTTACCTTGGGTTCTGATGCCGGTACACATGTTTGACACAATTTGTATTGTATTTGTAAACAAGACGGCTGGCTCGCTTCAATTAAATAAAAATATATCTTACATAACGTTCCTGGCATTGGGGGAGGGGGGGTCCTTTCTTTTATTGTGTTCTCCATTGGACATGTCAATTCTATATTTTTAATGCATGAATAAATATGCGTGAATGAATGCCAAACAGGCACAACAGACCTGAACAGTGCAATGACGCCATTGCAAATTTCATAAATTAACTCAGATTTCGACCTTCACTTCCGTCTGGATAATTCTCGAATTCTGTATTGTTTTTAATGAAATAATCCACCCCTTATGATATTTATTTGGATAACAATAAAATTTACTAAAATTATTGATTTTAACAAGTTTTAAGGACAAAACTTGTCGTGTTATTTACTGCTAAAAATAGTCAAAATATCCGGGACAGACATTCGCACGTGCGTTTCAACTTTCATTCTCCGAGTTTACAATTAAAAAAATGACAACTAAATCATCAAAACGGGATATTCACACAAGAATGCATTGTTTTATTTAACTACGGATGTATTAACACTGACAAGGGGGTATATTTATTTCTATCTCTTACAGAACACCCCATTCGAAAATTTTTGACAACAGCAAACAAACTTGGGTCAAGTTGGGGATTTCCCATTTCGTTTTTATGAAAAATTACGTGAAAATGAATTATTTAATTTAGCTTAATACAGACCATTGGTCATTTCCGCATGCGCAATTTGGTGAACTTACCAGTGGTCAATCTTATATACACCAACAATTTCAAACCGGGTGCTATTAATTGTGTTTTATATGTAAATACAAGGGTCAATAAAATCACATTACCAAAAGCCACGATCGTGGCTTCCCGCACTTTACAGGAGAGCCACGATCGTGGCTTCCCGCATCCGACCAGTTAATACCAGCATAACCCTTATGCTAAATTGGTGAAGGAAACCAATTATATAGCTAGTCCAGAGAATGAGACGCTTTATATTGAAATAAATGTGTTCAAGGATTGTATATAAACGCTCATCTGACACGTGACATATACAAATGCTTCACATCGAGCTACACTTTAAAAAATCATGATACATAATAAGACAATATTGTTTCTTCACACCGAGCTACACATTAAAACCACTGAGCAGCGACCCCTGACTACATTCCTTGGGAGTGGCATTCCCTTGCTTTCACTATAAAGCCAAAATGATACTAAGGGAAAAACCATCCCCCCCCCCCCTTTCCCTTGTTCTGAAAGAAGAATCCTCAGAACAAGGAGGGCAGTCCGTGCTTGAACAGGCTGCCTAAGACATCTAAAAGATGTTACATTAATGGACGACATTCTGTGCTACAGAAAGAGGACCCAAGGATCTAAGGTCACCGGAAATAGACTCTAAGTTTCTAAGATAAAACTCAGAAAAGTAGAAGGTTGTGTCCAGTAAGCCATTTTCATTAAATCGGTAATACTATTGGAATAAGCCCAAGAAGAAGACAATGCTCTAACTTCGTGAGTTGAGATCTTATTTACAGAATGTTGATCTGAAGAAAGAGTCTCATAGGCAATACGCATTGCCAATTGAATCCATCTAGCAACCGAATGAAGTGAAATATCATTGCTGTTAGGAATAAGAGAAAGAAAGAATCTCTTTCTGCTTTTCCTAATAAAGAAAGAGCAACGTTTATAATTACGAAGCACTCTTCCTGGACACAACATCGGTCTAAGGGTTTCTGAAGACGCTAAAGCCTTAATAACAATAGTCTCCGGGTGACCATCAGGAATCTGGTTCTTAGCCAAGAATCCCACTTCCGTAATACGAGTAATAGTATTACCCACACTACGGAAATTAGAATGTTCTACTGATAAAGTATGAAGTTCACAAATTCCTCTAGCCGAAGCAAAGGCTAAGAGAAAAGCCGTTTTTTAAAAGTAAGATATTTAAATTCAACTTCATCTAAAGGCTCAAAAGGAGCTTCCTGCAACTTCAAAAGAACTCGAGCTAAATTCCATTTGGAAACTAAACTTAAGGTTCGAGGTCTATTGGTAGAGAAATTTCTGACTAGCTTGGATAAAGAGAGATCTGATCCAATGGCCAAATGATCATGATGAGCATATGTGTCTCAAAACATAGACAAACAGCCCTAATAAAAACGTGCTGCTGTTTTAATACATCAAAACTGTAGAACAAAAAATTGGCAAATGAGGTATAAATGGATTATAAGTATCCACCAATGGAAGAAGACTCTCCACTAGCTGCATCGTTAAACGAAGAGGAGGTCCCCCGCAGTCAGAAGGAAAGAAATGAGTACTGCCCTGATTCCCTACGTGAACTATCCAAGCTTAAGGACTAGCCAAACAGACAACATCTCTATGACGCTATGTTTTTCTTCAGGAACAAAGAAACCTAGGCGTCGGAATAACAGAAGCAGACTCTGCTCACTGTTCTAAAGCATACTTTCGTCACCGTATCTAGAAGAATATCTTCCAGATATGGCGACGTTATCACTGCCGAATGAGATCGGAAATAAGACATGACAGAGTTCAATATCCGAGTGAACGTCCAAGGAGCCAGGTTCAGACCGAAACACATCACTCTGAACTGGTAAACCTTCCCTGAAACGGCAGAACGCATATATTTTCTGAATGCCGGGTTGACCTGGACATGAAAGTACACATCCTTTAGGTCTATGCTTGTCGCAAAGTCATTCACTCGAATGCTCGCTCTTACTGACCGAATAGTTTCCATGTAAAACTTTGGAGCCATTATAAATTGTTTATCCAGCTCAAGTCTACAACTGGTCGAAATGAGCCGTCTGGCTTCGGCACAAGGAACAAATGACTGTAGAATCCCGGAGAATTGGGATTCTCTACAACCTCTATTGCCTCCTTTTCTAAGAGAGATTGAACTTCTGAAAGAGACTCTCTCTTGAAGAATTCGCTGGAAGATTTGTCCAACGTGGGCTTCTTGTAAGTGGAGGCTTTGATCGGAATGATAGTCGAAGACCCTTTTCGACTACATTCCTTATCCACTGATCTCCCGTTATTTCTATCCAGTTTGTTGCAAAGTTGATAACCTTCCACCAATTGGAAAGCAATAGAGGTCTGGAGCATCATTTGTAGAACTTACAAGGTTTACGGGAAGAGAAATCTACGTCCTCCTCGGTAACCTCCTTGTGCTTTCGGCTTATAGGCATCAGACTTAAAGTCCTTGTAAGACTTACACCCCATACCAGAGTTGCTAGATTGACGGTTTCCTGAATTTCTATACAAGGGTTTCTTAGAACCACACAAGGAACCCCTCTTTGACAACTTTGAAAAGGAGCCTCCTCGCCTACCATGTCCTGCAGTCGACTGCTGCTGCGAAACTAACCTTAACAGCAAAGTGCTAGTGGACTTTTTGGTAGCTTCCTCGTACATGAAGGATAACTTGTCATTAAACAAAGTATGATCGGAAACTGGCACAACTCTGAGAGAGCTTTTCACTCGATCGTCAATCAAGGCGGACGCTGCTAAGGCTCCATCATGTCTGACCAACTCCAAAATAGCCACTGACAGGGCGGAGTGATACGTGGCATACATAACTGACCTAGAAAGGACTCTGAGTGATGGAGAAATGTCATCAAACTCCTTTCCACTGAGACGCTGAGCCAGGGTCCTAGTGATATGATCTGCGTAAGACATTTCGTCCAGAAGTATATGACTGGAATCAATGGAATCTGAATGGACACTGAATGAAGTGGGCAATGAAATATCTAAATCCGAAGCCCGCTCAACCAAATGCAGAGGAGCTCTCTGAACATCTTCTACCATTTTCAAATAACATGGTCCATGTAATTGCAGAGAAGATGAATATAAGAAACCGCCTTTCTTTTTAGTATTTGCTAGGCTAAAGATGGCATCATCAAGTAGGCCAAAGGCCTCCGATGCAATTTCCTCCGCAAGGTATCCCTATCTAGGGAAGATAGCAGTTTCTAGCTGATGCAGCCTGTTGATCAGATGGAACAAGATCCTGAAGAACTGATGAATGAAATTCATAGTCTTCATGTCCTGTTCCGCGAGGAATGGAGAATCTTCCTCCACAGCCCTCTCACCATCTGAGTGTTCCATCTGAGCATCATGGTCAACACCATCCGAATGAACAGATGACCAGACCTACCTAGCACCGTCCGGCAACTCACTACCGGAGACTGTTGACGGCTGAACCTGAGACTGCTGGTAAGCTGCGATAAGCTGCACAATCTGCAATAGCAGGTCCATAATCAAGGCTTGCAAAGCAGCAGTCTTCGCCACATGATGCTCACGGAATGGAGATCTGACCCCAGATCTCCATTCCGTGAGATATGCCTCGAACCACTAGCTGCAGGTTAATCAGACTTCGGTGGTAAAGACAGGGAACGCCTCCATGGAACAGCTTCAACATCTGAAGTCGGAAGCTAGTATGTGGTCTAACATGCTTCATCAATGAAGTAGAGGAAGAAGCCATAGCTGCAACTGGCCCCGGCTGCGGGGTGGAAGGAGCATCCCGGACTGCAAGCGTGAACGGACGCCCCAACTCACTGAAGTTTCTTGAAGCAGAAAGTCAACCCCGACTGCTGATGGAACGGAGAGGGTTCTCCAACTCCCGATCTGAGCCCACATCTTACAGAGCATCCTGTTGAGAAACTTACAGGCTTCTACCCCTTAACATGCTTTTCCATGGAAGAAGAGGAATCCATAACAGCAGCGGACCCCGGCTGCAATGTGGAAGGAGTGGAAGGAGAATTCCGAACCACAAGACAGGACGGGGGCTCGGACTCACTGAAGTTTCTTGTGACGGAAACAGTCGACCCCGACTGCTGACAGGATGGAGAGGACTCTCCAACACGTGATCTGACCCCAGATCTCGCGGAGTTTCCCGTTGAGAAACTTATAGGCTATTTCCCCTTTTGCGTGCTCTTCCATGTAAGAAGAGGAAGCCATAACAGCAGCTGACCCTGGCTGAAGAGTGGAAGGAGCATCCCGAACCGCAAGCAAGGGCAGGTGCTCCGACTCACGGAAGTTTCTCGGGACGTAAACAGTCGACTCCAACTGCTGACGGGATGGAGAGGGTTCTCCAACTCACGATCTGACCCCAGATCTCACCGCGTGTCCTGCAGAGAAACTTTCAGGTTTTTTCCCCTTCGTCGTTGTCACTGGGTGAGCTTTTGTTTTTGAGGTGCTTGCTCTACCCACATATACACTTCTCGACCGCAACAGACCTACCCAGCGTCCCGGCTCCCACAAGTTGGGGAAGCGCTTCACCGGTCGAGTAGGTGCATGCAGAGGATTAAGAGAACTAACTGGAGACCTCAATCCCTGCTAATAATCATGAGCACCATGGCAGCTTGCTCTGTTTATTCATCAGAGCGGGACCATCACCATGTTCTAGTTCCTCTGAAAAAGAGACTGAAAGACTAGAATTAGCCTGCGGTGAAAGTTCCGACATCAGAACCTCACCGCCCACCACACAGGTCGACACCCGCTTCCAACGTTTTGCATCCTAATAGTACAAGTATAGAAGGAGTGCAGTGACTACAGGCAAGACAACAAGCCTGTAACTCCTAGACAGACTTCCTGGACTTACGCTGATACCAAATTATTCATAGTAGATACAATAATTATGAAGCCAAAATCAAATGTCTGCTACACTATAATATAGAAAAAACATAGCAAGGATACATAATATAGACAATCACAAAAACATAGACAATCACAAAAATTTTCGAAAAGAAATAATTTTTTTCGAAAAATTTTGAATGAAGCCCACATACACCAAGAGAATCTCATGAGATCAAGGGCATCCCGATAAAGCCTAAATGTGGACAAGCACTACATAATTGAAGCTGAACTACTGGAATAAGGTATAATATGTATCTTAATACAAAAGCAATAACTGTTCTATACTAAACACTGAATTAATACGTATCCAAAAAGTTGTTGAACAGAAAACGTCAAGAGGAAAAAATGGAAATTAACCAAACAAACAGGCACAACAGAGGCCCGTAGTCAGTAACCGATCAACAACAATCTGATGCAAAGCTAGATCTTCACAGGAAGAAACAAGAGCACCACCTAGCGGGACATTATACGTCCGTTTTGTATTTTTGAAGGGTTCGGGTAAGGATGGGGGTGAGGGTGAAAATTGTTCGGACCATCCCCATATTCGAACTTGACCTATATTTTGTTGTGATTAAACAACATACCAAGTTTGGAACCAATCGGAAAACAAATATTAAAAGTTATCATCCGCAAACCAAATATCTGATGCATTCTATGTCCAACAAGGGCCATAATTGAGGGGAACTTCGAAGTTCAAACTGACCCCATATTCGAACTTGACCTGTCTTTTGTTTTGATTAAACCACATACCAAGTTTAGGAGTCAATCGAAAAAAATACTAAAGTTACCATCTGGAAACCAAATGTTGACGAATGGACAGACCGACGGATGGACAAATGGACAGACAGACTGATTCCATAATTCAATGGTTTTTCAACAGGCGTATAAAAAATCAGTCAGGCCATACTAAAGTTATAATCTGGAAAACACAAAATGCACAAATTCAAGAGGAATAACTCTGGAAAGGTACATGCGATTTTGGCCGAAAGTGAACTTGAGCTGTGCTTTGTGGTCATAAACAAAATCTGAGAATTTGAAACAAATTAGTCAAGGCAAACTAAAGTTATCATCCGGAAACCACATAATTCACAAATTTGCAATCATTTAAGGGGAATAACTATGGAACAGTACATGCGATTATGGCCAAAGATGAACTTGAGCTGTGCTTTGTGGTCAAAAACAAAATCTGAGAATTTGAAAAAAATCGGTCAAGGCAAACTAAAGTTATCATCCGGAAATCACAAAATCCACAAATTTGCAATCATTCAAGGGGAATAACTCTGGAAAGGTATATGCGATTGTAGTCAAAAGTGAACTTGAGTTGTATTTTGTGGTCAAAAACAAAAAACTGAAAATTTAAAATAAATTGATCAAGGCAAACTGAAGTTATCGTCCGGAACCGAGAAGTTGGGCTAAATTCCCATAAATAAAGGGCCATAACTCTACTGCAAATGGGCTGCTAGAAACTGAAATCGAACCCATCCTGTATTTTGTCATACTAATTCCACATGCCAAATTTAACTCAGCTCAAACCATTACAACTAAAGTTATCGTCTGGAAACAAAATGTGTCCATGGATGGACAGGCGGGTGGAGAGACCATTCACATAATACATCCTGTTTTTCAAACGGGCATATAAAAACAACATTTGAAAAATTTGGTGTCAATCCGTCACGGCGTTCGGCTTTAAATGAACGGAAACCAATTTTTTTTCAAAAATTGTGTTTTCAAAGGGCCAGAACTCTGCAGCGGATGGACTGAGAAACACCAATATCGAACTTGACCTGTATTTTATTGCTACAAACAACATCTGAAAGTTTGATGTCGATCCTTCAAGGCGTTTGACTTTAAATGAAGGGGAAACCAATTTTTTCTGAAAGATTGTGTTTTCAAAGGGCCACAACTCTGCAGCAGATGGACTGAGAAACACCAATATCAAACTTGACCTGTATTTCATTGCTAAAAACAACATCTGAAAAATTTGGTGTCAAAGCATTCAGCTTTAAATGAACAGAAACCAATTTTTTTAGAAAAATTGTGTTTTCAAATGTCCATAACTCTGCAGCGGATGGACTGAGAAACACCAATATCGAACTTCACCTGTATTTTATTGCTAAAAACAACTTCTGAAGGTTTGATGCCAATCCGTCAAGGCATTCGACTTTAAATGAACGGAAACCAAATTGTTTACAGACAGACAGACGGAGGGACAGACTGATAACATAATACGTCCCGTTTTTATAAACGGGCGTAAAAAAACAATGCATCTGGTCGAAAATGCAAGAATACAAAACGTCCTGAACAGTAAACAAACAGGACATAAACACGGAGGAAAAACGGAATGCCCATTCCGTAAAACAAGTTAGACTCCCAAGCATTTTAATAAAAAATTTTCAATAAAAAAGCCAAAAGAGCTTGGGAATCTAACAGGTGGGCTTAGGAGAGGAAAGGGAAGTAACACTAACAAAATAATGGAGTCATAGTAAAAATGATGACATTCAGGCGCATATCCTGAAAATGGGAAAACATGAATAATTTTATATAAAAAATTATAAAGATACAGCCCTGAACATTCAAAACCACCGTTATTCACTTCCAACATTCTGCTACAGTGCTGATTCCATGAAAACCTTCATTGATTTGTGTCTGGCATCTTCAAAAATGAGATTTTATTGCACAGATGTCAGTTGAGATGTTTACTGACTAGGGCCAAACAAAAGAATGATGCTTGGCACCAATTCCGGTCTCTTCCTGGTTACTGCGCATGTGAGGTACTAAAAAAGATTGGAGGATCAGATAGGACTTTCAAATTTTGGATTTGTATGCAAAGTTTGGGGATTGGGGGGTTCAAAATTTGTGTTTGACCCTTCATATTATTGAGGTTACACCAGCTAAGTCTAGGCCATTGGTTCTAGTATAAAAATCTGCAATTTTGGTAAATTCAAAGTCGATAAAGGCTATAACTCTGGAAAAATTATTTGAATCGAACCTTCCATTCCATATGCACATGTACACATCATATACGCAATCATACTGCACACCAAGTTTCGTAAAAATGAAATGAAAAATGAAGGAGGAAGTAAGAGGAGAAGCATTTGTAACTGAAATTTTGCTATTACCAAGGGCCATAACCACTTAAACTTTGTCGCATCAAAAATTCATGACCACATCCACATGTACACTTGATACTGATACTTTAGAACAAGGTTTCATAAAAATTCAATAAAAAGTGTAGGAGGAGTTAAGCAGACAAGCCTTTGTGATGGAAATTTTGCTATTTCCAAAGGCCGTAACCATGCAAAATTTGTGGCAATGAAAATTCCTACATGCACATCTACACTTGTTACTGATACTTTAGACCATGTTTGGTAAAAATCCAATAAAAAATGTGCAAGAAGTTAAGTGGACAAGCCTTTGTGATGGAAATGTTGCTGTGTCCAAGGGCCATAATCACGCAAAATTTGTCGCATAAAAATTCTAGACCACATGCATATCTACACATGATACTGATAATTCAGACCAAGTTTCGTAAAAATCCAATAAAAAATGTAGGAAGAATTAAGCAGACAAGTCTTTGTGATGGAAATTTTGCTATTTCCAAGGGCTGTAACCACGCAAAATTTGTCACATCGAAAATGTCTGATCACATGCACATCCACACTTGATACTGATACTTCGAACCAAACTCTGTAAAAATCCAACAAAAAATGTAGGAGGATTTAAGTGGACAAGCCTCTGTGATGGAAATTTTGCTGTTTCCGAGAGCCCTAACCAAGCAAAATTTGTCGCATCAAAAATTCCTGGCCACATGCACATCTACACTTGATACTAATACTTTAGACCAAGTTTCGTAAAAATCCAATGAAAAATGAAGGAGGAGTTAAGCGGACAAGCCTTTGTGATGAAAAGTTTGCTATTTCCAAGGGCCTTAACCATGCAAAATTTGTCGCATCGAAAATTCCTGACCACATGCACATCTACACTTGATACTGATACTTCAGATCAAGTTTCTTAAAAATATTAACTGAAAACTGTAGGAGGAGTTAAGCCGACAAAGTTTGTGATGGAAGGATGGACTGACAGAGGGATGGATGATCACCATTTCAATATCCCCCTCCCAACTTTGTTGGGTAAAAATGAGGACGATTCAATGAAGGGATATCTCTGTACGATGATTTTAAATGAAACATATGGATGTTTGGTAATTTTTTTTAAAAACCCCCACAAAAAATCATGTGCAAATCAGAAGCTCACAACTGAGTATTTTGTAGAGCTGTTGAGATTTTTAATATTTTTCACCAAGATATATTCACAGGGAGAATACAAATATGCTACTGGCATGATGATTTAAACAAACTTGAAATAACATGGTAAAATACAATGTTGCTATCTAGTTTTATTGGAGTGAAGGGAAAACAAAAAGTGGACTTAAATCTAAGCACCTTCTTTGGACATGCCCATTTGGAAACACTTCTGAAGACGACAGTACTGACACCGGTTTCTTGTTACTTTGTTAATGATACAATTCTTTTCTTTATGACATGTATACTGCATATTTTTCTGAACACTTCTTCTGAAAAATCCCTGGAAAGAGAGATGAGAGAAAAAATACTGAGGTGACATTAACTCATCAACTGACCAAATATCTATATCCTTCAAATAATGTATAAGAAATAGTGATATCCAAAAATAATTTTTTTTGAAATCCTTGTAAATAACTAAGTTTTATTTCTTTTCACAGAGTAAGCTATGAGCAGTCATAGGCTATGACTAGGCCTGAAAGTTAAAAAATTTATATTAATTTATATATTTTTTATGTTTACCAATGACCCAGACATAGCTGGTGCTAACTCTTAAAAAACTAGGGTCAAACACAAATTTTGCCCCCCAATCCCCAAAATTTGCATCTAAAACCAAAAGAAATCATGTCCTGAAGGACCTCCATACTTTGCCCTTACTGCGCATGCGCAGTGTCAAGGACGTTCCGAAATTGGCGCCAATTATCATTCTTACAAGCAGTGCCTGGTCAGCGCTATGTACTCAGCGGGGAGGTATGAGTTCCCAACTCCTGGGAGGGCCATCCCCGTCGGGGTCATTGGTAAGTATAAAAAATATATAAATTACTATAAATTTTTTAACATTTTTATACTGTACCAATGACCCAGACATAGCTGAATAGTAAAAAGGCTGGAGGGCCTAGGATATAGAGGAAAATCCAATAAGCTCAACTATATAATATAGAGTCAACCCCTCAAGGAGAAAAGGAGTATTAGGCTTTACATGTATCTTTCTTATTTTATGTTAAATTAGAAAGATACAATACCCTTCATAATTGAGCACAATAACATTCATGTTCTCTATTAACATCCAGTATAACCCTTATACTAATTATTTTTAAAGTAAGCCAATAAATAAAGTTAGTCCAGAGAATTGAGACTCTTTATATTCTTTAAAAGTGTCCGAGGATTGTATATTAACGCCCGTTTGACACTTGACATATACAAATGCTTCACACCGAGCTACACTTTAAAAATATGACATGAATGAATTTTTAACATTAATATTACACTTTAAAACCATCCCGGAAACGACTCAGAAATACTGACTTCAGAGGAGGCATTCCCTTGCTTTTCACTATAAAGCAGGTGACCTAAGGGAACCCCCTCCCCCCCCCCCCCTTCCCCTTGCCCTGGGTCAAATAGCCCAGAGCGAAGAGGGCAGCCGGACGGAGTCACTGCCGGAACAGAAAGCCTGCATAACTATAGTTGTAACTGTTTAGTGGACGACATTCTGAGCAACAGATAACGGACCTAAACAATGCAGGTCTCCAGAAATGGACTCAATATTTCTGAGATAAAAATTCGTGAATGTGGATGGCTGAGACCAATAAGCAGCCTTCATTAAATCTGTAATAGCAATACTATTAGCGTAAGCCCAAGATGTAGAAAGAGCTCTTACTTCATGAGCCGAAATCTTAAGCACAGACTGCTGAGAAGAAGATAAATTTTCATAAGCAGTACGGATAGTTAATTGAATCCATCTAGCAATAGAATGGACCGAAATGTCCTTTCTATTAGGCATCAGAGACAGAAAGAAACGTTTTCGTCCCTTTCTGATAAACTGAGATCTCTGTTTATAGATACGTAATGCTCTAACAGGACAGAGTAAAGGCCTACGCCCGTCTGAAGACGGAAGAGCCTTAATAACAATAGGTTCCGGATATTTATTAGGAGCCTGATTCTTAGCTAAAAATCCCACATTAGTAGTGAAGGTGATAGTGTTCCCGACACTACGATAGTGAGAATCATCCACCGACAGTGCATGAAGCTCACTGACTCTTCTAGCAGAAGAGAAAGCTAAGAGAAAAGCTGTCTTATAAGACAAGAATTTGAAATCTACTGTCCCAAGAGGTTCAAATGGCTTTTCCTTCAGTTTAAGAAGAACCCAAGCTAAATTCAACTTAGGAATTAGCCTAAGAGTTCTGGGTCTATTTATCGAGAAGTTTCTAACTAACTTAGATAAAGAGACATTAGATCCAATTTGTAAACTATCATGATGTGCATAGGTATCAGGTAACATAGACCTATAACCCTTAATAGTAACAGGCTGCAGTTTGATTTTGTCAAACAAGTATACTAGAAAGTTTGCAATGTCTGGTATGGAGGGATCAAAAATATCAACAGAATGATCCCTACACCAACGACGAAAAACCTTCCACTTAGCCGCATAGTTTAGCGAAGAGGAGGTCCTCCTACAGTTAGAAATCGCGTCCACTGCTCGTCCTGTAAAGTGCTTGCCATGCAAGAAGGACCGCACAACGGAAAAACGTGAAGGTTGAGACCTTGCGGGTTGTGATGGAGTTGACGCGGTTTCCCCTGCGAAAGAAGATCCTCCCGTGGAGGAAGCTTTCACGGTAGGTCCCACAACAGACACCTGAGTAGATTTATCCACGGTCTCTGTGGAGACAGAGATGCTACCAACAGAATTTTGCATTGAGATTGTTTTATCTTTAGCAATACTTGCTGAATTAACGGCGCTGGAGGATACGCATATCCTATCATTCCGTCCCAAAGGATCGACAGAGCATCTACTGCAAATGCTCTTGGATCCGGACACGGAGACACATACGTCTGCAACTGATTGTTGAGATGTGTCGCAAATAAGTCTATCATTGGCCGTTCCCATTGGTAGCAAATCTGATTGAATACTTGTTTGTTGAGAGTCCACTCCGACGGCAACAAGCGACCCTTTCGTGAAAGAGAGTCTGCTAGTACATTCAGACGACCCGGTATATGACGGACCGAAAGTAGAACTTGATGTTCTAGAGCTAACAGAAGGATTCTTTCCGTTAGATTGAACAACGGAATTGAATGAGTGCCTCCCTGATTCCGTATATACGCCACTACTGTCGTATTGTCGGATAGGATTTGGACATGAGCACTGTGAATTATGTCCATCCAATGACTAACGCAAGCCAAATTGACATCATTTCCTTGATGTTTATGTGCTTGCCCAGGAATTGCGGATCCCAAAGGCCCTGGCATCTCGAATCCGTTGGGATCAATGATGCACCCCAACCTGTTTGACTGGCATCCGTCATAATGGTAAAACTTGGATCCGGCAACTGCAGTGGAACTCCCTGAGTTAACCACTGAATGTTTGCCCAAGTCTGAATCTCTCGTTTCACTTGATCTGACAAGAGAACGTCTATGTCGAGCGAATGAATTTTCACACTCCAATTCTGAGTCACGAAAATTTGCAGAGGACGCGTGCGTTACCGCCCCATCGGAATGAGATCCGCAGCGGCTCTGCACAGACCTATCAGTCTCATGAACTCCCTCGCTGTGACTTTGTCTGCGTGCAGACAATAGCGAGCGTAACAACTGACTAATTTCGCTCTGGTTAACGGCAGAGGAACGAGATTGTTGTGCGTCTCGAAGCTCATTCCCAGATGTGTGAATGACTTGGACGGCACCAGATCCGACTTCTCCTCCTTTATTATAAAACCGAAACGTCGGAGCAATAGAAGCAGATTCTGCACATCGTTCTGAAGCGTTAACTCGTTGCCGTACCTCTGAAGAATGTCGTCCAGGTAGGCCGACGTTACCGCAGATGAATGAGCTCGGAAATACATCATTACCGAGTTCATTACCCGAGTGAAAGCCCAGGGTGCTAGATTCAATCCGAAGCACATCGCCCGGAATTGATACACCACCCCTAGGACTGCGAAGCGTAGATACTTTCTGAATGTCGGATGTACCATGACGTGAAAGTACGCATCTTTGAGATCTATGCTTGTTGCATAATCGTTCACCCGAATACTCGCTCTGACCGATCGAATCGTCTCCATATAAAACTTCGGAGCGACGATCAGCTTGTTTATCCAGCTCAAATCTATGACTGGACGGAACGAGCCGTCTGGTTTCGGAACCAGAAACAGATGGCTGTAGAATCCCGGTGTCTCCTGGTTTTCTACGACCTCTACCGCGTTCTTCCGTAAAAGAGACTGCACCTCTGATAACAGAGCGTCTCTTTTCTGCGGGTTTGACGGAAGTTGAGTCCATTTTGGACTTCGAGTTAATGGAGGCTTTCGTTTGAAGGATATCTTTAGACCTTCCGAAATCACCCCTCTCACCCAAGGGTCGTCCGTAATCGACGCCCACTCTTGTGAAAAACTTGACAACCTTCCGCCAACCGGCACGCGATAGAGGTTGAAGCCATCACCTCCTGGACCTGCGAGGCCTGCGGGAGGAGAAACCACGTCCTCCGCGACCCGCACCTCGTCCCGTCAACCTCGGGGCGTCCGACCGGTTGTCCCGGCCCGAAGGACGTCCCGCACGTGAGTCGCTGCCTTGACGGTCTCTTGAATAAGACCAAGAGGACGCACCGGAACCTCTATTGGAACCTCTCTTGGGCGCATTATACCCAGAAGTGCCTGTCTTACTCTTATCTGCCGTGTCCGACTTTTTAGAAGCAGATTTAAACAGCAGAGAATCCGAAGCTTTCTTAGTAATTTTATCGTAAATTGCAGAAAGCTTGCCATCGAAGAGAAGTTCTCCAGAGACCGAAGCGACTCTGAGAGAGTTCTTCACCTTACTATCCACGAGTGTGGATGTAGCTAGGGCTGCGTCACGTCTAACCAACTCCAGGTTTGCCACTGAAAGGGCGGAGTTACACGTGGAATAAGCTACTGCCCTTGAAAGAAGTCTTAAAGAGGATTGTATATCCTGGAATTCTTTCCCTTGAAGACGCAGTGATAACGCCTTAGTAAGGTGGTCCGCGTAAGATAAAGCATCTAAACTGGCTCTGTTAGACGAAATAGTCATCTCCAACACCGCGGTTGGAATAGACGCAGACGACGGTAATGATAATTCTAAGTCTTCCGCCTCGTCGTCCATACGCAGAGGAACTCTCGGGATACCCTGTCCTGCCGTATCGAATTTATTTCTTGCATTAATGAAAGGCAGGTTAAGAGTATTGGCGGACAAGAAACCCGCTTTTCCTGTTTTGGAAGCAAGTTTGAATATAGCATCGTTCAATAATTCAAATGTTCTTGTGACATTATTGGACTGAGACGGAAACTCGGGAGCGATGTCCCTGAACCGCTCAAAGAAATCAGTGTGCAATGATGCTATAATTCTCTTGTCTGGCACCGCAGCAATCTGGCCCGACGGAACAACTTGAGGAAGAAAGTGCCGGATGAAGTCCACGGCAGCTTTATGTTGTTCCGAAAGGGATAGCTCCAAGTCATCCGTATCCCTTTCACCATCCGGTCGGACCTCATGATGCTCCCGGTCGTCCGCACCCGATGCTTCGGCGGAGCGTACCGACCCAGCGCCGTCGGATAATTCCCGATCCGACACCGTTTCTGTCGGTTGCTGGGATAAGTTGTGCTATTTGAACAAGCATGTCCCACATCGAGGCCTGCGAAGGCGCAGTCTTTCGCTGCTTCGCCGAGGGCAGCTCCGCATCTGGTGACTCCCGCATACTCTTCCTATGCGAACGTCCGGAGTCAACCGGCCTCGTGTCCCTGGCTACCGGATGGCGTGACCTGGTCGCCGAAGAATCCCTGATCGGCGAAGCTGGTAAAATATCGGCGGTCACGTAGCCAAGGTGCGGTCGTGTGCGCTGGTGAGAGGAAGAAGCCTGAGCAGTCTCAGCGGACTGCCTATACAACGGAGCGTCCCGAGCGACGGACGTGTGCTCCGCTTGCGACACATTTTGTACCACAACATCTGTTCCCAGATGTTGTTGTACGAGAGAGGGGCCTCTCTCGCTCGCAGCCCGGCTGGACCTGGATGAGTTAGGAACCGGACTCGAAGGCTTCCTCCGATCTCTCCTACTATCCGCCGTCACTGGGTGTGCACGTAGAATGTTTATAGTGCTCGCATCACCCAACATTTCCTCCTGGACCGCATCAGACGAACCCGGCTGCCAAACCATTCGGTGAATGGACGCTACACCGGGCGAGCTAGCGGACGACATTTGTCTTATCTCCATGAGCACTTTTGCCGCTAGCTCTGTATTCATTTGTGACGACGGAAGCGCACTTGCGGAAGATAACATGGAAACATCACCCTGTTCTTGTTCCTCTGAAATAGAAACTGATAGAGTAGAGTGACCCTGCGGAGAAAGAGCCGGCATAGCCCTTTCTCCACTAACAACATATCGTGACACACGTTTCCAATGTTTGTCATCCCAATATTGACATATTGAACAGGGATTAGTGCAAGTACACTGACTACAATTAATACAATGATCATGAAAGTCAGAGGAAGATTTCTTCCTATTACAATTTGAACAATATCCTTTCATTGTGAAAAGTCAACAACAAGTCCTAGTACTCGCACAAACCCCTAAACACAAAGATACATAATAACATGATCCATTAATATAGAAAAAACAACTGAAAATCAAAATAATTTTTGAAAAATATTTTTTCAGCGAAGCACAAGTTTCTGAAAAGTAACGTTGAGCCCCAATGGATCCCAAGGTCAAGTGTGGTCAAAAATTTTAAAATTATATTAAATAATTAATGCAACACTTACGGATAATAATAATGTATCATATAGTGAGATAAACTACTCCAAAGGAAAACAGCCCCCCTCAAAAGAGACTGTTGCCAATGTAAACAAACAGTGTAAAAACACCAGAAAACATGACTCCAGGCACTGACAATACTGGCCCGAAATCAGTCATCAAAATTACACTCTATCTGATGCAAAACAGAGACTCCCAGGGGAGTATCTGCAGAACATCAGCTGGTAGATGCAGAACACAACGTTTGTACACCCATGGGTGAAAACGTAAATATGGGGAAAATAACAGAATTCATTCTGTAACCAAGCTAATTCTCCCAAGAGAATTTAGAAATGATCTTTCTCAAAAATATGCCAAAAGCATGGGAGAATAGCAAGGGGGGACTTAGAAGACCAGGAGAGAGGAAACACTGAATAAGCAGTGCAACTTTATAGCAAGAATGACAACAACAGGCCCATGCCTTGAAAATAGGCAACTTAACATAATTTCATAAAAAAATTTAAGTACAGCCCTGATTATTTTTTGTCACTCCTTTTTCCTCTCCTCCTTCTATATCCTCCTTAGAATCACCATTTCTCCAATAATTACGTGTCTGGCATCCTTTAAACTGAGATTTACAAGCACAAAGATCAGTGAGATGTTGACTGATGAAGGGCCAAACAGAGAATGATAATTGGCGCCAATTTCGGAACGTCATTGACACTGCGCATGCGCAGTAAGGGCAAAGTATGGAGGTCCTTCAGGACACGATTTCTTTTGGTTTTAGATGCAAATTTGGGGGATTGGGGGGCAAAATTTGTGTTTGGCCCTAGTTTTTTAAGAGTTAGCACCAGCTATGTCTGGGTCATTGGTACAGTATAAAAATATAAGCAGTCTGACATTTGCAGAATGAGATCCCCAGGGGGTGAATTTGATGATGCTATCCCATACAGTGGGCCAGTTTATCCTCTGGATACCCTTTTCTGTTTAGTTTTGAGACCCTGATTCAGACTGAGGTTCACAAAGGGTAAATTTAGTGATGGTACCCTGCGCACCCTCTGGGGACCTCATTTTGCAGATAACAGTCTGATTATTTTCTGGTGTGGCTATGTCCTGGAAATAAAAAATGAAAAAGTAAAATGTATTTGAATAGTGATTTCTGTGTATAATGCTGGATGGAATGCAGACAATTTCATTGGTAAAGAGTTAACTTGCAGAGTGCTAAATTATGTTGGGTTATCAAAATGTGTGTCCATGTGTCTTTGTCTTGTTACAATTTATGCTATAGTGAAATTATTTAATCATACAGATGAAAGAATTTCACTTCAAACATGATACGAAGCTCATCTACAGAATATGAAGCCTTTAAAAATCCAATAAAAAATGAAGGAGTTAAGCAGACAAGCCTTTGTGATGGAAAGTTTGCTATTTCCAAGGGCCTTAACCATGAAAAACTTGTTGCATCGAAAAGTCATGACCACATGCACATCTACACTTGATATTGATACTTCAGACCAAGTTTCTTAAAAATTCACTGAAAACTGAGGAGGAGTTAAGCGGACAAAGTATGTGATGGAAGGATGGACTTTTGAAGTTGTGGTACCGTTACTTCAGAAAAAAGCTCACATACGGGGGTCCAGCAATCTACCAGTTAAAGGCTGAAATTGTTTACACTTCAGCATAGCTCTGGTAATATCTCCAGGGAACATACATCTTCTGATACCTAATTATATATGCTGCACATAGCATAGTGTTCCATAATGTGTATGCATTATGGGAAATTGATTGTTTGTATATTGAAAGAACTTTTTGACTGACAAGCAATACTTTACTGAAAATGAGAAAGCATCTGAAGGGTACAAATGCCCATGCTCACTGATAATACAAAGGTGTGATTACTCTTATAAAATAAACTGCAACCCAAAAATGAAACTGAAATCAAATTTGCAAGGAAAGGTTTCAAAATCAAGTGTTATGTTCCTTTCATAACTAATATTCTAGCTAGAGGATATTAGTGGCCTTTTGCTTCTTTCTAAACACCCATTTCCATGTAAATTTAAAGAAATAAAAACTTTGCAGTTGGATAAAAAGAAATGATAAATTTAAAGTAATTTGTATATTTTTTATACTTACCAATGGCCCAGACAAGCTGGTGCAAACTCGATATTATCAAGGGCCAAACACAAATTTTGAACCCCCCCAATCCCCCAAATTTGCATACAATACCAAAAAATAAAAGTCCTATCTGGCCCTCCATACTTTTACCATCTGCGCATGTGCAGTAGTCAGGAAGAGACCGGAACTGGTGCCAACATCATTCTTTGTAGATGAGCATACTAATAATAACTCAGAGGGGAGGTATGAGTGCCCACTCATGGGAAGGCCATCCGCGTCTGGACCATTGGTAAGTATAAAAAATATACAAATTACTTTAAATTTATATTTTTATACTAATAACCAATGGCCCAGACTAGCTGAATCGTAAAAAGGTGGAGGGCCTAGGACTTAAGAATTAGCATACCAACAAGAGCTGGACTTTTGTCCAGTGCATACCCCCACGTGGTGTACCGCCTAGTGTGGGCATACCTATGATCAACAAATATCATTTATGAATATTCTCGTATGGACTGATGGACAGATGCACAGATGGACGGACGCAATCCAGTATACCCCCCCCCCCCCCCTCCATTTTCTTCGAAAGTTTTCAACAATTTCTAAGTCAAAGGTATGGTAAATTGTTTGGTGTTTGGAAGTTTTATGCAATGAAGCAGAAGCCTTAGTCATAGGCAAACTGCATGCCATATTTCACTGAAATCTGATAACCCCAATCCAGTATGCACCCCCCTCCTCCCATTTTCTTCGAAAGTTTTAAACAATTTCTAAGTCAAAAGGTATGGTAAATTGTTTGGTGTTTGGAAGTTTTATGCAATGAGGCAGAAGCCTTTGTCATAGGCAAACTGCATCCCATATTTCACCAAAATCCGATAACCCATACCTGAAATACAGGCTGAACAGACAAATAATGTCTATTTCCTACAATTTCTAAGTCCAAAAAGGGGGATAACTCTAAAAAGGAGAATGTGAGAAATACCGTTGAATCCTTTTTTTAAAGCCTATACCATAAGCAGTGTTCATGGCAAATTTCACTGCAATAGAACATTCGATACCCGAGATACAGGCTGTGAACAAACAAAATTTAGCTCGGACGGACACAATTTCTAAGTGAACAATTAATAAAAAAAAAAAAAAAAGAATAAAAAAAAAAAATAACTAGTGTGGGCATACCTATGACCAACAAATATTATAAAAAATAATAATTTACTTAAGTTATGAATACTTTCGGACGGACTCACACATGGACGCACAGATGGACGGACGGACGGACGGACGGACGGACGGACGGACGGACGGACGGACGCACGTAATCCAGTATACCCCCATTTTCTTCGAAAGTGGGGGTATAAATATAGCTCCTAAGCCTGCACTCCAAGGTGAAAAAAAATTAAATTTAAAAGTAATTACATGTATGTCTCTCTATACAATAATAGAGAAGACATATCATAAATAAGGAGCCATATCCAAGTAATTCCGTAATGTTAGCATGAAAGATTATGCTAATTGGGTGTAACGAGCCCCCAATTTTAAGGCTAGTGCAGACTAAGCCCCTTAAATTAGGATGGAGTATTCGAGAGAGAGAGACTAATCCCCACAAACACACGCCATATATAAGTAATAAACAAGCTGTATCTTGGATCAGTAATAATCTACAGACAAAACAGCTTCACACATAGTTACACACTTATCAAGTTGGAGGAGATAAGACAAATAATTCCTATCGAACACCCCTCACCCACATTACTTGAATCGCTCTTGTGTTAGTTATCAAATAGTATAGGAACCACAGGGCTCCCTCATGTCTGACCGACTCCATAATGCCACTAAGGACGGAGAGGGACATGATGAACAAAAATACACTATATTGACATAATATCCAGTCTCTAAGGGGGAAGTATAATCCACAGTAATAGATTGGACAGAAATGAAAAGGGAGACGAAAACAATGTTCCGACACCTGATCATAAAACTGTAGGTGAACTCCTTACGTTCGGTCTGAAATCAGGAAATATGTTCCTGAGAAGGAGTTACGTATAGGCGTTTGAAGAAACGCTCATAATCACACTAGGTAAATATGGCGTCAACAATAGAGCTTATAGCCTCATATAACTAACACCAAACCATACCGGTAGGAAGAGAATAACCTCCTCTAACATACAGTATCATGTCAAATAGGACAACAAACTCAGCCAAGCTGAAGCAGCTAAAGGTCTTCCTATATGTGAAGACAATAAAAAGGCTGATAACTGTGGCCTTAGAGGTTCACTACGGAGACTTACAATGCTAGCCGTAGCTTATAAGTCTTCATCTCCGTGAAGACAGATATATCGGTGTAAGTTGCGACCTTGAAGGCTCACTGAATGGAGACTTACAACTATCGTCGCGCAAGGTAGGGAATGAAGAGCTGCTATTTAAACAGCTCTAAATTCCCAAAGAGACAGTAGTCCCAACAGATAATAAATTCAGTTATGTCACTGCATAATAACTGAAAAAACATCGCTCATGATTCTAGCTAGGCTACTATGGTGTAAACAATAAGACTGAAGTCTATGACACCTAGGAAAACAAAGCAAAAGGGACTCTACCCTTATCGGTTTTATTCCTAACAGACAGCGGTCAGAGCCTAGCTAACTTAGCTTTAGAAGTCTTCCTCTCTGTGAAGACAGATATCTCGGTGTAACTAGCGACCTTGAAAGCTCATTAAATGGAGACTTACAACCATCATCGCGCAAGGTAGGGAATGACGAGCCGCTATTCTAACAGCCATAATTTACAAAGAGACAGTAATCTCAAGGTACCTATGCAGTTATGAGTCTCTG
The DNA here is from genome assembly GCA_031216915.1 of Pictodentalium vernedei. Classification (NCBI taxonomy): domain Eukaryota; kingdom Metazoa; phylum Mollusca; class Scaphopoda; order Dentaliida; family Dentaliidae; genus Pictodentalium; species Pictodentalium vernedei. The sequence continues at coordinate 306,567,417 of CM062294.1, forward strand.
TCTACCTGAAGACATATCTGTGTCACTTGCGGCCTTCGAAAGCTCACTAAATGGAGACTTACAAAACTAGCCACTAAGTATAAGAAAAGACCGCTGTTACAGTACATAAGGCTACTATAGCATCCACAATAGCATTAAATGTCTTGATGCCAAGGAATACAACACCGAGAGGGAAAAAACATACTTATTCCCTCTAACGGCTCTATTCCAAACGGCTGTCTCGGCCCATCTATACACTATCCATCTGGCTTTGGGACAAGAAACAGGTGACTTGAAAAAAAACCTGGAGAATATTTTCGACAACCTCTATTGCTTTCTTCAATAGGAGAGCCTACTTCACCGCAAGGAGAGACTCTCTTGGAAGAAATCGCCAGAAGATTTGTCCAACACGTACTTCTTGTAAGTGGAGCTTGCTCGGACTGATAGCCGCAGGCCTGCCGAGACTACATTCTCATCCACTGATCTTCCATAATTTTCATCCACTTATTGCTAGGTTGATAACATTCCGCAAAGTGGAAAGCAACAGAAGTCTAGACCATCACTTGTACAACTTGTGAGTCTTGCAGTAGGCGAAAACTATGTCCTTCCCGCAAAGAACCTCATCCTGTCAATCTAGGGGCGTCTAACTTATATTCTTTATAAGACTTGCACCCCTTTTCCGAGTCGCTATACTGACGACCTCCTGAGTAACTGTAAGAGGATTTTCTAGACCCTCATGAGGCACTCCCTCCTATCATTGTGAACTGGAATGACCTCACTCCAGCCAGCTGATGCATGTTGTTGAGATGCTGATATAAGTATCAGTGCACTGGAAATTTTAGGTAGCCTGTTCCTAGACTAAAGAAAGCGTGTCGTCAAACAGTGTGTGTCCCTTGACCGGAGCAACTCAGAGAGAGCTTTTCACCTTGTCATCTATAAGTGATGACGATGCCTTCCTCTTAGCACTAGAGAGGGGTTGAATATGGTATTGTTACCATGGCTGAAGGCCTCCAACACCTGTCAAGGCTGTTTCGGGAAGGAAAGAATATCCACTTTCCTCCGCATGAAATCTGCGTTCAGAGACGACAGCAGTTTCTCTCTAGTAGTCAGGATAGTATTGATGAATAAAATTCATCGCTACCATATGCTGTTCCGAAAGGGAAGGGTAGACCTCTTCCATAACCCTTTTACCATCCGACTGATTCAGCTGCGATGTTCGGTCCATCGCATCTGCGTGTGCAGATGACCGGACTGACCCAGCACGATCCGACAGCTCACCACCTGAGTCTGCAGAAAGGCTGCTCTTGCACTTGCTGGGATGCTGCAATTAGCTGCGCAATCTGTGACAGCAAGTCCGTTACCGAGGCTTGAGGAGCAGCAGTCTTCTGTATTTATGCTGCTTACTGCTCATGGGACGAAGATCTGGACGTAGATCTCTACTCCGAACATGCTAATGATTGAAGCCTCAGATCACAAGCTACCAGATTGGTCGATTTCAGGGGAGAAGACTAGATACTTCTTCTGGCGGCTGCCTGGATATCCGAAGTCGGGTAGCTAGTATGCGGTCGTGTGTGCTATATCTGCCTGAGGAAGAAGCCATAACTGTAGCCGACGCCGGCTACAGTTTAGGAGCATCCCAAGTGGCGAGTGTGGATGTTAGCTCCTGCGCAGGCAAGTTTATCAAACAACATTTGGCCCCAAATGTTGTGGGTTAGCGAGGGACCTCTCCCACATGCAGTCTTTTCAGACCTTGCCGAGCCTCCCTAAGAGAAACTTGCAGGCTTCCTCAGATAAACTTGCAGGATCCTACACAGGCAAGTTTCTCAACAACATTTGGCCCCAAATGTTGCTGGGTTAGAGAGGGGACTCTCCCGCTCGCGGTCTTATCAGACCTTGCTGAACCTCCCTAAGAGAAGCTTGCAGACTTCCTCCCTATTTCTGTCATCGGTGGGTGAGCTTTAGTTTTTGAGGTGCTCGCTCTACCCAAATCTACACTTTCCTCGACCGCAACAGACTTACCCGGTGTCACAGCTCCCATGAACGGAGCAACCGCTTCACCGGTCGAGCTAGCTGCTTGCAAAGGATAAGAACACTAACTAGAGGCCTTATCCCTTGCTTATATTCATGAGCAAATTGCAGCTAACACTATTTGCTCATCAGAGCATGATGACGGTAGCACACTTTGGATGGGCGTCACAATACCATCACCATGTTCTTGTTCCTCTGAAATAGAAACTGAAAAACTCGAATTATATTGTGGTGAGAGCTCCGGCATAGGAACCTCACCACCATCAACGTACCGCGACGCCCGGTCTCCAACGTACACAAGTGGGACAAGAATCCACAGGACTACAGGCAAGGCAACAAGCATGTAAATCCGAGGAAGACTTCTTCGTCGTGCATTTAGAGCAGTAAGCTTTGATAATTACAATCAAAAGACAAAGTCGATAGCTCTCCTACAAACTCCACAACAAAATATATGATAAAGATACCTGAATAATAGTTATCAAAATTAAATTCGAAAAATATATAAAAAAAATTTCGAAATTTTTTTTGAGAAAATGCCTAAGTTCCCAAAGGGAACATTATGAGCCCAAGGGCATCCTGATAGAGCCTAAGTGTGGACAAAATCTAAATTTTATGAGCTACACTACCAGAATAATAATCAATGTATCCTACCGTAATTCTAAGTAAAATAATATAAAATACTACATATATTTGAGGATGTTGCCAGTGTAAACAACGTCAAAGGAAAAAAATGGAAACAAGACATCAGGCACACAGAAAGGCCCAAAGTCAGTAACCAATTTAAATGCTACCAGATGTAAAGCTAGATCTTCATACAAAGAAAAAATGATACAGCGGATAGAAGATGCAAGACCAAATCGATCTAACACTCCTAGGTTGAAGACGTAACCATGGGGATAAACAGAATAAATATTTTGTAATACACGTTAAACTCCCAAGAAATTTAATAAAAAATTTCAATAAAAAATAGCCAAAAAGCTTAGGAGTTTAACAGAAAGGGTTCATGAAAGAATAGGGAAGGAACACTTAACAAACAGTGGAATAATCATTAGCAAGAATGATGATGTCAGGCGTATGTCCCAAAAATGGGAAGCATAAAATAATTTTTATAATTATTATAAAGTTACAGCCCTGAACGTTTGAAACCACCGTTGTTCACTTCCATCATCCATTAACAGACGTGGATCCACCAATTCTTACATTAACTTGTGTCTGGCATCCTCAAAAAAATTTTAAAGCACAGATGTCAGATCACTGTTACTGACTTTAGGGCCAAACGAAGAATAATGTTGACACCAATTCCGGTCTCTTCCTGACTACTGCGCATGCGCTGATGGTAGAAGTATGGATGGCCAGATAGGACTTTTATTTTTCGGTGCTGTATGCAAATTTTGGGGACTGGGGGGTTAAAAATTTTTGTTTGGCCCTTGATAATATCGAGTTTGCACCAGCTAGTCTGGGCCATTGGTTATTAGTATAAAAATAAGGATTTTCAAGGATGCCGCATCACTTGACACAAGGTACTAAAAATTAACTGAGTGGTATATTATTTCCCCAGGGTTCACGCTGTTGTTTCCCAGTTTGCCAAATATGAAGTGGCTGTCGGACACTGTGCCACTGCATCTCTGAACTGACAGCAAGACATTCTAACTGTGGGTTTGTGAATGAAATTGTTAGGCTCCACAAAGTAGATCTTCTGTTTCTCAGGCCATGTTTTGTAAAATTGCATGTGGGCAGGCGGTTTTTTATTTTATTTTTTATAATTATTTCTTTGCTATCAAAAGTTCATTTTCTTGGTTTGTTTTATGTTTTAAGCTTCATAATCAACAGAATAGCACGGGTGGTGGATAGCGATGTTCTGATTAATCGAGTTCATCAAGCACTGCTCGTTTGGAACTTTATTCTGATTAATCGAGTAGATTTTCATGTACTCGAGTAAAACTAAGAAACTTTGGAAGCTTTCATTTCCAGAAGACATGGTGTCGCTTACGACATGAAAAACTGGTTTGTATTTCCGTAACATATCAACCATATATGAGTTTAATAGATCAAATTACATGTCAAAAGTGATATGCAAACACTGCCGTTGAGTTTATACTTTCAATGGCGACTATCAACAGTCAAAAAATGCTTGCTTTTCGGTCCCGCACTTTTTGGCCCAACCATTTCGACCTGGAGCGTTTCGGCCCGGGGGGATTGTGAGTTGAGCTGAGATTCCAGAAGATTTTTGAGCAATAAAAGGAGTCTAATGTATTTAATAATGCCTTTTTATTTTATTTTGAATTAAAATAAAAAACAAAATTAGAGAGGCATGGAAATGGGGGGGGGGGGGGGGGGGAGGTGGGGGGGGGAGATAGAGAGACAATTAAATTTATTAATTTTTAAGCAACTTGAACACTTACCCTACCTTACACAATAACAATACTTGAAACTAATAGCAGAAAAATCTGAATAAAAAATAATTTATAATAATAAAATCGGTCGGTTGGTGCAACCGATCATTAATTGTGGTTTTTCATACTGATTCCCAACACTAGTGGTGAAGTATATCGTCCCTTGAGTGCAAGAAGGCTTTTCATTGATAAAGCATTGAAAAGCCTTCTTGCACTTACGGCACAAATCAATTTTATTAACTTGGGTAAGGTGATTAGGCCATAAAAAAACCTCTGTTTCTCAGGCCCACGTGCATGCTCATTTTTGGTGCGCATGCAACCTTTTTATGATCCCCAAAATCATTTTTTTAAAAATCGAGGTATTGTGTAAATCGATTGTACCAACACTTGTGTTAGCAAAATCTAAATTAACACATTCCAAGCTTATTCTTCATCATATGTTAAAGTAGGTGGATTTTAATTCAAGGCAGAAAATGTTTTATTCTGCAAGACGTAAGTCATAACGACAGCCAGACTGACAGTGCCTTTCATTGTTTCAGACTGACAATAAACAGTCACAAAGGGGAATGGTTAATTTGCACCAACCCCAAAGTCGCTTCACACCATCCCATAAAATGGTGCAATTCGACTTTATAGAGATGATGTGAATCGACTTTGGCATGGTGCGAATCGATTTTGGAGGTGGTGCCAGTCGATTGTTTTTGTAATAATATATTCTCAGGGGCGAACTCATTTGGGGCGATTGACCGGTTTCGACAAACTTTCGTTTCCAGGTTCTGTTTTTTACTCAACAATTTCAGCATGGAGTTGCATGGAAACGCAAATGTGCAGGTCAAGGTTGACAGCCATTTGATGTTTGAACATTTATATTTTCACACTGTCCCTTCTTTTAATAATAATCATATCAGTTTGAATACCTTTACTTTTTGTAAATCAAGAAAAGAAAGAAAATGCCCTGTTTTATTTCTGTTCAAAGGAAGTTGGCTCTGACTGTTGTGTTAGATTGGTGCATTGTGGACGACTTTAATCCAAACGACACACTCAACGATATGTTTCAGGGTTTGTGCACGGGACAGGTGGGGCATGGGGAATTGAAACCTGGTCTTGTGGAGTACAGTTCGTCACACGTGGAATGTTTTGTGGGCAAAAGTAGAGAGCCTGATGAATTCCAACGTGTATTTCTTCAAGCAACCATGAGTGACATGGCAGAGGAGTTTGGAAAGTATTTACGACTTTGCATTGATAATTATGACAGAACTACCAGTACTGAACCTGATCACAGAGTGAAGGGAGTTCAATTATTGCCTTCAACGATTGTTCACTGGATAATTTCCATTCGATATTATCTGGTGAACAATTGCTGAAGGCAATATTTCAACTCACTTCACTCTGATGTCACCCCCCTCCCCCAAACCCTCCATCTTCTCAGCCCTAATTTGATATCTAGGGATGTCAGGTGGGGTATTTTGATATCAGAGTTGAGGCCATTGAAATATGTGAGCATCGTCACTGGTGACTACCTTAGATGGTAGAAAGCATATTAAGTCAAACAAGACATGCTTTTTTTTTGTTGATTTGTTTTATTTGAAATAAAAATACAGTTACTATTTAAAATATACATGTGCATTTTTTATTAGTCAGACTGTCAGACCATTATTCTGATATGTACAGCTTTACATCTAACACTATTTTTGCAGTATTCTGTATATTTGAGACCTTGAAACATAAAGCAAATGTTCTATAAAAGCCTCTGAGGAAAAATAAAAAAAAAAAACAAAACAAAAACAAAAAAAACACCCGCATACTTTTTTGAAAAAAAATGGCCTGAGAAACAGACAATCAACTTTGTATGGCCTAAATACTTTTACTTTTTCAAGTTTGCATTGATTATAAAAAGAGAGCATGCAGCAGTCAAAAGGACAAATGCAGGAGAGCCTGAGAAACAGATTTTCAACTTTTTAAGGCCTTATGCTTTAATGTTTTGAAAGAGAAAACTTTCTTGCATTTTTTGCACCCTTCTGGAACTGACAACAGCCACTAAGTGTACGATGGTGACTTGAGCCAAGCCTCTTGAAATATGCAATTTACACAGTAATGAGCTTTGCGCAACAGCTTGCGAGGTGTCAATTATAAGTATTCCATGTAGGTTTACGGTCACGCGATTAATATACCATCAAAGGAACGTCCGCACTAATAAAAGTGAATCACAGATATTTTTGTCCAACCAACAGACTGAATTCAAAGACAGCCTCGCTTCCATAGAATTGGTCATTTCTTTGTTCTATGCAGCCGAAGATAAGTATACTTTTGCTGACAACAGCCAGTAAGTGTACGATGGTGACTTGAGCCAAGCCTCTTGAAATATGCAATTTACACAGTAATGAGCTTTGCGCAACAGCTTCCGAGGTGTCAATTATAAGTATTCCGTGTAGGTTTACAGTCACATGATTAATATACCATCAAAGGAACGGCCGCACTAATGAAAGTGAATCGCAGATATTTTTGTCCAATCAACAGATTGAATTCAAAGACAGCCTCGCTTCCAAAGAATTGGTCATTTCTTTGTTCTATGCAACAGAAGATAAGTATACTTTTGCTTTGTCTCGAAAAGTTTGATACCCACCCTCCCTCCCATTGTTTACTTTAGATAATTCAGAATGCTCTGAACACCATCTTTGTGTTTGATTTTTATCACATCCATTCACTGGTACCGTTCCATGCTTTTCCAGTTTTTATCTCTGGTTTTTAATGCAGGAACCACACTGGCGGTTTACACCCACTGTCTATATGAGCACCATTATTAAAGTCATTAATTCTGTCCTTTATAATATATTCATTCAGTTGTTAATTGTTATTGTCCTTTATAATTAATTATACCAGAAAATGTGCACAAATGAATTCAATTCTCACTCCATCTCATTGGTTTCAATGCAACAAACAACCTTTGCTTTCAACATGCGTTTTGATCACATGTGAACATGGAACCAGCAGATATCCCAACAAAATTTTCTGACTGGATCAAACATCCACAGCTGAGTAGACCTGCTTAAGGTGCTTCAATGTCACAATTTTAGTGCAATATTCTATTAATAGTTCAAAGTCATAATTACAATAAATACACTGACATATGAACAGATTCATTACATCTCAGCATCACAGATATCACAGACTCTCAAGACTTTTCAACATCAATAGAAATTTAAGGGCTTTGTAAGCCCTGAATGAGCTTTATGGACAATTTAAAGGCCCTTCAGGAAACTTGTTTCAAGAGTGCACATTCGGAAGCTTAGCATGCAATGCTGGTAGATACGTAAGTGGACCCTGTCATTTGCAAGATATTTCAACATATTTATGATTTGGTCAATGATTGAGTCACATATTTATTTCCATAGGGTTCACGATACATTAACATACCTATCCACAAAAGCAAATTTGTTTATGGCGTTGGTCTTCTGCACCCTTCACCAAGAAGAATAAAAAAAATCACACTCCCCATCCCCATTACTCTCTAGCTGTGGGCAGGAGCAGAGGCCTCCCCCATCCCCTGATGCTGGTGCACATTGTTAATATAAAGATAACAAGCAAATTCAGTGAATACATGTCTCCCGCTGGGCAGCAGTTTCAAGGGGAATTAATGCATCCAGTGAAATATAGTTGATTTGCAAGTGGAATCGGTTGACTCTAAGGAAAGTTAGTGTCTGGAAACCATCAGCCAATCAAATTTAAGCAACCTAATTAAATATGCGCGGAAAATGCTCATGTTCGAACTTGGACCCATAATTGATGAAAGTGATCTACTACACAAATTTCATCGAAATCGACTGACTGTAAGGAAAGTTAGAGTCCGGAAACGAAAAACACGGAAGGTGTGCACTTACTGTGTATTAGTAGTAGCACTGAATAAATCAAAGTTTCCCTAATTTGCATAATTTTTGCACGAGAACAAAACCCGTGTTATATGTGATGTGTTGCATGTTACTAAACATTCATACAAAAATTTATTCAAATCCGAACTTTCATATAGAAGTTCTGTACAAAAAACTGATTACACCCAATTTTGGAACAAAATGGCCGCTAGTGGCCATCTTGAATTTTGGACCAAACCCCAAAACACATATTTTGGTCTCACAATGATAACAAAGATACCCAAGGAGTTTCGTGAAGATCAGTTCATAAATACGGCTTTTAGTCTGAGGTGCGTTGACGCACGGCGCAGACGGACAGATTTTCGGTACAAAATTTTCCCACATTTGAACTTGATCTAGGTATTGATTAAAGTAATCCATATATGAAATTTCATCAAAATCGGTTGATTTTAAGGAAAGTTAGAGTCTGGAAAGCATCAGCCAATCAAATTTCAGCAACGTAATTAAATATGCGTGGAAAATGCCCATGTTCGAACTTGGACCCACAATTGATGATCTCTACTACCCAAATTTCATCGAAATCAACTGACTGTAAGGAAAGTTAGAGTCTGGAAACGAAAAACACGGAAGGTGTGCACTTACTGTGCATTAGTAGTAGCACTGAATAAATCAAAGTTTCCCTAATTTGCATAATTTTTGCACGAGAACAAAACCCGTATTATATGTGATGTATTGCATGTTACTAAACATTCATACAAAAATTAATTCAAATCCGAACTTTCATATCATAACAAAGATACTCAAGCAGTTTTGTGAAGATCGGTTCATCAGGCCATGAAATTTCAAAAATTTATGGAACCCATTTTTTGTTCGCGTATTTTGGGCTTGTGTAACCTATTGTTTCGTTCACGTTAATTATTTTTGCGCAGCCAATTGGTTACGCAAAAGGTTACGTGATTAAAACAAGATATGAGATGAAATATTCAGTGGTTGACAAAGTTGTACAGGTTTACGCTTATACCAATATGGTAAAACCATTAAGAAACAAAGTATTTAAAGGGATTAGTATTCATTGTAATAAATTAGAGCAATAATGAATAGTGACGTAGAAGCCATTCTGCAATCAATGAATATTACGTGACTCGAGCCTTCCTTTGCTGACATAGACAATACCAGTGGCTGGTGTTGTCAATGTCAGCAAAGGAAGGCTTGAGTCAGTATAAGATTCTTTCGCTGATAAACATCAATGGATGCAAGACCTCAGGACTGGGGCTGAGAAAATATTGACAGATCACTGCGCCATTCATAAAAAATAAAACAAACACAAACACCAGTACATGCGTGTTTACCAAAAAATTGAAGTCTATTAGTGAAACAACCATAGGTGTTCCAGGCCCATGCCATTTTGGCCCACATAAATGTTTAACGTTAGATCAAGTTTTTCCTCAAATATTTTTCTGCATTTCCATATCAACGCGACTGCCAATACTATTTAAGTCCAAATTCTAAAATTAGTGTCTTCAATCCCAACCTCTACATCCCTTTGTTTGATCCAAAAGATATGAAGAAAAAAAAACTGGGGCGAATTCACATGCAACAATAATGAGGGGGAAACCACGCTGAATCTACACGAATATCAAATAGAACACAACCACGGAAAAACCCACAATGGTTGATATGTTTCGTGCTTTCGTGCTGTCATTTACTATACTTACATAATGTCCGTGAAAATAAATGTTGAAATGTTGTGTTTAGAATCGCACGTGTAAATTACAGTACTATATAAGTTCAAGCAACAGGACAAACTACCACTTCTACTTCATACTCATTCGTTGTATTTCTTATCTGGTGATCAGGGTACCACGGCACACTGACACCTCAATGAACAACAAAAAATTCGGACTATAAAATTTCGTTCACATCATATTTTTTGCGTGAACGAAACATCGTTCACAGGTTTTGGGATTTGCGTAACCATCCCACGAACGAAACAATCGTTCACGTGAAATTTCGTGGCCTGGTTCATAAATACGGCTTTTAGTCAGAGGTGCATTGACGCACGGTGCAGACAGACAGGCAGATGGACAGATTTTCGGTACAAAATTTCCCACATTCGAACTTGACCTAGGCATTGATAAAAGTAATCCATATATGAAATGTCATCGAAATCGGTTGATTTTAAGGAAAGTAAAAGTCTGGAAACCGTCAGCCAATCAAATTTCAGCAACCTAATTAAATATGCACGGAAAATGACCATATTCGAACTTGGATCCACAATTGATAAAAATGATCTACTACCCAAATGTCATCGAAATTCGGTCACTGTAAGGAAAGTTAGAGTCTGGAAACGAAAAACACGGAAGGACGGAAGGACAGAAGGACGGAAGGATAGAAGGATGGAAGGACACCCCAAATTTAATATCTTCCATTTTTTTTTCAAAAAGCGGGAGACAATAATATAATACAGAATCAAGGAAAGAGCATCATTTATACATGTAAGTATCGAACATTTTCAATGGGGAGAGTGAGCATCCTTGCCAAGCTTTCCCCAACTAAAAATGCCACTGGTGACAGATTGTACATCATTGCCATGTACATATTCTACCCTGCCTCAAATTTTTACTTGCACCTCAGACATCATGCACCTTCAAAATAGCATCTTCTGAGCCTGAAACAAGGACCATAAGCCACAAGAAGACCACAGTTAAAATAGCTGCACAATACAATTATGAACTAAGTTTAGGAGTGATTGGATAGATTATTATGTAAGACTAAAATGAGAGTGGCGGTTCTGTCGGTAATCCATTTTTGAAAAAAAATTCAAATCAAATAAGGTGCTATGCCACCGGTATCCCTGCCACGGTTTCTAAGTTGAAAAAAGCAGAAAAAGGCCCATAACTCAAGAAAAAAAAATGGACAAAACCTGTTACTTGTGGATATCCTTCCCCCATGGGGATCTATCAGCATACCAAAGATCATTTAAATCCAACATCCACTGACTGAAATATAAATGTCCAAAGTTCCATTGGCTGAAATATGAAGGTCCAAAGTTTTTACGGAAGGATGGATGGACAGACAAATGGATGGACAAAGAGACGAATGAACAGATGGAACCCATTTCTATATCCCCCGCAAACTTTGTTTTGCCGGGGGATAACAAGGACCACAACTCCAGCAAAAAGTATCAGGCCAGCAAAATGGGGAGCATCATTTATTGTAAAAAAAAAAGGTTCAAGCCTGAAAGGATCACAACCCCAATAAAAAAGATCATATCAGAAACAATGGGGAGGCTCACAAAACACTTATACAACACCAATAAAAAAAAATCATATCAGAACCAATGGGGACGCTCACAAAACACTTATATACTGAACAATCTCTGAAAAGTTTGTTGACACTGGATGAAAAGAGTAGAAAATGTTGTGTACACAAACATGGTGTTGTCTAAACAGGCACCCATTTGCCCAGATTACTTACCTTACAACCTTCACAAGAGCTGACTCCATAATGGTATCCTGAGGATTTGTCATTGCATACAACACATGGTTTGTAGATTCTTGGAGGTGGTGGTGGTGATCGAGATGCATCATGGCCCTCTTGTTGTGAGCTGTGTACATTTCCATACATGGCACCAGGATCAAACAACTGAACTGCAAAGGGTAATGAAATAAAATGTACACAATGTCATCACACATGGAAATACATTGTTAAAATTACAAAGCTTGAAGTGTCTTTGCTTTTCATTTGCTTGGCTCTACATTTTCAAAATATTGACAGTTGAATCTTAGCTCCCCCCAATTCACCCCTCCATTTATTAATCATTAATCAACACCATAGTTTGATACATATGAAACTCCTCTTGAAGCACATCTCTGGTTCATCTATTTGGAAATATTACTTTCTACACTTTAACTGCTTGTGCCAGAATGGATGTCAGTAAGAACTAAAACCAAAGTTGCGAAAGTGCAAATATCTGAAACTGCACCACAAACAGCTGCGCAGAATCAACATTTGGTGGTTTTTGGCATTTTAACAGTGTTATAAGATACTGCAGGTAATACTGTTGGAAGAAAATCAGTAGAGTTTTTGTTTTGTCAGTGTCATAATAATGATTCTATGTTTCTTTTCTGAGAAAATGATGCTTTTCTCTACAAAATCTGCTAAATATTCATTCCACACAATGTGAAGTTATGTAATATCACAAGAAGTTTGTTTTTTGTCAATATTAATTAAATGATGAATTATACTAGTTTTTAAAGAAAAATAGAATGAAGGGAGCCACATTCTGGGCTATATTTTAACTAGTACCACACAAGTAGATAGAAGAAAACTAGATGTTAATTGTTAGGATAAAATGGGGCTGTCCATTGATATTGGTGAATTATATAGCAACACCACCAAAGTTTGAAAAAAACAACATTTGAGATTAATGTCGTTTCAGGTGGTTTGGAACAATATTTTTCTAGTCATTTGGTTCCATGAGGCAGTTTTTTTTTTTTCTTGAAATGGTGCAATCACCAAAACTAAGCACTCTTGGAAAAATATATTGATTTAAAAACTTCTGAAGCATTGTACGATTGACTACTGGTGTTTTTTGTTGGGAATTCGACCCCCTTGCAAAAAAAAATGCATGAACACAGTACCTTCCTTCCTGTAAATTTTTCTCTCTCTTATTTGTTGCATGACACCCTGTGTTCAGGATAGAAAAGTTGTCTGAAGGGCTCTACTTGACAAAGATATTTGAATGCCAAAGTTTAACCCTTTACCCAACGTAACGGCCAAAACCGGCCAGTGCTATTCTCAACTTAGATGTGAGTCTTCCATGGAAGACGTGTGACGCCTGGCGTTTCAGACAGAATTCTAAGTGGAAAAGGGGCATAACTCTGGAAAAATACAGCGGATCAAAAAATAAAATAGGAGGTGCACAATGCCATTATGTGATAAAGAATCACTGAAAGTTTCATCAAAATCCATTCATAGATTAAAGAGGAGTGGCGGATAAGAGAAAGTGTGACGCAGACGACGCGGACGACAAAAGTAATCCCTATATGTCGCTCCCCACTTCGTGGGGCGGTGACACAAAAATCGCCAATTAATTTTCATTCTTTTTTCATTTTTTGTCTCAAAAACATAGCTTATGACTCCTCATTGGAACGAGCTCGTCAAGCTCGTTCCAATGAGCTGTTATAACCTATGTTTTTGAGACAAAAAATGAAAAAAATTAGTTATTCAAGAATTTTTTTTGCAAGTGTCATCTGCTTTTCATGTTAGGTAAAGTGTTAAGTTATGCGATCAAATTTCTTTTCTTTCACACAAACATAATAATCTTTAAAATTTCCAATAAAACCCCAAAATGGCAATAAAGAATATCAAATTTCAACAAATCACCATGCTTTTCAAACAAAACAACATACAAATATTGAAATCTGATAACTACTCGAGTTAGTGCATAAACATAAAAAATTAAAGAACAACTCAAGGCGTTCAAGAGGAAGGAAGTGTATAATTTTTGCAAAGAACAGATCACTCTTCAAGGTGTAGCATTCAAGGTTTTTTATATCCTTTAAACCAATTCAATATAAAATGCTTCATATTGAATATTGAATAATTTCAGTTAAATATGAGTAATTCTGGGTAATTCCAGTGTTTAGGATGACCCCTTCCTGGTGCTTTTACACTTTGAAACTAACAGAGTGCACCCCTATGTCAACAAGATAGACATGTTCGGACCTACTTCCCAAGTTCAGATGAGAAATAAAAGTGAAGTTTTCACCCACAAGTGTTGTTTTTTCAAAAAGTGCCCTGAATAAGGATTTTAAGTTTGAAAAAAATGTTCTTTTGAAAGAAAGACTGAACACAAAATCAATGACTTTTACCTGGTTGTAACCTGTTTTAAAGGTAAGCAAGGTGGGCTTGACTGATCACTCAACATTTTTTTTTTTATTTTTATCTGATTTTATTTTTAGTAACTGTGAATAATAACTCAAACATCATTTAATACTTCCAAAAAAAACCAACTTTTAGGCCGAATAAAAAAAGGTGTTTGGTTCTCAGGAATTTTGTTTTCAAAACTGTGAAGGGAGGCAGCTTTTTTTATTTTTATTTTCTTTCCACAATTTTCACCACAAGGGAGGCAGGTTTTTTATTTTTAGCCCAGTGTTACTATATTATACCAAGGTGTTTTATATTTCAATTTGAAACCTTAATGGATTAGCAAAGCTTGAAGTACATGTAACTCCCCAAATGGTCAGGCAAAACAGCAAGAAACTACAAATGAAAGTGTCAATGACACTGTAGCTCAACTTGTGTAAGACATGTATATGTATAGTATGTGACACACATCAGTGTGAATGAAGAAACCAGAGAATATTTGTTGCAGAAATGGAGAACTGATTTTTCAAATTTTTTTTATTATTGTTTTATTTTAATTCAGTTTTAATACAAGTATAAAGGCATTGTTTAATAAATTAAAGATAAAAGTACATAAAATGAAAAACTTCACTGTTGGGCCGATGTCCTGGTTACATTTTTGAACTATTGATTTCAGTGCACACTGCAGTGATCTTAACTGGCCGAGTTAGAACAATGAGGGTACCAGAACAAAAGCCATCTTTTTCCTTGCTCATGTTTCCTCTTCAGTCAAACACTAATATTTTGTCTGTATAAATTTGTTTTATTACAAATTATTGGAGAGTGCCAACAGACATTCTCCAATAAATTTTAATGAAACAAATTTTGAATAACAAATTCTGACCACAAAAAAAATGCTAACCCTCAACCTGTTTATTGATTTTAATACTCTGAAATTGCCAAAAATTGATTTTTGGGTCTCTCAAAACAGGTGAAAAATTATAAGTGCTAACTCTAAAATATCCAGGGCCAAACACAAATTTCGCCCCCAATCCCCCAAATTTGCATTAAAAAAACGAAAATTTCATGTCCTATGTGGCCCTCCATACATTTGACATCTGCGCATGCGCAGTGTCCAGGAAGTACCAAAATTGCCACCAAATATCATTCCTTCTACAGTGCCTGCTAAATGTTATAATCAGCGGGGAGGAATGAGTGCCCACTCATGGGAGGGCCGTCCCCGTCTGGGCCATTGTTAAGTATAAAAATATACAAATTACTATGAATTTGTAATATTTTTACACAATAACCAATGGCCCAGACATAGTTAAATGGTAAATAGGTTGGAGGACCTAGGACATAAAGGAAAATCCAATTACTCATTCTCTTCTAAAGAATATCTCCTACAGAAGAATAGGAGAGAACGGAATTACATATGTCTTTCATATTTATTTAAATAAGAAAGACATAACACCAACAATGTAACTGAGCATTACTCAAGATATAATTCTCCATTTTTAATTCCAGCATAACCCATTATGCTAATTTCCATGAAGGGAAGCCAATATATAAAGATAGTCCAGAAAATGAGACTTTTTATACTCATTTAAAAGTGTCCGAGGATTGTATATTAACGCTCGTTTGACACGTGACATATACAAATGCTTCACACCGAGCTACACTTTAAAAATATTACATAAATGACATCATAATTGCTTCCACTGAGCTACACATTAAAACCATCCCAGTACCGACTCGGAACTACTGACACCGGAGGTCTTCCTTTGCTTTTCACTATAAAGCCAGATGATATTAAGGGAAAACCGTACACCCCCCCCCCCCCCCTTCCCCTTGTTCTGGGTCACATAACCACAGAACGAAGAGGGCAGCAGAACAGCGTCACCGGAGGAATGGAAAGCCTAAATAACTAGAGCTGTAAACCTTTAGTGGACAACATTCTGAGCAACAGATAAAGGACCTAAACATCTAACGTCACCGGAGATGGACTCTATATTTCTAAAGTAAAACTTAGTGAATGTAGAAGGCTGTGTCCAGTACGCAGCTTTCATGAGATCAGTAATGGCTATTCTGTTAGAATAGGTCCAAGAAGTTGACAGCGCTCTAACTTCATGCGCTGAAAAACAGAATGCTGAACTGGAGATAGATTATCTTAGGCAATACGTATTGCCAACTGAATCCATCTAGCAATAGACTGAACAGAAATATCTTTTCTGTTAGGCATTAATGATAAAAAGAAGCGTTTCCTTCCTTTCCTAATAAATTCTGATCGGCGTTTATATACGTGCATAGCCCTGACTGGACACAACAAAGGTCTATGGTTGTCCATAGACGGCAGAGCCTT
Source organism: Pictodentalium vernedei (assembly GCA_031216915.1). NCBI lineage: Eukaryota > Metazoa > Mollusca > Scaphopoda > Dentaliida > Dentaliidae > Pictodentalium > Pictodentalium vernedei. The sequence continues at coordinate 306,583,895 of CM062294.1, forward strand.
TATAATAGGCTTAGGCCGCACATTAGGAACTTGATTCTTAGCCAAAAATCCCACTTGTGTAGTTAAAGTGGTGGTATTTCCAACACTTCGGTAGTGAGATTCGTCAACTGATAATGCATTGAGTTCACTAACTCTTCTAGCGGAAGCAAAGGCTAAAAGAAATGCCGTTTTATAGGTCAAGAATTTGAACTCTACAATGTCTAACGGCTCAAACAGAGCTTCTTTGAGCTTCAACAGAACCCAAGCTAAATTCCACTTCGGAATTAATCTGAGAGTTCTAGGTCTATTAATAGAGAAATTTCTAACTAGTTTGAATAAAGAAGTATTAGATCCAATATCCAAATTATCATGATGTATGTAAGTGTCTGAGAGCATAGACCTATAGCCCTTAATAGTAACAGGCTGCAGTTTGAGAATATCAAACAAGTAGACCAGAAAATTTGCAATGTCTAGTATGGATGGATCATAAACATCTATCGACTGATCCTCACATCAACGGAAGAAAACCCTCCACTTTGCTGCGTAATTCAGTGAATAGGAGGTCCTCCTACAGCTAGAAATTGCGTCCACTGCTCGTCCTGTAAAATGCTTGCCGTGCAAGAAGGACCGCACAATAGAAATACGTGAAGGTTGAGACCTTGCGGATTGTGATGCAGTGCACGTGACTTCCCCTGACAAAGAAGGTCCTCCCGCAGAGGAAGCTTCCAGGGAATGTCCCATAACAGACACTTGAGAAGATTTATCCATGGTTTCTGTGCCGACAGAGATGCTACTAACAGAATCTTGCAATGAGATTGCTTGATCTTTAAGAAGATCTGTTGAATTAACAGAGTTGGTGGATACACATATCCTATTATTCCGTCCCATGGAATTGAGAGAGCGTCTGCTGTGGACGCTCGAGGATCTGGCCATGGTGACATGTAAGTCTGCAACTGATTGTTGAGGTGTGTCGCGAATAAGTCTATCATAGGTTTATCCCACTGGTAGCAAATCTGTCTGAACACTCGCTTGTTGAGAGTCCATTCTGAAGGCAACAGGAAACCTTTCCGAGAGAGCGAGTCTGCTAGTACGTTCAGACGATCCGGAATATGACGGATTGATAGTTGAACTTGATGTTCCAAGACAAACTTAGATATGAGTCTTCCATGGAAGATGTGTGTCGCCTGGCGTTTCAGACAGAATTCTAAGTGGAAAAGGGGCATAACACTGGAAAAAATACAGCGGATCAAAAAATAAAATAGGAGGTGCACAATGCCATTATGTGATAAAGAATCACTGAAAGTTTCATCAAAATCCATTCATAAGTTAAAGAGGAGTGGCGGATAAGAGAAAGTGTGACGCGGACGACGTGGACGACGCAAGGCGACAGGGCATAACTCTGGAAAAAATACAGCGGATCAAAAAATAAAATAGGAGGTGCACAATGCCATTATGTGATAAAGAATCACTGAAAGTTTCATCAAAATGCATTCATAGGTCAAAGAGGAGTGGCAGATAAGAGAAAGTGTGACGCGGACGATGATGCGGACGATGCAAGACGACAAAAGTAATCCCTATATGTCGCTCCCCACTTTGTGGGGGCAGTGACACAATAAAAGGATTCTTTCCATTAGTTCGTATAATGGAATCAAATGCGAGCCTCCCTGGTTCCTTATGTACGCTACGACTGTCGAGTTGTCTGACAATATTTGAACATGAGAGTTCTCTATAATGTGAATCCATTGTTGTAGTGCTAGCCATATTGACATCATTTCCTTGAGGATTATGTGCTTTACTAGGAACTCTGGGTCCCAAAGACCCTGGCATTTCGAGTCTGTTGGATTCAGGGTCGTGTTCGACTTGCATCCGTCATAATCGTGAAAGCCGGATCCGGCAATTGCAGAGGAACTCCCTGAGTTAACAACTGAATATCTGCCCAAATCTGAACTTTTTGTTTTACTTGGTCCGTTAAAACAATATTGGTCTCGGGTAAATGCGTCTTCACACTCCAGTTTTGAGTAAAGAATATCTGGAGAGGACGTGCGCATAAGCACCCATTGGAATGAGATCTGCGGCCGCTCCGCTCAGCCCCATCAATCGCATAAATTCCCTCGCTGTTAATGCATCTGAGTGTAGATAAAAGCAAGCATAACAACTGACTAATTTCGCCCTGGGTAACAGCAGACGAACCAGATTATTGTGAGTCTCGAAGCTCATCCCCAAGTGAATTAACGACTTGGACAGAGCTGGATCTTCTCATTTACGATGAAACCGAGACGTCGGAGTAGTAATAGCAGACTCCGAACATCGTTCTGAAGAGTATCTTTGTTGCCGTACCTCTGAAGAATGTCATCCAAGTAAGCCGACGTTACCGTAGACGAATGAGCTCAGAAATAGGACATTACCGAGTTCATAATTCAAGTGAACACCAGGGAGCTAGATTCAGGCCGAAGCACATTGCTCGGAACTGATATACCGTTCCCTGAACGGCGAACAGTAGGTACTTTCTGAATGCCAGATTACCATGACATGAAAGTACGCATCTTTTAAATCTATGCTTGCCGCAGTCGTTCACTCGTATGCTTGCCCTTACTGACCGAATGGTCTCCATATAGACCTTTGGAGCTACGATAAGCTTGTTTATCCAGCTCAAGTCTATTACCGGTTGGAACGAGCCGTCTGGCTTCGGTACGAGAAACAGGTGACTGTAGAAACCTAGTGATTCTTGGTTGTCTATGACTTCTATTGCATCCTTTTCTAGGAGAGACTTTACCTCCGAAAGGAGAGACTCTCTTTTTGTAGGATTTGGCGGAAGATGAGTCCATTGCGGACTTCGTGTTAGGGGTGGTTTGGCTCAGAACGACAACTTTAGGCCTTCTGAGACCACACTTCACACCCACCGATCTTCCATTATAGTTATCTAGTTTCTCTCGAATCTTGATAACCTCCCGCCAACTGGGATGCAATAGAGGTCCTGACCATCGCCTGTAGGACCTGCGAGGCCTGCGGGAGGAGAAACCACGCCCTCCCCATGATGAGCCTCCACCCGCCAGCTTGGGGGCATCTGACTGGTTGCCTCGGCCAGACCCAAGCCCATGACCTGAGTCGCTAAATTGACGATTTTGCGAGTAATTATAAGAGGATCTTCTAAATCCTCGCAAGGAATTTCCCCTGGACGATCTTTGTCCATAACCTCCTGCCTTACTCTTCTCAGCTAGTGTCTTGGTGCTCATCTAAATGCAGTGGAACTCTCTGTACACCTTCCCCTACCGTTTTAAATGGACGCTGTCCAATAAACGGTATACGGACGGAAGATTAAGATAAAAAGCTGCCTTTTTTCTTTCTGCTTGAAAGATTAAATATAGCGTTGTTAAGGAGAGCAAAGGTCTGTGACACTTGTTTTGACTGCACCGGAAAGGAAAGGACATCATCCCTTGACGAGATATAGTCTGCGTCTAACGACGCTAGCAGCTTCTTATGAGCAGTCACGGCAGTCTGATTCTCTGGAACAAAATCAGGAAAGTATTGATCGATAAAATCCATAGCTGCAATATGTTGTTCCGAAAGGGAAGGGTCCGTATCCTCCATTTCCCTTTCACCATCCGATGGAATCAGATTATCCTCATGGTCTTCTGCATTTGAGCGTGCAGATGACTGGACTGACCCAGCATCATCGGACAGCTCGTGTTCCGAGGCTGCCGTAGTTTGCTCTTGACTTTGCTGGGATGCTGCGATGAGCTGCGCAATCTGCGACATCAAGTCCGTTACTGAGGCCTGAGGGGCAGTGGTCTTTTGTTGCTTGGCTGCTGGCTGCTCCTGGGACCGTGTGTCCAAGACGGCTCTTTTCTGCGGACGTCCCGACGAATGAGGACTCATTTCCTTGGTTACCAGATGGTGTGACTTTTTTGCGGAAGAGCGATCCTTTCTCAGCGATTCCGGCAGGATATCAGATGTCAAGGTGCAGTCATGTGTGCTCACTAGTAGCGGAGGAAGCCATTCTTATAGCCGACCCTGGCTGTATATTTGACAGAGCGTCCCAGACCGGATGCGTGGACACAAGCTCCATTTGATGCAAGTTTTGTACTACAACATCTGGCCCCAGATGTTGTTGATAAAGAGAGGGGACTCTCTCGCTCGCGGTCCTATCAGATCTCAATGAGCTGACAATCGAACATGTTGGCTTCCTCCTTTCCGTCGTCGCTGGGTGAGCCTGTTTAGATATTATAGTGCTCGCTCTACCCTTTTTTCTCTCCTCGACTGCAACGGACACACCCGGTGCCCACTGCTTCATTGGTCGAGCTAGCTGGCGACAGGGCTTTGTAACCACCAGCGCATGGTTTATTGCCTTAATATTTAGGAGCACTTTTGCCGCTAGCTCTGACAGACTATCAATATGCAACGATGGATGCACCCTATCTGACAGAGTCACGAAACCATCACCATGTTCTTGTTCCTCTGAAATGGAAACTGAAAAACTACAGTGACTCTGTGGCGAGAGGACTGGCATTGTTCTCTCGCCGCTAACAGCGTACCGTGACACACGCCTCCAATGTTTGTCATCCCAATTGACACAAGTTGCAAAGGAATTAGTGCAAGTACACTGACTACAAGAAACACAATAATCATGTGAATCTGAGGAAGACTTCCTCAAATTACAATTTGAGCAATAAGCTTTCATTTTAAATAAACATGAAAGTCAACAGTACTCGCACTAACTCCCAATAATAACTGAAAAAGATACATCAAAACATTAATCAAAACAATGATTCGAAAAAGATTTTTAAAAAATTTTGATATGTGCCCAAGTTCACAAAGGGAACGATGAGCCCAAATGGATCCCGATAGAGCCCAAGTGTGGACAAAATTTTTTTTTCACTTCCAAAAATTAAGGCTACACTACCGGAATATAACGTATCTTATACTAGTCCTAATATGTTTAGTTCATAGGAAAATTACATATATAAGGAAGCGTTGTAAACAACATCACATGAAAACCAGAAACAAGACTCCAGGCACTAAAAAATATGGCCCAAAGTCAGTAACAGATTTAAAATTATCTGATGCAAAGCAAGATCTTCATATGAAGAAAATACGATGCATCAGATTGATAATGCATGACCACAAACACCTAAACACCCCTAGGGTGAGGATGTAACCATGGGGATAAACAGAATAAACATTCTGTGATAAACATTAAAATCCCAAGAAATTTATAAAAAAAAAATTCAATAAAAAAAGCCAAAAAGCATGGGAGTTCAACTGGAGGGCTTCAAGGAAGGATAGGGAAGGAACACTTAACAAACAGTGGAAAAATCATTAGGAAGAATGATAATATCAGGCCATGCCCCGAAAATGGGGAACAAGAAATAATTTCATCAAAAAATTATAAAGTTACAGCCCTGAACCACTGTTTCTTCCTTCCATCATTCTATTCTTTCCTCTGATCCACCATAATCATCATTGATCTGTGTCTGGAATCATTAAAACTGAGATTGAGATTTAAAAGCACAAAAGTCAGTTTCTTGTTATCTGACAGAGAGCCAAACAAGGAATGATATTTGGCGTCAATTTCGTACTTCCTAGACACTGCGCATGCGCAGATGTCAAATGCATGGAGGGCCACATAGGATATGAAATTTTTGTTTTTTTATGCAAATTTGGGGGATTGGGGGCAAAATTTGTGTTTGGCCCTGGATATTTCAGAGTTAGCACCAGCTATGTCTGGGCCATTGGTTATTGTGTAAAAATTGTGAGTTTTTGCCACAGTTTTGTGGTCTCTCAAGACAGGTGGTCTCCCATGACAGGTCCATTATAGAGTGAAACCAATCGATACATGGCCACAGTGGTCTCTCAAGGCAGGTGGTCTCTCACGACAGTGGTCTCTCAAGACAGGTTTTACTGTATTGAAATCTGCACCTACAGTGTTTAAGTTGCACTGAATAAATCAAAGTTTGTCTAATTGGCCATCAGCAGCCATCCTGAAATTTCGGACCGCACCCAAAAACACTCGTTCTCGTCCCAAGATGATAATAAAGGTACCCTAGAAGTTTCGTGAAGATCGGTTCATAAATACAGCCTCTAGCCCGAGTCATATTGACAGGGGTACCAACTGTGTATAAGTAGCACTGAATATATCAAAGTTCATCTAATTTGCATAATTTATGCACGAGAAAAAAACCTGTATTATATGTGATGTATTCCATGTTACTAAACATTCAAACAAAAATTTATTCAAATCAGAACCTTCATATAGAAGTTCTGTACAAAAAAATTGATTGCACCTAATTTCGGTTTAAAATGGCGGCTGGCAGCCATCTTGAATTTAAGACCACACTCAAAAACATTCGTTCTCATCCCAAGGTGATAACAAAGGTTCCCAAGAAGTTTCATGAAGATCGGTTCATAAATACAGCCTCTAGCCCGAGCCGTATTGACATGTGCACTTAGTGTGTATATGTAGCACTGAATAAATCAAAGTTCATTTAATTTGCAAAATTTCTGCATGAGAAAAAAACCTGTATTATATGTGTTACTAAAATTCATTCAAAGATTTATTCAAAACAGAAGCTTCATATAGAAGTTCGTACAAAAAACTAATTGTACCTAATTTCGGGACAAAATGGCCAGTGGCAGCCATCTTGAATTTCGAACCACACCCCAAAACACTCATTCTGTTCCCACGGTGATAACAAAGGTACCCAAGAAGTTTCATAAAGATCGGTTAATAAATACGGCCTCTAGCCCGAGCTGTATTGAATTGTTGACAGACAGACAGAAGACGGATGGCAGGCCATGACAAAACCTCAAATTTGACAGCATCAAAGTCCGAGTTAAAAATTGCGAAATTCACACAGAATAATGGATTTTCAGAGTACAGTTAGAGTGTCTATCATGTATTGTCGGGAATTGAAATTGAATACAACCACAATGGAGACGCTTGTCGATGTTATAAAAATAAAAAGGTTGTTCCCATTATTTTGTCCCGAACTGGGATAACTCTATTTGTTCGCTGAATTTGCTTTGTAACCGGGATAGATCTGTTTGTTCAATGAATTCATTTCACTGGAATAGCATTTATGATGGACGTGGAGAATGGAGGAAAGCTTTTTATTAACTACCCTAAAAAATGGAGCAAAGCGGGCATTATTTTTCGACGCGGCGATCCCTGAGAACCAAACACCTTTTTTTATTCGGCCTTAGGTGTCCTTAGGTGTTTTTTTTTTAAAAATTGTGCACAAGTTAACTTGATCATCGCTTTTTAATGAGGGCAGAGCGAATTTTACCCGATCCAAGGCGACTTCTTCGACCATGTTGCCTGGTCTCTGGTAGTTATTTATTTATTTACTTGTGTTTAACCCTTTACCCAACGAAGACGATATAAAAATTTATTATTTTAAATATCATTTTTTAAATTTTTTCAAAATATTTCAACAAAACCATATCATGTGACCCCTCTTTGGAACGAGCTCGACGAGCTCGTTCCAAAGAGGGGCCACATGATATGGTTTTGTTGAAAATTTTCGAAAAATATTTTTTCAACTGTCGAATTTGCATATTACGCGGGCGGATGCGGGCGATTCGTTGGGTAAAGGGTTAAGGACAAGTATTTATGCAAAATGGCTAATCATGACCACAACATGGAGATAACATCAAGTTTATGTTTATACCAATGTTGCCAATATTAGAGGACTTGCACAACAAGTATTCGTTAATGGGTCCTATTTTACCAGTAAACAGAGCTTGTTTACCATAGTAAACAAGCACTGCTTCACTTCCCATGGGGTGGGGTGGGGTGGGGGTCTGTGGTAGTGATCCCGTATCTTGTTGCTTAAGGTGTTTAACTTTACCGATTTTCTTCAGTATGCAAAACTCTGTATGTGGAAATGTCATGTAATGGGGGTGGGGTATTGGTAACGTAAAACTCAGGAACAAACTGGAGACCTTTTTTCTTTAGAATAGAATCCTAATTGTTGTTTTGGTAATTATAGGACTAGTAACAAGGGAATGTAATGTCAAAACACAAGTAATCAATGTCCAACATGACAGTAATAGATGGTTGAAGTCGTGCAAGAGTGGTTAACAGCATATGGTAACAGATGGTTACTAACACCAAAGTGGTAGTTTGCATCAAGAGAATTCAATAAAAAACAAATTCTTTTTATTTCACTTTTGCCTTGCTTTATATCTCTTAAGGAGTGTATGTACGAGATTTGTCATGTTTATAATGCACTACCACTGCACATTTTACCACTTTGGCTGTATTATGACATGTTTTCTTCAGACGTATAAGGTTTTGAAAGTCCAGTTTCAGCTTCAATCTGAGGTTTGCTGTTAAAGTTACTGCATAAACAATGAAATTTCACGAACCTTTCAACAAAGGGCAATAACTCCCCCAATTTCATCAAATAATGGGGGTTACTGAACCTTTGCAAGACATTTCTAATATAAACTAGCACCTCAAAGTTACCTGTAATCTAATAACTACTGTTCAAGTTATTACATAAACAAACTTCTGGATGGATGGATGGAGTACTTTACTATATCCCTTCTCTGTGGGTGATCTTCCCCCTCCCATGTAGGGGAGGGGAGATACACAGGAGTGGGGGCTGGGAATAAACTGTTACACCAGTGAACTTTTCAATGGAATGTAACTGTACCAGAAAGAAGAGACAAGGTGGTTTGAAATCCAACGAACACCAATAGGACATCCATTTTGGCGGCCATGTGTTGTGTCCATTGTGATAAAATTTTCAACATTTCGAAAGGCAAATGCTGAAAAAAGAGGTTGAAAAGAGAATGTATACAAAAAAATATAAGACTGGTGCCCCATTGTTGTTTACGCCATATGTTTGGTCCGATTTTCAAAATCTTTTGGAAATGGGGTCACAAGTGATAAAAAGTCCCAAGATTTCTACTTCGTGCAGTGAAACTTAATTTTGCTGTTTTCCACCCTCAATAGGCATTTATGTCATAGCATCAACAATTTTCCGGCAATGTAGCCATCACAGATGATCAATCGCGATCAAAAGAGGCCGTTCTCATCTAGACATTATATGGAGTCATCCTACCAAGTTACAATAAAATCCCTCCATAAATACGATCTGTAGACTGTGCTAAAGGTTTTTGGGTTTTGGGCTCGGGCAGCCATCACGTTTGACAGATCATGATCAAAAAAAGACATTCTCATCCAGACATTATACAGAGTCATCCTACCAAGTTACAATGAAATCCCTTCATAAATATGACCTGTAGACTGTGCTAAAGATTTTTTGGTTTTGGGCTTGGGCAGCCATCACGGTTGACCGATCACGACCAAAAGGGGACGTTCTCATCTAAACATGACTTCAAACCTGCATATGAAATTTTGCGACGATCGGGCAAGAACTACGGGGTGTAGCCTGTGCTAAAGGAAAATGTGAACAGGCTAACAGACTTCCGCACGCATGATGGCAATAGCTTATCTTGACTTTGTCAAGTTAAGTTAAAAAAAAAAAGGCTGATGATCCCATTAAGTGATTCCAACTTAGCTGGATGACCTAATAAACTATGTTTTCAAAGAAAATAGCTATATTTTGAAAGAAATATTGGGTTTCTTTGTTACATAAAGTTCAGTAGATTTAGATAATTGATTTGTGACAGTTAATGGTGGAACGGTGTTTATTTGCTGCTTCTATAACTCACCATATTCAACGTCATTGGGATCCTTATGCTGTTCTGGCATGTACATTGGCTTCATGTCTTGATACACATATTGGTCATATGTTCCATGTGGCATCACAGTGTACTGTATCTGTGCATTCATGTTACCATATTGCTGCTGTTGGCCATGATCAATCATAGGATTCATGGCTGAAAGAAGAAAAAGAAAAATATGGATTTGTTAGAGTTTACACACTTCATTGAAACCTCTAACCCTTCACCCATTGTACCAGAACGAGCCTAAATATTGCCTGAGATACTTTTTTTTAACAAACTTTAATCTTGGTCACCAAAGGAAGTCAGAGACCACATCTTAATTCATTGTGACTGGTATTTCATGAGAAGAATTTTCAAAGAATTTTAGGCTTTATGGGCATTGCTCTCAGCCCATGAGGGTTGGCAACTGCTAGTGAAAAGCATGGAAGGGTATCCCCTTGAGATAATTCAATTTAATTTATGTTGGATTTGGGCCAATGGTTCTGAACAAGATGGAAATGCAAAGGTTAATGAACAATGCACAGTATAAAACAGGTGATTGATGCAAAGGTGATGGCAATAGCCCACCTTGACTTTCAGTCAGGTGGGCTAAAGACTTAAATATCGCAACCCGTAAACTTCTCAAGAACCCCAGTTGGACACACATCAAAAGAAGTGATATGGCTGTTTAGAAGATGCAACTGACATTTTCATATGGTTTGAGAACTTCCAATCCATTTTATCACTGATCATCTGAGAGCAACAATTTTAGAGAGACATGCTCATAAGAAGAGGAGAAAAAAGAGGTTCCTATATGACGTAAATCTAATTTTCTCACTAACTACTCAGTAATCCCATCAGCAGGTCTGTTAAAACGAGCAACCTTCCTGGAAGTTATAATGATAATTCATACAGGAATATAGAATGGGTGAAATCCGGGCTGAAATGTTTACAAAATTAACTGAACATTTCCAGTTTCTTGAAGCTCTTGATAACTACACAACAAATCTATTAAGAATATGACAGATTAGTCACTCTTATGACTGCAAGTCTACTCATAGTGACAATAATAACAAGAAAGATCTGGTGTGTTATGCTATAAAGGCAGCACTATCTGACTACAGTTAATGGTTTGCCGCTGGGGCTACAATCTCCAGCTTCATTCATTATCATTAATATTAAAGAAGCTATAGTTAACCCATAAGAGGAAGAACACTAGGCAATGTGAGCAGTCCTCTAATATGTTGTTGCCAGGTCACCACACTTGAGACCTGGTCAACTGAAAATAAATGCACTAGAAGCACAATAGCCCTTAGTTAGGATACTGGTAGTCAAATCCAGACAAACTCAAAGGATAAAATATTGCAGGAAACTTAGATGTTGTCCTGTAAGACAACAATTATGATTAACAGAATGTAAAGTTGCTACGGGTACAGAAGATGTGCCACTAAGATAACTATCTGACAACTCTTCTAATTGAGAGCAAGATGAAATAAGTCTTCCTTGATGTCACTCGAAAGGAAATTTATGTGTAAATGTGAGTAGAAATATATAATACCTAGAGAGATGTGTGCGACATATTTTGCTGACATCTCTCTCATGCAGTATTCTCATAAGTGTGTATAATGCTTAAAAGAAAATCAAGAAGGTGGATCCAAGCATATACTGTCCTCCATGGAGGTAGTATGATGACGGTGATGGAGAGACGGTATGATGACATCAATAAACCTGCAAAATGGTCCCTACCTATGAGGACAGACAAGTCAATTTCTTGTGAAATTCACTGAACAAACCTCTCCGTAATGAAAATATAATACCAAGATGTGAGTAATCTAACGTCACTCAAATTTCTTGGTCCTCAACAACCTTGGCTTCCATTTAGGAAGTGACAAAGACAGGGGTCGATTTAACCGGTATCGCATCGCATTTTTCGACGCATTTTTTGATTTCAGCGATGCATTTCATTTCTCTGTATATCATTTTGCGATTCATTATTTAAATATTAATTACCAGTGCCTGGGTCTGTCCTCACGTCCTGGTAATCTATCTAGTGTGCACGTTATTGTTTTGATTTTCGATAGAAGGTTAATCATCGAGACAGACACTTCCCGTCATTGGATACAAAACTTGTTTCTGCTATTCATTAAGCCAATCGAAAACCTTGTAACATAAAAACACGTGGCTGTGTTTTTATGTCCTAGAGGGGTCAGTTATCATGTATTCACGTTTAACCAATGAGAAGTTCTCTTGGTATGAACACACATGGTTTTAATGTTTGTCTTTAGTTCAAATGGTTGACCTGAATGACAATGTAAGAATTACAATGTCTTCGAGCAGTGAAATGCCGATCGCACTTAACACAGGAGGTCCCGTCAAACACCGGAGGTCCCCTAAAATAAATTATGATTTTAGTTCTTATCATCTGACACAAGTGGTGAATCATTCAACACAACTGCCAGCATTTGTACCACCGTCCGATTATGGGTATTCGTTAAAGGCTAAATACCACAATCACAATTTCAGCCGTTTTGCCCCAAATCCTGTTCGCCCCTTGGGTCGTTTTGTCCCAATTCCTTTCCCCCGGGTCGTTTTGCCCTGGGTTGTTTCGCCCCACATTCGGAAGTGGGTCGTTTCACGCCCTCTCTCCCCGAAAATTATATTGGACATGTATTGAGACATGTAATTTATTTGTTTTGTTTTGGTACACTTTATCCGGCAAAGTAAAGAATTAGATTCCAGAAGTTGCAACTGTGGAGTAATATTGTATGATAGAATAGCCCAGCTACGCATATTTATTTACTTTGGTACGTTTCCTCTAAGGGTGTATCGAAGTGGTGCACGGACACCCTTCGGACAACTGCCTACCTTGACATTTGTGCATCAGACAAATACACCCCCCCCCCCCCCCCCCCCCCCCACTCCCCACTTATTATCAGCAATTCCAAACATGCTCCCATTCCGACAATAAAACTGGGCATGACCTTCCCTGTGGCTCATGTACCAGACATCTACAAATGAGAGGGGGGGGGGGGGGTGAAGTCTACGTATAGATTCATAAATATAACAGTTGAAAATATAAATTATCATCGAAACAATACATTGTGTACAATCAAAGCCTTTAAAATTCAGAACAAAACTGACAATTAAATATTATGTAAAAATTCTATTCAATAATTAGATAGGAAACAAAATCAAAAAATCAATTGTTTGTATATTATTGTGAGTCGATGTGTTAAAATGACAGTATTTAATCTGCTATTAAACACAATATCAATGTGTTAAAAAGGACAATGGGGATATTTAACTTTTTCAAAATCAAGAACAATACTGTCTACTATTTGTTAATTGCCCAGCTTGTCAAAACAGCTTCACAGTCCATCTTTTCCTTTCTAGACATGATCACAAAGATGAGAGGAAAGTTCAAGAAACTGTTTTCTCATTTGCTCATTGGTAATGGTTATGGGGTATTTTTCACCACATATACGACACATAGATATGATAAGTGAACAAATTGTTAAAAACTATTTAAAGAAACTATTCAAATTAAATAAAAAAGATCACCTCTGAGGCTCTGACCCAGGTCGTTTCGCCCCAAATCTTGGGGGGGGGGGGGGGGGGGGGGGGGGGGGCGAAACAACCCGGGGTGAACAGGTATTGGAGCGAAACGACACCTCAAAGGATGAAAGGAAATGACCGTCACTCGCTCTAAATCTCACAAAATCATGCACAATCACCCGAAATCACACACATCACAAGAAATAATGTTGGCAATGGATCAATGGTGTAACCGCCCAACATTTATTGATTTTTCTTTATATAACATTTATTGATTTGTTTTTGATTGAGGAGAGATGGAGTGCTGCATTCCCATGACAATCTGTGTTTTAGGGGCCTTAAAAAACAAAAATAATACAATTTGAAAATAGCTACGCAATTTTTCAAAATTGCTACACATTTCTCCTACACTTGTAGCGAAATGCTATGCAATTTTTCGATCCCTGGACAAAGAAGAATATAGGTTTTTATTGGTAGGAGTGATGATCCGAATGAATGAAGTAAGGTGCTATATACTGTACATTTCTGAGAACCATTCCATGGCGATGTATACTAGAGGGGTGACTGTCCCACATGGGGCTGTTCATAACTGCCGCTGCCATGATTGGCATACCACCAAAGCAACAGTTATACAAGATTCAGGACAAAATTCAAGCCTATGTGGGAAATTAATTTAAGACGAAAAAGGGCATAACTCTGGCAAAAAAAAAATCCAATCGAAACTAGAATCGCAGATGCACAGGTTCCCATGGTAGTGGACATCCATAACAAGTTTCAAAGGAATTGACCCATAAACATCTGAGAAAATCTGCGGCAGCTCTTTCAAGTCAAAAGGGGCACAATTCTGGCAAAAATAGTCCAACCGATACTATAATTTCAGGTGCACATGTTCCCATGGTGGTGAATATTCATACCAGTTTCAAGGACACTGGTCCATAAATGTCTGAGAAAATCTCTGGATAAAATTATGTTTACAGACGGACAGACAGACAGATGGATTGACAAGATGATTACAGTATACCCCTCCCCCCTCACTCATTGCAGGGTGGTATAAAAACAGGGATGTCGCAACTATTTGATTAGTCAACTTTATTTTTAGTTTATCAGTGTTCATTTTTAAAATGATACAAATTGGGTTTAAATTGTACTGTGTAGAAGTGAATGAAAAGCTAGATTATTAATCTTTGAAATGTCTAACCATAGTTACTTGTAATCTCCCATGGCCTTTGTTTTCTGCATGACTGTGCAAGAACGTAATTTGAAAAACACTGAGTCTTACCATGTGATCAATCTCTGTTCCCTGTAGTATGAACCAGAACTATGTTAATCGGTACAGAAGAGTATCGTTCAAATGGTGCACCTTTGAATAATTCGCAGTTTGGGGAGTCCTTGTAGACTGCAGAGTAAATAGAATCTTTGATCTTGTACACACAAATAACACCTACTGGAATAATCCAAACCGCGAAACTGAGAACATTGTCAAAAGACTCACAATGGTCAGTTCACTTGTAGTACTAAGTCGTTACTTGTATTGGAATGGAGGAAGTTTTATGTTCGAAATTTGGAGAAAGTTTTATGTTCGAAATTTCTAGAAATTAATTATTGAATTGAACATTTGCACAAATGTTCTTCTGTTTAAATTCTACAGATGAATTGGTGATGTTTTGGTGTTTCCATTCTATCCCAACACAGAAGTGTACACATTCAAACATGAGTGTTAAATTTGTTTTGTAAGTATAATACACATTGTTTGTTGAATTCATGAGAAATGACTATTAACCGACTAGATTAATGCTGGCAATTAATTGACATCAAAAGTTGATAGTTGTGACAGCCATAGTAGAAAAGGTGTCACTTGCTATATGCATTAATCCAGAAGTTGTAACCAAACTTGAGGTCATTGCGTCAGAATAATCTGGGAATCATCGAACTGATAACAAACCTTGATATTCAGGTTGAAACAATCAACCTGTATATAATTAGCACCTAGAGTTCTCACAGCATTGTAGCTATCATATTTCAATGTTAAGTTCAGGGAAGATACTTGTCTTTACTTCATCATGTTTGGAGAAGAAAAACCATGTTGCAAGAAAGAATGGACATTAAAATAGTACTACTGTTAGTATAACAATTTGAAGTTAGGGACAGTAAATCTGAATCTTCTTATCAAAGAATATTACCATCACTGACTCTGCTGTAGTGGAAGAAAATCTCCTTTCATCTGATAACTCGAGTTCTTTTATGAATGCTTAAAACATGAATACTGAAGACTGTATTAGAAGAGCACTGTCTGTTCTTGCATAATTGGAACTGTGCTCGGATAAGATTCTGAACAAAATGTCACAGCTTCAGTATGATGTGCTGATAAAGGATGTATTGCTGTAGTCATCTAAATGATAAATATAAGCGATTGATAGTTTTCCGAGAGTACAGATGTGAACCATTTGAGTGTGAGGAAGAAATATACAACCGACTAGGTGACTTCATTCTTGCAGTAACACATGTGAGTTGACATTGTAGATTTTTATTAAGTCTTTTCCGAATCTGGAATTATGTCAGAAAAGTTTTTCTGACGATAGTGGATGACCATGACTGATAGTACTCTTCTGAGCCATATGAATGTGAGGAAGAAGTATTATGAATGACTTGGCAACTTCCCCCTTGCAGTAACATATTAAAGTTGCAGTTGCAAAACTTGTGTAAGTGTAAGTGTTTTCCCACATCAGAACTGTTTTGTGGGTGATACGACCAACTAGGTGACTTCACCCTCCATTCACAGTAACACATGTAAGTTGCTCTTTACATCCTCATATTGAGAGACAAGCATCTTCACCTCATGACAAATGTTTGTTTCTTAAATAAGAAACTCCTACAGCACTGCGTCTGGACAATAGCGTTAGATGAAATGCATAGTCTCTGAATGTTGTGTTGATAATTATCACCCAGCTTGATCATCTGTCAACTAAGCTGACTGTGAGCAAGATGAATAATTATTGTGGTCACGGTCCTCTGAATTCTGGTTGGAGTGAGAGCTTTGAACACAAGTTTTATGAGTCTGAAAGAGAAGTGTAGGGCTGATTAGGCAACTTTTCCCTCAACTGTAATGCTTTTGATAGCAGCTCTATATCTTGTGAAGAGCTTTCTAGATTCAGAATCTCACCTCATCTCTATGGCATTGGTGGATGACCAAGACAGAGATACATGTGTTGACACTTCAGATGGTGATGTGGCACCTCTGACAAGCCAAATATGCATGAAGAATCTTACTGACGCTGGGAATGTTTCTTCCATGTTAGTGACGACTGTGAGAAGATCTCAGACTTCTTGAGTTGGAGCAATGGCTTGAGAATATATGTAGTGAGGCTGATATGTCGGTGAATGGAAAGGAAAAACAGGTTTGCATCTTCAACGCTTGTCTATGCAAACCACCTTCTTTTTTAATGTGCTATTGGTTGAATGAAATGGTAATTCACTTGAAGGAAGGTTCCCATTCTCCTATGAAATGTCTGTTGGCTATGTGTCTCTCCTGTTCCCATGTTCTATCAATGATAGGGCTGGGCGGTTTATCGGTTTTTCGGTTCGGTTCATTTTTTTTTTTTAAACCGAAACCGAACCGCCGCTTTGACAAAAAAACGCGACTTTCGGTTTCAACAAATTTCCCAGAATTGGTTAAATTTATGACCACTCAATCACTTGCTTTCCACATGCCAAAAGCTAAAATGTCGGACAAAGGTAAATGCTGTGCCATTTATGCTTACTTCGAGAGGACTGACAACAAATCCCCCCCTCCCTCCCCCCCCCCCCACTTCGAGAGGACTGACACAAATCCTCCCCCCCTCCCTCCCCTCCCCCCCCCCCCCCCCCCCCCCCCCCCACAAATAGTGGTAGCAAATTTCTTGTATCTTAAACAATATCTACAGAAACACCAGCAGATGGAATATGAAAAATTAAAAAGTCTTACGTAAAAATCCACACATGCAATTCAAGAATCGTTGAGTAAAAATTTAATGAACCGGGGTATATTCGACCAAAGAGGTATTGCAAGTTATCTGACAATATATGGTGTAAAAGTATTACAAATTACCTTTGACCCAAAATCATCTGCGTATGGCACATTGTAAATTAGTTGGAGGTAAACATAAAATTTATTGAGTTTTAAAACCTCAAAGTTCACATGGGAAAAATGACGAGTAAATTATGTTAATTAACCGACTACTGGCACGTTCTCTGAAGTCACATGCTCATAGATAACGCTGCGCATTGGCAGTTATGTTTTTTGTCAACAATAAAATGGTTAAATTAAAATAGAACACGTCCTATTAAATGGATGGCAGGTAACTATTGAAAGATTTTTTTAAACTTATTGGGAATTGTTTGTACACTATTTGAACTTACTTTTAAGGAATCGCGCAGTACTGTAGGTCTGTCAGGTACACACACTTCATTCCCAATACGAAGATGTTATAACCAACATGTGTTTTCCCATGACCATGTGTATTTTGTAAACACAACAAATCCCAAGATGCAATATTGCAAACTTTCTTTCAAATCCCATTATGCAGCAGTCTCCTTTCTAAAACATCAATCACCTGTCTTGACGGAAATGAAATCAAAGCAGGGATCAGCCAAGAGGGCAAAGTAAAAAGTTGGTAATATCTTCGCCTAGGCACCGCTCATTTCGCCCAATTTCTATGTTTGGGCAAAATCAAAGTAAAAAACGAACCTCTACAGTCGAAATTAGGAGAGATATTGTGAAAGCATTGGAGTGTGTTACCAATAAAAGTGATTCATATATCACTACTTACTTCAATAATAGTTATCAAAATTACAAGAAATATGATTTGTGTTCCTCTTATTCCACTGTCATTTGAAGCAGGAACCATCAAGAAACACGGGGCACGTCTATTTTCAAGCGATGTGATAATTACCAAAATAAGCACAACAATTGCATATTATCCACCAAAACCAGGGTGAGAGCTTAGAGACTACATAAAAAATAAGGAAATGTTGATTTTTGCTAAAATGTAGCTTTTCTTGTGAATTTCTGCATCTTGTCTTGACAAGGCCCCAAATCTCACTGACAGAACAAGGCAGCTTCCACCAGTGGTGGAGCCATGGTTTGAAATCCTGTGGACCATGCTGCTAAAGAGCTTTTTTTGTTTTTTTTTTTGGGGGGGGGGGGGGAGGGGAGGGGGGGATCTCAGGACTGAGGGTATGTACTTGTACTGAGAGCAGGAAATCAAAAAGAATCTTTTCAAATTTGGGGATGGGAGAAGCAAGTGGGATTTTGATTGGGGGAGGGGGGGTGGGGAGGGGGGGTGGTCTCCCTAGATACCTCATGGCTCCACCACTGTTGCCCACTACAGTAGCCCAACACAATATGTCCATTAGCTGAGAAGAGTGGTAAACACTGAGTAACCCGAATGACTCAACACGCTATATGAGCCTCATGACTTGGATGACAAATACAGACAGATTTTATGTGTTTATTACTCTCTAAAATGTGGATTTCTATAATATATTTTGAAAAACCGAAAACCGAACCGAAAACCGAGTTTTTGTACAAAACCAAAACCAAAACCGAACCGAAATGCAAATTTCAAAACCGCTCAGCCCTAATCAATGACAATTCACAATCACTGCCACCTGAACACGTTGTATCCAAAGCAGCAGCAGCGGTAATATTGATAAGCACTTTGATGCCAATAATCACCCCACTACAGCTGAAGTTGTTCAAGATGAAGAACCACTAGTGTTGTAGGCTTCTGTGCTGAATATTCTTCTGTTAGATTCTCTATAATATGTAGAAGACTTGTGTAAGGAAATACTAGGTGAAAACCTAGGCATGGTGGGTTCGGAGCTAGTACTAGGTGGTTGAACCTTTTCCTAACGACTAGAGCTCCATTTTCCACACACAATGCAAGTATTTTGTGGGTTATACCCAAAGCACGACGAGCAATTTATATGATTATCATTGCTTAACTTGTTCTAAAAGGAACCAAGGAAATATTTTGACAAAATTTCAGTTTTTCAGTTGAATGAAATAAAGAGATAAGAATTTAAATTCAAGTAAAAAAACCCATCTGAGCAATCAGATTTTAAAAAAAAAAACTTTATATTCTTATTCGCCTAATGATAATGAATGAAAAGAAACCTGAAAACCAGATCAAAATTGAAATTCTATGAAGTAAGTGACACTAAGTCTAAAAAAAATTAGGCTATAGTCTAAGATGCTGATCATGGACAAGTATTATAAAAGGTATAATATATAACTTTAAAGCATAACTGTTACCTAAAATGTATTCATATTGTCTAGAATGGTCCCAATCAATACACAAAATGTTTACAAAGTACATGTATTTACTTTTAGATATTTTAGTCATTAGACTGCCAGAATTGACTACCAGTAACTCTACAACAAAAAACTGTCCTGTCTCTCAAGATTTCAACAACGTGAACAACATAAGGTGGCCTAGTGAGAGGAAGTATTATAACACATCAGTGAATATTCCCTACTCCCAACATATTTACATCATAAAGTATGTATTCAAAAAAAAATCAAACATACTACAATTACCAAAATTCATGACACAGTTTCAAAATGAAATTTTTTGGATAATGTCAGTAATTTTAATAATTACTGACTGTCCCAACAGAACTAGAATGAACAGAGCTAATATCAAAAGAACCACAAGTCAAATCAGATAGGACAGGGCCTAACATCGGAGGTACCTAAGAACTGGTGTTGTTGGGTAGCCATTTCTAACCTAAACAAAATTAAAAAGAAGTTATTGTAAGAATATTTTTAATACCAAAACATTAGAAATGACAGGAGGGGGGGGGGGGGTGGGGTGGGGGGGTGGGGGTGGGCAGGGAGGAGGGATGAACAAGAAAGGGAAGGAAACACTGAGCAGAAAGATTATAAATAATCATTCAATAATTATAAAACATCCTGTTGATACAGTGTCTAAGCCTTATCCTTTGAATTTTTTCAAGAGCAGGTGCAACAAAAAAATATCAACACAGAGGCTTAACAAAAGAATGATTATTGGCTGGATGGGAAGGCATTTCCTGGACTTCTGCACAGGGCCATATTATTCATAAGGCTGACTAGGCTGAAGCGTAGGGGCCCGCAGGACTGAGGCCCAACAATTTTTTTTTTTTTGCTGAGGACCTGTTACCAGCGCCCTAGGGCTCCAATGGTTAAAGGCATTTTGCACTCTGCACCATAGCAATACATGTACATATGTATTTATCCATATATATGCTCTCATAAACTTGTACACTCTATATACCCCCAAAATGTGCTTTCCTGAAGAATTCTATTCACGCAATAAAAATACTGAAAAAAAAATTGTGACTACAATTCTTCAGGAGACCCACAAAATGGATATAGGGCAATGTACTGCGACATAGTGCCTACCGTACCAGGGTCAGGCTGTCACTTGTAGTATGGGTGAAAGATTGCCAGAGGGGGGCCCCGAAGTACCTAAAAGCCTAGGGGCCTGGCCATGGGTTAATAAGGCACTGCTTCTGCGCATATAGGACTCCTTCATTTTGCTATTTAGCTTATTGGGGGGGGGGGGGGGGGGGTGGCGAGGCGGGGTAAAAATCAAGGATTTGGCCTCAAATTCTGACAAATTGAGCACAGAGAGTCTGGCCCAGAGGTATTGGTTATCAATATAAAATTTCAGCAATTTGATAACAAATCATCTGAAATCAGCTAATTAACTGAACTCTCTCATTTCTGTTACTGGGAGAGTGCTAAATTATTTTTGGTCATAAAAATTTGTTCATATGTCTTTGCCTTGTAACAATTCATGGGAGAATGCCTATGGGCACTCTCCCATAAATTGTAACAAGGCAAATCCAGACAGATTAAATAATTCCGCTTCAGAAACAAAATGAAGCACATCCACAGAATATGGAGCCTCTAAGTTGTGGTTCGTGCACTTCAGAATAAAGCCCAAATATATGCTCCAAGCACTCTACCAGTTAATAAATTGAAGAGCTAAACAAAACTATTCACTCAATTGTTTCAAGAATGAACCTGTAAATCATGATCTGAAATTTACCCAAATGGTGACAAAAGTTTAAAAGTTTACAAATGAAAGAGTAAGGTACCAACCTGAATATGAAATATTTCTATGCATTTGTCTGTGGAAAATAGTTATAAGTGTGCCCTAGCAGGAGTTGGGGCTTGTGATTTAATACTGTTTCACTCCAGGAAGCAATACATTCACATTATACAGTATACATCAACACCACACCGAAGCTAATATCCCACTGTCCTCAGACAGCAGTTTTCAGGTACAAATGTACCAATTATAAGTAATTTTTTTCCTCAATATTCTAATTTGACAGATTCAGTAAATTTGAAAAAGTCAACAATCTCACAGCAAAATTTTTCATGCAATAATATATTTCTAAAGTATGCATGTATATTTCTCTCCAGCCAAAATGTTGTAAGAAATACTGCATGTGAATAATCAGATGACCAATAACTCAAGCTGGTTTTAACACAGTAGTACAATTAAATGGAAATTTAATTATTCAAAAGTGTGAGCCACTATACACATACAAGTTGTGAGCCTTCAACATTTCACTTGCCGAGATAATTCGGACTTGAAGAAACAGACCTGTCCATCATCTGCCATTTCATTGTCTCTTAAATTGAAGAACATGCCCTCAACGTATGGGTTTTTTTTAAAAGTTGTATGCAGCATACTGTCTCTTGATCTTTCACATTTTTTGAAGAGTTTGCTTAAATTTCTTTCAATACTTTAAACTCATTGCAAAGGGAGGATTTAGGACTGATTGGGTACATATGATATGCAGACATTTATGGTGTAGTTACTATGTCCCCCTCAGGTGAATTTGAGAACTGAACTGAAACACAAAAACCCTGCTGACTCCAGCATAAATATTCACACAAAGTCTGTATGAACTGTTTTCATTTTGTCCTCTTTACAACACATTCTTATCCTGCACAAAGCTAACATAATCCCACTTCCCTTTTCCAACCACCATTGCACAAACAAACACTAAATCAGACATGTGCATCGCAAGGTGGTGGAATTATTACAAGGCCGTTCTGATGTAAATTCAATCATTTTGCATAGCTAAATATACCTTGCACAACTGCTTAGTCAAACTCCAACACTACAGGTGTGTCTTAATTTTCTACAAGAGCAAATGAAAGTGTCAATGACACTGTAGCTTAACTTCTGTGTTGTATTTGATGAAAAGGATAATGTTCAATGTTTATGAAAGGATTATGAAATAAGACAAGAATTGTGATAATTGGGAATATGTTTATTTGAATAATTTCTGTTCCCTGTATGCTATGTTTTTAATAAAAACTAGAGGCTCTACAGAGCCTGTAATAGCTCACCTGGAAATATATATAAAAATGTGATTTCCCATAGGCTTTCAATGGTAACTATGAGCTGTAATTGTGGCCATGTTTGCAACATTACATCAAAATTACATGAGGATCATTGGTAGAAGGTGTCCCAGTCTTCAATCACATGAAGTTTCAAAACATTTGAATCAACCAAACAGAATCATAGAATGTATCTGGTGGCCATATTTTCCAGCCAATGGGAACAAAAAGAGGATCGTTTGTAGAGGGCCTCCTATAGACCATTCTTGCCAAGTTTTGGTTCACGTCAGCTCAATAGTTCCAGAGAAAAGATGAAAATATGATTTCCTATAGGTTTTTTCTATAGTAACTATAAACCGAATTGTATCCATGTTTGCAAAACGATCAACATTAAAATGAGGAATGTTGGTGGAGGGTGTCCCAGTTATCAACCATGCAAAGTTTCAAAACATTTGGCCCTGTGATTTCAGAGGAGAAGAGTTTTCAAAATTGACCAAGCAGAATCAAAGAATGCTTCTGGCAGCCACGTTTTTTTCACCCAACAGGAATAAAATGAGTAACAGTTGTAGAGAACCTCTCATAGACAATGCCTGACAAGTTTGGTTCACATTGGCTCAGTACTTTCAGTGAAGATGATGAAAATGTGATTTCCTATAGGGTTTCTATAGTAACTATAAGTCACAATTACAGCCATAATTGCAACCCGATGAAGATTAAAATAAGGATCATTGGTAGAGGGGGTTACAGTCATCAGTCACATTAAGTTTTTTCAAACCATTTGGCCTTGTAGTTTCAAAGAAGATTTTCTTGAAAATGCACGCATTTATGAATTCTTTTTCAACAAAAAAAATCAGTAAAAAAAGGGTTAAAATATTTTGAAAATTACAATTTTTTCACACAGAATTCTCTTTCAAAATAGCTTTTGGACAGGTAAAGGGTTACAGGAATCTTAAAAAATATACAATAATTACTGTCGTCTGCGCTGGCATGATTGCAACATAATAAAGAGAGTTTACAATGTAACCTAGATTTTTGTAAACAATTTGTCAACATGTATCAAACATAATTAGATTACAGCTGAAGATATCAACCTACAGTTACACTTGTTTTACAGTACAAGTCACAATAAGTTGTGTAGGATAATCCTATAAAGTATGTATCTTTTCTCTTCCTACACTGATAAGACCAGAAGCTGACATCATTTTCTGGAAAGCTCTCACTGATAGCTTTTTCAGAACAAGAATTGTGATAATTGGGAATATGTTTATTTCTGTTCCCTGTATGCTAAGTTTTTGATAAAAATAATATGAGGTGTACACTGTACTAAAGAGTTAAGGGGTGGGTTATTATGACCTCACAGTTAATGTTTGTGGTCCTGACAGTTAACGCATATCAATGAAAGTTACCAAGTTACAGTGAAATTATTCCAAAACGAGTCATCCTATCAAGTTACATTGCTCGGGCAGCCATCAAGGTTGAATGATCGCAACCAAAAGGGGACATTCTCATCTGGGCATCAACTGGAGTGATCCTACGAAGTTACAATGAAATCCCTCATAAACATGACCTGTAGACTATGCTCAAGATATTCGAGCTTCAGGCACCTATAGTCATTACAGTTGACCAATCACAACCAAAAGGGGATGTCATCATCTAGGCATTATATGGAGTCAACCTAACAAGTTACAATGAAATCCTTATATAAATACGACCTATAGACAATATTAAAGGTTTTTGGGCTCGGGCAGCCATCAAGGCTGAATGATCGCGACCAAAAGGGGACGTTCTCATCTAGACATTATTTGGAGTCATCCTACTATGCTACAATGAAATCCCTTCATAATTATGACCTGCAGACTGTTCTAAAGGTTTTCAGGCTTCGGGCCCCTGTAGCTGTCACAGTTGCCCAATTGTGTCCAAAAGGGTACATTCTCATCTAGACATTATATAAAGTCAAACCTACCAAGTTACAATGAAATCCCTTCATGAATATGAAGACTGTGCTAAAGGTTTTCAGGCTTTGGGCTCGGGAAGCCATCATCATGGTTGAATGATCGCAACCAAAAGGGGACATTCTCATCTGGGCATCATCTGGAGTGATCCTACGAAGTTACAATGAAATCCCTTCATAAATATGACCTGTAGACTGTGCTTAAGATTTTCGGGCTTCGGGCAGTGTAGCCATCAAAGTTGACCAATCATGATCAAAAGGGGATGTCATCATCTAGGCATTATATGGAGTCAACCTAACAAGTTACAATGAAATCCTTCCATAAATACGACCTATAGACTATGCTAATGGTTTTTGGGCTTGGGCAGCCATCAAGGCTGAATGATAACGACCAAATGGGGACGTTCTCATCTAGACATTATTTGGAGTCATCCTACCAAGCTACAATGAAATCCCTTCATAATTATGACCTGTAGACTGTTCTAAAGGTTTTCAGACTTCAGGCCCCTGTAGCTGTCAGAGTTGCCCAATCGTGTCGAAAAGGGGACGTCCGCATCTAGACATTATATGAAGTCAACCTACCAAGTTACAATGAAATCTCTTCATAAATATGACCTGTAGACTGTGCTAAAGGTTTTCGGGCTTCGGGCAGTGTAGCCATCAAAGTTGACCAATCATGATCGGGCTTCGGGCTCGAGCAGCCATCATAGTTGAATGATTGCAACCAAAGGGGACAATCTCATCTGGGCATCATCTGGAGTGATCCTACGAAGTTACACTGAAATCCCTTTATAAATATGACCTGTAGACCGTGCTCAAGATTTTCGGGCTTCGGACACCTGTAGCCATCACAGTTGACCAATCATGACCAAAAGGGGATGTCATCATCTAGGCATTATATGGAGTCAACCTAACAGGTTACAATGAAATCCTTCCATAAATATGACCTTTTGCCTATGCTAAAGGTTTTTGGGCTCGGGAGCCCATCAAGGCTGAATAATCGCGATCAAAATGGGAGGTTCTCATCTAGACATTATTTGGAGTCATCCTACCAAGTTACAATGAAATCCCTTCATAAATATGACCTGTAGACTGTGCTAAAGGTTCTTTGCCTTCGGGCCCCTGTAGCCATCACAGTTGCCCAATCAGGACCAAAAGGTGACTTTCTCATCTAGACATTGTATGAAGTCAACCCACCAAATTACAATGAAATTCCTCAATAAATATGACCTATAGACTGTGCTAAAGGTTTACGGGTTTTGGGCTCACGTAGTCGTCACAGTTGGCAGATCATGCCCAAATGGGGAAATTCTCATCTAGTGATCATAAGGAGTCATCCTACCAAGTAACAATGAAATCATCTCCATATTAAACATGACCTGCAGACTGTGCTAAAAGTTTTTTGGGTTTCGGGCTTGGGCAGCCATCACGGTTGATAGATCATGCCCAAAAGGTAACGTTCTCATCCAGGCATTATACAGAGGCATCCTACCAAGTTACAATGAAATCCCTTCATAAATACGACCTGTAGACTGTGCTAATGGTTTTCGGGTTTTGGGCTCGGGCAGCCATACCAGTTGCCCGATCGCGACCAAAAGAGGATGTTCTCATCTAGACATGACCCCAAACCTGCATATGAATTTTTGTGACGATCAGACAAGAACTGCAGGGTATAGCCCCTGCTAAAGGAAAATGTGAACAGACTCACAGACTTAAGGACTCACAGACTAACAGACTTCCACACGCGTGATGGCAATAGCTTATCTTGGCTATGTCAAGTTAAGATAAAAAATGTGATCCATTGGTAATTTTGTTTTCATGTTTTTTGAAGACAAGTTAAAAAGGTCATTGTGCAGAGATGCAAAAATCTCGAAAAATCCAAGAGACTTAACACTGTGGTCATACTGAGCATAAAAGAATGCTGATTATTAAAATTTAGTTTACTGAAATCAATGCACTATTCACAAGAATAAACACAACCTTCACAGGGTAATGGAATCATGATAAAGGAGGTGGGTGTGATGGTGAAATCAGAATAATATTATTTATTGGACCTAACAGCTGTAATACTTATGATATTTTATAAATTGTTCATCTTTTGCAGTGACACCAAGACCCGGTTTGTCCAGGATGTTTATTGCAAAAAATCTGAAGTTCGCAACAATTGTAGTGATCAAGGTATAAAGACCATTCACCAATCAGCCAGCTTGGTCTGGATTTTTTAGTCTCATGGTGCATAGGCTGATCTGTATGATAGGTGTCATGGGTTTGAACCTTGGCACACACAATTTGCTCTCCTTCCTGTTACATTGGGGGACTCATATGCCAATGCAGGAGTGGTATCGACCAATCTGAGGAGGAACATAGGATGAGATTCACTGGTGTGAATCTCAAAAAGATTGGGAGAGTAGTGTAGCAGTTGAGTTTTAAAGGCTATGTACCTACCAGCCTGGTAGGTCTGGATCTCTTATTCCCATGGTAAATCAGTAGATTGGTGTGATGGGGGTCAGAGTTTTGAGCCTCAGCACCCACAATTCTCTCTCTTTCCGGTTACACTGTGAAGGATTTGTCCCATAAGACCCATCTCCACATTCAGGGCTAGCCACACTAAAGCAACATGCCTAGCAACCATCATTACAGTCCACTGGAGCCATGGAGTAGTTTGTCAATTTTCAATCTGGAATGTTTCAGGACTTTTAACCGACTCATACTCAGGCTGGAGTGAGTTGGCAAACCCATGTATTACAGCATACAGTACCTTCATTGCTATTACATGTACGCTCACTATATTCTGAAATGGGCTCAGAGGCATTTTTCAGACATTTAGGCCAAATGCTGCTCTAAAATGAATAATCGTTCAGGCAACCTATTAGGTGATCCATAGGTTGCCCAAGTCATTTTCAAGGGAATGAACAAAAGGTTGCCAACAAAAAACAAGACGGGAACGAAATGCCCACAACAAACACTAAAGTGTTTTAGGATTTTATTAGATTATTCTGAAGAATAAACATTAAACACCAAACTATCCAGCTGCAGTACAATACAATATACCCCACCAAAACCACCCACCCACACAGAAGCACATCAACAACAGATGTCTTTGTAAGCCATTCACTGTTTTTTTTTAAAATATACCACCCTATTTCCAAATAATAGTATGGTAATAACAATCCATTAGATGACACAGCTATACAAAGGCACCCCAAGTTATCCTGTGATATATTTGTACTGTGCTGCACATGGAGAATATATGGTGATAGTTCCTTTGCTCTGTCCATACAATGCTACTGAATTTCGCCACACTCTGGTTATGCCATAGCATGTTCATGACTGACTATCAATGATATAATCATTTAGGTGACCAAAACAAAGTTCCCAGTGTAAAATAAGCCATGAACTAATGATGGAATAGTATTATACATCTTGAGATGAGAATGTCATAAAAAAAAGCTGGAAACATCAACTCTATCATTTACCCTTAGAATCTCTCCATATTTTTTATGCAATTGTTAAAATTCAACAAGATATGAATGCAGAGGCTTGAGCCTAAATTGCACATCTGAGATTAGAATCAAGGTTTGGTGTACCAGCAGTGTAAAGATACAATGTGCGGTTGTTCAGCCCTTTGCAACCACAGTATTTAATTTTAAAATTGTGATCCGCCCCTGACATCATGTTGTCCACACTGAAATATAAAGTTACTGCATACTAGTATGGTGTGAATTTAACATGAAAATGAATGAATTTGACATGAATGAATATGAAATTAAAATACAAAAGGCCCCAGGGGGGTTAAGGGCGCACACCTGACATGGCAGCCTAAATATCAACCCAGGGAACTGATTTGAACAAGTTGCATCTGCCCCTCCTAAGAAAAGCTTACAGCAAATATCCAAAGATTCTGACCAGTGGATCTAAAGAAAAAAAGAAGATTTTTAAATAATATTCCTCATATTGAACTAAGTAACAATTTGGGCTCCCACAGGGAGCCCAAATATGAACCCAGGGACTTGGCTTTTACAAACTTATATCTCACCTCCCTAAGGATACTGTATACCAAATATCAAGATTCTAACTGGTGGATGTGAAGAAGAAGATTTTTGAAGAATATTCCTCATATTGAACCAAGTTATTATTCGGGCTTTCACAGCCCAAACATGAACCCAGGGACTTGGCTTGAACAAACTTGAATCTCACCCGCATAAGGATGCTGCATACCAAATATCAAAATATTCCGACTGCTGGATCTGAAGAAGAAGATTTTTAAAGAAAATTCCTCATTTTGAACTAAGTTATAATTTGGGCTCCCACAGAGAGACCAAATATGAACCCAGGGACTTGGCTTGAACAAACTTGAATCTCACCCCCCTAAGGATGCTGCATACCAAATATCAAAAGATCCTGATTGGTGGATCTGAAGAAGAAGATTTTTTAAAGAATATTCCTCATACTGCACAAATTTAAACATTTGGGTTCTCATTGAGAGCCCAAATATGGATCGAGGGATTTGATTTCAAGAAATCTGTGAAACAATCTTCCGAAGATGTTATATGTGAAATTTGAAAGCTTTTGGAGCTGTGGTTTGGAGAAGAAGAGTCTTAAGTTCTTTCCCCATTACCCATAAAAAAAGTGTTAAAAAAAGCTGACTCAGCATTTTTTCAAAGTCCCGAAAAAGTACCCTATGATAAAACTGATAGCAATTTTTTTTGACCATTCCATTCTGTTGATACTAAGGAAGCTTTACACCAAATAAGAATTCTCAGTGCTGTGTAGTTTTGGAGACATAGGCGTTTTAATTTTTTTCTATTTTTAGCTCCTGCGGTCCCCATGGGGTGACAGGAAAATTTTATTTGGCATAAATTAAGTACTTATGCCCCAATAAACCCTCATTTGGTTCAAATCAGCCTCTCGGTTTGGAAAATAGAAATTTTGGGCAGGGCAAAGATTCTTGCCCCTCCCATAATGATGGCAAATATAGCTCTTAGTGATGAAGCGATATGGTAAACAAACCATCGGTCGATACCGATGTTAAAAATTTAATAATCATCCGATACCAATGCCGATTCCGATGTTTCAAATTCCGTGAAAATACGTGAATAACATGATCGAACCCTGCACAGTTGCAATTAGAATGTCAATGCGGGATTGTGTTTCTTGGTTCCTGGTAAACTCGCCACCAAATCAACACGCCAGACAATTTATCCGATCGTTTTGTGCAGTCCATTCCTCAGTGAGAAGAACGGAATCACCCGTGTCAGATTGACTCTCCCTGCATGGAATACTACATATTCTCCCAATAAGATTAAATCACATATATTTCAGACTCATAGCAATCCTGTGGGAACTCGTATCAGAACTTTCATACAGGCCGACAGACAATGTCCTGACTCTGGATATATCCGACTTATTCCTTTCTTCTCATATCGGTCATAAGCCCAATATTCAATATGTACGCTCTGAATAGACCTCTCCATTTTGAAAATCATGTGATTCTGAACCGCCATGGAAGGGGGCTGGACGTTTCATACACGGCAATTTAGGACGTTTCGAACACAAACTTGTAGGATGTTTTGTGCACAAGCTACAACGTTTCGTACATGGGGTTATTTATGACTGCCTTAAGCCAAGTAAAGATAACAACCCCGTATGTAAAAATAATTTATATTGGATTATAATACCTTACAGTCTATTATTTCATATAAAAAATACTTAAAAACCCTATCAAATTTGCCTGTGTACTAGTGATGATATATGTACGAAATGTCTTCTTTTGTATACGAAACTCAGTATACGAAATGGGATCAGGGACAACCCACCCCAGGCCTATTTTTGGGACAGGTTGTCACACATTTTGGGGCGGGTTGTCCCTATTTTTTTCTGATTTTTGAAGAAAAAGGTTTTGGGGATAGTAATATATAAAAAAATTTTTACTCACTTTTTTATCGAAACATTATCTAATTTTATCGAAAATTATCCACAATCCACAGTGATCCTATTAAAACATCCCAGTATGACTGAATTAAAGTAACAATAGTTCTATATTGAATTGGTTGCATGTAGAGACCAGTCAGAAGTGATGTGTTGTTTTAGTCATGTTGTTTCAGTCGGGTACCCTCTAAGGGGAATGATATTTCTTTGATGCGAAAAAATCAAATGACCAGACATGTTGTTTCAGCATGATATGGATTCATCACAGCGTTGATCACTTTTCCTTTATCTAAGACAAAGACAATAAATGTGCTTTTTAAGCTGATAACAATCATTGACTCAGATGAAGCCATGGACACGTCCGAGACAACAAACAGTCAGGCCACTGAAACATCCATCAATGAGACACCCACAGATACCATTACCACAGATACTTCGGATAATAATAATTCATTCGGATTTATTCATGATATTACTTTTAAAATCATCATAATTAAGTCCAATAAACAAATCTATTGTCTGCTAATTAATAATGATCGTATTATAAGTAATAACAGCTGAAAAGATCATTTGTGATTGCTTATAATCCAATCATAGTCCAATATCATAGTCAAATAGCTCATAACTGCAGCACATGAAAAACTTGGGGCGGGTTGTCCCCGGGCAGGTTGTCCCAGCTTGTTTGAGGCGGGTTGTCCCGTTCCCTACGAAATGCCTGTGTACGAAATGACACTAATCCTCCACGGAATGCGCACGTATTGTTTTCAAAGAAGCTGCCTTGTATAATTTACTTCACTTGTCTCCCACCAGATTTTTTTTCATAATACAGTACTTATGAATAAATGAAAAATGAAACCGGCACCGACAGTCTGATACTATTTGTTTTAACAAGAATTGTGTGATTTCCAAAATGGAGTAATACAGGAAAGCTAAATTTTAAACAATGATGTTACAACTTAAGAAACTGGGCCGAGATTTCCATGTAATAAGAATCATACATGACTGTGTGACAAATTGAAATTGTGGCTTAGCTTTAAATTATTCATAGAATATTAAAACGCACAGAATTTTGGAATCAGTAGTGTTGGCACATTCCCCGGACGTTTCACGTGTAAACACTGTTTTCGACGATATGGCTGTGAGTAATATGAAAGTGTCAATGACACTGTAGCTCAACTTGTTAAGACATGTACATGTATAGTATGTGACACAGCAATGACAAACATCTAGGTAATGACCTGATAACAAAGGTACATATATATATATATAAGGTCTATACATAAATAATGACCATAGCCTGTAACAAATGTATAGGTAAAGTATCGTAAAGGTGGGTGACAGTCAGATGCTAAATTAGAAAAGAAATCTTTCAGTCCCAGAGTGGGTCTGACTGAACCCCAAAATATTTGTTCTCATAGCACAGTGATAAGAAAGGCAGCCCAAAACACACTCGTTCCTGTCCCAAGGTGATAACAAAGGTACCCAAGAAGTTTCGTGAAGATCAGTTCATAAATATGAGCCGTATAGAAGTTGGGACAAAAAACTGATTGGACTTAATTTTGGTACAAAATGGCTGCTGGCAGCCATCTTGAATTTTGGACCTCACCCAGAAACATTCGTTCTCGTCCCAAGGTGATAACAAAGGTACCCAAGAAGTTTCGTGAAGATCAGTTCATAAATACAGCCTCTAACCCGAGCCGTATTGACATGTGCACTTACTGTGTACAAGTAGCACTGAATAAATCAAAGTTCATCTAATTTGCATAATTTCTGCACGAGAAAAAAACCCAAACTGTATGTGATGTATTCTACGTTACTTAACATTCATACAAATATTTATTCAAATCAGAACTTTCATACAGAAGTTCTGTACAAAAAACTGATTGCACTAATTTTGGTACAAAATGGCTGCTGGTGCCATCTTGAATTTTGGACCACACCCAAAAACACTTGTTCTCATCCCACGGTGATAACAAAGGTACCCAAGAAGTTTCGTAAAGATTGGTTCATAAATACGGCCTCTAGCCTGAGCCGTATAGAAGTTGTGTACAAAAAACTGATTAGACCTAATTTCGGTACAAAATGGCCTCTGGCAGCCATCTTGAATTTTGCACCACACCTAGAAACACTCGTTCTCGTCCCAAGGTGATAACAAAGGTACCCAAGTTGTTTCGTGAAGATCGGTTCATAAATACAGACTCCAGCCCGAGCTGTATTGACATGTGTACTTACTGTGTGTAAGCAGCACTGAAAAAATCAAAGTTCATCTAATTTGCATAATTTCTGCATGAGAAAAAAACCTGTATTATATATGATGTATCCCATGGTACTAAACATTCGCACAAAAAATTATTCAAATCAGCGTTTTCGTATGGAAGTTCTGCACAAAAACAAGATTGACCTAATTTTGTACAAAATGGCTGCCATCGGCCATCTTGAATTTCAGACCGGACCCAAAAACACTCGTTCTCGTCCCACGGTGATACCAAAGGTACACAAGAAGTTTCATAAAGATCGGTTCATAAATACGGCCTCTAGCCCGAGCCATATTGGCATTTGGCATTTGCACTTACAGTGCTGAAAGTAACACTAAATACATCAAAGTTTGTCTAATTTGCATAACTTACGCATGAGAAAAAAACCCGTTTTATATGTGATGTATCCCATGGTACTAAACATTCATACAAAAAAATTATTCAAATCAGAGCTTTCATATGGAAGTTCTGCGCAAAAATCTGATTGCATCTAATTTTGTACAAAATGGCTGCCAGCGGCCAACTTGAATTTCGGATCGGACCCAAAAACACTCATTCTCGTGCTTTTTTTCTCATGTCAATCATATTTATCTCATATTAAATGTATGAAATAAAATAATAATCAAAATTATATAGGGTTATTTACTTTGACCATTTATTCCCCATGAGATATTCGTTGATGCCGTAAATCCATTTTATTTTGCACATAACAACATGAGGGAGAGCTCATACTCTGTACTTCGAAAGGAGGTGAGAGGTCCAGTGAGGGATCGAGGAACAGGACAGTGAATGGAGTCCCTGTGTTATAGCGTTGTTAAACATAACAGAAAAGTTACAACTGAAAATTATTTATTTTATCGAAATTAAAACTGAACACAAAATAACAAAGCAGGTATATGATGTATAGCATGAACGTCATCAGAGCGATATCGGAGTGTTTCTACAATGCCTAACGTGGTCTTCAAAGACGCCCAGGTTGTGTCAGATAGCAATTTGAATTTTTTTGGGGGGGGAGTGGCACTATGCCCCCCACTGCCACTGATGTATAGCATTTAACAAATAGAACATATACTAGAGGAAAATAATCAAATGACATATAATCTTCCCAAAATTCATTATTTATTTATTTATTGGTGTTTTAAGGTCACATACTTATGCACAATGGCTAATCGTGACCGTGACAGTTTTACGGGTGGAGGAAGCCGGAGTACCCGGAGAGAACCACCGAGCAACGACGAGCAGCTGTCAGCTCTCCAACATCGTAACTCTGAACTCTGCACCGCAGCATAGGCAGGGTTAGATTGGTTGAAGACATGCACACCATCGACGTGAGGTACGCCTCAGTACACAGCGTCATCGTGCCCCCATTTAGGCAATCGGGGTGAAGTGTCTTGCCCAAGGACACAACGCGGTTGCCGCAGGTGGGATTCGAACCGAGGACCTCTCGGCTTGCAGCCTGCACCTCTACCAACTGAGCCACCGCGCCCCCTCCCAAAATTCATATTAACCCTTCGTCAACTGAGTGCTTGTGAAGTGTGCTATGTCCCAGTACTGCCAGTGTGACGTAGCACGCTTTAAATAGCTCTCAGGTGACATTTCTATGGTCTTTTCTAGTGAGATGATAGTGATTTAGATTAATTGAAGGACCTGGAAATAATACCGAAAAACCAAACCGAAACCAAGGTTTTAAAAAAAATAAAACTGAAACCGAATCTGGAAGAAAAAAACCTCCATGAACTAATATTTGGGCTCCCTATGGTAGACTGAATTTCAACTTAGTGCAATATGAGAAAATTTCTTTAAAAATCTTCTCCTTCAGATACACCAGTCAGAATGCTTTCACATTTGGTATACAGCATACTGATGGTGGGAGGGAAGGGCTCAGACTCAAGTTTGTTCAAGTTAAGTTCCTAGGCTGATATTTGGACTCCCTAGTTTTGCATTACTGGAAATCTGGGCATTACTTCTGTGGTAGCATCCCAGTATGAAAGTGTCAATGACACTGTAGCTCAACTTGTCAAGACAAAGACATGTACATGTATAGTATGTGACACAGCAATGACAAACATCTAGGTAATGACCTGATAACAAAGGTACATATAAAGTATTGTAAAGGTCTGTATATAAATACTGACCGTTGTCTGTAACAAATGTATAGGTAAAGTATTGTAAAGGTGGGTGACAGTCAGATGCTAAACTAGAAAAGAAATCTTTGAGTCCCAGAGTGGGTCTGACTGAACCCCAAAATATTTGTTCTCATAGCACAGGGATAACAAAGGCACCCCAAAACACACTCGTTCCTGTCCCAAGGTGAAAACAAAGGTACCCAAGAAGTTTTGTGAAGATCAGTTCATAAATACGAGCTGTATAGAACATGTGACAAAAAACTGATTGGACCTAATTTTGGTACAAAATGGCTGCTGGCAGCCATCTTGAATTTTGGACCGTACCCAGAAACACTAATTCTTGTCCCAAGGTGATAACAAAGGTACCCAAGAAGTTTTGTGAAGATCGGTTCATAAATACAGCCTCTACCCTGAGCCGTATTGACATGTGTGCTTACATTGTGTAAGTAGCACTGAATAAATCAAAGTTCATCTAATTTGCATAATTTCTGCACGAAAAAAACAATATGTGATGTATTCCATGTTACTAAACATTCATACAAAAATTTATTCAAATCAGAACTTTCATACAGAAGTTCTGTACAAAAGACTGATTGCACTAATTTTGGTACAAAATGGCTGCTGGTGGCCATCTTGAATTTCGGACCACACCCCAAAACATTCGCTCTCATCCCACTGTGATAACAAAGGTACCCAAGAAGTTTCGTAAAGATTGGTTCATAAATATGGCCTCTAGTCTGAGCTGTATAGAAGTTGTGTACAAAAACTGATTAGACCTAATTTCGGTACAAAATGGCCACTGGCAGCCATCTTGAATTTTAGACCGCACTCAGAAACACTCGTTCTCATCCCAAGGTGATAACAGAGGTACCCAAGAAGTTTCGTGAAGATCGGTTGATAAATACAGCCTCTAGCCCGAGCCGTATTGACATGTGTACTTACTGTGTGTAAGTCGCACTGAAAAAATCGAAGTTCATCTAATTTGCATAATTTCCGCACGAGAAAAAAACCTGTATTATATGTGATGTATTCCATGGTACCAAACATTCACACAAAAAATTATTCAAATCAGCACTTTCATATGGAAGTTCTGTGCAAAAATCTGATTTCACCTAATTTTGTACAAAATGGCTGCCATCGGCCATCTTGAATTTCGGACCGGACCCAAAAACATTCGTTCTCGTCCCACGGTGATACCAAAGGTACCCAAGAAGTTTCGTAAAGATCGGTTCATAAATACGGCCTCTAGCCCGAGCCGTATTGGCATTTGCACTTACAGTGCTGAAAGTAACACCAAAAAACATCAAAATTAGTCTAATTTGCACAATTTACGCACAAGAAAAAAACCCATATTATATGTGAAGTATCCCATGGTACTAAACATTCATACAAAAATTATTCAAATCAGAGCTTTCATATGGAAGTTCTGTACAAAAAACATATTTCTGCATCATCGGTACAAAATGGCGGCTGGCAGCCATCTTGAATTTCGGATCGCACCCAAACACACTCGTTCTCGTCCCACGGTCATAACAAAGGTACCCAAGAAGTTTCGTAAAGATCGGTTCATAAATACGGCCTCTAGCCCGAGCCGTATCCAATTGTTGAGAGACGGACGACGGGCCATGACAAAAGCTCAAATTTGGCTTCGCCAAAGTTGAGCTAAAAATAAACAAGAAGAATGTTACTAAGGTAACACATGCCCCCCCCTCCCTGTGACCTTCACCTTACAGATGCGGCAGAAACTATTATATGCAACACACCTTCTGACTGTCCTTAACATTTGTAAAAAGTTTAACAATTGTGATTCGTTTCTGAGTTATGGCTGAGACACGAATATTGACCGATTTTTAGTGTGACCTTGAAATGTGACCTTGACCTTGAAGGTACGAACCTGGCAATGGTGTGTGACACATCCTCCTATGGTCCTTTATAATTGTGTGAAGTTTGATGACTGTGGCCCTAACCATTTTCGAGTTATTGGCTCGGACGGACACACACACACACACAGATGGATGGATGGACAGACACACGCACACTTCAATCACTATATGCCACCCGACCTAAGTCGGGGGGCACAAAAAACGATGGTTTATTTTGACCCTGTAACAATCGCTGCACCCCTATCAGCAAAAGATGCCCTTTTCTGCAAATGCCGATGATTCACCGATTACCCCATTATCGGCCGATGCCGGTGGCCGATGCCGATAATAGGTTCATCACTAATAGCTCCTCAAACTTCTCTTGAACAAATCTGAGTCTACACCTCAAAAGGAAGCTGCACACCAAATATCAAGTCTCTGCTACTGCTGGTTCATGAGAAGATATTTTATGATTTAAGCACACCGAGGGGCGAGGCAATTTGATTTAAACAAAATCAAAATGTGAAGTCATAACAAACAATTATCTCAACTTTCACTTGAATCGGTTCAGCAGTTATGGAGAAGACGCAAAAACCATGTTCACAGACAACAGACAATGGACGGTGAGTGATCACTATAGCTCACCTGGCTTTCAGTCAGGTGAGCTAATAAAAGGTCTCTACTGGTAGGCTAAGGTGGCTGTAGGGTCACCTGAGGAGAGATATGTCGCCACAGGAGTGGATACCGCACAATCCCTTCCTTAGCCCTTTACCTAACATGAAAAGCAGACGACACTTGCAAAAAAAAATTCTTGAATAACTAATTATTTTCATTTTTTGTCTCAAAAACATAGGTTATGGCCCCTCATTGGAACGAGCTCAAAGAGCTTGTTCCAATGAGGGGTCATAACCTATGTTTTTGAGACAAAAAATGAATAAATAATGAAAATTAATCGGCGATTTTTTAGAATAGTGCTGGCCAGTTTGGCTGTTATGTTGAGTAAAGGGTTAATGCACTAATCAATTGTGTATCAACACATAACTGATAACTGTTACCTGAAATTGTTTACAAAAGACATACAAATATGGTTACAATTACATATTTAACAAGAGCGCACATATCGCTGAAGCAGTACAATGTCCCCTACCGGACTAATGAGCATTAATAATTATACAAATGTTATAACCTAGATGTGATCAGCATGAATTCCGTTAAAGCTTTTCCAAAAAGAAAAGTCCAGAAAACTGATATTTTGGCGCTTTTCCATATTTCCAAGGGTCATAACTCACACAAGAATAATGCAATCAGCATGAAACTCAAACTTGATCTGTAAATCATCGTTCTATAGTAGGTTACTAAGAATGAAATCATTCGGTTGAAGCATTTCCAAAAAAAGTCCGGAAAACTAAAGTATGACTGACAGACTGACTGACAGACTGACGGATGGATGGACAGAGTGTAAATGAAACTTGATCTGCAAGTCATCGTTCTATAGTAGGTTACCAAAAATGAAATCATTCCGTTGAAGCGTTTCCAAAAAAAGTCCGGAAAACTGATATATTGGTGCTTTTCCATATTTCCTAGGGCCATAACTCACACAAGAATAAGGCAATCAGCATGAAACTCAAACTTGATCTATATGTCATCGTTCTATAGTAGGTTACCAAGAATGAAATCATTTGGTTGAAGCATTTCCCAAAAAAGTCCGGAAAACTAAAGTATGACTGACAGGCTGACTGACAGACTGACGGATGGATGGACAGAGTGTAAATGAAACTTGATCTGTAAGTCATCGTTCTATAGTAGGTTACCAAAAATGAAATCATTCCATTGAAGCGTTTCCAAAAAAAAGTCCGGAAAACTGATATTTTGGAGCTTTTCCATATTTCCAAGGGCCATAACTCACACAAGAATAAGGCAATCAGCATGAAACTCAAACTTGATCTGTAAGTCATCGTTCTATAGCAGGTAACCAAAAATGAAATCATTTCATTGTTCAAAGCGTTTCCAAAACAAGAGACCCCAAGGGGCCTGAGGGCGCTCACCTGACATGGTAGCCTAAATATCAACCCAGAGAATTGATTTAAACAAGTTGCATCTGCTCCTCCTAAGAAAAGCTTATACCAAATATCCAAAGATTCCCACAGGGAGCCAATATATGAACCCAGGGACTTGGCTTTAACAAACTTGAATCTCACCCACCTAAGGATGCTGCACACCAAATATCAAAACATTCCGACTGCTGGATCTGAAGAAGATTTTTAAAGAAAATTCCTCATTTTGAACTAAGTTACAATTCAAGCTCCCACAGTGAGTCCAAATATGGACCTAGGGACATGGCTTGAACAAACTTGAATCTCACCCCTTTAGGATGCTGCATACCAAATATCAAAACATTCCGACTGATGGATCTGAAGAAGATTTTTAAAGAAAATTCCTCATTTTGAACTAAGTTATCATTCGGGCTACCACACTGAGTCCAAATATGGACCTAGGGACCTGGCTTGAACAAACTTAAATCTCATCCCCCTAAGGATGCTGCATACCAAATATCAAAACATTCCGACTGCTGGATCTGAAGATTTTTAAAGAAAATTCCTCATTTTGAACTAAGTTATAATTCGGGCTACCACACTGAGCCCAAATATGAACCCAGGCACTTGGCTTGAACAAACTTGAATCTCACCCCCCCTAAGCATGGTGCATACCCAATATCAAAAGATTCTGCCTGCTGGATCTTGAGAAGAAGATTTTCAAAGAAATTTGCCTGAAATGCACTAAGTTCAAATTTGGGCTCCTATACTGAGCCCAAATATAAACCCAGGGGGCCGATTTGAACAAACTTGAATCAGATCCACCCCACTATGTTGCATACCAAATATCAAAAGATTCTGCATGCTGGATCTGGAGAAGAAGATTTTTGAAGAAATCTGCCTGAAATGCACTAAGTTCAAATTCGAGCTTCTATAGTGATCCCAAATATGAACCCAGGGGGCCGATTTGAACAAACTTGAATCAGATCTACCCCACAATGTTGCTTACCAAATATGAAAAGATTCTGCCTGCTGGATCCGGAGAAGAAGATTTTTGAAGAAATTTGCCTGAAATGCACTAAGTTCGAATTCGAGCTTCTATAGTGAGCCCAAATATGAATCTAGGAAGCCGATTTGAACAAACTTGAATCAGATCCACCCCACAATGTTGCATACCAAATATCAAAAGATTCTGCCTGCTGGATCTGGAGAAGAAGATTTTTTAATAAATTTGCCTGAAATGCACTAAGTTTGAATTCGGGCTTCTATAGTAAGCCCAAATATGAATCCAGGGGGCTGATTTGAACAAATTTGAATCAGATCCATGCCGCAATGTTGCATACCAAATATCAAAAGATTCTGCCTGCTGGATCTGGAGAAGAAGATTTTTGAAGAAATTTGCCTGAAATGCACTAAGTTCGAATTCGAGCTTCTATAGTGAGCCCAAATATGAACCCAGGGGGCCGATTTGAACAAACTTGAATCAGATCTACCCTACAATGTTGCATACCAAATATCAAAAGATTCTGCCTGCTGGATCTGGAGAAGATTTTTTAATGTTTTTCCCATTGCCTACAGTGTTAAAAAGTGCGGACTCCTGAAAAAAGTACCTTGTGACCAAACCGACACGGGTTTTTTTTAACCATTCTATTCTACTGGATAAAAATAAGCTTTATACAAAATAAGAATTCTCTGTGCCGTGTAGTTTTGGAGATATGGCAGTTTTAAGGTTTTTCCTATTTTTAGCTCCCGAGGTTACCACAGGACAATTATCATCTCATATCAAATTTGGTTCAAATCGACCTCACGGTTCAGAAAATAGAAAGTTTAGGAGTGGCCAAAATTTTTGCCCCTCCCATAATGAAGGCAAATAATGGCCGACAAACTTCTCTCGAACAAACTTGATTCTACACCTCAAAAGGAAGCTGCATACCAAATATCAAGTCTCTGCTTCTGCTGGTTCATGAGAAGAAGATTTTCAAAGATTTTGGTGCCCCTTGGGGGCGTGGCCCCACCCAGGAGGAGGGGCAACTTCATTTGAACAAATCTGAATTGACATTAGGTAATAAACATTTACCCAACATTTGAAAAATATTGGGCCAGTGGTTTCTTTGGAGAAGTTGGTTTTGTAAAGTTTACGCCGGACGGACGACCGGACGGAAAGCGATTAGTAAAGCTCACCTTGAGCTTTGCTCAGGTGAGCAAAAAAGTCCGGAAAACTGATATTTTGGCGCTTTTCCATATTTCCAAGGGCCATAATTCACACAAGAATAATGCAATCAGCATGAAACACAAACTTGATCTGTAAGTCATCATTCTATAGTAGTTTACCAAAAATGAAATCATTCTGTTCAAGCGTTTCCAAAAAAACTCCGGAAAACTGATATTTTGGTGCTTTTCCATATTTCCAAGGGTTGTAACTCACACGAGAATAATGCAATCAGCATGAAACTCAAACTTGATCTGTAAGTGATCGTTCTATAGTAGTTTACCAAAAATGAAATCATTCCGTTGAAGCGTTTTCAAAAAAACTCCGGAAAACTAAAATGTGACTGACAGACTGATGGACTGACAGACTTACAGACTGACAGACTGACAGATTGACGGATGGACAGAGTGCAAACCTATAGTCCCCTCCGGCAATGCCGGTAGGGGACTAATAAACAAGAGGTTGTAGGGGATCTGAGCTCCACACATAAGTAGCAAGATCAAACATCAACAGATGCACTAAAGTGAATCCAAAGTGATGAATAGACCAGACACCCAAATTAACATGTGTCCTGTAACAAATTATAACAAGAACACGCCTTTGTCATACGATGGCAAAATCCCAAGTCTGCAAATAAAGAAGACAAAATGCTTATGAAAAATAAACTGTAAGTTTAGGGCAATTGTGCTTTTGCAAGACATTATCTAGTAAACACATACCAAATTTTAACCAAATTCGTAAGTGAATAAATGACAAACTAAGAACCTTAACTTCACTAGAAAAATTTGGTGACATTGTTTAGTAGAAACCAAACACCATATTTCAGTCAAATTATGTTAAAGTTATTGTGCTAACAGGGATAAATGACCAACTAAGAACCATAACTCTAAGAA
The DNA here is from genome assembly GCA_031216915.1 of Pictodentalium vernedei. Taxonomy (NCBI): domain Eukaryota; kingdom Metazoa; phylum Mollusca; class Scaphopoda; order Dentaliida; family Dentaliidae; genus Pictodentalium; species Pictodentalium vernedei. The sequence goes on from CM062294.1 coordinate 306,625,746, forward strand.
AAATAATTTGAAGAATGAAGGTTTTTAAGTCTTGTCAAGACAATGTTAAGTAAAAACCACATACACAATCATACAAAAATCTGTCATAGTACGTCAAAGTCATTGTGTGAATGGGGAAAGAAATTTGCACACACAGACGCAGCACAAAGGTGTAGTCCATTTCTACAAACCCCAACAACCCTGACAATCCATTGCTTAACTCTTATCCCACCGAGTATTTTCAAAATAGAGTTCGTGAAATATGGTCATGGCTGCTTCAGAGGGAAATTTGGTTAAATTTACCCAAATTATACCTATTTCAGTGGCAAGGGATTTTGGGTCTTGGGCAGGAAAAGCCACCAGCAGCATGCAAGGAGTTAAGCAAAACCATAATGAACAAGTAGCCACGGAGGCTTGACGATGTACACATGATCAATATTAACAACCTAGTTGGTATAGTCATATTACCAATTATCAAAGAATCCTGCCTAGTGGTTTAATATCACTATTTTTAAAACTAATTTTTGCACTATTTGAGCCATCCCCCTGTGTTCACTGTTGATCTAGGCATATCCAATTTTCTTCTCTGTTCAAAAATGATCTTAAAGTAACTTTTTGGCTTGGCAAAAGCAATAAAAGTTTGGCTTAAGCCCAAAATATGAAAATCAGTGTTAAAGTGGGGGTCCCCTTATAGTGTCCTATGGGGAAACCACTGGTATGGTCCAGAAGATTTTTAAATGTTTTCTCCATTACCCATACTTTTAAAATCTGGGGCCCTATTACACCCCTAAATATGACCCCTGGGTCTTGATTTAACAAACCTTTAAATAATCCAAATAATATATCATTATGTCATAGAAGGAATAATGGTACTGGAAAAAAAGATTTTTGAAATTTTTCCCCATTTTCTCATAGTGTAATCTGATGCCCTGTGAAGTCCTAAATTTGTTTCCGGGGGTATATAACAAAGGGAAATAGCTCGCTCCATTTTCAACAAATCAACATGGTTTTGAAACCTGTCCAAGAAAATGTGAATATAAATCAACATGACAAACGTTCTTGAAATCTGATAACTAATTTTCAAGTCATTGGATGAATATTATTTATTCACTGGTGTTTAACGTCACCTTCAGTATCTTTTGGCTACCTCATGATAGAAACATAGGGATGAAGAAGTGATTTTCAAACTTGTCAGACAAGTTCAAAATAAAGTAGCATATCAAAATTCAGTGAAATCTGACAATTAATTTTCAAGTTATCCCAAACATTAAAAATTCCAGACCATTTCAACAAATAAAGGGCAAAAACTCTTAATTTTAATCCAATAGCAGTGTTAGCATTGTTATATGAAGCAGAACACCAACATTTATCAAAATCTGTTAACTATTGCATAAATAATAGACTTTCCATTCTGAAAAATGCACGCACACAATAAAATGTGCACCTGGTTTTGAATCCAGGCATGCTGTTTTGTTTTTGTGCACCTACCGAATTTGATTGAACTCATCTGTTTATCTGCACGGGTGTGTGATATAGATAAGACGTTTAATAAGTGACACATGCAAGACTTGCACTACACTACAGCAACAACTTGATGATGCTGCTCTTCTTACTTTATATATCCAATCAAATTTCCAATATTTCATCTTCAAAAATGTTTCAATAGGACATTTTTGCCTTTCAAACTATCAGACATCTTGACCAGACTTACAGGTAAAATAATGACATCAATTTGAAACATGGACAATCAGTGAGAATTATCTTATCACACTGACACAGACAACTGGATGTATTTAGTAGATCAAATGATGCCGCCAGTGCTGAAAAATGATAAATTAAAAGTAATTTGTATATTTTAAATACTTACCAATGGCCCAGACTTAGCTGGTGCAAACTCATTAATTTCCAGGGTCAAACACAAATTTTTGGACCTCACCCAAAATTTGCATACAAAACCAAAAATAAGAAGTCCTACCTGGTCCTCCATACTTTTGTTCACTGCGCATGCACAGCAACCAGACAGTGACCAAAACTGGCGCCAACATCATTCTTCCTAGTTATGCCTGCTAAATGTTATATATATATCAGCGGGGAGGTATGAGTACCCACTCATGGGAGGGCCATCCCCCGCCATTGGTAAGTATTAACAAGCCAAGACCAATACCGGGTCTGGACCTGCGTCGCTGCATGCAATTGAATCGGCAAACAGGAAGTGGCTGCATGGCAGAAAATTGTATACACGATACAACTGATCATTATCAGGCTCCAGATGAAATATAAAATCAATCCCTTGCATAGAGGCCGAGAAAAGTTTGACGAAAAATTTCAATGTTCAGTGGGTACAGTAAAATTTCAAAGTATCGGCAAACAGGAAGTGGCTGCACGGCAGATCTGGAAACTGCTTACACGATACAACTCATCATTATGAAGCAGCAGACCAAATATAAAATCAATCCCTTGCATAGAAGCCGAGAAAACCTTGACGGAAAATTTCAATGTTCAGTGGGTACAGTAAAATTTCAAAGTATCGGCAAACAGGAAGTGGCTGCACGGCAGATCTGAAAATTGCTTACACGATACAACTCATCATTATGAAGCAGCAGACCAAATATAAAATCATTCCCTTTCATAGAAGCCAAGAAAACTTTGACGGAAAAAGTGTTTCGGACGGACTGACGGACAGATGGACTGACGGACGGACTGACGGACGGAGTCAAGCGGTTACTAGACCTGCTCTGCCACTGGCAACGCAGGTAAAAAGATACAAATTACTATAAATTTATCATATTTTTATACTAAAAACCAATGGCCCAGACTTAGCTGAATCGTAAAATGGCTGGAGGGTCCAGGGCTTAGATGACTGTAATATCTCTATTACTTCACAATAAAGAATAGCTCCTACAGGAGAAGACATAGGAATTACATAACACCAATCATATATTGGAGTAAATACACAATAATTTCTCCATTTAATACCAGAATAACCCTTTATGATAATTCGGTGAAGGAAACCAATTATAAGGAAGTCCAGAGAATGAGATGCCTTATACACATTTAATAGTGTCCAAGGATTGTATATAAATGCTCATATGACACATGACATATACAATTACTTCACAATGAGCTACACATTAAAAGTAATACATAAATGAGATATAATAGTTGATTCACACCGAGCTACACATTAAAACCACCCAGTATCGACGCTATTCGGTATTCCCTTGCTTTTGTCCGACAGAATCTGCACGTGGACGTTGGCTACGTAAGCAATCCAGTGATTCAGTGCAAGCCAAATAGACATCATCTCTTTGATATTTATGTGCTTTTCCAGGAACGAAGAGTCCCAAAGACCCTGGCACTTCAGGTCTGCAGGAATCAGGGAAGAACCCAACCTTTCAGACCTGCATCCGTCATAATAGTAAAGACCAGATCCGGTACTTGAAGCGGAACTCCTTGAGTTAACCACTCAAGATCTGCCCAAATCTGAACCTTTTGTTTTATCAGATCTGTTAAAACAATCTGGCCTTCGAGCGAATGCGTCTTGACACTCCAGTTCTGAGAAAAGAAAATCTTGAGAGGCTGATTGCCTAAACGACCCAGCGGAATCAATTCTGCTGCTGCCCCGCACAGACCAATCAGTTGCATGAACTCCCTCGCTGATACTGTGAGAGAGTTTAGATAAAAGCGAGCATAGGAACTGATTAACTTTGATAGGGTTATCAGAAGGCGAACAAGATTGCATTGAGTCCCGAAGCTCATCTTCAAGTGAATGAAGGACTTGGACGAGGCTAAATCCGACTTCTTTTCGTTTATGATGAAACCAAGACCTTGGAATAATTGAAGTAGACTCTGCACATCATTCTGAAGTGCATCTTTATCGCCGTATCTCTGAAGAATGTCATCCAGATAAGCCGACGTTACCACGACTGAATGAGCCCGGAGGTATGACATCACCAAGTTCATTATCCGAGTGAACTCCCAAGTTGCCAGGTTCAGACCGAAACACATCGCTCTGAACTGATAAATCTTCCCCTGAACGGCAAAGCGCAGGTACTTTCTGAAAGCCGGATGAACTATGACGTGAAAGTGCACATCCATTAGGTCTATGCTTGCCGCAAAATCGTTCACTCGAATGCTTGCTTTTCCCGGCCGAATGGTTTCCATACAGAACTTTGGAGCGATAATCAGTTTGTTTATCCAGCTCAAGTTTATGACTGGTTCAAACGAGCCGTCTGGTTTCAGCACAAGAAACAGATGACTGTAAAATCCTGGTGAGTTGGGATTTTCTATGACCTCTATTGCTTTCTTTACTAGGAGAGATTGAATTTCTGCAAGAAGAGATTCCATTTTTAAAGGATTTGCCAGAAGAGCTGTCCAGCATGGACTTCTTGTAAGTGGGGGATTTGAACGGAATGATAGCTGAAGACCCATTCTGACTACATTTCTGACCCAAAGATCTTCCATTATATCCATCCAGTTTCTCATGAATCTTTCGCCAACTGGGGAGCAATAGAGGTTTAGACCATCACCTGTATGACCAGCGAGGCCTTCAGGAGGAGAAACCATGTCATCCCTGAGAACCATGTTGTGCTGTCGGCTTAGGGGCATCTGACTTATAATCTCTGTAAGACCTGCACCCCTTTCCCGAGTCACTATACTGATGGTTCCTTGGATAGTTGTATGAGGGTTTGCTGGAACCCTGCGAGGAACTTTTCTTTGCTGACTGCGAACTGGAGCTTCCTCACATACCACGTCCAGCATTTGACTGCTGCTGAGAAACTGACCTCAGCAAAAGAGTGCTGGTAGCTTTCTTGGTAGCTTCTTCGTACACTAAGGACAACTTGTCGTCAAACAACGTATGTCCCGAAACTGGAGCGACTCTTAGAGAGCTTTTCACCTGATTATCTACTAATCAAGATGATGCTAAAGCTCCATCTTGTCTTAACAATTCCATATTTGCCACTGTAAAGGCGGAATGATGTGTGGCATACATAACTGCCCTTGAAAGAACTCTGAGAGATGAACTAATATCGTCAAATTCTTTCCCAACAAGACGATGGTCCAAAGCCCTGGTGATATGATCTGCGAATGACATAGCATCCAGAACCGCCCGTCTAGAATCAATTGTGGATTCGATCATCTGAGCAGACACTGAAGGATGCGGGTAGCAAGATATCCAAATCTAAAGCCTGATCATCCAGATGCAGAGGAGCTCTTTGAACATCTTCTCCAACCGTTTTTAACTTGCCAGGTCCAGGAAACGGTATGCAAATAGAAGAGGACGATAAGAAAGGATATTTCTTTCTTGAACTTGCTAGGTTAAATATTGCATCATCAATGTGGCCAAAGGCCTCTGACACATGGACTGACTGGCCCAGGAAGGCAAGAAAGTCTTCTTTCCTCTGCTGGGTATCCCTATCTAGGGATGATAGCAATCTCTGCCTAGCAGATGTAGCTTGCTGACCAGGAGGAACAAGTTCAGGTAAAAACTGATGAATAAAATTCCTTGTTACCATATGTTGTTCCAGAAAGGTAAGAGAATCTTCCTCCACATCCCTTTCATCATCCGCTTGGTCCAGCTATGATTTTCAATCGGCTCCCTCCAAATGAGCGGATGACCATACTGACCCAGCACCGTCCGACAGCTCACTCCCGGAGTCTGTTGATGGTTGCACCTGCCTTGGCTGGGAAGCTGCGATGAGCTGCGCTATCTGTGACAGCAAGTTCATTACTGAGGCTTGCGGAGCAGCAGTCTTATGTCTCTTTGATGCATGGTGTTCGTGGGATGGAGATCTGTCCCCAGATCTTTTCGCCAGATGTCCCGAATGCTCCGCATAATTATGCCTCAAAGTACTAGCTACTGGATGACCCGACTTCGGAGGGGAAGACTGGTAGCGTCTTTGCGGAACAGCTTGAATGTTCGAAGTCGGATAGCTAGTGAGTGGTCTAATGTGCTTGGAACTCAATGTGGACAAAGCTGTAACTGCTGCCGACTCCGGCTGCGGTATGGACGGAGCACCTTGATCGGCCAAGGAGAATGTTAGCTTCGACTCGGTAAAGTTTCTCGCAACCGCAACAGTCGACTCCAACTGTTGATGGGACGGAGACGGCTTTCCAGCTCACAATCTGACTCCAGATCTCGCTGAGCATCCCATTGAGAGACTTGCTGGCTTCTTTCACTTTTCGGTTGTTGCTGGGTGAGCTTTTGATTTTGAAGCGCTCGCTCTACCCAAATCTACACTCTCCCTGACCGCTACGGACTTAGCGGGTGCTACGGCTCCCACTGGCAGGGTTACCGCCTCACCAGCCGAATTAGCTGCTTGTAATGGAATAAGAGGCCTTATTACTTGTTTGATATTCATGAGCACTTTTGCAGCTAGCTCTGTTTGCTCATCTGAGCGCGACAACGGCAGCACATTTTGGATGGGTGTCGCTATACCATCACCATATTCTTGTTCCTCTGAAAAACTAGAATTAGCCTGCAGTGATAGTTCCGGCATCGGAACTTCACTGCACACATAATGCGACACCCTCCTGCAACGTTTGGTATCCCAAACTACACAAGTAGCACAAGTATTTGAAAGAGTCCTGCGACTACAAGCAAGACAGCAAGCGTGTAAATCCGAGGCAGATTTCCTCGCCTTAACACTTGGAGCAAAAAGATTTCATAATAATATTCAAGTCAAAGACCAAGTCCACTGCACTCCTAAACAATCAAATAATTTATACATATTTAGGATACAACAAATATACGTCAATCAAAATCGTTTCGAAAGAAAAAATTACAATTGAAAAAAAAATTTCCGAAATTTCTTTTGAAAAAGCCTAAGTTCCAAAGGGAACCTCATGAGCCCAAGGGCGTCCCGATAGGGCCTAAGTGTGGACAAACACTAAATGAAAGTGTCAATGACACTACCTTAACTTGTGTTAGCTTAAATTGTGTGTTGTGTTTGATGAAAAGGATAATGTTCAATGTTTATGAAAGGATTATGAAATAAGACAAGAATTGTGATAATTGGGAATATGTTAATTTCTGTTCCCTGTACGCTATGTTTTTAATAAAAAATAATATGAGGTGTACACTGCACTAAAGAGCTGAGGGGTGGGCTAATATGACCTCACAGTTGATGTATGTGGCCCTCACAGTTTAAGTATGTTAACAAAAGTTACCAAGTTACAGTGAAATTATTCCAAAACAAGTCATCCTATCAAGTTACAATGAAATCCCTTCACAAATATAGCCTGTAGACTGTGCTAAAGGTTTTCAGGCTTCAGGCCTGAGTAGCCATGACAGTAGACCGATTGCAACTAAAAGGGGACGTACTCATCTCGACAATATACTGAGTCATTCTACTAAGTTACAATGAAATCCCTTCACAAATACGACCTGTAGTCTGTATTCAAGTTTTTCGGGTTTTGGGCACAGGAAGCCATCATGGGGGCGTTGTCATCTGGGCATAATCTGGAGTGATTCTACGAAGTTACAATGAAATCCCTTCATATATATGACCGGTAGACTGTGCTCAAGGTTTTCGGGCTTCGGACCATCACAGTTGACCAATCATGACCAAAAGAGGATGTCATCATCTAGGCATTATATGGAGTCAACCTAACAAGTTACAATGAAATTCTTCCATAAATACGACCTATAGACTATGCTAAGGGTTTTGGGCTTGGGCAGCCATCAAGGCTGAATGATCGTGACCAAAACAGGACGTTCTCATCTAGACATTATATGAAGTCAACCTATGAAATCCCTTCATAAATATGACCCGTAGACTGTGCTAAAGGTTTTTGGGCTCGGGCAGTCATCATGGCTGATTGATCGCAACCAAAAGGGGAATTCTCATCTGGGCATCATCTGGAGTGATCCTACGAAGTTACAATGAAATCCCTTCATAAATATGATCTGTAGACTGTGCTCAAGGTTTTCGGGCTTCGGGCCCCTGTAGCTGTCACAATTGACAAATTTCGACCAAAAGGGGATGTCATCATCTAGGCATTATATGGAGTCAACCTAACAAGTTACAATGAAATCCTTCCATAAATACGACCTATAGACTATGCTAAAGGTTTTTGGGCTCGGGAAGCCATCAAGGCTGAATGATCGCGACCAAAAGGGGACGTTCTAATCTAGAAATTATTTGGAGTCATCCTATCAAGGTACAATGAAATCCCTTCATAAATATGACCTGTAGACTGTGCTAAAGGTTTTTGGGCTTCGGGCTGTAGCCATCACAGTTGCCCAATCGTGTCCAAAAGGGGATGTTCTCATCCAGACATTATATGAAGTCAACCTACCAAGTTGCAATGAAATCCCTTCATAAATATGACGTGAAGACTGTGCTAAAGGTTTTCAGGCTTCTGCCTCGGGCAGCCATCATGGTTGAATGACTGCAACCAAAAGGGGACATACTCATCTGGGCATCATCTGGAGTGATCATACGAAGTTACAATGAAATCCCTTTATAAATAAGACCTGTCGACTGTGATCAAGGTTTTCGGTCTTCAGGCACCTGTAGCCGTCACAGCTGACAAATCACAACCCAAAAGGGATGTCATCATCTAGGCATTATATGGAGTCAACCTAACAAGTTACAATGAAATCCTTCCATAAATACGACCTATAGACTATGCTAAAGGTTTTTGGGCTCGGGCAGCCATCAAGGCTGAATGATCACGACCAAAAGGAGACGTTCTCATCTAGTCATTATTTGGAGTCATCCTACCAAGTTCCAATGAAATCACTTCATAAATATGACCTGTTTACTGTGCTAAAGGTTTTTGGGCTTCAGGCCCTATAGCCGTCACAGTTGCCCAATAGTATCCAAAAGGGGATGTTCTCATCTAGACATTATATGAAGTCAACCTACCAAGTTACAATGAAATCCCTTTATAAATATGACCTGTAGACTGTGCTAAAGGTTTTCGGGCTTCGGGCTCAGGCAGCCATCATGGTTGAATGATCGCAACCAAAAGGGGAATTCTCATCTGGGTATCACCTGGAGTGATCCTACGAAACCAAGCTACAATGAAATCCCTTCTAAATATGACCTGCTGACTCTGCTCAAGTTTTTCAGGCTTTGGGCACCTGTAGCCTTCACAGTTGACCAAACATGATCAAAAGGGGATGTCATCATCTAGGCATTATATGGAGTCAACCTAACAAGTTACAATGAAATCCTTCCATAAATACGACTTATAGCCTAAGCTAAAGGTTTTGGGGCTCGGGCAGCCATCAAGGTCGCGATCAAAAGGGGACGTTCTCATCTAGACATTATTTGGAGTCATCCTACCTAGTTACAATGAAATCCCTTCATAAATTTGATCTGTACACTGTGCTAAAGGTTTTCGGGTTTGGGGCTCGGGCACATTAAGGGGAATTCTCATCTGGGTATCACCTGGAGTGATCCTACGAAACCAAGCTACAATGAAATCCCTTCTAAATATGACCTGTTGACTCTGCTCAAGGTTTTCGGGCTTTGGGCACCTGTAGCCTTCACAGTTGCCCAATCACGTCCAAAAGGGGACGTTCTCATCTAGACATTACATGAAGTCAACCTACCTAGTTACAATGAAATCCCTCCATAAATATGACCTGTAGACTGTGCTAAATGTTTTCGGTTTGGGGCTCGGGCAGTCGTCACGGTTGACAGATCGTGACCAAATGGGGAAGTTCTCATCTAGACATCATACAGAGTCATCCTACCAAGTTACAATGAAATCCCTCCATATTAAATATGACTTGCAGACTGTGGTAAAAGTTTTTGGGTTTCGGGCTTGGCCTGCCTTGACGGTTGACAGATCATAACCAAAAGAGGACATTCTCATCTAGGCATTATACAGAGGCATCCTACCAAGTTACAATGAAATCCCTTCATAAATACGACTTGTAGACTGTGCTAATGGTTTTCGGGTTTTGGGCTCGGGCAGCCATAACGGTTGACCGATCACGACCAAAAGGGGACGTTCTCATCTAGACATGACCCCAAACCTGCATATGAAATTTTGTGACGATCAGACAAGAACTACGGGGAGTAGCCTGTGCTCAAGAAAAATGTGAACAGACTCACAGACTAACAGACTTCCGCACGCGTGATGGCAATAGTTTATCTTGACTTTGTCAAGTTAAGCTAAAAATTGAAGCTACACTACCGGCATAATTTTTTACATGTATCCTACTATAGAATCTGATAAATGTGCTATACTATAATATAATAATACAAAATATTAAAGCATTGTCCAAGTGAAAAACAACAACAGAAAAAACTGGAAACTAAACAACAGGCTATATAATAAGCCCAAAGTCAGAAACCGATCCAATACTACCTGACGCAAAGCTGGATATTCATGAGAAGAAAAAACAATGCATCTGGTAGAAGATGCAAGACTACATACATCCTAACACCCCCAGGATGAGGACATAACATGGGGATAAATGGAATAAACATTCCATAGATCACAATAAACTTCCCAAGAATTTAAGAAAAAATTTTCAATAAGCTTGGGAGTTTAACAGGAGGGTTCGTGGGAAGAGAGGGAAGGAACATTTAACAAACAGTAGGTTTTTCATTAGTAAGAATGATGACATTCAAGCCCATGTCCCCAAAATGGGAAACATGAATAATTTTACATAATCATTACAAAGTTACAGCCCTGAATGTCCAAAACCTCCATAGTTCACTTCCAGCATCCTTTCAGTTCCTTGAATCCACCATAATCATGAATGATTTGTGTCTGGCATCTTCAGAAAAGAGATTTTAAAGCACAGTTGTCAGTTCAGATGTTGCTGACTTTGGGACAAACAGAAGAATGATGTTTGCACCAGTTTCGGTCACTTCCTGGTTACTGCGCATGTGCAGTGAACAAAAGTATGGAGGACCAGATAGGACTTCTTACTTTTGGTTTTGTATGCAAATTTTGGGGATTGGGTGGTTCAAAATTTGTGTTTGGCCCTCGAAATTAATGAGTTTGCACCAGCTAAGTCTGGATCATTGCTTTTTAGTATAAAAATTTTGGCTTGCTGCGAGTAACATGAACACAATGAGTGATGATGCTGCAATTAAATAACAAAGCCGGCTTTGGGGACATAGTATCTTTATGTTGTGTGCTATTTCTGGCAAGTCAAAAATAAGTTGCTAGGTCACAGTCGGTTCAGATGTAATGGTATCCACTAACACTGCTAGTGCCAAGTCATATTTCCGTCAGCCACATCAAACAAGTGTTCCAATTGGTCAGAGGGACAAAAGAAAAGATGGAAGGGTGGGTGGGTGTGTGGAAAGTAGAATGGGAAGACCAAACTCTTTACTATATTCCAAAAAAATTCCAGAAAAAAATATGCATGGCTATTTTGCAATCAAAAGGTATTGATACTACACATTCATATTTATACACATACAATATAATTTTCAAACAGAAATTTGAGGATGATGCCCCACTTTTTTGCCTCAAATGCTCTCAATTAAGATTTTTCTGGAGATACCTTATAGAATAGTTGCATTACGTCACCAAGTTCTGAAGTGGTGTGGCAGGGGCACTGAAGCAGGGCTTATATTTTATTTAAATTTGGGAGAATTCATTTGGATTCTCGCGAAAATGATTGTAAGAATTCACACCTGCTATGGGTGCCCCAGGATCCCATGAGGCCATCACGGTTGAACTCCAGTTGTTTACTGATAACACTTGTTACACCTTTACCCAACGCACCTTTTTAATTTTAAAAACAAATTAAATTTGATAATTTAAAAAAAAATAAACAATATTTACCAACTTAGATGTGAGTCTTCCATGGAAGACGTGTGTCGCCTGGCGTTTCAGACAGAATTCTAAGTGGAAAAGGGGCATAACTCTGGAAAAAATACAGCGGATCAAAAAATAAAATAGGAGGTGCACAATGCCATTATGTGATAAAGAAGCACTGAAAGTTTCATCAAAATCCATTCATAGATTAAAGAGGAGTGGTGGATAAGAGAAAGTGTGGCGTTTCAGACAGAATTCTAAGTGGAAAAGGGGCATAACTCTGGAAAAAATACAGTGGATCAAAAAATAAAATAGGAGGGGCACAATGCCATTATGTGATAAAGAATCACTGAAAGTTTCATCAAAATCCATTCATAGGTTAAAGAGGAATGGCGGATAAGAGAAAGTGTGGCGTTTCAGACAGAATTCTAAGTGGAAAAGGGGCATAACTCTGGAAAAAATACAGCGGATCCAAAAATAAAATAGGAGGTGCACAATGCCATTATGTGATAAAGAATCACTGAAAGTTTCATCAAAATCCATTCATAGGTTAAAGAGGAGTGGTGGATAAGAGAAAGTGTGAAGCGGACAACGCAAGACGACAAAAGTAATCCCTATATGTCGCTCCCCACTTCGTGGGGCGGCGACACAATAAAACCTTATAAATATGGCTGTCACTGGAACCAGCTCATTGAGCCGGTTCCATCAACAGCCATATTTGGTCAAGTGTATTGACAAAGTGACAGGATATTTCAGGCCATGTTAGCCTTGTATTGGTTAATTTGCTATCTCTCTATAAGGTAAATGGTTAACTTGACTCAATTCTTTTAATGCGAATCCTAGCAGAGGTGGAGTGAGAATTTAAGTGGATTCTCATTGGTTTTGTTGCGTGAATGTTTGCGTGAATCGATTCTCGGATTCTCGTCGAAATATAAGGCCCTGGTGAAGTAGTATAGGGACATATTTCTTAGTTCTAGTGACACCTCCAGTATGTTAATGAATGGATCAGGGATGGAGCATGATGTAACATATCCAGAGATAGGAGAGATTTTAAATTTTATATCACTGGTATGGACATAGGGATTTTGTGCCTAATTGAAAAAAGCACAATATTGACCATATAACCACAAGTAGCCACAGCATCAAGAAAGTGTCCCAATTTCAGGCATCGAAAAATGAAAACTGTCCCAGGGTGTATGTCGCCAGCCTTTTAAAAACTTATTCCTACTGGTGCTCTTATGGCTGTACCTCTTTTTAATAACTCCTCTTGTGCCTCGTGAGATGAAGATTATTTTATAATTTTCCCATGGCTCACTCTGTTAATATACTGGTCTCCAGGTGTGGTAGCCTATAATATGACACCAGGAACCTGATTTTTACTTGTAATCTTGTAAATCATCCTTGGAAAGATGTTGTAAATCAAACACAGGAGCATTTGGAACAGTGGTTTGGGAGTAGTAGACCTTTTCAGAATGTAATCCCATTACTACCAGTGTTGAAATCAGGAATGTGTGTGTGTGTGTGTGTGTGTGGGGGGGGGGGGGGGGGGGGGGGGGGGGGGGTGCATTCTCTGCTATGTCCCAAGGAGAAATATTTAAACAAACAAAAAAATCTTCTTTACAATAAAAACAAAGTGAATGGGGCTCATAAAGGTATACCCCTTTTTCCCAGTCAACCAACTAAAGGTGATTCAATACCCATCCTTCATAGAAGAGAACTGTTTTTCAAACTTGAGTGATGTACAGCCACGAAGGTTTATGTTATTTTACAAAAATTTACATTCTTTTCTGAAATTCACAGTAACAATGAGTCTGAGATTGAGCACTGAACAGTGACCTTAACCCTTTACTCAACGTAATGACCAAAACCAGCCAGTGCGATTCACAAAAATCACCATTCAATTTTGTGTGCTTTTTTGTGTTAGGTAAAGGGTTAACCTTTGACTCCAAACCCAATTTCAATCACCAACACCTTACCTGGTTACAGGACTCCCCAACCACTTCAGCACTAATGCACAGTGCAGCAGTCCATCTGCTGTGGGTGGCGTGGGGTGGGGGGATTACTAAACTACTCTGCACATACTGAAATCATAGTTTGCTTAGACATAGAGAAAATTCTGTAAACGTCACCCCAACTTTCACTTTTTATGATCTGCAGTCTCTTGTGGGGGTTGAGTTATCAGAAGCATTTTTTTATGCATTCAGTAGCATACAGGAATTCTTTGCATCGCAAAATGCGATGTGGTGCAGATCAAATTATTCCTTGCCTGCACACATTCACCAATAACCCTTTATCTAATGAATTGCTTGCATCCATTCACATAATATACCAACTGAAACAAGAGGCCCCACGGGGCCTGAAGCGCTCATCTTGTACAGAACACAATTTAAACAGAGTCCAAGAATGAGTCTACATTAAGCAAGCCATCTCCATAGGCTACACTGTCAATCCTTGAGTCCCTCAGGAGTGACAAAAATAATCTAGGCATCATGCCTTTTCTTCAGTTGATCATAAGTAAAATGTAGAGCTCCCCTATGAAGCCCCTTGATACAACCTATGTGGATTAATCTTAGTACCTCTAGAGGGTACTGAATACAAAATTTTTAATTCTTCAGCAAAATGGCCAATTCCGGCTCCCATAGAGAGCCCAAATATTAACCCAGGCTCTTGATTTGAACACAGTTAAATCTGACTTCCTAGAGATGTTGTGTACCGAATATGAAAGCATTCTGACCGTTGGATCTGAAGAAGAGAAATTGTAAAGAAATTTCTTCGAATTGCACTAAGTTCAAATTTGGGCTACCTTAGCGAGCCCAAATATTGACCTATGGATCCGATTTGAACAAACTTGAATCTGACCCCCCTAGAGATGTTGTATACCAAATGTGAAAGCATTCTGACAAGTGAATCTGAAGAAGATTTTTGAAGAAATTCCCTCATATTGTACTAAGTTAAATTTCATGTTCCCATATGGAGCCAAAATATTAACCTAGGCACTCGAATTGAACAACCTGGAATCTGACCCCCCCCCCCCCCCCCCCCCCCCCCCCCCCCCCTAGAGATGTTGTATACCAAATATAAAAGCATTCCGACTGGTGGATCTGAAGAAGAAGATTTTTAAAGAAATTTTCTCATATTGCACTAAGTAAAAATTTGGGCTACCATAGTGAGCCCAAATATATACCTAGGCATCTGATTTTAACAAACTTGAATCTGACCCCCATAGAGATGTTGCATACCAAATATCAAAGCATTCTGACTGATGGATCTGAAGAAGATGATTTTTTTAAATTACCCTCCATATTGAACAAAGATAAAATTTGGGCTTCCATAGGAAGCCCAAATATCAACCTAGGGACTTTGGTTTGAACAATCTAGAATCTGACCCTCATAACAATGATGTATACCAAATATTAAAGATTCTGACTGGTGGATCTGAAGAAGAAGATTTTTAAAGAATATTCCCCATATTACCCTATGTTAAAACTTCGGGCTCCTGTAGAGAGCCCAAATATGAACCAATGAGCTTTATTTCAACAAACTTTTATCTGACCCCCCTATGAATGCTGTATACCAAATATCAAAAGATTCTGATGATTGGTTCTGGAGAAAAGATTTTTTAAAATTTTTGCAAATATGCTGACTCAGCATTTTTTCGATGCCCATTACAGAACACCATAACATAACCGATGGCAATTTTTTTTTACCATTCAATTCTACTGGTCATAAGGATACTTCATACCAAATAAAAGCTCTCTGTTCCGTGGGGTTTGGGAAATATGGGCGTTTGAAAATATTTCTATTTTTAGCTCCCAGGGTTCCCATGGGGATGTGGGAATTTTTTTTTTTTTTGCATGGGTCAAGTACTTATGACCCAATACTACCACAAACCAAATTTGGTTCATACCGGACCATCGGTTCAGAAAATAGAAATTTTGGGCGGGGCCAAAAATCTTACCCCCTCCTATTACAAAGCCAAATATTCGTTCACGAACTTCGTTTGAACAAACTTGATTCTACACCTCATATGGAAGCTCCATGGCAAATATCAAGTCATTGTACACAATGGTTCTTGAGAAGAAGATTTTAAAAATATTTTGGAGCATTTTCCCCCCACTCCCTCCCTATGGGGCTGGGCATGCTGAGTTGAACAAAATGAAATGCCCCTTTGGGACCATCACTCAAACAAACTTTCACTTGAATTGGCCCAGTGGCTTTGGAAAAGAACCAAAACATGGTGTTGGCGGACGGACAGACGACAGACGACGGACAACGGACGACAGACGACGGACGGCAAGCGATGAGATTAGCTCAGCTTGACTTTGTCAAGATGAGCTAAAAAAAAAAAAAATTCGAAAAATTTCCACAAAATCATATCAAATGACCTCTCATTGAAACGAAAACAGAGCTCATTCTAATGAGAGGTCACATGATAGAGTTTTGTTGAAATTTTGTGAATAATTTGAAGAAATAACATTTAAAATAATAAATTTTGATATTTTGTGCATTAGGTAAAGGATTAAGAAAACAAATCCAGTTTGTTTCCAACTCAATATGAACAACATGGAAATAATAACAAATGTCCTTATTCAGACCTACATTGAAAGACTTGAAACAAACAGAACTGATTTCAAATCAAAAACCACTTCTAAATCTGGATTGAAAACAAATATATGGGTTAATTTTGAATTTTTTTCAAGTATTAAATGCCACAGATGATGTTCCCATAGTAATTAATCATACTTGGTGATGAATGAAAATTTTGACATATCAATGATTGTGAATGACAAGTTCTTGGTGCAAATGTACTGGTGCTATCATTCCAATGAAACTAGTGTGTGGGAAAGCCTCATACAATACTGTTACGAAGTATTTCATCAATTAAATATTAATAGTTGTATACTCCACTAAACTGTAAGAAAATAAGGCTAATCAATGGAAAGTTAAGCCAAGTGAAAATAAGAGGCCTCAGGGGATCTGAGTGCACTCACCTGAGTCTGGTAGTTTTGTCATATTACCAATTATTAAAGGATTCTGCCCTGGTGGTTATTAGGATTTTTTAACAAGTGTTTCTTTTAAAACTTACTTTACACTATTTGACCCCTTCCCTCTGTGCTCACTGTTGATCCAGTCATATCCAATTTTCAGGAGATGATATTCACTGTTCACAATCTATATAATATTATATAAGAAAAAAATTATTAAAGTTCAAAACAATACAACGACATTACTGAATATATTCCTGCTAGCACTTTCACTGCTTTCTCTGCGGATCTTCAGGCATTTTTTAACTTAAGTGATGTACAGCGATGGAAATGCCTGAAGATCCGCAGAGAGAGCGGTGAAAGCGCTAGCAGGAATATATTCAGTAATGTCGTTGTATTTGTTTTGAACTTTAATAATTTTTTTTATAACTACCAGCACAAGGATTTGTTTATAAACTTCTATTATATATATATATGTATATATGTAATACTTAATGTCTCATTAGCCAATTTACACCTTTTTTGCCATTAGCCCACGTAATATGCAAATTCAGCAGTTGAAAAAATATATTTCAAAAAATTTCAACAAAACCATATCATGTGACCCCTCATTGGAACGAGTTCGTTGAGCTCGTTCCAAAGAGGGGTCACATGATATGGTTTTGTTGAATCTTTTTGAAAAGTATAAAAAAAATGAGATTTAAAATAATAAATTTTGATATCGTCTGCGTTGGGTAAAGGGTTAATCCAACCGCGAAATCTGTTCACTTTTAACTTCTGCTGGTGATTATCTAAGTGTTTAAGGCAGTGTCAGGACCCTTTGGCAACTGTCTTGAAGATGCAAGTTTGATTTAGTTGCATCTCTGCACTCGTAACAGTGAAAAATAAGCCTTAAGTGGCATTATCCTTGAGAGGGGGCAGTTGGAGCACATCCCCGCGCCGTTTCGCACCAGCTAGAAAAAGATCAAATTAAAAAATTACCTCCTAACAGGCAACTTGGTGCATTAAAAAGCGACAGACATTTTTCTCTCTATCTTCGGGCAAGCCATCATTGGATGGCTTCTAGATTTTGCTCTGCAATTTCAAAATCATCTAGTTATCATACTTTCATGTAAAACATGGAAGTATCTCAACATTGCTCTGCATTTTCAAAATTCTAGTTCATTTTAATTTTTGAAGGGTATGTTGACATCCGGTATTACTGGGAGTCAGGGGATAATAGAATACTTTTCAAAATTTGTCTAGCAGTATTTTCTCTACTTTTACAAAGTTTTTTTCATCTGGGGTTGTATTACCATTTTAGTCAGAACTTGGCTCACGCAAGTTTATATCGCCACATTTAATTTCTTTCATCGTCTGTGTGTCTTTTTTCTTGTTGTGTCTGTACCCTGAAGAAGGTCTTCATCAGACTGAAAGCTAGGTGAAAATGTGTTTTTTTTTCGTGTGCTGTTCGAGCTTAATTTAGATGAATTTCTTTCGCTCTGGGCTCTTGCATCTCTCAGATCCAGCACACTTGAAACAGATTTGTTTTATCAGAATATGCATTATATTTATAGAAACAAGTGCAAAGCCGATCACCTGCAATCAGACACTAGTCCCCCAAAATTGGGGATGTCACTGACATTATCAAACTAATAAGCTGAGAATGTGCAAAAATTAATAATAATAATAATAATAATTTATTTATTTATATAGCACTTTTCCCAGCGAAACGCTGCTCAAAAGCGCTGAAAACATAGGTAATGGTAACAATGGTATAATCAGCGGCCGAAGACTGCTTGAAAGACATGTTTTTTTCAGAGCTTTCTTGAAGTGATCTGCATTTAGGGTTTTTCTAAGGTTCTGAGGGAGGGCATTCCAGAGTGAGGGAGCTGCAAAAGTGAACGATCTCTTCCCTGCCGTTGATCGAATTCGAGGTACAACAAGGAGACTCTCAGAAGCTGATCTGAGATTCCTCGACGGTGTGTGTACTTTGATGACCTGCTTAAGGTAGATTGGTGCTTTGTCGCTATGTAAGATGTTGTGTGTCACCGCCAATACCTTATACTTAATGCGAGACTCAACTGGCAGCCAATGCAGAGATTTCAGGATTGGTGTAATGTGGTCATATTTTTTCGCACCGGTAATGATCTTAGCTGCTGTGTTTTGAATATGTTGAAGCAGGTACATTGATTTCAGAGGAAGGCCGAAATAGAGAGGGTTGCAATAGTCCAAACGAGACAGGACCAAAGACTATAACAATTTTCAGAGTGTTTTGGTCAAGTAGCTTTCTGATTTTGTTGATGTTTCTTATTTGGAGGAAGCAGCTTTTGCTCACTTTTGTGATTTGGTTATGCAGATCAAAGCAATCATTAAAAGTGAAACTGAGGTTTAGGGCAGTTTTACTTGAGCTAACTGCGCTATCGCCTATTTTCCAGCAGTTAATTGGAACTTTGTCTAGCTGATGTTTGGCGCCTAACTGTACAAATTCTGTTTTATCATCATTTAATTTCAGAAAGTTTCTCCCCATCCACTGTCGAATATCCTCAATGCATGCCTCCAGTGTTGTTAAGAAGTCATTCATATTGGAAAGATCAGCAGACAGATACAGCTGGGTATCGTCTGCGTACAGGTGAAAATTTACAGAGTGCTTCCTTATGAGATCCCCAAGTGGTAGGGTGTAAACTGTGAACAGTAAGGGTCCGAGTACTGAGCCTTGGGGGCCGCCATATTTTAGCTCAACTGGCTCTGATAGAGTATTGCATATTTTCACAGATTGCGTTCGGTCACTTAAGTAGGAAGGTACCCACTCAAGGGCAGATCCGTGTATTTTGAGTCATTTTTCTAACCGCGACAAAAGAGTTTGGTGGTCAATCGTATCAAATGCAGCAGACAGGTCGAGCAGCATGAATGATGTTTGCCTTTGATCGTCCATCGAATTCAGCACATCGGAGCTGACACGAATTAAGGCTGTTTCAGTGCTGTGCCCGGGTCTGTATGCAGATTGAAATATTTCCAGATTGTTATTATCTGAAATATGCTGAATAATTCTTGAGGCAATAACCTTTTCAAGACATTTAGACAGAAAAGGAAGGTTAGACACTGGTCTGTAGTTTTTTAGAACGTTGCCATCTAGGCTTAGTTTCTTCAGGAGTGGAATAACATGGGCATGCTTAAATGCTGTTGGTACAGTTCCAAGAGCCAGAGATGAGAAAAATATACTAGTAATGGTGGGAAGTATGTGGTCTAAAACAGAAATTGACTAATTAAGGGTCATAACTCTGCTCAGTATGATCGAACCACACTGGTTATCAAACTTGATCAAGACACTGTTAAGAAAATCTCACTTACCAAATATTGACTAAATCTGTTATTATTTGTTCAAGTTATCAAGTTAACGAGCTGAAAATGTGCAAAAATTAACAAATTAAGGGGCAGAACTCTGTTCAGTAGGATCAAACTGCACCGGTTTTTGAACTCATTCAAGATATTGTTAAAAAAGTATCATATCCTAAATCTGTTCATATTTGTTCAAGTTATTACGTTAACAGGCTGAAAATGCATAAAAATTAACTCATTTAGGGCCATAACGCTGCTCAGTATGATCGAACAGCATCGGTTTTCGAACACATTCAAGACATTGTTAAAGTCCCATATACCCAATTTGGACCAAATCCATTTGTTTTAGTTCAAGGTGAAAATGGGCAAAAATTAACTAATTGAGAGTCAAAACTCTGCTCAGTATTATCGAACCGCATGGTTTTTGAAATTGTTCAAGACATTGTTGAGAAAGTGATACATACCAAATGTTGACCAAATCCATTGATATTTGTTATCGCACTAACAAGAAAGGTGATGCCCACCCAAATGCAATCTGTCTGCCCATTCGCCTGGCAGCCTGCCAGCATACCGATTTCATCAAACAAAAGATAAAGTTTTTTTTTAAATGAATGTGTCAATGACACTGGAGCTCCTAGCAAAAGAATCGGGTGAGAGATGTGGCCTGTTAGGTGTGTTAACCCTTTACCCAACGTAACGGCCAAAACCGGCCAGCGCTATTCTCAAAAATCGCCAATTAATTTTCATTATTTTTTCATTTTTTGTCTCAAAAACATAGGTTATGAGCCCTCGTTGGAACGAGCTCGCCGAGCTCGTTCCAACGAGGGGTCATAACCTATGTTTTTGAGACAAAAAATGAAAAAAAATTAGTTATTCAAGAAATTTTTTTGCAAGTGTCATCTGCTTTTCATGTTTGGTAAAGGGTTAATGGAATTGTTGACAATTTATATGCTAAATCCAAGATGGCCGGCAGCCATATTTTACAAAATTTTTTTTAGAAAAATTAGACAACTCCCTAATATATGACACTAAAGCTACATACGAAATTTGAAAAAGATCGGGGAGAGATGTGGCCTGTAGGGTGTGTCAATGGAATTGTTGAGAATTTATATGCCTAAGATGGCTGATGGTGGCCATGTTTTTCACCAAAATTCAGAAATATTCAATAGCTCCTATCTGGACATTGCCTCAAAGCCACTTATGAAATTTGGAAATGATTGGGAGACAGCTGCAGCCTGTGGGGTGTGCTAAAGGAACTGTGGACAGAGGAACGTAAAGACGGATGTACAGACGGAAGACAGATCACAACCCATCCCAATAGCTCATATTTGACAGTTGAGCTAAAAACTCAACCAAAAATTTGAAAAACCAACAGCCATGCATCTCAGAGATACAGGTGGTAAGATATAATGAAAGTGTCAATGACACTGCAGCTTAACTTGACTGTGTGTAGTGGATGATGAAATGGATAATGTTCAATGCTTATGAAAGGATTATGAAATAAGACAAGAATTGTGATAATTGAGAATATGTTCTCTACCCTGCATGCTATGTCTCTTCCATTGATTTTTTTATTCTTATTTACTCTTTGACCCATAACCGCAATGAATTTATTAATGCAGGGCAACCCCCCCCCCCCCCCCCCCAAACTGACATCATTTGGGTTGGTTGACCCAAGATGGAGCGGCTTATTTTATGTCTGATTAGCAATAAGAGCTATTCTTTCTTGGACACAACTTCAAAATCAAGGGCCACAGGCAGACTTTACTTGCCTATATGGCCCATCTAATGATTATAAAGAAGTTGGAGACTAAACCTGCCTGAAGTTCGATCTCCTCCAAGTCTGACCAAACCTTCCTTCTACTACACTGCACATACACGTTAACAAAACAAGACCATCACCATCAGGAGTGCAAGGGTTTGAACAATTCTACAATACCTACAGGACCTTTGGCATACAAAATCCTTCTTGCAGCATCAATAATCTTAAATTTGAATTTAGATAAGGGTAAAAATTCATCTAAATACTTAACTGAAGTCTTGGAAATCCTCTCAGAATGAACTTCAAAATTTAATGTTAAGGAACAACTAGTTACTACACATTATCTAAAACTAGTTAGTTGTCAGCTTTGCCACTTCTTCAAGTAATGGATGAGCAGATTAACAACCCATGATCAAATGAGGTCCAAATCAAATTATGCCCACAATATAAATAGTGAACCTTGATTACCAGCCCTACTGAAATGAACCAGTCTTTTTTTAAATATAAGAAAATTTAAAACTAATTTTAAAGTAGAACATACCACCTGGATCGTTGTTCTCCGAATTCTCTATGTGATCATTGGTGACTGGTTCTGCACCCATATCTGGGTTCATAATTTCTTGATTCTCATTTTGAATGCTTCCCTCCACGTCTTACTGTGAAAAAAAAAAATTAAAAGTCACAGTATGATTACTACTAGTAAGCGTTCAATTATTTCCTTATTGGTGTTTAAGGTCACATACTTATGCACAATGACTAATCATGACCGTGAGTTTTATGGATGGAGGAGGCCGGAGTACCCGGAGAGAACCATCGCGTATCGACGAGCAACTGTCAGCTCAACATTCTAACTCTGTTCAAGCTCCACCCAAGCAGGGTTACAGCGGTTGAAAATATGTGCACCATTGATGTGCAGTACGCCTTAGTACACAGCGTCATCGTGCCCCCATGTAGGCAACCTGGATAAAGTGCCTTGCCTAAGGACACAACACGAGTCATCCCAGACGGGGATCAAACTCGGGACCTCTAGCATAGAAGTCCAACAGTCTACCACTGAGCCACCGCGCTATCAGTAAGTGTTAAATACATGGATGCTAAAAGTATGATAGCACAGTGGAATTCTGTTAAATGAATAATCACTCTGCCAGTGAAAATTATTCAATTAACTCTTCACCTAGCAAATCAGCCACAACTGCCCGCATAATTTGCAAATTCAGCAGTTAAGACTTTTTTAAAAAAAAAAATTTCAACAAAATCATATCATGTTAGCC
Organism: Pictodentalium vernedei; assembly: GCA_031216915.1. Classification (NCBI taxonomy): domain Eukaryota; kingdom Metazoa; phylum Mollusca; class Scaphopoda; order Dentaliida; family Dentaliidae; genus Pictodentalium; species Pictodentalium vernedei. Next base: position 306,648,800 of record CM062294.1, read on the forward strand.
CTCATCAGAAAGATCCCAACTAGCTCGTTCCAATGTGGGGGGAGGGGGGGGGGGGGGGGGACATGATATAGTTTTGGTGAAATGTTTTGAAAAATGTGGAAAATGATAATTAAACTAACAAATTTTGATGACTTGACTTGTGCATTTGGTAAAGAGTTAACAAGGACTTGGTCACGTCCCCATAATCTAGAGATAAACAGAGCATTTATTCTATTATATCTGGTTTGACAGAGCTCTCTGTCAACAAAATATTCAATGTAATAGATTAAATGCCTGTAGATTGGATGTACGGAGGTCAAATAGGTTTACAAATAAGGGGGATTTTGGTGGTTATCAGGGTAAATTCTCAACAAGTCTCTTTTTGTATTCAATTTTAAAAAACAGTAATTTACTCTATAAACTACATGCAATTAATGTATGAAATTTGTAAAAAAGGTACGGTAAATGGTTTTGTGTTTGAAAGTTATATTTAATCAACTGGATTATTCATTTAAGAGATATCCAATTAAGTGGGTCCCCACTGTACTATTCTTAAACATATCTGTATGCTTTTACAAAAGGCACACCATATTTCATGTAAAAATCCAGTGAACCTTTGATTCAAAGCTATGTGTACCACCACTAAAACAATGTACAGCACATATTTTATAACTGTTTGTACAAGGGACCATTCATGCCACAAGGTTGTTAAAAGATTCTGGAGCTCCAAAGTAGAACTGTTGCCAAGAGTGATCCCTAAACACCATATATCTAGCATAATCAGGGATGTAGCAACAGGGGTGGGGGAGTTGCCCTCCAATATTTCAGCCTAAAATTTAAATAGTTAGAATTTTTTTGACTCAAATTGTATGCAGTTGGAAATTCCAAACCCTAAAGTAGTCAGATGTTTTCCATCATTTTGCTTGTAAACTTTTATTAACTGGTTGAGGGCTAAATTACCTTTGGTGGTGTCAATTTATTCAAAATTTGTTTTATTACAAATTATTGGAGAGAGCCCCACAGGCACTCTCCAATAATTTGTCATAAAACAAATTTATATAAATAAATATTATTTGTGTTTGACTGAATATGAATTATGAGCAAGGAAAATGTCAGCTTTTGCTCTGGTACCCTCATTTTTCTAAAAGCCCCGATAGTGGCTTCTAGCACTCAACCAGTTAATACTATTTTGCAAATTTTTTCAACCCAAATCAGGAAAATGTCCAAATGGATCATATCTGAACTTCAGTTATTAGTTGAGAAAAGGTTTGACCCAAAAAAGGGTGGGGGTTTGCAGGGTTCGTGATTTAGAAAATGGTCGAGGCCAAAAAATTGGCCCTGGGATCAGAGGGTCGGGGCCTATTCAGGGCCAATTTTCCAAAGTCAAAGAAAATGACTCTATGGTGGTTACAAATGGTTTCCACTTCAAAACTGGTTTTGTATGGTTCATAGTAAATTAATGGGTATCAATTCAAATGAATAACAGAACTTTATTCGAAAACAGAAAATATGAACGTATGTCAAAATGAAACGCATATTATTAATTATGGGCATTCGAGTTGGGCGATAAAAACCGCAAAGATTTGATTTTGTGTGTTTTGGATTTTCCAAAAATATTTTTGGCTTTTTGCAATTGATTCGCTCCTTCAAATGAGTTGTCAGGAAAAATTTCCGATTCACGATTTTCTAAGACAGGTTGTGAAAGAAATTTTCTTCTTGCCAAAATAAATGTATGAAATCCGGTTATTTACAGCAGTTGGAGACATTTTGTCCCTGATATTGGAAATTGGTAGGTGTGTGAGCAGACTGCAAAATTATTGACAGGTGAAACTGGGGAGTGCCGAGATGTTTGGTGATTGAGTGGGCGTATTTTCCGTGCAAGTGTTGGAGACTGACAATTGTCGTGGGCGTTAACGATGCTCGATGTTCAATATTTGACAGATGTTTTCCTGAAGTAACCTTACTGCGCAGGTGTAAGGGATACTTCCTTTGAAAGTGTTGTTTACATTTGAAAAAAGCCAGTGTTTAATACTGATCAAACCATGAGGGCCTGTGATTTGGGGTAGATAATGTTGGCCTCGGACATTTTGACTGTCTATTTTTATTTGCAAGCGCTACTTTTTGAACGGCTACGTGCGCCCAACATAACGCGCTACCATCGGCATTTACCTGCGCACTGCGTACGCCAGCGCACGCCAACGCACGCTAAAATCGAAGGACTGCATATTCGCGGCAGATGGGTTAGTTTAGATTGTAGTTCGCGGATCGATCGAGGCCGGAAAAATGGCCTCCACGACAACTTTCTCGCGGCCGATCTCGGGGCCGGTGCCAATCGGCCGCGACAAAACACAAACCCTGGGGTTTGGGTGCGATGGGGAGCAACGCAAGTATAAAGTTAAGTTAAGCCAATAGGTTATACCTTCCCTTCCTATTTTAAAGGACTTGCATAATAAGGTTTGGTAACTAGCTAATATTTTACCAGTAACGAAGAACTTGTTTCCCAGAGTCAACAACTAATGATTCACTTCCCAAGATTCCATGTGGGAATGTTCATCTTTGCAGATGAATTGCTGTTGGAGTCAAAATTAGTGAGGTCTCTATGAGCTTTTTCCAACAGTAGCCACTAAACACCACATCACAGCTTAATGGGATAAACTTCTGGATTCAATAATTTAATGGAGACACTCAGATTAGCCTTTGCATGCAGTCATTTGGAGTTGCATAAGCTGAAAAGCTTGCATATTCTACACCAATGTTACCACTTCTGTTACGCTGTTTTCAACATGTATAGTGCTAGTTTAGTTTTGAAAGACAGATTTTGTTTTTATTGTATGACTATGTAATTTAACCGCTAAATATCACTACTGTTTGATGATCTTTTCCTGGTCCCCGGAAAATTTATATTTTATAGTAAATTTCCTTTCTTATTATACCTACCACAATTGTTTACTACAGGCTTGACCTACAGTGGAAGTCCCTAACTTGGAAAATATACCCTCTATTTTGATCTTTCCCAAGTGATTTGAGAAAGAAAAGTGGTGCAAAAGCACCAAGAAAAAATAAGCCAAAACAGGGTCGAGTGCTACTGGAGCACACCCACTAGGGGACGCTCTTCTCCTAGTACAGATTTACAGCTTCCGCTACCAGTGCACAGAATGTAACTAATGACTCATTCTTTTGAATCCACCAACATTGGAGTTATGTGATCAGCGGAGAGAAAGAATTCTTACCCAAATAAGAAGATTGGAGGGCTGTAAACAAATGTGGTAGGTATAATAAGAAAGGAAATTTACTACAAAATTTAAATTTCTTATCAACCTACCCTACAATTGTTTACTACAGGCTGAATAGACAAAAGGATGGAATCACATAACCAACCCCTACATAACCCGGCTGCACTGGAACCATGGACACAAGAAGAGTTCCTATCAAACCATAGCATCACAAACATTAGGAAAAGACAATGAGAGATGAGGCATATGGCTCTGCATGAAGCACAGACAGAAAGGACAGTAAAACAGCACAGGGCTGGAACTGACCTTGAAGAAGCCTAATGGCTAGGGTAGACAACAGTCTGAGCAGTACAAAGAGGGCCCAAAGAAAAACAGGTCCTCAGACTGCTCCTGCAACTGAGGCAGATAGAAGGTGGAGAAAGTAGAAGCATTTCTCCAGTAGGCTGCCTGCATAACATCCGACAATTTGACGGAGTTAGCATAAGTCCGGGAGGTATGCACCTCGTGGGCAGAAATATGATTGGTAATACAATCATCAGTCGCTAGGCGGGCATAGGCCATGCAAATAGCAAGACAAATCCATTGAGAAATGGAGTGAGGAGAGATCTTCTGTCGACCAGGAATAAGAGACAGAAAGAATCATTTCCTGCCTTTCCTAATGAACTGCGTCCGGTTGAGATAAATGCGAAGTGCACGAACCGGACAGAACAATGGGCAATTACCCTCAGCAGAAAGAAGAGCCCTGATACAGATAGGAGTTGGAGTTGTTTCTGGTATCTGATTCTTGGCCAGAAAGGAGCAATCAGTGGTAAAAGTAACACTGTTGGCGGAGCTCCTGAAAAAGGCAGGATCAACCGAGAGTGCGTGAAGCTCACTAACCCGTCTGGCTGAGGCAAAAGCCATCAGAAAAGCTGTCTTGTATGTGTGCAAACGCATATCAACCTGGGATAAAGGTTCGAACAGCACCCCCCTCAAGCAAAGCAGCATCCAAGAAAGATTTCATCTTGGGGTAAGCTGCAAAATCCTAGGCCTTTCAAAGAAAAGTGCCGAATAAGCTTGGAGAGGTATGGATTAGTGCCGATACGATGCTTTCCCACATACGAAAAGGCCTCCGAAAGAATGAACCTGAACAGTTTGATGGAAACAGGCTGGAGACCCCGAGAATCAAACAGATATACCAGAAACTTCGCAATCTGTGTTATCGAAGGATTGGCATTATCAACAGAGTGATCAGCACAGCATCGAAAAAAGACCTTCCACTTAGCCGCATTGGCTAAACCAGTGGAGTGCCGCCTTGAAGAAGAAATGCACTCCACTGCTCATCTCGAAAAACCTTTACAGAGGAGACAGGATCTGACAAAAGATATGCGTGAAGGCACAATGAAGTCAGGTCGACAGGGACATGAAAGTGTCCACCTGATGGTTCCAACAGGTTGCAAAAAGATCGATGTGGGGACGACCCCAGAGATCGCAAAGTGACTGGAACACTGCCCTGTGAAGCATCAACTCGGTGGAAATGACCCTGCCCCGTCGGGACAGGGAGTCAGCTAGGACATTCAGATGACCGGGAAGGTGACGAACCACCACTCCAGTGTTGACATCCTGAGCTAGCAGTAGAAGATCCAGAGTCAATTCGTACATGGGAACCGAGTGCGTGCCGCCCTTGTTTCGAATGTAAGTGACCACTGTCGAATTGCCTCAGACAACAGAAGGACCTGACACTTTGAAAGATGGGGGATTCACTGCCGGAAACTCCGAAGAAGAGCAAGAAGCTCCTTTTGGTCGATGTGAAGAGCTGCTTGATCCTGGTCCCAGACACTGTGAAGGGAATGACCTAGAGGATCCAACGTCGCACCCCATCTGGATCGCTGGCATCTGCCATTAGTGCACGATCGGACGTGGGTAAGTCCAACGGAACTCCCTGCATAATCCACTGATAGAACATCCATCCAGGGGAGAAGGTGACGATGTGAAGAGCTGCTTGATCCTGGTCCCAGACACTGTGAAGGGAATGACCTAGAGGATCCAACGTCGCACCCCATCCGAAATCGCTGGCATCTGCCATTAGAGCACGATCGGACGTGGGTAAGTCCAACGGAACTCCCTGCATAATCCACTGATAGAACATCCATCCAGGGGAGAAGGTGACGATGAAGAGAGCTAGTAACTGAAGCACCAGATCCAGAGGATTGACATTCGGCCTCCAACGACTGAGCAGAAAGTGTTGGAGAGGTTTGACATGCATCCAACCTAGACGAATGAGATCCGTCACCAAACCGCAGAGACTGAGCAGCCGGAGAATACTCCGAGCTGTCGCGAACATGGACTGGGACAGAGTCAGAGCGAAAGCTGAGAGAATCACAGCCCTTGACCGGGAAACCACCACCGTATTCAGCTGAGTACAGAAGTCCATCCCCAGATGACAAAACGACTGAGAATGGACCAGAACCGTCTTCTCCTCGTTGACTCTGAATCCTAGCGACATGAGCAGGCTCAACACTGTATCGGTATCTGACTCCAGAAGAGCAGCATTGGAGTGCCTCTGGAGGATATAATCCAGATATGCCGAAGTAGTCGCCCTGGACTGTGTGCGATGCGACATCAGTCGGATGAAGGCCCAAGGAGCCAGGTTGAGGCCAAAATTCTGAAGGAACGTGTGCTGGGAGAGGCACTCTCGACACAGTGGGGTGGCTCTGGAAGAATATTCGCAGCTCTGACCGAACAACATCTAACACCCAAGGATCGGATGTGATTGTGGCCCAATGGTCTGTGAACTCTGATATCCTTCCTCCAAACTGGGACAAATCAAGGTGAGGATCTTCATTTCGAGCTCCAGCGAGGCACGCGAGAGAAAAAAATACATCCTCTACTAGATGAATGATCCTGAATCCTCCCTCTGGTCTGCCGACGTTTACCCTTACCATGTGAGTAAGAAGTAGAAGCGGCGGCAAGAGGAATTGCCCTTGGCTTCACAGAGGAAGCAGAAGGGCAATTGTTAGGCTAAGAATGGCCCCTGCCTCCAACAGAAGGCTGATCAAGCTGGCGAAGCAGCAACTGATCTTTGGAATGACGCAGGACGTCATCCCGGACCATCGCCACGGAACCATGGAATAGTTGCGGACCTGCCAAAGAAGTGGATCGAAGAGCCGCTGTCCCTCAGGAAGGGAACGGCTTGTGTCCAACACAGTGTCCCGGCAAACTAATTCCAAGTTAGCCGTGTTACAGGTATGTGTGTGAGTAAGATGCATGAGCGCCTTGGAAATCACAAGCAAAGGAGCCTGCACATCATCAAACTTATCTGGAGACAGATAAGCAGCCATAGTAGAGACGACCTGATCCGAGAGAGAAACCATGCCCAGCATCTCTCTCGATAAGCCTAACAGGGACTCCAGAGTTGCCATAGGAATAACGGCCGACTTGGGCTTGGAAAGCCCGAGGGAGGAGGAGTCCTGGTCTAAGACCGTCAAAATCTGGTGGAATCATAGGCACGATAACTTACTGGAGGCAAAAAGGTATCAGCCCTGGTGAAGAACGAAGTCTTCATAGCCTTGGAACTCAGCTTAGAGTCCAAAGCTGCAAACGCTTCAACAACCTGTACCGACTGGCACGGCTGAAGATGCCCAGAAGTGGGTTGCTCCACAGGCTGTAGGAACGCGACCAATGATCGCGGCCTGGCTGATACCATCAGCTGGTCTGACGGTTTGAGATCCGGAAGGAACTCAAACACAAAGTCAGGAGCTGCCCCCAAGTTGGAAGACACATAGCCAGTGTAGGCACACCAGGGGGATCAGAAGGCAGCCTGTTTCCAATCCCGTGAGGAGGCACCACAGGGGGTGCCTGGAAACCACTAGTAGCCTCACTGGAGGCAACGAGAAGGCTCTTGGAAAGAACCTGAGTGAGCAAGGAGAGGGCCTCCCTGAGCTCACAGCCCATGTCAGCTGGTTTGACATAGGAATGAACCGGCAAAGTACCTTCACTCCTGACCCTTTTAACCAGTGAAGGGTCACGACCCTCTAGTACACCTGACGCAGGGCAACGGGTGGCAGCCGGAACATCTGAATGCAGATGCTTATAGGGATATGAAATACCCCGAGGATCTGAAGTGCGGGATCTCAGGTGAGTCGCCGTGGACCTCGGAGGGACACTAGGTCCAGGCTGCACAAAAAGTGTTGGTCCCACAAAACTGGCCGTAGGACCAGAGTGCGTGAACAGAAACGCAACAGAGTCCACAGTGAACCCCCACTGAACATCCGAATCCATTGAAAAAGCTGCTGGGCTTGATGGCTGAGAGACCACAGCAGAGGGTTCGGCCGGCAACCCCTTCCGACTTCGCAGAGTTGAAGTCAGGGAAGGCTGAGGCCGATATCCCACGTCCACACTACCAGCCATCTCTGCAGACCCCTGCAGGGATAAGCCGAGGCCGGCTGAAACGGTAACCGATGATATTACAGACAGAACAGCAGTAGCAGCAGATACGTCGGGAGCTGTTGAAACCGGTGGAAAGAGCAACCAAGCTCAGCTCCAAAGGATGAGTCCCAACCCTAGTGAAAGCCTCAGATGTCGACTGGAGAGGTACAACAGTCCCGGAACCAGGCATCTCTTCAACGAACAACTAAACAGCTCCCGCAGTATCCACCACAGGAAAAGACTGCACATCCCCCAAGGAGGGGGTATAACTCTCACCAGACGTGGCCGTGTCGGGAGGCCCCGAACGACAGCGTTCCCCTTTCCCGCGGGTGCCGGGGGAACGGCCACGAGAACGCACCACATGGTTCACAGAAGCTCAAAAAGTGGATGACCAAGACCCACAGAGCCAAAAGGGTCGATCTGAAGAACACCCATTAAAAGTGGAACAAGAAGCACATGCAAAAGGCATTGCCCATAAGGAACAGTCCTGGGCATAACAGAGGTGAGAGCAGTAGAAGAAAATAGGCCAATTAAATTGTCAGATGTGCACCCATAAGCGCAATTAGTAGAAAGCTGTTTTTATCTCAGGACCAATTTTGTGGACAGGTAAAATCCATGTGAGGGCATTTTGTCAGCACACCCTCTTTGTTATCTTAAGCGGATTAATATTTTTTGAGTTATCGCATGCCGAAGAAATGGATTGGAGGAGTTCTCAATTTGAAGGATAAAGGGTTAATATCACAGGATCAAACTATCAGATTTACACCAAAAACTATACAGCTTGGCACATCAGTAACCTGAACACATATATAAAGTAATCGGATTGATATTTTTTGAGTTATCTCATGGCAAAGGGACTGGAGGAATTCTCAATTTGAAGGATAAAGGATTATCTGATTTACACCAAAAACTACATAGCTCGGAACATCAGTAACCTAAAGATATATATAAAGTAACATGACAATCCAAGCAATATTTTTCAAAAAGTGATTGGAGGAATTTTCAATTTGAAGGATAAAGGGTTAATATCTCAGGATCAAATTATCAGATTTACACCAAAAACTATACAGCGCGACACATCAGTAACCTGAAGATATATATAAAACTGTCATGGTCATGATTAGCCATTGTGCATAAATATGTAACCTTAAACACCAATAAATAAATATAATAAATATATATAAAGTAACATGACAATTCAGGGTTTCCACTAGACCGGCTGCGGGTCCGTCGACCGGACCCATTCCCCCCACCGATCATACTATGATCAGTCAGAAAAGTTGGTGATTAAAATGTTGAGTACAATGCTGTATTGTAACGACACTCTGGATTCAAATCAGAACTTTCATACAGAAGTTCTGTACAAAAAACTGATTGCACTAATTTTGGTACAAAATGGCCGCTGGCAGCCATCTTGAAGTTTGGACCGCACCCAAAAACACTTGTTCTTGGCCAAGGTGATAACAAAGGTACCCAAGAACTTTCGTGAAGATCGGTTCATAAATACAGCCTCCAGCCCTAGCCATATTGACATGTGCACTTACAGTGTATAAGTAGTACTGAATAAATCAAAGTTCATATAATTTGCATAATTTCTGCACGAGAAAAAAACCTGTATTATATGTGATGTATTCCATGTTACTAAACATTCATACAAAAATTTATTCAAATCAGAGCTTTCATACAGAAGTTCTGTACAAAACACTGATTGCACTAATTTTGTAGCACTGAATAAATCAAAGTTCATCTAATTTGCATAATTTTTGCACGAGAAAAACCCCGTATTATATGTGATGTATTCCATGTTACTAAACATTCATACAAAAATTTATTCATATCAGAACTTTCATACAGAAGTTCTGTACAAAGAACTGATTGCACTCACTAAAGTACAAAATGGCTGCTGGTGGCCAACTTGAATTTCGGACCGCACACAAAACCACTCGTTCTCGTCCCACGGTGATAACAAAGGTACCCATGAAGTTTCGTAAAGATCGGTTAATTAATACGGCCTCTAGCCCGAGCCGTATTAGCATTTGCAGTTACAGTGCTGAAAGTAACATTAAATAGATCAAAGTTAGTCTAATTGGCATAATTTATGCACGAGAAAAAAAACCTGTATTATATGTGATGTATCCCATGGTACTAAACATTCACACAAAAAATTATTAAAATCAGCACTTTCATATGGAAGTTCTGCGCAAAAATCTGATTGCACATTTTGTACAAAATGGCTTCAAGCGGCCATCTTGAATTTCAGACCGGACCCAAAAACATTTGTTCACGTCCCACGGTAATAACAAAGGTACCCAAGAAGTTTTGTAAAGATCGGTTCATAAATACAGCCTCTAGCCCGAGCCGTGTGTACGGCATGACAGACGGACAGATGGACAGACGGACGGCGGGCCATGACAATACCTAAAATTTGGCTTCGCCAAAGTTGAGCTAAAAATGAAAATATCTGAATAGAAAATAGGAGGTGCACATCTTCAATGTATGTAAAAGAACGTCCTTAGTAAAATCGGAGTCTGGCATGCCTGATTAGGCATGAACCCTTTACTTCAAGTGGAGTTTTTAAACGCCTTTGGCTCCCCAACAGGCATTTGTGCAACAGAACTGACTGGAACCATTTTAAAGCACTGGGGATGAGGTCCATAAAGGTCATCAAGCGTCCAGCTCTGTCGATCAGCATCAAAGATGATGTTAGGAGTGGTGTATGGCACGACAACATTGGAATCACAGGTCATGGAGGATAGTCCATTGATCAGACGAGCGTAGGTTCCTGCTTCACATCACAGATAGTGCTCAAACGACTATGGAATTTCAAAGTCAACTAGTCGACACCCCAAAGTCGAGTCGACGTCGACTAATCGGCAAGCCACATTAACTTCGGAATTTGCGCTTGTAACCAGGCAACAACACTGCGTTACACAAGAAAAAGACTCTTTTTTTAGTTCCTAACAGGCTACTCCCTGCTTCGTTACAAGGACAAACCATGAGCTATGCGTCGTGGTAAAACAAACGTGTCAAACACATAAACCTCTCTATTTTAGTGTACAGCTGTTTGGTCCACAGAAAAAGTAGTCGGTACTCGGCGCCGCAATAGTACAGAAAATGGAACCGAGTAATTTTGGAAAAGACCAAAAATGTCGGTTCCGGTACATCCGGGTTACCACATAAACAAAAGGGAGAAAAAAAGAACGTCGATACAGAATCCAGCGCAGTGAGAAAGTACTTTATTAGGGAGAATAGAACGGATAAACATTCAACTTGCAAAGTATGCAACAAGAAAACTGCATCGATGTATGGCAACACCTCAAATCTGCTCCCCCCCCCCCCCCCACCCCAACTTCAATGATCCATAAAGAATTAAACAACTCGGACATGGCAAAATGAATAACGCAATTGAAAAGCATTAGCCTCTTTCAAACAAAACTTAAATAGTAGATTAAATTTCCAGTTGTATTACGAGAAACATTCAACGATTTATATTTTATGTTGGCGCATCAGCACTGGAAGAGTCAAACCAAGACACTGAGACACTGCGTGGGAGTCAGGGAGTGAGACACAACACATGCTGCAGACAAACTGTTTATAAAGTTCTTTGAAGATCATCAAGTTTCCGGTCGGTTGTTACATTGTCGCATCCACTATCTGAGGCCAGTGATCGGCAGCACGTTTTTTTCCAAGCATTTTGTAATCCTATTTCAACGGAGATGTGAATTTATTGATCTTTCTACTGATTTTGTTGGCTTGCAAGTCCTTCCACTGTGTTTTGACTAGTCGACGACAAAAACCAAAGTCGACTATAGGCGAAAAAAACGTTGACGTCGACTAGTCAACTAATCGTTTGAGCACGAGTCACAGATGGTCGCATGAGAGTGTGGAGGCATAGAAATACTGCTTACATGCCCAGGAACATCAGACCTACTGTTCCTTATGGTGGAGGATCAGTAATGATCTGGAGATGTCTCTCTCATGATTGTAAACTTGGCCTTCAATGAGCCCCGATTTGAATTCCTTAGAACACATCTGGGACTTTCTTGGGCATCATGTGCAAGCAAGGGATCCGCCTGTACAGAATTTGGCCGATTTGGAAGCTGCATTGAATGAGGAGTGGCAGCAGTTGCCTCTGGACCGTATCAGAAGGCTCACTGGTAGCATTAGGAGGGTTCAGGCTGTTCAGGCTGTCATCTGGGCACATGGTGGATACACCGTCTACTGATCACAAGTTACATTTTTTGTCAGTAATTACCGGCATTATTTCATCATGGACCCTTCCAGCACCATACTTGTCGAGAGAACATTTTCCCATCAAAAACATTAGTGACAGATATGTGTAATTAATGTCATCATTGTGTTGTCTTTCATTTGTCAATAGACCATTCTTTCCACAAACAATCACTTTTGGCCATCTGAAAGCAGGGACTGATATAAGCTTCATACACTGTAACCTTAAAATAGGTTACGGTGAGCCTAGCATACTGTAACCTGTAGGTTTCCGTAGTGTAGATATAAGGTAATTATTAAGGTAATCAGTTTCCACTCGTAACCTAATAATACGTCTTGAGTTTATAGAAACACGTAACCTCTCCCATAACCTAACCTATAGGTTACGGCTTATGTCGGACCCTGTGAAAGGTAGCATGAAAGTTATGACAGTTTCTATAACACCACTGCGAAAAAAATATGGGGTGCTTAATTAAGTTCCAGATGTATACTAAATATTAAGTACACAAGGCAGATAAAAGTAACTAAAGATTCCTGTGTGAAACATTAAAGGCTATTCAAGGCTTTTTTGCAACATATTTCAGCATTTTTCAAGGCCATACAATAGACAAATTCAAGGATTTTCAAGGTCCTGCCTTCAGTATTTCCATGACCTCTGGTTATTACCTTGTAGAGAAATGGGAGGAGGGGGTAATGACTGGAGATCCCAATGAGGACTACATGTATGCCTTCACAAACTCAGGCATATAAAACTATATAGTTATGATTACGTGCTTCTTCAACATTTTTATATCATGAATATTCAAGACTTTTCAAGGCCTCCTGACACATTTTCCAGGATTTCAAGGCCCTGAATGACCCTTAGTCAAATTCAAGGCCATTCCTTAAATCCGCAACCCCACAGGAAACCTGCTTTGTTAAAAAGAGTGATTCAAAATTGAAGATTCTTGAGTGTTTACAAGAAGCTGAAATGAAATAGTGATAAATTATCTGCAAGGGACATAACTCCAGTAATTATGTATGGATAACAATGAAAACAGAACTTCTGTCAAGAATGTTTCAAAGTATATCAACATATCAAGATTCAAATAAATCATTTAAGAAGTGTACGAATGGCAGTGTTCACTAGGGTATGCACAACCTGATGAAGTGAAATGCGAAAGTGAACCACCAAGGGTTATAACTCCAGTAATTACATTTGGAAGAATTAAACTTCAAGAACTCATTAAAGTTTATCAGCATGAAAAGTTTCAAGATCATTAATTGCAAAGTGAAGGAATCACAGTGTTCACAACCAGATGAAGGGAAATAATGATAAACTGAATTAACAATTTATTTATTTATTTATTGTTGTTTAAGGTCACATATTTATGCACAGTGGCTAATCATGACCGCGACAGTTTTACGGGTGGAGGAAGCCAGAGGACCCAGAGAGAACCACCGAGCAAAGACGAGCAGCTGCCAGCTCCCCAACATCGTAACTCTGCACTGCAGCACAGGCAGGGTTAGATTGGTTGAAGACATGAGTACCATCGACGTGCAGTACGTCTTAGTACACGGCATCATTGTGCCCCCACGCGGGCAATGGAGATGAAGTGTCTTGCCCAAGGACACAACGTGGTTGCCGCAGGTGGGATTCGAACCGAGGACCTCTTGGCGTGCAGCCTGCACCTCTACCTACTGAGCCAACGCACTCCCACTGAATTAACATGGAACATAACTCCATAAATATGTAAAGATAATGATGAAAGTCTTCAAGAACTTACTGAAATATATCACCATGTGAAGTGTTAAAAATGGATTGAAAATTGAAGGAACCACAGTGTTCACAAGATCAAAAGAAACAATGATAAATTGAAATGCCAAGGGGCATAACTCCCTGTAATTACACCTGAAAAATGATGAAAATCGAACTTCATCAAGAACTTACCAAATTATATCAATAGATGAAGTTTCAAATGAATCAGTTTATAAATTTAGAAATAGCAGTTTTCACAAAGATATTCACAGCCTGATGAATTGAGTTAACTGTTAAGCGGCATAACTCCAGCAATTATGCATGGATAATTGTGAAATTCAAATTTCCTTTAGAACTTACTAAAGTATATCACTATTCGAAGTGTAACAAAATCTGATTGAAAATTGAAATAATCAGTGTAACAAGAAGCTGAAATGAAACAATGGTAAATTTGACTTACAAGGGACTAAACTCCAGTAATTAAAAACAGATAATGGTGAAAGTGGAACTTCATGAAGAACATTCCAGAGTATATCTACATATATTTCAAATGAATCAGTTGGTTAAAAAAAATGAAGGAATGGCAGTGTTCACAAAAATATCGGATGCACAGAACCACAGACACACAGACTGATAGATGAGGCCATTTTTAAGATCCTGCTGTCTTGCAATGGGAACAATAATCTATTACAGTTTCCATGTTTGATGCCTGGAAAGTGGACAATCATTAAAAATTTGTGCAATGGGGTTTCCACTAGAGCAACAGAAAAATGAAAGTGTCAATGACACTGTTGCTTAATTTGACTGTGTGTTGTGTTTGATGAAAAGGATAATGTTCAATATTTATGAAAGGATTATGAAATATGACAAGACTTTTGATAGCTGAGAATATGTTAATTTCTGTTCCCTGTATGCTATGTTTTCAATAAAAACAAGAGCGCACGTATCGTTGAAGCAATACAATGTCCCCTACCGAACTAATGAGCATTAATAATTATACAAATGTTCTAACCTAGATATGATCAGCATGAATTCCGTTGAAACGTTTCCAAAAAAGTACGGAAAACTGATATTTTAGTGCTTTTCCATATTTCCAAGGGCCATAACTCACACAAGAGTAATGCAATCGGCATGAAACTCAAAACTTGTTCTGTAAGTCATCACTCTATAGTAGGTTACCAAGAATAAAATCATTCGGTTGAAGCATTTCCAAAAAAGTCAGGAAAACTAAAGTATGACTGACAGACTGACTGACAGACTGATGGATGGACAGAGTGCAAATAAAACTTGATCTGTAAGTCATTGTTCTATAGTAGGTTACCAAAAATGAAATCATTCCATTGAAGCGTTTCAAAAAAAAGTCTGGAAAACTGATATTTTGGTGCTTTTCCATATTTCCAAGGGCCATAACTCACACAAGAATAAGGCAATCAGCATGAAACTCAAAAACTTGATCTGTAAGTCATTGTTCTATAGTAGGTTACCAAAAATGAAATCATTCTGTTGAAGTGTTTCCAAAAAAAGTCTGGGAAACTGATATTTTGGCGCTTTTCCATATTTCCAAGCGCCATAACTCACACAAGAATAATGCAATCAGCATGAAACTCAAACTTGATCTGTAAGTCATCGTTCTATAGTAGGTTACCAAGAATGAAATCATTCGGTTGAAGCATTTCCAAAAAAGGTCCGGAAAACTAAAGAATGACTGACAGATTGACTGACAGACTGACGGATGGATGGACAGAGTGTAAATGAAACTTGATCTGTAAGTCATCGTTCTATAGTAGGTTGCCAAAAAATGAAATCATTCCGTTGAAGCGTTTCCATAAAAAGTCCGGAAAACTGATATTTTGGCGCTTTTCCATATTTCCAAGGGCCATAACTCACACAAGAATAATGCAATCAGCATGAACCTCAAACTTGATCTGTAAGCCATCATTCTATAGTAGTTTACCAAAAATGAAATCATTCCGTTGAAGCGTTTCCAAAAAAACTCTGGAAAACTGATATTTTGGCGCTTTTCCTTATTTCCAAGAGCCATAACTCACACAAGAATATGGCAATCAGCATGAAACTCAAAAATGATCTGCAAGTCATCGTTCTATAGTAGGTTACCAAAAATAAAATCATTCCATTGAAGCGTTTCCAAAAAAAACTCCGGAAAACTAAAGTGTGACTGACAGACTTGCAGACGGATAGACTGACAGACTGATAGACTAATGGATGGACAGAGTGCAAACCTATAGTCCCCTCAGGCGATGCCAGTAGGGGACTAATAATTTGAGGTGTAGACTGTACTAAAGAATTGCAGGGTGGGTTAATGTGGCCCTCACAGTTAATGTATGTCAACCAAGTTACCAAGTGACAGAGAATTTACATATATTCCAAATCGAGTCATCCTATCAAGTTACATTGAAATCCCTTCATAAATACGGCCTGTAGACTGTGCTAAAGGTTTTTGGACTTTGGGCCTGTGTAGCCATCACAGTTGACCCATCACAACCAAAAGGGGATGTCCTCATCTGGACATTATACTGAGTCATCCTACAAAGTTACAATAAAATACCTTCATAAATACGATCTGCAGTCTGTGCTAAAGGTTTTCTGCTTTTGGGATTGGGCAGACGTCACAGCTGAACAATCACAACCAAAAGGGGACGTTCTCATCTAGACATTATCTGGAGTCATCCTACCAAGTTGCAATGAAATTCCTTCATAAATACGACCTGTACACTGAAGGTTTTCGGGGACCCATGTAGCCGTCAGTTGATCGATCGTGGACATTCTAAGAGAAGAAATTATATGGAGTCATCCTACTAAGTTACAATGAAATCCCTCCATAAATACAACTAGACTGTGCTAAAGGTTTTCAGGTTTTGGGCTCAGACAGCCCTCACAGTTAATAGATCACGACCAAATGGGGAAGTTCTCACTATGACATCATACCAAGTTACAATGAAATCCCTCCATATTACAGACGACCTGTAGATTGAGCTAAAAGTTTTTTGGTTTCAGACTTGGGTAGCCGTCACAGTTGACAGATCATGACCAAAAGGGGACGTTCTCATTTAGACATTATACAGAGTCAGCCTACCAAGTTACAATGAAATCCCTTCATGAATACGACCTGTAGACTGTGCTAAAGGTTTTGGGGCTCGGGCAGCCATCACGGTTGACCGATCACGACCAAAAAAAAAGGACATTTTCATTTATTCATGACCTAAAACCTGCATATGAAATTTCGTGATGATCGGACAAGAACTAAGGACTGTAGCCTGTGCTGAAGGAAAATATGAACAGACTCACAGACCAACAGACTCACAGACTTCCGTGAGCGTGATGGCAATAGCTTATCTTGACTTTGACAAGTTAAGCTAAAGTGGTTCTTCAAGTGAGCATAAAACATTCACCTGGATCATGTCATCTATAGATAGGTGAGTGAAAGGGTTTGAGTGAGGGAGAGTAAGAGCTTATTGTTAATTTGTAAAACCTGGCTGAAAGGTTTCTATCTTCTTGAATTCTCAGAATCAAGTGTATGCAAATAATAATTACTATATTTAGTTTTCCATATCAAACATTCAAATGTTGTGGGGGGGGTTTACACACACCAAGCCTAAATATACAATACTGTGATCACAAAAGTGGTCTCTCATTACCAGATCACAATTCGATCACGATTCAATCACGATGCACTTACGGCAGAGAGTAAAAATTTCATTTAAAAAATGATCTGAAATCAAGAAATATAAACTACAATTGATCTCAGATTCAAGGTTCTCGCATTTATTTTTTGACTGGCAAGTTTCTGCAGTGTTGCGAGGAAGAAAGTGGATTGATAATTCCAAACGGATCATGACCCAGTTGCAATCTGGTGGGATCTCTCCATCTGCATTTGAAATCACAGTACTGTAACCCAACAGCGTTGCTTTAAACAAGCTTGAATCTCATCAAGACAAAGAGAGTATTTGAGCCAGTTGTTCATAAATAGAAACTTTTTAAGTGTCCCATAAGTACAACAATGTGCAATTTGCAAAGCTGTAGCATTGCAGATGGTGGTGCCTTGTTGCACTCAAGGGACATATATCAGGCCTGGAAATAACTTGCGAATGACCATTTAGGTTATGTGTGGGTTATGTAAATTGTAAAATATGTGAACAAACTACAGGTTACGGCAGGTTGCGACAGGTTACGACAAAGTAATACAACATAAGTTAATAAAATTACCAGCTTAACCCTTTACCTAACAAATTGGCAGCATCCGCCTGCATAATTTACAAATTAAGTAGTTTAAAAAAATATATATTGCCAACAATTTCAACGAAACCATATCATGTGACCCCTCACCGAGCTCATTCCAATAAAGGTTCACGATATGGTTTCGTCAAAATTTTTTTTAAAAATTTGAAATAAATATTAAAATAATAAATTTTGATATCGTCTGCGTTGGCTAAAGGGTTAAAAGAACTGCTGCCAAAATAAATAGCAACAACTAACGTGATGTCGCACCAGCGAGATTGCACTTCGTTGTTGATATTTATACAGGCAGGAATCCCATCAAGATGTAAAAAAAAAACATGACCCTCTTAGTAAAAACAGAGAAGGCAGAGAAGGCCCACAACACCCTTTTCCTATGGGTTACAAGCATGATATATGGCGTAACCTGCCAACAGCATATGATATATTTATTATGTTCACACACTTTTCAAGTATATTAAGGGCAATAAGTTTGGTAAAAACAGTTTTTCCATCTTTAGTATACTTGGCTATCAGGGATAGCTAAGAAAAAACATGCCCTAAAACTCTCAAACTTTTTGGAAAAATTAACCCTTAGGGTTTAGAAGATATTGGGTAGGTGGATGGATAGATGAATGGATGCATAAAATGTGAGCAAATCTGGCCTCTCTGATTCAGAAAGATATAATACATAGTATGTACACGTACTTGTAATTGTATCAAAACTATTGCAAATTGTTCTTGATGTTTTTCTGACAAACCTTCTTCAAGAATAGGCACTCTCTCACCTGTAAGAGATTTATTAAGAGCTGCATGTATAAATGTATATGTGTATGTCTTAAAGCTGCATCATACAACTGTGAATTGCTAGGGGATACACAAAGTTTCTATACTTGATTTCTCACAGAAAGTAAAGCAACACATGCAGCATGAATATTTTTTGCTGATGAAATGCTATACATGTAACATCCAACCACAAGCTTGATAAAAAAAATGAATGAGCAGTGACATTCTAGGTCATGGCCAATCACAGCCTTGGAATTAAAAAGTTTTAAATGTTTCAAATGTTTACTTAAACAAGAGGCCCCATGTGACATTGACAACTATCAACCAAGGGTCTTGATTTGAAGAAACTTGCATCTGCCCCATTAAGAAAACCATATACCAAATATCAAAACATTCTGACCAGTGGATCTGAAAAAGAAAATTTTTAAAAATATTCCTCATACTGAACTAAGTTATAATTTGGGCTCCCATAGGGAGCCCAAATATGAACCCAGGGACTTGCCTTTGACAAATTTGAATCTCACCTCCCTAATGATACAATATACCAAGTACCAAACGATTCTTACTGGTGGATGTGAAGAAGAAGATTTTAAAGAATGTTCCTCATATTGAACTAAGTTACAATTTGGTCTCCCACAGGGAGCCCAAATATGGACTCAGAGACTTGGCTTGCACAAACTTGCATCCCCCCCCCCCCCCCCCCCCCCCCTAAGGATGCTGTATACAAAATATCAAAACATTCTGACTGCTGGATCTGAACAAGATGATTTTTAAAGAAAATTCCTCATATTGAACTAAGTTATAATTCGGGCTCTCTCAGGGAGCCCAAATATGAACCCAGAGACTTGGCTTGAACAAACATGAATCTCACCCCCCTAAGGATGTTGCATACCAAATATCAAAAGATTCTAACTGGTGGATGTGAAGAAGATTTTTAAAGAGTGTTCCTCATATTGAATTAAGTTACTGTCACGGTCATGGTTAGCCATTGTGCAGAAATATGTGACCTTACACACCAATAAATAAATAAATAAATAAATAGTTACAATTCGGTCTCCCACAGGGAGCCCAAATATGGACTCAGAGACTTGGCTTGAACAAACTTGAATCACACCTCCCTAAGGATGCTGTATTCCAAATATCAAAACATTCCCACTGCTGGATCTGGACAGGAAAATTTTTAGCTGAGACGAGCAGCTCTATATGTGGCAATGTGTCTGTCTGTCTGTCTGTCTGTCTGTCTGTCTGTCTGTCTGTCTCACTCTCTGTCTGTCTGTCTGTCTGTCTGTCTGTCTGTCTGTCTGTCTGTCTGTCTGTCTGTTACCAACAAATTTAAAAAACACCATAACTCCTAAAATACTTGATGGAATGACACCATAGTTGGTATGCAAGTGTATCTTCATGATGTCTACACCCTCTCAATAGTGCATGTCATCCGGATAATTTCTGTCACATCTATGGACTTGTCACCAACGAGTTTTTTTGTCACCAACGAGTTTTAAAAAATCATTGGAGCAGCACGAACCGTCGCAGCTTCGGCACTGTGACAGTGTGCTCTAGTTAAAGAATATTCCTCATGCTGCACTAATTTAAACATTTGGGCTCCCATAGAGAGCCCAAATATGGACCCAGGGATTTGATTTCAACAAACATGTGAAAAAATCTTCCAAAGATGTTATATGTGAAATTTGAAAGCTTTTGGAGCAGTGATTTGGGAGCAGAAGAGTCATAAATGTTTTCCCCATTACCCACAAGTGTTAAAAAATGCTGACTCAGCCTTTTTTCAAAAACCCTGAAAAAGTGCCCTATGATAAAAGTGATAGCAATTTTTTGGGACCATTCCATTCTGTTGATCCTAAGGTTCCGCTCTACAGTTTCGCACTATTGCACAGGGGTGAAATTCTAAACATATGGCGTATGTTGAAACTACGGCCATGTAAAATAGAGATATATTTTTAGTATCAGATATATGATTACATTAGGCTTTTTGTTGGACAAAAGAATTTGAAGTTTTGGTCCCAAAGTTGGAGTCTGATACATAGGGGTAAATTACCAGATGAATTATGGGAAACAGTGGTGTTGAAAAATTGGCTATTTTTTAAAATGCAATTTTTACACGGGTTTGTTACCAATGAAAGGGTCAATGACACTGTAGCTTAACTTGTCTGTGTGTTGTGTTTGATGAAAAGGATAATGTTCAATGTTTATGAAAGGATCAAGAAATAAGACAAGAACTGTGATAATTGGGAATATGTTAATTTCTGTTCCCTGTATGGTATGTTTTTAATAAAAATAATATGAGGTGTAGACTGTACTAAAGAACTGATGGGTTGTTTTAATGTGACCTTCACAGTTAATGTATGTGGCCCTCACAGTTAATGTATGTCAACAAAAGTTACCAAGTTACAGTGAAATTATTCCAAAACGAGTCATCCTATCAAGTTCCAATGAAATCCCTTCATAAATATGGCATGTAGACTGTGCTAAAGGTTTTTGAGCTTCAGGCCTGTGTTGCCATCAAGGTTGACTGATTGCAACTAAAATGGGACATCATCATCTCGACATTATACTGAGTCATTCTACCAAGTTACAATGAAATCCCTTCACAAATACGACCTGTAGTCTGCACTAACGTTTTTCGGGTTTTGGGCTCGGGAAGCCATCATGGTTAAAGGATCGCTACCAGAAGGAGACGTTGTCATCTGAGCATCATCTGTAGTGATCCTACAAAGTTACAATAAAATCCCTTCATAAATATGACCAGTAGACTGTGCTCAAGGTTTTCGGGCTTCGGGCCTCTGAAGCCATCACAGTTGACCAATCACGACCAAAAGGGGACGTCATCATCTAGGCATTATATGGAGTCAACCTAACAAGTTACAATGAAATCCTTACATAAATTTGACTGATAGACTATGCTAAAGGTTTTGGGGTTTTGGGCTCGGGCAGCCATAAAGGCTGAATGATTGCGACCAAAGGGGGGCGGTCTCATCTAGACATTATTTGGAGTCATCCTACCAAGCTACAATGAAATCCCTTCATAAATATGACCTGTAGACTGTGTTAAAGGTTTTCGGGCTTCGGGCCCCTGTAGCCGTCACAGTTGCCCAATCATGTCTAAAAGGGGACGTTCTCATCTAGACATTATATGAAGTCACCCTACCAAGTTACAATGAAATCCCCTCATAAATATGGCCTGTAGACTGTGCTAAAGGGTTTCGGGCTTCAGGCTCGGGCAGCCATCATGGTTGAATGATCGCAACCAAAAGGGGAATTCTCATCTGGGCATCATCTGGAGTGATCCTATGTGGTTACAATTAAATCCCTTCATAAATATGACCTGCAGACTGTGCTCAAGGTTTTCAGGCTTTGGGCACCTGTAGCCGTCACAGTTGACCAATCACGACAAAAAGGGGATGTCATCATCTAGGCATTATATGGAGTCAACCTAACAAGTTACAATGAAATCCTTCCATAAATATGACCTATAGACTATGCTAAAGGTTTTGGGGCTCGGACAGCCATCAAGGTTGAATGATCGCGACCAAAAGGGGACGTTCTCATCAAGAGATTATTTGGAGTCATCCTACCAAGTTACAATGAAATCCCTTCATAAATATGACCTGTAGACTGTGCTAAAGGTTTTCGGGCTTTGGGCCCCTGTAGCCATCACAGTTGCACAATCACGTCCAAAAGGGGACGTTCTCATCTAGACATTATATGAAGTCAACCTACCAAGTTACAATGAAATCCCTCCATAAATATGACCTGTAGACTGTGCTAATTTACTAAAGGTTTTTGGGTTTTGGGCTCGGGCAGTCATCACAGTTGACAGATCATGACCAAATGGGGAAGGTATCATCTAGACATCATCCAGAGTCATCCTACCAAGCTACAATGAAATCCCTCCATATTAAATATGACCTGCAGACTGTGTTAAAAGTTTTTGGGTTTCGGGCAGCCATCATAGTTGACAGATCATGGCCAAAAGGGGACGTTCTCATCTAGGCATTATACAGAGGCATCCTACGAAGTTATAATGAAATCCCTTCATAAATATGACCTGTATAGACTGTGCTAATGGTTTTCGGGTTTTGGGCTCGGGCAGCCATACAGGTTGACTGATCGCAACCAAAAGGGGGCGTTCTCATCTAGACATGACCCCAAACCTGCATATGAAATTTCGTGACGATCAGACAAGAACTACAGGGTGTAGCCTGTACTAAAGGAAAATGTGAATAGACTCAGATTCACAGACTAACAGACTTCCGCACGTGTGATGGCAATAGCTTATCTTGACTTTGTCAAATTAAGCTAAAAATGGAATCACTACATCCATTGGTTCATGAGATTTTTTTAAATTTGTGGGATTTTTCCACCATCCGCTCCCCATCGGGGGCAGCACATTGGTTTGAACAAAAACGCGATGCCCATTCAGGCCCAGATGTCATTCACACAAACTTTCACTTGAATTGGCCCAGTTGTTTAGGAGAAGACTCAAACACAACTTCACGTGGGACGACAGACACAAGACAAAAAGTGATGACAATACCTCACCCTGACTTTCAGTCAGGTGAGATAATAAAACAGTTTGGTGTCAGAATGTTGGGAGATTAGGAGGGATGGTGAGAGATTGATGGCGATGTTCACTTGTATTGTGAAAAATACAGAAGCACCTTTTATTTGATCACCTAGGATGCTCACACCACATCTAGTATGTTCTCAGATCAGTGGAATAACATGTTTGGAATAAACATCGGAAGCCATTTTTAGGTCACTAATATGCTGGTAGTTTTATGCATTGTCTGCTATCGACCGAATCACCTGGAGGCAATACACACAGGGGCTTTGAACCACTCCTTATATAGTGAAGTATAATTCTACACAATTGGGAAATGAAGACAGGTTCATCCATGTTCAAACGAATGGCAGCCTAGTCGTAAGATGATGTCTGATCTCTGTCTGGGCAGTGGAGGCATAGTGTCCGCTCTCGTCTGCACTCGTATTTGAAAACAAGAATTTAAACATTAATATTAGTCATGAAATTGAAAAGAATGTATGTTGATCAACTATTTTTAAATTAAAAATAATTAAAATAAAAACTGAAATACTAGAATCATTATTTAAAACAGAGACCTCCCTAGGGCAAAGTGATGTGTGCCATCACTGTGGCCCCTGCATCTGAAATGGTTTGCAATTCGAACAGTATATAGTATAGTAAAACCTTCCTTGAGAAACCAACTGTCTTGAGAGACCAGTGAAACAATGTACGGAATAGCTGTTTTGGGGTTTCGGGGTCCAGGATATTTATATCATTATTATATAAAAAATATTTATAATGAAAAGTCTTGCTTTCCAGTCAAATTTCCAACAACAGTAGTGTGTAAGATGGATGAGGAACTATAACCGCAGCTAATATGTGAAATTTCCAAGTTCAAGTGCAATCACTCTTCGATAAACGAAAGGAGCTGAATGAAATTAAAACTAGATGTGGAGGTACCCATCAAAAAGCCAAAAACAAAAAATTATTTCAATATTTCCATCCATAGCTGAAAAAAGTGTGGAAAACCTGTTATAATTATCAATTTCCAAGTTCAAAGGCAATAACTCTGTAACAGCACGAAAAACTGATTGAAGGGAGCAAAAACAAAACTTTATCTCTAATTTGCTACAGGGAAGGTACATACTGAAAATCATTAATGTATCACTTACGTTAGTGAAGAAAAGTGCAGAAAGTCTGTTGTAACTTTCTAAGTTCAAGGTCAATAACTGTGATAAACCATATGAGTGGAATGGAATTGAATCTTGATCTGTAACTACCCATCTAGAAGCTACACACAAAAAACTCATTTAAATATTTCCATCCATAGCTGAAAAAAGTGCAGAAAACCTGTTTTAACTGTTGAATTCCTAACTTCAAGGGCAATAACTCTGTAATAAATCAACTGAGTGAAATGGAATTGAAACATGATCTGTAAGCACATACCAGGAAGCTACATAGCTATATACAAAACTCATTTCAATATTTCAATCGATAGCTGAAAAAAGTGTGAAAAGCCTGTTTTAACTGTTGAATTCCTGTAATAAACCAACTGCGCAAAATGGAAATGAAACTAGATCTGTAAGTACCCACCAGGAAGCTACATACAAAAAATGATTTCAATATTTCTATCGATAGCTGAAAAAAGTGTGGAAAACATGGGACGGATGGACAAATGAATGAACGATGGACAGACTGATCACTAACTGGCACCCACTGTAGACAGCAGAGCCCAAATAAACACATCACTGCAAATTGGTTCACTGGACACTGGAGGTGACTGACACAACACACCATCAAAATTAATACCTCACCTCTCACCAGCATTGTTTTGATATGACTAACTTCCTGCAACAGATTAACATCAGTGTGCAGGGTGAACAGGAATAAGCCAGTCACTATGATCACACAGGGGAAATGGAGAGATTTTTCAGAACTGCTGGATATCAATTTTTAGACCACTTAATGAATTTCTGAAGTTCAAATATGAATTTTAACACTAAAAAGAATGGGCAGAAACCAAATCTTAGTACCGGTACCCCCGTAAGAATTTTCCAAAAGTGGGGCATGCATATATTTCAATTATGGTATGACACAACACAGCAACATGAAATTAGAAGAAACTCAGTTGAGGTTCTAAATAAAGGTAAAAGTCACTGAAGTCATCAAGTGAACTTTTCAGAAATTTCAACATTCCAGAAAGTATATAGAGATAAAAATTTTGAATGTGGATCATGCTTATATCTCAAGAATGGTATCATATAAGGTCCTGGGACTACATGTAACATCAAATGAGAGCAATTTCAAACTGTGAGACAGTCACTGGAGTCACCCAGAGGTCACAGAGTGAATTTTTGGAAAAGCTGGAAATAGTACTTTAAAACTCCTCAATGTATTCCTCAACTTACCATATCAATTTCAACATCCCAAAAAGGGTGGAGACAAAAATCTAAAAAGTGGGCCAGTTGATCACACATATCTCAAGACTACTGGGACATAAAGACCTGGAACCAACACGAAATGAGTTGAAATGCATAGGAGATTCAAGATATAGCTCAAAATCACTGTGGTAACCTAGGGGTCAATGAGTGCAGTTTTTTCAGAAATGATGAAAATAGCCTTTTGGGCACATGTTTTGAGACTGCTTAATGCCTCCATGAAGTTCATAGAAATATTAATATATCAATACTCAAGAAAGTGGACAGAACCAAAGCCAAGAAAGGTGGGTCATACTTGTTGATTGATATAAAGCCTTGGAACCAACACCAATCAAGTCGTAACTCAGAGATTCGAAATATGGGTCAAGATCACACAATTGTTTACTACATGCTTGCACTACAATGGAAGTCCCAAACTTGGAAAATATACTCTCTATTTTGATCTTTCCCAAGGAATTTGGGAAAGAAAAGTGGTACAAAAGCACCAAGAAATGAAAGTGTCAATGACACTGTAGCTCAACATGTGTGAGACATGTACATGTATAGTATGTGACACAGCAATGACACACATCTAGGTAATGACCTGATAACAAAGGTACATGTAAAGTATTGTAACGGTCTGTACATAAATGCTGACCGTAGCCTGTAACAAATGTGTACTAGTAGGTAAAGTATTGTGAAGGTGGGCGATAGTTAGATGCTAAACTAGAAAAGAAAACTTGGAGTCCCAGAGTGGGTCTGACTGAACCCCAAAATATTTGTTCTCATAGCACAGTAATAACAAAGGCACCCAAAAACACTCGTTCCTGTCACAAGGCGATAACAAAGGTACCCCAAGAAATTTCGTGAAGATCAGTTCATAAATACAGACTCTAGCCCGAGCCATATTCACATGTGCATTTACTGTGTATAAGTAGCCCTGAACAAATCAAAGTTCATCTAATTTGCATAATTTCTGCACAAGAAAAAAACCTGTATTATATGTGATGTATTCTATGTTACTAAACATTCCTACAAAAATTTATTCAAATCAGAACTTTCATACAGAAGTTCTGTACAAAAAACTGATTGCACTAATTTTGGTATAAAAAGGTTGAATTTTGGACCACACCCAAAAACACTCGTTCTCGTCCCACGGTGATAACAAAGGTACCCAAAAAGTTTCGTAAAGATCAGTTCATAAATATGGCCTCTAGCCTGAGCCATATAGAAGTTGTGTACAAAAAACTGACTGGACCTAATTTCGGTACAAAATGGCCACTGGCAGCCATCTTGAATTTTGGACCGCACCCAGAAACACTCGTTCTCATCCCAAGGAGATAACAAAGGTACCCAAGAAGTTTTGTAAAGATCGGTTCATAAATACAGACTCTAGCCCGAGCCGTATTGACATGTGCACTTACTGTGTATAAGTAGCAGTGAATAAATGAAAGTTCATCTAATTTGCATAAGTTTTGCACGAAAAAAATCCCTGTATTATTTGTGATGTATTCCATGTTACTAAACATTCATACAGAAATTTATTCAAATCAGAACTTTCATACAAAAGTTCTGTACAAAAAAACTGATTGCACCAATTTTGGTACAAAATGGCCACCGGCAGCCATCTTGAATTTCAGACTGCACCCAAAAACACTCGTTCTCGTCCCAAGGTGATGATAAAGGTGCCCAAGAAGTTTCGTAAAGATCGGTTTTGCAGTTACAGTGCTGAAAGTAACATTAAAAAGATCAAAGTTTGTGTAATTGGCATAATTTATGCACGAGAAAAAAACCTGTATGATATGTGATGTATCCCGAGGTATTAAACATTCACACAGAAAATTATTCAAATCAGCGCTTTCATATGGAAGTTCTGCGCAAAAATCTGATGGCACCTAATTTTGTACAAAATGGCCGCCAGTGGCCATCTTGAATTTCAGACCAGACCCCAAAACACTCGTTCTCGTCCCACGGTGATAACAAGGGTACCAAAGAAGTTTTGTAAAGATCGATTCATAAATACGGCCTCTAGCCCAAGCCGTATTGGCATTTGCAATTGTGTGTAATTGGCATAATTTATGCACGAGGAAAAAACCTGTATTATATGTGATGTATCCCATGGTACTAAACATTCATACAAAAAAATTATTCAAATCGGAGCTTCCATATGGAAGTTCTGCGCAAAAATCTGATTGCACCTAATTTTGGTACAAAATGGCTGCCAGCGGCCGTCTTAAATTTCGGACCGGACCCAAAAACACTCGTTCTCGTCTCACGGTGATAACAAAGGTCCCCCAGAAGTTTCGTAAACATCGGTTCATAAATACGGCCTCTAGTCCGAGCCGTGTGTATAGCGCGACGGATGGACAGATGGACGACGGGCCATGGCAATACCTCAAATTTGGCTTCGTCAAAGTTGAGCTAAAAATAAGCCAAAACTGGGTCGAGTGCTACCAGCACACACCCAGTAGGGGACGTTCTTCTCCCAGTACAGATCAACGGCTTTCGGTAACAGTGCGCAGTCATAATTAATGAATCATTCTTTTGAATCTGCCAACATTGGAGCTACGTGATCAGTGGGGAGGAAGGATTTATTACCCAAATAAGAAGAAAGGAGGGCCTTCATGTCAACAATTGTGGTAGGTATAATAAGAAAGGAAATTTACTATAAACTTTAGATTTCTTATCAACCTACCCTACAATTGTTTACTACAGGGTGAATAGACAATAGGAAGAGGGAATCACATAACCAACCCCCACATAACCTGACTGCACAGGAACCGTGGACAGAAGAGTTACCAAGGCCTATCAAACCATAGCATCACAAACATTAGTAAAAGACAATGAGAGATGAGGCGAATGGCACCGCATGATGCACAGACAGAAAGGACAGTAAAACAGCACAGACCTGGAACTGAACTTGAAGCCTAATGGCTAGGGTAGACAACAGCCTGAGCAGAAGAAAGAGGGTCCAAAGAAAAAAGGTCCTCAGACTGCTCCTGCAACTGACGCAGAAAGAAGGTGGAGAAAGTAAAGCATTTCTCCAGTAGGCTGCCTGCATAACCGACAACTTGACAGAATTAGCATAAGCCTAGGAGGTAGACAAGGCCTGCACCTCATGGGCAAAAATATGATTGGTAATACAATCATCAGTCGCTAGACGACCATAAGCTGTGTGAATAGCAAGACAAATCCATCGAGAAATGGATTGAGGAGAGACCTTCCGTCGACCAGGACTAAGAGACAGAAAGAATCATTTCCTGCCCTTTCTAACTGTGTCTGGTAGAGATAAATGCAAGTCCACAAACCGGACAGAGCAAAGGGCGATTACCCTCAGCTGAAGGAAGAGCCCTGATACAGATAGGAGGTGGAGTGGTTTATGGTATCTGATTCTTGGCCAGAAAGGAGCAATCAGTGGTAAAAGGAACAGTTACACTGTTGGAGGAGCTCCTCAAAAAGGCCAGATCAACAGAGAGGGCGTGAAGCTCACTAACCCGTCCGGCAGAAGCAAAAGCCATCAAAAAGCTGTCTTGTATGTGCAAAAATGCATATCCACCTGGGATAAAGGTTCGAACGGCGCCCCCGTCTCCCTCCCCCCCCCCCCCAAGCAAAGCAGCACCCAAGAAAGATTCTATCGTGGGGGAAGCTGCAAAATCCTAGGCCTTTTCAAAGAAATGTGCCGAATAAGCTTGGAGAGGTATGGATTAGTGCCGATACGACCCTTTCCCACACACGGAAAGGTCTCCTAAAGCATGGACCTGTACCCTTTGATGGTAACAGGCTGGAGACCCCAGGAATCAAACAGTGATCAACACATCATCGACAGAAGACCTTCCATGTAGCCGCATTGGCTAAACCAGTGGAGTGCCGCCTTGAAGAAGAAATGCACTCCACTGCTCGTCTCGAAAAACCTCTACGGAGGAGATAGGACCTGACAAAAGATATGCATGAAGGAACAATGAAATCAGATCGACGTGAAACCTCCTCAGGTGACCTTGGCAAAGAAGGTCGTGATGTAGAGGGAGACGTGCTGGAACCACAAACAACAGAGAGCAGAGCTGATTGATCCACACCCGTTGAGGCAACAGGGGAGTGATCAGAATGATTCGACAACTGCAGGTTCTGATCTTGGCCAGAACCTGAGGCAGAATCGGACCCAGCGGGAAGGCATAGTTGACAGAGCGTCCATGGTGTAAACAATTGCGGTAGGTATACTAAGAAAGGAAATTTACTATAAAATTTAAATTTCTTATCAACCTACCTTACAATTGTTTACTACAGGCTGAATCCCAAACCAAAATGCAAGTGTGCGACTAGCTAGTCCCTAGCGAGTCACTAACTAGTCGCTAGAAAACAAGCGCGTCATGCGCTTATGACTAGCTTGCAGCAAGCAAGCAAGCACGCACAGATTTCTGAACACATTCAAGCGTGCGACAAGCGTGTGGCAAGCGCGCAAGCTCGCAACAAGTGCGCAAGCTCGTAACAAGTTCGCATCATGCGCGTCACAAGCACACAACTAGTTCGCAACAAGCGCGTCACAAAATTACAATATGTTATGTGCATGACCCAACAAACACTTAGCCATTTTGCTGTATAAATTCACCAGAGTGAATATAGTTAGAAATTTTCTAAGTCAGAAATTTAAAGATTTCATGGAAAAATATAAATAAATTCATTGCAACCTCAATTTTGTGACCAAATGGGTAATTTAACCATTCAAAATGCTCATAATTATAAAATACATCACATTAGACCATTAATATTTTATTCTTCTTCATTTTTTTTTTACATTGCCATGTCATACACAAACTTACATGTACAGTTCAAACTGACCTTTATTTATTTATTAGTGTTTAATGCTATTGTCAGCATCTGGGCTATATAATAACACAACATAATTTTAAAGTTAAGTTTTGCCATTCGTTCATGTTCATACTGCCCACTTACTGAAAAACTGACATCAAAGTGATTCGAAAGATTTAAAATAAAAATTTATCATAGAAATGCAGGACTATCCTGTAGTTATACTGTATTTTATGTATAAAATAACTCATAAGTGGCTTTGGAAACATAGCATTTCTACCAGATACTGTAAATGTATTCAAACATCCTTGAAATCTTTTATGGGGAGGTATCATTTAGTACTGGCTTCTACCTCATCTTTATGTAGTTTTCCCAGATTCCTTACGATTTCTGTCAGTTATCACTTAATGCCAGTTTTTCTAAACAATCGGATTGATGTTAACAGTTAATCAAGTTATGTTATACATAAAGATGACGTCTACAAGGGTATTGATTTTTTAATTGGATAATAAAATGATAATTTTTGATTTTAAACACATTGAGTCACTTTAAACATCAATATCAGATTTTTGAGTGTCTTAAGCCCGTACAAATGGGTTCAATCTGTGCAATAAAATACATGTAAGCAACATTAAAATCAAATGTAAACCTAGTTCATTCCCCATAATTATATATATCTTAGATAAAGAAATGAATCAAATTAGCATCTCTCATTGATTAGTATTAAACCATGAATCATGCAGTAAAGCTACTCTTCTTAACCTTCAATGACTGGAAATTAGATGTCACTACCCTTCATCTTAAATGGTACTATGTGGCAGCATTTTTATAATTATTTACATCTGAATAGCCCATGGGAACCCCAGGAAGTGAAGCAATGCTTATTTACTGTGATAAATAACTCTGTTTTACGGTTAAAACAGGACCCAGTCACCACTGCTGAGGATGGAAGTCCTCTAAAATGGGCAAACTGGGTCTAAATGATTGACTAACCTTGACTTAAGGTGAATGTAAAGAGAAACAATTGAGAGAAAATCGCCGTTTTCAAAATCTTTTTATTGATAGTTTATGATGCAGTTTTGGTGCAGTTGCATTCTATACCATAAATAAGATATGCAACATGATGAGGGGTCATAAGCTATACTCCGAAGCGATTTTTTTTTTTTTCACTTTTCTACAGGTGAAGGCTTAACTGGGTGTGCAACAGTTTCTGCACTTGATATATATATATATATAGGATAGCAGAGTGTACGTGTTTCAACTAACTGGATCAAGTGACTGCATACTATGACAAAACTGGATGTGCTACACTAAGATGGTATTAGCAGATGTATTAGCAGATGTATTAAGAGCCTGATCAGTTGTCCTAAATTCACACCTGACCACAGTCTGTACATATCTATCAGCTTAGCAATGATTTCTGGTCAAGTCTTGGCTGCATGTTAAGGCATCCAAGACTTGACTAGAAACCACTACCTGGGTAACTTGTCTGTTGTCAGAAGGACCTGATGATGAGATCATGTGAAGGGCACCTGTTCTGAGGTTGTAATAGTTGGGGAAAGGCTGTTAACCCTTTACCTAATGAATCGCTACATCCGCCCGCGTGATTCACAAATTAAGCTGTTGAAAAATTCAAAAGTTTCCAAAAAGTGTCAACAAAACCACATCATGCGACCCCCTCATTGGAACGGGCTCGTCGGGCCCGTTCCAATGAGGGGTCACATGATGTGGCTTTGTTAACATTTTTTTGAAAGTTTGAAAAATATAAATTAAAATAATAAATTTTAATATTGTCGGCGTTGGGTAAAGGGTTAAGGGTCAAGTGGGTTTATATTTATCCTTGTTGCTTACTGCATGCTTGTGCACTTGTCGCGAGCTTGCGCGCTAGTCGCGCGCTAGTCGCGCGCTAGTCGCACGCTTGTCGCGAGCTTGCACGCTAGTCACGAGCTAGTCACGCACTTGTCGTGAGCTTACACGCTAGTCGCGAGCTTACTATATGCTTGCGCACTTGGTTTATATTTATCCTTGTTGCTTACTGCATGCTTGTGCGCTTGTCGCGAGCTTGCGCACTTGTCGCGAGCTTGCGCACTAGTCGGGGGCTTGTCGTGAGCTTGCACGCTTGTCGGGAGCTTGCACGCTAGTCGCGAGCTCGCGCGCTTGTCGCGCGCTTGCTGCGAGCTTGCATGCTTGTCGCGAGCTTGCACGCTAGTCGCAGGCTTGTGCGCTTGTCGCAAGCTTACTGTATGCTTGCACGCTTGTCACTCGCTTATTGTAAGCGATTTGCGCGCTTAAGCGCGTGTATGGAACTGTGCGGCTCGCGAGTGACTAACTAGTCACTCGCTTGCAATATATGCTCGCAATTTTGGTTTGGGATAGACAATAGGATGGAGGGTAATCACATAACCAACCCCCGCATAACCCAATTGCACTGGAATCACATAACCAACCCCCCACATAACCCAACTGCACTAGAACCGTGGACAGAGGAAGAGGTCCCTAGGCCTATCAAACCACAGCATCACAAACATTAGTAAAAAACAATGAGAGATGAGGCATATGGTTCTGTGCGAGGCACAGACAGAAAGAGCAGTAACAACACAGAGCTGGAACTGACCTTGTAAGAAGCCGAATGGCTAGGGTAGACAACAGCCTGAGCAGAAGAAAGAGGGCCCATAGTACAAAGGTCCTCTGTCTGCTCCTGCAACTGACAAAGATAGGTGGAGAAAGTAGCATTTCTCCAGTAGGCTGCCAGCATAACATCCGACAACATGACAGAGTTAGTATAAGCGCAAGAGGTAGACAATGCATGCACCTCGTGGGCAGAAACACGATTGGTAATACAATCGCCAGTCACAAGACGAGCGTAAGCCACGCGAATGACAAGTGAAATCCATCGAGAAATGGAATTGAGGAGAGATCTTCTGTCGACCAGGAATAAGAGACAGAAAAAATCGTTTCCTACCCTTCCTAATGAACTGCGTCCGATTGGAGATAAATGTGAATTGCATGAACCGGACAGAGCAAAGGGCGGTTACCCTCAACAGAAGGAAGAGCCCTGATACAGATAGGAGGTGGAGTAGTTTCTGGTATCTGATTCTTGGCCAGAAAGTAGCCATCAGTGGTAAATGTAACACTGTTGGGAGAGCTCCTGAAAAAGGCTGGGTCAACCGAGAGGGCGTGAAGTTCACTATCCCGTCTGACTGAGGCAAAAAGCCATCAGAAAAGCCATCTTGTATGGATTGTATGTGAGAAAATGCATATCCACCTGGAAAAAAGGTTCGAACGGCACTCCCCCCCCCCACCCCCAAGCAAAGCAGCACCCAAGAAAGATTCCATCTTGGGGTAAGCTGCAAAGTCCTAGGCCTTTTCAAAGAAAAGTGCCGAACAAGCTTGGAGAGGTATGGATCAGTACCGATCCAACGCTGTCCCACAAATGAAAAGGTCTCCGAAAGCATGGACCTGTACCCTTTGATGGTAACAGGCTGGAGACCCCGAGAATCAAACAGGTATACCAGAAACTCCGCAATCTGTGTGATCGAAGGATTGGCATAATCAACAGAGGGATCCACACATCATCGACAAAAGGCATTCCACTTAGCCACATAGGCTAAACCAGTGGAGAGCCTCCTTGAAGAAATGCACTCCACTGACCGTCTCGAAAAACCTCTACGGAGGAGACATGACCTGACAAAAGATATGCGCGAAGGCACAATGAAGTCAGGTCGACGTGAAACCTGCTCAGGTGACCTTGGCAAAGAAGGTTGTGACGTAGAGGGAGACATGCCGGAACCGTCGCCAAGAGAGCAGAGCAGATTGATCCACACCCACTGAGGCGATGGTAGTGATCAAAATGATGCGACAACTGAAGGTTTGTATCTTGGTTAGAACCTGAGGCAGAATCAGAACCGGCAGGAAGGCGTAGCCGACAAGACCGTTCCAATCAAGTGACAGAGCATCCACGGCAAAAGCCAGAGGATCTGGACACAGGGACATGAAAGTGTCCACCTGATGGTTCCAACGAGTCTCAAAGAGATCAATGTGGGGACGACCCCAGAGACCGCAAAGCTACTGGAACACCGCCCTGTGGAGCATTCACTCGGTGGAAATGACCCTGCCCCGTCGGGACAGGGAGTCGGCGAGGACGTTCAGACGACAGGGAATGTGACAAACCACCACTCCAGCATTGACATCCTGAGCGAGCAGTAGAAGATCCTGAGCCAATGCATACATGGGAACAGAGTGCGTGCCGCCCTGGTTCCAAATGTAAGCAACCACTGTCGAATTGTCGGACAACAGAAGGACCGGGAGATTCGAAAGATGGGGGATCCACTACTGGAAACTCAGAAGAAGAGCAAGAAGCTCCTTCTGGTTGACGTGGAGAGCAGGTTCATCCTGGTCCCATGACCCGCGAAGGGAAAGACCTAGAGGGTCCAACGTCACACCCCCATCCGAGATCGCTGGCGACTGCCGTCAGAACATGATCGGACGTGGGGAAGTCCAATGGAACTCCCTGCATAATCCACTGAACATCCATCCAGGGGAGAAGGTGACGAGAAAGTGACTTCGGTAACTGAAGCACCAAATCCAGAGGATCGACATTTGGTCTTGAACGACTGAGCAGAAAGTGTTGGAGAGGTCTGACATGCAGCCGACCTAGAGGAATGAGATCCGTCACCGAACCACAGAGACTGAGCAGCCAGGGAAGAATCTGAGCTGTTGCAGACATGGACTGGGACAGAGTCAGGGCAAAAGCTGAGAGAATCACAGCCCTTGCCCAGGAAACCGCCACCGTATTCAGCTGAGTATGGAAATCCATCCCTAGATGACAAAACGACGGAAAAGGGACCAGGTCCGACTTTTCCTCGTTGACTCTGAACCCTCACGACATGAGCAGGCTCAACGGTGTGTCGACATCTGACTCCAGAAAGGCAGCATTGGAATGCCTCTGGAGGATATCATCTAGATGTGCTGAAGTAGTCAACCTGGACTGTGTGCGA
Source organism: Pictodentalium vernedei (assembly GCA_031216915.1). Classification (NCBI taxonomy): domain Eukaryota; kingdom Metazoa; phylum Mollusca; class Scaphopoda; order Dentaliida; family Dentaliidae; genus Pictodentalium; species Pictodentalium vernedei. The sequence continues at coordinate 306,684,163 of CM062294.1, forward strand.
TGTAAGGCTAACACATGTGACATCAGTCGGGGGAAGGCCCAAGAAGCTAGGTTGAGGCCGAAGGGCATGGCCTGGAACTGGTAAACTCGCCCCAGAAAACGTGAAAGTAAGCGTCTCGCAGGTCGATGCTGGAAGCGAAAACTCCCTGGTGAATGGAGCGGCGAACCGACCTGAAAGTCTTCATGCTGAACTTAGGAGCAATGATAGACTGGTTCAGAATACTCAGATCGATAACGGTCGGAGTCAGCCATCCTCCTTCGGCACCAAGAACAGGCGGGAATAAAATCCCACTGAATGAATGTTCTTGGCGACCCCAATTGCCCCCTTTGACAGGAGATTGCCTATCTCTGTGATCAAAGTTCCCAACGTGTAATGTCAAAAGGGACTTGTGTTGGAAGAGGCACTCTCGACTGAGTTGGATGCCTCAACCTGGGGCGAATCAAGGTGATGATTGCTAACGCCTATCCTTACCCCGTGAGTAAGTAGAAGCGGTGGCAGGAGGATTAGCCCTTGGCGTCGCAGAGGAAGTAGAAGGGTGCTTGTTGGCGTTTGGATGGCCCCTGTCTACGTCAGAAGGCTGATCAAGTTGACGAAGCAGCAGCTGATCTATGGAATGGCGCAGGGCGCCATCCCAGACTGTCGCCACGGAACCATGGAATAGTTGTGGACCCGCCAAAGAAGCAGATCGAAGAGCAGCGCGCTGCCCCTCAGGAAGGGAACAGCTTCTGTCCAGCAGAGAGTCCCTGCAAACTAATTCCAAGTTAGCCGTGTTACAGGCATGTGTGTGAGTAAGATGCATGAGCGCCTTGACAGCACACCCAAAGGAAGCCTGTACGTCGTCAAACTTATCAGGGGGCAGATAACCAGAATAGCAGAGACAACGTGATCTGAGAGAGAAAGCATTCCAGCATCTCTCTCGATAAGCCCAACATGGACTCCAGAGTCTCCAAATGAATAATGGCCGACTTGGGCTTGGAAAGCCCAGGGGAGTTGGAGTCCTGATCTAAGACCGCCAAAGTCTGGCAGACTGACGCATTGGCGGAATCGTAGGAATGATAACATGCCGGAGGCAAAAAAGTGTCAACCCTGGTGAAGAACGTCTTCATAGCCTTGGAACTCAGCTTAGAGTCCAAATCTGTAAACACTTCAACCATCTGTACTGAGGCACGGTCGAAGGCACCCAGAAGCAGTTTGCTTCACAGGCTGTAGGCACACGGCCGATGATTGTGGTCAGGCTGACACTGACAGCTTGTTTGACGGTTTGAGATCTGGAAAGAACGCAGACACAAAGTCAAGAGCTGCCCCGAAGTCATAAGACTGTTGGCTCTCGACGTCAGGTATGTCGGACTCATCCCATGAGTCAGAAGACACTTAGCCCATCATGGGCAAACCAGCCGATGCCTCCCATGGTGTAGGCACACCAGGGGGGATCAGAAGGCGGCCTGTTTCCAATCCCGGGAGGCGGGCCACAGGGGGCACCTGAAACCACTCGTAGCTTCGCTGGAAGCAACAGGAAGGCTCTTGGACAGAACCTGAGTGTGCAAGGAGAGGGCCTCCCTAAGCTCACAACCTGTGTTGGCGGGTTCGACGTGGGAACGAACCGGCAAAGTGGCTTCACTCCTGACCCTTTTAACCAGCAAAGGGTCATGTTCCTCAAATGCACCCGATGTGAGGCAATGGGCTACAGCCGAAAACATCTGAAGGCAGACGTGTTTAGGGGTATGACATACCCCGAGGATCTACAGAGCTGAAACTCAGGAGAGTCGCCACGGACCTCTGAGGGAAGGTCCAGGCTGCACAAAAGGCATTGGTCCTGCAAAACTGGCCATGGGACCAGAGTGCGTGGACGGAAACACCACAGAGCTCATGGTGGCCCCACCATAAACATCTGAATCCAATGAGAAAACTGTGGTGCTCAACGGCTGCGAGACCACAGTAGAGGGTTCGGCCGAGGCCGATATCCCATGTCTACACTACCAGACATCTCTGCAGACCCCTGCAGGGATAAAACTGCTGTGCTTAACGGCTGAGAGGCCACAGCAGGGGGTTCGGTCGGCAGCCACTTCCGACTTCGCCAAGTTGAAGTCAGGGAAGGCGGAGGCCGATACCCCACGTCTACACTACCAGACATCTCTGCAGATCCCTGCAGGGGATAAAACTGCTGTGCTCAACAGCTGAGAGACCACAGCAGGGGGTTCGGTCGGCAACCACTTCCGACTTCGCTGAGTTGAAGTCAGGGAAGGCTGAGGCCGATACCCCATATCTACACTACAAGACATCGCTGCAGATCCCTGCAGGGATAAGCCGAGGCCTGATGAAACAGTGACCAATGACGTTGCAGACGGAACAGCAGTAGCAGCAGATATGACGGGAGCTGTTGAAACTGGTGGAAAAGGGGAGAGAGCAACCGAGTCACAACCCTAGTGACAGCCTCAGATGTCGACTGGAGAGGACCATAGTCCCAAAACCAGGCATCTCTTCACCAGACAATTCAACAGCTCCCGCAGTATCCACCACAGAGGGGGTATAACTCTCACCAGACGTGGTCGTGTCGGGGGGCCCCAAAATGACAGCATTCCCCCCACGGGTGTGGGAGGAACGGCCACGTGAACACACCATAAGCGAGGGCAAAAGGCATTGCCCTAAAGGAACCATACTGGACATAACAGAGGTGAGTATTTATTTATTTATTTATTTATTTATTTATTGGTGCTTTACGCCACATCAGCAACTAAGGCTATATCGTGGCGATGAAAGTATGAAATGTTAAAAAAGATCATTATTTTCAACGCAGAAGTTAAAAAAGAGATGACAACACATGAAAAACGTAAAGTACACCTGACAAGCGAACAATGGAATTAAAAAAAATGAGTGCAGTTCATCAAAACAGCTGTGAAAATCAACCCGTGAAACAGATATAAATGATAGATGGGAATTTAAAATAATAAAACCAGACTATTTAAAATTTATTAAAAAGGTTGATTTCCTTCAGGAACGATAAAACTTTATGAGAGTTTGTCTTGTAAAACAGGTCTCTGAGAGACGCAACATTAAAATACTGTCGTCTAACAAGATTAAAATCTGTACAGTGCAAAAGAATGTGCTCCACTGTCAACACCTGCTGGCAGGGAACACACTCTGGTCGCATATTACCCTCTAACAAAAAGGAATGTGTAAGTCGTGTATGACCAACACGACACCGTGTCAGAATAACATGATCCTTTCTACAAAGGTTACTGGGTGGGTAGTGATCAGAAATAATGGGTCGGAAGCGATGGAGCTTGTTATTTGTCGCTTCATCCCATTCCGCCTGCCACATGGATTTGATGTAACTACTGATATGTGGTTTGAAGTCACTGAACGGAATCTTAAAATCAGTGAGAGGCTTGGATAAAGCCTGTTTTGCTGCACTGTCTGCCCTGGTGTTACCAGCGATACCTACATGTCCGGGTAACCAGCAAAACACGATGTCATATTGGTCAGACATGAGAGTTGATAACTTCTCACGAAGTTCCAAAATGAGAGGGTTCTTCAACCTGGGGTTGAGCAAAGCAAGCAAAGAGGAAAGAGAGTCAGAAAAAATAATCGACTTCTTTTCCTGTACATTTTCAATATGTTCAAGGGAGAGTTGTAAAGCTTTAACTTCAGCTGTGAAAATAGAACTTTGATTCGGTATTCTGATTGAAGTGACATGATCATCAGTGACAATAGCTGATGCTACTTTGTCACCATCTTTTGATCCATCCGTATAGATCCTTGTATATGTACTATACTTTGACTTAATTTCAGCATATTTCTGCTTAAACTGCAGAGAATTTGTTTCAGACTTTTTAGTAGATGCTAGGTCCAAAATAACTGTTGGCTTTTTAAGATGCCAAGGAGGAGTTTGTGGTTCAAGATTCTCTTTTACTGCAACTGGTTCAATTTTGGCAGACTCCAAATGAGGTTTTATTCTAATTCCCAATGGAGGGATATGTTTCTGATGACGGTTAAAAAATTCAGTATTTTGAGGTTCTGAGACACAATTGTATGCGGGGTTAGACGGATTAGAAAGAAGTTTTGAAACATATTGAAGTGAAAGTTTAATTCTGCGCTTCTCAAGAGAAGGCTCCTCTGCCTCAACAAGCATCGAATCTACCGGTGATGTTCTAAAAGCACCAAGGCTGATTCTTATGCCACTATTATGAATGGCATCAAGAGGTTTGAGATATGACTTTCTAGCAGAACCGTAAACCACACAGCCGTAATCTAATTTTGATCTGACAAATGATCTATACAGATGGAGTAATGTTTTTAGGTCAGCACCCCAATCAGTGCTACCAACTACCTTCAAAATGTTCAGTGCCCTTTTACATTTCACCTTTAGTTGTTTTATATGAGAAGTGAAATTCAGTTTGCTGTCAAACAACAAACCCAAGAATTTCACTTCCTTAACAACATTAATACGACTCCCGTCTATTTTCAATTCCGGATCAAGGTGGTGCTTCCGGAGCTTACAGAAATGAACACAATTAGTTTTCGTTTTTGAGAATTTGAAGCCGTTTTCTGTAGCCCATTTCTGGATTCTGTTCAAACACAGCTGAAGTTTGCGCTCTATAGCATTCATTTTTTTGCTGCTATAGCAGATTAAAAAGTCATCTACATACAATGACGAATCAACCATATTCTCAATTGCATCAATAATACTATTGATTTTCACTGAGAAAAGGGTAACAGATAAAATACTTCCTTGAGGAACCCCCAATTCCTGCCCGTGAGGATCAGATAACGTTGACCCAACACGAACCTGAAATCGGCGGTCCCTCAAAAAGTTTTCAATAAAAAGAGGCATACGCCCCCTCAACCCCATGTTAAAAAGATCTTTTAAAATCCCATACGTCCACGTTGTGTCATATGCCTTTTCCAGGTCAAAGAAGATGGCGACCACATGTTCTTTTCTGGCAAAGGCATTTCTTATAAACGTTTCTAATCTAACCAAATGATCCACAGTACTTCTCTGGTTTCTGAAACCACACTGAACATCTGCAAGCAGATTGTTCGATTCCAGAAACCAGACAAGTCGATCATTGATCATCCTCTCCATGGTTTTACACAGACAACTTGTTAAGGCAATAGGCCTATAATTGCTTGGGTTGCTGTGATCTTTATCAGGCTTAGGAATAGGAATTATAGTAGCGTTTCGCCAGCAAGGTGGAAACTGGCCAGTCACCCAAATGTCATTAAAAATGGACAATAAAAGTGCAAGTGAAGTTTGAGGCAGATGCTTTAAAAGTTGATAGTGTATTTGATCAGGTCCAGTGGCAGAATCCTTTGCTCTATGCAAAGAGTTACTTAACTCTTCCATAGAGAAAGGTTCGTTGTAGTCCTCTAAGTTATTTGATGTAAATTTAATCTTTTGTTTTTCTTGTTGTTTTTTAAGTTTGAGGAACTCTGGGTTACTATTTTCAGACGACGAATGTTTAGAAAATGTAGAGGCCAACTTGTTTGAAATTTCCTGTTTTGATGTTATGAGTGTGTTGTTATCTTTTAGGTGTTGTACAGCTGATTTTGTTTCTTTTCCTTTAATTTTTTTAATCATTTTCCAAATTTTAGTGATGGGGGTGTTTTGATTTAGTTTCGAAACGTAAGTTTCCCATGAACTTTTCTTTTTATGTTTTAAAAGTCGTCTTGTTTTTGCCCGATTTATACGTAATCTATCCAAATTTTGTGTAGTTGGTGACTTATTAAATTCCCTCTCAAATTTCTTGCGATCTTTTATAGCCTGTTTGCACTCAGTATCAAACCATGGTTTAGTGAAACGTTTTGGATTTGCCGAGGTTTTAGGAATGACTTGGCTTGCAATGTCAATCAACTCTGTGGTGAAGTGTTCAATCTGGTCAGTACTGTCCCGAATTTTCTCCCATGTGAGGCGTTCAGAACAAAGCGATGAGAAAGTGTCCCAGTCAGCCTTTTTAAAGTTCCACTGGGGCACCCTCTCATCATCCGCCGGAACTACACTCTCCAACACAATCGGAAAGTGGTCACTCCCGCACAAGTCATCTTCTGCCTTCCATGAAAAATCAAGGAAGACAGAAGGGCATGCAATTGTTAAATCAATTGAAGTGTAAGAACCAGATGCGGGGTGCAGGTAAGTATCTGACCCATCATTGAACAAGCACAAGTCATATTTTGTAATGAACTCTTCTACAGTCTTACCTTTTGCATCTTCTTGACTGCAGGAATTACCCCAAAGAGGGCTATGTGCGTTAAAATCACCCAACAAAATGTATGGAGTTGGGAGCTGTTGGACCAGTAACTCAAGATCATTCAGCTGTAGGGCTTTACTTGGTGAAACATAAATCGAACAAAGTGTAACTGTTTTGTTTAATGTTAGGCGTACCGCCACAGCCTGTAAATTTGTCTGTAATGGAACAGAACTGTGAATGATGTCATTCCTAACTAAAACAGATGTTCCACGAATATGAAGATCATTGTCATCTGCCCAGGCATTATACAATGTATAATGCTTGAAAGCTGAATGATCCTGAGCCTCGGGTTTCTTTAGAAGAGTTTCCTGCAGGCAAAAGGCAGCAGGTTTATATTTTTGGCTTAGAAGGCCCAGTTCATTAAAATTCGCTCTAAAACCTCGACAATTCCACTGTATTATATTGTGTTTAGGTGTGTTGGCCATGTTTGAGTGGCGATTTTGCTGGTGGACGTATGGGAGATATTGCCCCCGTTTTTTTTGGTGAAGTCTTACGTGGGGACTTAACCTGTGATGAAGACAGGCGTGGCTTAGACGAGAACGTGTCATCGATGCACTCATCGACTGACATTGCCTCGATGCCATCAAACATGTTGTTGGTCACAACATTTTGAAGGCGTTTTGGGAGTCTGTCTGGTTCTAATTTCTTTTTATCCTTTTCTTTTTGCTCTTTTTGTTGTTTTCTCCTCTGACTCTGACTCAGATTTTCTTGCTGGGATCTTTGTTGCTGATTTGGTTTCAATTTATTTGACTCATTCTTTTGTTCAGGTTTTGGATTAGAATTTTTATTTTTTTGTGATAAATCGTTTGTGCGGTCTTGCGTGTGAATTGTTTTTGTTATTTGGTCGTTTGTTGAGGGAACAGTTGATTTGGTTTGTGTTGATTGTGTTTCTGTTTGATTAGAATGATCCATAGTAAATGCCTGTAATAAGGAAGGAATTGTGCTGTTGAGCCATGTATACTGTGTCTGGCATTCTACTGACTTTGTGGGTATCTTTTGTTTTACTGTTGTGGCATACGATGGTGCTGATGTATTGAAGCCAAGCGTAGATGTTACAATTGCTCTGGCCTCCTGAAAGCTTACTTGTTTTTCACACTTCACCTTTTGGATGTTTTTTTCTTTTTGCCAGATAGGGCAATCTTTAGAGGATGACATATGATTGCCCTGGCAGTTTACACACTTGATTGGGTTGTTACATGGCTCTTCATGTTGTTGACCGCATCTAAAGCATATTGTTTGGCCTCTACAGTTGTTTTGACTATGTCCAAATTTTTGACATTTGAAGCATCGAAGTGGATTTGGTATATACAAATCCACTTTGATGTTCATGTAACCCACTTTAATCGATTTTGGCGGTTGAGATGAGCCAAAAGTTAAAATGTATGTGTTGGTCTGTATCAGTTTACCATCTTTTTTAATCTCAATTCTTTTGACATCAGTGATGTTTTGTGATGTTAGTTCCTTCCTGATATCCATTACATCCATGCCTGCAAGTTCTCTTGTTCTAAGCACACCCTTGCTGGAATTTAGGGTTTTGTGCGGAAAGGCCACAACTCTCATATCCATAATCTGTTCAATTTTCAATAAATTTACCGCCTGAAATTCTGTTTTACATTCAACCAATATTCCCCCTGATCTTAATTTTTTAACATCCTTCACTGTCCCTGCTATTCCTTTAATAGTTTTTTCCAACACGAATGGGTTAACTGATGATGCCTTTTTATCTTCGTCTTCCGCATATATGATTACAAACCTTGGCCAATTCTTTGAAATGTTATGATTGTCTGTATCCTTATCCGAGTCAGAGTCTGATGAAGTGAGTTGTATTTCTCGACCTCGTTTCTTTTTTTTATTTGGTATGTGATCCATGTTAATGAAGTAAATCGTTCATTGCCCCGGCTCCCACCCACCGCGGAGTCCAACAAGGGGTAGGGTTACTGCCACGCAGTGAACCCACCGGGTTGCCGGTATTCCCACATACCTGGTATGGGGCAGTATACTCAGCCAGTGTTGATACCGAAGTATGCCACTGGCTGATTGGCCCGTGTGTGGAAGTGCCAGGTCTTCAGATGGCGACCATCCAACCAATCACTTTATAAAACACTGTAATTACGGTTGCCACGTGAAACTGAAACAAACAGTGCAGCAGAAATAAGTATTTGGTTAAAAATTAGTTTAAAAACATCACACAATGGCAATTATGATAAATGATTAAAAGAAATGACTGATTGAATGGCCACCAAATGCCCCCCGACGTGACACCCAGTACTTTTTGGGGTGGGGGCTCCCGATTGGCCAGAACGGACCATCCGACCATCCTTCTACTCCCGAAATTGGGGCCAAAGCAGTGTGTTGAACAAGATTATCTCCGAAATGGAGACCAGGTCTCCATTCCGGAGACTGCCCTAACCGGGGCCACGAGTCCTCAACTGCCAGGATTCCTTCTTCCGGGGCCTTCGGAACGCACCTCACGGGAGAACAAGGTGCCTGCCAGATGGTATTAGCAGGATTGATCATTTTGGTCCGGGGCTGCGTATTTATGTATTTCGCAGCGAACCAACTCAATTGAGCAAACCTGCCAATTAGAAATTAGCAAACCCGCCCAATTGAGCAGGCCGACCTCTATCCGCCACCTGAGGACCCGCCTAGTAGGGGATGATCAAACCCCCCTAGGACAGAGGTGAGAGCAGTAGAAGAAAAAGGTGAACTCAACATATGTAGAAAGTACAAGAACACCCCCATGCACGACACAACGGAACCCGGACGGCCGACAGGGACCCAAAAAACAGAAATTCTGCCCTCAACAGAGAGGAGAAATCTTGTCCATACAGTCCCCCATTGACACCTAACTCCAATAATAATAATAAAATTTATCAATCGAAAAATTTTATGTACAAATCTCATGGTACGCGAAAGTCACACGTGACACGGAAAATATATAAAATACAATGAAAATGTGGTTGAAAATAATAAAGAGAATATATAAAACACAGTCAAGGACTGTTATTATACAATCCTCAGATCTATAATTCCAGTCACAGGAAACCATTATCAACGAGTTGAATTATCACTGTTACGAAATGGACGTCCTGCCACATGGCGGACAAAAAAAAAGAATGATTCATTGGTGACTGCCTGTGCACTGGTTCCGGAAGTCGTGGAATGGTACTAAGAGAATAGCGTCCCCTACTGGGTCTGCGCCGGTAGCACTCGACCCAGTTTTGGCTTATTTTTTCTTGGTGCTTTCGCACCGCTTTTCTTTCCCAAATCACTTTAGAAAGATCAAAATAGAGAGTATATTTTCCGAGTTAGTGTCTTCCACTGTAGTGCAAGCCTGTAGTAAACAATTGTAAGGTAGGTTGATAAGAAATGCAACAGAGTCCATGGTGACCCCACCAGGAACATCCGAATCCAAAGAGAAGGCTGCTGGGCTCGACGACTGAGAGACCACTGCAGAGGGTTCGGGCGGCAGCCACTTCCGATTTCACCGAGTTGAAGTCAGGGAAGGCTGAGGCCAATATCCCACGTCTACACAACCAGACATCTCTGCAGACCCCTGCAGGGATAAGCCGAGGCCAGCTGAAACTGGGACCAAATGATGTTGCAAATAGAACAGCCGTAGCAGCAGATACGACGGGAGCTGCTGAAACCGGTGGAAAAGTGGAGAGAGCAACCAAGCTGGACTCCAAAGGAGGAGTCACAACCTTAGGGACATCCTCAGATGTCAACTGGAGAGGGACCACAGTCCCGGAACCAGACATCTCTTCACCAGACAACTCAATAGCTCCCGCAGTATCCACCATAGGAAAAGACTGCACATCCCCCACAGAGGGGGTATAACTCTCACCGGATGTGGTCGTGTCGAGAGGCACCGGACGACAGCATTCCCCTTCCCCACGGGTGCGGGAGGAACGGTCACGAGAACGCACCAAATGGTTCACAGAAGCCCAAAAAGTGGATGACCAAGACTCACAGGATCGATCTGAAGAACAACCATTAAAAGTGGCACAAGAAGCATGGGAATCGTCCACATGCTTGGGCAAAAGGCATTGCCCACAAGGAACAGTTCTGGGCATAACAGATGGGAGGGAAGTAGAAGAAAAGGTGACCTCAACAGATGTAGAAAGTAGAAGAACACCCCCAACTACGAGAGAAAGGTGGCAGAACATAAAGGACTGGCGGGAACACAACTGAACCCAGACGGCCGACAGGGACCCAAAAAACAGTAATTCTGCCCTCAACACAGAGGAGAAATCCTGTCCATACAGCCCCCCACTGACACCTAACTCCAATAATAATAATAATATCCAAAAGGATAACATAAATTTATCAACCAAAAAATTATATGTCCGATCAGCACGGAACACGAAAGTAACACGCGAACACATAGAATATACAAAATACAATGAAAATGTGGTTGAAATTAATAACGAGAATATATAAAACACAGTCGTGTTATATACGATCCTCAGATCCATAATTATAGTCACAGGTAACCATTATCAATGAGCTGAATTATCACTGTTTCGTAATACACATGGCCGCACGTCATTCCAGGATGGTGGAAGAAAAAAGAATGATTGATTAGTTATGATAGTGCACTGGTAATGGAAGCCGTGGATCTGTACTAGGAGAAAAGCATCCCCTACTGGGGATGTGCCGGTAGCACTCGACCCAGTTTTGCCTTATTTTTTCTTGGTGTTTTTGCACCACTTTTCTTTCCCAAATCCCTTGGGAAAGATCAAAATAGAGTGTAGATTTTCTGAGTAAGGGACTTCCACTGTAGTGCAAGCCTGTAGTAAACAATTGTAGGGTAGGTTGAAAAGAAATCATATTCCATTCCTTAACTCTTAACCCACGAGTATTTTTGAGATATTTTTCATCAAATGAATGCTGTGAAGCAGTCTTGACTGGAGCTAATGAAAAATTCATCTAAATTTAACTCCAGAAATCATTGGTGAAAATACCCATTCAATTTACAGGGTGGAAATTGGGTTAAATATGCCTAAATTAGGGTTAAATATGCCTAAATTATACATATTTCAGTGGAAAGATAAATCCTGTCCTGGAAAGAAATAGCTGCCAGTAGCATGCAAAGAGTTAAGTGCATATATAAATGTCAACATTCAATATCGCTTCAAAAGGATCAAGACGTGGGCAGAGTTAAATTTTTCAAAGCAGGACACACTTACTGTATACATCAGGTATGGTATATTACATTGATTTTGTACCAATAAATGAGCTCAAGGTTCGAAAAATGTGATGTCAATCAGTGCAGAGTTGAAGGTTTTTTTGCAAAGTAATTCTGACTTTTCAAGCAGAATCAAATTTACTGATCACAGTAAATTGTGTTTCACTAGTTTTGATGTCAACTGTTTCTTCAAAAGACTGAAAAAAATCCCCATCTACTTTGAACTTCAATTCTTCTTTTTGTGAATGTACACTTTACTCCATTTGGTACTGCACATTATGAGTAACAAATAGGCTGAGTTCAAACTGACACACCCAATATGTACTTAGTGATGACCTGAACTGACCACTCAAGTGTCATTAACCTAGCAAATTGTCTTGAGTAAACAAACCCTACCTATTTGAAACATATGGTACTGGAATGGCTGAATTTCTATACATAACATCAAATCTAAACATCAAACAGATGATCAGAAATTCTAGTGGCATTTAGAATAACAAATAGAGCTTCCTCTTTCAAACTGCTATGGAATAACACTGGCCAGCTCTCAACAAAATCATTCACTTTACACTGTACTTCATACAACACATCTTCATTCCATGAAAGGACAAATAATCTACATGCACACCAGAAAAATTAATTCAGACATATAGTATAAATCATGAAAAAAACATCTCTGTTAAAAAGATGATAGATCATTATTCTATGCATAATTCATAATTCTATGCAAAAACCTCCCCCTCCCAAAAAAAAATCCCAGAATTCTAAGATCTGCATGGGGCATCAACTAATGAAATTACAGATGATACACCACACTTGACTTTGTTTTTTTCAAGCTTCAAAATAGTACCATTTGGGGCACATTTTTCTTTTAAATACAGGGAAGAACCCAGCCCTCGCAATTGGCTTCGGCAATCGGCATTGCCGAAGCGATTTGCTGAAGCAAACGGCGCTGACTACGGCACACAGTTGCCGTAGTAGAAATAATCCGCAGTGGTGTTTGACTTTTCCAAACTTGGACCCAAAGTCCGTAATATATTTTTTTGGTTTGGTACATCCTGTTCCACAGGATGTATCAAACCAAAAAATTATATTATGGACATTGGGTGCAGGTTTGGACGAATGTGTGACATGCAGTAGTTCACTGTGCACAACGAGAGACACACACCGGTAGCTGAAAATGGAAACTCGCAGCCAACGTTACACTTACTTAAACTTTCTGTCATTAGTTTGTTTATTGTGATACCCCTCTCGAAAACAATTGAATTCGTGTCGTACACATGTGCATCTTCTCCATATATAAATATGTGTGGGGGTTTCCCGGACTGAGTTCTACATTTACAGAAAATGGGTCAACATTCGTTTTTTGATTCCAGGGAATATACATAAATACAGGTAAACAAACGGCATGTTTTTTTCTGAGAAATAAGTTTGAAATGTATTTTACTCAATATTCAGCTCAGATGAAATTCATTCGTTTTGCAGTCCCGCAAATTTCGATCACAAACTGACAAATCGACCGTGCACATGACATTGCAGGGGTGGATTCAAGTAAAAAAAAACTAATTTTGTCATCCAAAATATCAAGTGGATTTCCACCCCAAAAGCCACAAGAACGCTCCTTTTGATAGATTTCAAAATTTTCCTAGGGCGAGAACAACCCCCCCCCCCCCCCCCCCCACAGACCCCACTAAAAAAATTGTGCATTCGTCACTCGCTGCAGATGCCTTTGGCATGTATTGCCTTCCCAGAAATGCTGTAGTAACTGCCGAAACCCATAAAATTTGCTATGGCAAACAACTGCCGAAGCCCAAAAATTTGAATTGCGAGGGCTGAGAACCAGCCCTGGTGCCCCTTAGAGAATTTTTTTACAAATATACACCCTTAGCCCCACCAATCCAAGAGAGACACCATCTTGACCTTGATCTTAACTCAAGACTTTGATCTTCACACCTGTGGCAATTTTTTTTTATTGCCTGCCCCTCCCCCCCCCCCCCCCCCCCCCCCCCAAAAAAAAAAAATAGACTGAAGCATGCCTCCACATAGCACATGGACACAGAAGGTTCAATAGCAAACTGGGATTTCTTACTCATACATGACTCATATGATGCCCCCACAAAGTGTGATATTCTACAAAAAATTGACCAAGTTCAATAACCTGTGATTTTGTGAAATCTTGAAGCAAATAAAAATTATGACAATATGCATACCTCTTGTATATGTACAAACATCCTGAGATATAAAAAAGTTCTAGCCTGAAAACTGTGAGAGGAGTTATCAGACAAACAATTTACCCTAGATGAGGTCAGACAGTGGATGGATGGACAGACAGCAGACGGCGGACAGATGGACAGACAGGGGTAAAACAAACAATATGCTCCTGACTATTCGTTACAGGGGCATGAACGTCGGACAAACAAATTACCCTAGGTGAGGTCAGACAGTGGATGGATGCCATTGGATGGACAGACAGCAGATGGCGAGCAGATGGACAGACAGGGTTAAAACACACAATATACCCCCGACAATTCGACAGGGGCATGAAAAAAAGATTCAGGTGAAATATATGTATACCTGGCTAAGTACCTGACTGAACATACATGAACACCTTGATGACAAACACCCCTTTATCCTTAGAAGCTTGCAAAGCTCCCCAAAAGATAATGACCTTGCCAGAAACTTTTACATGTCTGAAGCTTCAGGGAAATAGAAGTTTCTCATGTTTTTAAACTTATTCTGAAAGGGAATGAACTTTTTTCACAACTGTGCCAGAAGGTTCTCTTTAAAGGACTAGAGCACATACCTCAGTCTGCACACCATGGATAGCATTACAGAAATGAAACATTTATTACTAGGTGATGGCTGAAGGATGACAGATGATGGACCGGTGACAGATTACAGACCATTGGGGCATTATCAGAAAAGCTATTAAGTGTTACAACAGGGTGACATAAAAAGGTACCCTGCCTTTTTACCAAATGTAAGAGCAACTTGATTTGATTCGATTTGATAATTCTGTGAAAAAATATTTTTCTGCAAATTTTATAAATGTTGCACATCTGCAAGGCATGTGTAACCATTTCCTAAAGTTTCAACTCTCTACATTAGAAACTGTTGGAGTAGTTGATTACACCATGAAGGTACCGTCAATTAAAAAACACTGGAAATTTTCTGACTCAATAAAGGGCAATAATTTTGTTAAAAAATATTTTTTCTGCAAACTTTATAGATGTTGAATATCTGCATTGTGTGTGTAACCATATCTTAAAATTTCAACCCTCTACATTAGAAACTGAGGAAGGAGTTGATTACACCATGAAGGCACCCTCAATTAAAATGTACAGGAAATTTTTTAAGTCAATAACAGGCAATAATTTGGTGAAAAAATATTTTTTCGGCAAAGATAAATGCACATCTTCGTTGTATGTGTAACCATATCCTAAGGTTTCATATCTCTACATTACAAACTGTGAAAGGAGATGATTACACCATTAAGGTACCCTCAATACGGTATCCTCAATTAAAAACACTGGAAATTTTTTAAGTTGATAAAGGGCAATAATTTTGTTAAAAACAATTTTGCTGCAAACTTTATAGATGCTGCATATCTTCAAGGCATGTATAACCATATCCTAAAGTTTCAACTCTCTACATTAGCAACTGTGGGAAAAGTTGATTACACCATGAAGTTACCCTCAATTAAAAACACATGAAATTTTCTAAGTTGATAAAGGACAATAACTGTGACAAAAATATACATAGTTGTCAGACCTTCTTCAATGGTAATGTGCTGAATGTAGTTTTGCATTGTGCAAATTTCAGAGAGTAGTGTATGATACAACTTTGGACAGATAGACAAATGGACTGATGGATGGACACAAGGAATAGTGCATACCCCTGCCAGGTATATGGGGGTATAAAACTGTGACAGCTCACTCATCCAAATACAATGCCAGATGCTCACCAGCACATTTTGACTGCACCTATAATGGTTTCTGCTTGGGGAAGCAAATATCATTCACATGTACTGGTGTACACATATTTTACTTTTTAATGGTCAAGGGTTCTTTTCCAATATTATGAATACTGAGCTTTTCAGATAGTGCTTCTTTCTTACATTTTTGTATTCATATCCTTTATTTGGCTTCAGTGGAGCTGAGGCAGTGGAACATGTGATGGGAAAAGTGACTGCATTGAAAAACTTTGAATCTTAAATTACCAATCAGAATTGGTACAATGTATAGAATGTAGGCGGACTACAAGAGTCTAATTATTGAACACTGTATTTTCATTTTATGATTATACAACTAAATTTTATAAACTTCATGTGAAAGGCTTTTGTAACATATCACTTTTTATTACTTTAATACAGTGGGGAGTAGGTAGAGGTCTGCAAGCCGAGAGGTCCTCAATTCGAATCTCACCTGTGGCGACCGCATTGTGTCCTTGGGCAAGACACTTCACCTCCATTTCACGGTGGCATTGTATACTAAGGGGTACTGCACGTCAATGGTGCACCTGTCTTCAACCAATGCTAACCCTGCTTGTGTGGAGTTGGTATGTTGGGGAGCTGACAGTTGCTTGCCATTACTCGATGGTTCTCTCTGGGTACTCCGGCTTCCTCCACCGGTAAAACTGTCATGGTCATGATTAGCCACTGTGCAGAAATATAAATTTTATAGTAAATTTGCTTTCTTATTATACCTACTGCAATTGTTTACTACAGGCTTGCACTACAGTGGAAGAACCTAACTCGGATAAAATACTCTCTATTTTAATCTTTCCCAAGAGATTTGGGAAAGAAAAGTGGTGTAAAAACACCTCGAAAAAATAAGCCAAAACTGGGTCGAGAGCCATCGACGCACACTCAGTAAGGGACACTCTTCTCTTAGTACAATTCCACGACTTCCGTTAACCAGTGCGCAAGCAGTAAACAAAACCATTCTTCTGAGTCCGCCAACATAGGAGGTATGTGATCAGCGGGGAGGAAGGATTCTTACCCGAATAAGAAGACAGGAGGGCCTCCATGTAAACAATTGCGGTAGGTATAATAAGAAAAGAAATTTACTATAAAATTTATATTTCTTATCAACCTACCTTACAATTGTTTACTACAGGCTGAATAGACAATAGGATGGAGGGAATCACATAACCAACCCACACATAACTCAATTGCACTGGAAGCGTGGACAGAGGAAGAGATCCCTAGGCCTATCAAACCATAGCATCACAAACATTAGTAAAAGACAATGAAAGATGAGGCGTATGGTGAAGTGCGACGCACAGACAGAAAAAGCAGTAACAGCACAGAGCTGGAACTGACTCTGTAAAAAGCTGAATGGCTGGGATAGACAACAGTCTGAGCTGAAGAAAGAGAGCCCGTAGGACAAAGGTCCTCTGTCGGCTCCTGCAACTGTTGCAGATAAATGGAGAAGGTAGCATTTCTCCAGTAGGCCGCCAGTATAACATCCGAGAACATGACGGAGTTAGTAAAAGCCCCATGGGGAAGACAATGCACGCACCTCGTGGCAGAAAAAACAATTGGTAATACAATCACCAGTAGCTAGACAAGCAGAAGCTGCACGAAGAGCAAGACAAATCCATCGAGAAATGGATGCAGGAGAGATCTGGCATGTGAGAAAACGCATATCCATCCAGGATAAAGGCACGAACACCCCCCCCCCCCCTCCCCCAAACAGAGCAGCGCCCAAGAAAGTGTCGATCTTGGAGTAAACTGCCAAGTCCTAGGCCTCTTCAAGGAAAAGAGCTGAACAAGCTTGAAGAGGCAAGGATGAGTGTCGAAACAATGCGGTACCACATATGAAAAAGGCCTCCGAAGCATGGACTTGTACCCATTGCTGGAGACCTCCAGAAACAAACATATACCAGAAACTCTGCAATCGGTGTGATCGAAGAAGTGATTGCACAACATCGACAGAAGAACCTTCGACTGAGCCACAGAGGTGAAACCAGTGGAGTGAGTGCCTCCTTGAAGAAGAAAAGCAACTCCACTGCTTGTCTCTAAAAACCACTACGGCGGAGACAGGACCCGATAAAAGACATGCGCGAAGGCACAATGAAGTCTGGTCAACTTGAAACCTCCTCGGGAGACTTTGGCAAAGAAAGTCGCAACGTAGAGGGAGACATGCCGGAACCGCCGTTAACAGAGAGCAGAGCAGATTGATCCACACCCACCGAGGCGACAGGGGTGTGATCAAAAGGATTCGACGACTGCAGGTTCATATCAGGGCTAGAACCCGAGTCGGAATCGGAACCAGCAGGAAGGCGTAGCCGACAAGACCTCCTAAAGAAGGGGCCAGAGCATCCACGGCGAAAGCCAGAGCATCTGGACACGGGGACACGAAAGTGTCCACATGATGGTTCCAACGAGTCGCAAAGAGATCGATGGAACACCGCCATGTGGAGCATCCACTCGGTGGAAAAGAACCTGCCCCGTTGGGACAGGGAGTCGGCTAGGACGTTCAGACGACCGGGAATGTGACGAACAACCACCCTGGCGTTGACATCCTGAGCGAGCAGTAGAAGATCCTGAGCCAATTCGTACATTGGAACCGAGTGCGTGCCGCCCTGGATCCGAATGTAAGCAACCACTGTCAAATTGTCGGACAACAGAAGGACCCGAAGATTCGACAGGTGAGGGATCCACTGCCTGAAACTCAGAAGAAGAGCAAGAAGCTCCTTCTGGTTGATGTGTAGAGATGCCCGATCCTGGTCCCACATCCCGTGAAGGGAAAGACCGAGAG
Source organism: Pictodentalium vernedei (assembly GCA_031216915.1). NCBI lineage: Eukaryota > Metazoa > Mollusca > Scaphopoda > Dentaliida > Dentaliidae > Pictodentalium > Pictodentalium vernedei. Next base: position 306,702,363 of record CM062294.1, read on the forward strand.
GATCCAACGTTGCACCCCATCCGAGATCGCTGGCATCTGCCGTCAGAACGCGATCGGACGTAGGAAAGTCCAACAGGACACTCTGGGTGATCCACTGAACATTCGTCCAGTGGAGAAGATGAGGATGAAGAGATTCTGGTAACTGAAGCACCAGATCCAGAGAATCGACATTCGGCCTCCAACGACTGAGCAGAAAGTGTTGGAGAGGTTTGACATGCAGCCGACATAAATAAATGAGATCCGTCACCGGACCGCAGAGACCGAGCAGCCGGAGAATACCCCGTGTTGTCACTGGGACAGAGTCAGAGCAAAAGCTGAGAGAATCACAGCCCTGGCCTGGGGAACTGCCACGGTATTGAACTGAGTGCGGAAGGCCATCCTCAGATGACAAAACGACTGAGAAGGGACCAGATCCGACTTCTCCTCGTTGACTCTGAGTCCTAGTGATGTGAGCAAGCTCAACAGAGTGTCGACATCCAACTCCAATAAGGCAGCATTGGAATGCCACTGGAGGATATCGTCTAGATATGCCGAAGTAGTCACCCGGGACTGAGTGCGATGGAAGGCTATCACATGCGACATCAGTCGGCTGAAGGCCCAAGGAGCCAGGTTGAGGCCGAAAGGCATGGCCTTCAACTGGTAAACTCGCCCCAGAAAAGCGAACCTGAGATACTTCCACAACACCCGATGAATCGGAACGTGAAAGTAAGCGTCCCGCAGGTCAATGCTGGAAGCGAAATCTCCCTGGTGAATGGAACGGCGGACTGACCTGAAAGTCCCTATGCTGAACTTGGGAGCAATGATAGACTGGTTCAGGATACTCAGATCGATAACTGGTCTGAGTCGACCGCCCTTCTTCGGCACCAAGAACAGGCGGGAATAAAAACCCCACTCACTGAATGTTCTTGACGACCTCAATCGCCCCCTTGGCCAGGGGATTGTCTTCTCCGTGGACAAAAGCTCCCGACATAAAACGTCTGAAGGAACTGTGGTTGGAAGAGGCACTCGGGACAGTGTGGGGTGCCTTCGGAAGGATATTCGCAGCCCGAACCGAACAACATCTAACACCCAAGGATCGGATGTGATGGTGGCCCAATGGTCTGCAAAATCTGCTATCCTTCCTCCAACCTGGGATGAATCGAGGTGAGGACCTTCAGTTCGAGCCCCGACGAGGCCCGCGAGAGGAGAAACCACCTCCTCTATTGAATGAAGAATCCTGAGACTTCCCTCTAGCCTGCTGACACTTACCCTTCCCCGTGAGTAAGAAGTAGAAGTGGTGGCAGAAGGATCAGCCTTTTGCTTCGCAGAGGAAGCAGAAGGGTACTTGTTAGGCTCTGAATGGTCCCTGCCTCCCCTAGAAGGCTGATCAAGCTGACGAAGCAGCAGCTGATCTTTGGAATGATGTAGGACGTCATCCCGACCGTCGACACGGAACCCATGGAACAGTAGCAGTCCTGCCAAAGAAGCAGATCAAAGAACAGTGTGCTGTCCCTCAGGAAGGGATCGGCCTGTGTCCAGCACAGAGTCCCTTTCGAACTAGTTCCAAAATAGCCGTGTCACAGGCATGCGTGTGAGTAAGATGCATGAACGCCTTGGACAGGACACGCAAAGGAGCCTGTACGTCGTCAAAACTATCTGGAGGCAGATAGGCAGCTAAGGCAGAGACGAAGTGATCGGAGAGAGAAAGCATACCCATCATTTCTCTCGATAAGCCCAACATGGACTCCAGAGTCGTCATAGGAATGACGGCAGACTTGGGCCCGCAAAGCCCGAGAGAATTGGAGTTCTGATCCAAAACTTTCAAAGTCTGGCAGATTGACGGTTTGGCAAAATCGTAGTAACGATAATGCACCAGAGGCAAAAAGGTGTCAACCCTTGGTAAAAAACGGAGCCTTCATAGCCTTGGAACTCAGCTTAGTGTTCAAGGCTGAAAATGCTTCAACCACCTGTACTGACTGGCTCGGTCGAAGACGCCCAGAAGCAGGTTGCTCCACAGGCTGTAGGTGCGTGACCGATGATCGCGGCCTGGCTGACACTGTTGGCTGGTTTGATGGTTTGAGATCCGGAAGGAACCCAAACACAAAGTCAAGAGCTGCCCCCAAGTCAGAAAACTGCTGGCTCTCGACATCAAGGATGTCTGACTCCTCCCCGGAGTCGGAAGACACATAGCCCATCGTGGGCAAACCAGCCGACACCTCCCATGGTGTAGGCACACCAGGGGGATCAGAAAGCGGCCTGTTTCCAATCCCGGGAGGCGGCGCCATAGGAGGCACCTGGAAACCTCTCGCTGCCTCGCCGGAAGCAACGAGAAGGCTCTTGGACAGAAACTGAGTGAGTAAGGAGAGGGCCTCTCTAAGCTCACTGACCGTACCGACCGATTCGACATGGGGAAGAACCAGCAAAGTGGCTTCACACCTGACCCTCTTAACCAGCAAAGGGTCACGATCCTCCAATACACCCAAAGCGGGGCGACGGGCGGCAGCCAGAACATCTGAGGGCAGACGTGTATAGGGGTACAACACACCCCGAGGATCAACATAGCGGGAACTCATGAGAGTTGCCGTGGACCTCTGTGGGGCAGAAGGTCCAGGCTGCACAGAGGGCGTTGGTCCCACAAGACTGGCCGCGTGACAAGAATGAGTGGACGGAAAATGCCAATGACAAAACTGTGGTACTCGACGGCGCAGAGACCACAGTAGAGGGTTCGGCCGGCAGCCACTTCCAACTTCACCGAGTTGAAGTCAGGGAAGGCTGAGGCGAATACCCCACGTCTACACTACCAGACACCACTGCAAACCACTGCAGGTATAAAACTAAAACTGCTGTGCTCAACGGCTGAGAGGACACAGCAGGGGGTTCAGTCGGCAGCCACTTCCGACTTCGCCGAGTTGAAGTCGGGGAAGGCTGAGGCCGATACCCCCACAACCACACTACAGACATCCTTGCAGACCCTTGCAGGGATAAGCCGAGGCCGGCTAAAAACGGTGCCCGATGACGTTGTAGTCTGAACAGCAGTAGCAACAGATACGACGGGAGCCTGTAAACTGTAGGAACTGGCGGAAAAGGGGAGAGCGCCACCTAGCTTGGCCTTCAAAGGAGGAGTCACAACCTTAGTGACAGCCTCAGATGTCGACTGGAGAGGGCGCATAGTCCCGGAACGAGGCATCTCTTCACCAGAAATCCAACGGCTCCCGCAGTATCCACCACGAAAAAAAAAAAAAACTGCACTTCCCCCACGGATGGGGAATAACTCTCACCAGACGTGGTCGCGTCGGGAGGCCCCGAAACGACAGCGTTCCACACCCACCGCAGGTGCAGGAGGGGCTGCACATCCCCACGGAGGGGGAGTAACTCTCACCAGATGTGGTCGAGTCGGGAGGCCCCGAAACGACAGTGTTCCCCACCCCCCGCGGGTGTGGGAGGAGCTGCATGTCCCCCACGGAGGGGGTATAACTCACACCAGACGTGGTCGAGTCGGGAGGCCCTGAAACGACAGCGTTCCACACCCACCAAAGGCGGGGGAAAAAGGAATTGCCCTAAAGGAACCAAACTGGAAATAACAAAAGTGAGAGCAGTAGAAGAAAAAGGTGAACTCAACAGACACAGAAAGTAGAAGAACACCCTCAACTACGAGAGAAGGTGGCAGAAAAAAAATGGTGGGTATACAACAGAACCCAGACGGCCAACAGGGACCGAAAAAACAGAAATTCAGCCCTCAACAGAGTGAAGAAATCCTGTCCAGGCAGTCCCTCATTGACACCTAACTCCAATAACAATTTAAATTTATCAACCACAAAATTTCATTGTCCAACCGCGTTGACACGATGTCGAAAAACATTCGCGAAAACGGAATATATAAATAATATACAATGAAAATGTGGTAGAAAATATTAACGAGAATATATAAAACACAGTCCTGTTATTATAAGAACTTCAGATCCATAATCCAGTCACAGGAAAACCATTTTATCGACGAGTTGAATTATCACTGTATCATAAGGCAAAAATGGCAACACGTCAACCACGTTGCACAGACAAAAGAATGGTTTTGATTACTGCTTGCGCATTGGTTAACGGAAGTCGTGGAATTGTACTAAGAGAAGAGCATCCCTTACTGGGTGTGCGCCGATGGCGCTCGACCCAGTTTTGGCTTATTTTTTCGTGATGTTTTTACACCTCTTTTCTTTCCCAAATCTCTTGGGAAAGATTAAAATAGAGAGTATTTTATCCGAGTTAGGTTCTTCCACTGTAGTGCAAGCCTGTAGTAAACAATTGTAAGGTAGGTTGATAAGAAATATGTGACCTTAAATACCAATAAATAAATATAATACTGTGGGGTGTTTTTTCAGGCAGAGCTTTTTTCTGAGCTAGACAACATTCACAACTGTCTCATTTCTTCCTGAAAAAAACAAATGCTTTGATTGTTTCCTTTCCAAACATAGCTGATGACCACTTATAGGAACGAACATGTCAAACTTATTCCATTGGGGAGCCATAAGCTACATGTATGGATTTGAACCAGTAAATGACAAAATATCAAGGCAAACTTGACCATTTTGTTTGATAAATGTGACTTGACTGGCATTCCACTCAGGGGACTCAGATGGAGGGCAAAAGTCCACCTGACAAAAACTTATTTGGGAAAATACTCTGCAGATAATAGCCCCACAAAATTTCACTTCCAAATATACTACGGTATTCAAAAAAAGTAGGGGATATTAGATAAAAGTGCGATATAGGAAGAAATATATTTATATTTTCATCAAGGCAGTTGAGGCATTGCCCTGTGGCATCTGGTGAATGATTTCAGTGATAGTTGGGTGACTGACAAGCACTCGTTCCACGCACTCTGCTGTAGAAATCAGAGAATTTATCACATTCAGTCCAAGACCTCAATATTTTGTAAATCCTCCTCGTTTCGCGAGACTAGCGTGGATCCGACATGGCATACTCCTCACCAAACATCCAATATCAGCTTGACTGATGTTATTCCATTTTCCTGCAGTGCAGCATCAAGTTCCTGGACACTGGACATTGGTAGGGGCTGTGGGCATTGTCGTGACGCCTGCCAAGCATATCCCGGACGTGCTCGATTGGTGAAAGGTCTGGGCTCAGTGCTGGCCAAGGCAGTGGAGTGATGTTATGCTCCTGGAGGAACTTTGTAGCGACACGGGCCCTCTTGCACTGTCATCTTCGAAAATGAATTGGTGGCAGTGACATTGCGCAAATGACACCACATGGGCTGCTAACATGTTGTCATAGTAGTACTGCCCTGTGACCTGCCCTTGGATGACATGTAATGCTGTTCTCTTGCCATGGTTATCCTCACCACACCATAACCGATCCAACACCAAAACGATTGTGCTGCTTAATGGTTATGTTATGGTATTGTTCATTCTGACGCTGCCACACTCTGTTTCGCCTGTTGTGTAAGTCGAGAGTGAACCTTGATTCATTGGAAAACATGATGTTGCTCCACTGACAATTGTCCCAACGATGTTGCGCTCCACACCAATTATGCCTCGCTGCGATGTGACGTTCAGTCAAATGTGTAATTATTCAAGGACATCATTCATACAAAATCCAGCTGTGAAGACGATTTTGGATAGTCTGATCACTGACTCGCACATCTGTCGCTTGGTGCAGCTGCTGTCCAATTTCCGAGGCACTTTGATGGCGGTTACATAATGCTGTGGTTCGGATGAAATGATCCTGGTTAGCAGTTGTCACCCTTGGATGACCTAACCGACGTCTGTCACCAACATTGCCTTCAGACGGTAGCGGGCCATTCCACGTCACGTGTGTTACATTTCATACAGATTTTGGCAAAGTGTTCCTTTCCATACTTTATTAGTTTTTATAAGCATCCCATGCTATGAACATTATTTTGTATCTATTGGCATCACCTATTGATGTAGCAGTAGTTGAGAAATAGTTTCATGTTGTCTGAGAATTATGGACAATCAAATGCCCGTCACGTGTGTTACATCAGAGAAAGAGAAAAACCTCACCACCTTTTCACAATCGAAAAACTCTGTGAATTGTGTGAAAGCACTGCCAGAAATTTTATTTTTTTGTCAAGAAGAATAAATGTTCTTCAGGCTGTTGATAACAATCCGAGTTCTTTCATGCTGATTTCCTATAAAAAAAAAAACATGAAATTCCCTGTCACGTGTGTTACATAAAATTGTCACGTGTGTTACACGTCTGAAAAAGAAATGCTTTGGGTGGCTTAATTAAGTTATATTCCGTATTTGAACTGTGCTTGGACGCTGAAAGGCGTTTCTTTCAGATTACAACATGAATGCAGTGTTCAAAGTAAAGGTTTGGCTGAAAGTCTTTCAAATGAAATAGTAAAGAAAAACATGAATCAAAATTTATGAATGAACTGTGATGTCACATGATGTCATCAGATGACATCATAGATGATGTTTCAAACTAGAAATGTTGGATGACATCACGGATGATGCAATAAAATACAAATGTCTGTTGCCTTAGTTGTAATTGAGAAAAATAAACAATCTCCAAACAAATAATTTGTTAAAAGTCATAAATTTCATTAGATGAAATGTCTAAAACATCATCAGCTGAGAGAATGCGAAAGCTTAGGGCAAAGAGGAAGAAGCAAGGCTCTGGTTATCAAGTAAAGGAAAACAAGAGGATAGAGCGGCTAAGAAAGCAAAAAGTTTCCTTGATGACAAATGAGGAAAGAAAACAATATAGAAAGAAGGTTTCAGAGAGAGTCAAGGCATGTCTAGGACGGAAAAGGGCATTAGGACTCCTGAATATACAAGCTGTCAGTAGGAAAGGTTTCAAATCCCCTCAGGCATATGGCAAAGCTATAAGAAAAGCACAAAGTGTCCTCCCATATTCCCCAGCCAAACAAAAGGAAATCATTTGTGGACTAGCTTCAAGAGTAGGGATTAAACTGCTGGACAGGATGGAGAGAGAGCTCTCAGATTCCTCTAAGAAACACAATAGTTTGTCTAAAGAAACTGTTGAACTGATTGAAAGTTTTTTTATGAGACAAGATATTGTGTACACGTCCCCTGGAATGAAAGATTTCATTACAGTGAGAAAATCAGGGGAAAAACAGAGACTCCGGAAACATTATTTGGTTATGTTTCTCAAGGAAGCTTATAAACTTTTCACAATGACACACAAAGATGTAAATGTCAGCTTCAGTAAGTTTGCAGCCTTGCGTCCAGTGAATGTACTTCTATTGAAGAATCAGCCTGCTGATCAGTGCCGCTGTAAGGCCCATGAAAATTTTAAACTCAAACTTCTTGGACTCAATGTGACATGCACTAATGATTTCTGGACAGACATGCTCTGTGATACATCTGACCTTAACGCATCCTGTTGGAGTGGGTTATGTACTATATGTAAGGATGGACAAAAGTTTGTAAAAGTTGCAGATTCAGTGCATTCTTAAAGTGAACGTCAGCAAATTCAGTGGAGAGAGTGGGTGAATGATAATGATGGCAGGCTACAATTGCAGACTAAGACAGACACAGTTTCTGCACTGAAGGCGCTTGTAATTGAATCTTTCCCACAATTTCAGGAGCATGTTAGAATTAAAAGAGTACAGGCAGCTTTTGAAAAAGATAAAACTGATCCGTTAGTCACTGTTATTCAATGTGATTTTGCTATGGCATATGCATGTGAATACCAGAATGAAATTCAATCTGCCTTGTGGTCTCGGAACAGTGTGAACTTATTCACAGCGGCAGCATATATTGGGATTAAACCGTGTCGGTCATTCTTGTATGTCACAGACTCCCAGGAAAAAGGGAAGGATTCTGTATTCATATTTCTCCGGGATCTTCTGCAGAGAATTACTGTTAGGAAGGGAGACAATGTTGTTATATACTCTGATGAACCAAATTCCGAATTTAAAAACAAATTTATAGCAAAATTGCTTCTACTTATGTCCGGAGATTTTGAAGCCAAGTTCTCATGGAAGTATTTTGCAACTTCGCATGGGAAAGGTGTAGTTGATGGCATAGGTGGAGCGGCCAAGTCTGTGGTTAGGCAGGTGGTCATGTCTAAGTGTAAGGCATCTTTAATTGTTCAAACTGCATGTGATTTTGCACAGATCGCAGAAAAACAAATGACAAATGTTAATGTTGTCCATGACCACAACCTGCTAATCACCAAATGAGTAACGTTGAGAATTTGAGCCACTGCAGTCTGTCTGTTGCCAACTTCCAACGGCATGTAAACGTACGTCACGTGTCAGTCTTCGCATACCTCAAAAGTTATGTTCTGACCAGAAACTATTGATGAACGAGTTTATACCAAGAAAAGAACAATGAGACTTCTGAAAAAGCCCGTCCAGTACAAATGAAAATTTCAAAACATACCCCACAGACATTAATGCAGCGCTTGTGCAAAAAACCTGCATAAAGTTTTAGTGGGCCGGTGACATTCATGATCCACACTAAACTTGGTAACATATTGATGTGTCCTCTGTGATATTTCCAAAAATATCAACATCAGTTTGGATATCCCCTACTTTTTTTGAACAGTATATAAAGAGTAGAATGAAATCCCACACCAACATTTTTGGACTATCTTGGTGAAAAACTCTTTCTTGACATTTTATGTATTTTAGGATTTTTTTTCTTTCTTCATCTCTTTCCATTTTGGTAGGTATGGGGGCAGGAGGAGCATACTTCTACATATATTGCAGCTGTAGCATGGGAACAGATTATTCATGAAAGTTTTTACAAATGGTGACAGTATTAAAATTTTAGGCTGCCGTAAAAACGTTAAATATGCTCCCAGTGGGATTGAACAAATTTGGAAACCTGGAACCATCTTTACACTAGCACGATTGCATTTGAACAGTGCCAGAAGTACATGTTACTTGCCTATATCGAGTCTCAAATGTAATTCAAATCTGCACATGTTCGGAAAACTGAAAATCTGTGTGGGTGCAAAAACCACCACTACATTTTAACATACTTCAATCCACACTTCAAAAGGGGGCTGAATTTCAAATATCAAGTCACTGAATCCATCGGTTTCTGATACTTTTTACACCTTGGGATGCTTTCTCTCCAACCCCTCCCATGGGGTGACCCAATGATTGCGACAAAAATGGACAAAGGAAGAAAAGTAATCACTATAGTACACCCTGATTTTCAGTCAGGCGAGCTAAAAAAAAAAGAAGAAAGAACTTCTTGAATTCATTGTACCCACAAGCAAATGAAATCCCACCCAAACGGAGGTGGGTTTTTTATATCTGGGTGGGACTTTTTCCAGTTGAGTTTATGCCTACTGTTTTCTTGTCTGAGGAGTTTTTGTCATGTGGGTTTTTGTTTGTGCCATATCCTACTCACTACATTTAGAATGTCTGGCCAATATCACTGGGTCATTGAACTTTATTTTGATTACAACAGTAAGAGCTGACCAACTGAAGCAATCCATTTTGTGATTGCCATTCTACATTTTGACTGTACTTAAAATACATTGTAGACCCTGTCAATATTGTATAACCAATATATGGCAGCACAATTAACTGTAGCCTGGAGATCTAAGTGTTACTGACATAAGAAAAGCAATATTACACAATTAATGATTTTCATGTGAGCACTTAGTCTCTTAATATTACATCATATCTTGACCTGAATGGTTTAGTGTAAAAACAATTTTCAGTCCCTTTCTTTTGGAGTGTAACAAAAATCACCAATCATATTTTATCATTTTTTTCAATTTCTGCCTCAAAATCATAGTTTATGAGCCCTCACTGGAATGAACTCATGCAAATCATAAACTATTCTTTTGGGGTACAAAAAAAATGAAACTGTTATTCAAGAATATTTTTTGCAAGTGTTTTCTTCTATTCAAGTTACATGTACATTAGGTAATGGGCTAAATACACAGTACTTTTAAAAAGAAGCGAAGTTTAATTCTTAACCTGCTGAGTATTTTTAAGATATTTTTCTTCAAATCTAGTCATGGCTGCTGTCAAGCAGCCATGACAAGATTTGATGAAAAATATATCTAAATTTAACTCAAGGAATCATTGGTGAAAAATCCATTCAAGTTACAGGATGAACAAAAAAGTGCCCAAATTATACTTATTTCAGAGGAAATCCTGTCCTGGTTTGGAAAATCCACCAGCAGCATGCAAGGAGTTAACCCTCTGTGCACTGATGTCGATCGAAATATAATATTTTCTTGTTTTCTTACAATGCAACTTGAAAGTTAACCAGATCAACCTTGTTCACAGAGCTCTTTCCCAGCTGCATTGTGGGAAAAAATTTCTACTTTCAATTTTCGTTATTTTTACGTCAGTATGCAGTTGGTTAAGCCTTCATTTAACCCTTTACATAACATACCAAAAAAAATGGTTTGTGCCAGCCATACACTAAAATCACAGCATAAATTTTATTTTTTAAATGTTTGCAAAACAAAGCTTGCAACCACTGAAGTGAGGACTGAGGAACCATAAACTTTGTTGTGAAAACAAACACAAGTGTTTACCAAAGTTATCTTGAAGAAATTTTTGAAAGTGTTGCCCTTGTATTAAGCAAAACATTATTGAATCAGCCAAATTTCATCCAGAGCTACGCACTGAAATTGTCTTTAAACAATTGCTATTTTTAGCAATTATATGGTTATAAATCATGAAGCTCTTATGACTTCCAATCCAGACACTCCGAGAACTAGGGGTCTTATTCTTTGTTTTGGATACTAAGAAAAATGTTCAGTTATTTAACCATGCCATATTCAAGCAATATAACTTTACCTCTAAAGGGATCATTTTGATGTGAATATACATGTACAGCACTTATGGTCCTGCCCATAAATTTCAGAGTGTCAGATAACGGAAAACCATTACTTGGGACTCAATGTTTGAGCTGATGTATTTATTTCCCAGAGTTTGAGATCACCTTCAACATTCATGGCAACATGTATATTGTGACATGCAAAACTGATGTAGTTAACTCTTTACCCAACGTATCAGCCACATCCGCCAGCATAATATGTAAATTCAGCAGCTAAAAAAAAACAATTTTTTTTTTAAAAATCAACAAAACCATATCATGTGACCCCTCCTTGGAACAAGCTTGGTGGTCATATGGTTTGGTTGAAATTTTTTGAAAAATTTAAAAAAATGATATTTAAAATAATGCATTTTGATATCGTAAAGGGTTAAGAAATCAGGTTTAGCCAATGATTTATTATTGTGTTGCCTATTGCAGAGGACAATCAGCACAGTAATTTGTTACTACAGTAAGAACATCATGGGTGGGCAATATATTTCCACGGATACAATAATATTAGATTCCAAATATTAAATACATGTATAGGCATAATCATCAAATGAAAGTGTCAATGACACTGTAGCTCAACTTGACAAACTTGAAACGGTAAATTTGAAGATCATTGGTTCCAATGTTATTTGGTGAAACTTCAACATTACAGCACTGTGTGTGTGCCAATGTCAGAGCAATCCACGCGTTTTAAATGTAAACTGTAAGGCTGGCTAAAGGAAGAATGTTGATAGTAACTTGATACACAAATGCAGTAAGCTCGGAGGTCATTGTAAATGGCAACTTTTTTCACAGAAATGAATCTACATGTACAGGTTTCACCTAATGAGCATGCAGAATCCAAAAACAATCCTACAATAAATGTGCCCTGTTGGTCATCTCAAAAAAGAATGTAAGGCACAAATGCAATAGATTCAAAGATTGTTGCTGACAGCCAGTTTTTTATTGAAAAGAAAATCAATAGCTCCTATCTCTGTCACCCCGAATGAACATAAGTTTTAAAACAACTGAATGAATGCACCCTCTGAGGCATGCCAAAGGAATATGTTAATGCACAAATGCACTAAATTTGACAGTCCTGGCTGGTGGCAATGGTCTTTTTATCTTTTTTATGGAAATTCATAAATATACTCTGTAGAGAGTGCAAAAGGGACAAGTTGCTACAAAAATGCACAAAGTCAAAAGGCTGGTGCTAACAACAATAATTTTTTATAGAAATGAAAAGAAATCAACAGCTAACATCCATAAGACACCCAGAACATGCATACCAAGTTTCAGGCGATCATATCATAAATGTGTCCTGAAGGGCATGCAAGAGGAATATACTGATGTCTGACTATACCAAGTTTAACAGTCATTGCCATCGGCAACTATTTTTGACGGAAATGGAAGAAAATTGACCGTTCCCATCAAGAGGTCACTCAGAACAAGCATACCAAATTTCAAAGCAATCCGATCATAAATGTGCCCTGCAGGGTGTGCCAAAGGGAAATATTGATGTGTAACTGCACTAAGTTCATTGAAGGTCGTTTCCAGGGGCAACATTTTTTGATGGAAATGGAAGATAATCGATAGCTCCCATCTAGAGGTAATCCCAAATAAGCATACCAAGTTTCAAACCGATCTAATCATAAATGTGTCCTGTAGGGTTTGACAAAGGAATATATTGATGCCTGACTAAACTTAGTTCAAAGCTCGTTGCCAGTGGCAACATTTTTTGCCGGAAATGGAGAAAAAAATCAATTAGCTCCCATCTAGAGGTCACCCCAAATAAGCATGCCATGTTTCAAAGAAATCTGATTATAAATGTGCCCTGTAGGGTGTGCCAAAGGGAAATATTGAGGTCTGACTAAACTAAGTTCAATGGCCATTGCATGCGGCAACATTATTTGACAGAAATGGAAGAAAATTGATAGCTCCTATCTAGAGGTCACCCCAAACAAGCATACCAAGTTTCAAAGCGATCTGATCATAAATGTAAGCTGTGCAGTGTGCCAAAGGAAGTTGTGGAAGTTGTACGTACGTACGGACAAGAAGTGACGGCAATAGCTCAGCTTAACTTTGTCAAGGTGAGCTAAAAATTTAATTAATGAGGCACTGGGTACAACCCAGTGCATCATTAATTAAAATTTTGCTGATGATTTTTATTACCTGGTAAATACATGCATGGATATCACGGCCCACGCATGGATTAGGACCACTGCATGTCGACTGTACTGTAGTCCCATTATACTAGCGAAGAAGAACTTATTTAACCCTTTACCATTTAACCCTTTACCCAACACACAGAATATCAAAATCTGTTATTTTAATTAACGTTTTTCAATTTTTTTCACACAATTTCAACAAAACCATATCATGTGGCCACCTCATTGGAAAGAGCTCAATGAGTCCATTCCAATGAGGAATCATATTATATGGTTTTGTTGAAATTGTGTGAAAAAAACAAATTTTTTTAAATTGCTTAACTTATAAATTATGTGGGTGGATGCAGCCAATTTGTCAGGTAATGAATGTGTTATCACAATAAATTATCAGTGCTCCACTTCATATAAGTTTAAGTCTTTACTTACAAGTGATCACATGTTGAACAGTACTAAGAAATTCTTTTTCTTTCAAAACTAAAACATTTTTGTTTTCAAAACATTGGGCCAACCTCGTTCCAATGTGGGGTCACATGATATGGTTTTGTTGAAATGGTTTGAAAAAAAAAAATTTCAACTGTTCAGTTTGTAAACTATGCAGGTGGATGTGCAGATTGGTTAGGTAAATGGTTAATCCTTTACTTAACATAACAAAATAAACAGTCAGTACTATTCACAAAACTCTCCATTCAAATTTTACTATTTTTTAAAATTTCTGCCTCAAAATCATACACTTAGCTTATTACTGGAATGAGCTCATAGAGCCTATTCCAAAGACGAGTCAGACATATAAGCTATGTTTTTGAGGCAACAACTTTATTTTTTCAAGAATCTTTTTTTTGCAGGTGTCATCCATCATCTGTTTATGTTAACTAAAGGGTTAAAATTCATTCTAACTAGTTATGTTACTGTACATTCTATTAAGAGCAACCAGCAGAGAATCCAACTGATAAAAAAAACATCTTCACTGGAGTTTAACATATACAATATTTGTGCATGTGGTTTCAAACGAGAAATAACCTTAAGTATATTAACACCACTGAGTATTGACAGTTTTTTTAAAAAACAGAAATTTGATTATGAAAAAAAATGTATCATAAAAGAAAATTATTTGCTTACATAATTATTTTTTCTTCATCTTGCCAAGACATGAATTAACCAACATCCATATTGATCTGGCAGTTGAGAGATATTTCTTATTGATATCAATGCCTTAACATGTTCAGTTAAAGTGACCACATGTAATAAGCCAACTGGACGACATGAGAGGCTCACAATAGGGATAAACTGACTTGAGATAAACAACTTTCAATTGGAAATAGTTTGAAATTCAAACAAGTGCTCCATACAGCTGAGTAAAACAGATTGAAATTTTGTCATTTTTTAAATATATTCCAATTAACCTGTCATCTCTGATGGAATAATAAATTAGGTTTGTTCAGAATACTGAAAGCTTTTCTCAAGTGCAGTTGAAGAGAAATTTTTGGATTTTTATACATCTTCAGAAATTTGGAATGAAAATGAATAATGGTTGGTTAACCATTCTCCCAACACCAAATGCTTAATATAATGCAACAGTTTCCAAAATAGAACACAGAAGAACTGATTTCTCGTATAAAATCACTACTCCAAGAATTTATCTCTTTAAAGTGAGGAAACCAGGAACAGTTTTAGTCAAAAACCACGAACACTTTTAGTCAAAAATATAAAAAAAAATCCAAATATTTCAAAAACTTGGAATTTAACTGCCTTAATAATGAATACATGTATGTTAGGACAGATGAGCAAGCTTCTGACATCTCAAAATCTAAGTAACCCCCAAAAAGATCACAAAAATAAACTAGAGGCTCAAGAGAGCCAAAAACGCCCACCTGGACCAAGTTGTCCTAAACTGTAAGGGTTATGGGTATGGAGAAAGTGGAATCTGAATAAACCATATGACAGATTCGCCAGCAATTTTTTTTGTCCAACTGTTTCAACTGCTCAGAAGAAAGCTTCATACCAAATACAAAATCTCAAGTCCGTGCAGTTTGGGAAATATTGGACATTTCATTTTGTTTCTATTTTTGGCGCCAGGTGTTCCCACGGGGAACTGCAAAAAATTTTGGGGGCATGAATAAGTAGTTCGGGTCAACTAATGCCACATATAAAATTTGGTTCAAATTGCTCCATTGATTCTTGAAATAGAAATTTTCAGGGGAGCTCAAAAGTGAGCCCATCCCCTGGAGAGCCCAAATATGGACCTATCAACTTTCTATGAACAACTTTTAATCTTGAACACCAAAGAAAGTTTCATACCAAAGATCAAAGCATTCCCACTTGTGGTTCACGAGAAGATGATTTTTAATGAATTTCACGATATTTGAGAAAGAGCAGAGACCCCATTTGAACAAAACTAAAACAGAATAGCCCCAAGATGAGGTGGCCCATATTTGTTTCAATTTGGGCCACTGGTTTGTGAGGTGAAGATATTTTTAAAAAGGTAAACATGTGATCTTTTTCCCATTGACTTCAGTGTTAAAAAATGCTGAGTCATCATATTTTCATAACACCAAAACAGACCATACGACAGATTCACCAGCAATTTTTTTGTCCAATTGTTTCAACTGCTCAGAAGAAAGCTTCATACCAAATAAAAAATCTCCAGTCAGTGCAGTTTGGGAAATATTGGACTTTTCATTTTTGTTCTATTTTTAGCTCCAGGGGTTCCCATGGGAAACTACAAAAAATTTGGGGGGGGGCATGAATGAAGTACTTAGGGTCAACTAATGCCACATATAAAATTTGGTTCAAATCGCTCCATTGGTTCTTGAAACAGAAATTTTCAGGGGAGCTCAAAAGTGAGCCCATCCCAAGGAGAGTCCAAATATGGACCCATCAACTTTCTTTGAACAACTTTTAATCTTGAACACCAGAGGAAGTTTCATACCAAATATCGAAGCATTCCCACTTGTGGTTCGTGAGAAGAAGATTTTTAAAGAATTTCATCATGTTTGGGCATAAGACCACGCCCAAAAAGGGTGGAGACCTAATTTGAACAAAACTAAAACAGAATACTCCCAAGATGATGTGGCCTATATATGTTTCAATTTGGGCCATTTGTTTGTGAGGAGAAGATTGTTTTGTAAAAGCTAACGTACGATTGACGACAGATGACGGCCGCCAAGTGATGGCAGAATAAAAAAAAACAAGTAAAGAAACAACATTTGTTTGTTTGTTTTCCATTTATTTGAAAGGAATTTACTTGAATATAAATTAGAAATCCTTCTCGTTCAGGCTGATTGCTGTGAGCGTTTGTACTTTATAAATCTATTCTATTTACCTTTTACTTCTGTACTTTGCAGTTATGACATTACTGGAGGTCAAATTCCAGGACTTGGATAATTTATCAATTACCTGAGGTCTCTCAAGTCTCTAACTGAATGGCATTCACCATTGAAGTCTCATTCTTAATTTTGTGTTACAGGTCATGGTTGATGTCACTAATGGGCTTGGATCATTGTGCCTCGGTTCCTCCTCTGTCACTAAGGTCTCAGTTATGAGATTGGCACACACATCAAACTGATTTCATCATATACATACAACTTGACATAAGTTTCCTCCACTTACACATCAACAATCAGCCTTTATAAGTGAATTTTCACCCTGTTATTAATTTTACATGGGAAATCCACTTCCTGATGCCAACACAACAATGACTGAGGCTACTTTCCATTAGCGCCATTACAAGTTTGTTACCCAATTTTTCTCCTCACTACAACCAGGAGGTTATCTCCTCTTGCTGCTGTCCATTTGTCACTGACCACTCCACAACCAGTTAGTTGTCCCCTTGCTGTTTTAGTCTGTTACCACTTTTTAAAAGGTACATAAGGAGCCAGTGCATCCATTGAAGCACAAAGTCTCTGATAAGTACAACTGAGTATGAAACCTGTCAGGCAATATTACAATATATTTGGAGAACTACATGTAATATGAGTATAAGGAGTACCATTAGGCATCTTGTGATTTTATATATTGTAGGAATTTACTTGAAAGTTAATGCTTCTCAGCTTCATCATCCATGTCAGTTTTGCAGAAAGAAAAGTTAAGACTCAGGAGTTATGGGGATCATTACAATATTAATGTACCAGCTACAATGTATAGCCGGTAGCAAATTCATACCATCAGCTTTGATAAGTCATCACAGTACAGTCGTTGTGGACTGGTCATAATCCATGCATGGGCAGTGATGTCAATGCATACGTTTACCAGCTAATAAAAATCACCATCAGGCATCAGCAAACTTTTAATTAATGAAGCATCCGGTCGTACTCGGTGCTTTATTAATTAATTTTTTTTATGATTATTCAGATAATTAGTGTTTCAAATTTGATAAGAAATACTGAGTCCATCAAAATATTGCCCATCCGTGGTAAGGGACCAATCCATGGCGGCCACACTGTACATCATCAACATAGTACAAGACAGTCACCATGGACTAGTTGTAACCCACTCATGGGCAGTGATGTCCACGCATGCATTTACTAGGTTATAAAAGTCATCAACAAAATTTTGATTGATGAAGCACCGGGTTGTACCCAGTGCTTCATTAATTAAAGTTTTGATGATTATTCCTATAATTGGAGTTTGAAATCTATTATTGCATCTGTGCAAAATATTGACCACCCGTGGAAAGTGACAAGTCCATGGCGACCGTACTGTATATATCATTGCTAAACGACACCAAAAACTTAAAGAGGAGAACACTGTCTCTGCCCCATTGCCTGGGATCAGCAAAGACTTACAGATACTAATAAAATAAAGTAGATGGGACACCCACAAAGGAACTTTCCCATGTAACTACACACTCTTCTTAGAAGAAAACTATTAAGTTTGAGCCAAAGAGATTTACATGTAGTCCTTTTCGCAAGACCTGAAATTCTTTTCCTAGTAATAGTAGCTTGACATTGATTTTTTGAGACAGAAAGCAAAAAACTATTTACAGTAACAGTGGCCACAACTTTTGACCTATTGGTGGCCAGACACAATCCCAATGAAAATCATCAAAAAGTTATAGGTAATCTGAGAATGTTTTTGTACATGAGAGGAAACTGAAATTAGTGGGTGGACGCAAACATTTTATTTATAGTAACTCTAACCTTGACCTTCGACCCCATACAGAATCCCAATTAGCAAACCCCAAAATTCTACTAAATGTAACAGTGAACTTGGCATTTGACTCCAAACCCAATCCCAATCACAGACACCTTACAGACAATATTTGTATGACACTAAGAGTTTTGTATGCAAAAGGAAACCTAAGTATTATGCATGAAAACCAAGATTCTATTTACTAGTAACAGTGGTCTTGACCTTTGACCTACTGGCCCCAACCACAATGTCACAGAGTCATCCTACCAAGTTACATTGAAATCCCTCCATATTAAATACAACCTGTAGACTGTACTAAAGGTTTTTGAGTTTCGGCTTGGGCAACCGTCATGGTTGACAGATCATGACCAAAAAGGGACGTTATCATCTTGACATTATACAGTGTCATCCTACCAAGTTAAAAAAATCCCTTCATAAAAACGACCTGTAGACTGTGCTAAATGTTTTGGGCTCAGGCAACCATCATGGTTCACTGATCGTGACCAAAAGGGGACGTTCTCATCTGGTCATGACTCCAAACCTGCATATGAAATTTTGTGACGATAGGACAAGAACTATGGGGTGTAGCCTGTGCTAAAGGAAAATGTGAACAGACTTTAGCTTATCTTGACTTTGTCAAGTTGACCTAAAATCTACTTCCGTTTATTTCTCTAAATTCTGAATTCTTAGGGCTGAAATCTCCAGTGACATCACAGGTCGGAAACATCCAGAAAATTAAAGTTTGGCCAACTTGGTTGCAATTTTAGTGTTTTGTAGAGCTTGAAACTACTAGTAGTAAAGGCTCAAGTGAGCCTAAAATGCTCACCTGGATCATGTTGTCTGCAAGGAATAAGGGTATTAATGTTGAGGGATCAGAAAGATAGATGCAAAAAGGAAGTGTCACCATTGAATATGTGTGCATATTGAAATGGCTGTTTCATAAAGGCTTTGAAAAATGTTGTCTGTTTTTCAGCTCCAACTGCCAACACACACTCTACACTAGGCTCGAGATTATGTTGAAAAATAAAAGGGCATCCCTTTAAAAAGACCACCTAGGCTGGTTAAAATTTTGGTTTGAAATTTGGTGAAATATTCCAGGAAGTCCAAAGTTGACATTGTGTGACAAAACCGAGTGAAATGGCAATCAACAAGGACATTACTGAGATTGGGTTTTTTGACAAACCGGTTGTGTGTCCTTTCACGCTTACAAACAGATCTAATCATGAATGAAAAGAGAACATTCAATTGATATAAAATTTGTTTTCTTACCAAATATCAAAAGTTCCTGCCTGGTGGATCTGAAGATCTTTGAGGAAAATTTTTATATTGCAGTAAGTTAAAATTTGGGCTCCATGGGGAGCCGCAATATGAACCCATGGACTTGATTTGAACATATTTGAATCTGCCCTCACAAGCATGGTGTACTCCAAATATGAAATGTTTCTGTCAGGTAGATCTGAAGAAAAGTTTAAAAACATTTTCTCCATAATGCACAGAGGTAAAATTTGGGTTCCTACAGCAAGTCCAAATATGAACCCATGGACTTGGTTTGAATAAAATTGAGTCTGACCTCTCTGAGGAAGCTGTAGGCCAACTATCAGAAGATTTTGATCGGTGGATCTGAAGGTTTTAATATTCCGTATATTGCCTTTAGTTATAATTTGGGCTCATATAGGGAAACCTAATATGAACTCATGGATCTGATTTGAACAAACTTAAATCTGACCCTTTAAGGATTCTGTATACCATATACCAAGCCAGAAAATAAGCAGACTTTCATCTGCAAAATGAGGTCCCCAGAAGGAGAATTTAGTGATGCTACCCTTACCCTCTGTGAACCTCAATCTGAATCAGGGTCTCAAAACCAAATAGAAAGAAGTACCCAGAGGATAAATTGGCCCACTGTATGAGATAGAATCATCAAATTCACCCTCTGGGAACCTCATTCTGCAAATGTCAGACTGCTTATTTTCAGGCCTGTCATATACATGTATGAAATGATTCTGGCCAGTGGATCTGAAAAAAATTCAGGGTCCCATGAGCACACCCTAGAATCTGCTCCCATAAGGATGTGAGTCAAGTATCAAAGGATTCTAATTATAGATCTTAAGAAGATTTTTGAAGATTATTCCTCATATTAAGTTCACATTTTGGCTACAACAGGGAGCCCAAAGATGAACTTTGGGGCTTGTGTTGAAGTTGAACAAAACTTTTCATCTGCCCCCCCCCCCCCCCCCCCCCCCCCCCATCACCCAAGAATGCTGAATACCAAATATAAAATGTTTCTGCCTGGTGGATCTGAAGATTTTCAAATAATTCTTCTCATATTGCACTAAATTAAAATTAAGGTTTCCATGTGGAACCAAACTATCAACCCACAAACTTGATCTGAACAAATTTGAATCTGACCCTTTTAAAGATGATATATGCCAAATATCAAAAGATTCTGGGTGTTGGATCTAAAGAAGATTTTTAAATGATATTCCCCTTATTGCTCGAATGAGGAAGCCA
Source organism: Pictodentalium vernedei (assembly GCA_031216915.1). Lineage (NCBI taxonomy): Eukaryota > Metazoa > Mollusca > Scaphopoda > Dentaliida > Dentaliidae > Pictodentalium > Pictodentalium vernedei. Next base: position 306,722,935 of record CM062294.1, read on the forward strand.
AATATGAACCCACAGACTTGATTTGAGCAAACTTAAATATGAGCCCCTAAGGATGCTGTACAATATTTTTATGAGAAGTTTCTGGATCTGAAGAAGAATATTTTTAAAGGATATTGTTCATATTTCATGTTAAAATGTGGGCTCCCATAGGGAACCAAATACAAACCCATACACCTTATTTGAACAAACTTGAACGTGACCGCCATAAGGAAGGCATATACCAAATATGAGAAGATGCTGACTGGTGGAACTAGGAAGAAGATTTTCAAGTAATTTTTCTTATATTGCACCAAGTTAAAATTCAGATTCCTATAAGGAGCCTAAATACGACCCCCATATGGATGCTGCATATCAAATGTCAAAAGATTCTACCTGGTGGATCTGTAATCACAGTACTGTAAGGACAACAAGACTGTATGGAAAGTGTAAGTCCACTTCTTCTGTTACAGTACTGAGATCACAAAAAGCAAAAAAGGATGAAAGATAATTTTGACCAGATCGCGACCCAGTTGCTATCCAGTCAAAATTGTATTTCCTCCTTTTTTTTCACCAAAGCACTATAGAATCTGACCAGGTGAAAGAAAATGTGAGAATACTGATTCAGATATACTACTGAGGGGGTGTTTTTTTTTAAATTTTGATAAACAATTTTGAGCTCGGTTTTGTAAAAGTAATGTGAAATAGAGAACATAAGGCTTAAATGAAAGAAAAGGGGTTATCAATTGGACAGTTTTGTAGAGTATTTTGAGATGCGAATCCAGTCATTACACACAGTGCTATTTCATTTGTATTTCTTGATTTTGTAATATTTTTTACCAAAGTTAATAATAAAATGGATAAAATTGTTCCTTGAGGGCAATAAGGCACCATCTGCAATGCTAAAGCATTGCAGATGCACCTTGTTACACTCAGGGGAAGAAATACACCAATACCCACATTATTTCGCAGATTATTAGGCATAAAACAAACCAAGTATATGAACCTCCAATGGTAAAGAAATAATTCCAAAAATAAAAAGTAACAAAAAAAAAAAAAAAAAACACAGCAAGCCCAGATGCATTTTTACAAAATATGGTCTGAGAAACAGAAGATCTACTTTGTGTTGCCTTACTGAGGTTCAAATCAGGGAATGATTTGATGAGGATAAAGTCACAAATACTATACATGTAAACTGGACATGTTTACAGAATGGTGTGACCATGGTAAACAGAGAATTATTGACAGGAGTGTCCATAAAAGAATCACTGATAAGATTATTTCACTTTGATAATAAACACCATGCACCTTGAATATACATGTATCTGTATATTACTTAACATCCACTTTAGAAAATCTCACTTTTGTCAGAGACCTTTGACACTTTCAAAGCAAAAGCTACTAAATCAAACTTTCGATTTTGAGGCATCAGCTGTGCTCACACACCCTAGTGCCTGGATTTCAAAAGTAGCGCACAAAAAAAAACATGTCTCATGATTTTTCACATGTGGATTTCATTTTAATGTGCCAGCAGAAACATGACTTGGCACTACTGGCATTGCTAGTAGTTAGCAGTCATGTTAGCATTACACCATACTAGTAACCAACTGTGACCAACAGCCCTGTAGATGAGACGGGAGCGAGCGTCAGCAACCGTGTTTTCTATTTTACGGGAGCTAAAAAATGCACTCGTTGAAAAATATTGTAGCGCACAATTATGCCGTGAAGGCATATAAATGTGTGTTGTTTTGAGAAAGCAGCACTCTGCAGCCAGTGGCAAGTTACTGTCATAATTCAGCAATTCCTTATACATTTAGCCCCTTGGACCCAATCGGCTGCTTTTCGGGCCACAAACATGATACATCATAACGTCATTAAATAGAAGGCTGTTCAGTAAATGTGTGGGGTAGGCCAATCAATATTTTCAAATTGCAGCCCTGAGGCTGCACGTTGATAATATTGATTGGTCTACCCCAAATAATGAAAATGAACTCTTCTAATTGTTGCCACTGAACGGGCATGGAAAAAACCACTAGAGTTCAAAGGGTTAAGGTTTCTGGTGTTTGGGGACAGTATTCCCTCGAATATTTGTATACTAACATTTTACGGGTGCAATTTACTCCCGTCTCTGAATTCACGGGAGCTTAAAACTGCACCCGTCAGTTTTGTTCATTTCCAGCACTGGATCAAGCAACTTTTTTTCATCTTGTCAGTGAGAAGTACCACACATATGAAAGATACCCAGCTGTCAATGTCGACTTTGTTATTTAATTGATATATCATCGCTTACCGTCCATGTACGACTTACAACCAAAGAAGTTTTATAAGGGGCCATCAAGATTTGTCCTCTATTTGAGCTGAATCTTCCTGATTTCTTGTGATTATTATTGTGACATCCAGCCACCAAAGCTACATGTATCATGCTTTCTATCACTAGCAAACAGCTTTCTATCATGATCAAGACTGAGTCATGTTCACGACAGAAAGCATAGCCTTGGTGATTGGATTCTTGAGTACAGTCAGAAAATTCAGGATGGAAAAAGTTTAAGCTGATTCAAAGCTCAATTCTATAAGTGACATGATTTATTCTTATCACATACCCATACACATATGTACAGATATGGATTCAATCAAATCTAGGTATGAACACAAAAACAGAACAGTGCACCTAGATTTGAAACCAGGTACACATTTTATTGTGATTCTGCATCTTTCAAACTCTAAAGTCCGTCTGAAATCTGCTTCTTCCCCAAATTAAATGTGTCCAAAACACTCAAAGTACACTTGTATTGATGGTTGAGTCATGGTTCAAGACCAAGGTTTCAAAAAATCCTTAAACTCTAAGAATTGATTCAATATACTGTTGGTAATCCTCTGGTACAACACTACATGCTTTGATAACACAAAAATATAAAAAAAAATTAGCCAGTTTACTTATTGTACATGCAGAGTGGATTACCACTACAACACCTACAAGTGGAAGATGGAGTTTCCACCCAGCCAACAACACAAATTCTGTTAAACACAAGAGGCCTGATAAGGCTGAAGTCTCACCTGACAAAACCCTATCAATTCTTAACAAATGGATTTGAAAATATTATTAAAATGAATTGGTCGTCCATTATTCACCATATACTGGTATATGTATTACACGATGTTAAACAGTCAGAATTTAAAATTAAATTGATCTCAAAAGTGTCCTGCATTACCAACCCTGTTAGAAGAGGGTGGGGTGGGGGTGGGGTTGGGGGGGGGGGGGGGCACATCTGAAAAAGTATACACTGGATTTATTTCGTCAAACTTGTGCTTGACCATTACAAAGATTTTCATTACATCTTTGTGATTTGCACCCCTGCTACATAACACAGCTTATCCATACTCTCCTTCCCAAAATTAAAAAAAAAAGCAGCTCAATGATATCCCTTATTTCCTCTAATTTTTTTTTTATTTAAGCATACCGACCATCTCTCTAATGTTCCCTTAATCTTTTCAACATTTGAATGAAGACACTGAAGTTTTGGGCAGATGACCAGATGAACTTGCAATTCTTCATTCCACTGAAAGAATCTCAGATTCTATTTTCTACAAGATTTCAGTTTCTTCCACGTCATACACAAGTAAACTGGCATCCTAGTATCGCCTATGGTATTGTAAACATTATTAAAATACAACTAAAAATTGTCTGACATGATGTGACCATGTTGTTGAAAGTGTCGTTAACCCTTTACCCAACAAATTGACCGCATCCGTCCGTGTAATATGCAAATTCAACAGTTGAAAAAATATGATTTTTCAAAAAATTTCAACAAAACTATATCATGTGACCACTCGGTGGAAAGAGCTCGTTCCAACAAGGGGTCACATGATATAGTTTTGTTGAAATATTTTGAAAAATTAAAAAAAAATGATATTTAAAATAATAAATTTTGATATTGTCTGCGTTGGGTAAAGCACTAAAGGGTTAAACCCAATAATCCAAGTTTCAAGTTGAAAAAGCAAAAACGATGTAAAAATTTGGAAGTATGATTTGTTTTTTGTCCATGTACTGATGTAGGCTCTACTGGCAGTTTGCTCGGCCGACATGTACCATTTCTACCAATACCAAAATATTTCGGTAAAACAACAGACTACTGAGCAATGCAAATTTGTGAAAGTTTGTTAATTATTATACTGTCGCCAGTGACGGTAGAGACAACACGGATCAGTCAGGTCACTGCCAACTGGACGTTCATTATGAATTTATGTCGTCTGTTCGGTGTTTCTCAGTCGATGTTCTGCACTTCTGTAAGCCTAACGCTGTGACAACAAATGAAATTTTAAAAAAACATACTATACGAAAAATTCATTTTGACTCTAAATGTATGCCACATATTTCATTTGAACGAGCAGTGTTACTTACTGTTTTACTTTAATCAACATTTCCTCGTCAGCGGACCTCATCACACATATAATAATAATCGCCGCGTAATCCATTCAAAATAGAGTCCAACAATTAAGACTGTGTTACGCCTTGTAATATTCAGACGTCAAATCTTTATTAATAGCCAGTTTTGTTTGTTTTTTTATGAACGTATTTTTCCAGTTTTGTAGATATTACAGAAACATCTAAACTGTTTATTCTGTGAAATACGGCATTTTTACGCCATTCAAACGTGTTACGTAACAGTGGAAACTGGGTCAAAATAATTATTCCGCGTGTCAGTCTGACCCAGTCGTGAATGTTTGCTGGTCATTCGCATTGTTTGTGGGATGGTTTGGACAAACCCAGTAATCTAAGTCTTGCTGGATTTCACACCTATATTTTCGAAAGAAGTACTCTTTTTAATGCAACCAGTATTAATATAAATATTTTAGGGCAATGAAATTTTGATTTTTGATGTTACGCAAACTTTTTACAACGCGTTTGGTTTTACAACGCGTTTGGAAAAATATTCCGTCTTTTGAATAAAGATAGAACAGGACTGAATTAACTCCCTTGATACGCAATTAAGCACTGATGGCTTGCGAAAGTCTCATTTATTTTCGCTGAGCATTTGCCAAAAATGCAGATATTTCACACTGATGTGGAGAAAGATTGTGGACCATTGAGAGGGGTGTCAGGCAAAATCTCTCGTTCACCTCCCCACCTGTACTGGGAAATACTCTTTAATCACAAAATATGTAATGATTGCAGCCAACGATGTTGCCGGGGGGGGGGGGGGGGGGGGGGGGGGGGGGCTTCACAATTCCTGAAAAAGTCTACTTTACATGCATCAATGCCTGCAATCCTTAAAACATGTTCACGTACTCTTAACCTGATATTTCTTGGATCATTTTGCAATATTTATGCATTCACTTTGTGGGTTTTTTTTATCCTCCAAAATATGGCCTACTCAGGGTGTGTCCAGATGACATGAAAAGGTTTTTTTCTCCCCGGAAAGTCCTTCGCCTATATAGGGGATGCACACTCCTAATTCACCATGAGGTGAAATGAAAGTGGGGAGGAGAAAATATTTTTGCCCACCCACTTCATTCAGTTTGGTTGCGCCTCTGATTCCAGAGGAATCACACAATTTAAGTGCGTTGTGGAATTCCTTTCCATGCAACGGATGTGGCGATGTGGCATTCTTTTGCTATATGGAAGCTTTGCGTATTTTCGCTGATTCTGCACGTGTAGCTGTTCCGTTGTGGTTTTGTTGTTATTGTTATTTACCCGCACCTCGACCTTTAGATTACAAACGACTTAAATTGAGGGCTATACACCGGAAATATAACGAAGAAATCAGAGGCGACTGGTGGTAGGCCTCTAATTGGGTTCCCCAGGACTGGGCCCCCCATAATTTATGTAGCCCAACTCTAGTTGGAACGTAGAAGTTCGTGAAAATGACCAAAAGACGAAATGGATCTGATTGCATAGACTGCCACATAGAGGACATTTCGATATACCAGCAGTCTAGCCCATCATTGATCAGCCAGATGAAAGGAAATAGCGTTCTTTCAATTTCCAAAAATCAAAATTTTCTCCTATTGGGCCAAACTAGGGTCTTTCCGAAGCCTCCTCCACCGTAGAACCATTTTTGTCGAATGATTGATGAAGATGATTAAAAAAATGCCATCGAAATGCCCTCTATGTGGGCTGCCGTTGATCGCTCAGGAAGCCGCGTTCGTTCAGTTCGCAAAATGAAAATTTTTATCCGGGTCTGGGGCCCACTTGGTGCATTCCCCGGTAACTTTTCTTAGCCCAGACCGCCCCTGGAAGAAAGTTAACTCAACCCTGAATTATGTTCTCACAGAATCCAAGGCACTATCCATATATATCTCTAGTTAGTATGAACCATAGGTCTACAAGGACAGGGCATTATCAAAATCAAATGAGACCCATACACCCAAATCAACATTAGAAATTGTAAACCAAAAAACTAAACTCCAACACAATGGAAACCATATGGCCCGCTTCATTCGAACGACTTTAAATTAACGCTTTGAACCCTAGCGGCCGTTTTTTCCGGCCAGGAACATGATACGTCATAATTTCATTAAATAGGATGGATGCTAAGTGCATGTGTGTGGTAGACCAATCAATATTTTCAACGTGCGGCGTCAAGGCTGCACGTTGAAAATATTAATTGATCTACCCCTAAATAATGAACATGGACTCTTCCAGTGATGTCATTGAACTAATATGGAAGATACCATCAGTGTTCAAAGGGTTAAAGGAGGAAGGCAGTGTCACTAAACATGCACCCCCCCCCCCCCAAAAAAAATACGACCCCCCCCCCCCAAAAAAAAACAAACTCACCAACTAACCTACCCCCATTAAAAAGTACCATGGTACAACGTGGTAAACCACGGTATTGCCCCAAAGCAACGTGGTAAGTAATGGTGTATCAAGGTGTTTGGGGCATACCATCATAGGGAACCAATGTATTTTTTTTTATAAGGGTGACACTTTTTAAAGAAAGGAGACGGTATCGGCCGATGTTCTTATACAAATTTAGTTGTTAATGCCCGTGGGAGTGGTGTCGATTTTGCTTATAACGCAGGCAGAATATAGGCCAACCAGTAGTTTTGAAGGAGAAATACCATCTCTTCACTTGTTTAAAAGCCAATACAATTCCTCGACGTAGTTTTGCAAATCATTGGTTGGTCAAGTTATTATAATTATTATTATTGTTGTTGTTGTTGTTTGTTGTTGTTGTTGTTGTTGTTGTTGTTGTTGTTGTTGTTGTTGTTGTTGTTGTTGTTGTTGTTATTTCCTACTGGGTGCACGTCATGAAAGATGTGGGTTGTTAGTGTTGATGTTTCATTGAAACTGAAGTCACAACAAGTGTCCCTTTGTTCCGAGCTTTGGTACACCACAGACCACCGACAAGTGCAACATTCTGTCTTGTTATCCATGTGTCTAGGTGGGCGTATTCTCCTTGTAACCCTCTGTCTCTTACCTCGTCAGTGCTCACCACTTTTCTTGTAACAGTTTCTGTTGCACAACGACCAATAAATAATGAAAATCTGAACCATGTGTCGTCAGAATCATGTTTCATGTTTCATCGTTTTTTCTCATGTCTCCAATTCTTCGCTGGAAGATTGTTGGCTTCCCGGAAGCAGGCACGTAGCTAGGATCCGAATTTTTTTTTTTTGGGGGGGGGGGGAGGGGCAAAGGAGAATTGTGGGAGGGCGAGCCTAGGACGAGATGCCGACGGCATCTCCCGAGGGCCGAAGGCCGAGTGTGGGGGAAGGCACGGGAGGGGGTCGCCCCCTCCCGTAGGTGGGGGTCTGAAAATTTTGGATTTTAGCATGTCTCAGACGCGATTTCCTGGAGTTATTGGCCAAAATTTATAACAATATCGCGTTTTATAAACTGTAACTAATGTATGTGTCCCGCAAATTTACCATGAGTGTTTGTTCACAGAATCTTCACTAGAATAAGTGGTCCTGAAAATCTTGCATAAAGAATATTTGGGGGGGGGGGGGGCAAGACTGAGTTTTTTTAAACCCCCCCACCCCCCCCCCCGTGCACCACCATAGCTACGTGCCTGCCCAGAAGAGAAGAAAGTTGTCTTGATGTATATGCAGATGTCGGATCTGAAGATCTTTCACCCAAACTGATAGGGTACAACATTCCTTTTTTCAACGCTCAGCGTAGAATGGTTTGTACGTCATTTCATAGATTATTTCCTGAAAATTTTAGTTCTGTCCCGCGAGCCACACATTTAATTATTTATTTATATATTTATTTATTGGTGTTTTATGTCACATATTTCTGCACAAATGTCTAAACGAGACCACAACAAGGATTTAAAGTCAAGGCCAGCCAACCGTTTAAACCCATGTTGCCTATTTTAGAGGACTTCCACCTTGGCATTTGTTGCCGGTCCTATTTTACCAGTAAAGTAAAGCACACCACGGTAAAAAGCATTACTTCACTTTCCGTGGTTCCCACAGGAAGCCACATATAGGTAATTGGAGTCATGTTATTAAGTTAGCAATAGCATCAGCTGAAATAATTCTTCAACACATCATTCAGGTACGAACCACAGACACTCGTCGAGTTAACCCTTTACCCAATGTAACGGTCAAAAACCGGCCAGCGCTATTCTCAAATTTTCATTATTTTTTAATTTTGTTGTCTCAAAAACATAGGTTATGACCCCTCGTTGGAACGAGCTCTTTCCAATGAGGGGTCATAACCTATGTTTTTGAGACAAAAAATGAAAAAAAATAGTTATAATAATCATAAGAAGTTTTTATAAAAATTAGTTATAATAATTATAAGAATTTTTTTTTGCAAGTGTCGTCTGCTTTTCATGTTAGGTAAAAGGGGTTAAGAGAATTAATAAATATTCAGTAACATATAAATTACGCTGTCAACACTAAAAAGCACAGTGTTGATTAATTAATGCATATGTATCTTATTAAACATATTAACCCTTTACCTAACATGAAAAGCAGACGACACTTGCAAAATAAATTCTTGAATAACTAATGTTTTTCATTTTTTGTCTCAAAAACATAGGTTATGACCCCTCATTGGAACGAGCTCGACGAGCTCGTTCCAATGAGGGGTCATAACCTATGTTTTTGAGACAAAAATGAAAAAAATAATGAAAATTAATTGGCGATTTTTGAGAATAGCGCTGGCCGGTTTTGGCCGTTACGTTGGATAAAGGGTTAAAATGACGAGCTCTTGCGGTACGAACGACCGATACCATTACTGCCAGGAGAGGATAATTCTTCCAACACATCCAAGCCTCCGCTGAACACAATTTGTTCGAATGCAGTTTTAGAGTTATTTCCCTTCCGCCGTATTTTTATTCGCATACTATGCAGCAGTTGCTTGTGCTTTGAAACTTCTGATTTTGTGTTTTGGTTTTTAGAATAATCTTGCTGGTCGCATATAATTTTTGAACACCAAAGCACTTTCATTACCTGGAAAAGAAGATTGGCCTAATAGTGGCATGTAAAGTATTCAGTAAATCCCTGTTTACTGAATGAAATATTCTGTGATCTGTAGAAGAAATTACACTGACAAACACAGACTTATCCGCTTTATGTATCTCCTTAGCGTCAGGACTTCCGTTTGCTGACAGAACTCTAGTTAATTCTGGTCAATTGAATATTTTAGTTAGCCCTTTATCCAACGCACAGGATATCAAAAAAATATTATTTGAATTATTGCTTTTTCAATTTTTAAAAAACCTTTCAACAAAATCATATCATCTCCCTCCCCCTCCCCACCCCCACCCCCATTGGAACGAGATCATTCGAATGAGGGGTCGCATGGTGTGGTTTTGTTGAAATTTTAAAAAAAAATTATCAACTACACAGTTTGCAAATTACGCAGACGGATGTTCCGAATTAATTAGACAAAGGGTTAATTGGAGAGCATGTTTATTTATTTATTTATTGGTGTTTAATATATATTTATGCACAATGGCTAATCGTGACCGCGACAGTTTAACGGGTGGAGGAAGCCGGAGTACCCGGAAAGAACCACCGAGCAACCACCGAGCAACGACGAGCAGCTGCCAGCTCCCCAACATCGTAACACCGCACTGCAGCACAGGCAGGGTTAGATTGGTTGAAGACATGCGCACCATCGACGTGCAGTGCGACTTAGTACACGGCGTCATCGTGCCCCCCACGCAGGCAAGGAGAGCATGTTAAATCCATACTTCTACTGCCAAATGAAACTTTTTATTAACCTTTTATATAACAGGGATAGAAGAAAAAAAAAAAAAAAAAAAAAATTCTTGAAAAATTAAAAAATGTCTCCAATTTATTTCGTGAATAAATTTAAATTTATTGAAAACATTTCTTGTAAAAATTTAAGCTTGTTGAATAAATTTCTTGAATAAACACCTGCAAAATTTTGTTCAGTGAATTAAAATGTTAATTTTTTTCGCCTCAGATACATAGCTTGTGACCCTCCACTGAAATGAGCAATCATCTTGTTCATATATGGAGGTCATAAACTATGTTTTGAGGCAAAAATTGAAAAGAATACACTTTGAATGCGATTTTGTGGATAATGCCAATCGTTTATGGCTGTTACGTTCGGTATAAAGAGGTAAACTGGGATCCACCTTACTTCGCAGTGGTTGAGCGATGGAATTTTCCCAGTGACTGGAAGGCAATATATTAAATGTCAGGGGCGGACTGTGCCCAAAAAAAGTTGCCGAGAAACGTACCACGGACCCGGACAAAATTTTGATTTTTCGAACCGAAAGAACGCTGTTTCAGTGCATCTGATCGATGAATGGCAGACTAGACTGCTGGTATATCGAAATGCTCTCTATGCGGACTGCCAGTGGGCAGTCCACATAGAGGGCAATTCGATAAACCGACAGTCTATGCAGTCAGTTCCATTTCTGCGACTGCACGTTGAAAATATTGATTGGTCTGCCCCACACATTCACTTACCATCTATCTTCTACATAATGAAATTCTTACGTATCATGTTCCTGGGCCGAAAAAGCGGCCTCTCATGTTCAACGAGTTAAACTAAAAATTAGTCTTAACCTTTCACCTAATATAACGGAAAAAAGTCCAGAAATCAAAATTTATTTTTTGAATTTTTGCCCTCAAAACATCGCATGTGGACAGAAGAATTCTTTTTGCAAGTGTGCCTAATATTTGTGTAGGCAATTCATGGGTTAAATCCACCGACTTTTAATGTTACCGTATAAGTGTTACAACTTTTAACCCTTTGACACAACACACACGATATCAAAATTTGTCATTTTTTTTTAAATTGTTAAAAAAAAATTCACCCCCATCTCGCCGCTACGTGCCTCGGATGGTGTCGCGCATCCTATTCTGTATTTCTGTATGCGACCCCCCCCCCCCCCTCCCCAGTAGTTCAGGTAGGTAGGGGTAGCCGCTATGTTCACATCGCTGAACTAGCCCGTTAGATATTACTCTTGCCCCCTAACTTTGATATCCCGGCTACGCGCATGCACTCACTTTAGTTCTGCCACCAGTTAGGTTAAACATATTTTTATTTGCCAAACAAATAAGTTGCAAATAGGGATTGGAGGACAAGTGCTTTCCACTTAGTATACCCTCCGCTCCCTTAACATGATACAAAAAATCAACATAATGGCGAAACAAACAAATGAGAGAAATGTAAAAAATATATATATATATATATATATATATATATATATATATATATATATATATATATATATATATATATATATATATATATATATATATATATATATATACTAGAAAATCTAACTTCTCAATAAAAAGAGTGAGAGAGAGAGAGAAAAAAAAGTGATTAATTGATTGATGTCCTTTCTGCACCTTGAGTCTGTCTCTGTTAATTTGATTTGATTTTCCATGCCGAGGGTCGACCAGGCGCAGCACTGAGTGGTTGCTACCACTACTACCACCATCATTACTGCTACAACTATAGATAATACTTTTACTATCGCGTTCAAATCTTACCACCGACATAACTCTCCTGCGGCGAATAATAATAATAATAATAATAATAATAATAATAATAATAATAATAATAATAATAATATTTACATATTAATTTCCGTAATCATCCATTGGTTACACTTTAGCCGCCTAATCACGCGCCTTAGAAGTCGCAATGAACTGCATGTGTTAGACAATACTAGGATGGAAACTCATTATCGAATCTTCGAGTGTTACGAATAAATTTTTGAACAAATATAAAAAGTGAGGTATTAGTTTTATGTTCTAAAATGGGATCGCCGTACAATAAAATATCAACGGAGTTCAAATGAACATTAATTTCCAATAGTTTACCAATGAGAGCGTTGCGAGATTCTGAATAAAAGGGACAAAAGAGTAAATAATGCTCTGCGTCCTCAACAGAAGCTGGACAATGGGAACAGTATGGAGATTCGGAGATGTAATTGAGAAACTTATCACTGTTCAAATCGCTGCAACAAGTTCGAATTCTACTATGAATAATGTTATATTTTCTGACACCACAGGAGAAGTATCCTGGAGGTCTCCCTTCAGGCGGTGATATGAGTTTTTTGAATTCATTGAGTGAACTGCTGTTTCGCACGGACACTGGTAGACTATTCCATGTTCCTGTACACGAGGGGAAAAATGATCTTTTGAATAGCTCTGTTCGCATGCAATAAGGCATAAAATCTGCCGAATTTCGAAGGTTATAACCAGATGTGTCACGAACCACGAACTCTTCGTGGTAGTAATTCCTGCAGATAATCGGGCGCATCGTTGTTTACGATTTTGTAGAAGGTACACATCTTTTGTATGTGTCTTCTTGTTTCGAGGCTGTCCCACCCAACTTCAATCAAAAGGAGGTCTCGCGATACTGATCTCGTCAGCCCTGATACGATTCGTGCGGCATCACAGTGTATATCCTCTAGACGCTTCATCATATATTGGGGAGCTCCGCACCACACCGGACTCCTGTATTCCAATATTGGCAAAATGAAGGCATTGTACATCTTATTCAAAATCTGTCGATTGAAAATATGCTTTAGTTTTCTTAACTGTGAAAGTCTAACACAGGCTTTTTTACAAATGTCGTCAATATGCGCTTCCCAGCCCAAGTTTGATTGGATGGATAATCCCAAGTGTTTGTGGACGCCAACAAAGTCAAGTGTTTCGCTGTCGAACAAAACACTTGGAATAATGACATCTCTATTGAGTGTAAACAAAATAGCGTTGGTTTTTTAGCATTAAATGTGACCAGCCATGTATCGGCCCATTTGTTGATTTTTTCGAGTTCGATGTTCATTTTTGACTCAATGCTATGAATGTCAATAGATGATTCGGTCAAACAGGTATCGTCAGCGAAGAGTCTAACAGTGGACTCAATATCGTCGGCTATATCATTGATGTAGACCAAAAATAAAAAAGGACCAAGAACAGACCCCTGAGGAACCCCCGCTTCTATGTTTCTATACTCGGATTTACATTCATTAATTTTCACCCTTTGACTTCTGTGTGCCAAATAGCTTTGAAACCATCGCAGCAAGGGACGAGAAACCCATATTGCTTCAGTTTGAAAATTAGACCGGTGTGCCAAACCCTGTCCAAAGGCCTTGAAATATCACAAAAAACACCACAAGTTTGCATATTTTTATCTATGGCGTTGCAAAGGTTATGATAGACCTCTATCAACTGGTACACTGTACTATTATTCGGCAAAAACCCTGACTGGAATTTGTAAAATAAACTATTTTCAAGGAAATATTTGTGGATATCTCTAAAGACAACTCGTTCCATTATTTTACCGATACAGCATAACAACGATATGGGCCTATAATTTTTCGGGTCGTATTTGTCTCCTTTCTTATAAAGAGGAATCACATCAGCAAGTTTCCACTCGTCGGGGTAGACGCACTCTGACAATGATTTATTGAAGAGGAGAAAAAGGGGTCTGCTAACAGAATATTTCGTTTCCTTCAACATTTTGTGACCTATTCCGTCGTGACCATGTGACTTTTTAGTTTTTAAACTTTTTAGAATATCCGAGATGTCCTGCTCAGAGAACGATACGCTGCTAATGGAGTGAGGGCATCTCCGTTTGAAGGGCGGAAGGGTTTTTGAACTCGAGTTTAATGCACTGTTACTTATAAAAGTTTCGTTTAGGAGATTTGCTTTCTCTGTATCGTTCTCGATAATTTCACAGCCTTCCTCGGACAGGCGGTAAAGATGGGTTATGCCAGAAGTACTAGAAAAATTTTCCAGAAACGTTTTAACAACATGCCAAAACTGCTTAGGTTCCGTGTCGTGTGATAGAGATTCGTCAACTTTTTCCATGTATACATTCTTCGCAAATTTTTTCATGTTGTTAACCTTGTTCCTGGCTGTTTTATATTTTGCCCAAAGCTGGGGTTTATTATTTTTGAAAGCTAATTTTCTTAATCGGTCACGGTGGCGTAACTCTTTTCTAATAGCGCTGTCAAACCATGGTTTGTCTTTTTTTCGCACTGTTATTGTGGAATTGGGGATACATTGCTTCGCTATTTTTAAGAACTCCGATACAAAGTTTGACACAGCATCATTTATGGAGGGCGCGTCGCTTATTAAATTTTCCCAATCGGACCTAGCTATCATTGTATTCATTTGTTGGAAGTCGGCTTGTTGTAAAGCCAGACGTCACGAAACGTAACGGGGTTGTTAAAATGCGAGTTGGCAATATGGGCATAAGTAGCTCTATGGTCGGATAACCCCAGTTCCAATGTTCCTGAGTTGAACACATTAACAGTGTCGCTGACGATTATCGGATCAAGCAGTGACTGCGAAGTAGGAGTTACTCTGGTGGGTTCTGTAATTACGTTGTTTAAGTTGAATAATGTCATGAGAGAATGTAGTTTGCTTTGGGGGTTTATGAGATCAGAGTTGATGTCACCTGTAAGTACTATCGCGGGGTTAAGGGATAATGCCAGATCTATTTTATCTTCTAGTTTAGACCAATAGTCGGCAACTGATTCTCTCTCGGATATGTATGTCAGGCATAAAATAAATTTTTGTTTAACCCCAACCTCAAACCAGAGAATGTCGTCGTTAAATGAGAGATAGTCTAGCTTTCTATGGTATATACTGTCTGAGAAATACACTGCGATGCCGCCACCGAACTGGTTCCTATTGTGAGTAAATGGAGCGGAGAAGTTAGGTAGCAAAATATTACTAATATCATACTCATCGTCAAGGTGAGTTTCCGTAAAACAGAGAATGTCGAAATCATCGATCTCGTCGCTGAGAAGAGGGAGTTTGTGGCGAATACTACGAATGTTGTAGTTCAGAATCGAAATCGCATTTTACGGAATCGGCTAGGAATCTCAATAACCGAATGCCTTATATGTATACAGGGGAAATCTGATTCAACCTTGATCAATGTTATAGTCGAGACTGAGATAGGTATAGCTAGGAAGTAATGGATGAGATATGGGGCAGAATAACAGAAGCCAATAGTACTGGTACAAGGCCGCAATGGAACAAGACTGTTGTAGAAGCTAATGATAGGACAGATAGACCATAGACCTGTAATGGTTTTGGATCTTTGGCGACAAGATGGAAGCGGTTGGTAAGACTACATTAGACCCATTGAGGGTTTTTACATAGCCTAATGCGACACAAAAGGGATTCTACAAAAGGTATCCTCGATAGGTATCCTCAATAGGTATCCTCAATAGGTATCCTCAAATAATACAATACCAGGCCATAGGTATCCTCAAATACTGAAAAGAGTCGTATTAAAAATCCCTCATTGAGGGATTTTTAATGGTCCTCATAACCTCAAAATTCAATGAGGCTATGAGGGATAATAAATGAGGACTCATTGAGGGCTTTTACATAGCCCTCATGGCCTATACGACAAAAAAGTGATTCTCCAAAAGGTATCCTCGATAGGTATCCTCGAATAATACAATACCAGGCCATAGGTATCCTCGAATACCGAGATGAGGCTAAGAGTCGTAGTAAATTATGCCTCATTGAGGGATTTTTAATGGTCCTCATAACCTCAAAATTCAATGAGGGTATGAGGGATAATAAATGAGGACTCATTGAGGGTTTTTTACATAGCCCTCATGGCCTCATACGACAAAAAAGGGATTCCACAGTCACAGGCGTTTTCCAAAATGGGATTCCATAGGATATACCTGTTAAATACTGAAATGAGGATAAGAGTCGTAGTAAATTCTTCCTCATTGAGGGATTTTTAATGGTCCTCATAACCTCAAAATTCAATGAGGGTATGAGGGATAATAAATGAGGACTCATTGGGGGCTTTTACATAGCCCTCATGGCCTCATACGACAAAAAAGGGATCCCATAGCCACGGGCGTTTTCCAAAATGGGGATTCCATGGGATATGGCCATTGGATATATGTTTTTTATTATACAGAAGGGAGATAACTCTGCATACAGCTTATGGGAAATCAAGCAATCGGATTGGTTAGTTATTATCTAGATAAATGAAACAACAAGAGTACTTGGAATAGGGTCAGAACTAACAAGAATAGACCAGAAATTGCTAAATACAGTAATAATAAGGTACACTGTTCCAACTAATAGGCGCTTCTACGTTACTGGAGTATACTCTACAATAAAAGAACACGGCCAGCTAGACGAAAAGTATTGCATATATAGATAGAAGCAGAAAATTCTGGGTAAATTTGTCCTATAGCACTACGTGCTATTCTTATTGGGAAATAACACGTCATGGGATAGGGATCCAAAAAGGGGAATCTGGGCGAATTCAAAGCCAGAACATTACTCATGTTCAATCAAACACACCCCCAGGGGACCCCTTGGTACTATAGCACTACGTGCTAAGTCAATAAAACCAATAAAATGGGAAATCCGTATCAACTAAAGTCAATTTCGGTGATTTCGGGTGGATTTTGGTGATTTGGAGGGATTGTCGGGCTGTTTGTGCTAATCAGATTTACCCCTGTTCAATCGAACATACCCTCCGAACATACCCTGTCTTGTTAGAAGCCATTGTAACATAGCAATCACGTGCTACCATAGAAACCAAGATGGCGGCCTCCAGTATACAAAAATAGACGACGGAAACACGAATCACCCTAACAACACGCGCTGCGCATGCGTACTAACACCACGTATCACTATGGAGGATGACGTCACAACATGGCCGCTCACGCGGGTTACCATGACAACACAACATGGCGCCACTACGTCACGTGACATGACGTCACTTCCGGGGTCATCCACCGGGGTCATC
Organism: Pictodentalium vernedei; assembly: GCA_031216915.1. Classification (NCBI taxonomy): domain Eukaryota; kingdom Metazoa; phylum Mollusca; class Scaphopoda; order Dentaliida; family Dentaliidae; genus Pictodentalium; species Pictodentalium vernedei. Next base: position 306,740,108 of record CM062294.1, read on the forward strand.
CAGAATGGGGGTGAAAACCACATTACATACTACTAACGCTGCTGTGACAAATGGCGCATTAAAATAATAAATTAAACATTAACACAAGAGGCACTGGGGGAACTGAGGTGCTCACCTGACAGAGTTGTTTAAAGAAGGATTTTGATTAGCATCTGTGACCGGTTAACACTACAGAGGAATGAAGACATTTAATTATTTAGAACTCTGTTGTCCATGTCGGATGGTTTTTGCTAGCATGGGGATGCTACCACAGAAATAATGTCCATATTTCCACTAACGCAAAACTAGGGAGCCCACATATCATCTTAGTAACAAACTTGAATCTGACCCCTCCCCACCCACCCACTTGCCATGTACTAAATATCAATAGATTCTGAATGGTGGATCTGAAGAAGGATTTTTTACAAAAATTTATTTGTCATATTACACTAAGTTAAAATTTTTGCACCCCCCCCCCCCCCCCCCCCCCACTCCCCTTCCCGTCAAATATGAATCTAGGGATTTGACTTGAACAGACTTGGACGGTGTACTGTATACCAAATATCAAAACATTGTATACCAAATATCAAAACATTGTGAATGGTTGTTCTCGAGATCATTTTAACGAATATTTCTTTTTGCACCAAGTTAAAATTATGGTTCCCATTGGGAGCACCAATATTAATCCAGGGAATTTATTTGAACAATCTTGATCTGAAGAAGATTTTGAGATGAGAATATTCCCAATTTTGCATTCAGTAGAAACTTGGGCTCCCACACAAATATCAACTCAGGGACTTTATTTGAATAAATTGAATCTGACCCCTCTGGTGTACCAGATTACTCCTTATAATGAAAATCGGTAAAATTCAGTCTCAAATAGGGAACAAACTTGAATCTACCCCATCCCCTCTAAGGATGGTGCATACCATATATCCCCAAAACAATTTTGATTGGGGGTTTGTGAGATTTTTTAGGAATACTCGTCATATTCCAACAAGTTAAAATTCTGATCCAATGGGGAGCCCAAATATACCCCCCCCCCCCCCCCCACCCCCCGAGGATGCTGTATACTAAATATCAAAAGATTCTGACTGGTGGATCTGGAGATGATTTTTAAAGATAATTTCCCATATTGCAACATGTTAAAATTCAGGCTCCCATAGAGCCCATTTATTATCTAATGGATTTGATCTGAACAAATTTGAATCTGACCTCTTTAAGGATTCAGATTCTGATTCTTTATTCACGGTACACATGTATGTAGGATGTTAAGAAAAAAATAAACATTATACAAGAGTAACAAATAGCATACCGTGGGAAGTGGCATAGCAGATTGGCTGTCTACCTGCCACTCCCTAAAGGAAAGAGAACGCGCGAACAAACTGTGACTAGATGGGTAAACATGGAACGTTCCATCTTATCTATGATAGGGATGCCGGTTTTTCCGTTCCTTGGGTCGAAACTATGTTCTAGTGTAAAAAGCCAGGATAAAGAGCCAGCGGGAGGGTGGTGTGTCTGTTTAGGCAGAGAGCAACCTGCTTGCCAAATTACCACCATTGCTCCGCGTAAAGTTCAAGAGCCACAATCAGTTAAATCGACTGGTTAATATCGTTCCAACTTGAGAAGATCATGATCTTTATAATTGGTCGGGGGGTCTATATAGGTGGGCGCAACATGGGGGGGGGGGGGCGAATGCCGTAAACTTAGGTGTTGGCCAGTTCACCATGATTAGCCGACCGACTTGACCAAACACTTGCTTAAATATGTGTTCCCGAACAGGGGGGGGGGGGGGGGGGGGACTAAAAATTTGCAAGACGTGACGTCCTATTTTTTATTCGGCTCCGTTTTACACCCACCTACCCACTACGTGCAAATTTTCTACTACCGTTCTAAGACACTCACCCCCACTCTCCCATTAAAATCCAAAATAAACTTACCCCAATTGCCGACGTGGGGGCACAATGACACTGTGCTGAGACGTACTGCACGCCGAGGTGCACATGTCTTCAACCAATCTAACCCTGTCTGTGCTGTGTAGTATGCAGTACCGCTGTGCAGTGTGTAGTTCAGTCGTGGGTTATGATGTTGAAGAGCTGACAGCTGCTCGTCGTTGTTCGGTGGTTCTCTCCGGATACTCTGGCTTCCACCACCCGTAAACCTGTCACCGACACGATATGACCCTGGTTGTTAAAGTGTCATTAAACACCAGTAAATAAATAAATCAATTAATAAATAAATAACTTGGGTTGAATTTAGTGCATCAGAGAAATTTAGTGCAAAATATTGTCTGCACATTTTCTACATTTCGAACAAGACACCCACCCCCTACTAACGTGTGACATTTTCCCAGATTAAGCCCAATACTTTCACATATAAAGCCTCCTGATGTTGTATTTATGTTAAGAGTGTGATGTACAACATCATCTTTAAGGTTTGAAACACAAATGATGGTATATATTAGCTGATATATTGATATATTTTAAAAAAATTCAAACAATTGCACAAGTTGGAAATGCACATTTTTGGCGCACTCAAGAGACCCACCCATCCCCACCTCACGTCGAACACAATTTTTTTTTCCTCATGAGTCACTGCAAGAGTATTGTTTACAGCTTCTTAACCGTGTGTGGCTCTACGCGAGGTTAGTGTGGGCAACTAGAGGGAAAACACAGCAGGTTGCATTGGACGAGAATGCAAGATTGGGACATATCGCACGACTAGTATGTTTCTATTGCGGATTTGTTTAATTTGCTAATGGTCCACTATGATCAGTATTTATTAAGTACAGTCTTAGCACTAGGGGTTATCGCAACCGACATAAGTCGAATATGCCGAAATGAATGTTGAGATCAATATTTTCTTAAATGCAGCCCTGTTACTGATATTTCGAACTGTGTCATCTAAAGCGTTCCTTAGTTTCGGGATGGCGTTTAGATGAAGTTTATCTAGGGTTCGTGTACGTGTTTTTTCTATGTATAGATGTCCCGACTGCCAAGTTGTCCTATCAAGTGGATTGTCAGTAACCTTGAATGTATCGTTAAAAGAAGCCGATAATCTGCCATTTTGCCAGTCATGCACGAACAGTAATGCATGCAATTTGAACAAGTCATCTACTTGAGTATTTTATTTTCCTTAAATAAGGGGTCTGTGTGGGAACTGTATTTTTTGTTATTTATTATTCGTAATGGGTGCTTTTGCATGATAACTAGTTTATTAATAGCTCTTGAATTGCCCCATGCTAAAATCCCGTATACCAGATGGCTATGAACCAGGGCATAATACAATATTTTCAGGACTTTACATGGGAGAATATGTTTTACTTTGTTGAGGTTATAATTTGCGTGACTGGGCTATTTTCAAGCATAGGCTAGATATATGAGCTTTGTAGGTTAAGTGTTCATCAATGCTTATTCCCAGAAATTTTAGAGATTTTTTTGTCTCACTTCCGACTTTGCTTATCTTTTGATTATTTATTTTTATCTCTTGACAGAAATTATTATTCGTACTTTTATTTGGGTTAAGTATAATATAAGAGGTTTTTTAGCATTCAGCAGCAGTTGGTTCGCCGAGCACCATTCACATATTTTTTGAACTTCGTTCTTGAAATAGTGTGTTATGACATTCCCGCCTGAACCGGAGCAGTATACCGTGGTATCATCCGCAAACGATAATAAATTGAGTGATGGTCAGTTACTAATACCATTGATATATAAAAGAAAGAGTACAGGACCCTGAATTGAGCCCTGTGGGACACCACAGCTTTGTTTCGCTGAGTCCGATTTGTGTTCTTCGAACATAACATACTGAAGCCTGGCAGACAGGTAACTTCTGAACCAATTATTTGCGAGGCCTCGGATACCATACTTTTCGAGTTTACCTAAATAGAATTTTGTGATTTGTCGTGTCGAAGGCCTTTGACAAATCCAAGTGCTGTTCTTTTCCTGTCTATTGTTTTCTATTGCGGTGGTTTTCAGAAGTTGGAGGATTAGGTGAATGGTGCTATGGCGTTTTCTAAATCCGTACTGATGGGGGTATAAAATATTGAATCTATTTAGATTCTTATATCATATAACAAAAGAATTCTAACTAGTGGTTCTGAAGAAGAAGAGTTTTAAAGATTATTCCTCATATTGGACTGTTAAAATTCAGGCTGAAATAGGCATCTCAAATATTAACCCGGGAACCTGGCTTGTAGAAACTGACATCTGATCTCCATAAGGATGCTGTATACATGTATCAAAAAAAAGTTTTTTAAACATTACTTCTCATATTGGACTAAGTTAAAATTTGGGTGCCAGCAGAGAACCCAAATATTATCCCTGGAACTTGATTTTAACTAACTTGAATCTGACTCCTCTAAGAATGGTGTATACAATATATTAAAAGATTATGATTTGGGGTTCATGAGAAATTTTTTAAAGAATATTCTTCATATTGCACCAGGTTAAAATTCGGGCTCCAATAGGGAGCCCAAATATTAATGAAGAAAGATGATTTGAACAAACTTGAACTGACCCCTGTAAAGATGCTGTATACCAAATATCAAAAGATTCTGATTGGTGGATCTGAAGAAGATTTTTAAAGATTATAACATCAAGTTAAAATTTGTATTTGACCCCCACTTCCTGGATCTTGCATACCAAATATCAAAAGACTCTAGTCGTTGATGTTCTGGAGAAGAGTTTTTTTTTAATTTTTGCAAACATGTGGACTCAGCATTTTTTGTACAATGCACTATGAGCTAACCTCTGAAAATTTTTAACAAATCCACTCTACTAATCCTAAAGATTCCTCATAACAAATAACAGGTCTCTGGTTCAGGAAATATGAGCATTTGAAAATATTTTTATTTTTAGCTCCTGGGCTTCTCAAGGGGATGCAGAATTTTTTTTTAGCCTGAATCAAGTACTTGTGAATCGATAATACCCAATACCATTTTTGTTTAGACTGACTCAATTGATTTTGAACATAGAAATTTCCAGTGGGGCCAAAAATCTTGCAACACACGTTACAAAGGCAAATACTGCCCTACAAACTTCGTTTGAACAAATTTTATTCTACACCTCAAAAGGAAGCTCAATTCTAAATATCATGTCATTGCACCCATCGGTTCATGAGCAGTAGGTTTTTTTTTAATTTGGGAGCATTTTCACCCCCTCCCTATTGGGTGGGATATTTTGATTTGAACAAAATCGAAATGTGACCTCAGAACAAACAATCACCTCAAATTTGACTGAAATTGATACAGTGATTTTAGAGAAGTCATGAACATCATGTTCGTGGATGATGTATGAAGGACGGTGAATGATCACTACAGCTCACCCTGTCTTTCTGTCAGGTGAGCTAAAAATTCAAAGAATAACCTTCACTTGCTGGTTTAAATATCCTCATTTTGACATTAAACTAAACAGCAAAATCCTGCTAGAAAGGACCAAAACCCAAATTTCTCAGTCTCACACCAGATCAAAAACTCTCTCTCACCAAACATATTCAACTCAGAGGCTCTGAAGTGAACAGACGAATCAACTTACTAAAAAAGATACACAATATGTCCTGGGGTGCTAACAAAGCCACCCTACTATAACTTTACAAAGCGTACTTGCACCCCATATTTGACCTCGGAGTAATTGTCATCCAAAACAAACTTGCAAAGAGAACATACCAGAGAGTACAAAATCAAGCCCTCAAAATGCCTTCCGAGCCCATTTCAACACCCCATTCAAATTCCCCCCATGAACAAGCTGCCATCGAAACCACTAAAATCCACCAAAAAACTTAGCCGATTAAAAACAAATCTTGATTGCCTCCAAGACACCTTGTTAATTATCGAACTAAAACAAGCTCTGTGGCATCCATCAAAAACCCCAAAATATAAGGAAACTGAAATAATAATGTCCTTGCCTATACTACTGAATTAGACACACAAGCCCTATAAAGTCTAACACATCCTGCCAAGGGCTGAAGGAGTGCTTCGGATGCTAGCCATTTACCAACACAGTATTTTTAAAAAATAAATTAAATTTCACATTTTTCGAAAGCCAATTTCACAATTTTTCAATAAAACCATACAAATATGGATATCATAAGAATTAGCTTGACGAGCTGGTTCTAATGATATCCATATTTGTATGGTTTTATTGAGAAACCTTCGAGATATTTTTGGCTGCGACAGTCTTACTTTGGTTAATTTTCTGTCCGTTTTTTGCCGCCGTGTTAGGTAAAGGGCTAGAGGATGTTACTGTCTTATTGTGTTGACCAGTCACACATGCTTATCAGTTTTAGAGAAAATCTGGGGATGTCTGGGTTTTCCTCACTCTCTCCGTGCAAACGTTTGCACGGAGAGAGTGAGGAAAATCCAGGACATCCCCAGATTTTCTCTAAAACTGATAAGCATGTGTGACTGATCAAAACAATAAGACAATAACATCCTCTAGCCCTTTCACGAGAATTGCTATCCGCATGCTTATCAGTTTTAGTGGAAATCTGGGGATGTCCTGGGTTTTCCTCACTCTCTCCGTGCAAACGCTTACACGAGAATTGTTATCATCTACTTTCCTGCATTTTTCCTATCGGACTTGCACTTTATATTGCATGCGGGAAAATTGAATTTTTGATCTGAATACCTGTGCCCTTCGGCGATCAGAAGAGAAATTTGATTTTGGAGACAGGTCTGTCCTTTGGACCATGCCCCAGAAAATCGCACTGCAGAAAAATATGTTACTAATGTCAATGGATATTTCATCGTATGTCAACAGCCTATGAATACTATTGTGTGACCATTCAGCTGCATTCAGTGGCCTTGGGGTTTTTCCTTGAATTGCATGGATGCTGGTAAGGGTGGGAGTCAGCTGGCACTTTCTTCTTGTGAGGCATTATTGTGGCTGGGACAGGTGCTAGAGCTCCCTGAGGGAGGGGAGGGGGGCTGTAGCCCATGCTGCCTCCCACTTGTTGCTGCCCCTGGTTGCAATAGGTTTAAAGGGGTCAAATATGTGCTGCAAAGGTAGTTTGAGTGTAAATACTTATTATACCCAAATCTTATTTATCTTAATACTTCCTTGTTTTAAAGGCACGCCAATAAATTTAATAATTTATGACAAGATAAACACATTTGAACTATATCTTATGGGATACTTTGATATTTGTGGTTTGTATAGGCCCCTTCATCCACAACAAAACTGATGAATGGTTCATGGAAAATTTTAAAGTTCAGTTCCATTTTTATCCACTACTAGCAGGGTTACCCGACATTGTTCGGGCTGAGGAGAGTATTCAGAAGACCTATATCGGTGAAAAAACATGCTGGTCATAACTGTTGGTGCCCCTCTACACCTCCACCCCAGCCCGGCACTTTTTTAAACCTCACCATTAGATTCCTGGTAAAAAATTACCCCTAGTAGACCCGTTTGAAGACCTACATCGGTGAGAAAAATTTTTTTGGTCGTAACTTTTGGTGCCCCTCTACACCCCCACCCCCACCCCGATACTTTTTTAAACCTCACCATTAGATTCCTGATAAAAACGTACCCCTAGTAGACCCCTTTGAAGACATATATCGGTAAAAAAAATTTGGTCATAACTTTTGGTGCTCCCCTACACCCCCACCCCACTCCACACACTTTTTTAAACTTGACGATAACCTCCACCATAGAAAAGTACTCCTAGTAGACCCATTTTGGACACTCGGGGTGGCCCCATATTCATTTCTATAGCAGACAGACAGACAGACAGACATACATACAGACATTCTAAAATATAGTTTTGAAAGATTATCCAAAACCCAACATTGAAATTGAAATTGAACCCCCTCGCTGAACCTGTGTATTGGCTTGCATTGTCTTCCAAAATTATTAGGAAATCATGAGACTTTAAAATTTTACCCTTTTTGATTGATGTATACTCGCCCAAAAAAGAAAGTGTGCATTGCAGAAATTGATCAAACTCCAAAAAAAATAGTTTCGTAGGTGTAAAGAGTGTTAACCTGTTCATGAATAAGTTATATTGAACACAAAAACAGCTTTCCCCGTTAAAATTGCATTAACGTTAAATGACGTGCTGCACGTTTGTGAAAAGGCATGTTTTGCACGTGGAGAGTCTGAAAATTCATGCAGCAGTGTGAATCCTTGGGTATTTAAACACTAAAGTAAGGCCTTCCTATCGTTCACATTCAAACTTGCGCTGCTGTTAAAACGACTCCACATTAGCATGTCACGATTGACAATGAATCAACGTCTCCTTGCCCTGGGTATGCTTAGAGCTGACAGAACACACAGAGAGGTTGCCCAGCATTTGAACCAAAATCTTATTTATCGTCGCCAGTATGGTAAAATTGGTTAAAACCATATGAACTACTGATTCAATAATAGCAATGACACTACATTCCACAATGGGATTAACATTGGACGTCTTGTCACTTTGAAGCTACATTACTGAATGACAACAAAGGGAGATTGTTCGCCAGTGAGCATATCAAGGGAGATAATATGTTACAACTATACATTAACCCAACAGATGCCTATGTTCACACTACAGGAAGACCACCAGTACAACACTCCTCCCCTGCCTGTTTAGAGCTATTTACATTTATAATTGAACAGATGGGGGTCTTGATGTCCAAACGGGTGGACATACAAATTATCTACAAACAATAGATTATTTACAAGAAGTCAGTGTCGCACTGGTAAGCTATTTACAAAACTGTTGGGAAATGACAACAATCATCCCTTTACACGTTTAGAAACAAATCGTGTAGCCAGAAATGAACATTCAATAAGGCTCATACTACAAGAGTGAGTTCAACAGAACACGTGTGTAATCATCGGCAGATTCATTAACTGGAGCATGACAAGGTAGCAGAAATCACCTCCCTGTCAGACCTGTCCAGCCACTAAAACTGTCGACAATTAAAATGAATGCTGAGCCATGAATAAACATTTGAGACAAAAGTGATTTGCGCTTTTTACAAAATTTAGCAGATAGAGAACAATCATCCCCTAAAACCAGAGTGAAAATAAAACAGATTTCCAGTTGGAAACTTCTCTTATTGCTGAAATGGAAAATGTCTAAATGTCAACGAATCTGGTGATTGGATTCACTAAAGAAAGCAACAAAGGCCTTCCCTAAAATGGCACCACTCACAAAAAAATGTTCACCGCCATTAGAGAAGTTTACACTGCATAGTTTATAGTATGTTCGCACCCTGTTTAAAATAAACTGACACAATGGTTTAAATTGTTAAAAGAATTGTTGCCGTGAGTAGTAAAATGATTTTGTGAATGATTAAAATAGTACTGTATACTTTTAAAGACAACAGGAAGTGAATTTTAAAATAATGGAGTGTGCGCTCGTGTGAAAATTGTATGGTGTAATGTGATGGTGAATGCTGTTCCCGTAAGGAAGCGATTAAGACCTCCCTACGGAAAACAATGTGTATGTGTATGCCTGTTGTGTAATGTGTTTGCATCTGTATGTTTGTCGTGTAAGCTGTGAATGTTAGTTCGTGTATTTTATTTTTCGCCACTGATACTTCATTACTCTATAGAGGTCACAAACATAGAAGTAGGAATGAAAGAAGGCAAAAGGTTTGTCAAAGAGAGAGTCATGGAAGATTGCAATCGAAACTGGCGAGCAGGGGTTAGCGTGAAAAGATCACTGCAGGGGTTACAATATAAAGAAAAGCCAGCTTTTGAGAAGTATCTAGATGGCACCTTTGGAGGGTCACTGCTGTTCAAACTGAGATCAAGATCACTGGAGCTTCGGGGAAAAATTGGGAGAGATGGGGAAAAGGGATGCCAAATGTGCCACTCTGGAGTAGTGGAGACCCTGGAACATTTTCTCTTGGAATGCCCACAGTATATACCTCATAGAATAAAATTTACTGGAAGAATAATGCAGAAGTGGGGTGAAGAAACAAAGGATAGATGGCTGAAGGGGGACACGAGGGAGAGGGTAGGAATGCTTATTGAAGAAATTGAAAAAGAGGAAGTGAGGGACACTATTAAGCAGTTTATATCTGAATGCTGGGAGGAGAGGAGGGGAAGAGGGGGTGGGGTGCAGGGGGAATGATGGCCTTCTCTTATGAGGACCGCGACAAATCAGCGGCTGGCCAAAGAGTTATTATTATTGTTATCCAGGCAAGAAAGCATATAGAGCCTTCCTACACTGAGCGATGTAATGCATGCAGTTGTGTATGTATGATGATTATGTTCTGTTATGCAGCATTTATCTTATCTTTGGTTTCTGTTCCATATGTCATACTAGAAACACTGGTGCAGTGGTTAAGGATACGGGTGGTACTCCACGGTAGATCAGTCCATGACTAGGCTGGTACATATGTCCTGCACTTAGAGCCGTGTCCATAAACAATGCAGGTGAAAGAAGACTATTGTGAAACTGTTGCCCGTTACCAAAACCACACCTGGGTGGTATTTGTCCGTATACACCACATAACCCTCTTTGAAACTGATAATGTGCATAACTGAGAAGCTGTGGTGTTTTGCTGAACATTAATTGATCATCAGTTGCAAATGTGTTACCGCCTGCGTATTGTGGTGAAAACTGTGGTGGTATTCGGCTTTTCACGAACTGATTTGACATCACAAAAGTGGATGGTACGTTGTTTTGCTCATAAACATGCCTGTTTTGGTGTGATATCACATCGGTATTGGGAATTTCTCGCACATGGTATTGACTTAAACCCGTGACGTTGCTGAACTCCCTGGGCTGTGGTAATAATGGCTGAGTTTGTTTTGCACTAACCGTGTCTTGCAAACGAGATTTTTTATGACGTTTTCGTCTTTTAGGCCTTTTCACCTTTCGTCCCATGTATGTGGCAGACAAACAGTTAGCAGACGTGTATGGAATTAAGTCCGGCGATGTTTTTTTCTTTCGTGTCTGACTGATCTCATCGGAAGATCCGTCAAAGGAGCTTTGCTGATAATTAAAAGCTGTTAAAACTTTTTCGATGAAATGAGTTAGTGTGTTGACAACAGCATCGCCCATGGTAGGTTCATCTTGTAATACTTGTTCGGTGTCGGAAACATTTCTGTCCTTTCTCAAATCAGTATCATATGAAAACATTTCTGATGGACTGTCCGTGTTACTCATCGAAACTTTCTCTGTGATACCAGATGGTTTGCTCTGAATGTTTGCAAGATATTCTGGACAGTGAGTTATGTCACTTGTGTCTGTTGACATAAATGGATTACAGTTGTTAGTGCCAGGCTGTATAGTATTTCCGTCTACTGGTACAGAGCTTTTATAATCAGAACCAGCATCAACTACCGCCCCGAAATCAATGTCTGCGTGAATTGAGAAATTTGTACAATCAGCATTCTCAGATTCTCTCCAGCTGGTAATATCTTCAAAGTTGCCGTCCCTAAATCAATATCAGCCGGGAGTGTAGAATGTATTTTATTTTTCGCCACTGATACTTCTGGTGCTTCAGTGTCTTTATTCGCACTGTCGTTGGTGTCGTCAGAACTTCCATGTTCTGCTGCTTCAAGCAAATTACATAATCTTTCGAATTCTGTTTTTAATGACACCTTATCCCCAATTGTCGAAATGCTGAAATCCGTGTTCCCATTTGTAAATTTGATTTTGTGTAAAAACTGTAATTTGTTCGTTTGAAAACGATCTTGTTTGGCTCTTCCACAGAAGAAAAATTGTTCAGTTATTTAAATTATTGTGTAAAAATTATTCAAAACATTTCGTCGTTTGTAAATTGTATGTCTTTTGATGTAATTCTCGGCGAAATTCATTTGCACTGCACCATTGTTTTGTCAGTCATTGTTTGAAAACTTTGTCATTGTGGTCGATGAATTATGAGTACAGCTCACTGCAAGCTCTACTGTTCAATGACTGTGTTCACTCTTATGTAAATTTTTAGCCCAGTTGCTCTCTGTTGGCTATCACATTTGGTACACTTAACGCTGGAAATAGCTCATGTAAAATGTTGACATCCATTTCAGTTTTTTTTAAATTAAATTTAGTCACTTCTACATTGCAAATATTGTAATTGTTTTATACCTTTTTTATTAGTCTGTTCTTCTCATTGCAAACTTCACCAAAGATATGAAGCTACTAAATATCCAAACTGCCACAGCCGAAGAGTTTCAGCAAATAAAGAACATCGATGAGCGAACAGCATACAAGTTGTTAAAATGTTGGGAAAGGAAACAATGCCTGGAACTGAATGATTTGGTACGAAAATCCGGCTTGCCGATTGAGTGTTGGTCTCATCTGTTGGTGAAAGGGCAAATAAACCTCATACACCCATCATATGACAAAGCGTCACGAAACACCGAATATACACCGCAAAATGACCACTGGTATAGCATAGTGCAGCTTTTGAGGGAGGAGGTGAAACATTTGGAGGAGGAAGTGGAAATGAAAGACAAATCATGTGAAAACAACTATTGGATGGCAGAAGATGCAAATAGAAAATGGGAGGTGTATGTAAATGAACATTATGTGCCACTACAGAAACACGAAGGCGAGATTCAAAGAATCAATAAACAGTGGAAGCAGAAGTTAGAATACTACACACATAAATATGCCACATTGCAAGAGAAGCAACACAATGAAATTCAACTTATGCAAAAACATTGGGAATACAAATACAGCGAACTAGAACGAAACTGCTTAACTCACAAGCACTTTCTTCGAGAGTTTGCTGTGCTGAACAGTAAGATGACAACGGCTTTTGGTGACCAATGCAGCCCACCATACGTAAAACAGAGCTTTACTGAAAAGCTCCCGATAACGGGAATATTGGTAGGAAATCCGAGTGAAGGAAAAATGACGTGTGATAGTCAGTTCCATGTAAACACTGATGTGGCTGACACGGATTTCAGCATTTCGACAGTTGGGGATAAGGTGTCATTAAAACAGAATTCGAAAGATTATGTAATTTGCTTGAAGCAGCAGAACATGAAAGTTCTGACGACACCAACGGCAGTGAGAATAAAGACACTGAAGCACCAGAAGTATCAGTGGCGAAAAATAAAATACATTCACTCCCGGATGATATTGATTTAGGGACGGCAACTTGTGCTGGCTCTGAAGATATTACCAGCTGGAGAGAATCTGAGAATGCTGATTGTACAAATTCCTCAATTCACGCTGACATTGATTTCGGGGCGGTAGTTGATGCTGGATCTGATTATAAAAGCTCTGTACCAGTAGACGGAAATACTATACAGCCTGGCACTAACAACTGTAATCCATTTATGTCAACAGACACAAGTGACATAACTCACTTTCCAGAATATCTTGCAAACATTCAGAGCAAACCACCTGGTATTACAGAGAAAGTTTCGATGAGAAACGCGGACAGTCCATCAGAAATGTTTTCATATGATACTGATTTGAGAAAGGACAGAAATTTTTCCGACACCAAACAAGTATTACAAGATGAACCTACCATGGGCGATGCTGTTGCCAACACACCAAGGCCTAAAAGACGAAAACGTCATACAAAATCTCGTTTGCAAGCCACGGTCAGTGAAAAACAAACTCAGCCATTATTACCACAGCCCAGGGAGTTCAGCAACGTTACGGGTTTAAGTCAATACCATGTGCGAGGAATTCCCAATACCGATGTGATATCACACCCAAACAGGCATGTTTACGAGCAAAACAACGTACCTTCCACTTTTGTGATGTCAAATCAGTTCGTGAAAAACCGAATACCACCACAGTTTTCACCACAATACGCAGGCGGTAACACATTTGCAACTGATGATCAATTAATGTTCAGCAAAACACCACATCCTCTCAGTTATGCACATTATCAGTTTCAAAGGGGGTTATGTGGTGTGTACGAACAAATACCATCCAGCTGTGGTTTTGGTAACGGGCAACAGTTTCACAATAGAATTCTTTCACCTGCATTGTTTATGGACACGGCTCTAAGTGCAGGACATATGTACCAGCCTAGACACGGACTGATCTACCGTGGAGTACCACCCGTATCCTTAACCACTGCACCAGTGTTTCTCATATGACATATGGAACAGAAACCAAAGATAAGATAAATGATGCATAACAGAACATAATCATCATACACACACAACTGCATGCATTACATCGCTCAGTGTAGGAAGGCTCTATATGCTTTCTTGCCTGGATAACATTCACAGCTTACACGACAAACATACAGATGCAAACACATTACACAACAGGCATACACATACACATTGTTTTCCGTAGGGAGGTCTTAATCGCTTCCTAACGGGAACAGCATTCACCATCACATTACACCATACAATTTTCACACGAGCGCACACTCCATTATTTTAAAATTCACTTCCTGTTGTCTTTAAAAGTATACAGTACTATTTTAATCATTCACAAAATCCTTTTACTACTCACGGCAACAATTCTTTTAACAATTTAAACCATTGTGTCAGTTTATTTTAAACAGGGTGCGAAAGTACTATGAACCATGCAGTGTAAACTGCTCTTTCGGCGGTGAACATTTTTGGTGAGTGGTGCCATTTTAGGGAAGGTCTTTGTTGCTTTCTTTAGTGAATCCACTCCCCAGATTCGTTGACATTTAGACATTTTCCATTTCAGCAATAAGAGAAGTTTCCAACTGGAAATCTGTTTTATTTTCACTCTGGTTTTAGGGGATGATTGTTCTCTATCTGCTAAATTTTGTAAAAAGCGCAAATCACTTTTGTCTCAAATGTTTATTCATGGCTCAGCATTCATTTTAATTGTCGACAGTTTTAGTGGCTGGACAGGTCTGACAGGGAGGTGATTTCTGCTACCTTGTCATGCTCCAGTTAATGAATCTGCCGATGATTACACACGTGTTCTGTTGAACTCACTCTTGTAGTATGAGCCTTATTGAATGTTCATTTCTGGCTACACGATTTGTTTCTAAACGTGTAAAGGGGTGATTGTTGTCATTTCCCAACAGTTTTGTAAATAGCTTACCAGTGCGACACTGACTTCTTGTAAATAATCTATTGTTTGTAGACAATTTGTATGTCCACCCGTTTGGACATCAAGACCCCCATCTGTTCAATTATAAATGTAAATAGCTCTAAACAGGCAGGGGAGGAGTGTTGTACTGGTGGTCTTCCTGTAGTGTGAACATAGGCATCTGTTGGGTTAATGTATAGTTGTAACATATTATCTCCCTTGATATGCTCACTGGCGAACAATCTCCCTTTGTTGTCATTCAGTAATGTAGCTTCAAAGTGACAAGACGTCCAATGTTAATCCCATTGTGGAATGTAGTGTCATTGCTATTATTGAATCAGTAGTTCATATGGTTTTAACCAATTTTACCATACTGCCACCGTAACACTGTAAACAGGCTAGTCCATCGACATGCACAACATGATGACGTTCGAGACCGACCCCGCTCCGGGAGACCCCGAGTTACCACCCCTGCACAAGATCGGTATATCCGTGTCGTCCATCTCCGGAACCGGCAACAAACGGCAACAAACGGCAACGACGACAGCCAGGACCATCCCTAACCTGAGATGGATACATCCTCAAACAGTAATCAACCGGCTGAGAGAATACGGCTTACGTCCTCGAAGACTTGCAATTCGTCCGATTTTGACGTTACGTCATCGTCATGCTCGACTGCAGTGGTGTAGACAACATCTCAGGCATCCCTTACACTGGTGGCGACGTGTTTTATTCACAGATGAATGTCGTTTCCATCTTTCAACATCAGATGGCCGCCAGAGAGTGTACAGACGTCGAAACGAACGCTACGCAGATCCATGTGTCGTGGAGCGAAACCGTTATGGGGGAGGGTCTCTCATGGTGTGGGGTGGCATCACTGCCCGTAACAGAACTGAGCTGGTCATTATTGATGGCAATCTCAATGCAGCCAGATATCGTGATGAAGTGCTTACACCTGTTGTTGTCCCATTTCTGCAACGTCAAGGCCCCGGCGTCATTCTACAGCAGGACAACGCCCGACCCCACGCAGCTCGTGTTGTTCAACAGTATCTGCAGCAACAACAAGTGGATGTTCTTCCCTGGCCCGCAAATTCGCCCGATTTCTCACCCATTGAGCATGTATGGGACGAAATGAAACGTCAGCCACGCCGGCTTCCCCATGCACCGTCAACGCTTGTGGAACTCCAAAGACAGCTTATCAGAATATGGAACAACATCCCACAACACTTCCATGCTAACTTGTTCGCTTCCATGAGGCGTAGATGCACAGCAGTAGTCGATGCAGACGGAGGTCATACCAGATATTGAGTGTGTGACTTTTGTGTTTGACCCTTAGTGTCTTTGACTCTCCATGGCACCAAGAGTATTCGTCGTAGCGTAATGAAATTTCTCGTGTTGATCACAAATTGATTCATCTGTGATTGAATAAAATTTCCATGAATGAAAATGATATATATCTTTTTTTAGTGTTATTTTTTAGCATGCACACTTTCTTTTTTGGGAGAGTATATATTCATTTGCACATGTTTTCTACAAAGTATGATTAAAATAATGTGTCTATTTATTACATTTGTTTTGTAAACAATGAGTTTAATCTGTTCTACAGAAAATACCTTAAATGTGTATATTATGTGGAACATACTTATTTTTAAAAAAAGATGCATAAATGCAACTGAACACAAATGTATGTCATATTGCTTCATTAATTGGTTGAGTGTTGGACGTCCAAATTTGGGCATTTTTCTGAAGTGCAGGTCCCACAACTTGAAGGCTTCATATTCTGTGGAAGAGCTTCATGAAATCTGAGAAATGAAATTATTTAGCCTGTATGGATTTGCCTTGTTAAAATTTATAGGAGAGTGCCTAAATTTTAACAAGTCAAGAACATTCGAACAAATTTTTCTGACCAAAAATAATTTAGTACTCTACCATTTGTCAAATATAAAAAATAAAAGCCTTCCTCCCCCACTGATGTGAAAAATCAGTTGCTCGAGAACCAAATGTATTTTTTTATTTGGCCTCAGTCTAGGAAACCTGACTGGAATGAGCTCAACAAATGATTAAATGACAGATCATAATAAGCTAAGGTTTTTGAGATTATTTAGTTATTTTGGACAAAATATTGGAATTCTTGTGCGCAACTATGTCGTAATAGGCAAAAAGGATTAACCGTGTCCATGTGAAACATTTACTTTTACTGTTCAACGTAGGTACTGATTTCTGTGGTCAAAGGTGATTAATTAAAAAAACATTCAAGTGTTAAATTTTAAATTTTGTGAATGACACATAAGCATTTAATTAGATGGCCAAGTTGTCATCTAACAAGATAAACTGTGACCGTCCAGCCACTGATGCCCTCAAACCCATTAAGTGACTGAAGGATTTATGAGTTTTCATGATCATGTGATCCCGACTTTTGTCATTTGGATTTGGTGGTGCTGTAAAACACACCACTTTCATCAAAATCCACCCAGCCATTATAGAGCTATGACTGAGGCACAATTTTCTGAAAGGACTTGCACAAGTTCACTAAGAATTGAGTTTTCATAATCATGAGAATTTAACCCTTTGAACAAGAGGGGCCGGTTTTCCAGCCCTGGTAAATGATACACCATAATTTCATGAAGGAGGATGGCTGTTAAGTAAATGTATGGGATAGACCAATGAATATTTTTAATGTGCAGCCTCAATACTGCAAGTTGAAAATATTGATTGTTCTACCCCTAAATAATGTGGACTCTTCCAATTGCTGCATTTGAACTGACAGTGAAGATACCACCAGGGTTCAAAGGGTTAACCTGTGTCGTTTGGAACTATAGATGCTGGACAACATGCCTCCCTTTTGTCCTTTACCTTTGTGTGAAGTTTCTTTTAGATTTAGAAACAATTTTCTGGATGGACAGTCAGACAGATGGAAGGAGGGATGAAAGGCTATACATTCTGAATTGTGGATTAGGATAACTCCCTTCGGGGCCAAAGAATTATCCAAATGTTCAAGTCAGGGTAAAGAATTTGAACAAGAAAAAGAGCAATGCAAAGCTCTGCATATGTCTCCTCCTGCAATACTATAGATATCATATGCTGTTCACTTGATGATGATGATTCGGTATTTCCTCCATATTTGAAGAGTACATCAGATCAAATAACATATATTACAAAGTTGAAGCAAAAGAGAACGACAATTGTAAACTGTATTTTTGTGCATATGTACATGACAGTGGCGAAAAAAGGATACAGGTGGAATAAAGAAAGGCGTTTAGTCAGCAACAGACCGATTGAGGATTCGAAGCACTGATAAAGAAGCAGTCAACCGCTACTGCGGGGAGCATTTCGTGCGTTGCGACATAGGTTACAGACGAAAGAGATACAGTCTGTCAATAATTGGTCCTCGAGCCCGTCACTGGGCAGGGACGGGGGAATTATTGTAACATCTCCCATGGCAAACGAGAGGAAATCGTCATATGAAAGTCCGTCTAGAAACAGGAAAGTACTCGGGCCATATACATCCGTGATGTACGACCAAAAGTCGTTTCGTGTATCCAGCCTGGACTGGGAATTGTAAACAAAAAGAACATGTCGAATTTGGTTCTGATACACTCTTAAGCAGTCAGGACACTGGGTATTATTGTCGTAGGTGGTTTTAACAAGAAGATTTGCCATGACGATACATTTTTGCAGTTCGCTTGGCTTTTCCCAGCAGAGTTTCCAAAGTCCCCAAGGCGCGACTGGGACGGGGTTTACTTTAACAACAGTCGCAAGGCAGAGTTCATCACGTGATCTTTGTAGAGTGTCAGTAAGGTGGAAAAATCGGGTTTCAGTCTTCACATAGTTTTCCATTGATATTTGGATGGAAAGTTACCATGCTGGATGTAATTGTGAATATGTTGTACAAGGTTATATTTATTGAGCAGGTGCATAATGTCGCAGAGGAATCCAGAGGGGGCACTGTTGAACAAGACCTGATCGTATATTCTATTCAGTAGTGTCAGGAGAGCATGCCGATGATTATGTGGCAAATAGATTAAGGTGGCAAGAAATAGAAGTTTTCTTTTCTCTATCTCTGATTGCAGGGGTAGTGCACCAAGTAGACTAAGGGACAGTATAGTGCTTGATCTATGGGGAATTGATTGCATTGATTTAAGACATTTTCTATAAGCACGCTCGAGTTGGAGCATCTGGGTATTTGAAATGTTGTGCCACAATTCTGAGCCGTAGAGAGCTTTTGGAAGCACTACACTCTTGAATATTTTGAAAGCCGTTATGGGTGTTAAGTTACCGAGCTCGAGTGTATTGCAAGTCAGAAAATACGTCTTCCTGAGCTTTTCGCAAGCTAACTCGATTCTTGACTGGTTTACCAAGTATTTGTCTAAAATAATTCCAAGATGTGTTAATTCCTGTACTTCATGTAGAGTAGTGGGGTCAAGTACCCATTTCCTACTAGATCTATCAAATGCATGTTTTGTTTCGTTGAAAACGATTATCTTACTTTTTGTGGGAGAATAGTTTAATTTCATTTTATACTGTAAGCGTGGCAGATTTGGATTAACCTGTCCAGCCCATGTTTGTGAAAGGAGACTAGCGAGTTATCGTCAGCAGTTGTCGGCGAGGTGCAGCGAACAGTACCTACTGATGCTCCGTCGCTAGAGTGGTGGAGATCGCTCAGAAGATCATTTATGAAAACGAGATAGAGAAACGGGGGACAAGACACTTCCTTGTCGGTTACCTTGTTCCAGTCGAAATGGGCGAGATATCGCGCCAGCATGTAGTATACAGCTCTGCGCATTAGTTTGAAGGTTTTTCAAAACTTTCTTTTCGCCCATGCTTTTCTCACACATACCAAATGTCATCAAAATTTGACAACCGATGCTTGAGGTATAATGAAAAATGTTCATACTGAAAGATTTGTAAGATAACACAGACCACACCTTTATACGTTATTGTGATGAATTGACGGTAACATGGTCTGAGGTTTGCGGCTCGGAGCGTATGTTCAACCTTGACGTGAAGCGAAGCATCGAGGTTGAACATACACTCCGAGCTGCAAACCACAGACCATGTTACCGTCAATTCATCACAATAACGTATATGTTCCAATAGACAGTACCCATAGCCCAAAACCTACACCATGAAACACGAGAGGCTTATTTACTAAACTTGTGATCGTTAAAAGTTGCCTTGTCCAAGGCACCTTTTAACGATCACAGGTTTAGTAAATAAACCTCTCGTGTATCCACGACGGCACTGGATAAATAATCAATAAACCAGATAAACTCAATCCATCTTAGTTCAAATCGTAAATCGTCTGTAATTTAAACAACGCTTCATCCGGAACACCATCTGCTGCGGATGCGAAACATCCAGAAAAATGAAGCGACTTGCTAGTCACTCCGTTGATGAAGCAGTTACGAAACAGACGTCATTGCAAATATTTCTAGTTGCGACGTCAGATGATAACAGTAGTATATAAGGTATGAAATCATCCCTTATTACCCGGACTTTTGGGGAAGCAACTAGTGTTAAATTCCCATAGGAACCGGACTTTTGGGGGAGGAACTTTGGGGGAGCAAAAGTACGGCTCCTTGCAGCTAGATCCGCCAAATGGTGTAGGTACTGTATATATAGTATGCTATGGCATGTATAGTGATATATGTACGCATGGGGCTATAGGTATATATTATGGGTATGTGATGAAAAAATTAATGGTGAAGATGGATTTTCTTGAAAGTTTTTCCCGCGAAACGGTTGACGTTGCCATTGACGTCATGACGTCATGATACGCGCGCGACGTCATAGAGATGCTGACCGCTGTTGTTGTCCAGTATACAATCTGACGTATCGTAATTCGGGTTAGTGGATGTCGGGCTTCTCGTATGAGGTGGGGTGATATGGTAGTAGTGGTATATATCCATGTTGGTATCATATTAGCCCTTGGGTGTTCATATTATCCTATATCTGCTATAGCTAGGTCAAGCAGTAGGGTGGGTGGGGGTAGTGTGGTATTGCGAGATAGTCATTGGTGGTTTAAATTGGACAGTATAGGATGAATGATCTGTTGGTCTATTACCCCCTTAGTACTATTAACCTACCGAATCCTTTGTATTGTCTTATGGCTGGTATTGGTAGTTTAGTGTTAGGCCAGGCAGTATTATACTAGGTTGTTTAGAACGGGTGGCATAGGGTGCATTATATATACCACTGTAGGTCCAGTCCTCGATATTATTAACCAGCCGATTGCTTTGCACTATTCAATGACTGGTATAGGGAGTACGTTATGGCAGGTCAAGTGGTATTGTGGGGTGGGGGTAATGCCTGGCAGTATAGAACAGCAGTATGGTATGGACGATATATATCTCTGTGGGCCCCTGCAGGGCCCATGTTAGCCCTTAGTACTATTAATTCACCTGATGCTTCATGTTATCTTGTGACTGGTATAGGTAGTATGCAATGCTAGGCATAGGGGTATTGTGGGTAGGGGTACTGCCTGGTAGTTTAGAACGGTACTATAGTATGGGCTGTATATACACCTATAGGCCCCCTGTTAGTGCTTGGTACTATTAACCAACCGATTGCTTTGTTTTATTATATGGGTGGTATATGTAGTACGTTATGATAGATCTAGTGATTTTGTGGGGGTGGGGGTAATGCCTGGCAGTATAGAACAACAGTATAGTATGGACAATATATAGCTCTGAGCCCCCCCCCCCTCCCCCCACCCGAAAGTCATTGATACTACTAATCGACTTAATGCTTTATGTTATCCCATGACTAATATAGGTAGTATGCAATGCTAGGCCAAGAGGTACTGTGGGTAAGGGTAATGCCCGATGTAAAAACACGGAATCCATATTTTATGGACTCGGCTAGGAATCTCAATTACGGAATGCCTTATATGTATACAGGGGAAATCTGGTTGAACATTTTGAAGCCTTGAGCGAAGGTATAGCTAGGAAGTAATGGATGAGATATGGGGCAGAATAACAGAAGTACACAGATGTAAGGTTTCTACAACAGGTATCCTCCAACAATACCAGACCATAGGTATCCTCAATTTAGTATCCTCAAAAGGTATCCTCAACTGATACGTAGCCATGTCATAGGTATCCTCAAATACTGAAATGAGTCTAAGAGTCGTTCGAGGAGTCACTCGAACGAGCAATTGCTCGTTGGCTCATTTGCTCGCTGGGATTCGAGTCGTTCGAGCAATTGCTCGTTCGAGTGACTCCTCGAACGACTCTTCGACTCATTTCAGAAAAAAGGGATTCCATGGCCATACGCGTTTTCGAAAAAGGGATTCCACAAATGGGATTCCAAAAAGGGATTCCAAAAGTGGGATTCCGTCTTATGTCGAGTGACTCGCAACTATTGCTCGAACGACTCGAGTCGAATCCCATCGAGCAAATGAGCCAACGAGCAATTGCTCGTTCGAGTGACTCCTCGAACGACTCTTAGACTCATTTCAGTATTTGAGGATACCTATGACATGGCTACGTATCAGTTGAGGATACCTTTTGAGGATACTAAATTGAGGATACCTATGGTCTGGTATTGTTGGAGGATACCTGTTGTAGAAACCTTTCATCTGTGTACTTCTGTTATTCTGCCCCATATCTCACCCATTACTTCCTAGCTATACCTTCGCTCAAGGCTTCAAAATGTTCAATCAGATTTCCCCTGTATACATATAAGGCATTCCGTAATTGAGATTCCTAGCCGAGTCCATAAAATATGGATTCCGTGTTTTTACATCGGGCATTACCCTTACCCACAGTACCTCTTGGCCTAGCATTGCATACTACCTATATTAGTCATGGGATAACATAAAGCATTAAGTCGATTAGTAGTATCAATGACTTTCGGGTGTGTGTGGGGGGGGGGGGGGCACAGAGCTATATATTGTCCATACTATACTGTTGTTCTATACTGCCAGGCATTACCCCCACCCCCACAAAATCACTAGATCTATCATAACGTACTACATATACTACCCATATAATAAAACAAAGCAATTGGTTGGTTAATAGTACCAAGCACTAACAGGGGGCCTATAGGTGTATATACAGCCCATACTATAGTACCGTTCTAAATTACCAGGCAGTACCCCTACCCACAATACCCCTATGCCTAGCATTGCATACTACCTATACCAGTCACAAGATAACATGAAGCATCAGGTGAATTAATAGTACTAAGGGCTAACATGGGCCCTGCAGGGGCCCACAGAGGTATATATCGTCCATACCATACTGCTGTTCTATACTGCCAGGCATTACCCCCACCCCACCCCACAATACCACTTGACCTGCCATAACGTACTCCCTATACCAGTCATTGAATAGTACAAAGCAATCGGCTGGTTAATAATATCGAGGACTGGACATACAGTGGTATATACAATGCATCCTATGCCAGCCGTTCTAAACAACCTAGTATAATACTGCCTGGCCTAACACTAAACTACCAATACCAGCCATAAGATAATACAAAGGATTCGGTAGGTTAATAGTACTAAGGGGGTAATAGACCAACAGATCATTCATCCTATACTGTCCAATTTAAACCACCAATGACTATCTCGCAATACCACACTACCCCCACCCACCCTACTGCTTGACCTAGCTATAGCAGATATAGGATAATATGAACACCCAAGGGCTAATATGATACCAACATGGATATATACCACTACTACCATATCACCCCACCTCATACGAGAAGCCCGACATCCACTGACCCGAATTACGTTATGTCAGATTGTATACTGGACAACAACAGCGGTCAGCATTTCTATGACGTCGCGCGCGTATCATGACGTCATGACCTCAATGGCAACGTCAACCGTTTCGCGGAAAAATTTTTCAAGAAAATCCATCTTCACCATTAATTTTTTCATCACATACCCATAATATATACCTATAGCTCCATGCGTACATATATCACTATACATGCCATAGCATACTATATATACAGTACCTACACCATTTGGCGGATCTAGCTGCAAGGAGCCGTACTTTTGCTCCCCCAAAGTTGCTCCCCCAAAAGTCCGGTTCCTATGGGAATTTAACACTAGTTGCTCCCCCAGAAGTCCGGGTAATAAGGGACGATTCATACCTTATATACTACTGATAACATTTGCCGCTTGAGCCGTAAAAATAGAATATGCTAAGCGAGGTCTCGTCCAATCAGAGGAGGATGATTTTAGTCTTATTGGAACATTGGTACATGTTTATTTATTTACTGGTGTTTAACACTTTACCCAATGTAACGTTAAAAATGCGGGCAGCACTGTTCCCAAAATACACAATTCAATTTTCATTACTTTTGTCACAAAAACATAGCTTATCACCCATCATAAGCTATGTTTTGACGTCAGAAATGAAAAAATTAACTATCCAAGAATTTTGTTTTCTTTCTGTGTTAGGTAAAGGGTTAACCCTTTACCCAGTGTAACGGCCAAAACCGAACAGCGCTATTCACAAAAAATACTATCCAATTTTCATTATTTTTTCATTTTTTATCACAAAAACATAGCTTATGATCCCTTATTGGAACGAGCTCGTTGAGCACGTTCCAATGAGGGGGTCATAAGCTATGTTTCTGTGATAAAAAATGAAAAAAATAGTTATTCAAGTATTTATTTGCAAGTATCGTCTGGTTTTCGTGTTAGGTAAAGGGTTAAGGTCACATATGTTTGTACAATGGCTAATTGTGACTGCAACATGGATATAAAGTCAAGTCCAGCCAATTGTTTATAC
The DNA here is from genome assembly GCA_031216915.1 of Pictodentalium vernedei. Classification (NCBI taxonomy): domain Eukaryota; kingdom Metazoa; phylum Mollusca; class Scaphopoda; order Dentaliida; family Dentaliidae; genus Pictodentalium; species Pictodentalium vernedei. Next base: position 306,764,770 of record CM062294.1, read on the forward strand.
CCATGTTGCCCATTTTAGAGGATGTCCACCCCAGATATTGGTTACCAGGTTCTATTTTACCAGTGAAACTTCACTTCCTGGAATTCCCACGTGGATTGGTACACATGTGTGGATAAAACTTGCAATACTTGCATATTCTTTGCACTGGTCTACCACCATGCCATAAACCGATGGTTGCTGAGTTGTAATGTAAAACATGTACTGATGTATGGAAGTTAGGGCAGAAAGTTTTCTAAGTGTAACAAGGGCCATAACTTAGGTACATAGATGTGGCTCAAACCAGCAATATGTGGATGTCCTTCTCCCTGTGATGCTCTACCAAAGGACATAAAAATCTGACAACTGATGCTTGATTTATAATGTGGAACATTTGTCCAGAAGTATGGACAGAGCCCTAGACTGCATGCCTACCAAAACCTCCTCCAGAGGTCAGGGGCATAATAATGGATCCAGATAAATGTGATTTCCTTGATTCTCAAGTCTTGACGGGTGTTACAGGAGGTATTATAAAGTGTATGTGTGTGTGTAGGGTGGTGGGTGGCAGCGCAGAATATACAACCAATAAATATACACTATGTTTGAAACAGCCGGCGACATTTTTCAGGTCACTCCACCTAAAATATTTAATACCAGAAAATGTAAGAATAACCACTAGTGTCTCATTTTTGGTGTGTACACCACTGTCTGATAATGGTTCGGTATACATCTTAACCACCTAGCCTTTGGGTGGAAGATGGCTAATGTAGAAGAAAAGATCCACCAGCTGAAGCTGAAATTGACGAAATGGTACAGAATTTGTTTCCAGTTGAAGATAATATATCATAGAAATATAAATTTAAAAGTAAATTTCCTTTCTTATTATACCTACCGCAATTGTTTACTACAGGCTTGCACTACAGTGGAAGAACCTAACTCGGATAAAATACTCTCTATTTTAATCTTTCCCAAGATATTTGGGAAAGAAAAGTGGTGCAAAAAAAACCACGAAAAATTAAGCCAAAACTGGGTCGAACGCCATCGGCGCACACCCAGTATGGGACGCTCTTCCATAGTACAAATCCACGACTTCCGTAAACCAACGCACAGTGCGTCATCAATTCATCAATTCATCATTCTTTTGATTCCGACAACACAGGGGTTATGTGATCAGCGGGGAGGAAGGATTCTTACCCGAATAAAAAGACGGGAGGGACTCCAGGTAAACTATTGCGGTAGGTATAATAAGAAAGGAAATTTACTATAAAATTTATATTTCTTATCAACCTACCTTGCAATTGTTTACTACAGGCTGAATAGACAATAGGATGGAGGGAATCACATAACCAACCCACACATAACTCAATAGCACTGGAACCGTGGACAGAGGAAGAGATCCCTCGGCCTATCAAACCATAGCATCACAAACATTAGTAAAAGACAGTGAAAGGTGAGGCGTATGGTGAAGTGCGACGCACAGACAGAAAGGGCAGTAACAGAACAGAGCTGGAACTGACCCTGAAAAAAGCTGAATGGCTGGGATAGACAACAGCCTGAGCCGAAGAAAGAGGGCCCGAGGACAAAGGTCCTCTGTCGGCTCCTGCAACTGTCGCAGATAAAAGGAGAAAGTAGCATTTCTCCAGTAGGCTGCCAGTATAACAATCAACATGACAGAGTTATTAAAATAGGAAGACAATGTACGCACCTCGTGGCAGAAAAAAAAACAATTGGTAATACAATCACCAGTAGCTAGACGAGCGGAAGCCGCATGAATAGCAAGACAAATCCATCGAGAAATGGATGCAGGAGAGATCTGGCAGGTGAGAAAACGCATATCCATCCAGGATAAAGGCGCGAACGCTCCCCACCCCCAAGCACAGCAGCGCCCAAGAAAGTGACCATCTTGGAGTAAACTGCAAAGTCCTAGGCCTTTTCAAGGAAAAGAGCTGAACAAGCTTGGAGAGGCAAGGATGAGTGTCGAAACAATGCGGTACCACATATGAAAAAGGTCTCCGAAGCATGGACTTGTACCCATTGCTGGAGACCCCCAGAAACAAACATATACCAGAAACTCCGCAAGCGGTGTGATCGAAGGAGTGACAGAAGCAACATAGTGATCGCACACCATCGAGAGGCTAAACCAGAGGAGTGAGTGCCTCCTTGAAGAAAAGCAACTCCACTGCTTGTCTCTAAGAACCACTTCGGAGGAGACAGGACCCGATAAAAGACATGTGCGATGGCACAATGAAGTCGGGTCAACTTGAAACCTCCTCGGGGGACTTTGGCAAAGAAAGTCGCGACGTAGAGGGAGACATGCCAGAACCGCCGCTAACAGAGAGCGGAGCAGATTGATCCACACCCACCGAGGCGACGGGTGTGTTCGAAAGGATTCGACGACTGCCGGTTCATATCTGGGCGAGAACCGGAACCGGCAGGAAGGCGTAGCCGACAAGACCGTCCCAAAGGAGGGCCAGAGCGTTCACGGCGAAAGCCAGAGCATCTGGACACGGGGAGATGAAAGTGTCCACTTGATGGTTCCAACGAGTCGCAAAGAGATCGATGGAACACCGTCACGTGGAGCATCCACTCGGTGGAAAAGAACCTGCCCGGTGGGGAGAGGGAGGCGGCTAGGGCGTTCAGACAACCGGAATGTGACGAACAACCACCCCGGCGTTGACATTCTGAGCGAGCAGTAGAAGATCCCGAGCCAATTCGTACATTGGAACCGAGTGCGTGCCGCCCTGGATCCGAATGTAAGCAACCACTGTCGAATTGTCGAACAACATAAGGACCTGACGATTCGACAGGTAAGGGATCCACTGCCTGAAACTCAGAAGAAGAGCAAGAAGCTCCTTCTGGTTGATGTGTAGAGATGCCCGATCCTGGTCCCACATCCCGTGAAGGGAAAGACCTAGAAACACCCCATCCGAGATCGCTGACATCTGCCGTCAGAACGCGATCGGACGTGGGTAAGTCCAACTGGACACCCTGTGTGATCCACTGAACATTCGTCCAATGGAGAAGGTGAGGATAAGAGATTCTGGTAACTGAAGCACCAGATCCAGAGAATCGACATTCGGCCTCCAACGACTGAGCAGAAAGTGTTGGAGAGGTCGGACAGGCAGCCGACCTAGAGGAATGAGATCCACCACCGAACCGTAGAGACCGAACAGCCGGAGAATACCCCATGCTGTCGCGGATGTGGACTGGGAACAGATTCAGAGCAAAAGCTGAGAGAATCACAGCCCTGGCCTGGGGAACCGCCACCGTATTGAACTGAGTGCGGAAGGCCATGCCCAGATGTCAAAACGACTGAGAAGGGACCAGATCCGACTTCTCGTTGACTCTGAATCCTAGCGACGTGAGCAAGCTCAACAGAGTGTCGACATCCAACTCCAGTAAGGCAGCATTGGAATGCCTCTGGAGGATATCGTCCAGATATGCCGAAGTAGTCACCCTGGACTGTGTGCGATGGAAGGCTATCACATGCGACATCAGTCGGGTGAAGGTCCAAGGAGTCAGGTTGAGGCCGAAAGGCATGGCCTTTAACTGGTAAACTCGCCCCCAGAAAAGCGAACCTGAGATACTTCCGCGACGCCCGATGAATCGGAACGTGAAAGTAAGCGTCTCGCAGGTCGATGCTGGAAGCAAAATCTCCCTGGTGAATGGAACGGCGGACCGACCTGAAAGTCTCCATGCTGAACTTGGGAGCAATGATAGACTGGTTCAGGATACTCAGATCGATAACCGGTCGGAGTCGGCCGCCCTTCTTCGGCACCAAGAACAGGTGGGAATAAAACCCCACTGACTGAATGTTCTTGACGACCTCGATCGCCCCCTTGGCCAGGAGATTGTCTATCTCCGTGGACAAAAGCTCCCGACGTAAAACGTCTGAAGGAACTGTGGTTGGAAGAGGCACTCTGGACAGAGTGGGGTGCCTTCGGAAGGATATTCGCAGCCCGGACCGAACAACATCTAGCACCCAAGGATCGGATGTGATGGTGGCCCTACGGTCTGCGAACTCTGCTATCCTTCCTCCAACCTGGATGAATCGAGGTGAGGACCTTCAGTTCGAGCCTCAAAGAGACCCGCGAGAGGAGAAACCACCTCCTCTACTGAATGAAGAATCCTGAGACTTCCCTCTAGCCTGCCGGCGCTTACCCTTACCCCATGAGTAAGAAGTAGAAGCGGTGGCAGAAGGGTCAGCCCTTTGCTTCGCAGAGGAAGCAGAAGGGTACTTGTTAGGCTTTGAACGGTCTCTGCCTCCCCTAGAAGGCTGATCAAGCTGACGAAGCAGCAGCTGATCTTTGGAATGACGTAGGATGTCATCCCGGACTGTCGACACGGAACCCATGGAACAGTAGCGGACCTGCCAAAGAAGCAGATCGAAGAGCAGCGCGCTGCCCCCAGGAAGGGATCGGCCTGTGTCCAGCACAGAGTCCCTTTGAACTAGTTCCAAAATAGCCGTGTCACAGACATGCGTGTGAGTAAGATGCACGAGCACCTTGGACAGCACACGCAAAGGAGTCTGTACATCGTCAAACCTATCTGGAGGCAGATACGACGTGATCGGAGAGAGAAAGCATACCCAGCATTTCTCTCGATAAGCCCAACATGGACTCCAGAGTCGTCATAGGAATGACGGCCGACTTGGCCTTGGAAAGCCCGAGGGAACTGGAGTCCTGAACCAAAACCGTCAAAGTCTGGCAGACTGACGGGTTGGCGAAATCGTAGAAACGATAACGCACCGGAGGCAAAAAGGTGTCAACCCTGGTGAAGAATGGAGCCTTCATAGCCTTGGAACTCAGCTTAGAGTCCAATGCTGAAAATACTTCTACCATCTGTACTGACTGACACGACCGAAGACGCCCAGAAGCAGGTTGCTCCACAGGCTGTAGGTGCGCGACCGATGATCGCGGCCTGGCTGACACTGTCGGCTGGTTTGATGGTTGGAGATCCGAAAGGAACCCAAACACAAAGTCAAGAGCTGCCCCAAGTCAGAAGTCAGCTGGCTCTCGACATCAAGGATGTCCGACTCCTCCCCGGAGTCGGAAGACACATAGCCCATCGTGGGCAAACCAGCCGACGCCTCCCATGGTGTAGGCACCGGGGGATCAGAAAGCGGCCTGTTTCCAATCCCGGGAGGCGGTGCCATAGGGACGCCTGGAAACCACCGCTCGCTGCCTCGCTGGAAGCAACGGGAAAGCTCTTGGACAGAACCTGAGTGAGTAAGGAGAGGGCCTCCCTAAGCTCACTGCCCGTACCAGCCGGTTCTACATAGGAACGAACCAGCAAAGTGGCTTCACACCTGACCCTCTTAACCAGCGAAGGGTCACGATCCTCCAATACACCCGAAGTGGGGCGACGGGCGGCAGCCGAAACATCTGAGGGCAGACGTGTATAGGGGTATGACACACCCCGAGGATCAACATATCGGGAACTCGCGAGAGTTGCCGCGGACCTCTGCGGGGCAGAAGGTCAGGGCTGCACAGAAGGCGTTGGTCCCGCAAAACTGGCCGTGTGACTAGAACGAGTGGACGGAAAACGCCAATGACAAAACTGTGGTACTCGACGGCGCAGAGACCACAATAGAGGGTCCGGCCGGCATCCTCTTCCAACTTCGCTGAGTTGAAGTCAGGGAAGGCTGAGGCCGATACCCCCACGTCTACACTCCCAGACACCGCAACAGACCACTGCAGGTATAAAACTACTGTGCTCAACGGCTGAGAGGACACAGTAGGGGGTTCAGTCGGTAGCCACTTCCGACTTCGCCGAGTTGAAGTCGGGGAAGGCTGAGGTCGATACCCCACAACCACACTACAGACATCCCTGCAGACCCTTGCAGGGATAAGCCGAGGCCGGCTAAAAACGGTGTCCAATGACGTTGCAGACGGAACAGCAGTAGCAGCAGATACGACGGGAGCTGTTGGAACTGGCGGAAAAGCGGAGAGAGTCACCTAGCTCGACCTCCAAAGGAGGAGTCACAACCCTAGTGACAGCCTCAGATGTCGACTGGAGAGGGCGCATAGTCCCGGAACCAGGCATCTCTTCACCAGAAATCCAACAGCTCCCGCAGTATCCACCACGGAAAAAACTGCACATTCCCCACGGAAGGGGAATAATACTCACCAGACATGGTCGAGTCGGGAAGTCCCGAAACGACAGCGTTCCCCACCCCCGCTGGTGCGGGAGGAGCTGCACATACCCCACGGAGCGGGAGCAATTCTCACCAGACGTGATCGAGTCGGGCGGCCCCGAAACGACAGCGTTCCTCACCCCCCGCGGGAGCGGGAGGAGCTGCACATTCCCCACGGAAGGGGAATAACTCTCACCAGACATGGTCGAGTCGGGAAGCCTTGAAACGGCTGCGTACCCCCCCCCCCCCCCCCCCGCCGTTGCGGGAGGAGCTGCACATACCCCACGGAGGGGGAGCAATTCTCACCAGACGTGGTCGAGTCGGGCGGCTCCGAAACGACAGCGTTTCCCACCCCATCCGCGGGAGCGGGAGGAGATGCACATCCCCCACGGAGGGGGTAAAACTCACACCATACGTGGTCGAGTTGGGGCCCCGAAACGACAGCGTCCGCCCCCCCCCCCCCCGCGGGTGCGGGAGGAGCTGCACATCCCCCACGGAGGGGGTATAACTCACACCAGACGTGGTCGAGTCGGGAGGCTCCCGAAACGACAGTGTTCCACACCACCCGCGGATGCGGAAGAAACGGCCACGAGAACGCACCAAGGCGAGGGCAAAAGGAATTGCCCTAAAGGAACCGAACTGGAAATAACAGAGGTGAGAGCAGTAGAAGAAAAAGGTGAACTCAACAGAAACAGAAAGTAGAAGAACACCCTCAACTACGAGCGAAGGTGTTAGAAAACAAGAGGCCCAAGGGGCCTGAGGGCGCTCACCTGACATGGTAGCCTAAATATCAACCCAGAGAATTGACTTCAACAGGTACCATCTGCTCCTCCTAAGAAAAGCTTATACCAAATATCCAAAGATTCTGATCAGTGGATCTAAAAAAAAAAAGATTTTTAAAGAATATTTCTCATATTGAACTAAGTTATAATTCAGGCTCCCACAGGGAGCCCATATATGAACTCAGGGACTTCGCTTTAACAAACTTGAATCTCAGACCCCTAAGGATGCTGCCCACCAAATATCAAAACATTCCGACTGCTGGATCTGAAGAAGAAGATTTTTAAAGAAAATTCCTCATTTTGAACTAAGTTACAATTCGAGCTCCCACAGTGAGTCCAAATATGGACCTAGGGACATGGCTTGAACAAACTTGAATCTCACCCCCTAAGGATGCTGCATACCAAATATCAAAACATTCCGACTGCTGGATCTGAAGAAGATTTTTAAAGAAAATTCCGCATTTTGAACCAAGTTATAATTCGGGCTACCACAGTGAGCCCAAATATGAACCCAGGGACTTGGCTTGAACAAACTTGAATCTCACCCCCCTAAGCATGGTGCATACCCAATATCAAAAGATTCTGCCTGCTGGATCTTAAGAAGAAGATTTTCAAAGAAATTTGTCTGAAATGCACTAAGTTCAAATTTGGGCTCCTGTACTGAGCCTAAATATAAACCCAGGGGGCCGATTTGAACAAACTTGAATCAGATCCACCCCACAATGTTGCATACCAAATATCAAAAGATTCTGCCTGCTGAATCTGGAGAAGAAGATTTTTTAAGAAATTTGCCTGAAATGCACTAAGTTCGAATTCGTGCTTCTATAGTGAGCCCAAATATGAATCCAGGTAGCCGATTTGAACAAACTTGAATCAGATCCACCCCCCAATGTTGCATACCAAATATGAAAAGATTTTGCCTGCTGGATCTGGAGAAGAAGATTTTTGAAGAAATTTGTCTGAAATGCACTAAGTTCGAATTCGAGCTTCTATAGTGAACCCAAATATGAATCTAGGGAGCTGATTTGAGCAAATTTGAATCAGATCCACCCCACAATGTTTCATACCAAATATCAAAAGATTCTGCCTGCTGGATCTGGAGAAGAAGATTTTTTAAGAAATTTGCCTAAAATGCACTAAGTTCAAATTTGGGCTCCTATACTGAGCCCAAATATAAACCCGGGGGGGCCGATTTGAACAAACTTGAATCAGATCCACCCCACAATGTTGCATACCAAATATCAAAAGATTCTGCCTGCTGGATCTGGAGAAGAAGATTTTTGAAGAAATTTGCCTGAAATGCACTAAGTTCGAATTCGGGCTTCTATACTGAGCCCAAATATGAATCCAGGGAGGCCGATTTGAACAAACATGAATCAGATCCACCCCACAATGTTGCATACCAAATATGAAAAGATTCTGCCTGCTGGATCTGGAGAAGAAGAGTTTTGAAGAAATTTGCCTGAGATGCACTAAGTTCGAATTCAAGCTTCTACAGTGAGCCCAAATATGAATCTAGGGAGCCGATTTGAACAAACTTGAATCAGATCCACCCCGCAATGTTGCATATCAAATATGAAAAGATTTTGCCTGCTGGATCTGGAGAAGAAGATTTTTGAAGAAATTTGTCTGAAATGCACTAAGTTCGAATTCGAGCTTCTATAGTGAGCTCAAACATGAATCTAAGGAGCCGATTTGAACAAATTTGAATCAGATCCACCCCACAATGTTGCATACCAAATATCAAAAGATTCTGCCTGCTGGATATGGAGAAGAAGATTTTTGAAGAAATTTGCCTGAAATGCACTAAGTTTGAATTCAAGCTTCTATAGTGAGCCCAAATATGAATCTAGGGAGCCGATTTAAACAAATTTGAATCAGATCCACCCCACAATGTTGCATACCAAATATCAAAAGATTCTGCCTGCTGGATCTGGAGAAGAAGATTTTTTAATGTTTTTCCCATTGCCTACAGTGTTAAAAAGTGCTGACTCAGCACTTTTTCAAAAGTCCTGAAAAAAGTACCTTGTGATCAAACCGATAGGGATTTTTTTTAACCATTCTATTCTACTGGATAAAAGTAAGCTTTACACAAAATAAGAATTCTCTGTGCCGTGTAGTTTTGGAGATATGGCAGTTTTAAGGTTTTTCCTTTTTTTAGCTCCCGAGGTTCCCACGGGGCAATGAGAAAATTTTTTTTTGCATCAATCAACTACTTATCATCTCATTTCAAATTTGGTTCAAATAAACTTCACGGTTCAGAAAATAGAAATTTTAGGCGTGGCCAAAATTTTTGCCCCTCCCATAATGAAGGCAAATAATGCCCGACAAACTTCTCTTGAACACACTTGATTCTAAACCTCAAAAGGACTCTGTGTACCACATATCAAGTCTCTGCTACTGGTGGTTCATTAGAAGGGGATTTTCAAAAAATTTGGCCATTTTTTCCCCACACCTCTGCTCAATATGAGCCGAAACCTAATTTGGATAAAAATCAAAATGCCCCTATATAACCACTACTTACATGAAATTTAATTAAAATGTGGCCAGTGGTTTAGGAGAAAGAGGCTCAAACACCACCTTCACGCAGGACGACGGACTACAGACGACGGACGACAGACGACGGACGACGGATGAAGAGTGATAAGAAAAGCTCACCCTGACTTTCAGTCAGGTGAGCTAAAAACCGGTGGGTACACAACAGAACCCAGACGGCCGACAGGGACTGAAAAAACCAGAAATTCAGCCCTCAACAGAGTGAAGAAATCCTGTTATGTCTTGTAACTCCAATAACAATTAAATTTATCAACCGTAAAATTAATTGTCGAACCGCGTTGACATGATGTCAAAAACAAAACATTCGCAAAAACGGAATAGTAAATAATATACAATAAGAATGTGGTTGAAAATATTAACGAGAATATATAAAACACAGTCCTGTTATTATACGATCTTCAGATCCATAAACCAGTCACAGGAAAACCATTATCGACGAGTTGAATTATCACTGTTACGTAGCAAAATGGCACACATCCACCACGTGTGCGGATAATCAAAAGAATGATGAATTGATGACGCACTGCACATTGGTTTACGGAAGTCGTGGATTTGTACTATGGAAGAGCGTCCCATACTGGATGTGCGCCGATGGCGCTCGACCCAGTTTTGGCTTAATTTTTCGTGGTGTTTTTACTCCACTTTTCTTTCCCAAATCTCTTGGGAAAGATTGAAATAGAGAGTATTTTATCCGAGTTAGGTTCTTCCACTGTAGTGCAAGCCTGTAGTAAATAATTACAAGGTAGGTTGATAAGAAATGCATGTATGATGAAACTTTACATACTCTCATATTTTTAAACCCTGTGTAATAATGTGGTATGTCCATGAAACAAGAGGCCCCATTGGGCCTGAAGCGTGCACCTGACAATATTTGTTTAATGAAGGATTTAATTAGCATCTATAGCTAGTTAACACTACAGAGGAATGAAGTTATTTAATTATTTATAACTCTGTTGTCCATGCCAGATAATTTTTTTTAGTACTGGGATGCTACCACGGAAATAATGCCCCGATTTCCAGTAATGCAAAATGTGGGAGTCCAAATATCAACTTAGGAACTTAACTTGAACAAACTTGATTCTGAGCCCTTCCCTTCCACCACCAGGCTGCTGTATACCAAATGTGAAAGCATTCTGATTGGGGGATCTGAAGAAGATTTTTAAAGAAATTTCTGCATTATTTATTTATTTATTTATTTATTTATTGTTGTTTAAGGTCACATACTTCTGCACAATGGCTAATCATGACCACAACATGGAGATAAAGTCAAGGTCAGTTAATCGTTTATACCCCATGTTGCATATTTTAGAGGACTCGCACCCCAAGCATTAGTGACTGGGTCCTATTTTACCAGTGAAACAGAGCTTGTTTACCACAGTAAACAAGCACTGTTTCACTTCCCAGGATTCCCACGGGGGAAAATTTCTGCATATTGCATTAAATTGAAATTCTGGCTACCATAGGGGGCCCAAATATTAAATATTAACCCAGGGACCCGATTTGAACAAACTTAAATCTCACCCCTAGAGATGTTGTATACCAAATACAAAAGCATTCTGACAGGTGGATCTGGAGAAGATGATTTTTAAAGAAATTCCCTCATATTGCACTAAGTTAAAATTCAGGCTTTATAAAAAGCCCAAATATTAACTGAGGGAATCAGTTTGAACAAACTTGAATCTGACCCCCCCCCCCCCCCCCCCCCCACCCACAAGAGATGTTGTATACCAAATATCAAAACATTCTAAGAGATGGTTCTAGAGAAGAAGACTTTTAAAGAAATTCCCTCATATTGCACTAAGTTAAAATTCAGGCTACCATAGGGAGCCCAAATATTAACCCAGGCACTCGATTTGAACAAACTTGAATCTCATCCCCCTTAGAGATGTTGTATACCAATTATGAAAGCATTCTGACTGGTGGATCTGAAGAAGATTTTTAAAGAAATTCATTTATATTGCACTAGGTTAAAATTTGGGCTCTCCAGGGGGAGCCCAAATATGAACCAAGGCACTCTATTTGAACAAATTTGAATCTGACCTCCCAAAAGATGTTGCATACCAGATATGAAAACATTCTGACTGATGGTTCTACAGAAGAAGATTTTTAAAGATTATTCCCAATATTGCCCTAAGTTAAAAATTCTGGCTCCTGTATTGAACCCAAATATGAACCAAGGGGATTCATTTTAGCCAACTTTTATCTAGCACCCCCTTATGGATGCAGTATACCAAATATCAAAAGATTCTGATCAATGGTTCTGAACCAATTTTTTTTTTTTTTTTACTTTTGCAAATATGCTGATTCAGCATTTTTTTATGCCTCCTCCCCCCCCCCCTCCCCCTTACAGAACACCATGACACAACCAATGGCAATTTTTTTTTACCATTCCATTCTACTGTTCCTAAGGATGCTTCATACCAAATAGCAGTTCTCTGTTTCATGTGGTTTGGGAAACATGGGCATTTGAAAATATTTCTATTTTTAACTCCTGGGGTTCAGACGGAGACACAGGAAAATATTTTTTGCATGAATCAAATACTTATGTCTCGATAATACCACATATCAATTGTGGTTCAAATCAGACCATCGGTTCAGAAAATAGAAATCTTGCCCCTGCCATTCCAAAGGCAAATAAACTTCATTTCAACAAACATGATTCTACACCTCAAAAGGAAGCTCTATACCAAATAGCAAGTCATTGTACCCACTGGTTCATGAAAAGAAGATTTTTAAAGAATTTTGGTGCATTTTCCCCCACCCACTCTCTATGAGGCTGGGCAAGTTGATTTGAAAAAAAACCAAAATGCAATGTCAGAACAAGCAATCACCTCAAATATAACTAAAATTGGTTCAGCGCTTTAGGAGGGGCAGGTGCAAACACCATGTTCACGGACGACAGAAGACGGACGGTGAGTGATCACTATAGCTCATTCTTTCAGTCAGGTGAGCTAAAAAGTGTGTATATGAGTGTGTGTGTAGTGGGGAGGTGGTGGGGGGGGGGGGGGTAGGGGCATGTGTCCTTCTGATTCTTCTGCCTTTGAGAAGTAGTTGGCCAATGGAAGCTATTTATTATACTAAGTCTCCAAATAAGGAAGAAAAAGAGAAGCACTCCAACAAAGGCCTCAATAGTTTATTTCATGAAAATAAGAATGTTTCCTTCTCACATGACCTTCCATATCATAAGCTGATATTACACTTTTGCATTTAATATCCACCAGCAAACACATTACAGTTGCAATCAGAATAAATGGCCTTTCAAATTCTATTTCAACACTATTTTTGTAAAATTATGCAAAAAATCGAAGAATTTCTCAATTTATGTGTGCTTCATCAAAGAGAACTTTTGTGCAATTTGGTAAGAAATCAAGATGGAAAAACAATTTTAAAAAACAATTACAAAAGTATACTCCTCTGGATTGATCAGGCCAATTTTGTGAAAAAAAAAAGCTTTACCTCTTAACCCACTGAGTATTTTCTAAATATTTTTCATCAAATCTTGTCATGGCTGCTGTAGAGCAGCCATGACTAGATTTGATGAAAAATTCATTTAAAGTTAACTGTTGTGAAAAACTGCATACAATTTACAGAGGTAAAATTTGATTAAATGTGCCCAAATTATACTTATTTCAGGGTCAAGATAAATCCTATACTAGGCAGGAATCTCTGCCAGCAGGGGCACTCAGTAGGTAGGGGTGCAGGCTGCAAGGCAAGAGGTCCTCAGTTCGAATTCCACCTGCGGCAACCGAGGTGTGTCCGTGGGAAGACACTTCACCCCATTGCCTACGTGGGGGCTCAGTGACGTTGTGCACTAAGGCATACTGCACGCCGATGATGCACCTATCTTCAACCAATGCTAACCCTGCTTGTGTGGAGTATTTCTGATCAAGTCCTGGCGGTCAGTATAGGCAGCCAAGACATGACCGGCATCAACTCCTAGGGTGAGCGCATTCTATGATGGAAGATGTTTTATACTGTTCCTGTTCTTAGGCCATGAGGTATGTCAAAATCAGAAAGAAGTTCTTATAGGAAGACTCCCATAAATATACAAGGCTGCAGACCAAATAATTCCACCTCGAAGAAAATATGAAGCACATCCACATAATATGAAGCTTTTAAATTGCAGTAGCAACACTTTAGACTAGAGCCCAAATTAGGGCTTCCAGTACTTAACCAGTTAAGGGTTTGAAGACCAATTATTCTGAATGAACTTGAATATAATGCCTAAAGTGTACTCTTCATACAATAATATGTGATGAAAATAATCATGTATTCCATGCCAAACTGAAGAAATGATAATGTTCCTTTAAAATCTGAAACTGTGCTATCCAAGTTGATCAGAATAAAAAAAAATATAATAGTTTTAGAACTGAAGAGTTAATGCAAGTGAGAAGGTTACCAATGGTACTTGTCAAGTTCACATTTAACAATTTATAATTTTTTGTTCTTTTTTTCAAAAACAATTTCACAGTTTGACACTTGTGGAATGAATAAAAATGACAGAAATATATCTAAGACCTGCTATCACTACATCTAGCAAAAATGCTCCTTTCTGGCACCTCAATTTAATGTCATTTTACAATTAAAAATAAGTTGAACATTTTAAATGCTTTGTGGCTTCACCAGATATGTTCTCACATTTGGAAGTGACCCAAAATATAATTTAGATTCAGATTAAACAAAGTAACTCTAACTGAACTGATATAATCAGAGTTGATCAACAGTTATAATTCACTTTGAAAAGAGGAATCTTTCAATTCTGATTTGATCCCATGTCAGCATACCTAACAGAAGCCAAATTCAAAGATTTTCCAGATTTTGGCATTTTGCAAGAACTCTTCCAAGGCACTCATGGACATAGGGTTCATACAGGTCTTGTGGTATGTTTCTGCATAGCTTTTCCAGTTTTTCTGCACACGGCACTACAAATATTCCATAGCCCAATGACTAAACTAGTATGCACAGGGAAACAATGGATGGAGATCAACCTGTACCTTCACTTTTATAACCAACAAGTGGGCTGGCCATCCTAGGACAGGGTAGCCCCACCCAGGCGATATTTTTTTTTTAGTTGCACTGCATATCAGGGGAGATAATCAAATTTGAATTTCTAAGCTGGACTGAATGGATGCACACTCCCTATTTATAAGAACTAATAGGGATGAGGATCCAACAAGCAAATCTGCTATTCATAGATCTCCGGGTAGAAAACCTGGTGGTCCATGAATAGCAGATAAGCTTGTTGAATCACCAACTTTCTACTGGTGTAGCAGTTAAGGATACAAGTATTTGCTTACATGATGTGTCACATAGAACCAATTATGACATACCGTATGACCTTTTATTGGAAGAAAGTCTTTGAGCTCATTTCAATGAGGGGTCATAAGCTATGTTTTTTAAACAAAATTTTTTTTTTAATTATTTATACAATTTTTTTGCAAGTATCACCTGTTATTTGATTTGGGTAATGGGTTAAATTACTGGCCAAAAGAAAGTATTCCAATCAAAAACAGGTATCTCTCTGAAACTAAAAAATATTTTCCATTTTGTGTGAGAACTTTTCTGGCAAAGTTTGAGATGCCAAAGAGGTATACAGTGACAAGGGATCCAATGAGCACCACATGCAGTCAAAAATAACAACCAATGTGAAGTTTTAAATCACCAATCAACATACATAATCTGTCATGTCTTCCAAGCAAAGCACCTGATGAGATGCATATGGGAGTTAATATGTATTAATTTTTAGCACAAATGCTTTGAAAATAATTTCCCGACATACAAATACACTTTCAGTTTTCTGTGAAATTTATTTATAACCAATACATATTTGATCAGAAAATTTTATAATAAAAAATCCTATTTTGACCTTGAAACAAGCACTTTAAATAAAAATAACTGATTTGGCATGTAGCTGCATCTCAATAGGTACAATTTAACCCTTCACATTAGGTAACGGCATAAACCAGCTAGCATTATAATTTTTTTTTCAGTTTTTGCCTCAATAAATATAGCACATGACTCACCAATGGAATGAGCTTTACAAGCTCATTTCAATGAGATGTCATAAACTATTTTTTTTTGAGGCGAAATATGAAAATTTGTAGTCTTTCCTAAAATTTTGTTTTCTATTTTTGTTAGGTGAAGGGTCAACTTATTATGTTGCAATGGTTTTCAAGGGGTTAAATACATGCTGGAAAGCTAGTCTGAGGATAAATACCCTTAATACCGAAATCATATCTGGAGATTTGCTTTCTAATTTTAACACAGTCACTAAATTTAATAATTTATGACAAAAGAAATCTTTGAGAAGAGCTGGGGAACTTATTTTTTTCGGTTGTCTGTCACAAGAAAACTGATAAGCATTTTTTAGAAAACTGTCAAATTCATTTTTTTCTACTATAACATTTCTTGATTGCAAGAAGTTCAGTGTACTTTTCAGTAAGACATGTGTTGTATGTTCTGAGAAAAGAAATCTACTGTAAAAACTGTTTCAAAAATTCTTGATAGGATGTATGGGGTTTTTTTTTGAAAAATGTGAAGACACATGTCTTGTAGATAATTATCACCCCCCCCCCCCATAACACGCCAAAAGTTTAACCCTTTACCCACTGTAATGTCCCAAACCAGCCTGCACTATTCACAAAAATTATCATTCAATTTTCATTATTTTTTTCATTTTTTGTCTCAAACACATAGCTTATGACCCCTCATTGGAATGATCTCATTAAGCTTGTTCCAATTAGGGGTCATAAGCTATGTTTTTGATGCCAAAAAATGAAAAAAATTAGTTATTCAAGAATTTTGTTTGCAAGTGTCATCTGCCTTTCATATTAGGTAAGGGGTTAAGCTTGTAGTCTTGGTATTGTACCAACTTAACCCTTTACCTAACCTGAAAAGCAGACGACACTTGCAAAAATAATTCTTGAATAACTAATTTTTTTCATTTTTTGTCTCAAAAACATAGGTTATGACCCCTCGTTCGAACGAGCTCGTCGAGCTCGTTCCAACGAGGGGTCATAACCTATGTTTTTGAGACAAAAAATGAAAAACATAATGAAAATTAATTGGCTATTTTTGAGAATAGCGCTGGCCGGTTTTGGCCGTTACGTTAGGTAAAGGGTTAAATATGTTGTATGGTAACTCTCCTTGTGGGCTTCCCAATAAATGATGTCAAGGGTTGGGATTAGCATCAGTGAAAAATTATAACATAATTTTTTGTGGTTATCCTTCAATTTATTTCAGTAGCTTTACATGGTCATGATTAGCCATTGTGTAGAAGTATGTGACCTTAAACACCAATAAATTAATGAATAAAGTAGCTCTACATTAAACTGAAACAGCTATAGATAATTTCAAGTTATTTTCTTCAATTTTTCCATAAAGCCTAGTCATGACTGATGTGAAGCATCCATGACAGAAACTGATGAAAAAATCCAACAAATGTAGCCCAAAAATAATTCATGAAATGATGATTCAATTTGATAGAGATAAATTTTGTTCAACAGAAATAGGATTATATCTATTCTGGTGACAAGAGAATTGCTGTCCTGGCAGGAATTTCTACATGCACAATCTAAACATCTTGTCTACAAAGTCTGTGAATGGTTGTGAATAAATATTTTTACAGAGCAGAATCAGTGTTCTTGTAACAATAGACATTTCCAGCAAGATCGAGAACTCTCCAACTTCAAATTCATTGGCAAGCATTTAGTCACACCCTTGAAAACAATGTTGGAAGTGACTGATTTATATGGTTTGCAGCTGCATTTATAATATCTTCACCCTTGTCATACAGAAAATCTGCAGCAGTTTTAAATGTAAAATATTAATTTAAATACAAAGATTACAAAATGCACTGTAGAAAAAACCTCAGCTTCAAGCAGTTATTTAAAAAATGTATACTACATGTATTAAAAGGACAATATACAAATATATAAAGAGTTCATGTCTAAAAATATTTTTGATTTGTTCTAGAAGCTTTTAATACACTTTTTTGTTCTCAAATTTTCCACCATCATTGATAACATTCCATTCTTGTTAAAAAAAAGCATGAAACACACAAGGTCCATTGATTTGAACCTCATGCATATTAAAATTTTTTCACAAACTTGATGTTGCCTGGTGGTAACTCCACTCCACAAATGTTTTGACTTTCCATATAGCCTAATAACATCCACTGATGTTAAAAATATACTCAGAAGAAAATCTTTTTTTTTTAAATAAAGATTTGGTAAAACTATTTCAGTGTTGGGTGTGTGTAGAGCAAGTGGTGGGGGAAGTTGAAGATTCTAACACTGCACAGATTCTTAACCCTATTCTTAATGCTTCACTTAACACGACTAGGAATTGACACATGCAAAATATTTTCAGCCACCAACCAAAATATTTTCATTTTTTACATAAACACATAGCTCATGACACATCTTTGGAATTTGCTCAACGAGCTCGTTCCAATGAGGGTGTCATAAATTATGTTGGAGTCAAAGATTAACAATGTTAATAACATTTGAATGGGGATGTTGTGAATAACGCTGGGTAGATATAGTTGTTATGATAGGTAAAGGGTTAATGCAAAATGAAGATGACTCAAAAACTCATTAATTAGCTTCCCCCACTTCCACCAACAAAATGCCGATAGTTCAGAACACCTGAATAGAGTTAATCCATCCTGAATAGAGTTTGTTGTGTTGTCATATACTTTAAGAAGATACAGTGTTGGCAATTAACTCTCCAATGTTAGATTGAGGGTTCAAAAGCATGAACTGGATGAATGTGTACATCAATAAAGAGCCGTCATTTTTTGGAAGATATATCTTTGAAAACAGAAAAAAAAGTTTAGTGGCTATGTGTAAAATGAAGCACTTCTGTCTTTGGCATTGAGCTCTCATCAGGGTGGCCTACAATTCACAACAGCCAGCAAGGTGTGAAAAATATCTGCGAAGAGTCAATAGGTAATGGCCACCTTTTAAGGTAGAAATTGCTTTATAAGTGTGGTGTAAGAAAGGGGATGATCAATTGTTCATTGACTAAGTAAGGATAGCAAAATATATAAGAGGTTTGTATATCGTTCAGGTACATAAAGCTTACATACTTCTATTAACTGAAAAAAACATCTTCATTTCTTAAAAAATGATATATACATTTTATTAAAAATCTGATGACAATCCACCTTTCTATTAAATATTGATGATATAATAAAATAGTTTTGTAGAAGGCACTGCAAAACATCTTTGAGTTAAATGTTTGAAATATATAACAAAAACATGCATTTCGAAAACAATGACAATGTACAAAGTTTCTCTTCAGCGATAATGAAGTTACCTCCCTTATGCATTCCTCTGGGTGCACACATTCGACAACAATTGGTGTGTAAGGAAAGCATCAGAGGGCAACTCTCATAATCAGCACCATGCAGCAAATAGTAAGGAAAATGACTCCAGATACAACACAGAACATTCTGAAGTCTTCTAACTTTTCCCAAAGCATTGAAAAGCATAATAATGAAGCAGATTAAATACATGAGTAATATTGTAGATACAACTGTTAAAGTATTGTGGCCTATCAATGGAAGTCAAGATGAAAATCTGTTGGTGTCTTTCTTAAGTTTTCAATCATCAAACAGCTATCAGAAAATAACCTCTACACAATATTTTCTTCTTTGTAGTTCATAGAGGACACAGCCACCATATTGTAAACCACCAGGTCTTAAAGTCCCCACACACTGATGTCAAACTGGATGTCTTATCTGCAAAACTCATCTTCAAAACAATTATAAATTTGACCCCTCAAACCTCGAAGAAGAGGCCATTTTCCCCTGGAGCTGTACAGCAAGTGCAATGGCAGTGACAGCTCAAATAGTGGTGAAGAGAAAAATTCATAACCTGAGCAGCTGTTTCAATTCATTTGTCATCTGCCTGATATAGCCCTGGAAATTCCTCCCCTGGTGATCTGCAATGTTGAGGTTAACAAGAATTCCCTTAGGAAAAAACTATTTATTTGCCTGTTATTTTGTAACAGGTAATGAACAGAGTGAAAGTCCACCTAGCAATGACATTTTGTTATCAATATTTACACCTCTTATAGTCAGGCCATGTCATTTTACTAGGAGGGGGAGGAGTAACAAGTATGTACAAGGACACTGCGTTTTTATCGCATCTATAAATGAAGTTGCTGAATGTAATGACACTGCATGCTCATTGACATAGTAAACTGGTAAAGTGCTACATTTGTTTTGACCAGAGACTTCCTTTCACCACATACTGCACCATCTAATCAAATTAACAGCAGTGTGTCATTAACAAAATTTGACTCTTGCCAGGATTAATATGAAACTTCTTCAACAGAGTTTAAATGTCACACCCTGTAGTATTTATTAACTGGTAGAGTGCTAAATTTCTTTTGGACACCCAAATTTGTTCCCATGTCTTTGCTTTGTTACAATTTATGGGAGAGTGCCTGTAGGCACTCTCCCATAAATTGTAACAAAGCAAATCTTTACAAGCTAAATAATTTCACTTGAAAGATAATATGAAGCATATCCACTGAATATGATGCCTTTACGTTACAGAACCTGCACTTCAGGGTAAAGCCTTAATATGAGATTCAACACTCTACCAGTTAAAGCCCATATATGGGCCTGCAGCTCTCTACCGGTTAAGATATTTGTTTAAGAGTGACTGTGGTACCAAATCACTCTGTACATACTGTATGTGTTCTGAAGTTTGTGAACTTGGAGTACATATTAAGAAAACCTTACCATTTCATTCAATGTTTAATAGGATACTATGATCAGCAGTGCCTGTCCAGTGACCTAGTATCAGCAATAAAACATAGTTGTGTCTTACTGTTGCAGTCAGTGCTGCAACAGAAGGTAACTCCATTGAGCTATTCTGATCCAAAGAGAAGGTATTTTTAATCAACTTTTTTCTTTCTACTTTTTCATTGCACAGAGCAGATGATTTTTCTTTGCACCATAATATAGTACAGACCAGAAAATACGTGATTTCAACTAACGTAATTTGCTGGAATTACTTCCCACTTTGAACAAAATAATTTCAATAATTCACAAAATAGATTTTCAACATGAACAGGGCATGAGATTACATCTGAACCTTTTGAAGTCCGAGCAAATTATGGTTTCTAAAGTTGAGAGATGTTAGCTCCTACATCATCTAAGTCCATTTTTTATGCTTCAGGTTTCCAAAGTGAAATGTTCATTGAAATTAAATAAAAACTGATTCTCATTTGAGATCTGTGAAATAGAAATATATGCTAAATCGGTCAGCACTCTCAACCTGAGTCAAGATTTCATAACCAAAATGTTGCAATCATAACTAAATCAAGAAAAAATATCGAAAAGAGAATCTTGGATTTGATGTTCTCACATTTTTTTCTCTGTCATGTGAAATTTTACAGTTGTGTAGGAAGAAAAATGGAAAGATAATTTCGGCTGGATTGCAATTCCTAATTGGAAATGGTAATTTTTGGAATAAATGTCAATATTTTGGAATCCATATTTCTGAACATATATGCTGCAATTATCCACTGGCTTTTGTGATCTCAGAACAGGTAAGTCTTGAAAAATTGCTGTGTGCAGTCGGGTGTTGTCATGCTGGAAAATGGCCTTGACATTCTACTTAATGGGAGCATATGTGGCTGCAAAATTTCATCTCTGTACCTCTGCACCATCAAGTTACCCTCCACATGGTCGAGGTCTGTTCTACCAGTGTGTGAGAAGGCTGCCAACATCATAACACTACCACCACCATATCTGTCCACCTCCTGAATGCAGCTATGTGCAAAACATTCTCCACAACGTCTGTACACATGGCATCGTCTATCAAATCAGCGAAGAAGAAAATGTGACTTGTCACTGAACTGTACAATTCTCCATCTCTGATGAAGTCATGCTCTGTGCATCTGACACCATTGAAGTCGCTGTCGATGATGCTGTGCCATCAAAATGATGCCACAAACTGATCGTCTAGCACACAGACCTGCCCCGCGTAGACGGTTGCGAACAATCTGATCTGAAATCCTCCGCTGACCTGGTAGCATTGATGCTGTAGAGGTCGCTTTGGTTGTTCTCTCCTGCAAGTGACGTAACCGGATGTATCGATCCTGAGCTGGGGTAGTCATACAAATCTCCCAGGTCTTGGAAGGTCCTGCGTTGTCTCCTGGATTTGGTAGCGGTTCCACAGACATATGATGGTGTTGGGTGAGACATTGAACACTCTCGCTACATTCGAAGCTGATTCGCCTGTTTCGAAGCAGCCACTGGCATTATTCTCTGAGCTTCAGTCAAATGCGGCATTTTGCATGAGCAAGATCCCTTCAATGCAGCGAATTACGACTGATTTCCATGTCCATTTATATCCCCACACGCGCAGCTCGCATGCTCGGGGCATGTAACTTCATGATCAGGTATTCACTCAGTGGAAACTTTGTTTTGTTAAT
Source organism: Pictodentalium vernedei (assembly GCA_031216915.1). Classification (NCBI taxonomy): domain Eukaryota; kingdom Metazoa; phylum Mollusca; class Scaphopoda; order Dentaliida; family Dentaliidae; genus Pictodentalium; species Pictodentalium vernedei. Next base: position 306,786,676 of record CM062294.1, read on the forward strand.
TTCCAACATTTTTGGGATAACGGTGGCCGAAATTATGCCCCATTATCCAAAATGTTACATGATGTTTAGACCACCACGATTTGTTGTTAATCATATCTACAGCCACAGTTCATCACTATATCCTCCAAAATTTGCCATGTTATCATGACTATACCCGTTTTGCGTTTCTTTTTTTGATCAGTATATTTTCCTTTGAGCATTATCTTGCACTAACTCTGCATGTATTAACACATTTAAGATTTGTTAAACCCATCTTTGTCAGAAAAGATTCACTCTGCTCGAAAACATAACCCTGCTTGAAACCTTGAAAAAAACAGATGGCACTGGAAATGAGCTTATTGTTAAGAAATAGAAATAAAATTGGAAATAACGAAAAATATCAAATAAAAAAATTAAACAGATGAAGATATTTCTTAGATTAATATTGATCATTTTAGCAAAAGAGACCATTCCTAACTGGGAATGGTAATTTTTTTTTGCTATGTCAGTATTTTGGAATCCATATCACTGAACATATATGCAGCATCACAATCATTTATTTATTGGTGTTTCAGGTCACTTAAAGTATTTGGCTATCTCATGATTGCAACATAGGGGTGATCTAAAGTTTAGCCAATTCTTTACACCTATGTTCCCAACTGTAGAGGACATCATCACAGGTGTTGGATTCCAGGTCCTATTTACCAGTAAAGCAGAACTTATTTACCATAGTAAACAAGGTCTGCTCCACTGCCCAGGGTTGCCACGGGCAGTCATTACAGTGATAACAGATATAATCTTCATGGAAGTTTGTGTAGTTGTACTAGGTACATAATTTCCCAAACAAGGTTATAATGTTTACTCTAGCAATGAAGGGGTAAAACTGACCTAGTCCATTATATATGTTAAGTATCAAGAGGATTTCTTCCAAATAAATTAATAATATTTACACCACAAATTAACAGTCCATCAATAATTTCACTGTTGTGAGAAGGGGTTATTGCTCAACAAACACCACGTACATGTAACCAAATAACATGAAAGAACACTACATCAGCAAGAACAAGGAGAGAAAACTGAGAGCATGAAAAGGTCAATCACAACAAGACAAACCATTACCTAACCAAACACAATTCTCAAAAATCAGTTTAATAACTGCTCCTGAAACACCATGGAAAGTTTTCTTTTCCTTCCAAAACATAATTCTAATCCACATTTTTGCATGAATAGTACAGTGGGTCCCACTTAAATTGATATTGCTTAATGGAATAACCATTTACCTCCAGTGCAACTTTGCCCTGTGAATTGCAAATGGGTTATAGAGTAAATTTCTTGTTAACTGAATCCAAAATATTATGATTTAAAAAAAATGTAGTAACAACCCTCAAATTTCCAAGCAATACAGATTTATTTGGACTCACTACTTCAAATACAAGCATTCATTCTCTGATATCTAGTTTGACTGAGTTCAGTGAGTTCTGTCAAGCAACATGGAACAGAATAAATGCTCAATTTATCACCAGAATGAAGCAAAATTACCAGTGTGTGGATTATTAGTTACCCCGTGTTTGATCACGTGGTACGGGTTTTTACCTACCCGAAGCCAGCCATACCCCATGAGGCCGAAGGCCGAATGGGATACGGCTGGCTTCGGGTAGGTAAAAACCCGTTCCACGTGATCAGACACAGGGTAACGAATTTATCTATTGACTTTCCATTTTAGAGGTACAATCTATTTCATGTGTGAACACACACAGCATGAGATCTTTTATCTTCCATTGTTTAGCCATACAGGTTTCTGTGGAATTTTTGTGCAAAAGAGTTTTTGTGAAAATATGCCGATATGACAAGTATCAAAAAATTATTGAATTTCTTTTTTTCTTTTTTGTCTCAAAAACATAGCTTATGAACCCCACATTGGAGGGTACTCGACAAGCTCATTCCAATAAGGGGTCATGAGCTATATTTTGGAGATAAAAAATTAAAATATAATACATGTACACTGTAAAACTGGAATGACGCGTCTTCTACGGGGTATGGACAATTTGTAGATTTTGGAACGAGGCTTCCACTGGGTATGGGAAATTTGTCAGTGGCTGGGTGGACGTATCATGGGTTTCAATGAATATGGTCTCATACCAGGTATCTATCAACCAATCAAATCAAAAAATTCACTTTAGTCAATAGACAAAATTGAATATCCTTTTTAACCAAGCCCAGAAAGAAGCAATCTGTCATTTGCAGAATGAGGGCCCCAGACGACGAATTTGCTAATGTTATCCCATACAGTGGGTTGGAATCCCCAACTTCATCCTCTTGGTGCTTTTTCTGTTCAGGCCTGAGACCTTGCTTCAGACTGAGGTTCACAGAGGGTAAATTTAGTAATGCTGCCCTGCTGTGCAGGGTAGCATCACAAAATTCACCCTCTGGGGACCTCATTCTGCAGATGACAGTCTGCTCATTTCCAGGTTTGTTGTTAAATGAATATTGCTTCATGGGAAAAGTGGCTTTTTAATTAAAAGGATTCCACTGTACTTGAAATAAAAAAAGAAAACCATCGAAAGGAAAAACAATAGTGCATATAAAATTATCCTTGCAGATTTCTCAAGCCATTTTTAAGCATTTGTAATTAAATTAGTCCCTGGCTGACTTGATTTTTTAAACAAAATTACCCTCTCAACATAAAATCATCCATATTCAAATAATTTCTTCAAGATGTTTAAGTTTAAAGTGAAGAGGACATAATTTATGGGTTGCCAAAAAAAAATATCGAATTTTAAAGGAATTTATTATATACTTTATAAATAACCACATTTCTATTGGCTGGTCTGGGGGGAGAGCCACTAAAAATTTGCAAGACGTGACGTCCTATTTTTTATTCGGCTCCTTTTTACACCCACCCACCCAGTACGTGCAAATTTTCTACTACCATTCTCAGACACCCACCCCCCACTCTCCCATTAAAATCCAAAATAAGCTTATAAACTTAGTAGGCACAGCTGTCTTTAGGGGGTTTTCATAATGTTCTTAACCCTTTACTCAATGTAACGGCCAAAACCGGCCAGTGCTATTCTCAAAAATCGCCAATTAATTTTTATTTTTTCATTTTTTGTCTCAAAAACATAGGTTATGACCCCTCATTGGAACGAGCTCGTTGAGCTCGTTCCAATGAGGGGTCATAATCTATGTTTTTGAGACAAAAAATGAAAAAAATTAGTTATTCAATCATTTTGTGGCAAGTGTCGTCTGCTTTTCATGTTAGGTAAAGGGTTAAACTGGTACCACCAATTTAAACCTCTGTGGGCTGCTGTGGGCCCCAATCTACAAATGACAAGCTGTTCATTATCAGGCTTGGCCAGAGCAGGTGTACATATACGGGAACAAATTTTCATTTGAATTGTTCCCAAAATATTGTCTGCACATTTTCTACATTTCGAACAAGACACCCACCCCCTACTAACGTGTGACATTTTCCCAGTTTAAGCCCAATATTCTCACATATAAAGCCTCCTGATGTTGTATTTATGTTAAGAGTGTGATGTACAACACCATCTTTAAGGTTTGAAACACAAATGATGGTAATATATTAGCTGATATATTTATATATTTTTAAAAAATTCAAAAAATTGCACAAGTTGGAAACGCACATTTTTGGTGCACTCAAGAGACCCACCCACCCCCACGTCACGTCTTGCAAATTTTTGGTGGCCTCCCCCTGGGCTGGTACTCAAAATACAATGTACACAGGTTTTCCAGTGAATATCAACTTTTTAAATGTAGCTCTTGGAAATTCCCTCTCTATTTCTATTTCAATTAATGTAATCTCTATAACATTGTTTATATTTATGTTATTCTGCAGATGATAACTATTTTATTGTTAAATAAAAGTATTTCTGGTTGATAGAACTGAACTTTTAATTGACAAATAGAAGATTGTTTTTTGAGGATGGTGTATATAATAAAACAGTTATGGACATTTGTGGTGGTAAGTATGATGTGGTATAAACCTAAAACCTCAGCTAACGCCTCAGTCAATATAAGTTTTTTTTAGGTTCATATCACATCATATTCACCACCACAAATGTCCATAATTGTATAATATTTTAACACTTCTTTATGCAGAGTTCTGCAATAGGATAAATGTAATCCTAAGTTTAATGAAGATGAACTTGTTCCATTTTTTTGGCAGAACTGTGCTTTGTTAACAGAATGCAGAGTTTATATAATGGTTTCTTGGATACAAAATTAAACAGCTGAGCCCACTTTATTGGACATCTCTTAATTGTATATCTCTGTTGACCTGTTAACTGAATATGGGTTATGGATTAAACTCCTGTTAACTGAAAAAAATATCTTGTAATCTGTTGAAGAATCTCCCTGACAATCATCAAACTCCCCAAATTTCATGATTTGCAGACATTTTTGGTATCAAAACATCCAAAATAGGCATTTAATCTATTATATTCTGGGCAGAGCTCAATTAGTCAAACGTGATATATTAGAATAAATGCTCAGGTTTCTCACCCGAAGACTGGAAAATGACCCAGTTTCCTGTTAATTGTATACTCCTGCTCATCAAATATTTTTCACTGGTAAAGTAACTATTCAATTAACAGGGGTCCACTGTATTACAAAGTATAATTTTATTTTGGATCTTACACAAAGAAATTTCAACTTGCCCTGTATTGCTGATGAATGAAACATATGCAATGTCACATGGGTGCAATCAATAACAGTTGTACCACAATATACCGATTATAATTCTCACCCACCTTTTAATGGAGGGTTTGCTCGAGGGAACTATATGAAAGTTACATGTCTTGTCAAAGGTGAATTTACTTTCATCATATGAAAATTGCTTCACACAAACGTGACCTCCAGCTCGGAGTCCCAGACTTTTTAAAGGTGAGGTCTGGAATAAATCATAAGCTAGCTCCTTTCCTCCAATTCATTCTAAAAGACTGACTCAATGAAATATAATAAATATTAATACAAGTTACATATCACAGTTAATGAAATGCTGTACATATTAGCTTTCATAAGTTGAGAAACAAACAGTAACATTTGAGCGTTCAGTCTGCCTCTCTACAAAGTCCTATATGGCAACAGATGAATTAGCAAGATTTATGATGAACCTTCCAGATGGCTAGAATTGAGAGGAGTTCTCTTAGAACAAGCTTTAGTTATTACCAATAAACAATTATAGTCTGAACAATGTTATCGCTTCAGATCCTTCCGGCTTGTATTTTCCAGGCACAGTATTATGAAAGCGTTGTTACAAGAAAACTCGCCCATTTCTATCAGGTTTCCATCCATCAATGAGCTAGCCAATCCCATTTCTTTTGGACTATTTGTGTCCCAGTTGTTACAATATTTTCCATCCATTTTAAGTCCTCTGCGGTCTGAACCATGCCAAATGTACTTTTGTGGCCTGAAATAAACAAAATGGCATTAAATTAAAATGGTTAAAGAATTTCTTTGAATGTGATGACATTTAAGTTAGATTTACCTCTTTAACTGGCAGAGGGCTCCATTATTTTTGGTCATTTTGTGAACCTCAATCTGAATCAGGGTTTCAAAACTAAACAGAAAGAGATACCCAGAGGATAAATTGACCCTATGGGGACCTCATTCTGCAAATGTTAAGACTGCTTATTTTCAGTCCTGGAAACATGAATACTCTTCTTGGACATCATATTTCTGTATACACTCATAAAAAATATTTTCTAACTTTTTTACAATGCACACTGGTCGCCGTCTCCAAAAGTTTACACAGAAATTATTTTTATAAACTCAAACTTCTATTAGTCAAGGAAATACTATGGAAGCATTGAGGGACCAGATGAGTTTTTTATTTCTATCTTGCACCTGCAAGTTACTATCTTGTATGCACAGGTTAGCTACCTTGCACTTGCAAGTTACTGTCTTGCATGCGCAGGTTAGCTATCTTGTTGGGTCGAGAAGGTAGCGTTAGGAAATCTTGGCAGGGGAGGGCTTCTGGAAGATGGGGATGGGTGACCGTGTTGCATTTGTTCGAGCCACAGGTGTAAGGTCGCCATGTCAAATATGGGAAGTTCAGCCACCGGGGCAAGGATGGGGAGCTGGGGGCTTCTGAGATAGGGTGGCTGGGGTGGCTGTCACAAAATAACTAACTTGCACATGCAAGATAACTAACCTGCATGTGCTAAGACAAGAAACCACTAACCACTGCCAAGGTAATTTGTTTCTGGACAGTAGGACATGATGGCATGTTAAGGGCACATGTTTGTGGTTGTAAAAGTTGGAGATAGGCCTTTAATGATTAATATGAGTCTACTCCTATTTATGAGGAAATGCTTTTTAAACAACAGCAAGCATCATAACTCTACTAGGTAACAAGGTAATTTTGTAATGGAAATGAACATCAATCTGTAGCAAGGAAAACCTGATGGCCAAATACAGGTTTGGGGCATTTTTAATAGGGCTCAAACATGAATTTCAAACCAGTGGCATAGATTTGTCATGTCAGAAGTTGCAATGGCTTGTGAAGTAGCAACATTCCTATATATTTTGTATGCGGGAAAAATTTGAAGCTAGAAAATTTTATATTTCATCACCAATTTAGTATATACATATTTAATACACACCCATTTAAAATTAAGGTTTGTTCACGGCATTCTATGATGTGTGATAAAAATAAACTTTTATCACACAATTGTGGGATACAGATTTTTGCACTTTTTTAATGTAAGAATGGAACCAGTCATATTTCTGGGGATACATGGGCCTGTTTTGATGCAATGGGTAATTTATTTTGATGTTGTAAAGTGGATGTTAGCGGTCTATAGTATCTGAGTTTCTATTGTTTCCGTAGAAACTCATGTCCTATACACCGACCGACCATCAAAAGAAACTTTCTAATTTATTTTCTTAACGTGAACAATACTGACTATTGATTAAATAATCCGATGAGATAAAGTATGACATGGCAATGACTAACATGCAGTTTAAACTAAAGAACAATTAGACAGAATAGGAAGGTGTCTAAGAGTGACATCATTTCGACTGAATGACGTTGCGCGATCAAGTTTCTAGGTCACCAAAATCGAAATACAAAACAAACTGCCTGTCGATAATTACTGGAATTCATATGGATTTTGAACCCCTGTTAAAGGTTATAACACAAACTTTAATAAATTTTGAGCAGGCATTGTGTGAACAATATGATCATTTCTCTTGGACAATAAGGATATATATTTCATTTACGTGGGATGAATTGACAATGACTACTGTAATCTTGACTAAAATCTTTACCTCTCAATCAGTTGAGTAACAACAGCCACATGAAACTTGAAAGTCCGAAAACATGTGAGTTTTTTTTTATAATTTCTCATTGAAGTTTTTTCTAAATTCACACCTATTGTTTGTTGTGAAAGTATGGTAACTTTTTGGTGGGGATCACATCAACCATTCACAATTCGTGCTGTAAAATTGAGGCATAAAAAGATGTTAAACTGTATTTCAGATGAACAGCGTTTTATCGATCGAAGTGGTGACACATTACAATTTGCAAGTTGAAACTATGAATGAAAATTCAATCAGCATACGAAATAACAATAAGACTGGTCTCCTGCATGTGAAGATTAATTTGGATTTTTGTCTTATTTTGTTTACTTTAGGTCTCAAAAGGATAGGTTAATCCTTACTTATAATAGAAGTATTACTGTAAAAGGCCTGTTTTAGAAATTTGCGAAGGTGTGTAATAAATACAGAACCACACAAGCGTTTGAATGGGTTAATTTTTATCGCACTTGTTTGGTTTGGTGTAGAATACCACTCGAGGCTTTGCCTCTCATGGTATTCTTGTGCCCAACCAAACTCGTGCGATAACAAGGAAACTTGACCTCATGTATGGGAACAAAATATTCTGTACATTTCGCTTTAAAGTAAACTCGGCATTAACGTATAGTCAGCTGTTTATCTGGAATACTTCCACTTTCCATACTATGCAGCTCTGTGCAATTCTCAAATTGAACAGCCTCATATCAATTACATTGCAGTAAGCTACTGGCCCGGTCAAGGCGGATAAATACATGAACATCTCTGACCGTGATAACCAGATTAAATTTCATTCCTAACTTTCTTTGTTCAGAGGTCCCTCCTTCATCTCCAACCTCCTGTACATCCTCTGGGTGTAGTCATAGTTCCTACCTACCTTTGCTCTGTATTAACTTGTAATTGTCATCAGCAGTTCTTCATTTGCATTTCAGGTTTATTAGGAGGGGATAACTCTATTAATTATTTGATAGGTTTTTGTATAGGACACACTGCTGCCTCGTATTTACATTTCAATATTTATGTTATTCTTAAACTTAAAGCAGTGTGCCAATTTGACAATTCGTCTTTGGTTTTCTTTTGAGCAAACAAGCTTGCTGTGGTGGTTCATTTTCTTACAATTTTGTGGTCATGAAAAAAAATATTGAACAAGTTACTACAACTGTTTACAAGAGGCCCCACGGGGCCTGAAGCGCTCATCTTGTACAGAACACAATTTAAACAGAGTCCAAGAATGAGTCTACATTAAGCAAGCCATCTCCATAGGCTACACTGTCAATCCTTGAGTCCCTCAGGAGTGACAAAAATAATCTGGGCATCATGCCTTTTCTTCAGTTGATCATAAGTAAAATGCAGAGCTCCCCTATGAAGCCCCCTGATACAACCTATGTGGATTAATCTTAGTACCTCCAGAGGGTACTGAATACAAAATTTTTTAATTCTTCAGCAAAATGGCCAATTCCGGCTCCCATAGAGAGCCCAAATATTAACCCAGGCTCTTGATTTGAACACAGTTAAATCTGACTTCCCTAGAGATGTTGTGTACCGAATATGAAAGCATTCTGACTGTTGGATCTGAAGAAGAGAAATTGTAAAGAAATTTCTTCGAATTGCACTAAGTTCAAATTTGGGCTACCATAGCGAGCCCCAATATTGACCTATGGATCCGAATTGAACAAACTTGAATTTGACCCCCCTAGAAATGTTGTATACCAAATGTGAAAGCATTCTGACAAGTGAATCTGAAGAAGATTTTTGAAGAAATTCCCTCATATTGTACTAAGTTAAATTTCATGTTCCCATATGGAGCCCAATTATTAACCTAGGCACTCGAATTGAACAACCTGGAATCTGACCCCCCAGAGATGTTGTATACCAAATATAAAAGCATTCCGACTGGTGGATCAGAAGAAGAAGATTTTTAAAGAAATTTTCTCATATTGCACCAAGTAAAAATTTGGGCTACCATAGTGAGCCCAAATATATACCTAGGGATTTGATTTGAACAAACTTGAATCTGACCCCCATAGAGATGTTGCATACCAAATATCAAAGCATTCTGACTGATGGATTTGAAGAAGAAGATTTTTTTAAATTACCCTCCATATTGAACAAAGATAAAATTTGGGCTTCCGTAGGAAGCCCAAATATTAACCTAGGGACTTGGTTTGAACAATCTAGAATCTGACCCTCATAACAATGATGTATACCAAATATTAAAAGATTCTGACTGGTGGTTCTGAAGAAGAAGATTTTTAAAGAATATTCCCCATATTACCCTATGTTAAAACTTCGGGCTCCTGTAGAGAGCCCAAATATGAACCAATGAGCTTTATTTGAACAAACTTTTATCTGACCCCCCTATGAATGCTGTATACCAGATATCAAAAGATTCTGATGATTGGTTCTGGAGAAAAGATTTTTTTTAATTTTTGCAAATATGCTGACTCAGCATTTTTTCGATGCCCATTACAGAACACCCTAACACAACCGATTGCAATTTTTTTTTACCATTCAATTCTACTGGTCATAAGGATACTTCATACCAAATAAAAGCTCTCTGTTCCGAGGGGTTTGGGAAATATGGGCGTTTGAAAATATTTCTATTTTTAGCTCCCAGGGTTCCCATGGGGATGCGGGAATTTTTTTTTTGCATGGGTCAAGTACTTATGACCCAATACTACCACAAACCAAATTTGGTTCATACCGGACCATCGGTTCAGAAAATAGAAATTTTGGGCGGGGCCAAAAATCTTACCCCTCCTATTACAAAGCCAAATATTATTTTACGAACTTCGTTTGAACAAACTTGATTCTACACCTCATATGGAAGCTCCATAGCAAATATCAAGTCATTGCACACACTGGTTCTTGTGAAGAAGATTTTTTAAATATTTTTGAGCATTTTCCCCCACTCCCTCCCTATGGGGCCAGGCATACTGAGTTGAACAAAAATGAAATGCCCCTTTGGGACCATCACTCACACAAACTTTCACTTGAATTGGCCCAGTGGCTTTGGAGGAGAAGACCAAAACATGGTGTTGATGGACAACGGACGACGGACGGGAAGCGATTAGATTAGCTCAGCTTGACTTTGTCAAGATGAGCTAAAAACAGGAGATATTGGTATATTAAAACAGAAAAGAAAGTTAAAAACATAATAGAAACAAAAATAAAGCCCTTCAGATTGCCATTTTTAGAGTCTTCAATTGTTTATGAATTACTGATATTGACATTGGAATATTAACAAGAGCTATTTCTGAAGGCAATTCATACCCCCACTGCAGTGCTGGACCAATGATGTATAAATGAATAAAACAAAAAAAAAAATTAAACTTATGAATATTCTTGGACGGACTCACACACGAACGGATGGATGCATGTAATCCAGTATACCCCCCATTTTCTTCGAAAAGTGGAGGTATAATTATATAACTACCCTTGACACCAGTCTTCAAGAAGTTAAATTACATCAGAGTCTCTCTCATCTTTTATTTTGGTAGTCTGCTTTAATCAAGAACTTCACTGTATAAAATGTAAACTCAGTGGCTTGTACTTTTATTGCAAAAACAAAAACACTTACCAAGCAGAATTTTTCATCACATTCTTTCCTTCAAATGAGAAGATAGGAACTTTTCTGTTGAAGCTTCCTCCATTTCCATTCAGTAAGTCTTCCCATGAATTGAAAATGATCTCATCCTGCAATTTGGATAAACAAATGAAAGAAATGAAGTACAGAGAGGCAAAGTGAAAACAAGGTTAAGCAAGGCTTTAGCCTAATTTTGTTCTCGGTGAGCCTCATGTGACACCATATCTGCCAACTAAACCTATTGTAACATATTTATTATGCAAGCCTACAAAATGTTTACAAACTGTTTCATGTTTTCATTAAATTTTTCTTTCAGCATTCATTTTTTTACAAAAACAGACAAGTAGTGATGCAATGCAAGGGGCACAATCCAATATCTTATTGATCACCAAGAAAATTATTGATTTATTACCTCTGACATTTTTGGGTACATTTACAATTCTACCTGCTTTTCGATGCTTTCAACTGAAAACAAACTTTTTAAAGTACAAATTTGCCAAATTCAGACAGTGATTTTTGCAATAAAAACGAAACGGCAGAGAGTGACAATTAAAATTCCACTAATGTCAGTATATTCAATTAATATGGGGCAGACAGTAACAATTAAAATTCCACTAATGTCAGTGTATTCAATTAATATGGGGGTCATTGTTGACCATTATTGTCAGTGTATTCCTCAGTGCTTGGTCACTGGTTAAGATCTTTCATTGGTTAATCTATAGGTTTATGAGGCACAATAAGAACAAACGGAAACTTTGCATATTGATCATTTAATGCATGTCTAAGGTTCTGAGTGGAGGGTCCTGCAATATATGCACTCAGCAGTGAAAATGAAATGAAGACATAAATGCGTATTTAGAAAACAAACCAATATTTACACGTGTGATATAGGGTGCTGCTACAAATGCACCCTAAAACAAGTGGCGTTTCAGACAAGGGGATGCTGCAACATACGCATCCACAACCCGAAATTAAGCATTAATTAGTTCTGCGACTTGCGCACCCTTCATAACAGGATAGTGGTCATATGTAAGGATGCTGCTACTTACACATCCGCCAACTAGAATTACGTTTACTACATTTTGCTGCAACTTATGCGCTGGTGGCAGAGATGTAGGACTGCGGTCTTAGGAGATAAGGCCATATAGCAAACTGCTGGGTAAAATTAGGGGGCTCCCTATCGATACCAGTCCAGGCACTGGTCCGCTAGCTCAATGCTAATTAACATGCTGACTCCCAACAGGGACACATGTCACCAGCATTCAGCACTTTGCTACAAGTGTGACAAAGCGCTGGAGGCCCATGACATCTGCCTCTGATGGGAACCGAACGGAACTGGATGGGGGGAACAAGTGCCCAAACGGAGCTGGTAACAGCGGAGAGCCTCCATACAGGAACGGACGGGTCACCAATGTGGGGAGAACATAAAGACTGGTGCACTGCAGTACCTAGTCCCTCTTTTACTGCAACAAAGAAAAGAACCAGAAAGCATCTGATCACATTTTGTTATAAACAGTGGTTATCCCAGTTTAAATTAACCCCTTATCTAACAGAAGTTCACCAGCACTATAAAACTCACCAATTAGAGTTTGTTATTTTAACAGATTATGCTTGAAAAGCACGATCCTCCATCTGAACAAGCTTTTAGAAATAAAAAAATGAAATTTTTTAGTTATTCAGGAACAAAATATTATGTATGTCCTGTCTTAACCCTCAAGGATCTGGAGATTTTTATACATTTTTGCTGCACTTTTCACTGTCTATGGCCAGGTGCTTCACACCTGTTTCTCAGCGAGTCTTGACTGCCTCTTTAAGCAGCCAAGAATTGCCCAGAAATAACTGATAAGTTCTAAGAATGTAACTTATGAATTCACCTAGAGATTGCATGTTGAGGCAACTGTTCTGCTGCAGTGAAATGGGATCATTGTCGGAATTAGGTCTTTAAGGGTAACTCCCATTGGGTATACATTAAACAAAGTTCCTATGGAAAAAACTGGAAAATGAACAGAACATAAATTCTTGAGAGAATATTATTTTTTTTACTGCAGGGCATGTTGACAAAAATAAAGTAGCAATTCAGTTTTTCATGAAGTTATCAAGTTTCGGTTATTTACCTTAGAGTTGACCACAGGTATTTTTCTGTCCTCTTTGTAATGTACAATGGAATCAAGATTCTGAGTTTTGGAAGACAGGAATGCTCGGAAAGTTCCCTTCATATGTGCTCTACGAGCTGCTCTGAAACACTCATGATCCACACCTCTTAAACCTCTCATGTCTCCTGTTTTTGGAGAATTCAAAGCAATAAGATGGAGCTGTAAAATGAGAAGAATAAAAATCAATAGTTATCAGAGAAATAATGGTTATAAGGCCAAAAGAAGAAGGGATTAGGTTCTAAGGCAATCCCTCATTGAAATTGAACTTGCAAAAATTACAAAAAATCAAAGATGGCTGCTATGGCAGCCATACTGGATATAACAGAAAACTGATTATAGAAAGTAACCTTCATCTAGTCACCACTATTCAACCACAAAAAATAGGATCCATGGTACATTTCATTTTGAAGATATTGAGTGGACAAGTTAAAGTTAATGGACAGATGGACAGACAGACAGATGGACAAACAGACAGACATACAATATATAGAACTAAAAATATTCAGCTGGAGGACCAACACTTGCACCAGGTTGCACCCAGTGGTTCATAGGCTAAAAATTTGCTGATGCCCTTTATGTCATGTTAAAAAATCTTTGGTTTGAATATCCTCACCTCCCTCTTTTCTTCAAGTTCCTGCCCCTCCTCCACCTGTGGTTACAATTTTAAAAAAGTGCACAGGCCCATAGTTCCCCTCTGAAATGGGCAATCAAGTGTAATTACATTTTCCATGACACTCGCAATTTAATCCAACCTTCCCATTTTTAGATATGGTGTTTCTTCATATGCACCAATTTCTGTGAGAGGATGTTTCGGCCTTTGGGGTTCGAGATTTGTCCTCATTGTCAGTAATTTATAATTTTGTTTTGACCTGTGCAAATACCATTCGGAGCTTTCCGGGAATAGATGCCTCAACAATGACTCATAAAGGAGAACAATAAATCAGTGTTACTGACTATTCAAAAATATGTCAGTTGTGTAAAAATTTTAAGCCGTAATTTTTTGGCATATCACAGAAGCAATGTGAATTTCTGTGAGCAAACTGACCCATTTTTAAACTGTATTCTTCTGCTTTGCTATAGTGGATCACAGATCGAGTGGATAATTGAATACAAAATGAGTGGATGTTTGAACCAAATAAAGAAATATATATTCTTTAATTCTTTTTTGCTCTATGAGCTGAGCTCTGTCAAACAAGGTATAGTTGGTTAAATATTTATCCTTCAAATGCAAAATAGTGTCAAAGAAGAGATTGCCAGGTGAAAAAAAGGTGATGGGGCAGATTTTCTATGATGAGGGAGGTGCCTGAAAAACAAGAATTTTTATTTAATAGCATTAATATTAAGCAGTTTATCAAATCTTACGCCAATCTTAAGGCCACTGTTCAAGTTATTGAAAAACACAGTGAAAGTTGGGTCACCAAAGAAAGGGCAAAAACTCACTTAATTTTCATCAAATAATGATGGTTATTGAACTTGGCCAAGACGAGAAAGAATTTATTTTTTAAAGAAAAATCTGCAGGATTTTGTTCAACACTGTAAATAAATTTAGTACTGAATGAGTCAAGGAATGTGTATCAAATGTTGAAATAAACTTTGATCAACAAAGATTTACAAACTTACCCGTTTACCAGTTGCAATACCTCTGTCAGCAGGACGAACTATTTCGGCTGGTGTAGTCGTTGGCTGAAAATGAGAAAGAAAACCATTAAACTAGAATAAACAACTCTTTGGTTACTAATTAATATATTTTTTTTTTGTGACTCGATATTTCAACTGCATTGATGCTATTCCAGAATGATTATAGAAGGTTAGTGTAGCTTTGTGTTTTCTACTAAAATACTTTTCTGGAAAGAACTCTCTAAAGCTCTTGAAATAACATGTCAATTTAACAACATAATGGTCCAGTTTAACTCTAACCATGCAAGTATTGTCAAATTATTTTTCAACAAATCTAGTCATGGCTGCTTCACAGCCATGACTAGATTTGATGAAAAATTCATTTAAATTTGACTCAAGAAATCATTGGTCAAGAAATAATTCAATTTATCAGGGGAAATTTGGTTAAATGATCCAAATTATACTTATTTCAGTGGCAAGAGATTTTGTGTCCTGGACAGGAATATCCAGCAGCAGCATGGAAGGAGTTAACACATAGTTAAGAAATTGCTCTATAATGTCATTTTGTATTTGTAATAATATTGACAGCTTTGAAGTTATGGAACCAATCATTCATATGGTTACTACCCATTTCCAAGATCTTGTACCTCAGGGTTTGGCTAATGGGTCCTATTCTTCCAAACAGGTCTAAAGTACACCAGCGCTGCTCTGCATCTTGGTTTCGTTACATAAAGTGTTGGAAATAGTCTATCTAAAATGGCCAATTCTATCAGTAGTCCAAATGTTGGAACCTTTACCTATTTCAAGTTGCACATACTATACCAACACTATTTCTAATTAATTATTAGCACACTGGTGTTAAAATATCAAAATTTCAAGCAGGAAATATTTCAAATAATGCAACCAAGAATTTAATCGACCCATCTTGTTAGACAGAGCTCAATGAGGAAGTGGTGAATTATCCAGGCCTGCTGTTTTCAAAATTTTGTGTAACTCATTTATCATTCACCGGGTTAGAGCTTCAGTAACCCATCGTTCATTCCCCTGTACTTGATTCAGATAACCCGTTAGGTAACCTAAATATATATATATGTATCACAACTATGCTTATATATGAACTGTTGTATAATAGTCAAGTTCTTGCTCCTATGGGCAATATCCCGATGAACAGAGATGAATCCATATGAACAATAATGAGGCTGTGTTGCAGCAATTCAGATACAAATTAGATGCAATTATAGCCTAATCTTGTTATGGGCTAACATGCTGCAGAGGAGTATGGCATCCATAATCACAATTTGTGGCAGAGACATGAATTACTGTCATTACCAATGTTACATCTTAAGATAATCAACAGTTTGAAAAGATGTCGAGCATCAACCAATCATCACCTGCATAGGTGTTTGCATCAGCCTGAAGTATAGCTGCTCTGTTGGCCAGTTATTGGCCAAGTTGAATGATGTAGTACGAATGAATGGTGGAGTGATGTTGAGCATCAACCAATCATCACCTGCACATGTTTGCATCTGCTTGAAGTATAGCTTCTCTGTTAGCCAATTATTGGCCAACAGAGCAGCTATACTTCAGGCAGATGTAAACACCTGTGCTGATGACTGGTTGATGCTCAACATCACTCCACCATTCATTCGTACTAGATCGTTTAACTTGGCGAACATTTTGCATGACCCGGAGACAATTTGGCGCAACCTATTTTTCGTTCTCTTGTTTTTCATTTTGGGTAGCCTCCACTCACCTCAAATCAACAGTCCTGTGGTTTGGTCGAACGGGAGCTGGTTCATCAAGTGGGCCAGTCCACAAACCAGTTGGCGAATTTGTTGTATATTTTTTTCATCCAATGTTTATATTTACAGTTTCTTATGAAAATTTTACCTTTTGAGAGAGAAAACTGTAAATACAACAATTTACATGTGCCAATGGGCACCTCTGTTGGCAAGTCAACCTTAAATACTCGCATGGTTGTCTAGGGATGACAGTCTTACACAGAGTTTGGCCATTATGCTGGAAAAACAATTAAACAATAAATTTCATATTCCTCCCTCGGGGAGAGCAAATGAAAATAGACATTTTCATTGAATCAGCCAAATCTTCTATTATTGACTAAAATTGCCTTCTGAATTTATTTCTTATTTTTTTCCTTCAAAATAAAACCTGATTACTTCCATTTAACACACTTGTCAAGCTCATTTCAATGAGTCATAAGCTATAAACTGGAGAAAATAATTTAATTTGTTCTTCAGAAGCATAAACTGGTACATCATACCTGAGAGGTTGAGAAATAAACATTTGTAATGTGCCCAATCACAACTCAGTTGCATCGACATCAGTCATGTGGCGCTGACACTTAAAAAAAGACTGATGCGTTTTATTAATAACCAGCTGTTAGGGGAAATAATGAATATATTTCAGATGCTGAATGCTCAGATATGAATCCTTTATCCACACAATACCAAAATCTGTTATTTTAATTATCATTTTTCCAAATTGTCCAAAAGCTTTCAACAAACCACTTCAAGTGACTCCCATTGGAATGATCTCGACAAGCTCATCCCAATGAGGGGTCAAATGAATTGGTTAAATTCGTAGTCGCTCTATGGAATAGTTTGCAGGCTAAAATTTCACTATTTTTACAATATTGTTCAGAAAGTTAAATAAGTCAATATTCTATAAAAATGAGAGACGAGGGAAAATATGTTAATTGTTGGCATTATGTAAGAACAGCAACAAAACCAAACTATATTACTGCCTTGACAACAAATATTAGGCATTCAAATAAGGAATATCATGTTCCATGTCACTTCATGAATAAAGATAAAATCTTTCCCATAATGCAATTAGGAATTTAACCAAATCAATCTTGTTTGACAGCTCAATGAGCTCTGTCAAACAAGACTGAGTTGGTTAAATTCTTAATTGCAAGGGAAATAATTGCTATTGGAAATTTTTGTACATTGTATTCAACATCAGTGTGCAGGGGATTATTTATTTATTTATTTATTGGGTTTGACAACACTTTTGACAGTCAAGATCACCTCGTGTCGGACAGTTTTATGGGTGGAGGAAGCCAGAGTACCTAGAGAGAACCACCAAGCAGTAGCAGCAGGTAACTGTCAGACTCCCCAACATACTAACTCCACACAAGCAGGGTTAGCATTGGTTGAAGACAAGTGCACCATCGATGTGGGATCGAACCGTGAACAGCCAGGTTTGAAGTCCAATGCCATAACCACTAGGCCACTGTGAGCCTGCAGATGATCAATTCAAGCTTTGAATCCTGAAAGAAAACTTATCTCAAAGTAATGTCAAATATTCAACAGAAAAATATATGCATGATTAAAGCTGGGTTAATAGCAATCCATATAGATGTTAATCCTATCAGCATCAGGCTGATTATTATTATTAGTTCTGGCTTCATTCCTACTTTGATCATTTAAATACCTTTGCCTTTAACAAACCTTTAACAAATACAAAAATAAAAATGCACAATCCATATTCTGAAATGGTTTAAAAGCTAAACTTTTCACTTGAAAATGTATAACATATAATTCTGCAATGATCGTGAAATCATAAGGCACATTTAAGAACAAAAGGCCCCCCCCCCTGGGGGGAGGGGGCCTGGATGCTGTATACCAAATATCAAAAGATTCTGATCAGCGGTTCTAAAGACGATTTTTTAATTTATGTAAATATGCTGACTCAGCATTTTTTTTTTTTAACTCCCTCTTCAGTACACTATGACAGAACTGATTTTTTAAACCATTCCATCTTACTGGTCCTAAAAAATATTTTCTATTTTTAGCTTCTGGGGTTCCCACATAGATACAGGGAATTTTTTTCTGCATGAATCAAATACTTATGACTCAATAATACGACATATCAAATTTGGTTCAAATAAGCTCATTGGTTCAGAAAATCTTGTCCCTCCCATTACAAAGGCAAATATTGCTCCATGAACTTCGTTTGAACAAACTTGATTCTACATGTTCAAAAGGAAGCTCAGTACCAAATATCAAATCATTGTACCCACTGAGAAGATTTTGAAAAATGTAGGGAGTATTTTCCCTCACCCCTCCCTATGGGGCTGGGCAAGTTGATTTGAACAAAAACAAAATGCGATGTCAAAACAAACAATCACCTCTAAGTTAACTGAAATCGGTTCAGCAGTTTTGGAGAAGGCGCAAAGGGCATGTTCATGGATGACAGATGGTGAGTGATCACTAAAGGAAAATACAGCAATTGATATATGTGTACATATATACTGAGTCAAAAAAGAAAGTATAATAGAAACAAATGTGAAAAAATAGCATAATGGATGAAATATAATAGTTCTAAAGTAGCATGTTTGTGGACAAGAAGTCATGCAAAGAGATTAATCACATGTTGTTGTTGTCCACTCTACCGTATACAATTTTGCTATGGATTTCAAAATAACACGTGCTACCCGAGAATGTCACATTGAATGGGTGACCGACAATTTTCTTTGTGATATATTGTGCTAGAGAGCCTGGATTATTGAGAAAACACACTAGTTTTTGTCTTCCGGCATTTTAAAAAAATGCCAATGTTAACTGAAAATCAGAGGTTGCATGCCATTGGTGTGCATGAGGTTGGGATACCTCCAGATGAGCTCGGTGCTGAGTTCGGAGTCACTGTGGCCACTATTTACCATCTCATTAAAAGGTATAGAACCACTGGATGTACTGCCAACTGACCGCGTTCAGATCAACCAAGAGTTACGACCCCTGCCCAAGACCGACATATCAGGAGGTCTCACTTGCAGGATCACTTCCTTCCGGCGACGAGGACAGCAGCAATTACTCCTGGTAGAACTAACAATAGAATCAGTGCACAAACCGTCCGCAACAGACTCGCTGAACACGGGCATCTGAAGTAGGCATCCATACCACGACCCAATCCTTACACAATGTCATTGTACCATCAGAATGGAATGGGTACAACAGCATGTTCACTGGACTGAGCAGCGTTGGAACACAGTTCTTTTTAGTGATGAATCACGATTTTGTCTACAGCACGCTGATGGTAGGGCAAGAGTGTATCGTCGACGAGGAGAATGGTTTTCTGATGCTTGCGTGCGGGAATGCAACCGTTTTCGGCAGAGGTAGTGTAATGGTTTGGGCAGGAATTTCCTTGGACCTTCGAATGCAGTTGATCTTCATCTATGGTAATCTGAATGGACAGCGATATAGGGACAAAATTCTTAACGCTGTTGTTGCCTGTTATTCAACGCTAACATCGGATTGCATTTATTCCAGTAAGACAATGCCCGATGTCACGTGGCACATATCTGCCATGACTTTCTTGAGGAGCAGAGCATCGAACTTCTTCCCTGGCCCCCACTTTCGCCAGATTTGTTGCCAATCGAGCATCTTTGGGATCAATTGGACCGTCGGGTACGACTTCATGATCTTAAGACGTTGGGCAATTTACGTAATGTTCTAAGGCAGAAGTGGAACACAATACCACAGGGTGACATCCAGAGACTTATCAGGTCCATGTGCCGTGGATGTCTTGCCATCCAAGAGGCAAACGGTGGAGATACACACTATTGACTGCATATGTGAACTTTTCATTTCACCCCATGTCTGATCTGCAATGTCCTGACATGACGCTGGAAACAGTAAGAACATGAAATTATGCAAATTCATACAGCTAGACTCGAAATATGAATTTACAATAATTTGTTTGAGATCAAAGTCGATAATACTAAAAAAATTGCTCCTCAATGTTTATTATACTTTCTTTTTTTGACTCAGTATATATTCAAGGGTTTCAGCTGCTTTTTTAAGTGAGAGATGAAATGAGTGTACCGACATGCTATACTAAAAAAAATCTTTAGCAGTTAAAATATCAAGCACTTTAGCTGTTTCTAGTGAAGTTGCTTACAATTTTTAAAACACAGTCGAAGATTACTGGTACCCCATGGCAGGTACAGCACCTATAAACAGAGCATCTGGTGGGCACTTAGTCTGATGAATGGCTCCATTCCTCAAACTAAAAACAGTCCCCCAATGATATACAAGTGCTGTTTACTGATAAGACGTTTGGTGACATATGAATTTCTCACTGTTCACTTAACCCTTTACCCAGGCACACAAAACCAAAATTATTATTTTGATATTTTTTTTTCAAATATTTCATAAAATTTCACCAAAATCATATTATGTGACCCACTCACTGGAAAGAGCTTAATGAATTCATTCGAAGGGGTTACATGGTATGAATTTTTTTTAACTACTCAATTTGGACATTACATGGGCAGATGAGGCTGATTCATTAGGTAAAGGGTTATTAAAGACAAAGAATTTTTAAATGAACTGAATGAGGCATCATGATGAATGCCAACTCATTACATTTGGCTGTTGCATTACATTTTGTTTACAGAAACTATGCTATTAAAAAGCAATATTTTCAGTACCAGCAGTGTTGTAGCCAGATGTGCATGTTTTTGAACAATGTTTTGATGTTCAACCCTTAACCCTTGATCTAACGAAACTGTCACATCCACCCACATTATTTACAAATTGAGCAGTTTAAGAAAATTTATTCTAAAATTCAACAAAACCATATCATGTGACTCCCTTCCTTGAATGAGCTCATCAAGCTCATTCTAGTGATGGGTCACATGAGAGGGGGTCACATGATACGGTTTTGCTGAAAATTTGAAAAGAAAATAATTAAACTATGCCAAGGCTGATATTGCTCTTGGGATAGGACACCACTGAATGAATTGCTGATTTACAATCTGTATTTCGTAACATGAATATAAAACAAAAACAAGGAATCAAGGAGCATAACTCTGCACTCCAGTGAACACATAGGACATGCATGTAACTTAGAAAATGTATGACAGTTTGTACTGGCACTAACAGATTTTGATATCATGTGTGTTGGGTACAGGGTTAATGGCCAAGAGAATATTCAACAACTTTTACAGCATTTCTTAAAGTTACACTACAGCTTTGCAGTGGTTTTTGGTCAAGTCTTGGACTGCCTTCAGAGGCAGTCCAAGACTTGACTAGAAAACTCTGCCAGGAGACTGATTCTACCAGCAAATTAGTACTTAAGGCTGGATATATGGGCAAATGTTTTAAAGCAAAAAATAAATAACCACAATGGGAATTACAGGGGTGTAAGTGACCTGCTCTGAAAAATCCTGAAGTTTTTAATCACATCATTTCTGGCCAAGGATCTAGGGCAAACAGAGGACTTTCCATGAAAGCTATAACGTTTTTGAAGGTAACAGGCTGGTCCTGAGCTAGTTCCCAGCCTCTAGCATACAAAGTTTTCATGACTGTTTTTGCCCATAGGAAACGTATCCCATTTGGACCAATTTGGCAAAAGTCCAGAATTCAGGAAAGATCCTGAAAACTTACATTCCTGGAATTAGGCCCTTGAATGCAAAGTTTTAAAACAAATAGTAAGTCAACACAGAGAGTTGATTTCATGTGTACAGTTATTCAATGGCAATTTCATTTGAATGTAAATGACTGCCAAACTGCTCTGAATTGTATTTATTCAATGTTCAAGAAGAGCTGTAACTAAAGAAACTAGAGTGATGTCATGCATGCAGCCCGACTGTCCCAGCAATGGCAATGCATAGACACAAAATAGTCTGAGCCATGTTTTGTTAACCGTTTACATAACGAATCTGCCATATCTGCACTCGCGATATACAAAAATTGCTATTCAAATTTTATTTTTTTTATTTCTCTGGTGGTGTTATAGTAGTCAATATTTTGGTTATTTGCATCTAATAACTCCCAATCCTTCAAAATGCACTTTTGGAAAAATTGCCTAAATTACTGTGGGGGGCGGGGGACCCATATTCAAACTTGGCTTGTAGTACTAGCTGGAAAATACACGTTTATGTATCAACTTTGGTTGAAATCAAGTAATCCAAACTGGAGTTATTGGTCGGAAACCAATTGTTTGCAGACGGATGGACCATTTACATAATATGACCATTTTTACAAATGGGGGTTGGGGGAGGGAGGAGGCAGGAGTAGAGGAGTCCAAATATTTTCTGCATGTAGTCACTCTAAATCCTTCAAAATGCATTTTGGACCAAAGAATAAATGTTGCATAAATGGGTATTGGAGTCAATTTTTTTCCGCATGCTGTCACTCTAAATCCTTCAAAATGTATTTTGGACCAAAGAAAAAAAAGTGCCTAATTGGGTGGGGGGTGGTGGGGGAGGAACCCATATTCAAACTTGGCTTGTAGTACTAGCTGGAAAATACACATATATGTATCAACTTTGGTTGAAAATAAATAATCCAAACTGGAGTTATTGGTCGGAAACCAACTGTTTACGGACGGACAGACCATTTATATAATATGACCATTTTTACAAATGGGGGGTGGGGGGTGGGCAGGGGTAGATCCTTCAAACTGCACTTTGGACCAAAGAAAAAATGTTGCTTAAATGGCCCTGAGGGGGGGGGGGGGGGGGGGGGGGGGGGTATAAGAGTCAATTTTTTTCTGCATGCTGTGATTCTAAATCCTTCAAAATGCATATTGGACGAAAAAAAAAGTGCCTAAATAGCAAGGGGGGGGGGGGGGGGTGGGGGTAAAGAGTTAAAAAAAAATTCTGCATGAAGGGGGGTGGGCAGGGCAATAACTTCAACAATTTTCATTGGATACTGGTGGTCATCGAACTTGACATAGACATTGCTGCTGTAGAAACATATATTGAAAAGAATTGAAATCTGTTAACTATTGTTCAAGTTATGCCATAAGTTCAGATAGATGGACGGACAGCCAGGCTGATGGACAGAGCTCTATGCTATATCCCTCCCTTGTGGGGGGATAAAAAGTAACAAAGTATGTGGTAGAAGCCTTAAAGAGTTAAATTAAAAAAAATTCTGCATGAAGGGGGGTGGGCAGGGCAATAACTTCAATAATTTTCATTGGATAATGGTGGTCATCGAACTTGACATAGACATTGCTGCTGTAGATGCATATATTAAAAAGAATTGAAACCTGTTAACTATTGTTCAAGTTATGCCATAAACAAAGTTCAGACAGGCGGATGGACAGCCAGGCTGATGGACAGAGCTCTATGCCATATCCCTCCCTTGTGGGGGGTAAAAAGTAACAAAGTAAGTTGTAGAAGCCTAATTTGAAATTTAGAGAAACTAAGTTCGAAACAATTTTGAAAAAGATTAAATTAATGCCAATATTATTTGAAACCTCTGCATACAGGTTAAGTAGACTTTGCCCCAAATGAAAAACAATGACATAGTAACACAGTGTTTGAAGAATGAAAGCTACAACCTTGAAAAGCAAAACTTTAAGCCGAAACTTTAAGCAAGGAATACTAAGTAAAACTGACTGCCAAAAACGGGTTAAATATTTCCTAAAACCAATAAAAGAAATCACTGATGTAAATTCAATTATTAAATTGTACTGACCAAGCAAGAATTCAAGTAAGAAAGTATGTGGCAAAGCCTAACTTCAAATACAATGAAACTAATTCTGAAAACATGTTTAAAGGGGGTTAAAATCATGCCAATATTAATGAAAATCACTGTAGAAAGGTTCAGTAGATAGTATACATTGTCCCAAATGAGAAACAGTGACATTGCAGCAAAGTGTTTGAAGAAATAAAGGTGTAACTTTGTAAACAAAAAAAAACTTTAACCAAAAACTTTAACCTGGAAGTTCTAAGTTAAATTGCCATACAAAAAAGGGTTAAATATTTCCCAAAATAAGATGAAAAAACATAATGAGAATGATGCAATCAATAGTAATTAATATTAATTTAAAAGAAAAAAAACTTTTACCTTGACTAAAAAACTTTAACCACAAACTTTAATCAAAAACCTTAAATGTTAACAGATGGACAGATGAAAGTCATGACTATAGCCCCTAACTGTAAACAGTCAGGCTAAACATGAGATCCACCTGATTTTGATAGCCTTTCCCACATTCAAATTAGACCATCAATGCTTGAATTATTACACATGATGTTCGTAAGGACAAGAAATTTCACTATACTTTAAAGTCCAACACTGGCTGTAACTCGGGTAAAATTTAGTGAATGAGACCCACCTTGTGTTGAGAGCCTTTCACCTATGCTGGTGTATTATCATGCCAAAGAACATTCATGTTGGACTATTGTTGGCTGAGATGTGATGTAAAATGAATATATGGACAGAAATCTCAATATATTTTGAAGTACAAGGTACATGACTCTGGTGAAAATTAATGGATGAAACACACCCTATTTTGATAGCCTTTCCCACATGCTGGTGTATTTAATAGGACTAATATGTTTGAGTTAAGAACACAAGATGATTGTACTGAATCTACTGACATGTTATTTTTTTGACTGGTGCTGTACATGACCTGATGACCATCATCATCATCTAAGCAGTAAAAAAGCTGATGCTGTTTCTCATGCTTGAAACTGGTTCTCTGATCCAAATAAGCCAAAGCATATGAGCAATACACTTTTAGCTACAAATAAAAGGTGACTAGTTCAAAAAGTACTAAAGTTCATCCGTCTGTTTGCCTATCAAGTGCAAATATCTGTTCATGATCAAATGTTCACAATTATAAGTACTAGTGTTAGTTCGTCTTTATTGTTTGTCCATCCTTTGTGCATATGCAGTCAAATATTCATGACGATTGCAGCTTCACAGACACTTGCTTAACTCTTAACCTGTCAAGAATTTTTTTAAACATTTTTTTTCTCAAACCTTGCCATGATTGCTGTGAAATAGCCATAACTAGATTTGATAAAAAATCATGAAAATTCAACTCAAAAGTCACGGTTCAAAAATGTTTATTCACTTTCACAAAAGACAATTTAATTAAAAGTGCCCATATATTACCCATCTTAGGGGCAAGAAATTTACTATTACTGGCAACAGGGGCCGGCAGTATTAAATCTCAATATATTCATCTTCTCCTAAACCTTTACTCAACAAAATATCCCAGACAGCCAGGGATATATACATATATAATACCTGGATAGTGTATTACCATTAAACAAAGTGGAGTGGAGTGGCGTTTAATCCCTTGTGATAGCTCTTCTTAAAAAAAAAGCATTAGAAACACAAGCAATGTTTCATTCAGACACTGAACCTCTCGTCTGAACCCAAATGATTTATTTCCTGAAACATTGCCCAATATTCAATTAGTGAAGGGTGGCTTTTCACTAAAACACCAGTAGAGTTGAGTTTCCTCTGAAGTGATAACTCATATTCTTCAGAACAAAAGCAAACAAAATGCATAATAAGCACGGGCAACATTTTTGGAAGTGAATATCAGTAAGGCTGAATTAGCCCATTAGACAAATGGGTAGCCACCTGGGAAGTTTCTCCAGGTGTATTCTAAAAAACATCAAACGGTCAACAATCAAAATACTTGTGTTTTCAATCCCCACAAAATGTTGATTTCCTGTTAGGGCTTATTATATATCAAATTTAGCTGTGTTTAAAATTCTTAAAAGTTGAAATTAGAGTTTAAATGGAGCCTTCTGTGACAAAATTAATCCTTTCAGCACTTTTGTTTCTAAAATACATCTACACAATACTGCTTACCGCGAATTTATGAGACCAGATTATTACTGATACTCCTTAACCATTTGTTGGTCATCTTTTTCTATACTGATGACCAACTGACCATCAAACCTATATGTCCTTCTGGAAATCTCAGTGTCTACCAGTCAGTCCCAGTTTTATAAGTCTGACCCTGGATATACAGGTAGAACCCTGAGGTCATTTGGCTTAATCTTTATTTGTGGTTCTGCGTTTTCACAGAATTTGAATTATTGCATAACTAGAAAATCCACTCCCAAGGCTGTTTTAACTCTAACTTTTAACCCGCGGTGTATTTTCTTGAGTTTCTCATAAACCTGATCTGTTGAAAAATTCAATAGAATGTGGCATCAAATCATCTCTAAGAGAATTACGCCTATTTTAAGAGATACAGTTTGTTTGCCAGAATTATTCCTCTATTATACAATTATGTAACAAGACATTTTTCTGACACGAGTTGACCCTGACTGTCGAAAGTGTTGTTAAATAAATAAAGTGGGGCTGAGAAAACCACCAAACAGTGTCAAGCAACTGTCATTCTCCCCAACATACCAACCCAATACAAGCAGGGTTAGCACTGTATGAAGACAACTGCACCATCCACGTACAGTATGCCGTAGTATATAATGCCATCGTGCACCCACATGAGCAATAGGGATTAAGTGCTTTGCCCAAGGACACAATGCGGTTACCCCTGGCAGGGGTCAAACCACAGACTTTTCAGTTTGAAGTCCTATGCCATAACCACTGAGCCACCACACTCCTCCCACTAAATGCAATGTATGCATTCTGAGCATTGCGATAAAGTAATAAGTAATGACATTTTTTAACAATGTGATGCCTCTAATATGAGCCTCGCTGGAGAGTAAGCACAAAAATTATCTATACTGAGACCAATACTCAAAGTGAAATTTTTTAAAAAATCACTAATTATAATTTGGGCATAACAAATCATTGTGCCAAAATTAAATTCAGTGATATTGGATGTTCCACTTTAACAAACTATTTATTGAAAATAGAATATGTTTTAATTTTTGGAATTCATTGAGTGGTCTTAAGCTGAATTTGAATGCTTTTTGAGTTTAGTATGGTCTGTTTTGGCCATTATGGTGGGTAAAGAGTTGATTTAGATGAGATTTATGCAAGGCTCTACATTGCAGTTACTCGGCTAATTTATTTATTTATTGGCATTTAAGGTCACTTATTTCTGCACAATGGCTAACCATGACCACAACATGGAGATAAAGCCAAGTTTAGTTGCCAATTTTAGAGGACAAGTATTGGTGACTGGGTCCTATTTTATCAGTAAAACAGAGCATGTTTATCACAGTCAACAAGCACTGCTTCACTTCCCGGGTTTTCCAAGGGGAGGCTATTCAGCTAATAATGAAAAAGTTTTTATAACCAGAATGCGAGACTAACCCTGTGCAATGCACAGGGTTAGTCACACATTCGGTTATAAAAAATTAGTCACTGTCATATCACACTACATGAAAATATACACTGACTAATGCTGTAAAAATGCACGGGATTAGTTGGTTACATAGGGTGCAGGATTCAAGGAACTAAAAAAATACTTATACTGGATTGTGGAAATTTTTCTAATGTGAATTCCAAAACTGAAAACATATTCTACTTTTAATTAATAGCTTGTTCTTTGTATACTGTACTCCACTGGATTACTGGGTGGCGGTACAATGGTTCATAGTTATAATACTTAAAAAAATAAAAAATAAAATAAAACACCTGCATGCATACATTTTCTTTATAATTGGCCCACGAAACAGAAGATCTACTTTCCTTGGCCTTACCAAGCCTTTTGGCTGGGGGTAACTGCTCGTCTTTCGGATGTTCATATAATAATAATGCGACCACACTGTTAATTCAGCAAGGTGAAACCAAACCAATGTACCAAATGGATAAAAGCAAAAGAGTGGCTGACATGGCAAAGTGATAAAAACCAGCAACAAAGCCACTCTCTGACATAAAGAACACCTCTATGTTGTAACAGTTTTGTAACAGGGAGACCACTGGGTAAAATTTATGTTCTGGTTCTCATTCTGAAATCTGTCTGCTATCAAAGATATATTGTTACTAAATTTCTTCATAATATTCATTATTATCATCAACCATATTTATTTAAATCAGCAATTTATTATTTTTATTGTAACTATTATTTTCAACATCATGCTCTTCAATCAGTGTTATCAATTTCTGTCATGCACAATACAAGCAAACCTTTAATAACTTCGTAAGTAACCATTTTGCCAATGAAAATATTCAATTAACTGGAAAATTCAATTAAACAATATTTGGGCAATGTCCTACATTTTTATGATCAACAGAATATCTATTGTATTATATCTTGTTTGACAGAGCTCACTGATTTGTCAAACAAGATATAATAGAATAAATGTTTATATTGGAAGCACTGGACTTAAATAGATTTTGTGATGTACAGAATTATTTGAATAAAGTGTTATGCCACATGATTAGGGCTGCAATGATTAATCGTGAAACGAATGCATCGCGATTCATCCTCTGACGATATGTATCACGATTTTCTTGCACTGTATCACAATACACATGGACCCAAAATTTGATGAATATTTTGTTAATGACACTTCAAAAATGGCCCCATTATTGACTATTCGTATCCATTATATGTAGTTTTCTTTGAAATTGGGATTGTAGAAGTCTGAATTGGAATTGCTCTAGGGTATTTTGTCAGCATTGAATAGCACAAACCACTGACTTCGCTCTTGAACCTTTATACACTATGATCCAACAAATCATAAATTCCAAGGAAACAGAAGAGTGTGTTACGATGTTTTGTTGTTAAGAAGTTTGAGAAATCTAATTAAATTGAAATGAAGCTGCTTGACTCAAACTGTATGATGATTTGTTATTTGGTGATTGTGTGGGTGGATATTAGACTTTTCCCTCTACTCACCAGCACAGTAGAAATGTTAGGACTGAAGAAGCAAATCTGCAGAAATGGACCACTGGGTCACCCGGTGCTCCATAACTGCAGATTTGCTTCTTGTGACCTAACATTTTGATGACAGATGAGTGTATTGTGATACATATCGAATCGTGGGGATTGTATCATGATATGCATCATATCATGAGAAAACATATCATTGCAGCCCTACATTTGATATATTTTGGAAGCAAAAAAGGAAAAAATAAAATCTGAATGGCAGTTTTCGTATTTGTATTTAGTGTAGCAACAAACTAATCTTATGAATTTATTAGGTGGTGAAAGGTTAAAATGAACAAACAAAGTACAATGGATGGCTATGTTGAAATTTGGTTATTCAAGAGTTTACCCTCTCGGCTTTATTTCTTTTCCCAAAGGGGCTTATAAATCAGCAGAATCTGAAACATCTCCATCACCTACCACAGCTTTGGGAGAAAATGAATTGAAAAACATAACAAGTCTGAACTGTGACACTTCTAGAAGGCACAATCAGAAATCTGATTAAAGGTGTTAAAAACCATACCAAACCAGAACTGTCAGTTCTAGACGGCAATATCAGGGATATGATGAAAAGAGTTGGAAACCACTGCACCCTTTACTTAATATGATGGTCATAAACGACCAATGCTATTCAAAAAAGTTGTCAAAGTTTATTATTTTTTTTAATTTTGCCTCAAAAAAATAGCTTATGACCCCTCATTGGAACAAGCTTGTTGCACTTGTTTCAATAATAGGCTAAAAGTTATGTTTGGGGGGCAAAATGGAGCCTAAAAGTTTCTGAAGAATATTTATTTGCAAGTGTTGATCTCTTGTCATGTTCACCAAGTTGTTAACCAAGCAATATATGACTGTTATTCGTATAATAATTTGGTTATAGCTGATGCCTGTTACCGTTATGTAATTCTGGAGTGTGAAAGAGGGACTGAAAGAATACCCAGAATTTTATAAGATTCCTGGTCAGCAATAATTGTTTAAAGAACTTTCTTTAAAATGCTTCCTTGAAAAGTGCTCTCTAGTCAGGTACGAAATAAAACTAACTATAAGTGGAAATTGAAATCAAATGTTTCAGCTGAAGTTGAAAGGTATGGGATGCAGGGAGAGAGAGTTTGTGGAAACATTACATTTTTATACGTTAAAAGATTTTTAATCTGTAATTAATATAAAATTCCAAATATATGAAATAACAGTTAGTACTGCATGCATAAATGTTCACTGCAAATATAAAACAATCAAGAATGCATCAATCAATGTAAAGTGGTCTGGAATATTAACTGTGGAACATAGTTGGATAAGGCTGTTACTACAAAACTGTGACAACATTATGCACACAAACATACAATTATTACAGCTACTATTAAAACAAGTGACTCTTTTACAAGTGCAGAACAAATCATCTGCAAGATGAAAGGAGACTGGATAAAATGGCCCCCCTCCCCCCCCCCCACCCCAAAGTAGGACAAAAAAAAACTACCCCTGTTGATAAGTGCTGGAAGTCCATATTTGAACTTTAGTGCTTTCTTCGATTTGCTAGCTTCTAAACCCTCTGCAGGCATATGTCAAAGTACCAAAATGAACAAAACTGAATTGGTTAAATTCCTAGTTGCATTATGGGAAAAAATGGCAGATTGAAAGTTTAGCTTAAACAATATTTATTTAATGCTCAGACATCAATTCACGCTGAAAAATTAAGTCATATTCCCCTGTCGGTCGGCAAAACGAAATATCAAAATGATATTTAGAAATCGATATTTCATCGTAGGTTCGGATGACGAATCACATGTACTTTAAACGAGTCAGCACATCAGTAATGAATTCCAGAGTCCCAAATACAAACGAATTCGAATAATTGATAGTGACAGTGACTAAATCAATTCATTAAATCAGCGGTTTCAAAGTCTGACTTTCTCATTCACCTTCCAGCGAAAAGCCGAAATCACTTTCAAATTTCTTCAGTTCAACTTCACACGTCTTCAGTGCATTGAGTTCAAAAAAAATAAAATGACGTGTCTTGTTATTGAAAATAAGAAAGTGGTGTTTTTTGTTATTGTTCTATTTCTTCGAAACACATTGCGATTATTTCAATTCGCCAGCCTTGGTAAATCGTAAAGTTAGGGGAGAAATAAGACGGGACTATTTTTTGTGCGGATATTCACACATTCCAATGGTTGGAGTTAGGTTGTTGTAATTTTTGTATGGACGCCGGTTCGGCACATAAATTTTGCGCCTTAATGGCAAATAAAGGCCACAAATTGGAGAGTTTGTAGTCGTAGAGCATTAAATAAAAAGAAAATTCACGAAAATTTGATGAATACCGAAAATATCTCGTTCGTGGCTACAAGAAATATGAGGACCTTCACTCGCGACTGCGTCGCTCGTGAAGATCCTCATATTTCTTTGTAGCCACTCACGAGATATTTTCGGTATTCATCAAATTTTCGTGAATATCCTCTATATATTCAAGATTTTGTTATATGTATACATTACATAACAGTATAATAGAACTATAAATAGTTTAGCTTGTAGTACATGATATAACAACAACAGTGATAATCAAGTTGGTAAATGGACTAGGATTTGGCAGAAAGATTTATTCTAATATGAGTCGGCTCCTTACAATTTTGATATCTCAACATTAGGATAAAG
The DNA here is from genome assembly GCA_031216915.1 of Pictodentalium vernedei. Lineage (NCBI taxonomy): Eukaryota > Metazoa > Mollusca > Scaphopoda > Dentaliida > Dentaliidae > Pictodentalium > Pictodentalium vernedei. The sequence continues at coordinate 306,818,539 of CM062294.1, forward strand.
AGGGTTAACAAAGTAACGGATTGTCTTTACAAGAATTCCTATTTTACAATGTATTGTTGAGGAAGATTCTAATATTCATGGATTTTTCAGGTCCTTTCCAAAGGATTTCTGAATTCCAGCAGTTTCTAGACATTCAAGGTGTCATGGGACATTCATACTGTTGCCAAACACAACAAATTTGTCTCAAGAGTTGGTTAACTTCATTTCCTGCCATGATGCAAAAATATATGTTTTTAAGTGACTATTCTTAATTAATTTGGAACTGACACCCAGATGAGGAAAAAAGGAAATAAACCTTCAAATAAAAAGACACAGGAATTTTCTGTACATTTTCCAACAATAGAAACTTTGTGCCTAGAAACTTTCTGTGTACAGAACTTTTTGTGAGGTTAACTTTTATAGCCCATCCTCCCAACCTACAATGCATTAACTAATACTGAAATTTTCAGATCAAGTTCCAATGTTTACTTCATAATAAAATATTTGTAAAATGTTAATATTTCTCACCAAATATAGCTTACAACCATCACTTTAACAAGTCAGAGGTGAAAAGTTATTGGAAGGAAAATTCTAAAAAAAAAATATGTGCTTTATGGGCTCTAAAACTACTTAACCCTTTACCTAACACAAAATGCAGACAAGGCTTGCAAAAATGGTTTTTCAAGTAACATAATTGTTTTCATTTTTTGCGCCAAAAGCATAGCTTAGGACTCCTGAGGGATCATATGCTATGTTTTCGAGACAAAAAATGAAAAAAATAATGTTAACTGAATGGTGCTTTTTGTGAATAACACTTGCTGGTTTTGGCTGTTATGTTGGGTAAAGGGCCAACTGTGAAATAAAGGAGATTTTTTCGTTTTAGCTCACCTTAAATAATATTCATGCAAACTAGTAGTCCATAAAGCATTCTCCAAAATCTTTATAGCAATTAAGGGAGTAGTTAATAAATCACTTTTTCAAAAACATTTTAGAACTTGTGGAACAGAGATTTCTCTATCTAGTTTAATGGGTATTGGTCACTTGTTTTGTATTTAGCTGTATACAACTTTTCATCACTGTTTTCATCAATATTATTGCTGTGGGTCTACCAAGGTGTTGACAATGAATAGTTGCTTAAGTCTTGCATGATTTCTTCTCACCAAAGCTTATACAAGGGTTAAACTTTTCCATGATGAACAATAATTGTCTGTCTATTTGAGAAGGACCCAACCAATTTCCTTTTGAAATTTATATAACTTCACAAATTAACCTGATGAGTGAACAGTGATGAAAAGTTTGTTTAAAGACACAACACACAATTAGAAACGTGTTCTATCTATCTAGACGTATTGTGAAGAAAAAAACCCTGAATGCAGTAGTAAACTTTCTGAGAGAAAAAAAACTTTATCATTACCAATACTGTGGTCACCTAGAATTAGCAAATACATTGGACAAGAGTTATGGATAAGAATTTATGAGAAAAAAAACAACCCCAATTCACCATACATTATATAAACATGTTTCGACTCCAAATCATATCCAAGTTACATAATTATGAATGTACAAGTATCAACTCTTCTGTCACTTGGTACGATAGCCAGGATATCAAAAAATCTTCAACCATTTTTCAACCCCTTACCTAACAAGTCAGTTGCAACTGCCCATGCAATTTATGAAGTGGGGACTTAAAAAAAAAAAATGGTATTTCTAAAAAAATTTCAACAAAATCATATCATGTTACTCCTCATAAGAACAAGCTCGATGAGCCTGTTCCCATGAAGGATCATGTACTATTGTTTTGTTGAATTAATTATAATAATAAATTTTGATATCCTGTATTTTGGGTAGTGATCAAAGTTAGAATTATCCTTTAAGGATTAAGCCATTTTTAGAAATGAAGCACATATCAAATATTTTTCAAGCATGAAGTAGCCAGTCTAATTTGATGATGTTCTTTATTTATTGGTGTTAAAGGTCACTTTCACGATGTGTGCCTATATCATGACCAAAACACAAGTATAAAATCAAGCTGAACCATTCATTTTGACCTCTGCTACCCACTTTAATGGACATTCACCCAGGCATTGGTTAGTGTCCTTTTTTATCCAGCAATGCAGAACTTGTTTACCATAGTAAAACCACAGTTCCGCTTCACATGGCTTTCCCGATCACACTAGTACAAAGCTTTATATATTTATTTATTTATTGAGGCTAAACAACACTTTTAACAGCCAAGGTCAGTCACTAGATGTTGGATAGTTTTATGAGTGGAGGATGCCAAAGTACCTGGAGAGAAACACTGAGCAGCAGCAAGCAACTGCCTGACCACCCCCCCCCCCCCCCCGCCCCCAACAACTAACTCCACACTAGCAAAGGCAAGTGTATCATCACCATGCAGTAGCCTTAGTACACAGTGCCTCCATGTGGGCAATTAGGATATAAGTGTCATGTCTAAGTACACAATGTAGTTACTGTGTGTCAGGATCAAACCACAGACCTCTCTGTTTGGAGTTCAATGCTTTAACCATTAGGCCACTGTGCACCCTCCACTTTTGATTTATGTATTTTTATTTGCACATATTTTCAATAAAGCATGATTAAATACAGTGTCTATTTATTATATTTGTTTTGTAAACATGCAGTTTGCTCTGTTCTGCAGAAAATAACTCAAATATTATGTGGATTTTTATGGATATCAGATATTTATATTTTAAAAATGGTGCATGAATATAACTGAACACAAATATATATCATACCTTTTCATTAACTTGTTGAGTGCAAGAAGACCAAATTTGGGATTTTTTCTAAAGTACAAGTACTGCAATTTAAAGCTTCTTATTTATGGATGAGCTTCATATTATCTATGAAGTGATATTATTTGGCCTGTATGGATTTGCCTCGTTAGAATTTTATTGGACTGTGCCAACAGGCATTCTCTCTTAAATTGTAACAAGTCAAGAATGCATGAACACAGTTTTCTGACCAAAAATATAATTTAGCACTTTTCCAGTTATCAAGCAAATAAAAAATGAAAATAAAAGCCACCCTTCAGCCCTCACAGATTTGAAAAATGAATTGCTTTAGAATCAAATGCATTTATTTGCCCTTAACAATCTGAAAATACTCAGGCAGAGTTTTCTTGCTGTCTACACTAACGTTATAAGAGCAAAGACACATCCTAAAAACCTTGCCATTATAGTTTTGCATTTTTGTTTTTTTATGATGATGTTCCTGAATGGGATCAGATGTTCTAAGCACCTCAGTTCAGGGCCAGACCTAATGATCGAATTAGAACTGTAAAGGTACAAATCACATCTATAAGCTAATAAGCACAAGTGAAGGAGAAAAAAATATATCTTGACACATACACAAACATTCTAAATAATGATATTTAGAATCTACTATGAACTGAATGAAACAAGATAATTTCAAAACAAAATAAAATGTATATTGAACTCCGAAAGACTTTTGCTGACAGAACATTCAATATGAGCCTAAGGATACAATTTTCAGATGCTCTATTCCTGAAAATCTTAATTTCATAATCTAACACAAACAATAAGTAAGCATAACTACTTCTAGACATTAACCCTTAACCCTTTACCTAACATGAAAAGCAGACGACACTTGCAAAAAAAATTCTTGAATAACTAATTTTTTTCATTTTTTGTCTCAAAAACATAGGTTATGACCCCTCGATGGAACGAGCTCGATGAGCTCGTTCCAACGAGGGGTCATAACCTATGTTTTTGAGACAAAAAATGAAAATATTTTGAAAATTAATTGGCGATTTTTGAGAATAGCGCTGGCCGGTTTTGGCCGTTATGTTGGGTAAAGGGTTAACCCTTTACCTGATGAATCGGCCACATCTGTCTGCATACTTTACAAACTAAGCAGTTGAAAAAAATATATTTTTAAAACATTTTGACAAAACCATATCATGTGACTCCTCAATGGAACAAGATTGTTTAGCTTGTTCCAGTGAGGGGGCACATGATATGGCTTGGTTGAAATTTGTTGAAAACTTTGAAAGAAATAATAATTAAAAAAATAAATTTTGATATCCTGTTTGATGGATAACGGGTTAACCTAACAAATTGGAAAAAAAACTATAAAGTGTTATCCTCACAAAAACTGTCATTCAAATCTTGTTAGTTTCTATATTTTTGTTTCCAAACATAGCTTATGACCTCTCAATGGAATGAGCTGAATGAGCTCATTCCATTGAGAGACCCAAAGCAGGGTTTTGTCGAATAAAATCACAGTTTTTTTCAATTATGAAAAAATATTTGCAATGTCTGTATTAAAAGAATTAACATATTATGGTAATCAAATGCAAACATGTAATTCAAGCAGTACTTTGCTATTTGCACATACAGGAAAACAATATTTCTCATTTATTTCTTCATATAATTTCAGCAAAGCTTTTCAGTAGGAAAATATCAACTGTCATGCATGTAACAGTTTGAAAACATACGCAGTCTTTTTAGTAAATGTATATACCATCATTCTCAGAACTTGCTATGGTTTCAAAATTGCACCGGAGTAATGCAGGATGAAACAGACCCTCCCAATCCACACCTTCCACCCAAAGAAAAACAAAATTCTAGAATGTGGGTTTGCATGATTTTGGCCACCTTTAAAAGAATGAAACAAGCATTCCTGTGAAATGTTGTGCCCTGATATTTCAAAGCTGATTATTAAAAGACACCAATTTATGGGCCTCAAAAAACATTTATTAGCAAAACTCCAGAATAAATTTTTCAATCCTTCTTTCTGCAAACTTTTAATGTTTGCAAAACCCATTCTAACTTTCAGCTTACATGCCTGTCAGACAATTTTTGCATAAAAGGAACCTGGGTTACATCATGCTTATTTGCATAACTCTCACACAAACAAAATGCTCATTCCCATACCATTAAAGGCTTTATTTGGCATTGCAATTGTGCTTGCAACAGTAAAGTTAAAAACTACCCAAACTGTTTCAAATTACATATTGTTTGTAAATGCCCAATAAGGTTTTATCAAGTTAGTTTACATGAAATGCACAGAGCAATAATCACTTCTTGCAAGAAAAATATGACCTCTTGAAAAATCAGTCATGATGCAATTAGTCTCACCGAATTCTTGTTCTATCAGGAAAGTATTTAAGGCCCAATTCTTTCCCTGACTGTATCTAAAAGATCTAATTTGACTCTTCTTGAACATGAAGGTCTCACAACCATGACATAAAGCATGCGGGGAGACTTAGCAATGAATTCAAATCACTTTGGCAGTAAATTTGAAGAAAAACCTTGACTCTCAACTATAGGTAGCTGAGACTGATCTGAAACCGACTGCAAGCAGTTTTGCTATGTGAATATTAAACTGCATAAAACTGTGCTCATGTTGAACCCTCAACATTTTGCAAAATTTCACCAAACTGTTACCTTTAACCGTTAAAGGCATATTTCCAACCTGAAACGCTTTTTTTCTTTAACTACGCAGATATCCAACATGCAGTCTTTGGATAAACTTAGAAGTTGCATTCAAAGTGCTTTGGCTGTTGTTTCTAGGCAAGACTTGGCTGCCTACATAGGCAGCCAAGACTTGCCTGGAAACAACTTCAAAGTCACAGCATGTACAGTGTCAAAGTGTAGACAAATGTATAAAAATCCTTAGGCCCTTAAGGGTTAAATTTAGAGGCTTTGAAGAGATTTCTAATCATGTCTTGACTGACCACAGATGCAGCCAAAAATCTTATAAGATATTACTGTCATGTAGTTTTATCATTTCCCAAAAAACATCCTTTAGGCCTAAAAAGAATAATAATCTGTTTCTCAGGCCCTCCCGCAAGGTCCTTTTGGCTGCCGCATGCTCTCTATTTATAACCAATCCAAACTTAAAAAAATCAAAATCAAATGGTTTATGTCTGATATTTTACCCAAGTTAATAAAATTGTCCCTTGAGTGCAAGAAGGCTTTGCAATGCTTTAGCATTGCAAAGCCTTCTTGCACTCAAGGGATGTAATACAGCACTACCCATGCTATTCTGTAGGTTATGAGGCCTAAAACATAAAATAAACCAAGAACATGAACTTTTTAATGGTAAAGAAATAATTACGAAAATAAAAAATAAAATAAAAAAAACGCCCGCCTGCATGCAATTTTACAAAAAATGGCCTGAGAAACAGAAGATCTACTTTGTGAGGCCTTAGATATATACAGCTAGGACCAGAGATGAAATCACTACCAGAGTAGTCTGATCACTTATTTTGGCTTACTTGTCAGGGTGCCTATTCTGAGGCCACACAGTTTGAGTTGAAGATAATTATAATTGACATAGCATTTTTTTTCATTGTGACTTAGGACTATAAAAAATATGTCATCCTGACCGTTATTCTATTTGAACTAATCTAGCACTCTCTCATTAATCAAGCACCTCAGACAAGAACTCAACACAAAACAGTGATGCAGCCATGAATCCTTAGGACTGTTCCAACATTACAATAACTACCGTTGTCTACTTTGTAGTTTATGAAAAAATATAATATGTATGCATTAGGGTTCGGGCATCTGAGACTGCTTATTTATAAAGAATTGTCCTGAGGAATTTTGAATTTGTTTTTTCAATTTCCACCTCCAAAACACAGCTTATTACCTCTCATTGTAACACACACATCACGCTGGTTCCAAAGAAAGGCTATAAGCAATGTTTGGAAAGTAAAAAGTAAAGTTTTTTTTAGTTTCTGTGTCATCTGCAAATTGTGTTTGTTAAATAGTTAATATTTGGCTATTTTTTTTTTGTTTCTTGAACAGAAATTATGTACTGTACTATGGTCGCAATAGCATTCTCTTTCTTGAATAGAGATTTCCTAAATAAGATATTGTAAAATTAAGAAATAAATATAAAAAATAACACTCAAGATTCAATTTTCTCGCATGTCTTTTTGGTGAGATTCTATAATGTTACAGGAAAGCAAGCTGACAGAGAAGTTTGACTAGATCATGGCTCTGTCTGCTTTTGTAATCACAGTACTCATAGGCATTACAAAGGTGAGCGATTTAGGAGGTGTAAACCTGATTTTTCCAACTGTAATGGCTCAAATCCTGATTGACTAATATATCAACTACATCATGAAAGGCATGCCTTGATGATGTAGTTGGAATATCAGTCTGTCAGGATACCTAAAAACAAAACCCTCAAGACTTCTTGGAAATTTATTAGTAGTTGTGACACAACTTCTTATTTAACTAGAGTTGTGACTCTCCTAGATGGGCCTGCCCATACCTCCACCGCCATGATTATTCTAAGATGAAAAGGGGCATAATTCTGGTAAAAAAGTCTGATCAAAACTAAAGTAGAAGGTGCACAGGTTCCCATGGTAGTGAACATCCCTATCAAATTTCAAAGGAATCGACCCATAAACATCTGAGAAAATCTGCTGACAAAATTTAGACCAATGTGGCTGTTACTTCAAGTTGAAAAGGGGCATATTTCTGGCAAAAATAATCCAACCGGAACTATAGTCGCAGATGCATAGGTTCCCATGGTGGTGAACATTCATACCAAGTTTCGAGCAGATTGGTCCATAAACGTCTGAGGAAATCTCCAGACAAAATTTTGTCTATAGATGGTTGGACAGACAGACAAGATGATTCCAGTATATTCCCCAACTCATTGCAGGGGTATAATTAACTCGTTCCATAACAGTACTACAAAATGGTGATGCTGGATCTTGAATAGGGTATGACAGACCTCTATTTGTATGACCGATTGTATGTGTGAGACAAGTCTTAGTATCAAATCTAGGCTTTTAAGACAGTACAAGATTACTAGCAAGAGAGAATTGATATTTTAGACTCCAATCCTGCTAAAAATATCCTGATTGCGTCGCGTCCCAGCAATGTCCAACACTACCCCATGAGCTGTTTAATGAAAGTGTCAATGACACTGTAGCTTAACTTGACTGTGTGTTGTGTTTGATGAAAGGCTAATGTTCAATGTTTATGAAAGGATTATGAAATACGAAAAGAATTGTGATAATTTAGAACATGTTAATTTCTGTTCACTATATGCTATGTTTTTAAAAAAGATAATTTGAGGTGTAGACTGTACTAAAAAGAAAGTGTTAATGACATTGAAGCTTAACTTGTCTGTGTGTTGTGTTTGATGAAAAGGATAATGTTCAATGTTTATGAAAGGATTATGAAATAAGACAAGAATTGTGATAATTGGGAATATGTTAATTTCTGTTCCCTGTATGCTATGTTTTTAATAAAAATAAAGTGAGGTGTACACTGTGCTAAAGAGCTGAGGGGTGGGTTAATATGACCTCACAGTTAATGTATGTGGTCCTCACAGTTAACGTATGTCAACGAAAGTTACCAAGTTACAGTGAAATTATTCCAAAACGAGTCATCCTATCAAGTTACACTGAAATCCCTTCATAAATATGGCCTGTAGACTATGCTAAAGGTTTTCAGGCTTCAGGCCTGTGTAGCCATGATGGTACACCGACTGCAACTAAAAGGGGACGTCCTCATCTCGACATTATACTGAGACATTCTACTAAGTTACAATGAAATCCCTTCACAAATACGACCTGTAGTCTGTACTAAAGTTTTTCGGGTTTGGGGCTCGGGAAGCCATTATGGTTGAATGATTGCGACCAAAAGGGGGCGTTGTCATCTGCGCATAATCTGGAGTGATCCTACGAAGTTACAATAAAATCCCTTCATATATATGACCTGCAGACTGTGCTCAAGGTTTTCGGGCTTCAGGCACGTGTAGCCATCACAGTTGACCAATCACAACCAAAAGGGGATGTCATCATCTAGGCATTATATGGAATCAACCTAACAAGTTACAATGAAATCCTTCTATAAATCTGACCTATAGACTATGCTAAAGGGTTTTGGGCTCGGGCAGCCATCGAGGCTGAATGATCGCGATCAAAAGGGGACGTTCTCACCTAGATATTATATGAAGTCAACCTACCAAGTTACAATGAAATCCCTCCGTAAATATGACCTGTAGACTGTGCTAAAGGTTTTTGGGTTTTGGGCTCGGGCAGTCGTCACAGTTGACAGATCGTGACCAAATGGGGAAGTTCTCATCTAGGCATCATACGGAGTCATCCTACCAAGTTATAATGAAATCCCTCCATATTAAATATGACCTGCAGACTGTGCTAAAAGTTTTTGGATTTCAGGCTTGGGCAGCCATCACTGTTGACAGATCATGATCAAAAGGGTACATTCTCATCTAGGCATTATACAGAGGCATCCTACCAAGTTACAATGAAATCCCTTCATAAATACGACCTGTAGACTGTGCTAATGGTTTTCGGCTTTTGGGCTCGGGCAGCCATACCGGTTGACCGATCACAACCAAAAGGGAAAGTTTTCATCTAGACATGACCCCAAACTTGCATATGAAATTTCGTGATGATCAGACAAGAACTATGGAGTGTAGCCTGTGCTAAAGGAAAATGTGAACAGACTCACAGACTAACAGACTCACCGACTAATAGACTAACAGACTTCCGCACGCGTGATGGCAATAGCTTATCTTGACTTTGTCAAGTTAAGCTAAAAATGATAGGTAGGTTAATGTGGCCCACACAGTTAATGTATGTCAACCAAAGTTACCAGGTTACAGTGAAATTATTCCAAAACTAATTCTATCAAGTTACAATGAAATCCCTTCATAAATGTGACCTGTAGACTGTGCTAAAGGTTTTTTGGTTTTGATTTTGGGCTCGGGCAGCCATCATGGTTGAACAACCATGACCAAAAGGGGACGTTCTCATCTAGACATTATCTGGAGTCATCCTACCAAGTTACAATGAAATCCCTTCATAAATTCGACCTGTAGACTGCATTAAAGGTTTTTGGGCTTCAGGCCCCTGTAGCCATCACAGTTGACTGATCGCAATCAAAAGGGGACGTTCTCATCTAGAAATTATATGGAGTCATCCTATCATGTTACAATGAAATCCCTTCATAAATAGACCTGTAGACTGTGCTGGAGGTTTTTGGGTTTTGGGCTCAGGCAGCCATCATGGTTGAATGATTGTGACCAAAAGATGACGTCATCTAGATATTATCTGGAGTCAATCTACCACATTACAATGAAATCCTTTCATAAATACGACCTGTATATAGACTGTGCTAAAGGGTTTTGGGCTTCAGTCCCCTGTAGCCGTCACAGCTGACCGATCACAACCAAAAGGGACATTCTCATCTTGACATTATATAGAGTCATCTTACCACGTTACAATGAAATCCTTTCATAAATACGGCCTGCAGACTGTGCTAAAGGTTTATCGGGTTTTGGGCTCGGGCAGCCATCATGGTTGACAGATCACAACCAAATGGGGACATTCTCATCTAGACATCATACGGAGTCCTCTTACCACGTTACAATGAAATCCCTCCATGTTAAATACAACCTGTAGACTGTGCTAAAATTTTTGGGTTTCGAGCTTGGGCTGTCAGACATTGGGCTGATCAAAAGGTGACGGTTTCATCTAGACATTATGTAGAGTCATCCTACCAAATTACAATGAAATCCCTTCATAAATATGACCTGTTGACTGTATTAAAGGTTTTTGGGCCTGTGCAGCCATCATGGTTGCCTGATCATGACCAAAAGGAGACGTTCCCATTTAGACATGACCTCAAACCTGCATATGAAATTTTATGATAATCGGACAACAAGTACGGGGTGTAGCCTATGCTAGAGGAAAATGTGAACAGACTCACCGACTTACAGACTTCAGCACGCGTGATGGCAATAGCTTGCAATAGCTTATCTTGATTTTGTCAAGTTAAGCTAAAAATGTATAAAAGCTCTCAAAAATTATTTTATGGCACATTTATGCTCCTTTTATTTTGTTTTTTTATTTCAATACTATTAGTGCAAAATTTGTTGGAGTTGTGGCTATGTCAGTGAACATAAACCCCAATAAAACAAGACTTCTCATCTGCCAGTAGACTTTTCAAGATCAAACACCTTAAACCTGAGCCTTCTTACCAGAAAAAAAAAGTCTGCTTTATATTTCTATATTTCCTGTCAAAGCATATCTCAACAACCCTCTGTGAAATGAATTTGATTGAAGTATGTCGGTAAAAGAAAACAATGAAATGAAAATTTGTTAGATTATTCAATCTAAATTAACTAGCTGCCAAAAATGGTTGTAGCATGCAGCGAATAAAATGAAACTTATGATCAATTAAGGTATTATTATAGTTCACTTACTGCTGGTGTTGGGTTTGGCAATGGCAATATTTTTCCAAGCTGCAAAGAAACAAAAAATTTCCATGAACTGTGTAATTTATATTCAGCAGACAACTGTATTCATAACTTCACATAAAAGTTTCTTCAGCTCAAGTTTTTTGCACTGTCAAACAAAAACCACATTTGGTATATGATTTATCTAAACGATGCTCTGTTGAGTCCCTGGTACTTAACCCTTTGAACCCTAGTGGCCATTTTTCTGGTCAGGAACATGATACGTCATAACGTCATTAAATAGGATGGCTGTTCAGTAAAGGTGTGGGGTAGACCAATCAATATTTTCAGCGTGCAGCCCCAAGGCTGCACGTTGAAAATATTAATTGCTCTACCCCAAATAATGAATATGGACTCTTCTAATTGCTGCCATTAAACTGGCATGGAAGATACCACTAGAGTTCAAAGGGTTAAAACACTAACTCAATTTAATTTTGAATTCAATGGGGGGGGAGGGGGGGGGGGGAACTGAATTACAAGGAATCTTTTTAGGACTGGTGACATTTCCTTTTTGTATATTGTTTACACATGGCTCAAAGTTTTCACTTCTTTTTATGTATATATTCTGAACTGGGAGAACACCAGAAGAATCCCAGAATTATGAAGTATAATGTATTCTCTTACTGCTATACTGCTTAGTAGAGTAACACTGTTGATTGTATATAATTTTAAGATACCTTAAGTTCAAATCTGACCTGTTAATAACATATAAGTTTTGAGTGATTCCTTGTTAATTGAATACAAACTAGAGGTACTGTGAGCAAACTCACAATGTGATACCCCCTGCGCCTGAAATGTATAAGTTAGATTATCTCCCCTAGGAAATGTCAGAATGGAATTATATTGCTTCATGCACATCTTCATATGGAGTTCTTCCATTGTGTAAAGTTTCATGAAAATTCTTCAAACGGTTTAGGAGGAGTTGCGCTTCGCTTACAAGGATGGACAGACGGTATAAGTTAGATTATCTCCCCTTGGAAATGTCAGAACAGAATTATATTGCTTCATGCACATCTTCATATGGAGTTCTTCCATTGTGTCAAGTTTCATGAAAATTCTTCAAACGGTTTAGGAGGAGTTGTGCTTATAAGGATGGACAGACGGTATAAGTTAAATTACCTCCCCTTGGAAATGTCAGAACGGAATTATATTTCTTCATGCACATCTTCATATGGAGTTCTTCCATTGTGTAAAGTTTCATGAAAACTCTTCAAACAGTTTAGGAGGAGTTGTGCTTATAAGGATGGACAGACGGACAGACGGACGGACAGGGTGATTCCTATATACCCCCCCCCCCCCCCCCCCCACAAACTTTGTTTGCGGGGGGTATAAATATTATGATCTGTCAAAAAGTTATACAGACAACCCATAAACTACACAGCTTCAAATACCTTTTTGATCACAACACTTCCAACATTTTTTTGTATCATCAAAATTTGTTCACACGTCTTTGCCTTGTTACAATTTATAGGAGTGAACCTATAAGCAATCTCCCATAAATTGAAACAAGGAGCATCCATACAAACCAAATATAACTCTATTAAGTTGTGGTGTTAGTACTTCAGAGTAGAGCCCAAATAGTGAGGTTTACATGTTTAGATTTTTGCCAATATTTTGAGCTTTCTAATGCAATAATAAATAAAAATTGATATCAGTGTGCAGGCTTATAGGAATATTTTAAGCAGTGCTGCAAACAAAGGAAAATTTCAGAAACATATTGAGTCATCCTTCACAAGAAGCAAGAATTTCAAAGCTTATTAAGCTGAAATGCAAAGCGAAATGTTACTGAGAGCCCTGGTTAAAGGCTAACATGATTTCAAAATTATTAAGTAAAAAATAAATACAGTAGAGCCTAAAACAAAGTGCACCATTAGGTGATATTCTTTTATTAATTATGCCATATTTGCGCATTATTATGGTGATATTCCTGTGGTATTAGTGCAATACTTTTGAAATATTATGGCGTTTCTCGCAAGATGAATGCACTCGTGATGTGATATTTTCACAATCATCATTCATGAATTAAATGATGAAAATCACTGTGGGAATATTTTCCTAACACTTCAACTTTTAACACTGACTTGTAAGTTGTATAACTTTCGTATCACAGGCATAGACACCATATTGGAGGTCAATATGTCTTGTAAGGAGCATTACATGATTGACTTTGGTAGTCAAATTATGACCAACTGGCACATTTTGTTGTCAAAATTATGATTGACTTGATGCATTATTGCTATAAGAATATTGAGATATTCAAGTAAAAATGTGGCAAAAATACAGCACAATTTTGAATTAGATGCTAAAGGCATGTGACGGTTCCACTTCATACTTCATTGTAAAATGTACTGTATAAAGATCTATGACTATGGACAAATTGTGATTTAATGTCAGTTTCCCCATCAACACTGAAACTGTGACCACTGGGAGATTGTACAATGGTTCCTTTTGTTGCAAAGACATTTGGAAAATTATAATCTGTCATAACAACTAATTCAATGAAATGTATTTGATATAAATCTGAGCTTGACATTTATTTATTTATCCAATTATATAGTTCCAAGTTATTATGCTAATCAGGTGATACAGATGGATGGACAAGCTGATGAACACATGGATAAATGGAACCTATTTTTAAATCCACCAACAAGTTTGGTGGACAGAGAATAATTTCCTTTCAATCCTTTGCTTTATTCACCAGTACTTAGAATATGACTCCCAATTAGAATAGCCTCATTAACCCTTTACCCAACGTAATGGTCAAAACTCGGCCAGCGCTATTCTCAAAATTCGCCATTAATTTTCATTATTTTTTCATTTTTTGTCTCAAAAACATAGGTTATGACTTATGTTTCTGAGACAAAAAATGAAAAAAATTAGTTATTCAAGAATTTTTATTTCTACTTTTCATGTTAGGTAAAGGGTTAAAGTTAAAAATTTCCTTAGTTTTTAGTAAAGAGCTTGTGTTCTATCATATGTGGTAGTGATGAACCGAAAATCGGAAATGGCAATCGGAACCGGCCGGTTATGGGGGATCGGTCGATTATGACAACCGGCAGTTTCCGGTTATTCTATATTTAACACTGACTATTAAAAATCCCTTTCATATCTGACCATTTCAATAAAGTTTCACCATTAAAAACGTATGTAGTGCATAGCAGAAATTTTAGGGATTTGCAGAGCAGAGGTATTACGGAATTTACAAACTGCAATCGGTACAAGATCGCCACCATTTCCCGAAGATTGTTGAGTTCATGTAAACATTATAGAAACACTTCAAGGTAGGTAACAAGTTGAAAAAAGAATATTAAATAATACATTCTGACCTTCTTGTAAACCATGCATCACACGGCTTCACAACACACATTAACAACAAAATTATTATTCATTTAAGACACAAAATATGTGTGCTCAGTATATTCCTGGTTAAAACAGCCAAGTGTATTGTATACTCACACAAAACCATATTAACACGGAATAAAACACAATTTTCACGAGAACAATATCGTGTGATTGTTTCATTAATAACAAACTTTTCCCCACACCCCAACCAAAATGCAAATATTATTTTGGCTAATATTGCCCAGCACTAAATATGCATACTCTGAGAACTTATGTGGTATTAAGCTTTCGTAATTGATGATTTATCAATGAAATTCTGTAGCATAACAGGCACCAACAGATTTTCTTCAGTGTCCTACTTCAACCATCGGAATCGGCATCGGAATTGGCATAATCGGCAGAGAAATAATAATCAGTTGATAGCAAGTTTTAAAAATCAGTTCATCACTAAAATGTGGAAAAAACTATAAAATACAACTTATGTTTTTAAAAAATTATGGATCATTTTCACACTTGCTTCATCAGCTTCTGTAAATATAATTTTCTGATAAGGACTATTATCCTATGAACTCCAGAGTTCTAGAAGACTTGCAAATCCATCAGAATGTCTTGATTTTTAGTAAAAAGACTATGGAAATAATTTTGGATGTACAAATATGCCTTATATGTTGAAAAAGTAGACTGATCATTGATCACAAGAAAAATAAAAACACACCTTTTCCTGTATTACTCAGCCCAAGTCAAGAAGTTTAATAAAAAGGTGTTATTCTATGTTGCCTTAAAAGATAGCAGGGAATGCCTGATACATAGTTTTCAATATCTACAGTGATGATATACATAAGAGAATATCTCAATAGAAGTAACAAAGCTTGAATTAAAACAGTGCAATTAAAACATCTGAACGCATATAATATAAAGAATACCTACTGCTTTTGAGAAGGTACCAGAATTATTTTTAGCTACTCATGAAAACTTAGGTTTCTTGCAAGTTGCAGTCACAAATAAGATAATTCTGGGAGCTACTAAAAAGGTGTAGATATCCTCTCTGTTTAGTATTTAAAAACAGTTTGTAATTCATTCTAAACAGAATTGACCACAAATATCAAAAATAATTTCTGGCTTCTTAACTTGTCGTGAAAACAGCTCATCTAACTTCACATATCCACATTGCAACAAGTAAATTCCTCTTTAAACTTTTTCAAAATATATTTTCTCAAGGGAAAAAAGAACATGATTATACAAAGCCAGACATAAATACTCTTTATACTAAAATACCATTGAGAACAGCAGAGTTTCATGCCTCTGCCTGAGAAACATTTCCAAAGGTTGCTGATATTGCTCATCAACAAAAATCAATATACAATCCAGTAACGAAGATGATATCCATAGTATACAAAAAGACATAAAATGCACTATTGGCAATGGTGATCTTGCAAACACCAAAGCAAAGTACATGTAGTATTTTACACCTTGAAAAATAAAAACAAAGTGAGCGGGGGCTCAGAAGAAATACCCCCCCCCCCCCTTTGCCACTCAGCCATCTGAAGGTGATGTATTTCCTCCTCAGTAAGATGTATATCAAATTTCGTTGCAATCAATTCGCCCAAATTCAAGTTAAAATTCGGACAATACAAAAGACATGTTTCCCAAGTCGAAAAAGGATCATAACTCTGGTGAAAAAAAAATCTGTTTATAGTAACAGTGACCCTGACCTTTGACCTATTGACCCCAAATGCAATCCCAATGGTTGACACCTCAAATGCAATCAAAATATGAAGTGGTAGCTTCATACAATAAAAAAAACTAAAGTTATTGCACGGAAACCAAAAATCTATTTATAGTAACAGCAATCTTGACCTTTGACCCCAAATACAATCCCAACAATCGACTCCTCAAGTGCAATCAAAATACGAAGTTATAGCTTTGGACACAAAAGAAAACTAAAGTTAATGCACGGAAACCAAAAATCTATTTATACTAACAGTAACCTTCGCCTTTCACCTACTGATCCCAAAAGCAACCTCAATCATCATCCCATTACAAGCAGTCTACCTGTGAAGTATGGCTACTGTGCGACCAACAGAACAAAAGTTATTGCCTGGAAATGAGTGTGATGGATGGATGGTCGGACAGACGGACAGACAGATGAATGGATGGACAGACCGACAGACAGACAGACAAATGGATGGATGGATGAATGGATGGACAAATTGGCGGATGAATGGACAAAGTTATTACTATATACCCCCTCCCCCCCTTTTATAAAAGGGGAGTATAAATATAGCCCCCCCCCCCCCCCCCCCCCCCCCTGGGGTATAAGAAATTTATGACATGCAACAAGTACCTCTTAGGTGATTCAAACAACTTCAAATGCACTGGCACAAAAATGTTAAATGGAAACATGAATGGAGTCCAAAGCCTTTTGGGGTTAAAATCAAGAAGATTTACCCATGGCTTAGGCCAGTGTGCAAAATTCATTGATTTGAATCCCAAACACACAAAATTATTGCACTTCAAAAGCCTTAAAAATAGGGCCCTGTAATTTGAATCTTAAATTTGGGGTTGAATTGAATCAGGCAGAGGATTTTGAATCAAAATGAATCTCGAACTGAACCGCATGGCTACTCAGATTGTAACAAGAGCTTATCCCACTGCAGAGCTGGACCGATGAAGCATAAGTAAGGTAAGAACTGTAAAATATGTGGGCAATGTTTTTGTAACATGTGAAGGAGCAGCTTGTCAAAAGAATCCCTCATACCATATTTCACTGAAATCCATCCACTCACTGCTGAGATATCGCTGTGGATGGATGGACAGATGAATGGGTGGACAGACAGATGCATGTAATCCAGTATACTCTCTTCAAGAGTGGGGGTATAAAGATTGCCCCTTATTACAGCCATAAACATTGCCAGGCTCCACCAAAGTATTGTATTCAATGGTAATTGACCTGCTTGGGCAAGTCACTAGAAAATGCTGAATAGCTGAATATGTGAGAACAGAATCTAAGAAGTTTTGGAAACAGAGCCTCCTTGAACTCTTCTTCTATCATCAGGTCTCCTGTCCAAGAGACCTGGTGATAAAAGAAGACTTGAATTCAGGGGCAGAATATCGAAAAAGTTTGCGAAAATCAAAATTACATGATGCCCATTCTATTCTGCAGTTCGGAAATGAAGTTGCAGGAATCATTACGAGAATCAAATTCTCTGATTTTTGCTTCATTCTACTCCTGGAAGAGGATGCACTTTAGAGGATTTTTAAAATATCTTAATGATCTGAAAATTCCCGAATCAGCATGACTCCAATCAAAATGAATCAAATCGTCAGAATGAGTTCGAACCAAATCAAATTTCAAAGATTTGCAGGGACTTTCTGGTGAAGGGAATATTTTGAATTAGTTTTTCAGCTGCCATGTCAATAATGATCACATGATAACCAATTTTACAACAAAATATATTCACAGCAATCCGTTACAATTCAGTCTTTATTGATTGAAACGGGGGAGGCAGAAACAAAGGCATGCTTACAGGCAGTTGTGGGAGTCCGTTACATGACTTTTTGCGAAGAGAGAGTTAGAATGTCTCAAGAGCTAGTCTTGTGGCTGCATGTTTACCACTGCACGTTTAGTGCGAGACATTCGGTGAGTCAGACATAGTGTGTATGTGGGGAGGGTGGCACCCCTCCAATACTCTTAGAGTATGCGGTCACGGCTCTCTGCACGCTGAGTATATGGGCAGAGAATTGTTATAGATTGTGGTCCATGTTTTGGACACTCATATGGGTGGACTTTCACCCGTGGAGTTATATAACTTTTCACTGCTTATGAAAATGGATTGTGCTCCATCAGCTGTAGGCTGAGCTTAGGTACGGATTACTTATTTAGCGCATGATACAGCGTGTTGTTTGTGGTTTTTGAGTAACTGCTGCGTGTGAGAATACGTGTTTCAGTAATTGGGTGCAGTTCGAATATACTACGTGTACACTGTTTTATTCGTGAGATCGTATCAGTATTTGGTATGCGTGAAGGTCGATGGCACTGGTGGAGGACCAAAGGTGGATGGCTTAGCTACCCGTTTCCTCCATTCACCCCTAGACCTCGCTCTAAGGCCCATCTATAATTGCATGCTATACTGTTGAATGCATGTGCTTTACATGATACGACGCCGAGGCCGTCAGTGTTTCCAATAAAATGATCTGGCCCTATTTTTAGCGTGTAAGGCCGTATCAGTGTCGGCACGCAGTATTAAATATGGCCGTACCAAAAGGCTCATCGGCATGTGTGTGCTGTAGTGTTGGAGGTAATGTGCTTTCCAACTATTAGGCTGAGTACACTGCCTGAGTAATTAATTGTCGACATTTCAAAGGATATTGTCGATAGATTGAGAGCAAGTGTGCAGTGTGCGCTATTATTTGTCAGTTCGTGCCCTTTATTTGCACTCAATTTGTGCTGAAAAATCATGTGGGTGGATTTCCACTCATTGGGATTATATAACCCTTTATTGCCATCTTGTGGACGTACGTACGTTAGTACGTTAGTACGTTAGTACGTACGTCCACAATTTCCTTTGGCACACCTCACAGGTCACATTTATGATCAGATTACTTTGAAACTTGGTATGCTTGTTTGGGGTGACCTCTAGATGGGAGCTGTCGATTTTCTTCAATTTCCGTCAAAAAATGTTGCCGCGGCCAACGTTCTTAGAACTTAGTTTAGTCAAACCACAATATTTCCCTTTGGCACACCCTACAGGGCACATGTATGATTTGATTGCTTTGAAACCTGGTGTGCTTATTTAGGGTGACCTCTAGATGGGAGCTATCGATTTTCTTCAATTTCCGGCAAAAAATGTTGCCACGGCCAACGTTCGTAGAACTTAGTTTAGTCAGACCTCAATATTTCCCTTTGGCACACCCTACAGGGC
This sequence comes from Pictodentalium vernedei, assembly GCA_031216915.1. Taxonomy (NCBI): domain Eukaryota; kingdom Metazoa; phylum Mollusca; class Scaphopoda; order Dentaliida; family Dentaliidae; genus Pictodentalium; species Pictodentalium vernedei. The sequence goes on from CM062294.1 coordinate 306,838,059, forward strand.
ACATTTATGATCAGATTGCTTTGAAACCTTGTATGCTTGTTTGGGTAGACCTCTAGATGGGAGCTATCGTTTTTCTTCAATTTCTGTCAAAAAATGTTGCCGCGGCCAACGTTCTTAGAACTTAGTTTAGTCAGAAGACTCAATATTTCCCTTTGGCACACCCTACAGGGCACATTTATGATTTGATTGCTTTGAAATGTAGTATGCTTATTTAGGGTGACCTCTAGATGGGAGCTATCGATTTCCTTCAATTTCCGGCAATAAATGTTTTGGACACTCATGGGTGGACTTCCACCCGTGGAGTTATATAACTTTTCACTGCTTAGGAAAATGGATTGCGCTCCATCAGCTGTAGGCTGAGCTTAGGTACGGATTACTTATTTAGCGCATGATACAGCGTGTTGTTTGTGGTTTTTGAGTAACTCCTGCGTGTGATAATACGTGTTTCACGAATTGGGTGCAGTTTGAATATACTACGTGTACACTGTTTTATTCGTGAGATCGTATCAGTATTTGGTATGCGTGAAGGTTGATGGCACTGGTGGAGGACCAAAGGTGGATGGCTTAGCTACCCGTTTCCTCTATTCACCCCTAGACCTCGCTCTAAGGCCCATCTATAATTGCATGCTATACTGATGAATGCATGTGCTTTGCATGATACGACGCCGAGGTCGTCAGTGTTTCCAATAAAATGATCTGGCCCTATTTTTAGCGTGTAAGGCCGTATCAGTGTCGGCACGCAGTATTAAATATGGCCGTACCAAAAGGCATGTGTGTGCTGTAGTGTTGGAGGTAATGTGCTTTCCAACTATTAGGCTGAGTACACTGCCTGAGTAATTAATTGTCGACATTTCAAAGGATATTGTCGATAGATTGAGAGCAAGTGTGCAGTGTACGCTATTATTGGTCAGTTCGTGCCCTTTATTTGCACTTAATTTGTGCTGAAAAATCATGTGGGTGGATTTCCACTCATTGGGATTATATAACCCTTTATTGCCATTAAGAACAGATTAGGCTGTATCAGATGTCAGCACCCTTATTTAAGGGTTATTTATTTGACTATTGGCTGCTTTATCGAGGAGCTTGGCTGCTTTGTCGACGAGCTTGATTGCGTAAGCATAGCGTTTGGCTGTTTTATAGAAGAGCTTCGCTTATTCATAATTTGAACAGCTCACCTATCATATTTGGAAGAGTTTGATTGGTACCGGTATGAAGTCTATCATTCATACTATTTTATCGTTGTCAGAATGTTTGACAAGATAGGCTTGTGTATATACAGTTGTTTTGCTACCCGACCACTATTGTATTTTCTCATTCAGTTGGTTCCGTAGAAATCACTTGGAATCAACATGGAGATGTTGCCTTTCTCATAGTCAGTCAGATGGTTTTTGACCTAGCTCCCCTTGAGCGTTTGGGCTGAAGGAGTCCGGGGGAGGCATGTTTCTATGTTTGTCCATTACTGTGTGAGGTGGACATTTGTATTTGTTTCAGTGAGTTAGAATGTAGAGCCCCATGTTGGGGGAAAGGAAATCTCGTGGTATTTGCCCGGCAGAGCCGCGGGTATAACTATAGTTTCGACCGTAAGGTCTTATCAAATAAAAAAATACATAAGATTTCGTGTTTAGATTGTGTTTACATGGACCACTTGGAGTTATGTTGTGGTCAGTTATTATAGCGTGAATGCACTTGAGAAATATTTCGACTGTTCTGTTGTCTGTAGTGACAAGCAGCTTGTTGAAGCTTTACTGAAATGCGATTTTACACTACAGAGGGTGAGTGATACTACAGAGCGTGGATTAGGCTCACTCAGTCATTATGTTTATAGAAGAGAATAGCCTTGTGCTTTTACTCTCTGCTAATCAATTCAGTCTCTAAGAAGACCGTGTACACGACTGGTATCAGTGTGTTAAGAATGGTGTATTATGTAGACTTTGAGGCTACGCTACGTATATAACTGATATGATTAGATCAGCTTGTGAAATTGTCACGTACAGTGGATCGTTCAAACAGCTGTTATCAGCATGTAGAGAAGTTGGTATAAGCCGTAGGTTTTGTTTACACTACGTGCAAGGCTGATGTAGGTATGGTTTTATCAGCTATTAGTACTCGGGTGGGTACCCCGGAATTATTTTGAGGTATTGTTTTCTAAAGTTCATCTCGCACAATGGTTGTGGAGGAATCGTTTCGCACAGTAGTTGCGGAGGAATCTCAACTCGCACATTAGTTGTGGAGGAATCGTCTCACGCAATACGTGGAAGTCACCTCGTGCTAAAAGCAGAGGATTTGTATCGGGTGGGTACCCTGGAATTATGTCGAGGTACTGTTTTCTAAATTTCATCTCGCACAATGGTTGTGGAGAAATCGTTTCGCACTGTAGTTGCGGAGGAATCTCATCTCGCACATTAGTTGTGGAGGAATCGTCTCGCGCAATACGTGGAAGTCACCTCGTGCTAAAAGCAGAGGATTTGTAATCATAGAAAACAGACTCGAGAAGTTGATTTTCTAAAATCAAAGTGGGTAGGATAAACTTACACTTAAAAGAAAGATCCGTTATAAAATCATGAATGTAAGCACGTGGAGATATAAAACGAAGCGACACCTGTCTATTAATAAGCCAATTATAATGAATTAGCGAGATATTTGATGATTCTGTGTAATCAGTCTATCAGTTAGCAGTGATGAAAAGCGTGTTGTTTTAACAATCAAAATGGCTTAACATTTATTGCATTATATGTGGTTAACATTTATTGCATTATATTTCTACCACCACCTGCCTTTTGAGATATGTGTGTCCAAGGTGAGATATCTGGATGAGACAGTTCTTTCTCTCCCCACTTCCTAAGCATGATATGTGTGTCTCATGTGAGAAGGCTATGTGAGATAGATATCTATCTCACATGAACCACATGCCCGTATCTTATGTTTCGTTGGTGGTCAAAGTATTGTTGTACTTTATGTTAATAACAGTATATTGTATACAGTTTGTTCAATTTTTTAATTTAATTCCTATTACTACAGCATCCATTGATTGATTGATGCACGCACCCAACTGACGTCATCGAAATGTGTCAATGTTCATTTCTTTAACCCTTTACCTAACCTGAAAAGCAGACGACACTTGCAAATAAAATTCTTGAACAACCATTTTTTTTCATTTTTTGTCTCAAAAACATAGGTTATGACCCCTCATTGGAACGAGCTCGATGAGCTCGTTACAATGAGGGGTCATAACCTATGTTTTTGAGACAAAAAATGAAAAAAATAATGAAAATTAATTGGCAATTTTTGAGAATAGCGCTGGCCGGTTTTGGCCGTTACGTTAGGTAAAGGGTTAACCCAAGTCTTGCCAGCATTGGAATTTAATTTTGTGGTATATACCTGTGGTATATACATAACTTTTGTGTGCTCTTTCCGATAAGGAAATCAGTTTTTTTTAGAAATGGACAACAAAATTGTTTGATATTGCTGCATTTGCCCCTGGATTACTTTTGATGACGTTGGAGTGTTTTTGTGGGAGAGAAAAATTATCCATGATGGGGTTGGGTGTGAGATGGGATAGGGAAATCTCACCCTTGGGACAAGATATTTGGTCCAGACACTCAGCAGGCCTTGTGTCTGGCTCAAATATCTTGCCCTTGGGTGAGATTGCCCCATCTAACACTCACCCCCATCAGGGATAATAATAATCTCACCCATTCTATTTTACAGATACTCATTTGAATACTTCGTGAATGCTGGACCATTTCATCATCAATTGCATTTTGTAAACAAACATATCATCCCCTAACTTTGCCCTACTAACACAGCTATCTATCTCACCTCTATACCACACGAAGATAATTTTTCTCCCACCATATCCCACATGACATGGATAAAATCATTTATAGATGGACGGTACAGTGAAGCCCACTTAATTGGATATCTCTTAAATGTATATCCCTGTTAATTGAATAAAATTTTCAAACACAAAACCATTTACCATACCTTCAGTACAAATTTGATCTGTTAATTGCATATGGGTTGTAGAGTAAACTCCTGTTAATTGTATATAAATTTTTGTAATATGTCGAAAAAATTGCTGTGACATGCACCAAATTTCCCTTATTTATCAACCTTTTTGGCCTCACAACATCCAATACAGGCATTTATTCTATTATATCTTGTTTGACAGAGCTCTATGAGCTCTGTCAAACAAGATATAATAGAATAAATGATCAGTTTACTTCCAGAACACAGGAAACTGACCAAATCCCTGTTAATTGTATACTCCTGTTAATTGAATAATTTTCACTGGCAAAATTGATATTCAATTAAGGGGATTCTACTGTATTGGAATTTGGAATCAGTTTTGGTATTTTTAGGGAGTTATACCTCGGTGTCGGTTTGGTATTTGGTACCTGACTTGACTGAGATTTGCAGATAGTACCAAAGAGAGTACCAAAGAGGAACTCACATCAGGAAAAACCGAATAAGTTGTTGTAGTATCATTCTACCACAACACTATAAATGACACTGCCAATGAACTAAACAGTGGTATTTTTTTTACGACCACAATTTATATCTATAGTAATTTTGTGACTTGTTCAAAATGCACCTTAATGGTTAAAGACCTATTTCAGGCTTTTGCGATCTCAAAGCATTTGCCCTGGCCATGCCATCTTTAAGAGGTTCTGCTAAAAATAGACAAAATACCTGGGCAGTGATTTCTAGTCAGATCTTAGCTGCCTTAATAGGCAGCCAAGACTTGACTAGAATATTTATTTATTTATTGGTGTTTAAGGTCACAAATTTCTGCACAATGGCTAATCGTGTCCAGACTTGACTAGAAATCACTGCTAAGCAATTAGACATGTACAGGTTGTAGTCTAGTAGGAATTCAGGTCACCTGCCCTGTCCATTGAGGGTTAACAAAACTGAAAAGAAAATCAGTCACTTCTTTCATGAAAATGAACCTTTCAGTTGTTATCAAGCCTTAACAAGGACTTATAAATAGTGAATGTAGGAAAATTTGAAAAATTCAGACAGTATCGGTATTCAATGATTGGTTTGGTTTTTCTGTATCCCCATAATATCGGTATCAGTTGAGGTTTTTTTTTGTATATTGGCCATCTCTAAAATCAATAATTTCAAAAGTGAAATCACTGGAATGTCTGTTGCTTCAACTCACGTCAATAGATAAACCCAATGCTGTCATGAACCGATATTGGTTTTCAAGTGCACAGAACTCTTCAATACTCTTCTGAAAATGTAAGTCATTTTTCTTTTTGATCTTTTGGTAGAGCACTAAATTTTCATTACATCAGCAGTACTTTGATTTTATTGATTTCATGTGGTGCGTGGAAGGACAATGAAAGTGTCAATGACACTGTAGCTCAACTTGACAAACTTGAACTTGGTAAGTTATAAATGAAATGGCAAAATTGAAGATCATTGGTACCAATGTTATTTGATGAAATTTCAACATAACAGCATTGTGTGCGCACAACGTCAGAGTAATCCATGCATTTTTAAATGTAAACTGTAAGACTGGCTAAAGGTAGAATACTGATACACAAATGCAGTATGTTCAGAGGTTATTGTAAATGGCAACTTTTTTCACAGAAATGAATGCCAATCAAAAGTCTTGCCTAATGAGCACACCAAGTTCAAAAACAATCCTATGATAAATGTGGCCTGTAAGCCATGTCAAAGAAGAATGTTGATGCACAAATGCAATAAATTCAAAGATTGTTGCTAACAGCAACAGTTTTTGATGGAAATAAAAAGAAAATCGATAGCTCATATCTTTGTCATCCTGCATAAGCATACAAAGTTTCAAAACAACCTGCTGATAATGAATGTGCCCTTTGAGGCATGTCAAAGGAAGATGTTAATGCACAAATGCACTAAGTAGAAGATCACTGCTTGTGGCAAAGTTTCTTTTTTATGGAAATTCATAAATATACCCTGCAGAGAGTGCAAAAGGGATAATTTGATGCACAAATGCAGTAAGTTCAAAGGCTGGTGATATCACCAATAATTTTTTATGGAATCGAAAAAAAGCAATAGCTCACAACTAGAGCTCACCCCAAACAAGCATACCAAGTTTCAAAGTGATCTGGTCAAAACTGTGCACTGCAGGGTGTGCCAAAAGCAAAATATTGATGAATAACTGCACTAAGTTCATCGAAGGTTATTGCCAGTGGCAACATTTTTTGACGGAAATCGAAGAAAATCGATAGCTCCCATCTAGAGGTAACCCGAAAGAAGCATACAAAGTTTCAAACCGATCTGATCTCATAAATGTGCCCTGTAGGGCATGCCAAAGGAATATATTGATGCCTGACTAAACTAAGTTCAAAGGTCATTGCCAGTGGCAACATTTTTCGATGGAAATGGAAGAAAATCAATAGTTCCCATCTAGAGGTCACTCCAAATAAGCATGCCAGATTACAAAGCAATCTGATCATAAATGTGCCCTGTAGGGTGTGCCAAAGGGAAATATTGAGGTCTGACTAAACTAAGTTCTAGAACGTTGCCGACGGCAATATTTTTTGACAGAAATGGAAGAAAATCGACGACTCCCATCTAGAGGTCACCCCAAAAAAGACTACCAAGTTTCAAAGTGATCCAATAATAAATGTGCCCTGCAGGGTGTGCCAAGGGGAAATTTTGATGCATAACTGTACTAAGTTCATCAAAGGTCATTGCCAGTGGCAACATTTATTGGCAGATATAGAAGAAAATCGACAGCTCCCAGCTAGAGGTAACCCCAAACAAGCATACCAAGTTTCAAACCGATCTGATCAAAAATGTGCTCTGTACGACGTGCCAAAGGAGTATATTGATGCCTGACTAAACTAAGTTCAAAATCGTCAGCAGCAACAATTTTTGACAGACGGAAATGGAAGAAAATTGATAGCTTCCATCTAGAGGTCACCCCACACAAGCATGCCAGGTTTCAAAGCAATCCGATCATAAATGTGCCCTGTAGGGTGTGCCAAAGAGAAATATTGAGATCTGACTAAACTAAGTTCTAAGAATGTTGGCCGCGGCAACATTTTATGACAGAAATTGAAGAAAATTGATAGCTCCCATCTAGAGCTCACCCCAAACAAACATGCCAGGTTTCAAAGCAATCTGATCATAAATGGGCCCTGTAGGATGTGCCAAAGGGAAATATTGAGGTCTGACTACACTAAGTTCTAAGAACGTTGGCCACGGCAACATTTTTTGATGGAAAATGAAGAAAATCGACAGCTCCCATCTAGAGGTCACCCCAAATAAGCATACTAAGTTTCAAAGCGATCTGATCATAAATGCGACCTGCGAGGTGTGTCAAAGGAAATTGTGGACGTACATACGTATGCCAGGACGTATGTGCATACGTACGTACGCTGATGGACGAGAAGTGATGGCAATAGCTCAGCTTGACTTTGTCAAGTTGAGCTAAAAATCCTTCTCACATGGTGTGGAGGGTTGGATGGATAAATCTCATTCTCGGGGAAGATTATTTGAACCACACTTTTGGCCAGCTTGATGCCTGGGTCAAGTATCTTCCCTTCAAGTGAGATTTCCCCATTCCATCTCACATATAATAGTCTCACTGACTTTAAGAATTTAACCTGTGTAATACCATAGTGATACAATACACATAACTTGAACAATTATGAACATACACCTATTCGTGAATATCCAAAACAACTAGAGAGAATTACAATGCCCTTCATTTGGTCAGTGGGTCTCATCCCCTGCTAAAAACAAACTACAAGAAGTGTAATGCACCTGTGAAAGACAAACACTTGCACCTCATGTATAGTAATCATGTATGATTATGTATTAACTTACTGATTCACACCCTTTCTAGTTCACAAAACTGGAAAATGTACAAAAAATGTAACATTGTGACTCGTAAAGGTATGAAAAAGTTTTACGTAGTACAGTGGAACCATGTTAATGACTATCGACATGGTCAGTGAAAGTTATTCAATTAACAGGAGTAATTAATTAACAGGAATTTGGTCAGTTTCTTGTATTCTAGAGTTTGGTAAACTAAGCATTATTCCATTATATCTTTGACACAGCTCAGTGAACTTTGTCAAACAAGATATAATACAAAAAAGCTCTGTCAAACAAGATATGAAACATTAAATGCTTGTAGTGGATGTATTGAGGCCAAATAGGTCTGCAAACAAGGGGAATTCTGTGATTGTCAGTGTAATTTCTCAACATATTACAAATTTTTTATTCAATTAACAGGAGTTTACTCTATAAACTATATGCAATTAACAGGTCAAATTTGTACTGAAGGTACAGTAAATGGTTTTGTGTTCAGAAGCTATATTCAATTAACAGGGTTATTCAGTTAAGAGCGATACACTTAAGTGGGCTTCACTGTAATGTCACATGGTAGTATTTTGAAACTGCTCCTTGCACTGCAGTTTGTAGGGAAGTCAATCTTTTCTATTTTACAGGGACTGTACATGTAATGTTTGTGTTTGTTGTGTCATTTCACATAATGAATGCAAGGCAAATTTCAGGACATTCAAGGATTTTCCAGGACATTTTCAGCCATTTTTAAGTATTCATGCAGAACCACAAAATTATATTCAGAATTTACCAAGTCCTATATGAATGATCAATATTATAAATTCTCTAACCTGACTTTTCAAAATAATGAAAGTCTGTAACAAAAAATTCTGCAAGTTTAAAAATTTGGAAGGCAAGGGACTCCCCATGCTAAAATCTTTGATGCAGAATTTGCTTCAAGAAAAACAGCACAATTGTCTCAAACCTTAATGAAGCAAATAAAGGATATCAACACTTTTTGAATGGATACCAAAATTATTTCACGAGTAAAGATGAAAAACAACATGCATATTCAAGCAGCATAAAAAGAGCTGTAAATGTATAGAATATTTGATATTTTTGACAGTGTGGAAGCTTTCTTAAAGGATGATCTCCAGTGGGCAATGGAAACTCACAGTTCTGCTGTGCTTCTACAGCAAACATAAATAAATATTTTAACAACAAAAATGAAACTATATGCAATCTTATCATGTGATGAATAGGCAAGGCAGCTGTCCTCCACAGAAATATAGGCACTGTTACAGTTGTTATCAAAACAAGTAGTTCTACCATGAAAAACAATAGATATCAGGATCAATCGCTTTCCAGATGGACAGTATTAAAAATGAAAGAGTTTTTCAAAAACAGGGACTAAACTGAATACCCTGTTGCCAACAAATTTAATACTGTGAGCAGCAGCTCCTATTATAGATTATTTAAATTTCACTTTTCAGAAAATCACATACTGAATACAACTAAGGTATGAAGTCAAGCGCTTAACTAGCCAATAATCCATGTTCCAATAAGACTAAAATCCTCCTTCTCTAATTGGATGAGGACTCGCTTAGTATATTCTATGTTTACGGCTCAAGTGGTAAATGTTATCATCTGACATCACAACGCGAAATATTTGAAATGACGTCACCCATTTCGTAACTGCTTCATCAATGGAGTGACTAGCAAGCCGCTTCATTTTTCTGGATGTTTCACGTGTGCAGCAGACAGTGTTTTGGATGAAGTATTGTTTAAATTACAAACCGATTTATGATTTGAACTAAGATGGAATGAGTTTATCTGGTTTATTGATTATTTATCCAGTGCCATCATGGATACACAAGAGATTTATTTACTAAACCTGTGATCGTTAAAAGTTGCCTTGAACAAGGCAACTTTTAACGATTACAAGTTTAGTAAATAAGCCTCTTGTGTTTCACGATGTAGGTTTTAGGCTATGGGTAGTATCTTATTGGAACATATACATTATTGTGATGAGTTGATGGTAACATGGTCTGAGGTTTGTGGCTCGGAGCGTATGTTCAACCTTGACGCTTCGCATCTCGTTTGAACATATGCTCGGAGCCGCAAACCTTAGACCATGTTACCATCAACTCATCACAATAATTTATAATGTCAAGGTGAATACTTTCCAGTTCTATCCCCATACATGCTAGATCACCTAGTTTTAGAGTGTCTGAAAGTCCTTTCATCGAGTCCAACAGATATTCAGAAGTAAAATCAATTTTTATTCTTTTCAATTCATAAATTCTAAGTTTAAGAATAAAAAATATCAATCAATGTGATGTGCAGGGATGCATCGGAAATAAATTTTTGGTCGGGACAAAAATAATTTTAAAAAATATATACTTTGGTTAAATCAATTCTTTCTTCTAAAAAACTGAAACTGGATTTTACAAATGCTTGGTTTGCTAAAAGATTAATATTTTCTCAATGGGCCACAGTGACCAAATATGTTTAAAATAAATCTCTAATGAAATTCTTTCAAAGCAGACCTACTGATCCTTAACCAAAATGAGTTCTGAGATTATTCCACTTAGCAGTCATAAGCCACGTTTTAGAATAATGAGACACATTTGACACAGGTGCACAACTATGTACCTTGAAAGGCACAGTATTAATTTCTATGGCAGTAAATCTAATATTTTGATAACAACTGCAACACAGCAAATTATAAAAGAATTGGCAGAGACAAACAGAAAGGGCTGAAAAATGTTCTGGTCACCTGCTGATAAAACTTTGTGGTTTTTCATACTGTTTTCTACCCTCCCCCCCCCCCCCCCTCCAACCCTGGAAAACAGTAATTTTCTTCTGTCATTGTGGTTCATCACAATTTTGCAAAAAAAAATCAATGCCTTCCTTATAATCATGTACTCTAGCCTTCGAATAGCTGACTAAAATATAAATTTTCTTCTGAATATGTATATCTTGTGAAACAGTACTGTGATCACAAAAGTGGACAGAAGACAATTTCGATGAATGAGGTCACTGTCAAAACTATCTTTTTGCTTTTCTGCCAGAAGTACTGTAGAAAATCCTCCTTCAAAAAAGAAATTTGAGAACACTGGATCTGAAATGCTATATTCATTTGTTTTTCATGATCTATATTGATTTTTCACAATATTTTATTAAAAAAAGTAAACCCAGTGGTGTTTTAAGTGTGTTGCAATGTGATAGCGATCTGATCAAGAAAAAAACCTTTGAAGACAGTACTGCACCTAACTGAAAGTAGTTGTTGGGCTTGTTCCAAAGAAAGATCACTTAACCTTTTACCTAACAAATTGGATGCATCTGCCCTCATAATTGACAAATTGAGTAGCTGGAAAAAAATTTTTTGTCAACTTTCAACAAAACCATAAAATGTGACCCTTATAGGAAAGAGCTTGTCCAGTTTGTTCCAATAAGGGATCACATGATATAGTTTCATCAAAATGTTTTTGAAAACTTGTGAAAAAAATAACTGTAATAACAAATTTTGATATTGTGTGCACTGGGCAAAGTGTCAACAGAACTAGTAAAAAAAAAATCAGTTCTTTGAATGAAAACAAAATTGTGTCAGCAGTTAACCCCCAACATATTCCGACTACGAAAAAGGCTGCAACAAAAACAATGTTTGTATGATTTTGTTAATCCTCTGCACAGATGTTGAAATATCAAAATTTCAAGCTGTAATTTGTCCTGTAATGCAACTTAGAATTTAACCAATTCAATCTTCTGTGACTGAGCTCATTATACTCCAGGTTGCATTATAAACAAAATATGTTGCTTGAAACTTTAGTACATTGACGTCAGCGTGCAAAGGGTTAACATGAATAGTTACCTTTGCAAAATAATGTGTACTGTTGGAATGCAAGGAAGGCAAATACATTGGTTTCAGCTTCCTTCATCCAAATATATCAGTAAAGGCTGCCATTAGGAAGGTTAGGTGAGAGAGGGGGTGGTAGGATCGAGTTAGTACAATGTACTGATTCTCCAAGTGCAAAATGGATTTGCCCATTTTCTGAAAACACTTTTACAGGACTGTAAATTTTAAAATTGTGAGTAAATTTGAAGCTTTTTTTTGTTCTTGTGCATATCAATTGTATATCCACTTGGCTTCTTGATGCAAAATTAATTTATACAACTTATTGTTTACCTTGTCATTTATAACATGTTTATAATGTGCCAGATCTATGTTAGCATGTACAATTAACATTGCTGTCAGACAATGTGGCATTGCATGCCACTCTGAAACAACACAGTTTTAATCATGTATTCTAAAGAAGACTTTTCACATCTGTGTGATGTACAGAAACTATTAACTGACAGAAGATTAATCTGGAATGCAAGAACACAGAATAATGCTAACATCTGAGGTATAAAACAACAAGGTTTTAGCAAGGAAAATTTCTGTTTTTCTCCAAGCCACTAAGTAATACAGGATATTGAATAACATTTATATTGTGGAAATATCGCAGAGTAAATTTGCAAGTTGATGATCTATAAACACAAGTTCACCCTTCATTTACTCAGGAAAACAAGCATCATTTGTGAGACATACAACATGTGCAAATGACTGTGAACTGAAATAACCCTTCTCCCCAATTTCACAGCCTGCTTTTGTGTATGACTATATTCTCTGGGGACACAATAATAAAGACAAGTTCAGCTAATCATTTACATTTGTGCTGTCCACTTTAGAGGACTTCTACCCAAGGCATTGGTTCAGGGTCCTATTTTGCCAGTAAAGCAGAACTTATTTACATTTACAGAGATATGACAGAGATGCAATTAAATTAGTAGAAATTAAATGAAATTTTCATTTTTCAACACAGAAAGTTCTGAAAATTTTGTTTCTTCAAAAAATAAAAAATCATATAATAATAATAATAATAATAATAATAATAATAATAATAATAATAATAATTGGGCCTTCTGTGATATACAGCTCCATGCTAAAATCATCTTTTTCCAAAAAAATGACATTTTTTTCACAACTGTTGTAATATTTTAAATAAGTTTGGCAATGTAATGAATTTTAGAGAAATAAATCAAAACAATCATAAAGCATTGAAAAAGGCACACAAGACTGCAAATTCCTGACAAGTACAATTTCTGAAAAAATTTAAAAAATAACATTTTGTTGTTTGAGTTTGATTGACTGATTGATTGATTTATTTATTTAATGGGGACACTTTCAACAGCCAGGGTCACCTCATGTCAGATAGCTTTACAGGTGGAGGAAGCCGGAGTACCCAGAGAGAACCACTAAGCAGCAATGAGCAATTGTCAGCCTCCCCTACATACTAACTCCACACAAGCAGGGTTAGTATTGGTTGACGACAAGTGAACCATTTGTAAAATTGCATGTGGGTGGGTGGTTTTTTATTTTATTTTTTATTTTTGAAATTATTTCTTTGCCATCAAAAGTTCATGTTCTTGGTTTGTTTTATGTGATTGGCCTCTTAATTTACAGAATAGCATGGGCAGTGGTGTATTTCGTCCCTTGAGTGCAAGAAGGCTAGAGCATTGCAAAGCCTTGTTGCATTTAAGGGACAAATTTATCAATTTTATTAACTTGAGTAAAATATCAAGACATAGACCATTTAATTTATATTTTTTAAAGTTTGCATTGGTTATAAAAAGAGAGCATGCAGCAGCAAAAAGGACCATGCGGGAGAGGCTGAGAAACAGATTTTAAACTTTTTTTAGGCCTAATATTTCACACATCTCCTTGAATATGTGACATATGTAGGATGTTCTTTGCAGTGACAACTGTATCACCTTGCTTTTCTTGAATATTACGTAGAAAGGTAACTATTCATTTTACCATTTGAATGTTTAACTCAATTTCAAACATATTCTGTACTTTATAATGATTGGCATTATTATTCTGATTGTTAAGTGAGCATGGGAAGCAAACTGCTATAAGATGAAAGCCAGAGAGGCCATTTCCAAAACTTTCTGTACCTGTGGGTCACGAAGAAACTGTCCCCGCTGCCCAGACGGTTGAGCAGGGATGCGTATCAAACGAGAAAACTGAAAAAAGGATCAAATAAATAACTGAATTAACTAAAAAAAACAAAATATAGTTCATTATCTTTTCTTTTTACATTACTTCTGCAATCAATATCAACATTATCTGTATTTCTTCTGTGCAGAAAGTTGTTTCACCTTTATTTCACTGATGTCAAAATATCTGAATATTTCACAATGCAAGTTTTCCCATAATGCAACTAGAAATTTCACCAATTCAGTATTGTTTGACTGAGCTCTCTTGAGATGTGTATTTAGTTATTTTCACATCAGTGTGCAGAGGGTTAACTGACATTAATATTTTCAAACATATAGTTGGTACCCCATGGGTTGACTGAAAAGCCCAGTATATTTTCGAACAATTTTCATTAACTCCCAAGTTTTCTTTGTCACCAACCACCTCGCAAAATTATACTAACCACACACCCAATATGCAGTTTGCACCCTATGAAACTCTCTCCTCATGGTTTTGAACCCTGTTATGCCATTTGCAACAAAACCAGCACTTTTCTTGATTCTATGACACTACACAAATTTGAAAAAAGAGACATTCTCACTGATTCCCAATGAAATGTAGTATGTAGAATTAAGTGATGTAATCTTCTGATACTAATTTTCATTAACTTTCCAGGAACTTTACCTGATTTTATTTTAATCATCTCTGTGTTTCTACATGTATAAATTTCAGTAAACAATTCTTACACATGTGTTCCAAACCAATGGAACAATATTACCTACACCCAACACCAATCCTTTGGAGACTCTCTCAGAAATAAAAAAAAAATCCATCTGAAGCAACAGAAGGGCATAAATACCACAACTAATAAGGACACATTTTCATCGATATGAGTCAAGTAATGACCTACTTTCGATTGCATGAAATTTCAATCTCGTAACACATAATTAGAGTTTATTACTTGGTTAGTATCATATTGACCGAGACATCAGCCCGAGATAACTTCATATCAACAGGACACCAAAGGTCGAAGGCTGATGCAAAGTTATCAAGGGCTGATATCTTGGCAGATATGAAACTAACCAAGTAGTAACCTCTTTATTTATTAAACTAAAACACATAATTACAAATTTTCCTCAGCTCTGTTACAGTTTTCTGAAAGTGTTATTGTTTCTTATTCTTTTCACAAAGTCCAAAGTTTCCTCTTCTCCTAGTTCAGCTATCCAAAATGTCTTGGCTTTCCCACTGATGAAGCTGCACCGTTTGGACAGCTGAACTATTTTTTTTCCAACTTCAACGAATCTCTCCTTATGACTCTGAAACTTATTCCGTTATTCCGGTTAGATATTTATTTATTTATTGGGGTTTAATGAAACTTTGGACAGCTAGGGTCACCTCGTGTTGGACAGTTTTATAGATGGAGGAGGCCAGTGTACTGAGACAAGTATTGAGCTGTGGCGAGAAACTATCAGACTCCCCAATATACTAACAATGCACAAGCAGGGTTAGAATTAGTTGAAGGCATGTGCACCATTGATGTGCAGAATGGCCATGTACACAACACAACTATGCCCCATGTAATAAGAATTAATCAGCATGTTTAAGACATAGTCACTATATCAGAAATTAAATTATATATTAAAACTATATTATTTATTTGTTAACTTATCAAGTTCTAAATTATCTTTTAAGGATGATTTGTAAAACAAGTATTTTTTCAGATACCAGGCTGCCAAAAAAGAGTTTTAGTACAGCAAGACATTTTTCATAAATAATTTTTTTGTTGCAATTTATAAGAAGGTGCTGGCACTCTCCAATAAATTGTTCCAAATCAATTTGATATAAACAAATGCCAACCATACCATAGAGTGTAAAGCCACTAAATGGCTTCCAGACTATTCAATAGAGTAATGATTATGGTTTGTACCACTCAACTAGTTAACTCTTAGCACTCTGGTAATATTTCAAATTTTTCGTCACTGACTCCATACGGATCATGTGACATGAAAAATTTAACAAATTAATCTTGTTTAACAGAGCTCAATGATCTCTGTCAAACAAGATATATTTTTTTTTAATTCTCTGTTGCACTATGGCAAAAATCTGCTGCTGAAAACTTTGGTATTTTGACATCAGAGTGCAGAGGATTAAATAACTGCTTAAGAAATCACTGTCAGAAGTTATCACTACAATAGCTCCTGATAAGAAACATTCTGACATGAAAAGAGAGTGAATTTTGGAAAAAAATGCAGTGGAAACCATTTTGGGGCAAAAAAGTGATGGCTCTAGACTACACTGACTTTTAGTCAGTTGATCTAATTAGGATATACAGGATACAATTCAATTGATACAATGTAAAACTGTTGGTAACTATGTTCATTTCTAGAATTAGGTCAGTAAAGTAACTAAACATAATGCAGAGAATCAGAGCAGCTGTAGAGCTGGCATGTTCAAAATCCCTCCTCTTCTGAACCACTTCAACACCTCCATATGAACAAGTATAAAAATTAAATACTGAAGTTTGATACTTCAATGGTGAAGGCCATTCAATGAGAGACTTAAGATACTGGATTGCACAAGTCCTCAAATGGGACTCTGACACTGTGGAAACTACGAAGCACAGATACAAATGTAAAATAGAATGGCCTGAACAGGAAGAATTTCGAATTTATATTTTAATGAAGTTTGATGTGCTCAAGTCCTTGAGAGCATTACAACAATCTTGCATTCAACTGTACAATTATCAATGTGATTCACTGAATGATTTGGGTGAATCACAGAAAAACTTCGACTTGATAATGTCATCACCCAGAAATCAATACTCTTGAGATAATATATAGGGGTAGTCCTTTAGACGAAATACAAACTTACCCAGATATACAAATTATACATGATTGCCAAGTGTTATGCAATATTACCTGATATGATGCAGACATTGAGAAATGTGCTAGGTACAGCACATCTGGACTACGTGTAAGAACATCATGTACAAATGCATGTGATTGTTTGTTATGCATCTGAGTATGTCATGGCGTGAATGAAATGCTCTGACACAATACACTGGCAAGCAAGAATGTAAACAAACCTCCAAAGGTTATATTTTTCTTTAAAAATATCATCTTCATCCACTGAATTCAGGTTTAACTGGTAAAGAGAAAGATTATTTTTGGTTCTTGAAATGTCTTTGTGCATCTTTGCCTTGTTACAGTTTATGGGAGAGTGCCAGTAGGCACTCTCCCATAAATCGTAACAAGACAAATCTTAACAGATAAAATAATATCACTTCAAAGATAATATGAAGCACATCCACAGAATATGAAGCCTTTAAATTGTTGTTCCGGCACTTCAGAATAAAGCCCAAATAGTGCTCAAACAGTTACATGTGGTATATACAGATTATCATGATAATGTGCATGTCCTGTGATTTGTATCAGATTCAAGGGAATGGGATCTCAACGAGTCGGCTTTGCCAGCGAGTTGTGATCCCATTCTGGACACCTCTGAGAATCTGATGCAAAACACAGGACATGCACATTATCATGATAATTCATTTATTTAACAATTCTGTCACATAAACAGATTAAATCTTAACCCTTTACCCAACATAGCGGCCAAAACCAGCTAATGCTATTCCAAAAAAATCACCACTTAATTTTCATTATTTTTTCATTTTTTGTCTCAAAAACATAGGTTATGACCCCCTCGTTGGAACGAGCTCGTTCCAATGAGTGATCATAACCTATGTTTTTTTAAATGAAAAAAATTAGCTATTGAAGGAATTTTTTTTTGCAAGTGTCGTCTGCTTTTCATGTTAGGTAAAATGGGTTAAATCATTTTTAAACATTTTTGGGACATAATGTTCGGTTGATCACTGAAACGCACATAGAATGTATCCATCTGCCTGTTATGATAGCCTGTCGTAGCGCTACAGGAATTGAGTCGTCTATATGATACGGAATCAGAATGAGTCATCTATACGATACGGAATCGGAACACATTATGTGATACATACCGTATTTCGTGGTTTTCATGCCAAAATCTAAATAAAGAATACAACACGAGTAGAGTATGGGGGACTGGAAACAATGACCCTGTTAAGAGCATTGATTCCAGTCTCTCGTTCTTTAACCTGGTTGTGTTCCGTTGTATTATAATGAATAACTTGTTTGTATTGTGATAATAATAATGAAATGCTGTGCTTACCTGTATAATTTGGAATCCCAGTTCGACACGAACATACAACACTTGTTGATCCATTAAATACACCAGTGTTCCCACAGGCATGTTTCTAGCCACTTCCATCAACTCATGTTCATTTCTGAACACAACAGCTCCCTAGAATAGAGGGGACATTATTTTACTTCACATGAAGGATGTATCTAAACTGATAATGAATGGAAGCATCTCATCCTGTTCATTGTTGTAATACAACCTATAGTGGTTTGCCTATTATGAAACATGAATTGAATACTTGTATAGCTTTCACTTGCCCCTTGGATGCCAAGTTCAATGGTTAATATCTTAGACAGAAAAGGATAATCTAACCTCTACTGGTTGGTAAAATCAATTACAGTGGAGCCCACTTAATTGGATATCTCTTAATTGTATATCCCTGTTAATTGAATATAATTTTCAAACACAAAACCATTTACCATACCTTCAGTACAAATTTGATCTGTTAATTGCATATGGGTTGTAGAGTAAACTCCTGTTAATTGTATATAAATTTTTGTAATATGTCGAAAAAATTACTGTGACACGCACCAAATTCCCCTTATTTATCAACCTTTTTGGCCTCACTACAACCAATACAGACATTTTTCTATTATATCTTGTTTGACAGAGCTCTACGAGCTCTGTCAAACAAGATATAATAGAATAAATACTCAGTTTGCCTCCAGAACACAGGAAACTGATAAAATCCCTGTTAATTGTATACTCCTGTTAATTGAATAATTTTCACTGGCAAAATGGATATCCAATTAAGAGGATTCTACTGTATTATATGACTACCACAAATAGCCCCTCAATACCGCTGTAGTTTGCCCATCAAATTCAGCTCTCCGGAAAACAAGAGTGTCAAGTTTTCCAGATCATTATCATGCCTATCTCAAACGAGGTGCATGTGAATGGACTATTTCTACTAGTGACCTATAAATACATCAGTAAATTCCACGAATAACATCAGGAAATTCCTAATGCATGCATTCGATCTTGAGTCATTTATTAATACCGTATGTGAAAACATCGCTTTTCTATGACCAGTTACAGAACTCAATAAAAATAATTACACAGTTTGCATGTTTCACAACTTGTAATTGAAAGAGAAATGAGAATCGGTTACAATATTAAAGTGAATCGAATGTACTCGATTTTTTGTTGATATTGCATTTGCCCATTGCCATGTGACAAATATAAATTGTGACTCCTCATTAAACTCTGTTGACAAACATTCCAGTCAAGGTCTATTTGAAAATGCTGTGCTGAACAATTGAAAAATGAAAATTAACAACTATTTTCAAGATGCAAATCCAACAAACATAGGACAATCTGTGTTATCGAAAGCGATTCCGATTGAAATTCAAGTCTTGCCTCCTTTGTTTTGATTTTGAAGTTTCATGTTCGAAATGAACATTCTCTATAACTACGCGTTTGGGTTCCCCAATTCCATAAATTGTTAATGGTTATTTGGCTAATATAATTTTTGTTGTAATTTATTTTTCGGGTGTTGTGATCAGTTTAAAATACTAATTGTCAAATTATAGACAAATTCCTACAACAGTCAATTGATCTGTGTTGTTGTATTCCATCTTGTTGATGAGATGAGATTGGCCAGATCAAACTCGATGCCTGCGGCATCTTGTTTAATCTGGCCGACTGTTGTAGTAATTTGTATTTATTGCAAATATAAAAATCACAGATTCACATTTTTATCATGGTTTGAAATAATTAAAACAGGTGTTTTTTGTAAAAATCGGGGTACATCTAAAACAAGAGGCCCGCCTTAATCACTCACTTTCACCTGACAAAGTGGTTCAAAGAAGTATTTGGGGTCACACTCAATTAGACATGGTTCATCAATACTACAAAGGAATGAAGTCATGAAAGGCAAATTTTATGGAAAAACACCAAGGAATGGATTTGAACAAACTTGAACCTAACTTGCTCCCCTCCCACTGCCTGCTCCTCCCTCCCCCCCCCCCCTCCCCAACAGAGAGCCCAGATATTAAGCCGCAGACTCAAATTGAACAAACTGATCCCCCTTGAGATGTTATATACCATATATAAAAGAATTCTGACTGGTGGATCTGAAGAAGAAGGTTTTTAAAGAAATGTCCACACATTGCAGAAAGTTAAACTTTGGGTTCCAATAGAGAGCCCAAATATTAATTCAGGGACCTGATTTGAATAAACTTAGATCTGACCTTCCTAGAGATGTTGTATACCAAATATGAAAGGATTCTGACCGGTGAATCTGAATAGGATGATTTTTGACGACATTTCCTCATAATGCACTAAGTTACAATTTGGGATCCCATAGGGAGGCCAAATATAAACCCATTGACTCGATTTGAACAAACTTGAATCTGACTACCCTAGAGATGCTGCATACCAAATATGAAAGGATTCTGGCTGGTGGATCTGAAGAAGAAGATTTTTAAAGAAATGTCCTCACATTGCACAAAGTTAAACTTTGGGTTCCAATAGAGAGCCCAAATATTAACCCAGGGACCCAACTTGAACAAATTTGAATCTGCCCCCCCCCCCCCCCCCCCACCCCTAAAGATGTTGTATAGCAAATGTGAAAGCATTCTGAGTGGAGGATCTGAAGAAGATTTTTAAAGAAATTTCCTCATGCTGCACTAAGTTAATATTTGGGCTCCTACAGGAAGCCCAATTATTAACTCAGGGACTCACTTGAACAAACTGGCATCTGATCCCTGTATAAAACAACAGGTTCAATGTTTTCAGCACAGTTTGAATTAATCAAAGTAGGTGTTAATAATCTGAGTAACTCTGTGAAAAACAAAATTAACAACCATACCACTGATCAAAACATAGCTTGTTCCATAAACTTGAATTAATTATCCAAATGCTTTATTAACCTCATTGAAAATAAAGGCACACTGCTCCAAGGGAAACTTATATTTCTGACTTAAGTCTTATTAATACACTGGAACCCTATTAACTGACCAGCCACTTTGTTCGTGAAGATTATTCAACTAACAGGAGTATTCAATTAACAGGGATTTGGTCACTTTTCTGTACTTTTAGAGATAATCTGAGCATTTATTCTATTATATCTTGTTTGACAGAGCCTGTAGGGCTCTGTCAAACAAGATATAAAATATTTAATGCTTCTACTGTATGTACTGAAGCCAAACCGGTCTAGACATAAGGTGAATTCAGTGATGTCAGGTCAAATTTCTTGACATATTATTACTTTTTTTATTCATTTAACATAAGTTTACTCTATAACATTAAGGCAATTAACAAGTCAAATTTGTACTGAAGGTATGGCAAATGATTTTGTGTGTAGAAATTATATTCAATTAACAGAATTATTCAGTTAAGAGATATCCAGTTTAGTGGGCTCCACAGTAATTTGTTTAATTTTCATTTAGTTCAGAAATATATTTTAAACCAGTAATCAAAAATAATTAGTAATCAGACCTTAATCTGATATTGTATACTGTTATTGGAAGAAACCTTAGAATAACTGTGTTGTAGAACTTCCACAGTACAATAACTTTTTAGATGCAATCATAACATGTTGCACTGTTTTTATTGGTCTCCAAAAGATTCTGCCTCACCACCACCTACCAGGGTTCACAAAAGATCAATCAGATCATGAAGGCCGGAATAAGGTGAATCCTTATGGAAACTTTGTCATGTCATATTAAAAGCTTCTGGTGTCATTTGGCAACAATATTTTTTATATGACCATCAAAAACAGCTTCTCAATATCATCATAGTTTGGTCATCAATTCTGGCTAGCCAAATGAAAGCATCAATGACACTGTAGCTGAACTTGTCTGTGTGTTATGTTTGATGAAAAGGATAATGTTCAATGTTTATGAAAGGATTATGAAATAGGACAAGAATTGTGATAATTAGGAATATGTTAATTTCTGTTCCCTGTATGCTAAGTTTTCAATAAAAATAATATGAGGTATAGACTGTACTAAAGAAATGCAGGGTGGGTTAATGTGGCCCTCACAGTTAATGAATGTGGCCCTCACAGTTAATGTATATCAACGAAAGTTACCAATTTATAGGGAAATTATTCCAAAATGAGTCATCCTATCAAGTTACAATGAAATCCCTTCATAAATACGGACTGCAGACTGTGCTAAAGGTTTTGGGGCTTCGGGTCGGTGTAGCCATCACAGTTGACCAATCGCAACCAAAAGGGGACGTCCTCATCTAGACATTATACTGAGTCATCCTACCAAGTTACAATGAAATCCCTTCATAAATATGATCTGTAGTCTGTGCTAAAGCTTTTCGGGTTTTGGGATCAGGCAGCTGTCATGGTTGAATGACCAAATGGGGATGTTCTCATCTAGGCATTATTTGGAGTCATCTTACCAAGTTACAATGAAATCCCTTCATAAATATGACCTGTAGACTGTTCCAAAGGTTTTCAGGCTTCGGGCCCCATTAGCCACCGCAGTTGATCAATCATGACCAAAAGGGGATGTTATCATCTAGACATTATTTGGAATCAACCGACCAAGTTACAATGAGATCCCACCATAAATACGATCTGTAGAATGTGCTAAGAGTTTTCGGGTTTTGGACTTTGGCAGCTGTCACGGCTGAATGATCGTGACCATAAGGGGACGTTCTCATCTAGACATTATCTGGAGTCATCCTACCAACATACAATGAAATCCCTCCATAAATATGACCTATAGACTGTGCTAAATGTTTTCGGGCTTCAGGCCCCTGTAGCCGTCACAGTTGACCAATCGTGAAAATAAGGGGACGTTCTCATCTAGACATTATCTGGAGTCATTCGACCAAGTAACAATGAAATACCTTCATAAATATGACCTATAAACTGTGCTAAAGGTTTTTGGGCTTCGGGCCCCTGTAGCCGTCACAGTTGACCTTCCTCGACAAAAAGGGGACGTTCTCATCTAGACATTATATGGAGTCAACCTACCAAGTTACAATGAAATCCTTCTATAAATATGACCTGGAGACTGTGCTAGAGGTTTTTGGGTTTTGGGCTCTGGCAGTCATCATGGTTGACAGATCACAACCAAAAGGAAACATTCTCATCTAGACATCATAAGGAGTCATCCTACCAAGTTACAATGAAATCCCTCCATATTAAATATGACCTGCAGACTGTGCTAAAAGCTTTTGGGTTTTGGGCTTGGGCAGCCATCATGGTTGACAGATCATGACCAAAAGGGGATGTTCTCATCTAGATATTATACAGAGGCATCCTACCAAGTTACAATGAAATCCCTTCATAAATACGACCTGTAAACTGTGCTAATGGTTTTCAAGTTTTGGGCTCGGGCAGCCATCACGGTTGACTGATCGCGACCAAAAGGGGACGTTCTCAACTAGACATGACCCCAAACCTGCAAATGAAATTTTGTGATGATCAGACAAGAACTACGGGGTGTAGCCTGTGCTAAAGGAAAATGTGAACAGACTTCCACACGCGTGATGGCAATAGCTTATCTTGACTTTGTCAAGTTAAGCTAACAAAGTTATTTTACAAAGACATAAAAATAAATCATTTCCAGAAAAAGAGGTAGAATGGGTTAAAAAGAGATCCTTGACTGATATGGCAACTTCACTTACCCCACCATTGATGAATTCACCACCAAAGCCTGGTGGACCAGGGGGTCCTGGTGGACCAGGAGGTCCTCGACGTTCAATGTACTCAACATCAGTCCCACTGCCACCCCTGCCTGGTGGTCCTGGGGGTCCAGCTGGTCCTCTTTGGCCTTCTCCTGGATATCCCTGAAAAATGGTAATAAGTCAATATAATCACAATGGCACAATTATCAACTCTTCAGCTTTTGTGTCTACAAAGTAACTATTATCTTTCTGAGATATTCAGAATTTTGCAAATGAAAAATGATATATGATATTCCAAAATTAGACTACTTTATCTCTTCACCATGTTATGAACAAAAAATTTAATTCACTTAATTCTAAGACCAATAATTTCTTTAAAAATTTTATTTCTTTTTAAAACATAGTTGTGCAGAGACTGATAACTGCTCTCATTTTCCTTCATCAGCATGCAAATGGAAGTATATTATGAAGCGATCGACAGTTTTCAGCTCGCCATCCAGTGCTGATGAGAGCATGAATAGCAGTAGGAGTTCAACTCAGAGATATGTTAATTGTGTCAAGAAAGGTATTCAACCTATAAAGAGATATAAATCTGAAACTTCAATTCCAAATATCCCTCGTAAGCCTCCTACAAAGAAAAAAACATTTGAGAGCTCCAAAATGAGTGATTTTGAGAAAATTCTTTCTGACATCAACAGTAAGCTAGAAAATATTGTCACAAAGGAGTCACTCGACCAAGTTGTGAAGCCCCTGGTGAAAAGTGCGGATTTCACTGAAACTATCACTTCAATCAAAGAGGAAATGTTTGGCAAATTAAATAACATCGCTGACGTTTTAGAAAATCGAATTATGGAAGCCGAGCTGCGCAATGATCAACTTGAGGGGGAGCTAGTAAAAGTTAGGGCTGATCTGGACTCCAAAAATGAAGAAATATTAAGTTTGAACAGGAAAATAAAAGAGCTGAGTACACAACAAAACAACTTAGAACAATATACAAGGAAAGACAGTATTCGTGTCTTTGGTCTACCAGATGAAAATAAAAATGAATCATCTTCTGAATGTGAACAGAAAATTATTGAGGTATGCCAGCAAAATCTTGGGATTGAACTTGGTAGTTCTGATGTCAGTATAGCCCACAGACTGGGGAAACATAGTGTTGAAAAACCGAGGCCAGTCCTTGTGAAATTTCTTTCCAGAAAAATAAAGTCGCAGGTTGTTAGTAATCGACGGAAACTCAAGGGCTCGGGAATTGTTATAAGAGAGGATCTCACAAAAACCAACCAGTTGTTACTAAGCTCGTGTAAGAACCATCCCAGTATTCAGGATTCTTGGTCTAGTGACTGTAAAATTTTTGTCAAATATAAAATATCCAACAGAGTGAAGCATGTAACCTGTATAGAAGAAATATAGGAAAGGTCACTATGGTATGAGCCACCATCAGGTTTTAAGTGATAAGTTGTGGTGTTAATCTCAAACCCCTACTGTTTGCGTTTGAATGCCCAACTCAGACACAAGAAAATACTTATTTGTTTATATACATTTGCCTTATTATTTGCTTTGTTAAGGTTTACTGGATGGTCCCATTGGAAACTCTCCTGCGAACTCTAATATTGTAAATAGTTACCAGCCAAAAACCTACATAAAAATAATTCAACACTGAACCAGCTGCTAAACCTTGATCATGTGTCTTATAGAAATATTTCTTTCAAACTGGCTGTGTTAGGTGAAGGTTAAACTAGGGATAAAAATGAATAAAAATAAAAAAGAATATGTAGCATAACATATTTTCAAATATGAACAAAGCTTGAATGCCCAACTCAGACACAAGAAAATACATATTTGTTTATATATATTTGCCTTATTATTTGCTATGTTAAAGTTTATTGGAGGGTCCCATTGGGAACTATCCTGTGAACTTTTAATATATATTCCACACTTTGACCCATCTACGCTTGAATGTCCAATTCAGACACACAAAAACAGAGATTTGTTTATGTACACTTGTTTTATTAAAATTTATTGGAGAGTGCCTTTTGGGTACCCCCCCCCCCCCCCCCCCCCCCCCGGGTGAATCTTAACTTTATGAATAGTTTTTAGCCAAATCAGAAATTATACTTCACTTTGTGCTAATTTTTATTGCATATGTACTGAGGTCAAAATGCATTTTGGGGGAAAAACTATTTAGTGGCATGTGGATGTATATTACACACTTGGACCCGTCCATGTTTGAATGTCCAATTCATACACACGAAAACAGAGATTTGTTAATGTAGACATGTTTTATCACAACTTAGTGGAGAGTGCCTCTGGGTAACCCCCCCCCCCCCCCCCCCCCCCCCCCCCGATGTATTTTAATATTATGAATAGTTATTAGCCAAATCAGAAATCATACTTCACTTTGTGCTATTTTTATTGCATATGAACTGAGGTAATAATGCATTTTGGGGAAAAATATTTAAAAACATTTAGTGGCATGTGGATATATACTACGCACTTGGACCCGTCCATGCTTAAATGTCCAATTCAGACACACGAAAACTGAGATTTGTTTATGTACACATGTTTTATTAAAATTTATTGAAGAGTGCCTCTGGGTAACCCCCCCCCCCCTCCCGACGAACTTTAATATTATGTATAGATATTAGCTAAATCAGAAATCATACCTCACTTTGTTCCAATTTTAGTGCATATGTACTGAGGTGAAAATGCATTTTGGAGGAAAAAATATTTTGTGGTATATGGATATATATTACACACTTGGACCCATCGAAGCTTGAACGTCCATTTCAGGCACACGGAAGCATAGATTTGTTTATGTATACTTGTTTTATTAAAATTTATTGGAGAGTGTCTTTGGGTACCCCCCCCCCCCCCCCCCCCCCCCTGATGAATTTTACTATTATGAATAGTTAAAAGCTAAATCAGAAATTATACCTCAATCTGTTCTAAAATTTTTTTGCATATGTAATGAGGTCAAAATGCATTTTGGAAGAAAAAATACTTAGTGGCATGTGGATATATACTACACACTTTGACCCGTCTACGCTTGAATGTCCAATCCAGACACACGAAAAGAGAGATTTGTTAATGTACATTTGTTTTATTAAAATTTGTAGGAGAGTGCCTCTGGGTACCCACCCCCACCTTCCCCCCCCCCCCCCAATGAATTTTAACATTAGGAATAGTTATTAGCCAAAGCAGAAATCATATTTAACTTTGTTCTATTTTTATTGCATATTTACTGAGGTCAAAATGGATTTTGGAGGGAAAAATAATGTGTGGTATGTGGATATTTTTTACACACTTGAACCCGTCTAAGCTTGAATGTCCAATTCAGAAAAACGAAAACAGAGATCTGTTTATGTACACTGGTTTTATTAAAATTTATTGGAGAGTGCCTTTGGGTACCCCCCCATGAATTTTAATAGTATGAATAGTTATTAGCCAAAAAACAACATAATATAATTCAGCACCGAAACAGTTACTAAATTTTGTTTACCAGTTTCAGTTTGCATCTCATGCATTGATTTTTCACTCTTTTCATTTTGTGTTTCCGTATCAGTCCTTCCAAGCTACTACGACAACTTATATGTTCTCAATTTTCAAAGATTGTAATTTTATCAAACGGTTCTTGTAATAACAGAACGAATAGCTTCAAATGAATGCAACAACCAAATATAGATAGCAAAACTTGTACACATGAAACACAGTATGGGCAAAGTTAACACTGTCCAACTGATCGGCCAATTTAGTCACATGAAAATAGAGAATTGTATACGTACACTGGTTCTATTAAAATTTATGGGAGAGTGCCTCTGGGTACTCTCCGATACATTTTGGTATATTTTGATGTACTGAACACTCATTAGCCAAAAACCTACATAAAATAATTCAGCACCGAACTAGTTACTAAATCTTGTTTACATGTCTTAGTCTGTATCTCATGCATTGATTTTTCATTCTTTTCATCTTGGGGTTTCCATATTCGTCATTCCAACCAACTAAGATATTTGATACCATACTACATTTTGGGGGAAAAATATTTAGTGGTATGTGGACATATATTACACACTTGGACCCGTACATGCTGAATGTCCAATGCAGACACACGAAAACATACCATACTACATTTTGGGGGCAAAATATTTAGTGGTATGTGGACATATATTACACACTTGGACCCGTACATGCTGAATGTCCAATGCAGACACACGAAAACAGAGATTTGTTAAT
Organism: Pictodentalium vernedei; assembly: GCA_031216915.1. Classification (NCBI taxonomy): domain Eukaryota; kingdom Metazoa; phylum Mollusca; class Scaphopoda; order Dentaliida; family Dentaliidae; genus Pictodentalium; species Pictodentalium vernedei. Next base: position 306,865,933 of record CM062294.1, read on the forward strand.
GTACACATGTTTTATTAAAATTTAATGGAGAGTGCCTCTGGGTAACCCCTCCCCCTCCCCTCCCCCGCCCCCAATGAATTTTGATAGTATGAATAGTTATTAGCCAAATCAGAAATCATACTCCACTTTGTGCTATTTTTATTGCATATGTACTGAGGTCATAATGCATTTTGGGGAAAAAAATATTTAGTGGCATGTGGATATATACTACACATTTGGACCCGTCCATGTTTGAATGTCCAATTCAGAAATACGTAAACTGAGATTTGTTTATGAACACATGTTTTATTAAAACTTATTGGAGAGTGCCTCTGGGTAACCCCCCCCCCCCCCCGTTGAATTTTAATATTATGCATAGTTATTAGCCACATAAGAAATCATCCCTCACTCTGTTCTATTTTTAGTGCACATGTACTAAGGTCATACTGCATTTTGGAGGAAAAAATATTTTGTGGTATGTGGATATATATTATACACTTGGACCCGTCAAAGCTTGACTGTCCAATTCAGGTACACGAAAACAAAGATTTGTTTATGTATACTTGTTTTATTGGAATTTATTGGGGAGTGTCTTTGGGTAACCCCCCCCCCCCCCCCTCGATGAAATTAATATTACGAATAGTTACTAGCCAAATCAGAAATTATACCTCATTCCGTTCTATTTTTATTGCATATGTACTGAGGTCAAAATGATTTTTGAGGAAAAAATATTTAGTGGCATGTGGACATATTTTACACACTCGGACCCATCGACGCTTGAATGTCCAATTCAGACACACGAAAACAGTGATTTGTTTATGCACACTTGTTTTATTAAAATTTATTGGAGAGTGCCTTTTGGGTACCCCTGATGAATATTAATATCATGAATAGTTATTAGCCAAATCAGAAATTATACCTCATTTTGTCCTATTTTTATTGCATAAAAACTGAGGTCAAAATGCATTTTGGATGAAAAAATATTTAGTGGTATGTGGAAATATATTACACACTTGGAACCATCTACGCTTGAATGTCCAATTTCAGACACACGAAAACAGTGATTTGTTTATGTACACTTGTTTTACTAAAATTTATTGGAGAGTGCCTTTGGGTACTCACCGATGAATTTTGGTATTATGATTAGTTATCAGCCACATCTGAAATCATACCTCACTTTGTTCTATTTTTACCGCATATGTACTGAGGTCTAAATACATTTTGGAGGAAAAAATACTTAGTGGCATGTGGATATATATTACACACTTTGACCCGTCTACGCTTGAATGTACAATTCAGACACACAGAGATTTGTTTATGTACACTTGTTTTATTAAAATTTGTTGGAGAGTGCCTCTGGGTACCCACCCTCACCTACCCCACCTCCCCCCCCCACCTATGAACTTTAATTATGAATAGTTATTAGTCAAATCAGAAATCATATTTCACTTTGTTCTATTTTTACTGCATATTTACTGAGGTTAAAATGCATTTTGGAGGGGAAAAATAATGCGTGGATGTGGATATATATATTACACACTTGGACCCGTCTAAGCTTGAATGTCCAATTTAGAAAAACGAAAACAGAGATCTGTTTATGTACACTTGTTTTATTAAAATTTATTGGAGAGTGCCTTTGGGTACCCCTCGATAAATTTTAATATTATGAATAGTTATTAGTCAAAAACCAACAAAAAATAATTCAGCACCGAAACAGTTACTAAATTTTGTTTACCAGTTCACCCTTTTCATTTTTGTGTTTCCATATCAGTCCTTCCAAGCTACTACGACAACTTATATGTTCTCAATTTTCAAAGATTGTAATTTTATCAAACGGTTTTTGTAATAACAGAACGAATAGCTTCAAATGAATGCAACAACCAAATATAGATAGCAAAACCTGTACACGTGAAACACAATATGGGCAAAGTTAACACTGTGTCCAACTGATCGGCCAATTTAGACACATGAAAATAGAGAATTGTATATGTACACTTGTTTTATTAAAATTTATGGGAGAGTGCCTTTGGGTACTCTCCGATACATTTTGGTATATTTTGGTGTACTGAACATTCATTAGCCAAAAACCTACATAAAATAATTCAGCACCGAACTAGTTACTAAATCTTGTTTACATGTCTTAGTCTGTATCTCATGCATTGATTTTTCATTCTTTTCATCTTGGGGTTTCCATATTCGTCATTCCAACCAACTAAGATATTTGATACCATACTACATTTTGGGGGAAAAATATTTAGTGGTATGTGGACATATATTACACACTTGGACCCGTACATGCTGAATGTCCAATGCAGACACACGAAAACATACCATACTACATTTTGGGTGCAAAATATTTAGTGGTATGTGGACATATATTACACACTTGGACCCGTACATGCTGAATGTCCAATGCAGACACACGAAAACAGAGATTTGTTAATGTACACATGTTTTATTAAAATTTAATGGAGAGTGCCTCTGGGTAACCCCTCTCCCTCCCCTCCCCCGCCCCCAATGAATTTTGATAGTATGAATAGTTATTAGCCAAATCAGAAATCATACTCCACTTTGTGCTATTTTTATTGCATATGTACTGAGGTCATAATGCATTTTGGGGAAAAAAATATTTAGTGGCATGTGGATATATACTACACGTTTGGACCCGTCCATGTTTGAATGTCCAATTCAGAAATACGTAAACTGAGATTTGTTTATGAACACATGTTTTATTAAAACTTATTGGAGAGTGCCTCTGGGTACCCCCCCCCCCTGTTGAATTTTAATATTATGCATAGTTATTAGCCACATAAGAAATCATCCCTCACTCTGTTCTATTTTTAGTGCACATGTACTAAGGTCATACTGCATTTTGGAGGAAAAAATATTTTGTGGTATGTGGATATATATTATACACTTGGACCCGTCAAAGCTTGAATGTCCAATTCAGGTACACGAAAACAGAGATTTGTTTATGTATACTTGTTTTATTGGAATTTATTGGGGAGTGTCTTTGGGTAACCCCCCCCCCCCCCCCTCGATGAAATTTAATATTACGAATAGTTACTAGCCAAATCAGAAATTATACCTCATTCCGTTCTATTTTTATTGCATATGTACTGAGGTCAAAATGATTTTTGAGGAAAAAATATTTAGTGGCATGTGGACATATTTTACACACTCGGACCCATCGACGCTTGAATGTCCAATTCAGACACACGAAAACAGTGATTTGTTTATGCACACTTGTTTTATTAAAATTTATTGGAGAGTGCCTTTTGGGTACTCCAGATGAATATTAATATCATGAATAGTTATTAGCCAAATCAGAAATTATACCTCATTTTGTCCTATTTTTATTGCATAAAAACTGAGGTCAAAATGCATTTTGGATGAAAAAATATTTAGTGGTATGTGGAAATATATTACACACTTGGAACCATCTACGCTTGAATGTCCAATTTCAGACACACGAAAACAGTGATTTGTTTATGTACACTTGTTTTACTAAAATTTATTGGAGAGTGCCTTTGGGTACTCACCGATGAATTTTGGTATTATGATTAGTTATCAGCCACATCTGAAATCATACCTCACTTTGTTCTATTTTTACCGCATATGTACTGAGGTCTAAATACATTTTGGAGGAAAAAATACTTAGTGGCATGTGGATATATATTACACACTTTGACCTGTCTACGCTTGAATGTACAATTCAGACACACAGAGATTTGTTTATGTACACTTGTTTTATTAAAATTTGTTGGAGAGTGCCTCTGGGTACCCACCCCCACCTACTCCACCTCCCCCCCCCCCCCCCCCCCCCCCCACCGATGAACTTTAATTATGAATAGTTATTAGTCAAATCAGAAATCATATTTCACTTTGTTCTATTTTTACTGCATATTTACTGAGGTTAAAATGCATTTTGGAGGGGAAAAATAATGCGTGGACGTGGATATATATATTACACACTTGGACCCGTCTAAGCTTGAATGTCCAATTTAGGAAAACGAAAACAGAGATCTGTTTATGTACACTTGTTTTATTAAAATTTATTGGAGAGTGCCTTTGGGTACCCCTCGATAAATTTTAATATTATGAATAGTTATTAGTCAAAAAACAACAAAAAATAATTCGGCACCGAAACAGTTACTAAATTTTGTTTACCAGTCTCAGTTTGCATCTCATGCATCGATTTTTCACCCTTTTCATTTTTGTGTTTCCATATCAGTCCTTCCAAGCTACTACGACAACTTATATGTTCTCAATTTTCAAAGATTGTAATTTTATCAAACGGTTTTTGTAATAACAGAACGAATAGCTTCAAATGAATGCAACAACCAAATATAGATAGCAAAACCTGTACACGTGAAACACAATATGGGCAAAGTTAACACTGTGTCCAACTGATCGGCCAATTTAGACACATGAAAATAGAGAATTGTATATGTACACTTGTTTTATTAAAATTTATGGGAGAGTGCCTTTGGGTACTCTCCGATACATTTTGGTATATTTTGGTGTACTGAACATTCATTAGCCAAAAACCAACATAAAATAATTCAACACCGATCCAGTTACTAAATCTCGTTTACATGTTTTAGTTTGTATTTCATGCATTGACTTTTCATTCTTTTCATCTTAGTGTTTCCATATTAGTCACTCCAACCAACTAAGATATTTGATACCATACTACATTTTGGGTGAAAAAATATTTAGTGGCATGTGGATATATATCACACACCTGGACCCGTCCATGCTGAATGTCCAATTCAGACACACGAAAACAGAGATTTGTTAATGTACACATGTTTTATTAAAATTTAATGGAGAGTGCCTCTGGGTAACCCCTCCCCCCCGCCCCCGATGAATTTTGATATTATGAATAGTTATTAGCCAAATCCGAAATCATACTTCACTTTGTGCTATTGTTATTGCATATGTATTGAGGTCATAATGCATTTTGGGGGAAAAAAATATTTAGTGGCAGGTGGATATATACTACATATTTGGACCCGTCCATGCTTGAATGTCCAATTCAGAAACACTTAAACTGAGATTTGTTTATGTACACATGTTCTATTAAAACTTATTGGAGAGTGTCTCAGGGTAACCCCCCCCCCCCCGCCCCCGTTGAATTTTAATATTATGGATAGTTATTAGCCAAATAAGAAATCATACCTCACTTTGTTCTATTTTTAGTGCACATGTACTGAGGCCAAATGCATTTTGGAGGGAAAAATATTTTGTGGTGTGTGGATATATATTATACACTTGGACCCGTCTAAACTTGAACGTCCAATTTAGGCATACGAAAACAGAGATTTGTTTATGTACACTTGTTTTATTGGAATTTATTGGGGAGTGTCTTTGGGTACCCCCCCCTCCCCCCCCCCCCCCCCCCCCCCCCCGATGAATTTTAATATTTTGAATAGTTACTAGCCAATTCAGAAATTATACCTCATTCTGTTCTATTTTTGTTGCATATGTACTGAGGTCAAAATGATTTTTGAGGAAAAATATTTAGCGGCATGTGGATATATTTAACACACTTGGATCCATCGACGCATGAATTTCCAATTAAGACTCACGAAAACAGTGATTTGTTCATGCACACTTGTTTTATTAAAATTTATTGGAGAATGCCTTTGGGTACCCCCGATGAATATTAATATTATGAATAGTTATTAGCCAAATCAGAAATTATAACTCATTTTGTTCTATTTTTATTGCATAAAAACTGAGGTCAAATTGCATTTTGGATGAAAAAAATATTTAGTGGTATGTGGAAATATATTACACACTTGGAACCATCTGCGCTTGAATGTCCAATTTCAGACACACGAAAACAGTGATTTGTTTATGTACACTTGTTTTACTAAAATTTATTGGAGAGTGCCTTTTGGTACTCACCGATGAATTTTGGTATTATGATTAGTTATCAGCCACATCTGAAATCATACCTCACTTTGTCCTATTTTTACCGCATATGTACTGAGGTCTAAATACATTTTGGAGGAAAAAATACTTAGTGGCATGTGGATATATATTACACACCTTGACCCGTCAACGCTTGAATGAACAATTTCAGACACACAGAGATTTGTTTATGTACACTTGTTTTATTAAAATTTGTTGGAGAGTGCCTCTGGGTACCCACCCCCACCTACCCCACCTCCCCCCCCCCCCCCCCCCCCCGATGAATTTTAATTATGAATAGTTATTAGCCAAATCAGAAATCATATTTCACTCTGTTCTATCTTTATTGCATATTTACTGAGGTCAAAATGCATTTTGGAGGAAAAAATAATGTGTGGTATGTGGATATACATGACACACTTGGACCCGTCTACGCTTGAATGTCCAATTCAGAAAAACGAAAACAGAGATTTGTTTATGTACACTGTTTTATTAAAATTTATTGGAAAGTGCCTTAGGGTTCCCCCCGATGAATTTTAATATTATGAATAGTTATTAGCCAAAAACCAACATAAAATAATTCAGCACCGAAACAGTTACTAAATTTTGTTTATCAGTTTCAGTTTGCATCTCATGCATTGATTTTTCACTCTTTTCATTTTTGCGCTTCCATATCAGTCCTTCCAAGCTACTACGACAACTTATATGTTTTTAATTTTCAAAGTTTTTTTCAAACAGTTTCAAACGGTTTTTGTAATAACAAAACGAATAGCCTCAATTGAATGCAACAACCAAATATAGATAACAAAACCTGTACACGCTAAAATGAGCAACATGTGGATTAACGATCGGCCACTCCTGACTTCATCTCCATGTTGTGCCATGATTAGCCAAGGTAATATATATGTAATGTTAACCACACCAAGAAGCTAACAAGCTGATAATGTCATGTTTAGCCCTCCTCGCTGAAACCTTCATTCGATGTCCACTTTCTCTCGAAGACTGATTAATAATTCTTTCGTTCGATTCCGCAGTGACATAATCCCCGTAGATACCTATTTAGATACATTGATGATTTTTTCTCATCAATATAAACAATTTACTTCTTATGTGTTGTTGTGCCGTAAATTCTACCTTGTATCTTTATCACTAAAATTACCACTGTCTTCAGTTTACCAAACACAGTCTTATAGTGAGCCCAGTTATGGCGAATTTTAACCCTACTTTGGATGAGATACAGAATAATGATCATTTCAATTTTGTTTCTATGTATAACGAAAAAACGAACGTCACGGACGACTACAGCCCTGACGTGTCCCCATTCTCTATTCATAATCATTCATGTAATTATTATTCAACCTCAAACTTTAAAAGAGATTTCTACGACAAAAAGATAAAAACTAGTTTACTAAACCTAAACTGTCGAAGTCTGAATGCGAACTTTGACTCGCTCACCAACTTCTTGTGTGACATTCAGAACGACAAAAATTTATTTGAAGTGATTGGCTTGACAGAAATATTTAATATCCATGAAAATTTGAATTATAAAATCGAAGGATATCACCCGATTGTTTACAGGGTCCGACCTAGCGACGATGATGGCAGAGGAGGTGTTGGCATCTTCGTTTCAGAAAAACTCTCGTTTAAGGTTAGACCTGACCTAGAGATTTTTATTCCACACGTCATCGAAACAATCTTCATTGAGGTAAATCCGGGATGTCAAAACTCTTCTGTCGTCGGGTGCATATATCGACCGAATTCACCTCCTCTGGCGAACATTGACACATTTCATTCCTCAGTAACAGATATTGTAACAAAAATTTGCTCTGAGCATAGTAAAGCTTTTCTACTGGGAGACTTCAATGTGGATCTACTTAGTTTCAACAGACACCAAAAAACTAATACATTCGTAGATAATATGTTCAGTCATGGATTCATGCCGGTCATAACAAAGCCAACGAGAGTAACAGAACACTCAGCGACCTTGATTGATCATATTTACTCCAACAATGTCACCGATAAATATCATGCTGGTATTATTATTACAGATATCTCAGACCATTTTGCGACATTTTATGTACAAGAAGGCACCCACGTTACCAGTAGTACATCATCCATTTATAGAAGGTCTTTCAAAAGAGAAAATGTGGAATTATTTAAAAACATTCTCCAAAACAGCTCCTTTGACTCGGTATACAACGGTACATGTGTTGAAACTGCATACGAATCTTTTATAAATATATACCTCAATGCATTTGAAAACGCATTCCCCCTAAAACAATTAAGGGTACATAAGAAACATGTGAAACGTAAGCCCTGGATGACGACCGGCCTTCTGCAATCATCGATCAATAAAAATAAACTTTTTCACCTAAAAATGAAAAAACCAACAGAATTTAACATAAACAAATATAAAAAATTTTGTATAATTTTTAATCAAGTAAAAAGACAAAGCAAAGCCTTATATTATAATGATATAATAGAAACAAATAAACACGACATGAAAAAAACATGGAACATATTACGCACTATAATATCCAAATCTAAATCAACTGCCAGCTTCCCATCGAGAATATCTGTTAATAATGAAGAAATAACTGACCCCAGTGAAATCGCCTCAAATTTTAATGACTACTTTGTGGGGATTGGTCAGACAATAAACGAGAATGTTCCATATACAACTAAGAATTTCCGAGAATACTTAAATGGCAATTTTAGCGAGACCTTCTTTATTGTCCCAACAAATGAACAAGAAATTATATTGACAGTAAATCAATTAAAAGGAAAACTGAGCTCAGACTACAATAACTTATCAACAAGAGTTATGAAAGAGGCAATATTGCAAGTGGCAAAACCCCTGACACACATTTTTAACCTCTCCTTTACAGAAGGAAAATTTCCCGACAAACTCAAAATAGCTAAAGTGATACCGATACATAAAGGTGGCAACCCTCAGATGCTAGGAAGTTATAGACCCATAAGCTTACTTCCAGTTTTCTCAAAAGTACTAGAAAAAATAATGTATCGTAGAGTCATCAGTTTTTTAAACAATTTCGAAATACTATATAAACACCAATATGGCTTCCGCAAAAGTCATTCCACAATTCATCCCATCTTACATCTTCTTCAGTATGTCGCGGATAGCAATGATAAACCCACAAAGGACTCAACCTTAGCAGTATTCATAGATCTATCGAAAGCCTTTGATACGATAAGTCATGACATATTGCTTAGCAAACTAGAATTCTACGGAATAAGAGGCAAGGCGAACGATTGGTTCAAAAGCTACTTATCAAATAGGTTACAATTTGTCGATGTTAACTCGCACCAGTCCTCAACGCAAACAGTTAACTGTGGTGTCCCACAGGGCTCCGTTCTCGGACCCCTCTTGTTCTTGATCTATGTCAATGATATGAGCAACTCAACAAGGCTAAATCTACTTTCATTTGCTGATGATACAACCCCTTTTACATCTGGGCATGATCTGGAGAGATTGGAAACTGAATTAAACGCAGAACTTACAAATATTTTTATCTGGTGTTGCTGTAATAAACTTCAAGTAAACGCTGATAAGTGCAAATATATTATGCTGCACCCACCAAATAACCCAAACAAAGCAAATATGCTACGTATCTTTCTGAATAACACTAAGCTTTCACCGGTCGATAACTCCCAGTCTGAAAAGGTGGCTAAATTCCTGGGAGTTTATCTTGATGAAAATCTCAGTTTTAAACACCAGGTATCTTCTATTTGTTCTAAAATATCGAAAATAATATATTGTTTGAACAAAGTAAAAAACATACTACCACATAAAGCAATGAAGTCGTTATATTATGCACTTATACATAGTCAGGTATTATACGCAATCCAAGTATGGGGCCACGCATCTTCTTGTTGTAAAATATACACTCTGCAGAAACGAGCCATTAGAGTAATCAATCGCAAAAGACTTAACAGTCATACAGATCCTTTATTCAAAATGAACAATATTTTGAAATTTAACGACCTTTACAAATTAAACGTTTCATTATTTATGTATGACTGGAAATATATGAACCTACCACAATCGTTTGAAACGTTTTTTAATGTTAGATCCACTGGAACTCTTACTAGACAAGCAGGATTAATACAGATTGATAAACCAAGAACGCAGTTTTCTGCAAATCTGCCGAGACATAGCTTTCCAAAAATATGGAATGCAATTGAGTCTGGTATTCGAGGTCTCCCCACCAGAAGCCTATTTAAAAAACAACTAGCTATGAAATACATACATAACTACTCTTCGAACATATCATGCGCATACCGCATGTGTCCCGACTGCCACCCTAATATCTAAATATTACTATTTTTTAATATTAGTATTGTGAAACGTATTGGATAATGTCTTATGATGGGTATTCATCTTCTCTTACGAGAATGTGCACTCCACTGACATTTCCCCTACACTGACTCACACTAATTTACTAAATAATTCTTAATCGGTCGTCATTTCAAGCAACAAATTTATAAATTTATAAAGCCTTACCTTTATCTTTCTGAACTGCCCTTTGTAAAATCTGGACCGGTAACTAATTGCTTAACACTCATTCATACTTCGAGAAGGCATCTTCCTAGGATCCAACTCACCAGGCAAATATCTCTCTCCCTTTGCTTGTCTCCCACACCCCAAGGCAGGTATATACTTGTCAACTGTTATCTCATCCTAAACGGCCACTAATGTCTCATATGAGATCATTTTATGTGACAGCCGGTGGCCCTCGCTATAACTCTCTACACCCTATACTGAAGGCGGTGGTGATTTTGTTTTAACGATGTCTACTGCATGACTATTGAATTTGTACGACCATACCAAGGAGACAACAGGAAGACAGCTAAATTTGCTATGTTGTCTCCTAACAATATATCATGTTGTGTTTAATTTTGTATAGTTGTGTCTTATGTTTTGTTATTCAGTGATATATTGTTGAATAAAGTATATCTATCTATCTATCTATCTATCTAACATAGCTCATGACCCCTTGTGGGGACCAGCTTACTGAATATTTTCTGCTAAGTAGGTCATAAGAGCCCTATTTTCAAGAAAAAGATGAAAAAGATGTGGAAAAAGTACAGCCCACAAACAGTGGTGGATACAGGGCATGAGAGCATTATTCATCCAAGAAAGCAGAAATCTGCTGACACTCCTATATTTTGTGAATATATTTTACAAAAATCATATTTAAATAATTTAAAAAACAAGACCATTTTCCTGTAATTTAATAGAATTTTGTTTGCTATTTCAGTGAAAAAAACCCCTCTGTTCAGCTGAATTTTCAAATTTCTGTGAATGTCCATGTGATATAAAAGAAATCAGGCAAATCCAAGAAGCTGTGAATTCAAAAATTTCATTCCATCTTAAATTCTGCAATTTCAATTGTTACATAGAACAAGAAACATGCATTGATAAAGTTGTCTGTAGCTTGAGTTAACAAATGAATTTGAAAAATCTCAAATTTTTCTTGGAGAATATGCAGCAAGCATAAGGACAATTAAAAAATCAGTAACTGAAACTAGAACTATGATTGAAGGTGACCACTACCACAACCTCTGGCTCTCAAGAAGGCACCTCTAAATGTGAAGCTTCTGCAATTCTGTAACATTGAAATGTTCCCTGGCTTTTGGGCATCTCAGAATTTGAAGAAAATCAGGTAACAAATGGAGAAGATGAAGTTGAATAAAAAATGTAGAATGTGTTTCGTTCTCAATAATTTCATATAAAGGTCTGTAAGAAATTGGAGTTCAAACAGAGATAGCCAATGTCATCACAGCTTACAAATTTTGAAATAGGAGCTTGTTCATTTGTTTGAGGTACGTTTCAGAAGTTTCATAAAAATTGGTTCATAAATACAGGAGGTGTTGCACGCATGAGAACCTCATACAGGAATTGATATTAAATTTATGTGCAAGGGGAGATAACTTGGTTAAAATCAATGCACCTTGAAAATTTTAAAATATGCATATGGCTATTTAGTAGTGGTCATGCTTGAAAAGTTTCATCAAAATCGGTTAATTAATTCACACAAAAATCTAAAGAAATCAATATCAAATCTAAGTTTGGGGGAGATAACTTGATCAAAACAGTCACATCTTGAAAATTTGGATACGCACATAAACACTTGCTAGTCATTTTGTGCAAAATTTTCAGGAAAATCGATCTAATCATAATGTTGGAGGTGTTTGATACAAAATAATTTAAATCTAGAGGAGAGATAACTTGGCTAAAATTGTTGCAGCAGCAAAACTTAGGAAAATACAAATGTTCACTTTCTAGTGATCAAGTATAAAAAATTGGCCCATAGTTGAATCATAATTGTAGGAGTTATATAAACTAGAATTTCATGAAGAAATCTAAAAGTTCACAAGGAGATAAATTGGAAACCAAAACTTTAACAGTTTTGAATATGCACATGCTTACTTACTCATGGCCATGTTTGAAGAAGCTTCATCAAAATTGGTTTCTAACTGTAGAGTGAGTTTCACACAACAATTTCATGAGTGTCCGGAAGTCCAAATGTATGGTCATATAGATGGACATGGTGATGACTATATAGCCAGCACTTCTTAAAAGTTGGGGTATAAAAAGGGAGATATCCTAAGATTTCTCTAAACCCAATTATTCAAACATGCTAAAAAGTCTTGAAAATATTTCAAAAGTCCTCCAAAAGGTATTCAAGACCCCAAAATAAAAAAGATCAGATGATGCTTAAAGGGGCAGTAATTTCAATAATCAGGAAATCAAATCTTACCCTTGGTCCTACAGGTCCAGGTCGACCTGCTGGTCCTGGTGGGCCAGGTGGTCCAATAACTGTAGATCCATCAAGGTTACCAGAAATAACTCTACCAGGGGGTCCAACAGGTCCAGGTCTACCTGGCTCTCCATCCCGGCCCTAAAAATTAAATAGAAAAACAATATTTAATTCAGTGTATCCAAGCAAGTGTTATTCCTTTTTGTTATGTAATTACTAGTTTCTAGATCACAAAATTTGACAGGTAATCATGATCAAGTGAAATTTACGTTTCCAGCTTCTACCTGCAATGTTGTAGAATGTCATCCACTAGAAAAGAAATGAGAGAATATTGAACTGAGATGCTATTTTCATTTGTTTCTCCTGATCTGACAGAAAAAAATACAGTTTTGTGATCACAGTACTGTATATTGTATAAAACTTCCTTACTTTTAACCTTTGTTACTTCAAGTTTCTAGTTTTACAAGAAGTAATCAGAGACAAATAGTATTTATTAGGCCCCCCAAAGTAGATCTTCTGTTTCTCAGGCTATTTTTTGTAAAACTGAATGTGCGTGGGTGTTTTTTTATTTTTGTTTTTTTTTATGTTTTAGGCCTCATAATCTACAGAATAGAATGGGTGGTGGTGTATTTCATTCTTGAGTGCAAGAAAGCTTTATAATGCTAAAGCCTTGCAAAGCTTTGTTGCACTTGAGGGACAAATTTATCAATTTTATTAATAACTTGGGTAAAATATCAGACGTAAGTCATTTAATTTTTATTTTTTTAAGTTTGCATTGGTTATTAAACGAGAGCATGCGGCAGCCAAAGCCAAAATGACCATGCGGGAGCCTGAAAAACAGATTCTTAACATTCTTAGGCCTTATTTGTCTATTTTTTATGAATTTTAATAAAATACCATTCTCTAGCAACGGTACAGAATTAGAACAGAAGCACTTACTCTGTTTCCAAAATTCATTTACCCCTTTAGCTATTGCACTAGTAAGTCTGTCCAGCATTATAAAGAAAACATGTCAATCAAAACTTGCTATTTTTTCCTTTTTTAATTTAACGAAGATAGTTTTTGGGAGGAGTCATAACATAGTTTTGTATGCAAAACATTTTAGTTATTTAAGCCCTTGAACCCCTCATCCCGATATATTGGGATTGCGCAAATAAACCCATGCCCCGGTATCCTGATATTTTGAGATGCGAGCACATGGCTAATTAATGTAAATGCTGACACACTTGTCTTCAGCCAATCAACAAGAGTGTTAGACATATGCTTTGCTGCCAAACAAAACAACGTGGAAATGTCGGTCAAACAAACATTGTTATGATTTATCAGTCAAAAAGAATCAATGAAGCAACCAGCTGTGCCAACAGGAGCGAATGTAAATAAACAAAAGCATTTCACTGCTTCGCAGGTGTTGGAAATGCTTGAATCGGATGATGAAGGGGAAGATATTTATGGAAATGACTGTCCATCCGATGAAATTACAAGGAACGATCATGATGATTAGTTGTGATTAGAGTGAATGTATGGCAGAAAGTGATGCCGATAGTGACAAATTGGTCCCAGGTGTAAATACTGAAAGTGGGCATGGCAAATCTGTGAATACTCGTGACAATCGCCCCTTTACTGATGGGGGAGATGCAACAACTATTAATCTGAATGAAGGGTGGTCTGAAAATTTGTCCTGTTGACATAGCATTCAAGATTGGGGAGGTAGGACCCAGAAACATTCCTAATACTGTTAGTTCTGAAAGTAAAGCCTGCAAATGTCTTGAGTTATTCCTAGATGATGGGTTTTGGGAAGAGTTGTGTGAACAGACAGACAAACTGTAGGCAGAACAACTTAGGACAGCAAAACCACATATGAATTATCACAAACAATTTGAAACTGTTGACAAGGATACTATGAAAGCATTTAGTGGTCTATGACTTCACATGGACAATGCTGTTCTGAAGTCACGATACAAATATTGGCAGAGGGCTGCTAAATATTTTATCTCCCATACAGCCGTTTTTCGCTAAGTAATGGAGCGTGATGTCTTTGTCGCTATTTGGACTTGCCTTCATTTAGTGGATGAGGAAGACCCCGATCTTGACAAAAGTGATAAAATATACAAAATTCAGCCCATGCTTGACACTCTTCTGCCACTGCTTCACCATTACTACCAACCAAAACAACATTTGAGTCTCAACGAAGGGATGATTCTGACAAAAAATCGGCTATCTATAAAGCCATACATAAAGGACAAACCTATAAAATTAGGGATAAAATCATTCCATTTATGTGAATCAGACACAGAATACATCACTGACTCTGAAATATACACTGGGGAAAGCAAAACACAAGAAATTCCTAGACGTGGGCCAACCGGTAATATTGTCACATGCCTTGTGACAGCTGGTGACATTATGCACAAAAATCATACAGTTGTTATGAACAGATTTTATAATTCTGTTGTACTGTTCCATCACTTATATACTATTCAAAAAAAGTAGGGGATATTTAATAAAAGTGAGATATAAGAAGAAATATATTTATATTTTCATTGAAAAGACAGTTGAGGCATTGCATTGTGACATCTGGTGAATGATTTCAACGATAGTTGGGTGCCTGACAAGCACACATTCCATGCACTGGGCTGTAGAAGACATGGATGGTCAGTTAGAGAACTTATCACATTCAGTTCAACACCTCAATACCTTGTAAATCCTACTTGGTTCGCATGACAAACGCAGATCAGACATGGCATACTCCTCACCAAATGACAAATATCAGCTTAACTGATGTGATTCCATTCTTCCATTAGTGCAGCGGCGAGTTCCTGTTGGCATTGTCGTACGTGCCTTCCAAGCATATCCCAGACGTGCTCAATTGGAGAAAGGTCTGGACTTAGTGCTGGCCAAGGCAGTGTAGTGATGTTCTGCTCCTGGACGAACTCTGTAGTGACACGGGCCCTGTGTACTCTTGCACTGTCATCTTGGTAAATGAATCGACGGCCGTGACGTCATGCAAATGGCACCACATGAGCTGCTAACATGTTGTCACGGTAGTACTGCTCTGTGATATGCCCTTGGATGACATGTAATGTTGTTCTGCTTGTCATGGTTATGACTCCCCACACCATAACCAATCCACCACCAAAACTATCAGGCTGTCTAATGGTTATGTCATGGTATCGTTTATTCCGCCGCCGCCACACTCTGTTTCGCCTGTCGTGGAAGCTGAGAGTGAACCTCGATTCATCAGAAAACATGACGTTGCTCCACTGACAATTGTACCAGCACTGCCGTGCGCCACACGAATTACGCCTTGCTGCAACGTGACGTTCAGTAATTTCAAAACGTTCCCCACAGACTTTAATGCAGTGCTCATACGAAAAACCTGCACAAACTTTTCGTGAGTCAGTAACATTCATGATCCACACAAAACTTGGTAACATAGTGATGTGTCCAATCACTCGTATCCAATACCATTTTCCAAAAATATCAACATCAGTTTGGATATCCCCTACTTTTTTGGAATAGTATTTTAGCAAATGAGTGTTATTGCAGTGGGAACTGTTATGTCTAACTGTAGATACTGTCCTCCATCACTGTGAAAAATAGGGAAAAAGTTTGAGGGTATTCAGTAGGCAAAAGTCATGAAAACATTTCAGCTGTGGTCTGGATGGACCGGAAACCAATTTCTTTCTTGTCAAATTATCACGATCCTAAAATATGTGGAACTGTGGACAGAAAAAATAAAGATGGCACTGTGGAGAAGGTTCGATGCCCCCAGTTGGTTATAGAAAATAACAAGTACATGGGTGGATGTGACAAGAATGACCAAGTTACACACCTGAACAAAACTCGTAGATACTATAGGTGGCCACGTCGATTTTTCATAAAGTTTTTTGTATTGGCATGCTACAATGCCTTTATATTGATGAATTATTTCAACCCACACAAGCAGCAAGGCAAATGTTATCAAAGCTTTCAAACATTTATGGATCAACTGAGTCTGCAATTAGTAGGAGATGTCAGAGCCAAAAAGCATCGCATTTTGCTGGAGGGACAAACTGACATCCAGCTGCAGAATGTAGACCTTCATTTCCCTCAAAGATCCCCGGAGGCTACTGGTAGTAACGTTTGTTCTGTATGTGTATATAAATACAATAAGTTTGCAAAGGATAATCCAAATACTGCAGCAAAAGATATATCCTACAAGAAAGTGAAGTCTATGTTCTGGTGCGGCTACTGTCGCCGATACCTCTGCATCCGAGACGGGTCCTCATGTTGGCGTGACTGGCATGAGAAAGTGGAATATTGTAGATAAATGACTATAAAGGTATAAATGTATGACTAAACACTATATATGTTAATAAAAGCTGATATATTTTAAAGGATGAAACCCAATATCTGAAATGTGTACCCACTACTAATATTCCCGATATTTCACCAGGAGTACAGGTATATATTCCCCAGGACATCAGGGTTCAAAGGGTTAACCCTTAAAGTCCTAATTCCAACTCTGATCACTTGTTACTGCAACAAAACAGCTGGGAATCAAATGTAACCCATCCCAAATTTTCTGTCAGAATGGTGTACATATCCAAATCATGGTTTTGAAAAGCACCATCTAAACTTTTGTAGCTGGCTCCAGATGTTTCTCCATTGTTTACTTACTTAAAAATATATAAATACAGCCTTGGCTGTTTATCTTGTTGTTCTGACATATTTACAATGGTAAGTTAAGTTCCAAACACACATACATTTATTGCACGTCACTACATAATTATTCCGACTTCAAATGATGCAGTTCAATATAATGGTTTGGCAACAATGTAATCCAGTGATTTTTTTCACAATGACACTTCTCACTTTTATGTTTTTTTTAGTTTGATATGTCCTTCAGGACGTACCAAACCAAACAAATAAATTACGGCCTACCAATTCATGTTTGGACCAATACTTGTCCATTCAGAGCAAGGAAGAAAGTCTGTCCATCCAAAGACAGGTGGATTAGTCGGTCTCAGAATTGTGCACATTAGGGAAATGATGTTCACTTTATTTTGAAAATGGTTTCTAGTGTAATTTTCAATGAGGAATCTGATGGTGTGGTCAGAAAATTGAAAAAGGTGCCCAAATTAGGGTTTTAGGGGCCTGGACCCCGATTTGGGGGCTGGGTATATTATGGCTTATAATTCTTATTTTGGCCCTAAATCGCAAAATTCTAAAAACATTTGATGTGGTGTATGTATTATTGGGGTCTCCTGCATAGTTTGGTTACAATAACATCACAATTGAATTCATGCAGCCCACACACCCCCCCCCCCCCCCACTCCCATTCCTTCTAGACAACAGCTCAGAAACCAGATGGGAGTTATGGACCATATGGTCCACACAATATGGTGGTATCTATAGTATTAGCTTTAAATTTATTTAGGTTGATTGCTTATTTCAATATCATGTAAATTGAATTGCTATGGGTGTTACTATATTATATATTTTTAACCATATTTCAGTCTTGTAGGGGACTCCTAGGGTTATGGGGACGGGGGGGTTGAATGTAGCACATATTACCTATGAAAAATACCATCTTACACTAGGCCCTTATCTGCATATTTGAATGATGTATTTCAACAGAATATGATGAAAGCCACTGCTGTTGGGTGGAATAAATAGTTTGAAAGATATGTGGAACCTATAAGTTCAGTTATCTTTTGTTGGGGCTCCCCACCAGACCTGTTAAGTCTCCCAGTTTGAGGCACCAACTCATGCTCTCACTGTCACATCCTATTTTCTCCTGATTTGACACTTTTCAAAATAGTTGTCCTGAAATCCATCACATTTTACTGTTTACAAATTTCTGAAATCTCAGCCACGCGAGATTACAAACATTTGTGTGAATGTGTTCAATGACGTTAGATTCGGCTGTGATCGACTCGGTTTCAGCAAAATTCTGTATCTTTCAATGACGAGTCTTGTGTTCTATTTTAAAAATGAAAGTTGTCAAGTTGGTCACAATATATAAATTTATGACACAGAATACTTGTTGGAAACGATAATTTTTCAAAGATACACATTGAGTTTTACCAATTCTGAGTTCTAAGAATTGTGAGTGTGAATTCCCCTGTTGTTGATGGAAAAGGCATTGAAACCGAAAGCAGCATTTTTAAAACGAGTGTATTATAGTTTGTTTTTAAAGACATTACTTTCATAAAGCCATGCTGACTGGGACGTTTTGTCCCAAGGTTTTTGGAGCAAGGAAGAAGACCCAATTATTATTATTATTACCTGATGTGATCCGTGCAAAAATAGCTGCTCAAAAATAAATATGAATTAATACCCCCAAAATGTAATATCCAGTTTGATCCATGCCACATAAAAGACTGTTTTGAAAACAAAACAAGGGAGAGCCATATTGTTTACAACAATGGGACACATTATGTGCACCAGGGTAGGTCAGTTTAAATATAATTTGTTTATTTATGAAACACGCCCGCGTATTTTTATCAAATGAATTGTTTGCCAAATATATTCTCAAACTGTCGCGGTTACTTGAAATCAAAATTATATAAACTCGAAATATAAATTAAATAAAAACATAATCTCTCAAGTATAATTAACTTCAGCTGACCTTTTATATATACTATTGTTATGGTTCATACCAAATTTACCCGTTTTGTGAAAAAAATCTGTTGTGAGATATCACAAGAATTAAGTTACCTCCCCTTACTTATATACAAACAGATTCAGAATAATGTCCAGCTGTGTATTTTGTCTTCATTTTGAACCAACAGGATTATTTTGTTTGCTTTTTTCACAATGGGAGTTATGAATACTGAGGGCACCTTCTCTAACATGAGTAATACAAAACACAGTTCAAATATTTTTTTAAATAAACACAATTCAAAATTAAAAAAAACGAAATTACCACAATCACACACAACTTCATTGTACCGGCCACAACAGGTGTTTTTTTTTTAAACAAAACGATATGTACTGTTAGAATTGAGTAATTTTTTTGTACAATAAAACCTGTCAAAAGATAATAAGAATGAATATTTTTTCACTAAAAATGTACAGATTGAACAAAGAATTTACAGGAATAAATGGCATGAATTGAGAAGGAATGCTTGAGTTGGTCCTTGGTCCTGGGACGTTTCGGCCCAAGATGTTTCAGCCTCCATGTACTGAAGCACCGGGATGGGCTTGCATGAGGAAGGAAAAATGGCTGGATTGAGGGGTGGTGGTGGGGGGGGGGGGGGGGGGTGGGCAAGGAGGATGTTGGTATTAACTTGGTACAGGCAAAGGCTAGATAGGAATCCACTCACATTTGTGTGTGTGTCAGGGGGGGAGGCATTGTCCATGGGGGGGGGGGGGGGGGGGCTTGGACCACTAATATCCATAATTGTATGCTTTTACTGACAAATACCATTAAAAGAGTTAAAATAAATTATTAAAATGAAATTTTAAGGCATTTGGGTTGGGGGGGGGGGGGGTGCCCACGTGGGACTGTGGGAGGCATAACAAGGAAAATATTTATGTATTGGCCACGACGTGCAAAAATCTCACTGACAAGCATCCAAATCTCACAGAGAGCTCATCAAAATCTCACTGACAGTCACCTTCAGAGGTTAACAGGTCTGCTCCCAAATTTGAAGAAAAAACTCAATCTCAACTGCTTTTTTGCCACAAACAAGCATGAAATGGCCTTCAATTCACATAAACTGTGTTACATTTTAGTTCTGAGACCACTCATGAGAACTCACTACAAAAATATGGAAAAAACTCCATTAAGAGTGGTTTAGATGCAGTAAAATGATAGAAAATTGTCAAAAAATTTGAAGAAAAAAAACTCAATTTTGATCAGTATTTTGTCGTTGACGATCATAAGATAATCTTTATTCCTGGTAAATTTGTATAATAATCAAGTGGTGAGGCCACGCATGGGAATCGAATACAAACATACAGAAAAAACTAGATTGTATTGATAGAGAGGCAGTAAAACAAGAGCAAATTGTCGTGAATTTAAAGAAAAAAATAAATTTCAACTAGATTTTGTTGGCAACAAACATAAGATGGTCTTTATTCCTTTCAAACTTCTGTTATGTTCATGAAGTGAGGCCACTTTTGGGGATACACTAGAAAACACACAGGAGAACTCCTTCAAAGATGATACAGAGGCCAGAAAATGAGGAGAAATTTCACTTATTTATGTCTTCAATACAATTTATTTTATGCAGTTTTTAAGTTAGAATAAACTCATGTTCCCCACCTTGTTCTCACTATCATTTGTAGTATTCATTAAAAACTGGAATAGTCTATTCAAAGTTATAGCATTGCTTCATCTAATTCCTACTTTTATAGTGATCTTATTACTTGCTGAAAGCATCCCAGAGTCTCCTATCTTTCTGATCAGCTCTCAAATCACATTTGTTCCAGCGGGTATATAACTTACGATGAAGACTGCTGATTGTGATTCATCCGCTTGGAGACAGTCAGTAAATAGGAAATGCAGAGTGATATATATATATATAAAGTTTTTTTTGTGTGTTAAGCCCAAGAGCTCTACGAGGATTTTTGGCTTTAAACTACATTTATTATTATTATTATTATTTATTACTTTCCAGTTCTGCTTCCAAATTTTCAGTTCACTCAATTTTCAGAACTTCCTCATGTTCACATTTTGAATTTGAACAAATTCTTTGAGGTTTTATTTCCTCAACATCCTATAATGGAAGGTGAGTGTGTATTATTTATTTTTTCAGTATGCAGATAAATTCAGTAACCTATAGTTGTGTTGTTGCTGATGATACCGATGTGTTTGTGATGCTACTCTTTGTGGCGCACCAATTTAAGGGTTCTCTTTACTCCAGACAAGAAAAATGTGTCATTAAAAAGTGGAATAACTTACCATAGTGTTCATAGTTTGGCTAATAGATTAGGGGGAGACACCTGTCAGTTGCTACATGCATTCCATGCTATAACTAGCAGTGACTACACACAACTGTTTTATGGTAGATCAAAGTCCACACTTTTTAAAAAAGTACTGAACTATTAGACAGTCTTGGTTCTCCTGTTCTTGATGAGGTCAATGTTATCCATTTCATCTTGCATGTTGTCTATAATAGGCTCAGGTCTGAGATTACTCCAGGAGACTCACGTTATGCAATGATATTTGCAAAGAAAAGTTGTCCAAAGAGACATCTTGCTCTTAAGCGTCTCCCTCCTGATGCAAATTCCTTAAAATTTATCATCAAAAGGTGTCACTACATATGTCACACATATGATGATGAATTGTTTAAATGGAGATTTTATTGCTCTGAATCCACTGGAATTTGGCTGGAGTTCAGTTAATGGGACAATGGTTCTGGTTTGGTTTAATTGCCCACCACTTTCATCTGAGCTAGCTGTAATTGAGTGCTCATCTAATTATGATGATGTAGATGGCGATGAACTTAGTTTTTCAGATGACAATTCCAGTGAACGGAGTTCTGATGATTACTTTACCCGATAGGAAACAAGTTTCCCTATAAATTTATGTTTCAAGTGTATCCTCATGAGTTAACTCACTACTTGAATATAGCAGAAGTTTATACCAGGAATAAAGGTCATTTTATGTTTGTTGCCAACAAAAATCTAGTCGAAATTGAGTTTTTTCTTGAAATTCACGACAATTTGCTCGTTTTACTGTCTCTATATCGATATCAGTCAGGTTTTCTGTGTATGTTTGTATTCGATTCTCATGTCACCACTTGGTTATTACACAAATTTATGGGGAATAAGGATCATTTTATGATCGTCGATGACAAAAGACTAGTCGAAATAGAGTTTTTTTTTCAAATTTTTTGACCATTTTCTCTCATTTTACTGCCTCTAAACCACTCTTAATGGATTTTTTTTTCCATATTTTTGTAGTGAGTTCTCATGAGTGGTCTTTGTACCAAAATGTAACACAAGTGTATGTGAATTGAAAGCCATTTCATGGTTGTTTGTGGCAAAAAGCTGTTGAGATTGAGTTTTTTCTTCAAATTTCGTGCTCCTGTGGGAAGCCCCAACAAAGATAACTGAACTAATATCATTCAAACTATTTGTTCCACCTAATAGCAGTGGCTTATATCATATTCTGTTGAGTAATTTCATAGTAATATATGCAACATTCAATCCCCACCCCATAACCTTAGGAGCACCCTACAATACTGAAATATATAGTAACACCCATAGCAATTTAATTAACAGGATACTGCAATAAGCAATCAACATAAATAAAGTTAAAGCTAACGCTATAGATACAACCATACTTTGTGGACTATATGGTCCTTAACCCCTATTTGGGGTTCACATGAGGCCCTTAATGATCAAACTGTGTTACTGTAACCAAACTATGCAAAAGACCCCAATAATACTTACATCACATCAACTGTTTTAAGAATTGCCATTTATATGAGAATTATAAGCTATAATATACCAAAACCCCAAAATTCCGGTTCAGCCCCCTAAAACCCTAACTTGGGCACCTTTTTTCAATTTTCTGACCGCACCGTCAGATTCTTCATCGACAATGACTCTATTTATTTATTTATTAAGGTTTAACAACACTTTAACAGCCAGGGTCATATCTTGTATTTGACAGTTTTATGGGTGGAGGAAGCTGGAGTACCCGAAGAGAACCACTGAGCAACAACGAGCAGCTGCCAACTTCCCAAAATCACAACTCCACACTGCAGCACAGGCAGGGTAGATTGGTTGAAGACATGCGCACCATCGACGTGCATTACGCCTTAGTACATGGCGTCATCGTGCCCCCCATGTGGACAATTGTGGTTAAGTGCCTTGCCCAAGCACACAACGCTGGAGTCTGAATCGATCGCTCAGGCAGTCACCCATCCAAGGACTAACCAGGCTTGACGTTGCTTAACTTCGGTGATCTAATGAGAACTGGTTACCGCTATGCCACTGCACCCCTAAAATGACTCTAAAAACCATTTTCAACATAAAGTGAACGCCATTTCCCAAATGTGTGCAATTCTGAGACCAACTAGATGGGTCACTGGCAATACCACTGATCAACACTCTACCTGCCTGCTGTAGTGGAAGTATAGTGATGCTATATGCTATATATAATAAATGATATACACTTCATCAAATATTTTATATAACTTCGTCAATTTGCCACAAATTGACGAAGTAATAAATGATATGATAATGATACACATGCTTTCAAACAATAGGAGCTGGAATCAGGCTATTTACAGCCAGTAAGTGGAAATGTTCATCACGATTTATTGTTGGAGAACATCAGACTACTGTCAATTTCAATTAATGAAGTTGATTTAGTTTTTCTACTCCAGTTTAGCTATAAAGTTATTTTTTTAAGAGTAAATGCCAATCTCTGAGGTCAAAAATATTTATAACTGCTCAATTTTGTAAAGCATTTACCTAAAGTATTTGTAGTCTAAGGCAAACACAATAAATGAACATAACCATTTTTTTTAAATCCACAGTCCAATGAGGGGCTCATAAAATCACATTCAGAATTTAAAAAAAAAAAATGCTGATATTATTGGAACATGTACTAGGTAAAGGGATATGATTATTTAATATATGATCAACTAAAGATTACAGAAAACATTGCAGGAGAATAATAATGATATCCTTTGCAGTGAAGATATAGAATTTTCACTTTCACTGTATTAAGAACATTACACAATCACTTCTGTGTATCAATGCTACTGTTTTTTATAAATGATGAAATATGTTAACTGTTATTATTGTGTCATTTTAAGCAGATTTAACCTCATTGTAAGTATAATTAACTTTGTTGATTATTCTATTTTCACTCTTCAACTGTCTGTAACTGTACTGAATTTACTTTTCCCACTAACAACTACATTCATGCCCCTGGTAATGTTAGAATTTATTTAGGGAGTTTAATATTCCATTTATTTTTTTAGTCAATTCAAATCAAGTGATTTGTTGAGCAATTAAACTATTCCTATAGAATTTCTCTGTACTGCACATTTGCAGGGAAAAATGCATAAGCATGAGCATGGACAAACCTGTTCTTTACACTTTGTATTATGTGCAAATGTGGGAAACTGTCCTTTTGCACATTGTGATCTTTCATTATGATCTTGAAAAATTACAAATCCATCAGCCTTGAGAACTGTCCTGTTGTTTAAATGCCCATGTTGACATTTCAAATGTTAGTTCAATCATCCAAAATTGCCCATCTCATGTAAGTTTTAATTCTTTCTGTTGTTTTGTGACCTTGCCCCTACATAGTTATCAAAATCAATTGAAAAATCCTTCTATGGAAGGTGACCATCTTCTATGAGTTGACTCACTTGGAAATGGGATGGTTGCTTCGAGACAATTACAAAAATATATAAAAAAAGCTACGCTAGTCCAAAGAAAGTGACTCAGGAGACCCACTGATCAGAAAGCAAAGCAGCTCAATAACTACAACATAAATAATATTCCACTGAAGATATCTCGATATGCTGAAAACCTAACAAATTTGGCAGAAGCCAACAACAAGCTGAGAATGTGAAAACCTATTTATAGGTGATTGTTCATTTATAAACAATGCAGCATGGCTAATCAAATGTTTATCTGATTGAAGTGCTCTCAGGCTGTCGACCAGAAATTACCCATTTAGCTCTGCAATCATTATACTCTCTTATTAGGGAATTGGAAAGACTTTGGCATGCAAGTTTTCTCATTCTAATATTTTATCATCCAGTCATTATGTTGTTGTTGCTGTTAAAATGTCTAATTTAGCAGAACACCTATCCCAATCTTAACCACATTCCATTGCTCTGGCTTTGTCACAGTCGCAGAGTCAGCCCACCATGGTTCAATTGACCCTTTAACTAACGTAAAGGCCAAAATCGACCAGCGCTATTCTAAAAAATTGCCAATTAATTTTCATTATTTGTCTCAAAAACATAGGTTATGACCCCTCATTGGAATGAGCTCATAAAGTTATTCAAAAAATTTTTTTGCAAGAGTCTTCTGCTTTTCATGTTAGGTAAAGAGTTAAAATAGTTTAATTGCATGTAGACTGACTAGTTCTAAGCATTATAGAGGTACAGGGATATTCACAATGAATTATTATGTCAAGATACAACACGTAAATTGAATGAAGAACACCTCTGGCAATAAACTTCTGGAGCTTTGTCAAATTAAATCTATTCTCAGATTTTTTAACAAAAGTCAAGTCTGATTATTTTGCAGCTTATTACACCAAAGGGGCAACATGGTTACTTTTTGATGGGTATTTCTGATGGAAAAAAGTGTAACTACATTATGATGAAAAAAAATATACTCACAGGCAAACCATCTCGTCCTGGGAATCCATGATCTCCCTTTATTCCCTTCAGATCTGCATGATACAAAAATTACATTTAGCAAACCAGTCAGTAAATGTGTACCTGCTTGAGAATTATAACATTTATGTCTCGGAGAACTAGCAATGTAACAAGCCAAATGCTGTCACTGAGCAAGATATGAATTTTACAAAACAAAACACTCTTTTTTACCCCTTTACCTTCCAAATCAGACAATTTTATCCCACCTAAAGTTGAAAATTCCTTTACTTATTGTAGCTTAATGGGTAGAAAGCTAGATTAATTTTGGTAGACTAAATTATTTCAGATAGGTTTGTCTTGCCAAAATTTATTGATGAATTTCTATGGGCACTCTCCATTCAATTGTGACAAAGCAAATCTACACAAATAAAATATAACAGAACGTCAACCCATTTAATTGTGTAGTAGCACTTCTCAACAGAGCCTGAATATCGGCTTCAGCTCTCAACTAGTTTAGAGCTCTCATTTGAGCTTGTAGCAACAGAGAGTCATATGCTCTAGTTTGGATAAAAAATGTAAATTTTGACATGTATTTGGGAAAAAAAATATTGGTACAGTCATTTGAAAACTGTGTTTGGTACACAGGTGACCCTTACCTAACACCTTTATTCAATATAGCAGATGACCCCTGGAGTTCCTGCATTTGAATGAGTAGTCAATTCCAGGAGTTTCAAGAACTTTAAGCATACTTTCAAGGATTTTCAAGAAGCTGGAGACGCAATTTATGGATTTTCAAATATTTTCAGGGGAAAACAAACAAGGAAGCACCGCACCTTTTGAAGAGCTACACATTCCATGAACATGTACGTAGAGGAATTTATACTCAATACAGTGGAAACCTGTTAATTGAAAAGCGACTTAACCAGAAAAAAATTCAATTAACATGAGTATGAAGTCTTCTATTGACAATCTGAGCATTGACTCTGATATATCTTGTTGAGCTTTATCAAACAAAATATAACAGATTAGATGCCTATACTGGATGTTTTGGGACTGAAAATGTACTGGAGTACAGGAAAATCAGTGGTTGTGAGAGTAACCCTTCAACAGATTGCAAGATATTTAAATTTTATATTAAATTTCCTTTCTTATTATACCTACCGCAATTGTTTACTACAGGCTTGCACTACAGTGGAAGACCCTAACTCGGATAAAATACTCTCTATTTTAATCTTTCCCAAGAGATTTGGGAAAGAAAAGTGGTGTAAAAACACCACGAAAAAATAAGCCAAAACTGGGTCGAGCACCATCAGCGCACACCCAGTAGGGGATGCTCTTCTTTCAGTACAATTCCACGACTTCTGTTAACCAGTGCACAAGCAGTCAGCAAATCATTCTTTTGAGTCCACCAACATAGGAGTTATGTGATCAGCAGGGATGAAGGATTCTTACCCGAATAAGAAGACGGGAAGGCCTCCATGTAAACAATTGTGGTAGGTATAATAAGAAAGGAAATTTACTATAAAATTTAAATTTCTTATCAACCTATCTTATAATTGTTTACTACAGGCTGAATAGACAATAGGATGGAGGGAATTACAAAACCAACCCACACATAACCCAACTGCACTGGAACCGTGGACAGAGGAAGAGGTCCCTGGGCCTATCAAACCATAGCATCACAAACATTAGTAAAAGACAATGAGAGATGAGGCGTATGGTGATGTGCAACACACAGACAGAAAGGGCAGTAACAGCACAGAGCTGGAACGGACCTTGTAAGCAGCCGAATGGCTAGGATAGACAACAGCCTGAGCAGAAGAAAGAGGGACCGTAGAACAAAGGTCCTCTGCCTGCACCTGCAACTGTCGCAGATAAGTGGAGAAAGTAGTATTTCTCAAGTAGGATGTCAGCATAACATCCGACAACATGACAGAGTTAGTATAAGCCCCAAGAGGTAGACAATGCACGCACCTCGTGGCAGAAAAACTATTGGTAATAGAATTGCCAGTCGCTAGACGAGCGGAAGCTGCATGAATAGCAAGACAAATCCATTGAGAAATGGATTCAGGAGAGATTGTCTGTCGACCAGGAATAAGAGACAGAAAATCGATCCTACCCTTCCAAATGAACAGAGCAAAGGGTGTTTACCCGCAACAGAAGGAAGATTTCCGATACAGAGAGGAGGCGGAGTAGTTTCCGGTATCTGATTCTTGGTCAGAAAGGCAATCACTGGTAAACATAACATTGGTGGAAGAGCTCCAGAAAAAGGCCGGGTCAACTGAGAGGGCATGAAGCTCACTAATCTGTCTGGCTGAGACAAAAGCCATCAGAAAAGCCGTCTTGTATGTGAGAAAACACATATCCACCTGGGATAAATGCTCGAACGGAACCCCCCCCCCCCCTCCAAGCAAAACAGCACCCAAGAAAGATTCCATCTTGGGGTAAGCTGGAAAGTCCTAGGCCTTTTCAAGGAAATGTACCGAACAAGCTTGGAGAGGCATGGAGTAGTGCCGATGTGATGCTGTCCGACTTCTTCCCGGTGACTCTGAACCCTAGTGATGTGAACATGCTCAACATTGTGATGACATCCAATTCCAGAAAGGCAGCATTGGAACGCCTCTGGAGTATATCGACTAGATATGCTGAAGAAGACACCCTGGACTGTGTGCAATGTAAGACTAACACATGCGAAATCAGATGGGTGAAGGCCCAAGGATCCAGGTCGAGGCCAAAGGGCATGGCCTTGAACTGGAAAACATTCTGGGGAATGGAGCTGCGAACTGACCTGAAAGCCTCCATGTTGAACTGAGGAGAAATTATAGACTGGGTCAGGAGACTCAGATCGATAACCTGTCCGAGTCAGCCATCCTTTTTTGGCACCAAGGACAGGCGGAAATAAAATGCCACTGAAAGAATGTTCTTGATAACCTTGATCGCCCCCTTTGCCTATCTCCATGATCAAAAGTTCCCAACGTGTAATGCTGAAAGGGACTTGTGTTGGAAGAGACACTCTCGACTGAGTGGAATGCCTCAATCTGGGATGAATTCGAGGTGGCTACTGCCGAACCTACTCTTACCCTGTGAGAGAGTAGAAGTGGCGGCAGGAGGATCAGCCCTTAGCTTCGCAGAGGAAGCAGAAGGGTACTTGTTTGGCTTTGGACGGCCCCTGCCTCCAACAGAAGGCTGATCAAGCCGACGAAGCAGCAGCTGATCTGTGGAATGACATAGGGAGTCATCCTGGACCATCGCCACAGAACCATGGAATAGTAGCGGACCCACCGATAGAGGCAGATCTAAGAGCAGCGCACTGCCCATCATGTGTCCAGCACAGTGTCCCTGCAAACTAATTCCAAGTTAGCCATGTTACAGGCATGTGTGTGAGAAGATGCATGAGCACCTTGGACAGCACACACAAAAAAAACGGCTCGTCGTCAAACTTATCTGGGAGCAGATAAGCAGCAAAGCAGAGATGACGTTATCGAAGAGAGAAAGCATTCCAGCATCTCTCCCAATAAGCCAAACATGGACTCCAGAGTCTCCATATGAAAAATGGCCAGCTTGGGAGTTGGAGTCCCGATCCAAGACCGGCAAAGTCTGGCAGACTGACGGATTGGCAGAATCGTAGGAACAATAATGCACTGGAGGCAAAAAAGTGTCAACCCTGATGAAGAATGACGTCTTCATAGCCTTGGAACTCAGCTTAGAGGCCAAAGCTGTAAAAGCTTCAACCACATGTATCAACAAGCACAGTCGAAGGCACGCAGAAGCAAGTTGCTCCACAGGCTGTAGGTGTGCGACCGATGATCACGGCCAGGCTGACATTGTCGGCTGGTTTGACGGTTTGAGATCTGGAAGGAACCCAAACACAAAGTCAAGAGCTGCCCCCAAGTCAGAAGACTGTTGGCTCTTGACGTCAGGTATATCGGACTCATCCCATGAGTCGGAAGACACATAGCCCATCATGGGCAACCCAGCCGATGCCTCCCATGGGGTAGGCACACCAGGGGGATCAGAAAGTGGCCTGTTTCCAATCCCAGGAGGTGGCACCACAGGGGGCACAGGGAAACCACTCGTAGCCTCGATGGAAGCAACAGAAAAGGCTCTTGGACAGAACCTAAGTGAGCAAGGAGAGGGCATCCCTAAGCTCACTGACTGTGTTGGAACGGTTCAACGTGGGAACGAACCGACAAAGTGGCTTCACTCCTGACCCATTTTACCAGCGAAGGGTCACGATCCTCAAATAAACCTGACGCGGGGTGACGGGCTGCAGCCAAAACATCTGAAGGCAGATGTGTATTGGGGTATGACATACCCTGAGGATCTACAGAGCGGAAACTCAGGAGAGTCACCACGGACCTCTGCAGGACAGAAGGTCCAGGCTGCACAAAAAGCATAGGTCCCGCAAAACTGACCATGGGACCAGAGTGCGTAGACGGAAATGCCACGGAGCTCATGGTGACCCCACCATGAACATCCGAATGAGAAAAACTGAGGTACTTGACGGTTGAGAGACCACAGTAGAGGGTTCGGCCGACAACTCCTTCCAACTTCGCCAAGTTGAAGTCAGGGAAAGCTGAGGCCAATACCCCATGACCACACTACCAAACATCTCTGCAGACCCCTGCAGGGATAAAACTGCTGTGCTCAACGGCGGAGAGGACACAACAGGGGGTTCGGTCGGCAGCCACTTCCCACTTTGCCGAGTTGAAGTCAGGGAAGGCTGAGGCCGATACCCCACGTCTACACTACCAGACACCTCTGCAGACCCCTGCAGGGATAAAACGGCTGTGCTCAATGGCTGAGAGGACACAGCAAGGAGTCCGGTCGGCAGCCACTTTCGACTTCGCTAAGCTGAAGTCAGGGAAGGCTGAGGCCGATACCCCACATCCACACTACAGACATCAGTCAATAACATGGAAACTTGCATAAATCTTGTGCGGGAATGGATGATAGACTTTAAACTGAAAATGAATGACTCTAAAACCAAATTCTTAGTGATATCCGGGGTTTGCATGTCTACACCCCCCTGTTGCATCAATTCTGGTTGGAAACAACACCACTGTGAAAAGTGAATTGGTCAGGAATATTGGACTGATTATGGACTCAATTTTAGAACAAGACATCCATATCAATAAAATATGTCAAAAATGCTACTGGCAGTTTCGTAATATTGGAAAACTGCAACCTTATCTTAATCAGTCAGCACTTGAAAAATTTGTGCACTCCTTCATCATCTCACAACTAGACTATTGTAATTCAGTGTTAGTGGGGCTGTCCCAGAGCCTGATTCAGAAGCTTCAAAAAGTTCAGAATATTGCTGCTAGGACAATTACTGGTACCAAACGCTCAGAGCACATAACACCTGTTTTAAGACAACTACATTGGCTTCCAGTTAAACAGAGAATTGATTTCAAAATATTGATCTTAGTATTCAAATGTATCCACAAACGGGCTCCAGTTTACCTGCAAGAGCTCCTCACTGTATATAAACCATCACGCAGTCTCAGATCTAAAAACCAAATTCAACTAGTTGTATCCTTTAGCAGACCTAATCAGGCTCATGATCATGTGTTCTCCATCGTGGGTCTCAGATTGTGGAATTCCCTGCCAATTAGTGTCAGAATTTCAGAAACTCTCGATGTCTTCAAAAAAAATCTTAAAACTTTCCTGTTCACTGAAGCATTCTCCTCAACCTCTGTAAAAGGCAACAAAAACAGATGTGACTCTTTATTTCAGAAAAGTGTATTTATTTCTGTCAAGCGTTTTAGAGCACTACTTGTGGTTTTACGCTCTAGAAAATAAATTATTATTATCACTGCAGACCCGTTCAGGGATAAGCCAAGGCCGGCTAAAACAGTGAAGGATGATGTTGTAGGTGGAACAGCATCTACAGAGCGGAAACTCAGGAGAGTCACCACAGACCTCTACGGGACAGAAGGTCCAGGCTGCACAAAAAGTGACAGCCTCAGATGTCGACTGAAAAGGGCGCATAGTCCCGGAACCAGGCATCTTTTCCCCAGACATTCAACAGCTCCCTCAGTATCCACCATGGTAAAAAATTGCACATCCCCAACGGAGGGGGTATAACTCTCACCAGACGTGGTCGTGTTGGGAGGCCTCGAAACGACAGTGTTCCGCCCCCCTCACCCCCCCCCCCCACACACACAAACACAGGTGCAGGAGGAGCTACACATCCCCCACAGAGGGGGTATAACTCATAACTCTCACCAGACATGGTCGGGTCGGGAGGCCCCGAAACGACAGCGTTCCCCATCCTCCCGCGGGTGCGGGAGGAACAGCCACGAGAACACACCAAAAGCAAGGGCAAAAGGCATTGCCCTAAAGGAACCGATCTGGACATAACAGAGGTGAGAGCAGTAGAAAAAAAAGGTGAACTCAACAGATACAGAAAGTAGAAGAATACCCCCAACTACTAGAGAAGGTGGCAGAAAAAAGAACCGGTGGGTACAAAATCCAGGCAGCCGACAGGGACCTAAAAAACAGAAATTCAGCCCTCAACAGAGTGAAGAAATCCTGTCCATACAGACCCTCATTGACACCTAACTCCAATAATAATAATTATAAAATTTATCAACCGAAAAATTTTATGTCTGAACCGCACGGAACGACTTCGAAAATCACGTGCGACATCGGAAAATATATATAATATTTAATGAAAATGTGGTTGAAAATATTAATGAGAATATATAAAACACAGTCCTGTTATTATACAATCTTCAAATCCATAATTCCAGTCACAGGAAACCATTATCGATGAGTTGAATTATCACTGTTTCGTAATGCAAATGGCGACACATCCTTCACGTGCAGGACAAAAAATGAATGGTTTGATGACTGCTTGCGTACTGGTTAACAAAAGTCGTGGAATTGTACTAAGAGAAGAGCGTCCCCTACTG
The DNA here is from genome assembly GCA_031216915.1 of Pictodentalium vernedei. NCBI lineage: Eukaryota > Metazoa > Mollusca > Scaphopoda > Dentaliida > Dentaliidae > Pictodentalium > Pictodentalium vernedei. Next base: position 306,898,831 of record CM062294.1, read on the forward strand.
GGTGTGTGCCGATGGCGTTTGACCCAGTTTTGGCTTATTTTTTCATGGTGTTTTTACACCACTTTTCTTTCCCAAATCTCTTGGGAAAGATTAAGATAGAGAGTATTTTATCCGAGTTAGGGTCTTCCACTGTAGTGCAAGCCTGTAGTAAACAATTTTAAATTAGGTTGATAAGAAATTGATTCAATTAACATAAGTATACTCTGTAGCCTATATGCACTTAACAGGTCAAATTTGTATTGAAGATATGGTAAATAGTTTGGTGTTTGAGGGTCATATGCAATTAACAGGGGAATTCAATTAAGAGATATACAATTAAGTGGGCTCCACTGTATTTCCTGTTGTAATGTCATATCACAATAATATCTAAAATCTAATAGATGGATCTCATTTTGTAATGTAGTAAACATTCTATTAGCCAGAGAAGATCCATTACAACAATATTTTGCTGTAAAGCGAGCTGACTATGGTTGATATGAAGTTCCTCTGATCATTTGATATCTCATTTTCAAGGGTTTCTTTTGACAAAGGTTCCAATATTCATGGGTTTTCCATATCCTTGGTAAGAGATTTCTATATTCTAGGTCTTTTCAAGGAATCAAAGAGCCACAGGAACCCTGGCCCCTGTTCCACTGAATGATGAGAAGCTGTGTTTTATAAGCAAAAATTGGAAAAATGAAAAAATCTGAACAGTGATTTTGTATACAGCTCTGGCCAAAACCCAGTTCGTTTGATATGGGTCTGTGATTTACCTTATAAAATAGTCATATCAGCGCAGCAATACTAACTAGAGATATCCCATGCATACAACGCAACCATTTCAAAGCTAGTAAAAAACATTATTCCTATTTAGTGATGATTTAGTTATAGATGCTCAAAAGGATTGTGAACACCAATAAATGAATAAATTTAAACTCAAACCTACTGAACACCATACAAAAAAATAAGCCCTGAATCTCAATAAAATTTATTTTGATGGTGGTTGTCCAAGATAAACTTTAATTTCATGTACAAATTATTTGCAGATGGTCAGGCAAATGCAACAGTATCACTGTATGTTAACTGTAAACAGTCAGGCTAAAAAACTGTTCAAATTGAAAATTTTATAAAATTTTTGGTATCATTATATTGTTCATTCTAACATTGCACCAAAAGAGGGCCAAAGCATATGTGAGAAAATGACATATGCTTTGCTTCTGTTTTGATCTATTCCTTAACAAGGTGCCAAAACACACATTATCTTCTTTTGTAATGGTGTAACAAGATAGAAAGAAAATCAAAGTAAACAAGTGTATTGCCAAAATGAGGGGCCTATTGTCTTTGCTTTACAGCAAAAAGAGGAGATCTAACACCCAGGAGCAATTGTGAGACTCATGAACACTTGTTACCAAAGACCGGTGGTGAGTGCAACATTCACATGTCTTTGTTTTACAGCAGAGAAATTCACCCCATCCACAACTCAGGGACAATTTTGAGGGAACAAAAACCTGTGACAGAAGTCCAGGGACAAGTGGACCATCCACAAGGAGATATAGAACAAACAAAGCCTCATTTTGGGGGATTTTCATGTATTTTACTGCAGTGAATTGAAAAGCAAACCCTCACTGGCAATTATGAGGTCCACATACACACATGTGCAAAGTCTGGTGAAGAGGGGACCAACTACGTGGGAAAAGATGTGGAACAAACAGACATGCGAACAAACCATTCTCAAATTTGGTTAGAATCCACTAAATGAATCATGGGAAAGTTACTTTGTAAAATATCAAAGCAAGGGTATTTGGTCTGGCATAGGATCTGTTCCCCAATGATAAGGTACAGCCATGCCAAAAATTATTCTGAATTTATTTGAATCCAACAAATGGTGGCAGAACTGGAGCAGCAACTAAACAGATTTTTAGATAAATGCCGGAATTAGCCAAAGGGAATTTACTCTAAAATTATTCTAGCAAGAGCATCCATCTTACAATGAAATATGTTCTGGTATTCTAAGGTAGAATGGTGTGATAATTCGCTTCAATACAACAAAAAGCAACACTGCTGCAGTACTAAACAAGTTGGATGGCCGTATTTTTAATAATACCCTACGCGAAACAAGAGCAAATAACTCTGTACATATTCATTACAGCGGGGGCATTAATTCCACCACAGGATCTATTCCCCGATGTTAAGGTACAAGCATGCCAAAAATTATTTGAATCCATGTGATGGAAGAGCATCAACAACCAATAGGTTGCACAGACATGTTTTTTAATAAACAGCTGCGCCATGAGCGCATGATACGCCCGTTATTAATTACAAGAGGGAAGCACACAATATGAGTATACATGTATTGCCTATATTTTGACGAATAAAGTCCCATAACTCTGGAATGACAAATCAGACAGCGACACAAATCAAAAGGGAGCTTCCTTCCATCAACATATAGTTTCCACCAAAAAATCACAAAAATTGCTCGAAGTGTTTTCGAGTTATTGTACGACGTGTGGATGGATGGACAGACAGATGGACGGATGGACAGCGGTATACCATAATATGACTGTTTTTTCAAAGCAGGCATATAAAAAGGTGAATGGCCACATTTTTAATAATCACCTATGTGAAATAATGAAAAATAACTATGTAAAGCAGGGCCATTTATTTTTCCATAGAGATTTTAACATAGCACTGGGAACTAGGTTCTATTTCACCAGAACAGAACTTAAACTTCTTCTGGGGAGATACACAGGGAATCAAAAAAAAAGAAGTTATATATTTTGGAACTAATAATCTAAAAACATGAATCCTCTTTTCCAATAATCATATCCATATTCAACAAGCTGGATAAATGGATAAAATATTGAACAGCAGTTATAAACAGTACTTTTATTTATCCACAAAGGTTACACAGTTCATATCTGAAGTTGGTCTCATCAGAAGGGAAAAAGAGATATGCATTGTAAAAATCTGTATGCAGGATGTTGTGAAGATGACATTTTCGGTTATGTATTTATTCTATTACTACCTGACGAGAATACTCACCTAATAGTACTTCTCTAATGTTAAACGAACCAGGTTCACCCTTTGCTCCTGTATCACCCTTTAAAAATGGAAAATGAATAATTCAATTAATTTTTGGCAATAGTCAATTGCAGAACCCAAAACATTTTTTGACAACTTGTTGCAAATTGGTTAACCATCTTTTTCAAGAACTGAAGGCTGGTTGTGCTGTCTTAAAAAAATTGTTGCTTGATCATGAGTTTGTTTCCAGCTGATCAAATGGTGAAGGTACCTCACCGTTAACAGATCACTGTCTTCCTAAAAAATGGCTCAAGACCTATAAAGCCGGGATGGAACATTCTGGCCACCTTGAAGGCACAATGTCCCATCCCTATCCAAAAATGCCACAAGAATAAAAATGTCCCAAAATTGTTTTCCCATTTTTGTCAATATGATGGTCTACATAAGAATATTATCAGTTAGTCATATTGATCTTACATTTCACAGCTGATAATGATAATTACATACAATTGAGGTCTACACAAGAAGACATTCCGAAAGACTTGGGGTTTATAACTGCCCATTTGGGAATCTAACAATTGCAGTAATTTATATTCTATGTGCTCAAATCATGATATGAGTTGTACACAGGCATTCAAGCACCTTATCTGGCAAGTAATGGATAAACAGTTTTCAAACAAGCGGCCCCACGGGGCCTGAAGCACTCACCTTGAACAGAACCTGATATAAAGTGAGACCACAAATGAATCTACATTAAGCAATCAGTCTCCATAGGATCCACTGTCAATCCTTCAGCCCCTCAGTAGTGACTAAAATAGTCCAAGCATCGTGACTTTTTTCAGTTAATCATAATGTACAAAGTGGAGCTCCACTATGGAGCCCCTTGATATACAACATATGTGGATTAATCTTAGTTACACACCTCTAGAGAGTACTTAATAAACATGGCTCCTTATAAAATTAACTTGAAATATCAATCCAGGGACCTGATTTGAACAAACCTAATTCTGACCTCCCTAGAGATGTTGTATACCAAATATGAAAGGATTTTGAAGAAGATTTTTAAAGAAATTTCATCATATTGCACTAAGTTGAAATTTTGGGCTACAATGGAGAGCCCAAATATGAACCCAGTGACCCAATTTAAACAAACTTGAATCTGCCCCCTCCCCCTCCCCCCCCCCCACACCTAGAGACGTTATATACCAAATATCAAAGCATTCTGAGTGGTAGGTCTGAAAAAGATTTTTAAAGATCATTCCCCATATTGCCCTAAATTAAAAATTTGGGCTCCTGTAATGAGCCCAAATATGAACCGAGGGGCTTCATTTTAACAAACTTATATCTGACCCCACTATGGATGCTGTATATCAAATATCAAAAGATTCTGATTGTTGGTTCTGGAGAAAAATGTGTAAAAAAGTTTTGCAAATATGCTCACTCAGCATATTTTTTGACGCTCTCTATAGAACACCCTGTTACAAATGATGGCATTTTTTTACCATTCAGTTCTATGGGTCCTAAGGATGCTTCATACCAAATAACACTTTTCTGTTCTGTAGGGTTTGGGAAATATTGGAGTTTGAATGAAAATATTTCTATTTTTAGCTCCTGGGGTTCCCACGGGGACTTTTTTGGCATGAATCAAGTACTTATAACCCAATAATATCACAAACCAAATTTTGTTCAAAAAGGACCATCGGTTCAGAAAATAGAAATTTGGGGCGGGGCCATAAATCTTTTCCCTCCCATTACAAAGGCAAATATCGCTTTACGAAATTCCTTTGAACAAACTTGAATCTACACCTCAAAAGGAAGCTCCATATCATATATCAAATCATTGTACCAGCTGGTTCAAGAGAAGAAGATTTTAAACAAATTTTAGAGCATTTTCCCCACCCCCTCCCTATGGGGCTGGGCATGTTGAGTTGAACAAAAATGCAATGCCCCCTCAGCACCATTACTCACACAAACTTTCACTTGAATTGGCCAAGTGGTTTTGGAGGAGAAGTCCACAACATGGTGTTGATGGAGGATGGATACACGAGGGACGGAGAGCAATCAGATTAGCTCAGCTTGACTTTGGCAAGGTGAGCTAAAAACACATTTCTAAAACATTTTCACAAATACATCTCATATTAATAATATTAATCAACTTTTCCAAACTCCGGATAATGTGAAAACCTATAAACAACTGGTTCATTTCAATCATGAGGAGATAATGTAATAGGAATAACAGAACTAAATATATTCCCATAGGCGACTACAATAACGTTTGTGTGAAAAATTATATGACCGCATCACTTTAATTTTGGCATTCAAATAGCTTGGTCAAGTATAGGCCTTCAGACAATTTTTGTTTGTACTGAAAACAGGGGTCATTCAACAAATAAGACAGGAAAATTGACAGGAAAGAAAGTACTGGTCAAGTGCACAATTTTTTTTTTTTTTTTAAGACTTCAAAATTTCAAAAAATCGCTTTCTTTATTTCTTTCTTTATTTCTCAACAATATTCTCAGCATTCCAACATTTGACATTAAAGCAAGACTTCAGTAGAATGCTTCAAAAGTTTATTAAGATAATATGACATCTGATAGATTGAAATGATATGGGCATAACTGTTTAATCAAGGGAAAGATAAATTAATAGAAATCAATACAACAAACTTCTTGCATTTGAAGGAGTTTAGTCATTTTTTAACCCTTTACCAAATGAACTGAACATTTGACCTGTGTGATTTACAAACTGAGCAGTTGAAAAAAAAAATTTCAACAAATGTCAGCAAAACCATATCATGTGACCTTCCTCACTGCAATGAGCTCCTTATGGTTTTGTAAAAAGTTTTTGAAAAATTTGAGAAAAACATTTTGATATTGAGCATTGGGCAAAGGGTTAGGGGGTTTCCAGAACCATCCCAGTAATATTTTCAGACAAGGGAGGTCCCCTCCATGAGCTACACATAGTTTCATGTTTGAGATCTGCAAGGAAATATTGCCAATTTTAACCCTTTCAACCTCATACAGCCACAAAGTGACCCTTTTGAATGGCTAGAAAAAGTTGTTTCAAGAGTATTCTTCCTTGTGAACTCTACTGATAAGCTGTATTTATCCTGACAACAGTGTTTTTAAATCATTGTTGTCTGCCTGTACGGGTAGCCAACAATAATGTAAAAACACTGTTAAGTCATCTACAACTATGTAAATGTACATATGGTAGTTATTAAGGCCCAAGAAAGTTAAGAATCAGTTTCTCAGGCCCTCCTGCATAGTCATTTTGGCTGCCGCATGCTCTCATTGTTTTATCAATGCAAACTTTAAAAAATAAAAATTTAAATTTAATAGTAAATTTCCTTTATTATTATACCTACCGCAATTGTTTACCACAGGCTTGCACTACAGTGGAAGACCCTAACTCGGAAAATATACTCTCTATTTTGATCTTTCCCAAGAGATTTGGGAAAGAAAACTGGTGCAAAAGCACCATGAAAAAATAAGCCAAAACTGGGTCGAGCACCATCGGCGCACACCCAGTAGGGGGATGCTCTTCTCTTAGTACAATTCCACGACTTCTGGAAAACCAGTGCTCAGGCAGTAACTAATGAATCATCTTTTGAGTCTGCCAACATAGGAGTTATGTGATCAGCGGGGAGGAAGGATGCTTACCCGAATAAGAAGACGGGAGGGACTCCATGTAAACAATTGCGGTAGGTATAATAAGAAAGGAAATTTACTATAAAATTTAAATTTCTTATCAACCTACCTTACAATTGTTTACTACAGGCTGAATAGACAATAGGACTGGAGGGAATCACATAACCCAATTGCACTGGAACCGTGGACAGAGGAAGAGGTCCCTAGGCCTATCAAACCATAGCATCACAAACATTAGTAAAAGACAATGAGGGATGAGGCGTATGGTTATGTGCAATGCACAGACAGAAAGGGCAGTAACAGCACAGACCTGGAACTGACCTTGTAAGAAGCCAAATGGCTGGGGTAGACAACAGCCTGAGCAGAAGAAAGAGGGCCTGTAGTACAAAGGTCCTCTGTCTGCTCCTGCAACTGTTGCAGATAAGTGGAGAAAGTAGCATTTCTCCAGTAGGCTGCCAGCATAACATCTGACAACATGACGGAGTTAGTATAAGCCCCAAGAGGTAGACAATGCACACACCTCGTGGCAGAAATACGATTGGTAATACAATCGCCAGTTGCTAGACAAGCGGAAGCTGCACGAATAGCAAGACAAAACCATCGAGAAATGGATTCAGGAGAAATCTGTCGACCAGGAATAAGAGACAGAAAATCGTTCCTACCCTTCCTAATGAACAGCGTCCGATTGAGATAAAAGCGAACAGCACGAAACGGACAGAGCAAAGGGTGTTTACCCTCAACAGAAGGAAGAGTTCCAATACAGATAGGAGGCAGAGTAGTTTCTGGTATCTGATTCTTGGCCAGAAAGGAGCAATCACTGGTAAACATAACACTGGTAGTAGAGCTCCAGAAAAAGGCCAGGTCAACCGAGAGGGTGTGAAGCTCACTAACCCGTCTGGCTGAGGCAAAAGCCATAAGAAAAGCTGCCTGGTATGTGAGAAAATGCATATCCACCTGGGATAAAGGCTTGAACGGTGCCCCTCCCTCCCACCCCCCCCCCCCACCCCACAAGCAGAGCAGCACCCAAGAAAGATTTCATCTTGGGGAAAAGCTGCAAAGTCCTAGGCCTTTTCAAGGAAAAGAGCCAAACAAGCTTGGAGAGACATGGAGTAGTGCCGATACGATGCTGTCCCACATACGAAAAGTTCTCCGAAGCATGGAACCTGTACCCTTGATGGTAACAGGCTGGAGACCCCCAGAATCAAACAGAAACCAGAAACTCCGCAATCTGTGTGATCGAAGGAGTGACAGAATCAACAGAGTGATCCGCACACCATCCACAGAAGACCTTCCACTTAGCCGCATAGCTAAACCAGTGGAGTGCCTCCTTGAAGAAGAAAAGCAACTCCACTGCTCGTCTCGAAAAAAACGCCACGGAGGAGACAGGACCTGACAAAAGATATGCTCAAAGACACAATGAAGTCGGGTCGACATGAAACCTCCTCGGGCGACCTTGGCAAAGAAGGTCGCAACATAGAGGGAGACGTGTCGGAACAGGCACCAACAGAGAGCGGAGCAGATTCATCCACACCCACTGAGGTGACAGGGGTGCGATCGAAATGATTCGACAACTGCAGGTTCGTATCTTGGCTAGAACCTGAGGCAGAATCAGAACCGGCAGGAAGGCATAGCCGACAAGAACATTCCAAAGGAGGGACAGAGCATCCACGTCGAAAGCCAGAGCATCTGGACACCGAGACATGAAAGTGCCCACCTGATGGTTCCAACGAGTCGCAAAGAGATCGATGTGGGGACGACCCCAGAGATCGCAAAGCGACTGGAACACTGCCATGTGGTGCATCCATTTGGTGAAAAAGAAGCTACCCCGTCAGGACAGGGAATCGGCTAGGATGTTCAGATGAATGGGAATGTGACGAACCACCACTCCGGTATTGACATCCTGAGCGAGCAGTAGAAGATTCCGAACCAATTCGTACATGGGAACATAGTGCGTGCCGCCCTGGTTCCGAATGTAAACAACCACTGTCGAATTGTTGGACAACAGAAGGACCTGTCAATTCGAAAGTCTGGGCATCCACTGTCGGAAACTCAGAAGAGCAAAAAGCTACTTCTGGTTGACATGAAGAGCTGCTGGGTCCAGGTTCCATGACCTGTGAAGGGAAAGACCTAGAGGATCCAACGTCACACCCCATCCGAGATCGCTGGCGACTGCCATCAGAACATGATCGGACGTGGGGAAGTCCAACGGAATTCCCTGCATAATCCACTGAACATCTGTCAGGGGAGACGGCGACAAAGAAGAGACTCCAGTAACTGAAGCACCAGATCCAGAGGAACGATATTTGGCCTCAAACGACTGAGCAGAAAGTGTTGGAGAGGTCTGACATGCAGCCGACCTAGAGGAATGAGATCCGTCACCAAAGAGCAGAGAACGAGCAGCCGGGGAAGACTCCGAGCTGTTGCGGACGTGGACTGGGACAGAGTCAGGGCAAAAGCTGAGAAAATCACAGCCCTTGCTCGGGAAACCACCACCGTATCCAGCTGAGTACGGAAGCCCAACCCAGATGACAAAATGATGGAGAAGGGACCAGGTCCGACTTCTCCTCATTGACTCTGAACCCTAGTGACAAGAGCAGGCTCAACAGTGTGTCGACACATCCGACTCAAGAAAGGCAGCATTGGAATGCCTCTGGAGGATATCAACTAGATATGCCGAAGAGACACCCTGGACTGTGTGCGATGTAAGACTAACACATGCGACATCAGAAGGGTGAAGGCCCAAGGATGCAGGTCGAGGCCAAAGGGCATGGCCTTGAACTGGAAAACTCCCTGGTGAATGGAGCGGCGAACCGACCTGAAAGCCTCCATGATGAACTTAGGAGCAATGATAGACTGGGTCAGGATATTCAGATCCGACCTGAAAGCCTCCATGATGAACTTAGGAGCAATGATAGACTGGGTCAGGATACTCAGATTGATAACCTGTCGAAGTCAGCTGTCCTTTTTCGGCACCAAGAACAGGCGGGAATAAAATCCCACCAAAAGAATGTTCTTGATGACCTCGATCACTCCCTTAGACAGAAGACTGCCTATCTCCGTGATCAAAAGTTCCCAACGTGTAATGTTGAAAGGGACTTGTGTTGGAAGAAGCATCCTAGACTGAGTGGAATGCCTTAACCTGGGACGAATCAAGGTGACTACTGCTGATGCCTACCCTTACCCTGTGAGTAAGTAGAAGTGGAGGCAGGAGGATCAGCCCTTGGTTTCGCAGAGGAAGCAGAAGGGTGCTTGTTAGGCTTTGGACGGCCCCAACGAAGCAGCAGCTGAATTATGGACAGTGTTCTCCCCCCCCCCCACAGGAGCAGGAGGAAGTGCACACCCCCCACAGAGGGGGTATAACTCTCACCAGACATGGTCACTTTGGGAGGAACGGCCACAAGAACCCACCAAAGCGAGGGCAAAAGTATTTGCCCTAAACAAACCATTCTAGAACATAACAGAGGTCAGAGCAGTAGAAGAAAAAGGTGAACTCAACAGATATAGACAGTAGAAGAACACCCCCAACTATGAGAGAAAGGTGGCAGAAAAAGTAACGGCGGGAACACAACTGAACCCAGACGGCAGACAGGGACCTAAAAAACAGAAATTCTGCTCTCAACAGAGTGGAGAAATCCTGTCCATACAGTCCTCCATTGACACCTAACTCCAATAATAATAAAATTTATCAACTGAAAAATTTTATGTACGAACTGCACGGTACGCGAAAGTCGCGCGCAAGATGTAAAATATATAAAATACAAAGACAATGTGGTTGAAAATAATAACGAGAATATATAAAACACAGTCCTGTTATTATACAATACTCAGATCCATAATTCCAGTCACAGGAAACTATTATCGACGAGCTGAATTATCGCTGTTTCATAATACAAATGGCCACACGTCATCCTTGGACGTCGGACGAAAAAAGAATGATTCATTAGTTACTGCCTGCACACTGGTTTTCTGGAAGTCGTGGAATTGTACTAAGAGAAGAGTGTCCCCTACTGGGTGTGCACCGATGGTGCTCGACCCAGTTTTGTCCTATTTTTTCGTGGTGCTTTTTGCACCATTTTTCTTTCCCAAATCTCTTGGGAAAGATCAAAATAGAGAGTATATTTTCCGAGTTAGGGTCTTCCAATGTAGTGCAAGCCTGTAGTAAACAATTAACAATTGTAAGGTAGGTTGATAAGAAATTAAATAGTTTATGTATTTTACCCAAGTTAATAAAATTGATAAATTTGTCCTGTGAGTACAACAAGGCTTTGCAATGCTTTAGCATTGCAAAACTTTCTAGCACTCAAGGGATGGAATCACCCAAACTATTCTGTAGATTATGAGGCCTTAAACATAAAACAAACAAAGAACATGAACTTTTGATGGAAAAGAAATAATTACAAAAATAAAAAATAAAATAAAAAGTCGCCCATCCACATACAATTTTACAAAAAAATTACTTTGCAGGGCATAACGTAAATTTAATCTAAGGACTTAAGGGTTTATGTCTTATCACATTCATATCCACAACTGAATGCATGATCCTCATTCTACTGGGAAGACATTCTTTTAGGTAGAAAAGATCCATTCCAGTAATGGTCTACTTGTTGTTGAGGCGAGCTGAACAGCAATGAAACAAATCTCCACTGGTCACCAAATATCTAATTTTTCAAGGGTTTTCACAGAAGTTTCCAGTCCTTGTCAATGGATTTCCAATTTCCAGGACATTTGAGGAATTGAACGAGCCGCAGGAACCCTAATTCAAATGTAAGTGTTCTTTTGGAACTGTGAATTCCTATATACAAATCAGCTGGTAACTATATTAAGCAGCATTATTGCTTTCATGAGGTCTTCAGTTTGGCTGAATTTGGGGACACAGATATTGGCTGAAGTAGGAGTCATTGGACCCACTGGAGCAATCAATCATTGTCACTCTGGCTGGTCCAATGTGTCCAACTTCAGACAATTTTCGGAACATTAAAAATCCTTGAATTACACCAAGGGCCTAGAAATTCCCCAATGTAGGTTCGAATATCAGTTTCTGTAGGTCTGAAACATGCTGGGTTGAATTCATATTTTTTGGTCCAAAGACACCAAATTGGGTCAATGCCACTTCAACACGATGCTGCAAAGCTTCGAAAGCACCTGATCTGAATGAGATATTTATTATCTTTCTTTACCAAGCATCAAATTCTCTAGAATTAATAAGGTTTCCATTTGAATTTGACGTCAATACATGGTTTCCCAGATGTAATTTATATCACAAATTTTCTTGATTTCTATTGACCATTTCCTCTGTATGGCTCTCATTATTGAGGGACATGGCCACATTCTGAGGACATTGTTAAGTACAGTGAACTTGGACTAATACTGAGAAAAGTTCATTAGCTGTGGTTTCCATAATTTGATTTACTTTCTTTGATTTTAATTATCTTGAGAGTGTCAGTTAAACATTCTCGCATAAGAGCAAGCCTTCAGACCACAAGTATAATTCTGTAAGGAATTCAATCAAGCCTGAAAATAAACAGACTGTTATCTGCAAAATGAAGTCTCCAGAGGGTGATTTTGGTGATGCTACCCTGCAAAGCAGGGTAGCATCACAAAATTTACCCTCTGCAAACCTCAGTCTGAATCAAGGTCTCCAGCCAAACCAGAAAAAAAGATGTACCTAGAGGATAAATTGGCCCACTGTATGGGAGAGCATCAGCAAATTCACCCTCTGGGGACCCCATTTTGCAAATGACGGGTTGCTTATATTCAGGTTTGAATTCAGTGTTCTTATGGGCTATTTGTTTATCCACTTTTTATGGAGTTTGCACACAGAATACCAGAGTTGATATTGTTCCATCACACACAGAGATATTTTTTGTACTACAGTTATAGGTATTGCAATCAATAAGTATTTAATTCAAATTGAAACTATGAAGATATTAACACAATTAGTGGAACAACTAGGTGTAATAAAAAAGCTACAGTTGTAGTGAGTCTTCATTCCTTATGGTAATGTCATAAAAAATTTGTTTTAATCAAGTCTTGATTGAGCAACATTTATGTTGATTCACAGAAAATGAATATTTATGGTATATTTTAGATTCAATTGTCTAGAATATATGTTAGTTGGAAAAGTGAACCATAGGTTCCAGACAAGTGAATCTGAACATAGGGTTAGACTGGTTATAAGCTATAACAGCATCAAATTTCTCACATAATTAGACTGATGGCCTGAGAAATTTGCATCAAAGGTGATTAAAAAGGATTCCAGTCTATACCAGGTCCCTTTTGAGACCATGTAGCAGATATCACTTGTCCTTCATATACTTTTTTCCTACCTTTAATCCTCTTGGTCCTATGACACCACCTACTCCTCCTAATGCTCTGCGTCCAGGTGGTCCACGTAAACCCCTTGGTCCTCTAATACTTCTGCCAGGTTCTCCTTTCCTACCACGGAATCCAGGTCTTCCCTGATTAGATTAAAAAATGGATACACAATATATTCCATTTTTGTGAAATATTTATTCAAAATATATTTCTATTGACATTTTAACTCTTTATCCAATGTAACAGTCAAAACTGGCCAGTGCTTTTCACAAAAAAACAGCATTTAAATTTATTATTTTTTCATTTTGTTTGTCTCAAATATATAACTTATGATCCCTAACAGAAATGAGCTCATTCTAAAGAGGGCATAAGCTATGTTTTGTGGCAAAAATAAATATATTTAGTTATTTATTTATTTAATATTATTTTTGACAGCCAAGGACACCGTGTGTTGGACAGCGTCATGGGTGGAAAAAGCTGTGAATACCTAGACAATCACCAAGTAGTGGTATGCAGCTGTCAAGATTCCCCAATGTACTAACACCACACAAGCAGGGTTAGCACTGGTTGAAGGCAGGAGCACCACTGACATGCAGTACACTACCCCACCATGCTCCCACATGGGCAATCATGACCAAGGGCATGACACATATACTGCTAGTCAGCATCAAACTGTGGACCTTTCAGTTTGAAGTCCAAAACTCTAACTACGGAGTCGCCATGCTCCCAAAATATTTTTAGTTATTCAAGAAAGTTTTTTTAAGTATTGTCAGCTATTCAAGTTAACCCTTAAGGGCCTGGACAAGTGTCTTGAATTCCCACCACTGCAGTCTCTATACATCTAATGGCTTAGCAGTGATTTCTAGTTAACTCTTGGCTAACTGTTAAGGTAGCCAAGACTTGACCACAAACCACTGTTTAGGTAATTTGTCTATTGTCAGCAGGACCTCCTATTGATGGCAAGTTAAGGGCACCTGTTCTGAGGTCGGAAAATTCGGAAATTGGCCTTTAAGCAGTGACAAATGGGAGCAAAATGGAGGAGAGTGGAAAATCGCTCACCTCAAATAAAGTTTGCGAGAGTGAAAACTGCGAGGAGAGTGAATTTGATTGAGTGTTGATTTCAATGTTTAACTTCAACTGACAAGCGTCCTTCAAAATGAATGCATGAATACAACTGAACATGGATGGAAATTCTGATGGTGAAAATATATGTAACCCACTGAAATTAGTTCTGGATTTTAAATGGCAGATTATTAAAATCGTGGAAAATGGATGCGTAAATTCCAAATCGGGCACATTAATTCGTGTCACTGGTGAATTGGAGCGACAGGTGTCATGAGTATAAACGAAAACAAGGAATGCGGCAACATTCTGTATGTCTTCGATAAAAAAAAATATATTAGTATTAAAACGTTTCTCATATCTCAGAATGGGCACCGTTTTTTTTATCAGAACATGTGTGTTTGTTTTGTGGTGGGAGTAAGCTCTGGGTGAGTTGTCAATGTGCAACCCTCTTACTGTTAGCGTGTCGTGTGTGGATGTTTTAGTGAACTACTGTGTGTCATGTTCATAACGACGGAAAGGAAATTGTTTGCAATTGTACTTTAAATGCTTCAAATTGTGAGTGATTGTTAAAAATTTCCCAACATCAAAACTTAATTGAATGTTTCTGTTGATGCAACTCAAAAAGATGAAAACACATCCAAGAATAGAGGCAAGTGATTATTCGTGCACCTTGGACAATTTTTGCGTGAGCGATGGTGCGCGAGAGCGATCGCACGCCTTTCCCATGCGTCACCGTTTCAGGGTTAAGTAAAGGTCTAATCCTTTACAAACCTTCCTGTTTTAACTCAGTCAATCTGACATGATATGACCCCGACTGTTGAGTCATTAAACTCCAGTAAAAAAAATAAATAAATAATTTAATCAAGGGAAAAATATTTCTAAAACTACATGAAAAAAATAAATAAATAATTTAATCAAGGGAAAAATATTTCTAAAACTACATGAAAAAAATAAATAAATAATTTAATCAAGGGAAAAATATTTCTAAAACTACATGAAAAAAATAAATAAATAATTTAATCAAGGGAAAAATATTTCTAAAACTACATGAAAAAAATAAATAAATAATTTAATCAAGGGAAAACATATTTCTAAAACTACATGAAAAAACTTTCTTAAATTTCAATTTATGTTCATATCTTTTAATTTGTTTTCATTTATTGCTTTAATCCATCCAAATAATGTTTACAAATATTTTAAAAGAAATGGTACAAAGAAAATAAGCAAGGTACACACTTTAATATAGAATGTGGTAAAACAACCTGCTTGCATGAAATGCAAATAAAAGGTATGACCAAAGAGAAGTAGAAGAGGTACTGCATGGGGATAGGGGTGGGTGATGTGGTGGCAAGACCTGGTTAACCCCCTTCGCTCTGATGTCAAAATACCAAAATTTCAGGAAGCTGTTTATTCTCATAATGCATCCAGAAATTTAACCAATTCGGTCTCGTTTGACAGAGCTCAATGAGCTCTGTCAAACGAAATTGAATTGGTTAAATTTCTAGTTGCATTATGGGAATTTTTTTGCCTAAAATTTAGATATTTTTACATCAGTTAAAGCATGACAAATTAGGAAATGTGATTTGCTGCACACATAATCTATCTAGTTGCTACATGTAAAGTATGGTAAACAAATCGAGAAGACTGCCCTCCATCTCTCCTGTGTAATATTATCAAAACAAAGCAGCACGCCAGTGTTTATTAGAATGTAAATATTATTATTCAAGTTTGTACATAAACAAAACTGTGATGGACAGACAAATGGACAGATAGACAATGCAATAAATGGACAGACAAGAAATGGATGAATAACATGTTTTTTGGTCTTCAGACATGTTCCTGATATATGTACCATTAACCCTTTACCCAACGTAGACAATATGAAAATTTATTATTTTAAATATTATATTTTCAGATTTTTCAAAACAATTCAACAAAACTGTATCATGTGACCCCCTCCCACCTTCCCCTTAACTCCTAGCACTCTGGTAGTATTTCAGAATTTACATCATTAACTCCATATTGTCCATGTAGATTGAAAATGTTTACAAAATATATCTTGTTTGACAGAGCTCAATGAGCTTTGTCAAACAAGATATAATTTATTAAATACTCAGTTGCACAGTGGGAAAATGTACCTGAAGAAAACTTTGGTATTTGACATCAGAGTGCAGGGGGTTAAAATGAAGAAGCACATTGGAATTTATTGAACTTTGATCATATTCAAGTAATTTCCCAAAGTGGAATTGCCATGAGGTTCTCCTGATCAACTTGATTGCAATTTGGTGATGAATAGAGAAATGGACAGATAAACAATGTAATAAATGGACAGACAAGATTCAAGGTTCTTACACAAAGCTCTAAAGAAAAATTCATGATTCTTTCCCACATAAATCTCCCAAGTTTGAGGGTTAAGTAGCACTTCACTGATTGAGTAGTGCATGCTGGTCTCATTTTGAAGAGTTTCAGAAAGATCGACTGAGTCGATACGCACGGGCTGCGTCTGGTACTACATAAAAGTCTCACAGACAATAATTGAATCATATTTGCTGTTGAGACGCACGCTGTTAAGATGGGCAAAACACAATCTGATAACTCACGCCACAAAACCGATCAAGTGCCCAGCACTTCTAAAGTTGCACCTTCCACTTCTGGGGAAAAATCGGACAAAATTATTCATGACCACGGAGTGGATATCGATTTTACGAATCCATCTAATATTCTTCTTCCTTTAAAGCAATCAGCTGACGATGATGCCCTCAGTATATTTTTGTCCGAAACGAAAGAAAATTCCCTCAGTGGCTATGATTTTGATCTCGATTCAGGAAACTATATTGGGCCTAAATACTCGACTCAGTTGAAAACAACATCCAAAGATGTTCAAGTTAAAAACAATGATGATGCAACATCTACCAGTCAATTTCGCCAATCATCCAAGGGAGGCAACAAAAAGAGCTCTTCAGCGTCTAAAACCAGAAAACCTTCCTCAACTTCCGTAAACAAAAAATGTAACGCCAACGAAGTTCTCGACTCAGTTGTCACAAAATATCTAGAACAAGAGAAACTTACCACAGGTAAAAGAGTGAAATCGCTCGACACAGTCGTACCACCTAAACACGACCCTTCTTTTTTTTCTCACAATATATCGCCAAAACGGCAAAAGCTAAATATACCAGGCCATACTGTTAAAGCGGTACCTATTCTGAATACTGTGGAATCGGAAGATATTCTTTCAGAAATCCTATCCAAGGTATCTGATTTAAATGCCAGAATTGACAATGTTGAAAAAACACGAACCAAGCCTTCTCATTCTATAACTAGGCAAATGTTAGCGAATGATGATTGTATTGATCAGGATCAAAACGGACCTGATGTTGATCAAATTTCTATACATGATAATGTCATGTCAGAAGTTGATAATCTTTTTGATGATTACTCCAAGGAAACTAATTTTGATCTTCCTGATATTACCATGGATTCCACTGCACTCAAAATGGGGCCTGATGTTAATGATACAATGGCTCAGTATATTACCAAAAACTGTACAACACAGAATGACAAAAGTAAAATAGACAAAGTTTTGGACCATTCTGTTATACCACAGAATTGTACTTTCATTCAACCACCACGGGTCAATCCGGAAATCTGGTCCCAAATTCGTAATTCACAAATCAGGGCAAGGGACTGTAATGTCGAAAAAATCCAGAAAATGTTGGCTGGATCTATGGCAGCCAATTTACATCTTACTGAAGAGCTCAGGCAAAGTAATCCTGACTTGTCAGCCATTAAAAAATTTTCTGTTGAAAATTTGTTGCTTACTGCCTCCTCTCAATTTGAATTGTCAATCATGCGACGGAATTTCCTGACACCCATTCTGAAAAACTCCTATAAAGAGTTTTTTTCTGCGGACAACAAAATTACATCTTTGTTGTTTGGCGACGACATTTTTAAAAAAATAAAGGAAATCAATGAAATTCAGAAAACAGCCAATGCCAGGTCCTTCAAGGATTCTTTTTTAGGGGCAGGAAGGGGGAGACCCCAATTCGGCCGGCCGTACAATCGAGGGTTCAGTCGTCAAAACCAATGACCACAATGGCAACACACCAGACCCTATCAACGGGGAAAATTTTGGCAAGACAGGAAGCCATACGCTCCAAACAACAACGTGACCAAAGATCTTTCGTCACAGAAGTAGAGGTAAGTTCTAATCTTAACAGTAATCCTACTTGTAAAATTGCAGGAAATTTAAAGATTGGGCACAATTAACAGACGATAAATGGGTTCTCAGCAACATATGTGGACATTTTCTTGAATTTATTAATGAGCCGATCCAACACCACATACCAAAACCTATTATGTTTAATGATTCTGAAAAGTCCATTATGGATGATCTCATAACTGACATGCTAAATAAGGGTTCCATTGAAAAATCTACTACTGTCAGTACTCAGTTCATTTCTAACATTTTTCTTCGGTGAAAGAAAAATGGGAAATATCGACCTGTTATCAATTTGAAACAGCTAAATGTTTTTATTGAATACCACCATTTTCAACAAGAAACTATTGATGTAGTACTACAAGCCATCCAACCATTTCAATGTTTTACATCAATCGATCTGAAGGATGCTTATTTCAGTCTTCCTATCCATACAAACGATCAGAAATTTCTAAAGTTTTTTTGGAACAATCAACTGTACGAATTTACCTGTCTCTCATTTGGCCTTTCCAGCGACCCGAGAATTTTCACGAAAATTCTGAAACCAATTTTTTCTTGTCTACGAAAGAAAGGTATCCAATGTTTTTATTACATTGACGATTCACTCATTTCTAATGCCTCTGAAAGTATTTGTCAGCACCAAACACAGGAAATCACTAAACTCTTTGAATCGTTAGGATTTCAAATTAATGTAGAGAAATCGGTTTTGGACCCATGTCAGAGAATTCAATATCTTGGGTTTATAATTGATTCGGTTCAATTTAAGATTTTCCTTCCAGAAGATAAAGTTAGCAATATTATCCACCAGTCTAAGGTGCTTTTAATTTCTACTTCTCCGACCATTCGAGAGGTGGCACAGCTGGTAGGCATGTACACCTCTTCCTTGAGAGCTATACACTTGGGTCATTTCTATTACCGTCATCTTGATTGGGATAAGTCACAAGCATTACATGTCAGCAATTACAATTTTGATACATCCATCAGGTTATCAGATCAGGCAAAAACTGAAATTTCATGGTGGATTAATAACATTGAAATTATGAATGGTAAGGCTATTTGCCCACCTACAATATCTAAATTCTTACAAACTGATGCCTCATTATTGGGATGGGGAGCGAAATGTGAACTCAACAATACAAATGGACGATGGGCTGCTAACCTCACAGATTCCTCTCATATTAATTATCTAGAGCTCAAGGCTGTACAGATGGGATTGCATAGTCTGTGTTCTGGATTCCGTGATATGCACATTTGTGTCCTCTCTGATAATTCTACTACTGTAGCATATATAAATAACATGGGGGAAAAATTCCAAGCCTTTTTCACTTGACAAAGGACATTTTCAGCTGGTGTTTTGAGCACACCATTTTCTTGTCAGCCTCTCATATACCAGGCTCACAGAATTTTGCTGCAGATAATTTATCACGTCAATTTAATGACACCACTGAATGGGGCTTAGATGGGGATATTTTTGACAGAATATGTCATCAAACTTTTACACCAGACATCGATCTTTTTGCTTCACATCTGAACTACAAACTTCTTCCATTTGTTTCATGGAAACCTGACCCTATGTCCATTCATACTGATGCTTTTACTCTTGACTGGGGACAATGCTTACCATATTTATTTCCTCCTTTCAGGTTGATTCTGAAGACTCTCATAAAACTTCAAGAAAACCAGGTATGCAAAGCTCTCATTTTAGTACCTCTTTGGTCAACCCAACCATGGTTCCCCATTTTGATGGAAACTTTAATAGACATACCAATAGCTCTGCCAAAGAAGGCAAACAGGCTTACACTTCCTCATTCAGGCAAAATACACCCGCTCCACGATCAATTGCATCTCATCGCATGCACAGTATCTGGGCTTCGGTCTGAGCAAAAGGGGTTTCAGTCGGCTCTTCAGAGCTCGTTCTACAGTCTTGGAGAAAATCTACCAGGAAACAGTATGATCTCGACTGGAACAAATGGGTGGCTTGGTGTTCATCACAATACATTGATCCCTGTACACCCCTTGAGATAAATGTGGCTAATTATTTGAATTTCCTATTCAAAAGTGTTAAGTCTTACAGTGTTATCAACACACACCGCTCCATGATCAATCAAACGATTCTTCTTACTTGCGGGATCTCTTTTTCAAATTCCCATTTGATTAACCAGTTGATGAAGGGTGCTTTTAACACCCGTCCTCCACTTCCACGGTATGTTACAACCTGGCCTGTGTCATCATTACTGACTTATTTACGTGACCTTTATCCTCACCACAGTTTGCCATTGCATTTACTGACGAAAAAATTAGCTTGTCTCATTGCTCTTACTACAGCTCAAAGAGCTCAAACTTTCATTGCCTTAGATGTCCGTTTCATGAAGTTCGAACAGAATTCCGTTAAGTTCTTCATTCAGAAACTTTTGAAGACGTCAAGACCTGGGAAAACTAATACTACATTAAGTTTATATGAATTTCATGACAACAAATTGTGTGTTATAAGCACCCTAAAAAAATATTTAATGCAGACACGCCTTAGGTGGAAATCTTTTCAGCTTTTCATCTCTTTCAAAACCTTTAAAGCTATTACATCTACCACATTAGCTAGATGGATTTCTGATAGCATGTCCAGTGCTGGAATTGATACTTCTATCGTCAAACCACATTCCACTAGATCTGCCTCAACTTCTGCGGTCTTTAATGCCGGGTGTACTTTGGACAGCATTCTGAAGACTGCAAATTGGACTTCTTCTCAAACGTTTTTTCAATTCTATTTCAGGCAGAATGATTCGCATGGAGCAGAGTTTTCACGAACTGTCTTAGAACATTAACCGTCTTTTGTTATCCTATCTGGATTGTTATCTGACAAACAGTGACTGTGTATTGGTTGGGCTGTTTTGATTGCAAAATATTATGGAAAGAGTATAATTTTTCTTTGTTTTTTCTAGCAACCATTGCTTATATATGCTCCTCAAATTTCTCTTCAAACCGTGCTACTTAACCCTCAAACTTGGGAGATTTATGTGGGAAAGAATCCCCCTCTCATCCTAACTCTGTGCTGGATGAGAGGGATTCTTTTAACATAAAGATAACAAGTTTGAGGGGTAACAACCCAGCCCTCTGGATACAGTTTCCACCCTCGTGGGCAATTTGAGGACCATTCACATCTCTTTAAAATATTCAATTATTGTCTGTGAGACTTTTATGTAGTACCAGACGCAGCCTGTGCGTATTGACTCAGTCGATCTTTCTGAAACTCTTCAAAACGAGACCAGCGTGCACTACTCAATCAGTGAAGTGCTACTTAACCCTCAAACTTGTTATCTTTATGTTAAAAGAATCCCTCTCATCCAGCGCAGAGCTAGGATGAGAGGGGGATTTTCTCCACGATAAATATATAGAGGATATCTACGCCGTTTTAGTGAATACTGGGAATTATCTCATGAGTGTGGACCTGAAAAATAATCCTTTCAGGTCCACACAGTTGATTCCTGTTCCTGATATTCACTAAAACAGCATAGATTTTCTTTTTATTATATGCTACATGACATTTTACTGCGCAATATTCAGCTCAATTCAACTGCAAATAGTTTCAAGACAATAACAAGAAGCTGCTGTTCGTTCCTTCAAGGTGACACCATGCGCTGAAGCGTAACATCATTTAAGAAGCTACTGAAAAAATTCATTGTGTGGACCTGAAAATATTATTTTTCACTTGGGCAAGGGCTCATGAAAAATAAAACTTTCAGGTCCACACTCACTGAGATAATTCTAGATACTGACTAAAAAAAGTAGAGTAGATTTTCTTTTTTATTATATGCTATGAGACATTTTATTGCACGATATTTAGCCCAATTTAGTATGAGAAATGCGTACGTTTTAAAACAATAACAAAGATCAGCTGATCGTTCCTTCAAGGCGACGTGATGCGGTGTAGAGTGACATCATTTAGGAAGCTACTGAGGGATATTCCTTGATATCCATCGAGTTGATGGATATCGAGAAATATCTTTTAGATAATTTTCGATAATTCACAGGCTAGCGTATAATAAAAACATTTCCATTACTAATCATGATAATTTTTAGGAGAAAACAGAAGACAATATACTGTGAACACTAACTGTACAACACTAGCTGATGTGAGAAATGGGATACCCAGAAGAAACTTTCAGCATATTTTTCTTATTTATACTTCCAACATTTGACATCATTTTTCTGGAAGCTCTCCCTAAGAGCTTCCTGAGAAATGATACCAAAGGTTACAACAATCAATAAAGAAAAAGAATGTAACACATTTTTCTGGTGTTTCCAACTGATGTTATCCCATAAATGGCGGTTGATTCGAACAATAAAAGCCTTGGATAAATTTTTGCTTTATTCACCTAGTAGGGTGATAAATTTTTCCCGTAGGTATAACACTGAAAGAATTATTTCTATAGTAGAGATGGACTTGTTGACCTCTATCACATTCGTGTAGCATAATTAACAGTTCAATGGTTGTTTTCTTTAAACCTTTTTGAAAATATTACACAATGCCGGTAGAAAACAATAAAACATTGTTCATTTAATAAAGTATTTTTGCAAGTTTAGCTCAAGTTTGTAGGGGAATTATTTTTAGACAGAAATGTATCGCTGAGCCTTTTTTATTTTTGGCAATTTTGCTTGTCATCGAATTGGACCTATGTGCTCCTCACTTCTCGCTGTGTTTTGTAGCAAGTAACAGCATGATTTCGCTGCGACTGCCCTGTAAAAGATTTATGGGATAAACAAAATAAATGTATAGTATTTTCAAGTACAAAATTTATTCTACTCGTAGAATTAAGAATGAAACCGACTCGCCAGAGGCTCATTTAAATTATAGTAGATAAACAAAGTCACATGTTCATTATGAAATTTAGACTCATCCTTCCCACAAAATTATTCATTTACAAACTCAAATACTGCACCCAGCAAACAAATTAACCCTTTGCCCAATGCAGACAATATCAAAATTTATTATTTTAACCCTTTGAACTCTAGTGGAATCTTCCATGCCAGTTCAATGGCAGCAATTAGGAGAGTCCATATTCGAGGCTGCATACTGAAAATACTGATTGATCTACCCCACAATATTTATTGAACAGCCATCCTATATAATGACGTTATGGCGTATCCTGTTCCTGGCCAGAAAAGTGGCCGCTAGGGTTCAAAGGGTTAAATATTAAAAAAATAAGAGTCAACAAAACCATATCATGTGACATACTGGAAATCCTGGCATTCTCACTGAGCCTTTCAGCCCTGGAAATCTTGGTTGGCCAATATCACCATTTTTCCCTGTAAGTCCTGGTGGGCCTTCAGGATCCCTCTTTAGAACAAATGCAACAAGCTTGTTCCAAGGAGAGGTCACATGATATGGTTTTCTGGAAATTTAAAAAACATAATTTTTTTTTCAACAGCAACCTTCAAATTTGTATATAAGGCAGTTGGATGCAGCTGATTCATTAGGTAAAGGGTTAAACTAGTTAAGTGATTGAGTGCTGGAAGTCCATATATGGGCTTTTTTCTGGAGTGTGCAAACCACAGCTTGAAGGCTTCATATCTTATGGATGTGCTTCTTATTATCTTTCAAGTGACATTATTTCAACTGGATGGATTTGCTTTGCTCCAATTTATGGGAGAGTGTCCACATGAATTGTTACAAAGCAAAGACATGTGAACAAATTTTGATGACCAAAAATAATTTAGCACTCTACCAGTTAAGTGGTACTCTTGGATAGTATTTCATTTCTTTTCCCTGATCTTCTAAACTGGTTGAGCACTGGAAACACATATTTAAGCTTCTTTTATCCAAACAGTTTTATATTGTCACAATTTATTGGAGAGTACCTAAAGGTATTCTCCAAGAAATTATTATATAGCAAACCCAAATGAAGAAATTCTAACAACCAAAATTAATCTAGCACACTACCAGTTAAATTATCAAATTTGCATGACTTTCTATTGCCTATTTTTGATCATGCTCTTCCATGATTGTGTAAAATGATGATCATGTACGTACTGGAAATCCTGGCATTCCCATTGAGCCTTTAAGGCCTGGAAATCCTGGTCGACCAATATCACCATTTTTCCCTTGAAGTCCTGGTTGGCCTTCAGGACCCTGTGGACCAACAGGACCAACATCTCCTCTATCTCCCTGGAATAAACAAGATATGCAATTCACAACAATGATGGATCTATTTACGAAGGCACATTAACTTCATTTAGCAGTTTTTAAAATTTAAATTTTCCGTAAAACTAACATATGTGGGGGATCTCTAATGTTCCTATTCTATATGGAGTTTATAAACTGAATTTATTTCATAACACTTCTTGTTTCTCAGGCACCTACCTTGTCATTGAAAGTCTGCCAAATCACAATTTTTTTACCTGGAAACCTTTCTGAGGTAACTCCTTTGAACTTGTAGGACTAAAAAAATTAAACCAATTCTGTCAAACAAGGCATAGTTGGTTAAATTTGCAGTTGCATTATGGAAATCTTAATGGCTGAAAACATTTTTTTTCACATAATACTGTAAGGAGTTAAATTCCTGATTAATTTTCAGGATTGTTTTGTGGATTAAGAAAAAAAGCCTTCCTCCCTCACCATAAAACTGAGAAACAATTGCCTGAGAAACAAGAAGTTTTTTATAAGCCAAATATGATTTGAAATGAGGTCCACTGAGTCTCGATTAAAACTTTATGGATGTGATTTAGACATTCCACATAAAATAGGACAAAGTTGAGATCTGTTTTATCTCTACTTATGTGTCAAATTTAGTTTTTATTGGCCCAGTGAAACATTAAACTGAGCGGAAACCAAGAAATTTGAAAGTTAAAGGTCACTGTGACCTTGACTTCTGGCACAATAACCATAACATAAATAGGGTTCTCCCTCTCATCATATCCAACCCACAAGTCAATTTTTGTTGTGACTGGCTAGACAGAACATTAATTAGAGGGCAAAAAGCTTGAAAATTTGTAAGATAAAGGTCACTGTGACTTTGACCTTTGACCTTCATTCTAAGTTTGGTTCCCTCAGCCCAGAACTTTTATTATGGAGCAGGAACCAGGAATATATTAAAGGTCACAATGACATTGACCTTTGGCATTATGACTCCCAAATGAATAGGGTTCTTCCTCTTATCATATCTAACCCATATGCCAAGTTTGGTTTCTCCTGGTCCTTGCAGAACTTTAATTAAAGAGCAGAAACCAGGAAAAGTCGTCACTGTGACCTTGGCCTTTGGCACAATGATCCAAAAAATGAATGGGGTTTCTTATCCTTATCATACCCAACCCACATATCAAGTTTAGTTTTGACTGGCTAAATGTAACTTTAATTAGAGTAGAAAGCACCTCTGTCTGCAGACAGATGGATAGACAGACTGCTAAGATGGACAAATGGATGGACAGTGCCATGGCTATATCCCCCAAACTTTTTCAGGGGGATAAAAATGTACAGAGATCAAATTTTAGTGATAGAATTGATAGTTTATTGCAACTGCCTCAAATAACTACAGAATACCGTAAAGTGATTGCATGCAACAATGTTGCACATCGTATATTCTGAAATATAACATGGAGAAATTAGTGGCAATCATGTGATAAATCCGAATAACAGCACTGGTCAAAAT
Source organism: Pictodentalium vernedei (assembly GCA_031216915.1). Taxonomy (NCBI): domain Eukaryota; kingdom Metazoa; phylum Mollusca; class Scaphopoda; order Dentaliida; family Dentaliidae; genus Pictodentalium; species Pictodentalium vernedei. The sequence goes on from CM062294.1 coordinate 306,924,717, forward strand.
TAATAAAGTTGTTTATTTTACAATTCAGAATTTGTTTGAATGATACAGATCATATTGTGTCAGACTACATATCAATTTAAAGGGACACTATATCTTGAGCCACAGCATCATAAAAATGGTTCAGATAGTGCTGTAAGATGCAAATTCAGATGGTTTGAACAAATAGCTATGTTTAATATTTTGATTTTGTAAAGGAAAAGAAGAAAAAGTGAGGTACCTTAGGGCCTTGTACAGCAAAACCTCCATCTCCTGATACCGTTTTTCCTGGTAGACCTGGGGGACCTGGTGGTCCGATGGGCCCGGTTTCACCATGTCTGCCCTAAAATATAAAATATAAGAACAATAAAGAACACTACACAAAAGGATAATCAGAATCAGAACTAATGTTGATGTAAATAAATTCTTCCTATATCTAGAATTTTGATAACAGTTTTAAACTACAATAAAACACAGAGAAGCGCATGTTACAGACAGAGCCCTTTCAAATAGAGCATCACAGTAAAGCATTCCATTTGCAAATATAAGACTATACAGAAATTCTAGAATATATCATGACTCAAAAGAAGATTCTATTCCCATTCTAGAGTAGACCAAACAAAGTATTTCTCAGCTTCAGGAAACATATTAGGAATTTAATTCTTACAGCAGCATCTTACAATACCTCCACTCTTTTAACTTTGTTATTGCCCAATAGTTCATGTGTACTTTGTGAAAAGAAAAACAAGAAAGAATAGTTCCCAAATGAGCGTCTTCCCCAAATTCCTCAAGATTACCAAACTCCAGGATTTAAAAAAAACTTTCTTTAAAAATTGTAACTGGTACATGGATTGCATCACAATTCAGCCAATGTTAACCCTTTACTCAATGCAACAGTGAAAACTGGCCAGCACTATTCACAAAAATCACAATTAAATTTTCATTATTTTTTATCTCAAAAACATCACTTATGACCTCTCATTGGAACGAGCTCAGTGAGCTCATTCCAACTGAAGGTCATAAGCTCTAATTTTTTATGCAAAAAATAAAAATAAAAAAAGTTTTCAAGGATTTTTTGTGCAAGTGTCATCTGCCTTTCAAGTTAGGTAAAAGGTTAATCACTTTAATAACTAAATTACCATGATGTTGCGCAATTTAATTACGTAAAGTCTTCACATTAGGACTTGACATTTAACCACCGTTGGAGAACAGAAATTGAATGTATCTTCACTCTCAGAACACTTCAGCCATTAGGACTGAACAGAAAAGACTTTTAGTGTACTGGTTATGAGGTAAATGAACAGTTAAATTATTAACTTTTGAAATGTCTAACCTTAGCTAATATGCAATACCCCATTACCTTTGTTTTCTGCAGGATTGTGCAACGATGTAATTTTAAAAATACTGATCATTGCTTGAATAATCTCTGTTCACTGCAGTATTAATATGACTCTGTTAATCAGTTCTAAATTGTATTGTTCAAGTGGTGTAGGTGTACCTTTGAATAATTTGCGGTTTGGGAAGACATTGGGGACTGCAGAGTAAATAGAATCCTCAATCTTGTACACTCGGAACAACCCCATTTGAACAACCTGGACCTCAAAAGTGAGAAAACTGCCAAAAGACTCACAACAGTCAGTTAGTTCACTTGTAGTACTAAGTTGTAACTTTTGTAGGTAGACAAGGAGGTTTATGTTTGAAATTTCTGGAAATTAGTTCAGGGGTCCTACAGGCAAGGATGGATCAAATTTAAGGCTATTTAAGGCTGTTATGGGCATTTTGTAGCATTTTCAAGGCCTTACAACACCCAAATTCAAGGACTTTCAAGGCCTTACTGCTATGAATGATGATATATGATCACTAGTGTACCTAGTGTACAGATATCATCAGTGCATTTTTATTTTGCCAAAATTCAAGACTTGTCAAGGCTCCCATGACCATTTTCCAGGATTTCAAGTATTTGAACCACACGTTGTTGAATTGCAGGTCATTCCTTGAATCCAAGGCCCCACGGGAACCCTGTAGTTACAGAAATGAAACATTTGCACAAATGTTCTTCTCTTTAAATTATTCAGATCAATCAGATATTTTGGTGCTTCCATTTTATCTTAACACAAAAGTGTACAAAAACAAACATCCTCAGTTTTAAATTTGTTTTGTAAGTATATTAGAGACTGTTTGTTGGATTTATGGGAAATGACTATTTATCGACAAACCTTGATTAATGCTGGCAATTAGTCGACTATGAAAACTGATAGTCGCCACACAAAAATTTCAAATACACAACTCTTCAAATGTAGAAAAAAATAACTTACTGGCAATCCTGCTAAACCAGGTTCACCAGGTGCCCCTGGTATACCAGCAGGTCCCACTGGACCAATTTCTCCAAGACCAGGCAACCCAGTTATTCCACGTTCTCCTCTTGGTCCAGAATGTCCTCGTTCTCCTTGTTCACCCTGAAAAATGAAGGTAAATGTTTTTTAAAAAATGTTATTATAAGAGAACCCAATACTTACACCAGAGCTAAGGGAAACTTTTCAAAGCACTAATCTAGTGTGTGACAGAAGTACTTGCTAAATGTACTTGCTCAGTTAAGAATTGAATGCAATTTTTATAATCTTTATTGGAGTATGAACGTGTGGGAATGGGTACAAATTATGTAACGGGATTCATACAATTTGTACCCATTCCCGCAAGTTCATACTCCAATAAAGATTATAAAAATTGCATTCAATCCTTATACACATTCTGTAACAGTTTAAACTACATTTTACCAAACAACAAAGCAGAAAGACGAAATAAAACATATACGAACGAACAAGGCAAAAAACCACCCTCACACAAAAGACAAAGTGCACAACTCTGAGTTAAGTGCTGTTTTTCGGCATTGACCCAAATTTGTCAAATTGCCGTCTTTTGCAATGAAACTTGGAATGTTCAAAACAATTTTAACGGGCTTTATGCCACAGTTGTGAAATGTCACCAAAGAAACAGCAGCGGAGTTGATCACTGCGAAAGGTGCTAAAAGTTAAAAACCCGCCCAAATTACATTCCGTCAATTGCGCTCTACCGTAAATGCGGGTCAAAGTTCGACCAAATGTATTCATTGGAAAATGAATTACATTTGGTCATGACATTTTCATCCAGTTAGCAATGGAAATCTAAATTTTATAGTAAATTTCCTTTCTTATTATACCTACCACAATTGTTTACTTCAGGCTTGCACTACAGTGGAAGTCCCTAACTCGGATAAAATACTCTCTATTTTTGTCTTTCCCAAGCAAGTTGGGAAAGAAAAGTGGTGCAAAAGCACCAGTAAAAAATAAGCCCAAACTGGGTCGAGTGCAACCGGCGCAGACCCAGTACGGGACGCTCTCTCCTAAGTACAACTCCATGACTTCCGTTGCCAGTGTGCATGTACCGTCTCTAAAGACTCATTCTTTTTGAATCCGTCAACGTTAGAGTTATGTGATCAGCGGGGAGGAAAGATTCTTTACCCGTAAAGAAGACGGGAGGGCCTCCATGTAAACAATTGTGGTAGCTATAATAAGAAAGGAAATTTACTATAAAATTTAGATTTCTTATCAACCTACTCACAATTGTTTACTTCAGGCTGAATAGACAAAAGGCTGGAGGGAATCGCATAACCAACCCACACATAACCCCAGTGCACTGGAACCGTGAAGCAGAAGGAAGAGGTCCCGAGGCTAATCAACCATAATGTCGCAATCATTGGTAAAGGACAATGAAAAGAGACATATGAGCCTGTGTGACACACAGACAGAAAAAGGGCAGTAACAGCACATGGCTGAAACTGACCTTCAAGAAGCCTAATGGCTATGGCAGACAACAGCCTGAGCAGAAGAGAGAGGACCCAGGGCAAAAAGGTCCTCCGACTGCTCCTGCAACTGGCGCAAATAAAAGGTGGAGAAAGTAGAAGCATTTCTCCAGTAGGCTGCCTGCATAACATCCGACAACTTGACGGAGTTAGAATAAGTCCAAGAGGTAGACAGTGCCCGCACCTCATGGGCAGAAATACGGTTGGTAATACAATCGCCAGCTGCTAAACGACCATAAGCCGTACGAATAGCAAGACAAATCCATCGAGAAATGGACTGAGGAGAGATCTTCTGTCGACCCGGAATGAGAGACAGAAAAAAACGTTTCCTGCCTTTCCGTATGAAGCGTGTCCGATCAAGATAAATGCGAATAGCACGGACCGGACAGAGCAAAGGGCGATTACCCTCAACAGAAGGAAGAGCCCTGATACAGATAGGAGAAGGAGTAGTATCTGGTAACTGATTCTTGGCCAAAAAGGAGCAATCAGTGCTAAAAGTAACACTGTTGGGAGAGCTCCTAAAAAAGGCTGGGTCAACCGAGAGGGCGTGAAGCTCACTAACCCGCCTGGCCGAAGCAAATGCCATCAGAAAAGCCGTCTTATATGTGAGAAAATGCATATCCACCTGAATAAAAGTTCGAACGGCGCCCCCCCCCCCCCCCCAAGCAAAGCAGCACCCACGAAAGATTCCATCGTGGAGTAAGCTGCAAAGTCCGAGGCCTTTTCAAAGAAAAGTGCCGAACAAGCTTGGAGAGGTAAGGATTAGTGCCGATACGACGCTTCCCCACATAAGAAAAAGTCTCTGAAAGCACAGACCTGTAACCCTTGATGGTAACAGGCTGGAGACCCCGAGAATCAAACAGATATACCAGAAACTCCGCAATCTGTGAAATCGAAGGATTGGCATAATCAACAGAGTGATCAGCACACCATCGACAGAAGACCTTCCATTTAGCTGCATAAGCTAAACCAGTGGAGTGCCTCCTTGAAGAAGAAATGCACTCCACTGCTTGTCTCAAAAAACCTCTACGGAGGAGACAGGACCTGACAAAAGATATGCGTGAAGGCACAACGAAGTCGGGTCGACGTGAAACCTCCTCGGGCGACCTTGACAAAGAAGATCGCAACGTACCGGGAGACGTGCCGGAACCGCCGCCATCAGCGAGCGCAGCTGATTGATCCACACCCGCTGAGGCGACAGGGGAGCGATCAGAATGATTCGACAACTGCAGGTTCGAATTTTGACAAGAACCTGAGGAAGAATCGGAACCGGCAGGAAGGCGTAGCCGACTAGACCGTTCCAATCGAGTGACAGAGCTTCCACAGCAAAAGCCAGAGGATCTGGACACGGGGACACGAAAGTGTCCACCTGATGGTTCCAACGAGTCGCAAAGAGGTCGATGTGGGGACGTCCCCAGAGATCGCAAAGCGACTGGAACACTGCCCTGTGAAGCATCCACTCGGTGGAAATAACCCTGCCCTGTCGGGACAGGGAGTCGGCTAGGACGTTCAGACGACCGGGAATGTGACGAACAACCACTCTGGCGTGAACATCCTGAGCGAGCAGTAGAAGATCCCGAGCTAACTCGTACATCGGAACCGAGTGCGTGCCACCCTGGTTCCGAATGTAAGCAACCACTGTCAAATTGTCGGATAGTAGAAGGACCTGGCGATTCGACAGGTGAGGGATCCACTGCCTGAAACTCAGAAGAAGAGCAAGAAGCTCCTTCTGGTTGATGTGTAGAGCTGCTTGATCTTGGTCCCACATCCCGTGTAGGGAAAGACCGAGAGGATCCAACGTCGCACCCCATCCGACATCGCTGGCATCTGCCGTCAGAACGCGATCGGACGTGGGTAAGTCCAGTGGAACACCCTGCGTAATCCACTGAACATCTGTCCAGGGAAGAAGGTGAGGATACAGAGAGTCTGGAAACAGAAGCACCTGATCCAGAGAATCTACATTTGGCCTCCAACGACTGAGCAGAAAGTGTTGGAGAGGTCTGACACGCAGCCGACCTAGAGGAATGAGATCTGTCACCGAACCGCAGAGACCGATCAGCCGGAGAAAACTCCGAGCGGTCGCGGACATGGACTGGGACAGAGTCAGAGCAAAAGCTGAGAGAATCACAGCCTTGGCCTGGGGAACCGCCACCAAATTGAATTTGGTTTGGAAAGACATCCCCAGATGACAAAACGACTGAGAAGGGACCAGGTCCGACTTCTCCTCGTTGACTCTGAATCCTAGCAACGTGAGCAAGCTCAACAGAGTGGCGACATCCGATTCCAGTAAGGCAGCATTGGAATGCCTCTGGAGGATATCGTCCAGATATGCCGAAGTAGTCACCCTGGACTGTGTGCGATGGAACGCTATCACATGCGACATCAGTCTGGTGAACACCCAAGGAGCCAGGTTGAGGCCGAAAGGCATGGCCTTGAACTGGTAAACTCGCCCCAGAAAAGCAAACCTGAGATACTTCCGTGACGCCCGATGCATCGGAACGTGGAAGTAAGCGTCTCGCAGGTCGATGCAGGCTGCGAAATCTCCCTGGTGAATTGATTGGCGGACCGACCTGAAAGTCTCCATGCTGAACTTGGGAGCAAGGATAGACTGGTTCAGGATACTCAGATCGATAACCGGTCGGAGTCGGCCGTCCTTCTTTGGCACCAAGAACAGGCGGGAATAGAAACCCACTAACTAAACGTTCTTGACGACCTTGATCGCCCCCTTTGCCAGGAGATTGGCAATCTCCGTGGACAAAAGTTCCCAACGTAAAACGTCTGAAGGAACTGTGGTTGGAAGAGGCACCCTTGACAGAGTGGGGTGCCGTCGGAAGGATATGCGCAGCCCGGACCGAACAACATCTAACACCCACGGATCGGATGTGATGGTGGCCCAATGGTCTGCGAACTCTGCTGTCCTTCCTCCAACCTGGGACGAGTCGAGGTGAGGACTTTCATTTCGAGCCCCGACGAGGCCCGCGAGAGGAGAAACCACCTCCTCTGCTAAATGAAGAATCCTGAGACTTCCCTCGATTCTGCCAACCCCTACCTTTACCCCATGAGTAAGAAGTAGAGGCGGCGGCAGAATGACCAGCCTTTTGCTTCACAGAGGAAGCAGAAGGGTACTTGTTAGGCTTGGAACGGCCCTTGCCTCCCCTAGAAGGCTGATCAAGCTGATGAAACAGCAGCTGATCTTTGGAATGACGTAGGACGTCATCCCGGACCGTCGACACGGAACCATGGAAAAGTTGCGGACCTGCCAAAGAAGCAGATCGAAGAGCAGCACGTTGCTCCTCGGGAAGGGATCGTCCTGGGTCCAGCACAGCGTCCCTTCGAACTAATTCCAAATTAGCCGTGTTACAGGCATGCGTGTGAGTAAGGTGCATAAGCGCCTTGGACAGCACACGCAAAGGAGCCTGTACCTCGTCAAACTTATCTGGAGGCAGATAAGCAGCCAAAGCTGAGACAACGTGATCTGAGAGAGAAAGCATGCCAAGCATCTCTCTAGATAAGCCCAACGTGGACTCCAGAGTCGTCATTGGAATGACGGCAGACTTGGGCTTGGAAAGCCCGAGGGAAGTGGAGTCCTGATCCAGAACCGTCAAAGTCTGGCAAACCGACGGATTGGCGGAATCGTAGGAACGATAACGCACAGGGGGCAAAAAGGTGTCAACCCTGGTGAAGAACGAAGTCTTCAAAGCCTTGGAATTCAGCTTGGAATCCAATGCTGAAAAAGCTTCAACCACCTGTACCGACTGGCACGGTCGAAGGCGCCCAGAAGCAGGTTGCTCCATAGGCTGTTGGCGCGCAACCGATGATCGCGGCCAGGCTGACACTGTCGGCTGGTTAGCAGGTTTGAGATCAGGCAGAAACCCATACACAAAGTCAAGAGCTGCCCCCAAGTCCGAAGACTGCTGGCCCTCGACCTCAAGCATGTCAGACTCCTCCCCAGAGTCGGAAGACACATAGCCCATCGTGGGCAAACCAGCCGACGCCTCCCATGGTGTCAGGACACCAGAGGAATCAGAAACCGGCCTGTTTCCAATCCCGGGAGGCGGCGCCATAGGAGGCGCCTGGAAACCACTCATAGCCTCGCTGGAAGCAACAGGAAGGCTCTAAGAAAGAACCTGAGTGAGTAAGGAGAGGGCCTCCCTAAGCTCACTGCCCGTACCGACCGGTTCGACAGGGGAGCGAACCGGCAAAGTGGCTTCACCTCTGACCCTCTTAACCAGCGAAGGGTCACGATCCTCCAAAACACCCGACGCGGGACAACGGGCGGCAGCCGAAACATCTGAAGGCAGACGTGTATAGGGGTACGATGCACCCCGAGGATCAATATGGCGAGAACTCATGAGAGTCACCGTGGACCTCTGCGGGGCAGAAGGTCCAGGCTGCATAAAAGGCGTTGGTCCCCCAAAACTGGCCGTGAGGCCAGAATGAGTAGATGGAAACGCCACGGAGTTCATAGTGTTTCCACTACGAACATCCGAATCCAAAGACACAACTGTGGTGCTCGACGGCAAAGAGACCACAGAGATGGGTTCGGCCGGCAGCCCCTTCCGACTTCGCCGAGTTGAAGTCAGGGAAGGCTGAGGCCGATATCCCACATCTACAGTATCGGACATTCCTGCAGTCCCCTGCAGCGAAAAGTCGAGGCTGGCTGAAACTGACGATGAAGCAGACGGACCAGCAGTAGTAGTAGATACGTCGAGAGTCATTGAGGCTGGTGAAATAGTGGAGAGAGCACACCGGCTCGGCTCCGAAGGAGGAGTCACAACCCTAGTGACAGCCTCAGATGTCGACTGGAGGGGGACCGTAGTCCCGGAACCAGGCACCTCTTCACCAGAACACTCAACGGCTCCCGCAGTATCCACCACAGGAAAAGACTGCACATCCCCCATGGAGGAGGAATAACTCTCACCAGACAAGGTCGGATCGGGAGGCCCCAAACGACCACGGCACGGCCACGAGAACGAACGACACGGTTTACTGACGCCCAGAAGGTGGATGACCATGCTCCACAGACACCACATGGCCGCTCGGCCGAACACCCATTACAGGAGGAACAAGACGAATGTACATCGTCCACATGCTTTGGCAGCAGACATTGCCCACAAGGAATTGTCCTGAGCATGATAGAGGTGAGAGGAGCAGAGAAGGTGAAATCAGAAAACAGAACACCCCCAAAGAAGAGAGAAAGGTGACAGAAACAAAGACCCCAGACGGTCGACCGGGAACAGGATGACTACTTCCAAAAGAAAGAAGAAAAACTGTAGGAGTGGTACCCTGCTGACACCTAACTCTAACACAATTAGAAAATTTTGCAAAAAAAGCATTAACAATAATTGTGAAATAATATAAGTCCAAACCGCATGGCACACGAAAATCGCACGCGACTCGAGAGAGAACAATTAAATATACATTATGGATATAATATAGAAAAGAGAATATAAAAAAACACTGTTCCTGAGAATACGAAGGATACACTGTGGTACAATGAATCAGGAATCATCAAACATCGAGCTGGTGGAACACTGATAAGCGTGCAAAAACATCTCGACACGAAGCGGATTATAAAAAGAATGAGTCTTTAGAGACGGTACATGCGCACTGGCAACGGAAGTCGTGGAGTTGTACTTGGGAGAGAGCGTCCCGTACTGGGTCTGCGCCGGTTGCACTCGACCCAGTTTTGGCTTATTTTTTATTGGTGCTTTTGCACCACTTTTCTTTCCCAACTTGCTTGGGAAAGACAAAAATAAAGAGTATTTTATCTGAGTTAGGGACTTCCACTGTAGTGCAAGCCTGAAGTAAACAATTGTGAGTAGGTTGATAAGAAATTGAGTATTTGGACCCAAAACGTTTAACTACATTAACAATGTAATTATACTAAAATAAACGCTTGTGCAGAAAATGTTAAATTACTATGTTGTTCTTTTATTTGGATTTAACAACACTTTCAACAACCAGGGTCATATCAGATCTGACAGCCATAATGTGACATACACAGAGAGAACCACTGAGCAGTGATGAGTAACTATCAGACTCTGCAGGTGACTAACCCTGCACAAACACGGCTAAAATTGGTTGAAGGCAAGTGTACCTTCGACATACAGTAAGCATTAGCACAATGCACCACAATGCTCCCACAGTGTTTTGCCAAAGTATATGATACAGATGAAGTAGATCTGGATTGAAGTCTGACCTTTCAATCAGAAGTTCAATGCTGTTACAAAAGAGCCACGATGCCCCAATAAGTTTATAAAATATTCTTCAACACAACAAAGATATTTTTAAGAATTCTCTCCCTCAAATAAACTAAGAACACAAAGGAAAGTAAGCATGGACTGCTCTAATCCAAACTTCCATGGTGAGGTCACAAGTTAATTTTTATGACATAAAACACCAAACATCAACTTATGATCTTACCATCTAAGTTTGAAATAAGATAGGATCAGGTTGTTTGAAAGAATCCGTTATAAAAACAATAGAGAAAATACTGTGACAAGTTTTTACTCCGTACCTCAGGACATGTATGGCAAGCTAATACAGGGGAACCCTGTTAATTGAATAACCAATTTGAAAGTGAAAATTATTCAATTAACAGGAGTATTCAACTGACAGAGATTTGGTCATTTTGCTGTATTCTAGAGATAAACTGAGTATTTATTCTATTACCATTTATGTCTGTGTATAAGTCGCCCCTGTGTATAAGTCACACCCCAAACTCACACTTGAAATTCCTCCCTTTTGCCTAAAGCCCATGTATAAGTCGCACCCCCATTTTTAAATATATGCAGTCAAAAAGAATTAGTTGCAAGTTACGTTTTGCCAATTTGGGGCAGTTTGGGATGCAATGGAAACAGGTAAGTTTTCACGAGTTACCACGTGGTGAATAAGATAAAAGAATAAAGGAAAATTATTATTAAAGATTTAAAAAATACTCGCATTTATTTGTTTTTCGTTGTTTGTTTATCACCCCAATGTCTTCATCCCTGTCAAGAAAATCTAACACTCATTTGTGACTGAAACTTCATAGTTTCAGAATCAGAGCACCATTTGTGCCATAACCTACACAGTTGTTGTGATTAAGTTGGTTTTTCCGGAACGTGAGAACATTCTGGAAAAACCAAGTTACAGCGTTACCAGGTTACAGCGCAAATTGTTTTCAAATTATTGTCCCACTTAAGCATTGTTGGTGCTGTTAAAACTAACTTTACCTGGTGCACGTGAGCGTAATTTATAACCGGACATTACACATCCGTGAATTGGGATTCATGGAATAAATAAATACTTCTCTCCAGGTATTGCTGGCATACATTTAATGTGTTGTTATTTATTTTTTCGTTGTTATTTTGTTGATTTTGTATTTTTTATAGTTTCCTCCATATTGGCCCCACAAACCTGTTGATTTCTGGTACACGCACTGATGTAAACACATGGGCCGATTGAACAACAACGACTAAATGGAATACTTCTTTAATATTATTTATGGATAAAAGTAACAGAAAACACACAATATTTATTGACAATTTATTTTCTGAAGAATTTAAACTGAAATAAAATGAAAAGAAAATAATTTTGGTGAATCTGCACTCAGTCAAAACCACGCGATTGTACTGTCTGTTATACAATTGACAAACTGTAGGAACAACGTTTGTCCGAAGAAGTAAGTGCCCTGAAAATTCTCTAAAACAAGTTGTACCCATGTATAAGTTGCACCCCCGATTTTGACATAACATTTCAGGTAAAAAAGTGTGACTTATACACGGACATATATGGTAAGATTATCTTGTTTGACAGAGATCATGGTGCTCTGTCAAAGACATCTAAAAGATTAAATGCATATATTGGATATATTCATAGCTAAATAGGTCCAAGGAATTTGGTGATTTTCATGGTAATTTCTTGACATATTAGAGGATTTTTCATTCAATTACCAGGAGTTTTCTCTATAACATAAATGTAATTAATTAACAGATCAAAAAAAGTTTGCACCAATGAAGTGTTTCATAAAATAGTTTTGTTGACATTTTTTTTTCAACAGCTCAATTTGTAAATTATGTGGACAGATGCAATCGATTCATTTGGTAAAGTGTCAACAATTCTTATATATGTGTCCCAAACAAATAATACCTGCACCTGACTTCAATTCTTGAGAACTCCCTGTGCATTGATTCTTCAGAAGCTCTCTCAGACAGATTCCCATGGCTCAGTATCAGATTTGTGTATTATTTCAGAAATTAAAAATACAATTTCAGCAACAAAACTAGACTTTATGATTCTGGAGAATCATGGCTTTTCCCGATGAGATTCCATGATTTTTCATGACCCCACAGTGTCTGATGAATTGTTTTTAACTGCCTCACTGAAGTTCCTTCATTGATGTTATGAGAAAAGTGAAGATAGTAGTCTCAAATGACACAGTTTGATAAAAAATTGTTTAGGTAAAAACCATCATTAACGGTGGAGTGAGTTAAGGTCAATATCGTCGTCCAACAAGTCAATGACCGACAAAAGGAGTTATGTTTGTTTGACACATACTCACTGAGTGCTGTGTCAATTTAAAAGTGGTCCATTTTATCTCAAATGTATCCAAAATATTGATGTCTGGCAGCTTGTATAGGGTTAACAAGTGCCAACAGGAATATTTATTCATGCAACTTGTAATGTCACACCAAGAACTGTGAATGGCTATTTTTTCTTTAAAATCTACAAGATGTTTTCAGAGAAATCCAGGGAGAACAGGAATTTTAAGCTTTTGATGGGTATCATTGTTTATCCAGCCCAAAACTGGTTAAGTGTTGTTTTTGGAATACTCTTATTACTTCCAAAAATAATTCTCAGTGAATTCTACTTCCACTTATTTTGATCTCTCCTCCCAACTTCAGGTGCTGTGGGTACGCAAACACAGCCTATTTTATCAACATTTTGATGTTTGAGAACCTGCATAGGGTTAACAAATGTTTACAGGAATATTCTGTACATGCAACTTGTAATGTTACACTAAGATATGAGAATGGCCATTTTTTCCTGAAAATCTACGGGATGTTTTTAAAGAAATCCTCAGATAACATGAATTTTTAACCTTTTGAGGGGTGTCTCTCTTTAACCAGCTCTAAAGGGTTAATGCTTGGTTTTGTGAATATCTTCATTACTTACAAAAATGATCGACGGTGAATTCCACTTCCAATGAAGGAGGTTATGTTTATCTCGTAGGTACACATTTGGTGTTATGGTTGCCCAAGAACAGCCCATTTACTCCAAATGTCAATGCTTGGCAGCCTCTGGGGGGTTAACAAATGGTTACCGGAACATTTTGTTCATGCAACTTGTAATGTCACTCGAAGACCTGCGAATGGTTAATTGCTCTTGAATTTTTTTTTTTGAGAAATCCACAGAAAACTGGAATTTTAAGCTTTTAAGGGGTATATCTCCTTAACCAGTTAAAAATGGGTTAAGACCTCGATTTTTGAATACATTTACTACTTACAAAAATGTTTCACTGTCAGTTTTGCGCCCGGTAAAAGAAGTTACGTTTCTCTGTTGTATTCCCATTTGATGTTGTTGTTGTTCAAAAACAGACTATTTTTTCAAAATTTTGACATTTAGCAGCCCATGGAGGGTTAACAAATGCTTACCGGAATAATTTATCCAATCAATTGGTAATGTGACACCATGACCTATCAATGGCCATTTTCTCTTGAAAACCCTACCAGATGTTTGTAAAGAAATCCAGGGAAAACATGAATTTTTAAGCCTTTGATGGGTATCACTATTAACAACCACAAAATGGGTTAACGATTGATTTTTTTAATACCCTTATTACTTACAAAAATGGTCTTTGGTGAATTCCACTTCCAACAAAGGAGATTATGTTTATTTCTCAGGTACACGTTGGGTGATGTGCGTGCCTGAAAACATCCCGTTTCAACAAAATTACGATGCTTGCCATCTCTAGAGGGTTAATAAACGCTCACCGGAATATTTTGTCCATGCAACTTGAAATATCACACAAAGACCTGCGAGTAGTCAATTTTTCTTGAAAACCTACAGGATGTTTTTAGAGAAATCCACAGAAAATGGGAATTTTAAGATTTTAAGGGGTCTCTCTCTTTAGCCTGTCCAAAATGGGTTAAGACTTCGACTTTTGAATACCCTTACTACTTACAAAAATGTTTGCGTATAGATTGTGCACTCGATAAAAGAAAGCACGTTTCTTTGAGGCGTACCCATTGGGTGCTGTTGGCGTCCAAAAACAGCCCATTTTATCACAATTTTGACTTTTAGCAGCCCGTGGAGGGTTAACAAATGCTCACCGCAGTATTTTGTCCATGCAGCTTCTATTGTCACACCAAGGCCTGGGAGTGACAGATTTTTCTTGAAAATCTACAAGACTCGTTTAGAGAAATCCATGGAAAATACAAATTTTTGAGCTTTATGGGGGTATTGCTGTTTAACCAGCCCAAAACGGGTTAACGCTTGGTTTTTTGAACACCCTTATTACTGACAAAAATGATCCTCGGTGAATTCCACTCCCAGCAAAGAAAGTTATATTTATCTCTCGTGTATTGTTTGGGTGCGGTGGGGGGCTGAAACTGGCCTATTTCATCAAAATTTCGATGTTTGGCAGCCTGTGGAGGGTTACCATATGCATCGCCTGATATGTCGTGTGTATCAAAGGGCGTGTCACAGACAGGTCTAGCAATGACGAATGTATAAAAAAAATCTACAAGACGTGTTTCGAGAAAGTGCCGATAAACCCCAATTTTGGCAGTTTTTTGCCAATTCTGAGAAAATAAGGGTTAAATCGAAAATTCCGCTTGGGTACATTTTTAGATTTTGTGCCCCTCTATGCGTGTGCAAAATTTCGTGAAGATCGGTTCGAAAATGGCTTCTGAATCGTACGGACAAAATGTGTGGAAAAAAAAAAAATAAAAAAATAATAATCCGTAGAAAAACAATAGTCTTTTCCAGAGGGAAAAGCCTAAATAATCAGTCATCATAGTTTATAAGTATATTTTCATCAGAATATATTTTTTAAGGGCTTTCCTAGGCTTTCTATAACTTTCTCAAAAAGAGTATGATTTTTGAGCAGTTTCAAGGATCTGGTCTTTCAGTCTTAAACTTTAAGCACTTTTATAGACCTGTACAAACCCTGTGAGATATAAGACAAAAAATATCTATGCAAAACATCTACTAACCTCAACAGTCAAATGTACGAAGCATATTTCAAGTCAAGTGTGTTTAACTGGTAGAGCACTAAATTTTTTTTGGACATCAAAATTTGTTGACATGTCTTTGCATTATTACAATTTATAGGAGGGTGCCAAAAAATCCATACAGATGGAATAATTTCACTTCTAAGATTATATGAAGGACATTCATAGAATATGAAGTCTTTAAATGTCTGTATGTGAATTTCAAATGGTGTTGATATAAGCCCTCAGCCAGTTAAAAGTAGATAAGGTACACCTAACCTCAAAAGAAGCTGTTATCAAAAAGAACTACAGAGAAAAACAATCTTTGTAAAGACCGCCTTTATACATCTGACTACAAGGTTATCATGCTCACCTTTTCTCCCTTTTCAACAATAACTTCTCCATCTCCGGAACCAGATACACCTGTCGAAACTCCTGCTCGGCCTGGGGGACCCGGGGGACCTGGAGTTCCTGGTGTTCCTGGCTGTCCATTGTGACCAGCTAGACCTGGTGTTCCTGGTAGACCAACACCTGGCTCACCCTGTTGAAAAAATACAAAAAGAACATAAAAAATAAAATTGTGATTAAAAGGAGTGTGGGGGTGGGGGTGGGGGAGGACTGTTCTAACCATTTGTTATTAGGAATAGCACATGAAAATGTTCCACTGATTAAGGGGAGACATGAGCTTTGCTTTGGATGAAAAAAGATGAAAAAATTAAAATGTTTCAATAGCAAATTTTGTGCTGTTATTTTAAACAAAGGATTAACTTCATGAGCAAAGATTAGTACAATGATGAATGATATTCGGACACATTTCTGAATAAGATAGCTAAATTTCTATCCAGAAAGGGGCGCAAAGAGCATCATAACACAAGATTACTGCAATGAGAAATAATATTGGAGACACCGGAGTGTCTTTAACCTGTAATCACCAAAGCATGATACTAGTTATACAAAATATTAAGTCATCACTGTTGTTTCTGTTTAGTCTTTTTCAATATTTTTAAAGACTATACACAGGAGGACAACTTTATACATACTAAGAAGTTATGATCAAGAATTTCTGAAAACATAAAAACCTAACCTTTTTCATTTCGTGTCCGAAAAACATAGCTTATGACATCTCACTGGAACAAACTCAATAACCTCATACAAATGAGGAATTATAAACTATATCTTTTAGGCAAAAACTGAAAAACAACCAGAGGCACAAGCAAGCATCAAATGCACACCTGGCTCAAGTTGTCAAAACAGATGATGTATCAGTAAGTGAACAACAGCAAGAGCAATTTTTCGATTTGCTATGACACAACCAAAGGCAACTTTTTTGGCTATTCATTTCTGCTGGTCCCAGGAAAACTTCCTAGCAAGCACTGTACTGTGGGGTATTAAAAAACAACCGAACAAAATTTTTGTTTTTGTTTTCAACTCTTGTGGCTATCTCTATACCCCCCCCCCCCCCCCCCCCCCAAAAAAAAAAAAAAAAAAAAAAAAAAAAATTAATTAAATGATGTACTTATGACCTAGTTTTATACTACATGACAAATTTGGTTCACATCTGCCCAATGGTTCTGAAAATAGACATTTTGAGTGGAGTCCAAATTTGGGAGCCCAAATTTTGATCTTCTGAGTTTCTTTGAAAAAAAGTGAATCTGTATCACTAAAGTAAATCTCATACCAGAAATCTAAGGATTATTGCAAGTGGCTTATGAGAAGAGGTTTTTTAAAGCATTTTAGGCTTATGGAGCGTTAACCCCACCCCAAGGAATATAGTAATGTTTGGGGGAAAAAATCAAAAGAGTAAACTTCACCGGACTGAAGATGATAGCAGCTTCATTTGAACAAAGTAGAAATGTATATTCCAAAGATGGTCTGTGTTAAAAATGAATGAATTTGGCCCAGTGGTTTTAAAGAATAAAAAAATGTCAAACCAGAGAAACAAAATTTACAGTCACCAGTAAATTCGGGTCTGGGTGAAAATGGTTATAGCATCAGAAATAAACAAAATAGAAAGAGAATTTATGGAGGCTTATTTTTGGGGGTAAAATATTTTTAAAGTAATCAGAAGAAGGTTTTTGTTGACAGTACTTAAAGATATTCATCCAGAAATCAGAAAATCTTTTCCAAGAAACCAGAAAAAACCAAACATATATGTGCAGAGCATTGAAAGGGTTCGATCAAGGAATCAGAAATGGACATTTCTGGCTCTGCCACTTATGGAAGTCTTGAGAGGTTTAAAAGCATTAAACTTAATCATTTCATTTTCTGATTAAAATAATAAGATAACAAGTGTATTTAACAGCTAAAGGAACTGGTCTTGAAAATGAATGTTCAGATAAGAGTAATTTGTTATTCTAGTTTGAATAACTGTAACAGATATTCCCCCAGGATAAATAATCACAAAAATGCTGACTCATTATATCTTCAATACCCTCTACAGGTCACCCTGATAGAACTGGCGGCGTTTTTTAACCATTCCATTCTACTGGTCCTAAGGATGTTCCACACCAAATAACAGTTCTCTGATCCATGTGGTTTGGAAAATATGGGCTCTTGAATTTTTTTCTGGGGTTGCCATGGGGCTGTGAAATTTTTTTTTGTTGGGGGCATCAATCAATTACTTATGACCCACTTATACCACATGCCAAATTTGGTTCAAATTGGCCCACCAGTTCTTGAAACAAAAAATTTGAGCAGAGCCCAACATGGATATCCTCCCACAGAGAGCCCAAATATTGACCTACCAACTTCCCTTAAACAAACTTTAATCTTCAACACCAAAGGATGTTCTTTACCAAATATCAAGGCATTCCCTCTGGTTGTTCATGTGAAGAAGATTTTTATGCTTTTGGGGCATGAACCAGAGCCTGAAGATGGCAGCTGCTTCATTTGAACAAAATAGAAGGGGATACTCCATAGATAGTCTGTGCAATATTTGTTTGAATTTGGCCTAGTGGTTGTGAAGAAGAAAATAAGTTTCCAAAAGTTAACAGACTCAGGACGCCCCCAAGTGATGGCAATTGTTCCCACTGACTTGCAGTCAGGTGAGCTAACAACATGTGGATGAAGATTTTTCTGAATATGGCTGGCCAGTTTGGTCTGTTACCTTAGATTAAGGATTAAACTAAATTCAACAGTAAAAGCACCCTAAAGATCCTGGAATCTGAAAACTTCTTCAGGAATGTCCCTGGGTCCCAAACCTTGGGAAATCTTTTATCTTTGGGAAGGAATCTGGAATTTTGACAATTTCAGAAAGCTACTTCTTTGATTAGGTTGAGTAACTGGAAATCTAACATTTTGTGCTCCATTATCATCTTGGAAATAAAATTTCAATGTTTTTTCAAGGGTTTTTCAAGACCAAAACATAGATTTTCAAGAGCTACAAATACATAATGTTTTGCCCAGCTAAACTCAACCCAACAGAAAATTATTTGTTCACCACTGTTTTATCATACAAAAATGATGTATGAACTGTGCAATGGGTAGGTTTGAAATAAGTCTCTGGTTGTTGAGAAAATATTATACCATAATAGCTGTGTGTATTCAACATTACCTGATATAATGCAGTCACTGAGAAATGTTGTAGATACACCATGCATGGAATCCATCCTGCATGTAAGAACACATCTTATTGGTCATTACACAACCAATTAACATTATGACATGAATGAAAGGCTTCAACACATTACAATGACAAGCAGGAATGTAAACAGACCACTGAAAATTATATTTTGTCTTTAAAAATATCAGCTTCATCCTCTTAAATCAAGTTTAAGTGTGGTACAGTGGAGCCCACTTAACTGGATATTTCTTAACTGAATAACCCTTTTAACTGAATATAATTTCCCAACAAAAACCGCCAGTACAAATCTGACCTGTTAATTGAATATAGGTTATGAGTAAATTCTTGTTAACTGAATGAAAAAATTGTATATTGTCAAAAAATTACCCTGACTTTCCCCAGTTTTCCTTTGTTTATAGACCTATTTGGCACCAGCAGATCCAATACAGGCATTTAATCAAGTATATCTTCGTTGACAGAGCTCATGGAGCTCTGTCAAACAAGATATAATAGAATAAATGCTAAGTTTACCTCTGGAATACAGGAAAGTGACACAATCACTGTTAATTAAATACTCTTGTTAACTGAATAATTTTCATTGGCAAAGTGGTTATTCAATTAACAGGGTTCCACTGTGTATGTATACAGGACATAACTCCAGTAGAGTACAGGGGACAGAAGACAACAATCCTTATTGGAGTTTTTCCTCTTTTCACACATGACTTTGCACACATGAAATACAGGAAAAGCTCAAACTTGGGTCATTTATTCCCCATTCCCCCATACTTCACCCTCATTGTGTCCTGTCTTAAGGCTAAACAGCGCTGGGAAAGAGTCCAACAACCAGACCCCATAAACAACAAGGACAATCACTGAGAAACAACAACAGTATTCATGACAGAATTACCTTTTGTCCTGGAACACCATCCAAACCTGGTACACCGGAAGCACCTGGTATACCTGGACGTCCCCCAACTCCTGCTTCTCCTTTTGGGCCAGGAAAGCCTGGATCTCCAGTAACACCCTGTTTCAATGTAAAGCATAAAACTTATCAATGTTTGTGGAAGAGTAAGGATTAAATAAATAATTGCACTAATAACCATATAAGTTGTAAGAAACATTATCATATTCCCCTCCATTGCTAAAACCAAATGCCATCTTTATTCAAGTGAAAACTCACAAACAGAATTCTAATTTTCACCAATGAGTAATGTTCCAGGATTCTTACACTTACCAAGAGAAAATTTCCATATTTTTCCAGACATGTCGGCCAATTTTCCATACAATTTGTGTATCACAAATAGATGAAAATCTTACCATGGGAAGATTTTCTATGGAAACAGTCCATAACACCAGGCTACATTTTTGGTTCTTGTACAACAAAATGTCATTTCTTCATACCTATGTGGGTTTAGGAATGTTGCATGATCGAACACACAGACTGTTAAATTATTAGACATTTTAAAGTTGATTTATTTATTTAAAATCATTTAACCCTTTATCACTAATGTCAAAATAAAAATTTTCAACCAGCAAAATTTTTCCACAATGCTATAAGGAATTTAATCAATTCAATCTTGTTTGACAGAGCTCATTGAGCTCTGTCAAACCAGACTGAATTTGTTGAATTATTAGATTCACTATGAGAAAAAATTTCAGGTTGAAATTTTAACATCAAAGTGAAGAGGATCGAAATTTGTCCAAAACATTTAATTTTCATAATATTTCAAGGCCATCAAGGCTTCACTGATGTTTTTCCATACTTTTCAGGACCTTTTCCAGACTAACACAAATTTCCATACTTTTCTCCAGAATTTCAAATTGGTGTATGAACCCTGATGAGTGAGCCACAAGCTAGACTCTAGTGGGGACAGATTATCTCATTTGGTATACATGAAATGCCACAGAATAGTAAATGTGTACACAATGAGCTGCATCATGGAGTAATTCCATGTCTTTCATGCACCTTTATGCCGAGTGCCTTCAATTTTCCAAATACAATGTAACCATCTTTGGTATATAAAAATTTTTTTTTATCACACTTTCAAAATACTGATGGAATTAGTTTTCATCAAAAACCAAACCCATGATCAGCTAGATTTTGGTGACACAAGAGCAGTCTTTGAATCAAAATGGTGGAACTTTGGTGTGAGAAAAACCTTCCACAAAGGGTTTTGGGCATTGGATGGGAAAGTAAAGCTGAACCCACTTGACAGAATATTTCTTAATTGAATAATCATGTTAATTCTAAATTGAATATAACTTTTAAACATCAAAATTCTTGCAACATATCAAGGAATTACTTTGCTTATTACAGAATCCCCTATGTTTACAGACATATTTGCCATCAGTACATACAATAAGGCATTTATTCCATTATATTTTTGTGGACAGAGCTCCATGAAAACTGTCAAACAGGATAAAATAGAATAAATGCTCAGTTTATTACCAGAAAATAGGGAAATGAAAAAATCCTGTAAACTGGATATTCCTGTTAATTGAATATTTTTGCTAGCAAAGTGGCTATTCAATTAACAGGGCATAGCCTCATGTATGGTTCAAATATGTTGGTCCTCTAATGAAACTTCCCATCCCAGGCCCACAATTTGAGGGTTTTTTTTTAACCCATTACCTAACATAACAAACAAAAACAGCCAGAAAATTTACCACAATAGGCCTACCATAGCCTAAAATATCTTGGACGTTTCTGAATAAAACCATACAAGTATGGATATCAATAGAACCAACTTGTCGAGCTGGTTCTAATGATATCCATACTTGTAAGGTTTTATTGAAAAATTATGAAATTTGTTCTCGAAAAATGTGAAATTTAGTTTATTTTTTTAAAATACTGTGTTAGGTGTTTTTACCCCATGACAGATAATCGATATGTTTTGCCAAAATATAAAGCCTGTGGCTTACTGCCAAATCCAAGCCACATACTATTGTTCATTATTATCAGATATTATTGAAATAAATACTGTCTAAACTAAAATATAAATCATATCAGTGCAGTCAAAAATTATTTTCATCATATTTTTGCCAATAACCAATGATATGTAACTCTTACCCAACACAAATAGCTGATGACACCAGCCAAAAAAAAATTCTTCAATAATTATAAAGTTTCATTTTTTGTCTGAAGACATAGCTTAGGGCAACTCAGGCTGTAATAAAAAAAATTGTTTGTTTGCATATTCCCTACCTACTCGGCAAAATTACCCCTACTGGAAAGTTTTTATTGTCAGTTTCCAAAACCTTTTTTTTTTCTTCAAAAGTTGATATTAACTGGTGTGCCCATTACATTTTTCCTATACATGTAAATTTGAGATTAATACTAATTTGATGACAAAACAAATGCTATCATAAAAATGAAAGTGTCAATGACACTGTAGCTTAACTTGTGTGTTGTGTTTGATGAAAAGGATAATGTTCAATGTTTATGAAAGGATTATGAAATAAGACAAGAATTGTGATAATTGGGAATATGTTCATTTCTGTTCCCTGTATGCTATGTTTTTGATAAAAAATAATATGAGGTGTACACTGTACTAAACAGCTGAGGAGTGGGTTAATATGGCCTCACAGTTAATGTATGTGGCCCTCACAGTTAATGTATATCAATGAAAGTTACCAAGTTACAGTGAAATTATTCCAAAACGAGTCATCCTATCAAGTTACATTGAAATCCCTTCATAAATATGGCCTGTAGACTGTGCTTAAGGTTTTCGGGCTTCAGGCCCCTGTAGCCGTCAGTTTCCCAATTGCGTCCAAAAGGGACGTTCTCATCTAGACATTATATGAAGTCAACCTACCAAGTTACAATGAAATCCCTTCATAAATATGACCTGTAGACTGTGCTAAAGGTTTTTGGGCTTTGGGCTTGGGCAGCCATCATGGTTGAATGTTTGCAACCAAAAGGGGACATTCTCATCTGGACATCATCTGGAGTGATCCTACGAAGTTACAATGAAATCCCATCATAAATATGACCTTTAGACTGTGCTCAAGGTTTTCAGGCTTGTGGGCCACTGAAGCTGTCACAGCTGACCAATCATGACCAAAAGGGGATGTCATCTTCTAGGCATTATATGGAGTCAAACTAACAGGTTACAATGAAATCCTTCCATAAATATGACTTATAGACAATGCTAAAGGTTTTGGGGTTTTGAGCTCAGGCAGCCATCAAGGCAGAATGATCGGGACCAAAAGGGGATGTTCTCATCTAGACATTATTTGGAGTCATCCTACCAAAGTACAATGAAATCCCTTCATAAATATCACCTGTAGACTGTGCTAAAGGTTTTCGGGCTCCAGGCCCCCTTAGCCATCACAGTTGCCTAATGGTGTCCAAAAGGGGATGTTCTCATCTAGACATTACATGAAGTCAACATACCAAGTTACAATGAAATCCCTTCATAAATATGAATTGAAGATTGTGCTAAAGGTTTTTGGGCTTGGGCTCGGGCAGCCATCATGGTTGAATGATCGCAACCAAAAGGGGACATTCTCATCTGGGCATCAACTGGAGTGGTCCTAAGAAGTTACAATGACATCCCTTCATAAATATGACCTGTAGAATGTGCTCAAGATTTTTGGGCTTCGGGCACCTGTAGCCATCACAGTTGACCAATCACGACCAAAAGGGGATGTCATCATCTAGGCATTATATGGAGTCAACCTAACAAGTTACAATGAAATCCTTCCATAAATATGACCTATAGACTATGCTAAAGTTTTTTGGGCTTGGGCAGCCATCAAGGCTGAATGATCGAGACCAAAAGGGGACATTCTCATTTAGACATTATTTGGAGTCATCCTACCAAGCTACAATGAAATCCCTTCATAATTATGACCTGTAGACTGTTCTAAAGGTGTTCAGGCTTCGGGCCCCTGTAGTTGTCACAGTTGCCCAATCGTGTCCAAAAGGGGATGTTCTCATCTAGACATTATATAAAGTCAAACCAACCAAGTTACAATGAAATCCCTTCATAAATATGACCTGTAGACTGTGCTAAAGGTATTTGGGCTTCAGGCTCAGGCAGCCATCATGGTTGAATGATCGCAACCAAATGGGGACATTCTCATCTGGGCATCATCAGGAGTGATCCTATGAAGTTACAATGAAATCCCTTCATAAATATGATCTGTAGACTGTGCTCAAGACTTTCGGGCTTTGGGCACCTGTAGCCATCACAGTTGACCAATCATGACCAAAAGGGGATGTCATCATCTTGGCATTATATGGAGTCAACCCAACAAATTACAATGAAATCCTTCCATAAATACAACCTATAGACTATGCTAAAGGTCTTTGGGCTCAGGCAGCCATAAAGGCTGAATGATCGCGACCAAAAGGGGATGTTCTTATCCAGACATTATTTGATTATTTGGAGTCATCCTACCAAGCTACAATGAAATCCCTTCATAATTATGACCTGTAGACTGTTCTAAAGGTTTTCTGGTTTCGGGCTCCTGTAGCCCTCACAGTTGCCCAATCGTGTCCAAAAGTGGGCGTTCTCATCCAGACATTATATGAAGCCAACCTACCAAGTTACAATGAAATCCCTTCATAAATATGACCTGTAGACTGTGCTAAAGGTTTTCAGGCTTCGGGCTCGGGCAGCCATCATGGTTGAATGATCGAAACCAAAGGGGACAATCTCATCTGGGCATCATCTGGAGTGATCCTATGAAGTTACAATGAAATCCCTTCATAAATATGACCTGTAGACCATGCTCAAGATTTTCGGGCTTCGGGCAGCTGTAGCCATCACAGTTGACCAATCATGACCAAAAGAGGATATCATCATCTAGGCATTATATGGAGTCAACCTGACAAGTTACAATGAAATCCTTCCATAAATACAAGCTATAGACTATGCTAAAGGTATTTGGGCTCGGGCAGCCATAAAGGCTGAATGATCGCGACCAAAAGGGGATGTTCTCATCTAGACATTATTTGGAGTCATCCTACCAAGCTACAATGAAATCCCTTCATAAATATGACCTGTAGACTGTGCTAAGGTCTTTGGGCTTCAGGCTCAGGCAGCCATCATGGTTGAATGATCGCAACCAAAGGGGAAAATCTCATCTGGGCATCATCTGCAGTGATCCTATGAAGTTACACTGAAATCCCTTTATAAATATGACCTGTAGACTGTGCTCAAGGTTTTCGGGCTTCGGGCACCTGTAGCCATCACAGTTGACCAATCACGACCAAAACGGGATGTCATCATCTAGGCATGATATGGAGTCAACCTAACAGGTTACAATGAAATCCTTCCATAAATATGACCTTTTGCCTATGCTAAAGGTTTTTGGGGTCAGGCACTCATCAAGGCTGAATGATCGCGATCAAAATGGGACGTTCTCATCTTGACATTATTTGGAGTCATCCTACCAAGTAACAATGAAATCCCTTCATAAATATGACCTGTAGACTGTACTAAAGGTTTTCGGGCCTTTTTGACCCAATCAGGACCAAAAGGGGACATTCTCATCTAGACATTGTATGAAGTCAACCCACCAAGTTACAATGAAATTCCTCAATAAATATGACCTGCAGACTGTGCTAAAGGTTTTCGGGTCTTGGGCTCGAGCAGTCATCACAGTTGGTAGATCACACCCAAATGGGGAAATTCTCATCTAGACATCATAAGGAATCATCCTACCAAGTTACAATGGAATCCCTCCATATTAAACATGACCTGCAGACTGTGCTAAAAAATTTTGGGTTTCGGGCTTGGGCAGCCATCATGGTTCACAGATCATGCCCAAAAGGGGACGTTCTCATCTAGGCATTATACAAAGGCATCCCACCAAGTTACAATGAAATCCCTTCATAAATACAACCTGTAGACTGTGCTAATGGTTTTGGGTTTTTGGGCTCGGGCAGCCATATCGGTTGACCGATCATGACCAAAAGGGGACGTTCTCATCTAGACATGACCCCAAACCTGCATATGAAATTTTGTGATGATGAGACAAGAACTGCGGGGTGTAGCCCGTGCTAAAGGAAAATGTGAACAGACAAACAGACTTCAGCATGCGTGATGGCAATAGCTTATCTTGACTATGTCAAGTTAAGCTAATTATGTTCAAGCTGATCAACAGTATGTAATGTTGAAATGAAAGACATTTGATCTCTATTTGACCATTATCACTACAGAATTTTCATAACATGCTTTGTTATCATGTATGTGGATGGATGTCGTAGTAGTTTCACAGTATGTCCTTAATATTTATTCTCTAGTCGCAATTGTGAAATTAAAGTGAAAACAACTAATCGTCTATTAAGTTCATTATACAGGCCTCTTTTAACCCTTTACCTAACATAGCTGCCTAAAATGGCCAGAAAATTAACCAGAATAAGCCCACAACAACCTAACATATCTTTCAAGTTTCTCAATAAAACCATACAAATATGGATATCATTAGAACCTGCTCATCGAGCTGGTTCTAATGATATCCATATTTGTATGATTTTATTGAAAAACCGGGAAATTTGTTTTTGAAAAGATGTGAAATTTAATATATTTTTTTTAAAAACTGTGTTAGGTAAAGGGTTGAGTGCAATATAGTAATTAAATAAAAATATTTCCCCACCTCGCTACCCAAATTTCAACACCTGGATAGGGAATAGGCAAACAAAGATATTTTTAAAACAAGCCTCATTTGAACAATCTTGAAGAGTGTGTTACAATAAGGATTCATAAGCTATGATTTGGGGGAATAATAGTAACATTTCAATAGCAATAGTTGTAAACAGTACTGAGTGGTTTTGGCTGTTACATTTGGTAAAGTGTTAATCACTTGAAATTGAATTCTGTGTGAGAGTTTTAAAAATATCCCATACATATTCATGTAACAGAAAAATATCCAAATTTTGAAACTTTTATATTTTTATTACACACCCATCTAAAATTAAGGTTCATTCACAACATTCTAGAATGTGTGATAAAAATAAAGTTGTATCGCACACGTCATATACAGGTTTTTGCACTTTTTCAATATAAGAATGGAACCAGTCATATTTCTGGAGATACATGCCCATTCTGATACAATGGACCATTTATTTTGATGTTGTAACGAGGATGTTAGTAGTCTATAGCATCTGAATTTCTATTACTTTCACAGAAACTGAGGTACTCTACACCGACCGATCATCAGAAAAAACTTTCTAATTTATTTTTATTAACAAGCACAATATTGAATACTGATTGAATGACTATATGGGTTAAAATATGGCATTGCAATGACAGACAAGCAGTTTAAATGAAGAACAATGTAGATAGAACATGAAAGTGTTCTTGATTAACCCTTTACCTAACATGAAAAGCAGACGACACTTGCAAGAAAAATTCTTGAATAACTCATTTTTTCCATTTTTTGTCTCAAAAACATAGGTTATGACCCCTCATTGGAACGAGCTCAACGAGCTCGTTCCAATGAGGGGTCATAACCTATGTTTTTGAGACAAAAAAATGAAAAAATAATGAAAATTAATTGGCGATTTTTGAGAATAGCGCTGGTCGGTTTTGGCCGTTACATTGGGTAAAGGGTTAATGTCATTTCAAATCAAATGAATGACATTGCATGAGAAAGTTTCTAGATCACCTAAAGTGAAATACAAAACAAAGGATTGCATGTTGATATTCATTGGAATTTGTGTGGATTCTGTACCTCTATTAAACACTACAACATAGATCTTAATAAATTATGAAGAGGCACTGTGAACAATACAATCACTTCTCTTGGACTATAAGGATGTAAATTTATGTGGAATGAAATGACAATGACAACCATAATCTTGATTAAAATCTTAACCTGCCAATCAGCTGAATAACAACAGCATGGGAGTAGGTACACATGTGAGTTTTTATTATTTTTCATTGAAGTATTTTTCCGAATTTAGATGTATTATTGTTTGGTGTGAAAATATGGTAACTTTTTAGGTGGAGATCACATTAACCACAGACAATTTGTGCTATCATTGAGGAATAAAAAGATGGTAAATTGTATTTCAGTTGAACAGTGTTTCATCAATCAAGTGGTGATGCATTGCAATTTGCAAGCTGAAACTACGCATGAAAGTTCAAACAGCATACAAAATAACAATAAGACTGGCCTCCTGCATGTGAAGATTAATTTGGATTTTTGTCTTATTTATTTCCTTAACGTCTACAAAGGATTGGTTAATTCTTACTTTGTATTACAGTAAACAGTCTACTTAAGAAATTTGCAAAGGTGTGTAATAAATACAGAACCGCTCAAGCGTTTGAATGGGGTAATGTTTATCACACTCATTTGGTTTGGCACAGAATACCGTGCTTCACCTCTCATGGTATTCTAGTGCTCAATCAAACTTGTGCGTTAAACATTAACCCATTCAAACGCTTCTGAGGTTCAGTCTATTTATATTTCACATTTGTGTTCTGCCTAGAAAACTGAACAAAGTGACCATTCACTTGAGGAAGGTTAATACATTCAAA
This sequence comes from Pictodentalium vernedei, assembly GCA_031216915.1. Classification (NCBI taxonomy): domain Eukaryota; kingdom Metazoa; phylum Mollusca; class Scaphopoda; order Dentaliida; family Dentaliidae; genus Pictodentalium; species Pictodentalium vernedei. Next base: position 306,952,785 of record CM062294.1, read on the forward strand.
CTACTGAACTGTTTTATAATTGACATAAAATACATGTTAACATAACTAATAACTTACAAGGGTGCAATTATAAATCAGTTTTTAATAGATTTGGTATCACTGACTATATGTTCTGAATGAGCATTTTTATGCTTTATTGTGTTGGCAGGTTATTCTAGAGCAAGTAGTTTATCATATTATATGACTATCATGAAAATCTCCCCAATACAGTGAAGCCCACTTAATTGTATATCTTTTAATTGAATAACCCTGTTAACTGAATATAATTTACAAACACCAAACCATTTACCATGCTTTCACTGCAAATTTGCCCTGTTAAATGCATATGGGTTATTGAGTAAATTCCTGTTAATTGAATAAAAAATCTTGCAATATGTCATGAAATTACCCTGAAGATGATCAAATTCTACTTGTTTATAGACTTATTTGGTGTCAGTACATCCATTACAGGCATTTAATCTATTATATCTTGTTTGACAGAGCTCCTTGAGCTCTGTCAAACATGATATAATAGAATAAATGCTACATTTATTGCTGGAATACAGCAAAGTGACAAATCCCTTTTAATTGAATACTCCTGTTAATTGAATAATTTTCACTGACAAAGTGGTTATTCAATTAACAGGATTCTACTGTACTGCATTAGTTAGTCCATCAATTATGGCCAGCCAGAAGACAGGTCTCAATATTTTCAAATCTGTATTGTGCCTGTCTTAACTGGTAGAGTGCTAAATTATTTTACAAAGGTTATTTGTAACACGAGTATTCAAAAATATCATTCTACAAGCAAAGGAAGGCTTAGATTAGCAAGACATTGTTCATAAATATTGTTTTATTACAATGTATTGGAAAGTGCATGTTGGCACTTTCCAATAAATCATAATAAAACAATTTTATCTCTTTTTTCTGCAACTCAGGAAACAAGAAGCTAATGTATACAGAGTGAAGCCACTAAAGTGGCTTCCAGCACTTTTAGGTACAGCCATGATAGTGGCTTCTAGCACTCAACCAGTTAAAGGAGCCTCTCATGAGTTTGTTTTCACCAACAACAAAAAAGTACACATGGCTGGTCTAATGAACAAGATGATTCATAAAAATGAAGTCTCCAACAAGGTATTGATTGGTAGAGTGCGAAACTATTTTTGGTCATCAAAATTTGTTCACATGTTTTCGTCTTGTTACATTTTAAGAGGAGTGTCTACACACTCTTCCATAATCTGTAACAAGGCAAATCCATAAAAACTAAATAATTTCACTTGAAAGATGAAATGAAACACATCTACAGAGTGTGAAGCCTTGCGCTTGTGAAAACTGTGTTGGAATAGAGCCCAAATGTGGGCCTCCAGCACTCAATCAGTTAATAAAAATTGACAATTATTTTGCAATTAGCCTACCCTATCTCCTCTTTCTCCTTTCTGACCATCAATTCCAGGCAGACCGGGTTCACCATCTGATCCAGGAATTCCTGGATTTCCAGGAGATCCAGCTGGTCCAACTGGTCCTGCAGGTCCTCGAGGTCCAACAGGACCTGGTAATCCTGGTTCTGATCCAATTGGGAATAGTCCTGATCCAGATTCCTGAAAAAAAATAATTCTAGTCTCAAAATGTTCTGAACAGAGAACACTCACATGTCATAGTCCTGTAGTTTTGAGGTTGAGTAAGCTATTGTTTTAAGATGGTTGCAGTACTTTTAATCACATAGAGAACATGTAAAATACTTTTGCAGTGTTTTTCAGTGAAGTCTGCTATGGTATACGCCTTGAAAAGTTTTGAAAAAGGTTTTCTTTCAGGTCTTGGTTGTCTATAAAAGATAACCAAAACTTGATTAGAAATCTTTGCTTAATCATTTCTCAATGGTTGTACAAAGGAGAATAAAATCCTTAACTATTAAAGGTTTGGACAATTTTCAGTTAATTTCAGTATTCTACACTGAAAGTTATGTAATGTGAGAGTAAGTTCAGGTCTTATCTTGGCAGCCTTCACTGGACTGGTCTACAAACCACAGCCAGAAAATTTTTCACACTGATTGCATAAACTTCATAACACTATGTCCAGAAACCTGTTCTGCAGTCATATTTTGGTCACAGTTAGAATTATGTCTGTATGGGTTAACACTTTATGTAACTAATTGGCTGCATCCACCCACATAGTTTAGAAATTAAAGAGCTGAAAAAAAAAAATTCTCAAACTATATTAACTCCGAGGATGACTAAAAATGCCATTACTGCCTACATAAGTCAAGTGGTGTAAATCTAGAGTAAAGAATACCAAAAGCGAACTTCATTTGTATTTTGTCATTCCAGACAATATGTGAAAGTTAAAAAATAAATCTGATTTCATATACAAATTTATTAATTTATTTATTTACTGGGGTTTAACAACACTTTTGACAGCCGGGGTTACCTTGTGTTGGAGAGTTTTACAGGTTGAGTACCTGGAGGGAAACAAGAGCAATGGCGAGCAAGTGTTGTCCCAACATACTAACTCCACACAAGCAGGGTTAGCACTGGTTGAAGACAAGTGCATCATCGTCATGCAGTATGCCTTACTTCCTGGTGCCACCATTCCCCCATGTGAGGAATTGGGATGAAGTGGCTTGCCCAAGGACACAATGCAGTTACCGCTGGCGGGGATTGAACCATGCACCTTAAGGTTTAAAAGTCCAATGCCATCACCACTGAGCCACCACGCTCTCCATACTCAAGTTATCATACAAATACCATAAGGCCACACAAAGTAGATCTTCTGTTTCTCAGGCCATTATTTGTGAAATTGCATGCGGGTGAGCGTTATTTTATTTTATTTTTTATTTCAGTAATTACTTCTTTGCTATCAAAAGTTCCTGTTCTTGGTTCAAGTTTTAGGCCTCATAATCTACAGAATAGCATGGGTGGTGATGTATTTCATCCCTTGAGTTCAAGAAGGCTTTTCAATGCTAAAGCATTGCAAAGCCTTCTTGCACTCAAGGGACAAATTCATCAACTTTTTTAAAATGGGTAAAATATCAGACATAAACCATTTAATTTTAATTTTTTTTTAAGTTAAAATTGGTTATAAAAAGATAGCACATAGCAGCCAAAAGGACCATGCAGGAGGGCCTGAGAAACAGATTTTTTTTTTTAGGCCTAAAATATATTATCTTTCCCACAGTCACGGAGAGAAAAAAACTATCACTGAAGGTGATTAACACACTCACTTCCAGCTTACTAGAATGCACCTCTGAATGTTGAGGTTGAAAAACCAATTATAAATCCAAGTTCATGGGATATAACTTGGTTTAAATTGTTGCAGTTCAAAAATTTTGGAATATGCATATGCCCACTTGTTAGTCATAATGTTTGAGAAGTTTCATTGAAATCAGTTCAATGATGTAGGAAGAGTTGGGCCCACACGAATCTAATTTGAAAATCCATAATAAATCTAAGTTCAGGGGAAATAACTTGGGGTGAAATTGAAACAGATGAAAAAATTTACAATATGCGCATGCTCACTTGCTAGTTATAATGTCTGAGAAGTTTCATCGAAATTGGTTCATTAATGTAGGAGGAGTTGTGCACACAAGAATCTTATTTGAAAATCCATAAAAAATAATCAAAATAAAAGTTCAGAGGAGATAACCTGGTTAAAATTGTTGCAGATAAAAGATTTTAGAATATGAGCATGCTCACTTGCTAGTTATAATGTTTGAAAAGTTTCAACAAAATCGGTTCAATAATGTAGGAGTTGTGCACACAAGTTGGGACGGATAGATGGATGGACGGAGAGATGTAGAACGCACAGGCTGTCGACAATATAGCCATATATTAACTCTGCAACAGAGAATTCGAATATGGTCATTTGTGAACCTGACCTGCATTTTGTTGAGACAATATGAGAAAGTTTAAAAAAAAATATCTCAATGCATTCTCAAGTGATAATCTGGAAACCCAAACTCAGAAGTTTAGATGAACAGATGTGCTGACGAACAAGGGTAAAACTTGAATGCCCTTCGTATTTTATGTGGGGGCAAAAAAACTTCAACAAAATCACCTCATGTATGTCAAATGAAGTAATTTCAGAATAGAAATGCATAAACTGTCAAATACGAACTTAACCTGTATTTCGTCATTCTAAACAATGCATGAAAGTTTTGAAAATATCTCAATGCATATTCAACTTATCATCCAGAAACCACAACTCAAATGTATGGAAGGACAGACATATCTAATTTTGATATCATGTCATTGGGTAAATGGTTAAGGAGGAAATAGCAATTCTCTTGTTTATTCTGCATTGGTTGTGAGAAACTTCAACTCATTACCTAACATGTCTAGGAGATGACTAGACTTATCTTGCAGACTTCACTGGACTGGTCAACAAACAACTGCCAAGAAAACTTGGCACATTGAATGAATAAACTGCAACACATTAGATCTGGAAATCTGCTGTGCAGCAATACTTTTGTTAACCTTTTACCCAACGAATCGGCCGCATCCGCCCACGTAATATGCAAATTCAGCAGTTGTAAAAATATCATTTTTCAAAATTTTTTAACAAAACCATATCATGTGACCCCTCATTGGAACGAGCTCATAGAGCTCGTTCCAACGAGGGGTCACATGATATGGTTTTGTTGAAATTTTTTGAAAAATTTGAAAAAATTATATTTAAAATAATAAATTTTGATATCGTCTGCGTTGGGTAAAGGGTTAAAGTTAGAATTATGTCCGTATGGATTAAGCAGTAAATAGCTATTTTCTTGTATATTCTGCTTTAGTTGTGAGAACTTTGAACTCTTTACCTAACATGTCTAGCAGATGACACTTGAAGAAAAAAAAATCTTCAAATTTCTAAAAATTTTCATCATTTGCATCAAACGTGTTCCAGTGAGGTTCAATTAGCTGTTTTGGGGCGAAAAGTTTAAAAAATAATAAAATGTGAATTACCATTTTGCGAATAGAGCTGGCTAGATATGTCTGTTATGTAAGGTAAAGAGTTGAACGGTATATATAAAGTATATGTACAAAGGAGAAGTTTTAAACTTCCTTTGCAAGGTTTTTGGTCACTTTCCCAATGTCAATAACAAAATCTGACAAAAACCAATATGCTAATCCATAAGTCTTGAATGTTCTGCTTGAGAAAAAGTTTGAATCATATTCATTTCCTTGAGAAATGAACAAATATTTCATTCTAAGACTTTGCTCTAACAGACATAGGAGTAAAAACTTTTGTATGCATGTACGCACTCTAAATCCTAAAAAAATGCCTAGCTGGGAGGGGGGGGGGGGGGGGGTGGGGGGAATCTGGCCAAAAACCAATCTTGGGCTAAAATGAAAAAAAAACATGCTTCAAAATGTATTTCTGAGCAAAAAAAAAAGGATCATAGGAGTAAAACATTTTTTATGCATGTTCACACTCTAAATGTGTCAAATTGCATTTTAGTCCAAAGAAAAAAATAGGTTCTTTCTACTCATCATACCTAACCTACATATGTAGTTTGGTAAAGATTCGGCTGGTAGAACTTTAGTTAACTGACGGATTGCAGCAGAAACCTGTTTCAAGTACATTTAATGTTGAAGGTCACAGTGACCTTGTCCTTTGGCACATCAACATCAAAATGAATAGTGTTCTACCTCACATCATACCTAACCTCCATACTGAGTAATATCAAGATCAGTCTTGCAGAACTTCAGTTATAGAGCAGAAACCAATTTCAAATGTATTTAACATTGGAGGTCACTGTGACAATAACCTTCAACACATCATGGTCAAAACGAATAAGGTTCTTCCAAACAACATACCTAACCCAAATATGAAGTTTGGTAAAGATCCAGCTGGTAGAACTTTACTTAATTGACAGAATGCAGCTGAAATCTGTTTCAAGTACATTTAATGTTGAAGGTCAAAGAGACCTTGTCCTTTGGCACATCAACATCAAAATGAATAGGGTTCTACCTCACACAGTACCTAACCTCCATACTGACTCTTATATCAAGATCAGTCTGGCAGACCTTTAGTTTTTGAGTGGAAACCATTTAATATTGGAGGTCACTGTGACCTTGACCTTTGGCACATCATGGTCAAAATAAATAGGCTTCTTCCACTCATCATACCTAACCCACATATGAAGTTTGGTAAAGATCTTTACCTTCAGCATATCATGGTCAAAATAAAAAAAAATTCTTCCAATCATCATACCTAACCCACATTTGAAGTTTGGTCAAGATCCAGCTGGTAGAACTTTAGTTAATTGACAGAATGTACCAGAAACCTTGGAGGTCACTGTGACCTTGCCCTTTGGCAATAAATAGGCTTCTTCCACTCATCATACCTAACCCTCATATGAAGTTTGGTAAATATCCAGCTGGTAGAACTTTACTTAATTGATGGAATGCAGCTGAAATCTGTTTCAAGTACATTTAATGTTGAAGGACAAAGTGACCTTGTCCTTTGGCACATCAACATCAAAATGAATAGGGTTCTACCTCACACAGTACCTAACCTCCATACTGACTTATATCAAGATCAGTCTGACAGAACTTTGGTTATAGAGTGGAAACCATTTAACATTGGGGTCACTGTGACCTTGACCTTTGGCACATCATGGTCAAAATAAATAGGCTTCTTCCACTCATCATACCTAACACACATATGAAGTTTGGTAATGATCTGGTTGATAGAACTTTACTTAATTGACAAAATGCAAAAAGTTAACAGATGGACGACGGACATGGTGATAACATAATGCCCCCTCCCCAAAGAGGCCAGGGGCATAAAAAATGACTGCCAGCCCACCTGCAATTTCCCCCAAAATGGCATAAGAAACAGAAGATCCAATTTGTGTGACCTAAACATGAAGCAATACACAGATTCACTAAAGTTCCACCCTGATAAGATCGAAGCAAGCCTAAAATTATTTTAATCCAAACACTCGTGTTGGAGTTAGTGCAGCAAACATTGTGGACAGACCTAATTTGTTACAAATGTATGAATGTAGACAACTCTTCATTATATACCCATCCAGGAGGATTTGGAATATCAATGCTGACAAAACCAAAATTCTTACAAATGAAAATGACATTAAGATTTGCCCTAAAAAAATCCCAGAAAAATAAAGACAGTTTAAAGGTCAAACAGAGCTGAGACAGTGCTAAACAACATTGAACTAGAATATCAAAGCTTCCTAGGCAGAGGCTTCAGAGTAACTGAGCTAAACCTAGACTCTTGCCGATAGGATGCTGATGCAGATGGTGACACTGATGCAGACACACACAGGGTTATGACATATGCTCACACTACGTCATAAAAGGTGAAAAGTATCACAATAAATTATCCCATCAGTCAACGATGAGAAAAAACAGAATGTACATCACTTACCCCATCTCCTCCTCCAAATCCTCCACCAGTTCCAGGAGGTCCTGGAGGTCCCGGTGGTCCAATCAATCCTTGAATACCCTGTGGGCCTACTGGTCCTGCCTGGCCCGGTTGTCCTGTATGACCTCTCTCTCCTCTGAGACCTGCACTTCCTGGAGATCCATGCTCACCCTAAAAAAGCAAATTCAATGATGTAAAGTTCATCACTCTTTCAGTTCAAATGACAACATCTAAACACATACAATTTATTCATACAGTTGAAAACTTCAAGATCATCAGATGACATATTCTCAGACATTTCTTATCTGGGTCTAAAAATTCCCCTCCCCTACAAATTTATTGTTTAAATTTCAAAATCCTACATGACAGCCTAATGTATTCTAAATTTTAAAAAAAATGTTTACAAGAACAATATTTTAAAACCCCAACAAACTCATCATCCACTTATAGAAGCCTGAGAAAAAAGGAATTTATTGAATGTCATGTACTTCTTAAGGCTTATAGCCTTGCAGGCATTCCTTCTCAAATGAACAGGTGGATGACATCTGACTTGAGACAAGTCAACTGCTCAGATTTTTCTACTGTCTTTGTTCAATTTTATCTAGACGAGACAGTGCAAGAGCACCTGCTGTTTTACATCAGATGTTGGCTCAACTTTAGAGTTCTTGAAGTTAAAAATAAAAATTACTACATTCAAGTCTATATCAAAAGTGTTTCCCAAAATAATTTGGGAAAAACCTTCAACTGAGTCTCCATAAGAATCCTAAAATCTTACTTTGATACTTGGAAAGAAATAACAACATTAAATTGTTGGTTGAGTGTAACAAGGCACTATCTGTAATGTTTAAACATTGCCTTGTCTCACTCAACTGACAAAATACCAAAAGCTACAACTGGGTTTGGTGTTTGTGGCCATAATCAAACATGTATGAAACATGTAAACTATCCTGGGATGCATGGAATATCCTGTAAATTCAGTGTAGTTCCAGACCTCCTGGAAGGGAATGAGTTTTGGACAAAAATGCCAGAAAATAGTACAGTCAAATATTTTTCCATTTTGAGATGCTCAGTGTCAAATCATAGGCTTTTCGAAGGTCTGATCATAATAAATGAAACAAAAAATATGCCACCTTCACTTAAAAAATGATTCATGATGAATAAAAAGAATTAAACAATATATTCACTTATTTAGTTCAAAAATCTCCACTTTCACTTTAAAACTTCTGCTGCCCTCATTGGGAAAAGGTCCAGAACCCATGCAATTGCAAAAATCGCAGTATGAAGGCTCCAAATGGGAATTTGTTTTGGAGGAGAAGAAACTCACAAAGAATAAGAAATTTTACCTTCAGAAAGAACTGAGACAACTTTGACAGTCTATGGCCTTGCAGTTGAATCTCGGCCTATTTGGCCAGCCAAGACTTGCTTAGAAAAGACAAGGTTCTTAGACTGTAAATTACATCTAAAAACTGTCTCTTCGGGCATCTGTTTTGTTTTAATAATAGATGGTCAAAATCAAAATTAGGCACTTAAAGGTTCATGGAGAACCTTTTGTTTGCCATTGAATTCAGATGCTTTTTTAGGTTGTAAATATTGGGCTTCTGAGGGCTTTTGATTTGAATTGGGAAAAATCATGCTCAAATGCCATTGGGAAAGGGTCCTATATATGGCCCTTGTAGACACCTACAAGAACCCTTCAATAAAATATGAATACTATGCAGCATAATAAACATCAAAAGAAATAAGCATACAAAATATTTACAGTATCTTTCTGTTATCAAAATATGTTTAGGAAATAAAATATGGATGACAGGTAGTTGAAACAAAATGTCAGGATGAACAGAAAAAATTATGACAGTAATGTGATCTGGTCTGACATATTCCATTTCGTTGATGAGGTCAGACTGCCAGATCACATGAGCCGCCAAAGGCAGCGAGTGTGATCCCACAATCTGATGTCATCAATGAGATGAAGTGCGACAAACCAGATCACTTTACTGTCATAAGGCCAAATAAAAAAAATGAATTGATTTTCAGGCAATTTTTTTTTCAAATCAGTGAGAGAGGGAGGATTTTTTTTTTTTTTTTTTTCGTATAAAGGGTTGAGTATACTCAGTAAATCTTTTTGTTGTCTTTCCACTTGAAAAAGAGAAAAGGTTGTATTTTAGTGTAATTATAGTATACCTTTTATAACTGACTGCCGTAACAACAGCTAAAAGGATTTGTATTTTATTGTTGTTTTTAATGGTATAGATCTGTCAAACATGATCCCTTAGAATAGGCCCCCGTGAGTAACCAATGCTTTGGGTAGGAGGCCTTTAAAATGGGAAATATGGCTCTAAATGATTGGTTAAACTTGAGTGAGTTTATATCTGTGTTGCGGCCATTATTAGCCATTGTGCAGAAATATATGACCTAAAATACCAGCAAATAAATAAATAATTAAATTATGATCCAGTATATTAGAATTTGCCTTGTTACAGTTTATGGGAGAGTGCCTCTGGGCACTCTCCCATAAACTGCAACAAGAAAAAACAATTTACTGCAAACACAGCTAAATAATTATATTTCGAGAAATGTGAAAAAATGAGTTTTCACAAATTCTTAAAAAAACATGACATAATAAACATGCCTAATGAGGAGGTTCAAATCCAATGAGGGAGGGCCTGAGAATCAAAACATTCTTTTTTTTTAGCCTAATGATCTGTTTCTTATATGCCATTATGGAAATTTGCCTTTTACAGGAGAATCAATATAATGGTCAATTGTAGTTAGAACTACATTTATTTTCAAACAAACAACACTTGTAAAATTATGGGGGCATCCTAAAATAGCATTTTAAAGTTTCCAAAGTTGACAGCATTCGGCATTTCATTCTCCAGTGCTGTCCTTGGTCTGAGACAAACCATCTGAGAAGGAAATGGAACACCACTCAGTGTGATCTGGCAATCAGGATTTGATGGGTGAAAAACACAACTTATCATTGATAGGTATATAATAAAAGTAAATAAAGGGGATATTTACTTACTTTCTCTCCTGGCTCTCCTCGAATTCCATGGGGTCCTGGTGGACCAGGAGGTCCTTGTAAAGCCTGTTAAAAGGAACAGAACATAAATTAATGATTTATATGTATTATTCATAAAAAGTAGGGGCTATTTGATAAAAGTGAGATATATGAAGAAATATATTTATATTTTCATCCAAAAGTCAGTTGAGGCGTTGCACTGTGACATCTGGTGAATGATTTCAGAGATAGTTGGGTGTCTGACAAGCACACATTCCACGCACTGAGCTGTAGAAGATATGGATGGTCACTCAGAGAATTTACCACATTCAGCCCAAGACCTCAATACCATGTAAATCCCCCCCACCCCCAGTTCAGAAGACAAGTGCAGATCCGACATGGCATACTCCTCACCAAACATCCAATATCAGCTTGACTGATGTTATTTCATTCTTCCTGCAGTGCAGGGGAGAGTTCCTGGAATTGGTAGGGGGTTGTTGGCATTGTTGTAGGTGCCTGCCAAGCATATCCCAGATGTGCTCGAATGGTGAAAGGTCTGGACTTAATGCTGGCCAATACAGTGTAGTGATATTCTGCTCCTGGAGGAACTCTGTAGTGACACAGGCCCTGTGTGCTCTTGCGTTGTCATCTTGGAAAATGAATTGGTGGCCGTAACATCAAAATTGATGTTAAAAATAAAAATTATTACATTTAAGTCTATATCAAAAGTGTTTCCCTAAATAATTTGGGAAAAACCTTCAACTAAGTCTCCATAAGAATCCTAAAATCTTACTTTGATACTTCGAAAGAAATAAATTGTTGGTTGAGTGTAACAAAGCACTATCTGTAATATTTAAACATTGCCTTGTCCCATTCAGCTGACACAATACCAAAAGCTACAATTGGGTTTGGTGTTTGTGGCCATAATCAAACATGTATCAAACATGTAAACTATCCTGGGATGTATGGAATATCCTGTAAATTCAGTGTAGTTCCAGACCTCCAGGAATGGAATCAGTTTTGGACAAAAATTCCAGAAAATAGTACAGTCAAATATTTTTCCATTTTAAGATGGCACCACATGAGCTGCTAACATGTTGACACAATAGTACTGCCCTGTGACATGCCCTTGAATGGCATTTAATGCTGTTCTGCTTGTCATGGATATGTCTCCCCACACCATAACTGATTCACCACCAAAACAATTGTACTGCCTAACAGTTATGTTATGATATCGTTCATTCCGTCACGCCACAATCTATTTCTCCTGTCATGGAAGTCGAGAGTCAACCTTGATTTATCGGAAAACATGACGTTGCTCCACCAATGATTGTCCAAGCACTATCGTGCTCCACACCAATTACGCCTTGCTGCGATGTGATGTTCAGTCAAACATGGAATTATCCGAGATCATAGAGCGCACAAATTCCATCTGTGGAGGCGATTTCGGATAGTATGACCACTGACTTGCACATCTGTCACTCGGTGCAGCTGCCGTCAAATTTCTGAGGCACTTTGATGGCGGTTACATAATGCTTTGGTTCGGATGAAATGATCCTGGTTAGCAGTTGTTGCCCTTGGATTACCTGACTGATGTCTGTCATCAACACTGCCTGACTGACGGTAGCGTGATCACAACCTGCTAATCGCTGATTGAGTAACGTTGAGAATTTAAGCCACTGCAGTCCGTCTGTTGCCAGCTTCCAACATGCCAACACCACATAAATGTTTGTCAGTCTTCGCATACCTCAAAAGTTACGTTTCGACAAGAAACTATTGATGAACAAGTTTATACCAAGAAAAGAATTATGAGACCTCCATCCCTACTTTTTTTTAATAGTATAGTTTCAGAAAAGGTTTCAGAAAACAAGAGCAGAATGTCACAAAATTTTGCAGGAATCAAAATGACATAATGGCCATTCTATTCTATTGTTCAGAAATAAATTTGCATGAATCATTTCAAAACTCAAGATTCACACGAAATTCTGTCCCTGGCAAAGTCACTGAAGCTCTGAGAAAATGGAATGGATCGTTATGTACATTGCCTTGATTTTCACCCTTTATTCAATTTTTGTGCAAATACTTTTGATTGAAATATGAATCAGACAGAAGAACTTATTAAAATCACCATTAAGGCATTGTTTTCTTGTTTACCAATAAATGAATGATGAAATTTGTTGTGTAATGACTTGACTAGAATTGACATACTGGACAGAACCGTGTCGTACTATTCAACAATGACAAATGACCAATTTAACTTTATTATATTATGAATTTCCTAACACAATAGTGTCAGCACACTATATGTTAACCAAGCAATATTCTGTTTGTGTATGTCCGAACATGCCATATATTCCATGTATGAGTATATATAATAAATATCACACAGATAAGGCCTAAAAAAATTAAAACTGTTTCTCAGGCCCTCTTGCATGGACCTTTGGCTGCCGCATGCTCTCTTTTTATAACCAATGTAAACTTAAAAAAAAGTTAAAAACATTGATAAATTTGTCCCTTGAGTACAAGAAGGCTTTGCAATGCTTTTGCATTGCAAAGCTTTCTTGCTCTCAAGGGGCAGAATACATCACCACCGATGCTATTCTGTAGATTATAAGGCCTAAAACATAAACCAAGAACATGAACTTTTGATGGCAAAGAAATAATTACCGATATAAAAAATAAAATAAAAAAACGCTCGCCCACATGCAATTTTACAAATAATGGCCTGAGAAACAGAAGAGCTACTTTATGTAACCTAATATTTGAATTTATAAAATGTTCTGACACATGGGTGGTTACACAAAAAGTATTGTGGGCCCCCACTTGATACACCCACTCAAAAAATATTTACTGCTTCAAACATTACCATTTAATATTCTATTATTCATATAAACTTCTTCAAATACTTTTTATAATTTTGTCAAATTGCCAAATATATATATATATATATTATTCACTTCATCAAATATTTTATATAACTTCGTCAATTTGCAAATTTATATATATATATATATATATATATATATATATATATTATTCATATATTCAACTCCAACAACTGACCTGTCCTCCTTACCACTGGGAGAGGGTTTACCAAGAAATTGTCGCAAGAGTTTGTATTGTTCTGGACAGAACTCAAACCTAATTCTCTCATTTCCATAGCTTCTTCAAAGCCCAATGAAAAAAATTGAAACTCTCCATAATTTTCCAGGTTCTGGAAAAGAAAATTGTGGTTTCCAGTAACCTTCTAGGAGTTTCCATAACCTGCATGACCCTTGTTTATCAAAGGTAAATTTGGCTTCTAGTGATGCGACAGCAGAAACCAGTTTGCAATTTTTCTATCTTCTCTGCCTTCAAAGGCAATACATATGCTGTGAAACTGATGAAATAATTAAACTGATTTATCCCAAACAGGGTGTTACCCAAGACTGAACAGAATGATTTCCAATTCAGAAACAACTAAGTATTATTTGCACATGAGTAACAACAGTTTAACTGTTATTTTCTTCATCTTTTTAAGGTTTATCATTATTTTGGGATTTTGAGATTTGATACTCACCGGTGGTGCTGGAAGACCTGCTTCTCCTGGAGGTCCTCTAAGACCTGGTTTACCTGGCAGACCTCTCAATGATTCAATATCAGGAAGCACAGCTGGTTGTCCTGTAATTAAAAAAAACCAGTCCATGCTATAAAAGTATCCTCAAAGTAAATGTTTAGTTACAATTTAGTTACAATTTAATTTCAATACCACTGAGGATTGTTTATAATGTTTCCCTGGATGTTCAAGTTAATAAATAAACTTATACTTTTATGATATTAGCCCATATGCTGAAAATATTTTCTTAACGGGTTAAGGGCTACATTATATTTGGTGGTTCATCAAAATTTCTTTTATTACAAATTATTGAAGAGTGCCCTCAGGCACTCTTCAATAATTTGTGTTAAAACAAATTTATATAAACAAAATGCCCATAGGATCACCGATCCAAAGTCAAGTTGTGACAGCACAAAAGTGGGTTTAATCATTATCATCTTATCGTCCAGAAACCAATTGTCTACAATTTACTATGTGAAGGGTCACTGTGACCTTGACCTTTGACTTAGTGATTCCGAAATAAATAGGGCTCTTCTTGCACCAATGCCAACCTACCTATGAAGTTTCATGAACGTAGGTGGAACCATTGTTAAATTATCATCTGGAAACCAATTGTTTACGAATTATAATGTTCAAAGTCACTGTGACCTTGGTCTTTGACCTAGGGAGTCCAAAATAAATAGGGGTCTTCCACTCACCTAGGCCAACCTACCTATGAAGTTCATGAATGTGGGTCAAACCATTATCAAGTTATAGTCCAGAAACCAATTGTTTATGATTTACTATGTTAAAGGTCACTGTGACCTTGACCTTTCACCTAGCGAGTCCAAAATAAATAGGGTTCTTCCTCTCACTGATGCCAATCTAATCTGAAGTTAAATGAACATGGGTCGAACCATTATCAAGTTATCATCCGGAAACCAATTGTTTTGATTTACTCTATTCAGGGTCACTGTGACCTTGACCTTTGACCTAGTGAGTTCAAAATACATAGAGCTCTTCCTCTCACAAAGGCCAACCAATATATGAGGTTTCATGAATGTGGGTTGAACAGTAGTCAAGTTATCATCCGGAAACCAATTGTTTACAATTTACTTTGTTCAAGGTCACCGTGACCTTGACCTTTGACCAAGCAAGTCCAAAATTAATAGGGTTCTTCCTCTCACCGATACCAATCTACCTATGAAGTTTCATGAATAGGGGTTTAACCATTATCAAGTTATCATCCGGAAACCAATTGTTTACACTCGCCCGCCAGACAACCGCCCGCCATTCATCAAACTATAAGTCGAGTTTGACTTCGTCACAACTCGACTAAAAATATAATTTATGTTCGACTGAAAATGAAACAGGAGCAAGGAAAATGTTGGGCTTTTGTTCTGGTACCCTCATTTTTATTAAAGCCCTGATATTGGCTTATAGCACTCAACTAGTTGTGCTCCAAAGAGGGATTTGAAAAACCCTGAGAAACAAAGTTATACAAGGGCTTAAGGACCTAATTCTGATTTTGAGTAGTATTTACTGCAACAAAACAGGGGGCTCAACATGTAGTCCCTGGGTAAACCTCACTTGTTACTCTCATAGAACACTGACATTTGTTTCCACAGAAGTTTTGGCAACCTGTATAAGCAGCCAAGACTTGCTGAGAAACAACTTCAGTGCCACATTATGCAGACTGTGGAAGTGTAGCAGTAATGTATAAAATTTCCTGGCCTCAAGGGTAAACACATGTTTGGTTTCATGGAAGTTAGTAGTTTTTAATTTAAGTCTACGTTAATGAACTGAACAAGAACGGTTTAAAAAGAAAACTACTGATTAATGTAATGACAAAAGTGTGTAGAGGGATAAGCTAGAGAATGACATGGGCAGTGGTGTATTTTATCCATTTTATCAACTTGGGGGAATTTATTTAACAAAAACCATTCAATTTTTTATTTTTTTAGGTTAGCATTGGTAATAGAAAGAGGCCATATGGAGGTAAAAATGACCATGCTGGAGGACCCAAGAAACAGATTTTTATCTTTTTCAGGCCTAAGCATTTTTTCCATTACCTTTTGTGTAAAATGGGGGTCCCCAAAGGGTGTCTCTTTAAGAAGCTGAGAGCAGTTTTTTTTTTTGCCAATTGGTTTATCGACTTCTGAAGAAACATAACACCAAAATAACAAATGTCTCTCTCATGTTGTTCTGGGGATTCAAATTTGTCTATCTTTAGTTCCTTGGGTTTCCACATGGTGCAGGATAAAATCTTTTACATAAATCAAACACAGTGGAACAACAACCTTGCCAAAGAAAATTATTCAATTACCAGGAGTATTCAATTAACAGAGATCATATGGTCATTTTCCTGTAGCGTAGATATGAATGAGCATTTATTCTATAATAGATTACATACCTATCTTGGATGCACTGAGGCAAAATAGGTCTGTAAACAAGAGGAATTTGGTTGCTGTCAAGGAAATTTCTCAACACAACGAGATTTTTTATTCATTAACTAGTAGAAGGCTACATTATTTTTGGTGGTTTGAATTTGCTATTCAAAATTTATTTTATTACAAATTATTGGAGAGTGCCCACAGGCAATGCAGCAATTTGTAATAAAACAAATTTTTATGAACAAAATATTATTTGCATTTGTTTGAATACGAAACATGAGCAAAGAAAATTTTGCCTTTTGCTCTAATACCCTCATTTTGTTGAAAGCCCTGATGGCGGCTTCCAGCACTCAACAAGTTCACATGAATCTACTCTAAAATCTATATGCAATTAACCAGTCAAACTTGTACTGAACATAAGACAAATGGTTTTGTGTTTAGCAGTTATATCCAGCATGGTTATTCAATTCAATTAAGATTTTTTCAATAAAGTGGGATTCACTGGACATGTTTCCAGATAATACTGCATGGCACATTTGGTTCAGTTTGGTCAACTGGTTCTGAAAATTAAAATTTGGGGTGGGGTTCATAAATCTTGTCCCTCCAAGGACATACCCAGTTGTTGTCCGAGAAACTTTCTTTGAAACAACTTGAATCTTCGTCAACAAAGGAAGATTCACATCAAATCTGGTGATTTACGTGATTTTTGAGGCATTTTAGTTTTTCAAGGCAGTGCCTTGAATCAGCCCATTTGGGTTGGCAACATTTCAATAAACAAACATGGAACTTTATACTATGTTTGATTGGTTTTGGACCGTGGTTCTGAAGAAGAAGATGGAAATACAATAGTTAATGGATGACAGACGCAGGACTACAGATGGTGGGCACTAAGTGATGGCAATACACCATCCTGACTTTCAGTCAGGAAAGTTAATTTTACATTTAAAGGACATCCCAGTTGAAAACAGAGGTCTATTGGCTGGCTGAAACTTGGCTTATACTTCTCATGCTTTTCTCAAGGAAACCAAGAATTATCTGCATGGAAGCTCTAATCCATCAGCACTGTTCACGCTAGCCCCAAACTGTCTGGTAATGTTTTAGCTGCTCTGTTTATTTAGGTTCCAAACAAAATGTTTTGGTCCTTATTAGGTCAAAACAGATCTTAAGTTCATGTTCTAGCAATTCAAAATATAGTGGTTACTTGTCAATAGAAACTAACTATTCAATCTGAAGTATTTGTTTTTCAGTATTTCTACAGAAAAGCCTCTTGTGCAACTTGGAAGACTGCAGTATTTTTGGCCATAAAACCACCCAACCCAAACTCATAGACGCTTGCAACTGAAAAAAGCATTTACACAACTGTATATGTGTGTAAGTACATGAGAGTGCACATGAGTGTATTCTCATGAGTAAGCTTGGGGAGCTGATGGAGATGTGAAGAGTGGTGCATTTGTAGCCTTGGACAAAGAAACTGATCCTTTACTCAGTTTTTAAAACTACTGTCTTTTGAATCTAGCTTGAATTTGCATTTCAATCTGTGACTGATAGGTGATGGTTTAGATAGATTTTACAAAACTTAATGGGTGGAGTACTAGACTCTTTGGGAGAGTCAAAATTTGTTCATGATTGTTTTTTTTTTTTAAAACAAATCACTGTCAAAAGGGATTTAGATTTCAGTTGAATATGAAGCATATGCTTAGAATATAATAGCAGCAGCGTCTACACATTTCAGTAAAATACAAATATAGACTTCCAGTATTGAGCCTGTTAAATTCCATGGAACATAAGTTTCTAAGTGACCAGTGAGAACCACTCAGCAGTGGGAAGCAACTGCTGGACATTTTAACTTATTATTAATCAGGTACAAGTAGACCTGGCGTCCATGTTGCATTAGCTAATCATGCAGTTTGCCAATGACTTCCGTGAAGTGAGTTCACATTCGACAAAGCACTCTTGAGTTCAATGACTATGGATTTGAACACAACAGATTGTCAAATATGACAATAAACAAGAGGCCCAGGGAGCCTGAGGGTGCTCACCTGACATGGTAGCCTAAATATCAACCCAGGTAATTGATTTGAACAAGTTGCATCTGCCCCTCCTAAGAAACGTTTATACCAAATATTCAAAGATTCTGAACAGTGGATCTAAAAAAGAGATTTTTAAAGAATATTCCTCATATTGAACGAAGTAATAATACAGGGATCCCAAATATGAACCCAGGGACTTGGCATTAACAAATTTGAATCTGATCTCCGTAAGGATGCTGTATACCAAATACCGCAGAATTCTGACTGGTGGATGTGAAAAAGAAGAATTTTGAAGAATATTCATCATATTGAACTAAGTTATAATGGAGGCTCCCACAGGCAGCCCAAATATGAACCCAGGGACTTGGCTTGAACAAACTTGAATCTCATCCCCCCTAAGGATGCTGCATCCCAAATATCAAAGCATTCTGACTGTGTATCTGAAGAAGAAATATATGAAATATCACAGGTAGAGCAGAGTTAAAGAAAAAACTCACATCACAATTTCTATCTTAAAATTATACTGATGTCCAATGTGATGATCCCTATTGTCAGGAGTGTAATCGCTAATGTCCTTACTGTCATCCTTGTATTCATCAATAGAAATGACTACTAACGATATTGATTGCAGTCTCATCGTAGGTCTATAAAATTAATCTTCACCTGATCCATAATATATTGCAATGTATGAAATATCAACATAAGATACTGACAAGATACGACTGGTCATCTCTTCCATGGTTGTTCCCTGCCATCTATATGCCACCGGTTCTTTTCAGTTGCATTTAATTCCATGTTACCAATACAAAATGTTATCTATGGTCTGTAAACAATTTTACCCAATCACTATACTGGAGATGCCAGGTAGGCAGCCAATCTGGCTATGTATCCCCCAATGGAAAAGCATGTTATGATTAATCATTGTGTCGCAATGTATTTTTATTGTTTACGCTTTTACCATCCATCCATCCATCCATCCATCTTATCTATCTATCTACTTCTTCACAGGTCCCATATACAGCCTGAATATGCACATGTCTTCACAAATCAATCTCAAAAGCAATATAACTGGCAAAGTCTGCTTACCTGGAAGCCCTGGAACTCCAGGATCTCCTTGACTACCTGGTAGACCACGTTGTCCCATAGGTCCAACAGGACCTGGAGGCCCTTCAGGCCCTTCAGGCCCAATAGGTCCTGGAGGTCCAACTGGACCTGGCTTCCCTTCACCTCGGTCCTCTCCTGAAAAGAACTCATCACCAGAACCTTCTACAGCAGTACCACCAGTTCCTGCAGGGCCTGGGGGACCAGGTGGTCCAGGTCGACCCATAGGACCAATTCCTCCTTGTTCTCCTTTCGATCCTTTAACACCAAAACCTCTGTCACCCTTAAAAATACAGAAAGCATTGTAAAGCTTACAGAATTCTAGAATGAACATTTATCTGTTCAAAGTATTTAAATATTTGTTCCCTTTTTGTGAGGGTAAGATGGCATAGTATTCATGAGTATATATGTACTGAACATTCTGAAGTTGACATAAATTCACAAGAGGCCTCAGGGGGCCTGAGGGCGCTCACCTGACATGATAGTCTAAATATCAAATCAGGGACTTGACTTGAATAAGCTGCATACGCCCCTCCAAAGAAAAGCATATATCAACTAGATGATGCGATTGCGACCACACAATACACAGGATTTTCCTTCTATTTTCAGTTCCTGTACTTTTACGTCCCAAAATTGAAATAAGTGCATAAAAAAAAGATTTTTTTTTTATTTCTGTTCGGAAATTTTCTTCTTAAAATTGACCAAAACGCATAAAAAAACAAAAAAAACTCATTTCTGGATTTTGGTCCAAAATTTGTAAGTCCAGACCGGGACTCCAAATTTTCAACCTAAATATGAACCCAGGGATTTGGCTTGAACAAACTTGAATCTCACCTCCTTAAGCATGCTGCATAACAAATATCAAAAGATTCCTATTGGTAGATCTGAAGAAGAAGATTTTTCAAGAAAATTCCTCATACTGCACTAATTTAAACATTTGGGCTCCCATAGAGAGCCCAAATATGGGCCCAGGGAATTGATTTCAACAAACATGTAAAACAATCTTCCAAAGATGTAATATGTGGAATTTCAAAGCTTTTGGAGCAGTAGTTTGGGAGAAAAGTAGAGTTAAATGTTTTTCCCATTACCCACAGTGTTAAAAAAATACTGATTCAGCACTTTTTCAAAGTCCCAAAAAAGTACCCCATGATAAAACCGATAGCAATTTTTTTTACCATTTCATTCTGTTGGTCCCAAGGAAACTCCACACCAAATAAGAATTCTCAGTGCCATGTAGTTTTGGAGATATGGGCGTTTTAATATTTTTCTATTTTTAGCTCCTGCGGTTCCCATGGGGCAACAGGAAAAAATATTTGGACATAAATTAAGTACTTATGACCCAATAAGCCCTCATATCAAATTTGGTTCAAATCTGCCTCTCGGTTTGGAAAATAGAAATTCTGGGCAGAGCAAAAAGTCTTGCCCTCACAGAACAAAGGCAAATATTGCCCATCAAACTTCTCTTGAACAAACTTGAGTCTACACCTCAAATGGAAGCTGCATACCAAATATCAAGTCTCTGCTATGGCTGGTCCATGAGAAGATTTAAAAAAAATCTGTAGATTTTGGCCCCACCCCCTCCTCAATATGAGCAGAAACCCAATTTGAAGAAAAACCCAAATGCCCCTATATAACCGCTACTCATGTGAATTCTCATTGAACTGCAGCCAGTGGCTTGGGAGAAAATGACCCAACACCACCTTCATGACGTACGACGTATAAAAGACGGCAGACAAAAAGTGACCAGAAAAGCTCACCCTGACTTTCTGTCAGGTGAGCTAAAAATTTACTATGGTTTTAATCAAGAACACCAAGAATCAAGTGATAACTTTGCCACAAGTCAGGTATTGTTACCAATTTGCCTAGTTGAAAGGCTTAATGTATATTCACAGTATATTAAGCCTTTCAACAGTGGTTAAACTGTGCATATCTCCCGTTTCCATAAAGTTATGTTAAAATTATTAATGGCTTGCATGTGGAAAAGAATTCAGAGTTTTCATTCTTTCACCAGTTTAAAAAGTATTGAAAGTGAATTTCTCAATTTAAATCATCTTCTTTTGGCTAGTTATGTCCTACCTGTGAGTTGTGTTGATATATTCTGCATTGAAATGGTAGGGAAATGTTTGTAAATGCATGTTCCCTGGCACAACTGTGTGATAGAAACCAAAGTGCATCATGCAGAAAGGTACACTTACAGTCACATGTTACATATGTTCAAAAACATTTTTAATGAATTATGTTACTTTTGCTTCCTCAGAGAGTGACATACATAACTGAAGTTTGACCAATAGGCAATGGGAGGAGTGTGTATGGAGTGGGGAGCTAATATTCCAATGTCAGTTTAATCATCTTCAAATATTACCTTCAATGAATGGATATTCAAACTTTGATATTGTGAACATTGGGTAATATTAGTTACATGGTGTTTCAGCAGGGTGTACAGGACTGTACTTCCCTTCACTTCTGAGATATGTATTTCCTACTAGCCTGCCCATTTAGGGTGTCAAGTTTTGCTTTATTATATAATCAGGGATGAGAATGGTAAGCAACAAAATTCGCTGAAATCTGTGAAAATTCCCACATTTTAAGGATAAATTTGTGAAAATCGTGTTTCTTAAAAACATCAAAGATCACAGCATGAACCTGTTGATTGAGAGATATTTAATTTCTATAAATTTGCAGACCATTCAGACAATTTTCATGCAAATTTATCGAAATAAAAATTCAGCATCTGGTGCATGAATTCACTGAAATCAGCGAATTTGCTGAAATATCTCATTCCTGTATAATCCACAAACAGCATTCCAGTGATGACAAGCTTGATTAAAAAACATGTTTCTTTTTTATTCAACAAGAATGCTAAAACTTCGGAAAGGATACCTAAAACAACTTGAAAATGTTAACCATTAAACTGGAAAGGAATAGCTGAAGCCTAAAACAACTTCAACACATTACCCGGTAAACAGTCTATCTCTGCTGAAAAATTATATGAACTGAATTTATTCTGCAGCCACTGAACACTGGGGTATGTCTTCTGTTTTGAACAGTAGTCTGATAACTAACAAAATTTGGATTGTTTGTTTCATCAAAATCTGAGAACAGTTCATTTATATTAAACCCTTCAAAGTGATCGGATGGATTGCTTTGATTTTCATTTGGGACATCAAGTTCAATACCAGTAGTTTGACTCTGTCACTAGTGGCAGATCATTTCTGTGATGTGTAATGGCACGACCCATTTCTACCTTCACTTTATCTGATATTCTGCAGGAGATTGACAGCAAGCTGACAGATTTATGTCCAGAAAGTGACATAATCTGGGCAGGTGACAAATTATTTCTTCTCAGAATTGTAACCTCTGAAGTGTGAATTAAGAGGTTTGTGTAAATCTGTGACAATCCACTCAACTTGCTCAGTTTTGTTATGAATTTTGAATAAGTGTCTTTTCCAACTGTTCACCTCGAGTACCAGACACTGTCAGAATCAAGAAAACACTCAAGTGATCACTGCCACAAATGATTCAACTCTGGATGAAATTTTGAAATATATTTCTCAAAAGATCTTAACAGAACAATACTTTTCCGAATTTGGATCTTCTGGCATTATGGCTGTTTTACTTTCTTTTTCATTCTCTTGACCATTTTTTGTGAGCTCACCTTTTGTTTTTTTTAACATAATTTTTTCCAGTTTTTGGAATTGCAAAACAAAGAATTTCTGCAATATTTTCTGAACCTCTGCGACAGAAATAGAGCCTAATGTCAAAATTCACTTTATTGTACAAACCAATCGGTGTGTCAGAACTCATATAAAGACAATTACGCAATGTCCTAAGGTCATTTTCTGAAATGAAATATTGAGAAAATGTTCAACATCCCTTTGCCACTCGCTTTAATGCACTCACAACTGTTTTAAAGAACTGATTTGCATCGGCAAACTCACTGTCTTTTATCACATCAATAGTTCTACCAAAGGGAGGTCTTTGAAGGTAATGGTTCAAACTATGCCTAAAGTTCTCTAAAGATGAGGTTTTGTACATCTCTCCAACTTTCTAAGGGTGTCAAGATGAAAATGACCCAAGAACCTCCACCTGTCTACATCCATCAAATGATTTGAAGTCTGTTGATTGCTTCTTTTCTTCAAAATAACTTCAAAGTGTACTGGCTACTTTTTATTTGTGTATTATCTGGAACGAACTTAACACGTTTTATAAATATCTCTTAGTTGGAATGACAAGCAAAGCATTTAAGAGACATTTTGACAAGCTGACAAAAGAATTTTATTTGATTTGGAGTTATTTCCCTTCGTTTGAACTCATTTGGGAGACTTCAATTCAAGGGCATTGGGAAATGACGCATCGTTATTATTGTGGGACACAAGTTGGTTATTAGTGTTTTATTCGATATAGTGGTGCATTGTGCATCTTGGAGAATATACACAAACTTGTACAAGTGCTTTAATAAGTTTCATGGAAGAGACAATTCATTTAATGAGATTGCATGTTTTTTGAATCTGCAATGATCTGTAGCTTAGAAACACAACAACAGAATCCTTCTTCTTGACACAAAAATCAGACGTTGAGGGTATGTATACACGTTTTATTTCAAGTTTTAGGAATATTCTCATGAAAAAATATTGTTCTCATTTCTTTTGTGAGTCTGAATGTTTATTATTACTGGTGGAAACGTTTGAGGCGATGGGTGAAAGGGAAATCGGCAAAGTTTACAATAGAATGTCTGTACACCCCATTCAGAAGTTATGTGATATTCTCATACACCCCATTGAACTTCGTACACCCCATTGGAGTTAAATGCACCACACTGGATGCATAGGTTACTGGCCAGTCAGGAAGCTTGTATATTTTTATAAGGGTAATATAGGGCTTACCCATTTGAAAGATTGTTCCACAGAGTTTAATGAATATGGCAAACAAGAAGATTTTAAATCTGCAATTTATTCAGGGTTCATTCACCTTGTCAGAAAAATAAATTCCATAACCCTCCATGACTTTCAATAAGCATTTTATTACATGCCTGTTCTATGGAATCCCCATCTAAAGCAACACTAAACCATGCAGAAAATGGAAAATCTTTTCTGCACATATGTGCAGAACAGAAATCATTGACAGCTTATTTTTAAATAGAAGTGAAATATCACTGGAATTTTCTACAAATCGGGCACCACAATCACAATTTGAATCACTAGCAATAGCTAAAAATTGTCCCCTGAGTTCCAATTTGTTCTATGTGCCAGTAGGCACATAGAACACATTGGAACTTAGGGGATGAAATAGTAACATGGGTTCCCCTCGCAAATTTGGTTGGCGATAAAATGTGGGATTTTTTGGTTCATAGTTGTCAAATGAATTGCCGAGTGTACTTCTTATTATTATTTTTATAGACATGAAGGCATTTAATAAACACAGAATATTACATGTGTGTGAATTGGTAATCAGTATGGCTCTTGTGCCATCACAGAAGGATAAAACTCAAGGCCTGCAGCCTCTCATTTTATCCCTCCATGGTGGCACTTGTGCCATATCCCTTAACCCATTCACAAATGTGTCGTTATGTGTATTTCCAGGTTTTTCTTGACCCAGATGAACCCTCAGGGAAGGGCAAATTTAACTGGTATAGTGCTAAATTAGTTATTATTATTATTTTTTTTTTTTTAGTGTTTAAGGTCACATATTTCTGCACAATGACTAATCATGACCAAATCATGAGTATCAACTCAAGACCAGGGGTGAGTGTTAATAAACCATGTTGCCCATTTCACAGAGGGTTTGCACCTCCCAAGCATTGGTTACTGGGTCCTATTTTACCAGTAAAAGAAAGCCTGTTTACCGCAGTGAACAGGCACTCCCCTGGGGTTCCTGCGGGGATCTAAATTAGTTTTGGTAATCGAAATGTGTACACTTCCGTAACTATATGCAGTCTCCCATAAATTCATACATCTTGTCAGAAAAAGATTCCATGACGTTCAATGAGCATTTTAATAAATGGCTATAGCTATTTGTAATATACCACTCAAAGTTTGCTAAGCACCAAGTATATCCAACAACCCGTTTTACGTTTTAATTTAAATATTGTTATGAAAAGTGCATATACCTGATATTTAATTATATCTTTAATGATTTAAGTACAGAAATTAAGATTTTATTTGTGTTTGACATTATTTTTTAGCTTTTGAATATGATAACCATGGAAAATGGATATTATTGGTAAAAGAGGAAATTTTTCAAATTTGCCAAAAGGTTGACGGAGCGAACTGATATGGGTTCAATATCGAGTATGAGACCCATTATTGTTAATTACAGCTTGGCAATGCCTTCTCATTCTCCCAACCAGGTTCCAGATGGTTCTTTGTGGGATGTTGTTCCATTTTGGACCAGCATGGCACCAAGCTCCTGGACTCTTATTGGTTGGACTGGATGGACTGAAATTGCGAGCTGCAACTCATTCCAGACATGTTCGATTGCATTGAGGTCAGGGGATCTTGCTGGCCAGTCCATATGCTCAATCCCCTACCTCTGTCGGTACTCCTGGACAGCATGGGCAACATGAGGATGGGCATTATTGTCCATCAGAATGAATTTAT
This sequence comes from Pictodentalium vernedei, assembly GCA_031216915.1. Taxonomy (NCBI): domain Eukaryota; kingdom Metazoa; phylum Mollusca; class Scaphopoda; order Dentaliida; family Dentaliidae; genus Pictodentalium; species Pictodentalium vernedei. The sequence goes on from CM062294.1 coordinate 306,978,833, forward strand.
CACCCACTGCACCAACATACAATCAAGGGTTTGTGTTGAAATGAAGATTGAATACCCTACACGTCATATACATGTAGACAGTACATGAAAACATCATGAAAATCAAGAGGTACATGCTTTCCATGACAGTCACGAAAAGTCTGCCTGTCAAGAGAGCTAATGTAAACACTGGGGACCATCTCAATACATTCCTCAATCATATCCACCAAAAATATCGCAAATATGACACAAGCAAATTTCACGATGGGTCAAATATTTGGTGCTTAGCAAACTTTGAGCAGTATATGAAAAAACTGGAGGAGATAAAAAAAACAGAGTCCTGAACAGAACTGAAAGTACTTTTGATATGAACCTGACATGTCTTTTATATAAAACAGCACATGAATTAGAGAGAAACTTTTTTATAAAACTGTAACAACATCCCTGCACATACAAGACCACAGATTAACAGTTAACAGAGTTCCAGAGTAGATCAAATAATTTTACTGACCTTTGGTCCTGGCAATCCTATGAGCCCTGGTTCTCCAGGGAAACCTGGAGGACCATCAGCACCTGGAAATCCATCTAATCCTGGTAGACCTGGTTCACCTGCACTTCCTGACTCACCCTTTTGTCCTTTCTCTGTAATTTCAGATATAACAGACCCAGGAGGACCAGGTGGGCCAGGTTCTCCTTTTGGACCTTCCATTCCCAGACCGGGTAAACCGGGAGAGCCCTGAAACAATACAAAACAATTTCATTAATTCTGTAATTAAAAAGTAAAACAAGCACAAACTTGAAATATGATCATTTAATCATTTTTATGGATATATTACTCCTAACTTGGAGGAAATATGAAGAAAATGTCTCCTGCTTATTATTCTACAAAAGCATCTTTGTTTTTCATTCACTGTTGTTGACAAGAACTTGAATCCTTTATCTAACTCGAAAGATAAACAACACTTGCAAAAAAAATTCTTGAATAACTAATCTTTTTTATTTTTGCATTAAAATCATAGCTTATGACCCCTTATTAGAGTGAGCTCAATGAGGTCACTCCAACGAGGGGACATGAGTTGTGTTTTTGAGACAAAAACAAAAACAAACCAATAATAAAAAATGAATGGTGAATTTTATGAATAGCGCTGACTGGTTTTGGCCATTACATTGAGTAAAGTGTTATGTCTGCTGTTTCAACACAGAACTGTTAATTTTTATCAAATTAAAATTGAATATATGAATTGAATATTATCCCTGGAGTGCAACAAGGTGTCATCAGCAACACTTTAGCATTGCAGATAGAACCTTGTTGCACTCGAGGGACAATATTTAGTTCATGAACCCTTTACCCAATACAATGGCCTATCAGGCCGGCATTACCTTCCAAGTTCCATTTCACCCCAAACAGGAGCTTAATAATATGGTCCCTCATTGGAATGAACTCTTCAAGCTCATTCCAACATTGGTCCATAAGCTATGATTTGGAGGAAAAATTAAAATTAGACCAAGCAAAGGGCTTGCTTCATGGCATGTGTTGAATATGTATGTGTGGGATAGATAATACTTATTTATATCTGATAAATAGACAGAATGCGATGTGTGTTTGAACCAGTGGGGGTTTTACATAATGAGTTGGAATGGCGTAGTCATATTTCGCGAGAGCCGTAGGCTCCAGTGAAATATGATTACGCCATTCCAACAAGTTACGTAAAACACCCACCAATTCAAACACACATCGCATTCTGTGTTTACATTTAAATAAATAAATTTTATTTCCGATGTTTAAACCCAAAGGTGAAGAGTCTGTTTGTTTTGACTAAAGCTGTACTGAAATGGATCGATAAAAAATCAAAACCACCTTTTTGGAACCAGTGTTTGTTGAAATTTGTATCGCTGTTTCTCTTCGTCTGGTGCCCATTCACGCCTAACCATTTGGCTATTACTGATGGAAAAAATATAAGTACAAATTTCTGCAGATTTGCAAAACAGCTGGGAGAAACATTTTTAAAAAAAAGTTTGAAGCATATCAAGATGTACGAAGATTTATCGAAATTAAGTTGACCAATTTAGATATAACGGATCCACAAAATGAGACAACCACAGAACTGGGTTGATGTTCTAGCTGAAAATGATTGGGTTTTTTTAAAATATTATCTCATTTTTGGTTAACTAATTTTTTGTGAACCGACTTTATTTTGCTTTGGACGTTTTCATTTTCACACTATGCGACAGACTGTCGATAATTGTATAACGAAATTTGGAAACTTTTGGAAGCATAACTAATGACTCAACTGGAAAGGAACTAGTATGAACGGTGCTGAGAAAAAAGTTGCGGCTTGTAAATCACCCACTGAATACAGAATTATTTATGTCATAGCGGCTATTCCATTAAATACAAGGGTTTAAAGTTGAATGGATGTGTAATAAAAAGACAGAAACTGTATTTTTAACATTTACTGATTGAGACATCTACTTTTCCAGATGGCTGGTTGTGTGTAACTACTTGTGTAATCTTATTTCCACTTGTATTGGAGGACTCGATAAGCACGGAAATGAAAACTTACATTCTTGCCATCTTTTCCAGATATTCCCATGTCACCTTTAAGTCCAGCAGTTCCAGCGATACCAGGCTCTCCCTTCTCGCCTTTTTGTCCTGGAACACCAGGTATACCAACAGCACCAGGGAAACCATCAGTTCCGCTTAATCCTGTGTCTCCTGAAAAACATAACTCAAAATAGAGATTCAATTCTTCACTTAAATGCTATTTCTTTCCCATTTTAATGTTATGTTTTTGAATTTACTAAATACAGTTGTGCATATATATATTGGGGGTAAAATCAAAACTTCAAGCCATAAGCACTGAATCAGGATGGTGGGAGAAGAGCTGCCCTACCTCCAGTTAGTAGTTATACAATGTTTTTCATAATTTCAGAAAAACAGAAGCAAAACCAGAAAAATAAAATAATTAGCTTCATGTACAATGAAAAGAATGAATTTTTGTGATATGATACTATGAATATCAGACTCACATCTACGCTGCCTTCACTATAACTTTTTGTGTTTCTTATCATCAGTTACTCACATATAACTGCTCCATTTAAGGTTCAAGATGATACACAGCAGAATATCATAGGGAAAATTAACCCTTAAGGGCCTAATTCCGACTTTAATCACATTTTCTAGAACAAAACAGGTGCCCCAACATGAAGTTTTGGGGTAAGCTTGCAAGTTACATTTGAAGTGCCATGGCAGTTGTTTCTTAGCAAATCTTGGCTTGCCAAAAAACAACTGCAATATTGTAGGAGGTAGATTGTCAAAAAAGCAAAAATGTATAAAAAAAATAAATCTCCAGGCCCTTTAGGGGTAAACTCAAAGAAGTCACAAAATTACTTATATATTTATGTATTTATTGGTGTATGAGGCAACAGTATTTAAGGCTATATCATGGGGAGAAAATAGTGAGAATATAAAACATGTCATCATCAATTACGAAGTAAAATGACTGATTAAAACAGGAAATAATCACAGCAGAATGTCAAAGACTGAAGTTGTACATACAGTAAAGAGCGATGTAGCAGGGGAGGAGGGGTAGGCATGTACATTAAAGAGGATTTAAAACCGTTGCTGATCACAGACCTGGAAGATGTCAGCACCTCGGTTGAGGTTTCGAAAGAAATTGGATGGGTAAAGATCAATCTAAGAAACAAAAGTATTGCCCTTTGGATTGTGTACAGTGTGGTGGAGGAAAGCAAACCCAAGTGGAATGACTCGATATACTCAATACTAAGGTCATATATCACAGAACTAGAAGCGCATGTATTGCTGAAGCAATACAATGTCCCCTACCAGACTAATAAGCATTAATAATTATACAAATGTTGTAACCTAGATGTGATCAGCATGAATTCCGTTGAAGCGTTTCCAAAAAAAATCTGGAAAACTGATATTTTGGCACTTTTCCATATTTCCAAGGGTCATAAGTCACACAAGAATAATGCAATCAGCATGAAACACAAACTTGATCTGTAAGTCATCGTTCTATAGTAGGTTACCAAGAATGAAATCATTCGGTTGAAGCATTTCCAAAAAAAGACTGGAAAACTAAAGTATGACTGACACAGACTGACTGACAGACTGACGGATGGACAGAGTGCAAATGAAACTTGATCTGTAAGTCATCGTTCTATAGTAGGTTACCAAAAATGAAATCATTCTGTTGAAACGTTTCTCAAAAAAGTCCGGAAAACTGATATTGTGACACTTTTCCATATTTCCAAGGGCCATAAATCACACAAGGATAAGGCAATCAGCAGGAAACTCAAACTTGTTCTGTAAGTCATTGTTCTATAGTAGGTTACCAAAAATGAAATCATTCCTTTGAAGCGTTTCCAAAAGTCTGGAAAACTGATATTTTGGTGCTTTTCCATATTTCCAAGGGCCATAACTCACACAAGAATAATGCAATCAGCATGAAACTCAAACTTGATCTGTAAGTCATCGTTCTATAGTAGGTTACCAAGAATGAAATCATTCGGTTGAAGCATTTCCAAAAAACGTCTGGAAAGTTAAAAAATTTATAGTAATTTATATATTTTTTATACTTACCAATGACCCAGACATAGCTGGTGCTAACTCTTAAAATACTAGGGCCAAACACAAATTTTGCCCCCCAATCCCCAAAATTTGCATCTAAAACCAAAAAAATCATGTCCTGAAGGTCCTCCATACTTTGCCCTTACTGCGCATGCACAGTGTCAAGGACGTTCCGAAATTGGCGCCAATTACCATTCTTACTAGCAGTGCCTGGTCAGCGCTATGTACTCAGCGGGGAGGTATGAGTTCCCAACTCCTGGGAGGGCCATCCCCATCTAAGAGTTCTGGGTCTATTTATCGAGAAGTTTCTAACTAACTTAGATAAAGAGACATTAGATCCAATTTGTAAACTATCGTGGTGGGCATAGGTATCAGATAACATAGACCTATAACCCTTAATAGTAACAGGCTGCAGTTTGATTTCGTCAAACAAGTATACTAGAAAGTTTGCAATGTCTGGTATGGTTTAGCGAAGAGGAGGTCCTCCTACAGTTAGAAATCGCGTCCACTACTCGTCCTGTAAAATGCTTGCCGTGCAAGAAGGACCGCACAACGGAAAAACGTGAAGGTTGAGACCTTGCGGGTTGTGATGAAGTTGACGCAGTTTCCCCTGCGAAAGAAGATCCTCTCGTGGAGAAAGCTTTCGCGGTAGGTCCCACAGCAGACACCTGAGTAGATTTATCCACGGTCTCTGTGGAGACAGAGATGCTACCAACAGAATCTTGCATTGCGATTGTTTTATCTTTAGCAATACCTGCTGCATTAACGGCGCTGGAGGATACACATATCCTATCATTCCGTCCCATGAGATCGATAGAGCGTCTACTGCAAATGCTCTTGGATCCGGACATGGAGACGCATACGTCTGCAACTGATTGTTGAGATGTGTCGCAAATAAGTCTATCATTGGCCGTTCCCATTGGTAGCAAATCTGATCGAATACTTGTTTGTTGAGAGTCCACTCCGACGGCAACAAGCGACCCTTCCGTGAAAGGGAGTCTGCTAGTACATTCAGATGACCCGGTATATGACAGACCGAAAGTAGAACTTGATGTTCTAGAGCAAACAGAAGGATTCTTTCCGTTAAATTGAATAACGGAACGGAATGAGTGCCTCCTTGGTTCCTGATATACGCCACTACTGTCGTATTGTCGGACAGAATTTGGACATGAGCTTTCTGAATAATGTCCATCCACTGACGTAACGCAAGCCAAATTGACATCATTTCCTTGATGTTTATGTGCTTGCTTAGGAACTGTGGATCCCAAAGACCCTGGCACCTCGAATCCATTGGGATCAATGATGCACCCCAACCTGTTTGACTGGCATCCGTCATAATGGTAAAACTCGGATCCGGCAACTGCAGCGGAACTCCCTGAGTCAACCACTGAATGTTTGCCCAAGTCTGAATCTCTTGTTTCACTTGACCTGACAAGAGAACGTCTATGTCGAGCGAATGAATCTTCACACTCCAATTCTGAGTCCAGAAAATTTGGAGCGGACGAGTGCGTAACCGCCCCATCGGAATGAGATCCGCAGCGGCTCCACACAGACCTATCAGTCTCATGAACTCCCTCGCTGTGACTTTGTCTGCATGAAGACAATAGCGAGCATAACAACTGACTAATTTCGCTCTGGTTAACGGCAGACGAACGAGATTGTTGTGCGTCTCGAAGCTCATTCCCAGATGAGTGAATGACTTGGACGGCACCAGATCCGACTTCTCCTCGTTTATAACAAAACCGAGACGTCGGAGCAATAGAAGCAGATTCTGCACATCGTTCTGAAGCATTAACTCGTTGCCGTACCTCTGAAGAATGTCGTCCAGGTAGGCCGACATTACCGCCGACGAATGAGCTCGGAAGTATATCATTACCGAGTTCATTACCCGAGTGAAAGCCCAGGGTGCTAGATTCAATCCGAAGCACATCGCTCGGAATTGATACACCACTCCTAGGACTGCGAAGCATAGATACTTTCTGAATGTCGGATGTACCATGACATGAAAGTACGCATCTTTGAGATCTATGCTTGTAGCATAATCGTTCACCCGAATACTCGCTCTGACCGATCGAATTGTCTCCATATAAAACTTTGGAGCGATGATCAGCTTGTTTATCCAGCTCAAATCTATGACTGGACGGAACGAGCCGTCTGGTTTTGGAACCAGAGACAGATGGCTGTAGAATCCCAGTATTTCCTGGTCTTCTACGACCTCTACCGCGTTCTTCATTAAAAGAGACTGCACCCCCGATAACACAGCTTCTCTTTTCTGCGGATTTGACGGAAGTTGAGTCCATTTTGGACTTCGAGTTAAAGGAGGCTTTCGTTTGAAGGATATTCTTAGACCTTCCGAAATCACCCCTCTCACCCAAGGGTCGTCCGTAATCGACGCCCACTCTTCTAAAAAACTCGACAACCTTCCGCCAACCGGAACACGATAGAGGTTGATACCATCACCTCCTGGACCTGCGAGGCCTGCGGGAGGAGAAACCACGTCCTCCACGACCCGCACCTCGTCCCGTCGACCTCGGGACGTCCGACCGGTTGTCCCGGCCCGAAGGACGTCCCGAACGTGAGTCGCTGCCTTGACGGTCTCTTGAATAAGACCAAGAGGACGCACTGGAACCTCTATAGGAACCTCTCTTGGGCGCATTAGTCCCAGAAGTGCCTGTCTTACTCTTTTCTGCCGTATCCAACTTCTTAGAAGCGGATTTAAACAGCAGAGAATCCGAAGCTTTCTTAGTAATTTTATCGTAGATTGCAGAAAGCTTGCCGTCGAAGAGAAGCTCTCCGGAGACCAAAGCGACTCTGAGAGAGTTCTTCACCTTACTATCCACGCGTGTGGATGTAGCTAGGGCTGCGTCACGTCTAACCAACTCCAGGTTTGCCACTGAAAGGGCGGAGTTATACGTGGAATAAGCCACTGCCCTTGAAAGAAGTCTTAAAGAGGATTGAATATCCTGGAATTCTTTCCCTTGTAGACGTAGTGATAACGCCTTAGTAAGGTGGTCTGTGTAAGATAAAGCGTCTAAACTGGCCCTGTTAGACGTAATTGTCGTATCCAACACTGCGGTTGGAATGGACGCTGACGACGGTAATGACAATTCTAAGTCTTCCGCCTCGTCATCAAGATGCAGAGGAACTCTCGGAACACCCTGTCCTGCCGTATCAAATTTATTCCTTGAATTAATGAAAGGCAGGTTAAGAGCGTTGGCGGACAAGAAACCAGCTTTGCCTGTTTTGGAAGCAAGCTTGAAGATAGCGTCGTTCAATAATTCAAATGTTCTTGTGACATTATTGGACTGAGACGGAAACTCAGGGACTATGTCTCTGAACCGCTCGAAGAAATCAGTGTCCAATGATGCTATCAGTCTCTTATCCGGTACCGCAGCAGTCTGGCCCGACGGAACAACTTGAGGAAGGAAGTGCCGGATAAAATCCACGGCAGCTTTATGTTGTTCCGAAAGGGATAGCTCCAAGTCATCCGTATCCCTTTCGCCATCCGGTCGGACCTCACGATGCTCCCGGTCGTCCGCACCCGATGCTTTGGCGGAGCATACCGACCCAGCGCCGTCGGATAATTCCCGATCTGACACCGATTCTGTCGGTTGCTGGGATGCTGCGATAATTTGTGCTATCTGAGCTAGCACGTCCGTCATCGAGGCCTGCGGAGAAACTGTCTTCCGCTGCTTAGCCGTGGGAAGCTCCGCATCAACTGACTCCCGCATACTCTTCCGATGCGAACGTCCGGAGTCTATCGGCCTCGTGTCCCTGGCTACCGGATGGCGTGACCTGGTCGCCGATGAATCTCTGATCGGCGAAGCTGGTAGAATATTCACAGTCACGTAGCCAAGGTGCGGTCGAGTGCGCTGCTGAGAGGATGAGGAAGCCTGAGCAGTCTCAGCAGACTGCCTATACAACGGAGCGTCCCGAGCGACGGACGTGTGCTCCGCTTGCGACACATTTTGTATGACAACATCTGGTCCCAGATGTTGTTGTACGAGAGAGGGGCCTCTCTTGCTCACGGCCCGGCTGGACCTGGACGAGCTAGGAACCGAACTAGAAGGCTTCCTCCGATCTCTCCTTATATCCGTCGTCACTGGGTGTGCACCTTGTATGTTTATAGTGCTCGCATCACCCTCAACTCCTTCCTGGACCGCAACGGACGAACCCGGCTGCCGAACCATTCGGTGAATGGACGCTACACCGGGCGAGCTAGCGGACAATAGCGCCGTCGATCCTACTAGGGACCTCTTAGGCAACTGTCGTATCTCCATGAGCACTTTTGCCGCTAGCTCTGCATTCAATTGTGACGACGGAAGTGCACTTTTGGAGGATAACATGGAAACATCACCCTGTTCTTGTGCCTCTGAAATAGAAACTGATAGACTAGAGTGACCCTGTGGAGAAAGGGCCGGGATGGTCCTTTCCCCGCTAACAATATATCGTGACACACGTTTCCAATGTTTATCATCCCAAAAATCACATATTGAACAGGAGTTAGTGCGAGTACACTGACTACAATTAATACACTGATCATGAAAGTCAGAAGAAGATTTCTTCCTATTACAATTTGAACAATATCTTTTCATTGTGAAAAAACAACAAGTCCTAGTACTCGCAGAAACCCCTAAAAGCAAAGATACATAATAACATGATCCATTAATATTGAAAAAACAATAGCAATCAAAAATAATTTTTGAAAAATATTTTTTCAGCGAAGCCCAAGTTTCTGAAAAGTAACGTTGAGCCCCAATGGATCCCAAGGCTAAGTGTGGTCAAAAAATTTAAAATTATTTTAAATAATTAATGCAACACTTACGGAAAATAATAATGTATCTTATAATGAGTAAACTACTCCAAAGGCAAAAAGCCCCCCTCAAAAGAGACTGTTGCCAATGTAAACAAAAAGTGTATAAACACTAGAAAACATGACTCCAGGCACTGACAATCCTGGCCCGAAATCAGTTATCAAAATATACACTATCTGATGCAAAACAGAGACTTCCAGGGAAGAATCTGCAGAACATCAGATGGTAGATGCAGAACACAACGTCTGAACACCCACGGGTGAAAACGTAAACATGGGGAAAATAACAGAAATCATTCTGTTACCAAGCTAATTCTCCCAAGAATTTTTATTAGTAATCTTATTCAAAAATATGCCAAAAGCATGGGAGAATAGCAAGGGGGTACTTACAGGACAAGGGGAGAGGAAACACTGAATAAGCAGTGCAACTTCATAGCAAGAATGACAACAACAGGCCCATGCCTCGAAAATAGGCAACTTAACATAATTTCACTAGAAAATTTTAAGTTACAGCCCTGAATATTTTCTGTCACTCCTTTTTCCTCTCCTCCTTCTATATCCTCCTTAGAATCACCATTTCTCCAATATTTATGTGTCTGGCATCATTTAAACTGAGATTTACAAGCACAAAGATCAGTGAGATGTTAACTGATGAAGGGCCAAACAAAGAATGATAATTGGCGCCAATTTCGGAACGTCCTTGACACTGCGCATGCGCAGTAAGGGCAAAATATGGAGGACCTTCAGGACATGATTTCTTTGGTTTTAGATGCAAATTTTGGGGATTGGGGGGCAAAATTTGTGTTTGGACCTAGTATTTTAAGAGTTAGCACCAGCTATGTCTGGGTCATTGGTACAGTATAAAAATACAAAAGTCTTGTTGGATAGAACTCAATAAGCTATCAAAGAAGACTGAAATGATTAAATTCTCAATTGCATTATGAGAAATTTTTGCAGCTTGAAATTTTGAGGTTTTGACACCAGCGAGCAGAGTTAATAATGTGACTAGTAGACTGCTGGAATTATTTTTGGAAATCAGCATTTGTTTTATTACAATTTATTGGAGTATCTACAGAAACTCTTGAATAAACAAAAACATAACAAATCTATGTGAGCAACAAGAGCAATGCACAGCATGGCATATGCCCCCAAAGGTGTCATAACACCATGTCATCCATAAAGAATTGGCTAGATGGACCAAAATCGAAAGGAAGCATTGTCTAGTCATGCACAAGTAACCCCTAAAATTATGATCTGATCAAATAAGTAGTTCTTTAGTTATTGGATGGAAACCAAAAGTTAACAGAAGAACAGACGGATGGATGGACAGACAGACATGGGGAAAACATAATGCCTCTGAGAAGGTTGGGAGCATAAAAAACATAATTTGCGTTTTTAGCTAATTGTGAAATGGGAGCATGGTGGTTCATTGGGTAGAAAATTGGATTTTAAACCGAAAGCAGGCCCGTGGGAACAAAATTTATATTGGGGGGGCTGATATTGCTAATTTGGGTGAACTGGCTGATACTAAATGGGTATGGGGTATCCAGATGCCAAAGGCATCTGGCGCGAGTGCTGAAGGCACGAGCTTTTTGAGGGGGTGGGGGAGGGAGGGGGGTTACTCCCCCAGAAAATTTTTTGAAAAGGGCAATCAAAGGAAGCATTCTGGTAGCTTTTGAAGCAAAAACCTCTTGATTTTTTTAAACGGCAAAAGTTGTTTTTTTAACAAAATGTTTCAAAAATCCCAAAAGAACCCCATAACATTTGGGGACGGTTCTCACACCGGGATCACCTGCAGGCCGTGTCCATATTCCGTCATGCTAAAAAACAGTCAGGCCTTATGGTGGATTCATTAGTTTTATCATTACGCCAACGGTTGTCGTGGTCTTCTGAGCTGCCAAAGGAATTGCTCAAAACGTTTGCACATCAACATATGCAGGTGCATGTTATACATTCAGTGATACGTTCATAATTCTAATCCAGGGGCGTAGTAAGCTAATTTTATTGGGGGGGGGGGGAGGGGTAGGACCTATAGTCCCATGAAGCGACGCATCATCCGAGCGATGAGTGGGGGGTGAACACGACAGGAGATATCCTCCGTCTCGTTGGTGGGGGGTCCGGGGGCCTCCCCGGGAAACTTTTCGAATTTAAGATGTAAAAACATGCATTCTGGTTGATTCTGAGCAAATAAATCGTATATTCCTATGACGCGAAGCGTCATCCGGACCGCGAAAAGGCGAGTGGGGGTGAGCACGAGAGGGGGTACCTCCCCGTCTCGTTGGTGGGTGTCCGGGGGGCCTCCCCCGGGAAATTTTTTTAATTTAAGATGTACAAATATGCATTCTGAGTGATTCTGAGCAAATACATCGTCAATAAGGAAATACGTCAGCTCTCTGATCAATTCAGCGTGATTTCCGAGCAGAATGACAGGAATAGTGAACATGCAATGAATTACCCTGTGGTTGGTTGGGGTTTAACATCGCTTTCCAAAATTAGGCGAAAACACGACTGTCAGTTTTATTGGTGGAAGAAAGCCCACATGGAACCCACTCAATCCAGTAATCATTAACAGTAATGTCGGAATATGGTAACCAGTGGGCATCCCGTGTGGAGAAACCACCGACCCAGCCCAGTAAAGCCTACTTTTGACAAATTTGTGGGGGTGGGGGAAATATCTCCCTTACCCGACCCCCCCATCCCCCCCCCCCCCCCCCCCCCCCCCCCAACCAGTTCCTACACCACTGTTCTAATCCGAGTTCAATAATGTAATGTCCAGTTTTATTCAGATTACATCGGTTGCTCCCATCATGGATAAACTAACGACGAAATATGAGCAAATTATTGGGGGGGCTGCAGCCCCCCCAGCCCCCCCGGTTCCGACGGGCCTGGAAAGGTTAGAGTCTGGACTGTTTGTTTCTTTACTGCAGCTTTAATCACTCTTAAACCTGTCTGACACGATGTGATTTTGGCTGTTGAAACACAGCCAAAGTCACATTATGTCAGACAGGCTTAAGAGTGGAGGAAGCCAGAGTACACAGAGAGAATCAACGAGCAGCAGGACTCTCCAAATAACTAACATGGAACATGCTGAGTTAGAAGCAGTTGAAGGCAAGTACACCATTGATGTACTGTATGCCTTAGTACACAATGCCACCATCATCCCGACCCACCCTCCTTCACAATGATCCATGGGATGCTCTCTTCAAAACTTGTCAAGGATTATGTAATGCTGCAGAAGGAACAAACCATACAATGTACTCAAAACAAGGTATAAACTGAAAATAGAATATGCTTTCATTTTTGGAATTCACTTTAAAAAAAAGTCCATCATGCAGTACAAGTATTTCCATTATTTTTTTTTTTGAACCCTAAACCCTATGAAAACATGTAACCAACTGACCCTGTGCATCTTTATAGCCCTGGTCATGGTATTTTTCCATGTAGTTTGTGATTTGGCAGCCTATCAACTAATCCTGTGTAATGCCTATTGTCAGCCAGTGTATGTTAGTGTATGTGCAATGTACAGAGTTAGTCACACTTTTCTTTCTGGTTGTAAATAAGATCATCTCTTTTAACCCTTTACCTAACATGAAAAGCAGACGACACTTGCAAAAAAAATTCTTGAATAACTAATTTTTTTCATTTTTTGTCTCAAAAACATAGGTTATGACCCCTCGTTGGAACGAGCTCGAAAAGCTCGTTCCAACAAGGGGACATAACCTCTGTTTTTGAGACAAAAAATGAAAATATTTTGAAAATTAATTGGCGATATTTGGGAATAGCGCTGGCCAGTTTTGGCCGTTACGTTGGGTAAAAGGTTATGCGACTAACCCTGAGCCTGCTTCAATGAGTGTACAATTTCATGTAGTGTGTGATACTAAAGTTGCCAATTTTTTTATAATAAGAAAGTGTGACTGATCCTGTGCATTGTGCAAGTTGTAGTATCTGCACTTCAGAATAAAGCCCAAATATGGGTTTCCTGTACTCAAACAGTTCAGTTAAGGACCAGTATGAACCATGACATAAATTCATCCATTAAGCATATCTATATCAAAGGGAGTTGATAAGAGATCGAATGAAACACACATATCAGAATAGTTTTTATAGGACAGGATTGGAGGGGTGGAGAATATAGTGAGAGAATGAAAGAGAAGGAAAAGAGTTGTGACAAAACATGTAAAAACCAAAATTGCATGCATCCAAGTTATACAGAGAGCTGCTAAATTGTTACTGATTTTGGTATACAGTCTCAAAACCAAAAAGAATAAAATATGAGTAATATTTTTTGAAATACTATCCAACGAAGAAATTTACTAGAAACTCTTGTCAAAAGAATATAGGATATTCATAAAATTTTTCTTCAACAGACATAGTTATAATTCTCCCTTTAGAAAAAATTGTTGGCTGTTCAGATTTTGGACAAAAATACTGACAGATTACATAGCACCATGACAGATAATTTAACTGGTAGAGTGCTAATTTTTTCTTGTTGCCGAAATGTGTTCACATATCTTTGTCATGTTACAAATTTTGGGAGAGTGCCTCTGGGCATAAATATAAATGTTAACAAGGCAAATCCATAGAGATGAAATAAATCCACTTGAAAGTAAATGTGAACCACATCCACTGAATAGAAAACCTTCAAGTTCTGGTAGCTGCACTTAAGAATGGAGCACAAACATGGGCTTCCAGCATTCCACGAGTTAACTGTAAAACCAATAAGCAACAGCACATAACTGTTGAACATTCCAAGTCAATACCCAAACACAAGGTAAACGTGAACCTTGCATTAGTTGGAATAACTATGGGTAAGAAAGACTTCAATTTGGAGTAAGGACACCTACCTTTATCACCTTTGTCTCCCTTAATTCCTCTTCTGGGTGGTGGAGGAGTAATAAATGATTCTGTAACCTAAAAAAAAATTTGAAACAAATTACATCTACACCTATAAATGTAGAAGTTTCTGTCTCCATTCTATGGCTATGGATTTCATCATTCTTTAAAATATGGAGTCTTGGACATAACTGGAGATGTGCTTCAGTCATATTCTATCAGGCTGAATTTTTTAAAGGGAGGGAGTCATTTCTCTACCTTTTACACCGACTGCCAGTGTGGATGAATGTTTTTAGTGTGTCAGGTGCACACAGGTATGACATGGGGTTTGTTTATTTGTTTGCAACCCCATTAGCAACGGTACTATCCAATGTCCAGAAGCCAAAAAAGAGGAAGAGGCAAAGGAGCCAAGGAGATCACCAAGACCCAGTCCACAGCCCCACTCGGCGATTTGTTGTCTTCAGGTAAGTAAAATCTGTCACTTAGTTGTTATTGGTTATTAAACTACTTCACAGCCCTCGCTGACAATTATAGTCCATCTCTGGTTGTGTTAGGTCAGTTGTAGTTCTGGTGTTGGTGCCTTTTGCAGGTCTTCAAGCAAGTACAGTCTGTGACTGTAGATATTGCAAAATAAATTGGTCATTACCACCCTGGATGTTCTGAGGTGGTGTACTGAAGTCTTGAACTTGACTGTGGGAATATATCAATAAGTCTTATGCTCAGAGAGTCTTGAACTTGACTGTGGGAATATATCAGTAAGTCTTATGCTCAGAGATGAGGCCTCGACTTCAGTACACAATCTTGGAACCTCCAAGGGTGATTAATAACCTATATTGATTAAAGATAATACAGAAGAAACCGAGTAGGTCCTGTTTGATTTAATTAAATGACCTTGTGTAATTCAGATTCACATTGGAAAAAAACTTCATTCCCGGCAAACTTGTTTTGGCACTCTTCATATAATTTCCTGAAACTCATAATGCAGGTTGCTTTGAAAACATCCACAACTTGTCAGATAAAATTTCTCGCCCACCTTGAGAACCAACAATAAGCAATTCTGATGAACGTGTTTGGACTTTGATTGCACAAGATAAGCATAATTTATGAATGCTTCCAATTGTTAACACTTTAAAAAACTTGTTACTGATTGCTGTATACAATACTGTCGACACCAAATGGGCAAATCCAATTTAAATCTGTACATAGGAGAATCTGTAATAATTTATTTCAAACACCAATGGGGCATTAACCCTTTACCTAATGAATTGACTGCATCCATCTATGTAATATACAAATTCAGCAGTTGAAAAAAATGTTTTTTTTTAAATTTCCATAAAACCATATCAGGTGACTCCTTATTGGAATGAACTTGATGTGCTTGTTGCAATGAGGGGGGCAGATCAGGTTTTGTGGAAATTTTTTGAAAAATTTAAGGAAATGATATTTGTAATGATAAATATGAAATCGTCTACATTCAGCAAAGGGTTAAAATCAAACAAGTTGACCAAAGGAGTCCAATATTCCCCATCGCAGTAAATGGAGTTGCCTGTGGACAGTTTCACATATGTACTTTTACATAGAATATTAATAATTGCAGGAGGACTCTAAAAGGAAAGTGCAGGCAAACTGAAAAAATAATAAATAGCATGTATACAAGGCAGGTAAAAGTAGTAATAAAAAACATGTAACACAGGGGCTATAAAACAAGTTTACGCATATGCGAGTATACTGGTGAAAATCAAACTTTGTCAAGAACTTACCAAAGTGTATAACCATGTCAAGTTTCAAGAACAATGAATGAAAGATGAAGGAATCAACCAGATGAAGTGAAATAATGATAAATTTTAACAAGGGGCATTAACTCTGGAAATTATGCATGGATGATGGAGGAAATTGATCTTCATCAAGAACTTACTGAAGTTATCATCATGTGAAGCGTCAAAAAATTAATTCCAAATTTAATCTTTAGAACGATGGTGGTATCTTCCATGTCAGTTTAATGGCAGCAATTGGAAGAGTCCAAATTCAGTATTTGGGGTAGACCAATAAATATTTTCAATGAACAGCCTTGGAGCTGCATGTTGAAAATATTGATTTTCTACCTCACACATTCACTTAGCAGACATCCAACTTGATGAAATTATGATGTATCATGTTTTTGGCTGGAAACTGGCCTCTCGGGTTCAAAGGGTTAAGGAATCACACTGTTCACAAGCAGCTGAAATGAAATCATGATAAATTTAACTAATATGGCGCTTACTCAAATAATTATGCAAGAATAACAGTAAAACTTTTTCAAGAACTTACAGAAGTAGAAGACATATGAAGTTTTCTAAAATATTGGTTAGGAAAAGCAATGTTCACAAAGATATTGGATGCACAGACACACAAGCAGACACAAAAGACCAAAAGACAAAGCCTATTTTAACCCTTTGAACCACTGGAAGAGTACATGTTCATTATCTGGGGGTAGACCAATTAATATTTTCAACTTGCAACCTTGGGGCTGCACTTTGAAAATATTGATTGGCCTACCCCATACTTTCACTTAGCAGCCATCCTACTTAATGAAATTATGACATATCATGTTATAGGCCGGAAAAGCGGTCTCTTCAGGTTTAGAGGGTTAAGGACTCAAAAATCTTGCAATGGGGTCATTAATTACTGGTCATACCCACTGATTTGTTGTTCCGTGGGTGGGCTTGTCATTGTGTGCCCTGGTCATTGAAAATGAAACTTTTCATTGACCAGGGCACATAATGACAAGCCCACCCACAGAACAACAAAAGCTTCAAGCAACATTTTATGTATACAGTTTGAGGCTGAAATTGTTAAATAAAAAGCAAAACATATTTACCTTTGAAAATGGAGCTGTTGTTGAGTCTATTTCTATTGTTGACCCAGATCCACTCTCAGCCTAAAAATGAATGCCAAACATAAGATGCTGAGTAAATATAAATAGATATGAATATACAAATAGTAACACGAATCCAGTTATACAGTGAACCACTGAACTATCATTCACTAAAAATCGACACAAGCACATCAGATCATGCAACTTCACTTTGTGACATTATAAAACTCTATCACTTTACAGAATCAGACAAAGAAGGATGCTGGGTAATCAAATCAATAATTTATATACTTTTGATTATGTAAGACAGCCCAACATGGATTGTTTGAATGCAACATGTCTAATGACATCATAACCCAATAATATAACTTGAAATCTTTCTACTTTTTTATCTTCTTGTGAAACTCGAGAAATTGGAGCAGTGTTTACCTACTTTGGGTGACAAGTTCTGTTTCACTTATATAAAACGACCCAGACACCACTGCCTGGGGTGAGAGATTCTAAAGTAAGCAACTCAACTGCAGTCAATCAGCTACACTTGAGTTTATATTTATGTTGCATTTGCTACATAGTCACAAAATATAGCCATAAATGTTGGAAGTGGCCTCAAATCTCAATAACTCACTAATTGCGACATTTTTTCTATCAAGAGTACAGATGACCAATAAGAGTATAAGATTATGTAATCATGTGTACCACAGAAAAGCATACCAAGGGTATGTAAACTAATGATTAAAATAAAGATATGAAGTGCAATGTGCCTCTTACCTTTTACCCTTAAGAGCCTACTTCAGACTCTAATCACTTTTTACTGAACAAAAAAGTGCCACCAACATGCAGTATCTAGGTAAACCTCCCCAGTTACGTTTTAAGTACCTTGGTGGTTGTTTCTAGGTAAGTCTTGTCTGCCCATATAGACAGCCAAGTCCTGCCAAGAAACAATTGCAATTTCACAGGATGTAAACTGTCATAGTGCAGCAAAAATGAATAAAAATCCCCAGGTCCTTCCGGATTTAAAAAAACACCCCTAGTTCTCTACTGTAATACAACATACCATATTAAAACAAGAGGCCCCACAGGGCCTGAAGCGCTCATCTTGTACAGAACACAATTTAAACAGAATCCAAGAATGAGTCTACATTAAGCAAGCCATCTCCATAGGCTACACTGTCAATCTTTGAGTCCCTCAGGAGTGACAAAAATAATCTGGGCATCATGCCTTTTCTTCAGTTGATCATAAGTAAAATGTAGAGCTCCCCTATGAAGCCCCTTGATACAAACCCCTTGATACAATATCAGAAAGAAGCATGATAAACCTGTCAGTAAAGACTTTAATGTACCATTCGTGCGACAATATTGAGTTTGAATTATTGACATACTTCAGAGTGCCCCTGATCTTGATGTAAACACAAGGATCAGGCACGATAAAGAAACACATTGGATCTTTATCCTCAAGGCTATACATCTTATGGTTTGAACAGGCTTGACTTTTAGTCCTTTTGATTCAATGGAGAAAATCTGCCTGTCCAGAAGACGGGTGGACAGGTAGCTGGCTAAATCATTGTCTTCAAGCACTATTCAACAAAGTCAAGAGGTTGAGTTTGACACCACTGTGTCAAAATCAATAAATAGACTTTGCTGATAATGCATGCCGCATACATTGGATGGTTTCATATGAGAAAATACGTCAAAAATCTGAAACAATTTATAATAAAATGAAATTTGTGCTATCCTACCAATAGGTTTGTCAACTCAATGGCAGATACCATATGGCGAGCCTCAGAGATTTTTACTTCAAAACTGGTACTGCCACTTGTGTTGAAATAACAGGTTTGATTTGCACAGCAAAATGCTATTCAAAATGTCCAAAAGCTCACCGTTTTCTATGTTCCCAATTTCTCATCACTTTCTGAAAGCCAAGATGAAAAAATCAAATTTTCAAAACATCTGAAGTCCTGAATAATTTTCTCTCCAAAACAACACACAAATACATCGAGAGTAATCGCTTGACTGGACTGGTTACGTGAAATAATTCATGAGAGTTGAGGGACGTTGTACAAACACGAGTGCGCGAATGTTTTACAATATAGTCCCTCCCCTCGAATGAATTATTTTACGTAACCAGTCCAGTCAAGCGATTACTCTGTTTATTACTTTTCATTATTAACAATAATTATATTATTTAACCCTTTATCTAACATAACGGCCAAAACCAGCCAGCGCTATCCTCAAAAATCGCCAATTAATTTTCATTATTTTTTCATTTTTTGTCTCTTAAATTTAGGTTATGACCTCTCACTGGAATGAGGTAGTCGAGCTCGTTCCATTGAGGGGTCATAACCTATGTTTTTGAGACAAAAAATGAAAATAATAGTTATTCAAGAATTTTTTTGCAAGTGTTGTCTGCTTTTCATGTTAGGTAAAGGATTAAAAAAACAATGAAGTCCCCTTTACACCCACGGCAAAGCGCCTTCGTTTGCGCACACGGATACATGACCCAATTGTTGATTGCATAATTCACTTGTTAAGTTACTGTTTATAATCAAACTGGGAAATCCCAGTAAATCACACTTTGGAAAGTAATAAAAACAGTTAAGCACGGTAACATATATAGTGTTGTAACATAATACAAAAATTGATAATAAAGTAGAACAAAAGATACTGAAAACGTATGAATAAAACTATTACTTACCTCAGTAACAATGGAACAAGAATCATCTCCAATAATCTCATCTGGATTTTCATATATTTTTAGATCTTGAAGTCCTCCCTGAAAACATGAAGAGGCATATTACATCATGATTTCTTCTCAATACAGTTTTAAGAATCATAAAACATAAGAAATGAGGGCAATACTCTTGTGCTCCAAATAAAAGTACAGGTGGGAATAACACATACGGGGTGGAAAATTTACTAAAATGTAAAAGTATAGGTCCAAATAGTAGTACAGGGTGGGAATCCATTGGGGATGGGGAGGGAATAATGTTAGTTAATTTTATCTAAAGCCCAACTTACTTTCCAGTATTGCAGTTAGTTTTATTACAGAAAACTGATAGGTGTTTATGCATGATGATTACAATAATAAATGGGAGTGTGGTGGCTCAGTAGTTAGAGATGCAAACTGCAAGCTGAGTGGTCCTCAGTTCGATTCCCACCTGCGGCAACTGCATTGTGTCCTTACGCAAGGCACTTAATCCCAATTGCCCACATGGGGCATTGTGTACTAAGGCACGTCAATGGTGCACTTGCCTTCAACCAATGCTAACCCTGCTTGTGTGGAGTTAGTACATTGGGGAGTCTGACAATTGCATGCCATTGCTCGGTGGTTCTTTCCAGCTTCCTCCACCCGAAAAACTGTCTGACACGAGGTGACCCTGGCTGTCGAAAGTGTCATTAAACCCCAATAAATAAATAATACAATAATAAATACATTGTGCTAAACTAAAGAATTTCACACAATGTAGTGAAGATTCGCTCATTTTTGAAGATCCTCTTCCTGTTGGATTTGGGAATTTTAATAAACATACAGGCCCAAATAATGTGCACAGAGGCTGGAAGCATTCTCCAGAATTAATAAACATACATGTTTATTAGGAATGCAAGAGTATCTTCATAAAACATAAACCAGGCCACAATAAAACTGTGTCATGCTCATCTGCACTTAATGTTAATCATGTCCACAAGTTTCACACCAATATCTTAAAAAAGAAATGTAAAAAGAAGTTTCTGCAGACCTATCAATTTTGAGATAGTTCAAGGCAGTAGTAACTCAGTGTTGCTAAACTTGAGTTAAACCAATTTTAAGCCACGGAAAACTAGACTGAAGCACGTCCCTGCACAGCATATGGACACGGGAGGTTGAGCAGCAACCAGTGACTTGTTACTCGGACATGAGCTGTGTCTGTAAGACACATATGATATAACCTGAAGATTCTACCATGTACTTATATTTACATATGTATTGTGGGAGGAGTTAGCTGGACAAATCATGTACCCTATATTCAAAATTTCACTAAATTCAACAACCCGTAATTTTGTGAAAAACTGAACGAAATCAAATTCCTGGCAATATGCACACCTTTGGTATATGTATAAATACCCTGTAAAGTGTAAAATAAAAGGTTCTAGCTTGAAAACGATGGAAGGAGTTAGGCAGACAAACCTTGTACTCTATATTCGAAGTTCAATAACCTGTAATTTTATGAAAAATTGAACCTAATCAAAGTTCCTGGCAATACACACACCTTTAGTATATGTATAAATACTTTGCAAAATAAAAAGGTCCTAGCTTGAAAACTGTGAGAGGAGTTAGACAGACAAACCACATACCATACAGGTGAAATTCCCGAAAAATTTGACCAAGTTCCACAACCTGTAATTTTGTGAAATATTGAAGCAAATAAAAATCCTGGCAATCTGCACACCTCTGGTATATGTACAAACATCCTGTGAAATAAAAAGGTCCTAACTTCAAAAAATGTGAGAAGAGTTAGCCGGACAAACAATGTACCCTAGATGCAGATGGATGGATGGACAGACAGTAGACAGATGGACAGGGGTAAAACAATATGCCACCCCCACCAACTATTCATCTCAGGGGCATAAAAAAGGAAATAGTTCAGGTTTCCGGATTGACTTCAATATTTGTGCTGACCTCCTAATTTTTTTTATGAGCACTTGACAAGAAATAAAACTATATACAATTACAATGAAAACACACTGTGACAATACAGTGATGCAGATCGGCGACACTGTCCAGAAATCGAACAATGCCAATACTTTCAGACACGTGAATTTGACATTCATCATCAGAATGTGCCATAAGGAGGGCACTTAGCCTATTATTTGCAGAATTTTGAGTTGATGCAAGTGGTTGTATGAAGGTGATCATCCCCTCTCATATTGTCATCATAAGCCTGATAATAATGATATAAAAGTCATTCATAGATGGATATCACATGGGACATGGGTTACTGATTAATTATTTAAGGAATAGTGCATGGCTTGGAGTTGACTACGCCCATATAGTGCCCAGTGAGGTGGTGTAGTTCCCGCTGCGAAGCGGAGGGAACTACACCACCTCACTGGGCACTATATGGGCATAGTCAACGATAAGACATGCACTAATCCTTATATTATATCGAACACCCATCAAGAAAAACATCTGTCCGATTTGTTAATCGGTTACCAAGGTAGCAGCCCTAGCAACCAGCGTTATATAGAAAAAATACCATGTAGTTTTTAAAAAACATTTTCTTCTTCCAAAACACGGCTAACTTGGATTATTGATATGAGCAGAAGACAGATTTTGAATCAGTCGGCAAGGGTAAACAAAACATTTCCCCCAAACGGAACTGTGTATTCTAGAATCGCGCAACTCGCGAATGAAAACTATAATTTTCGAAATTTGACAACGCAGTTTGATAATTTCCACACATTTGTCAAACATATACATTACCAAATGGGTCAGCACGGGATACAAACTCCGAAGATTCAACTGAATTCCATTATTTATTCGTTTACTGCCCAAAACATAAAATTGAATAGCAAAATAATATAAGCAGCGAAACAAACGATTTCTCATATCCGGACACGTTCTCATGAAAGTTGGACCCAGGTATGGATCATTCTCTTCGAAACGAGATATGGATCATCTTCTCAAGGAATAAAATGAACGCCTCGAAAAATGTGACTTCAACAATGGAAAAGCGATACATTTTTCCACAAAGATTTCTTTCCGGGTCGTTTTGTGGATGTTGTGCCTCTGTGAATCGATTTTTAAATTTAGCCTGATCAGTTTTATTCGCCCAGTATGAAAAGAAAACTGATATAGTAGTGTGCTAAATATAGAAAATGTGTAGTGCCTGGGTGTAGTGCCTGGTCAGTTCTGTGGATGCAAACTACACGAAATAGGGTATCATCTTTCAGCCAATCAGAATGCAAAGAAGTCACGTGAGATATAATATTTCTCTTTATTTCATGTCAGGCCAAAGGTAAATGACTGGAAATTTGTTTGCCCCAAATATTGTTCTCTGTTCTTGTGTCAAATGTACAGAGGCAAGCTACATCTGAAAACATGAGAAATCTAACAATACAAATTTTATAAGTTTGACATATAGTGGAACCCTATTAATTGAATAGCCACTTTGTCAGTGAAAAATATCCAGTTAACAGGAGTATTCAATTAACAGGAGCTGGACCATTCTCCTGTATAGCAGTGATAAGCTGAACATGTATTCTATATGAAAGTGTCAATGACACTACAGCTCAACTTGTCCACGAATAAGTGTCTAAATAAAAAAAATTCAGTAATGCCAAGTCATTCATTCAAGTTTCTACAGAAAAGACATCATACCAAAGCTACATATGAAATCTGAAAAAAAATCGGGTGAGGAATACAGCCTGTTGGGTGTAGTAATGGAATTATTGACAATTTATATGTCAAATCCAAGATAGCTGATGGTGGCTATATTTTTCAACAAAATTCAGAAAAATTCAGTAGCTGCTATCTAGACATCATAATGTACCAAAGCTATATATGAAATTTGAAAAAGATCAGATGAGAGATGCTGCCGATAGAGTGTGCTAATGGAATTGTTGATAATTTATATTCAAATTAAAGATGGCTACTGGCGGCAATGCTTTTCAACAAAATTCAGAAAAACTAAATAGCTCCCATCTAAAGATCACACCAAAGCTATATATGGAATTTGAAAAAGATCAGGTGAAGGATGCGGCTTGTAGGGTTTGCTAAAGGAAGTGTTGACAACTTATATGCCATATCTAAGATGGCCACTGGTGACCATGTTTTTCAATGAAATTTGAAAAACTTTGATAGCTCCCAAATAGGACATTCCCCCAAAACCACATATGAAATTTTGGACTGATCGGGTGAGAGCTGTGGACTGTAGGATGCGCCAATTGTTGGATGATTTATATCCAAATCCAAGATGTCTACTGGAGGCCATGATTTTCAACAAAACTCGCAAAAATTTGATAGCCTCCATTTAGACATTGCCCCAAAGCCCTGTATGAAATTTGGAACTGAACAGGTGAGAACTATGGCCTGTAGGGTGTGCTAAAAGATGGACAGAGGAAAGTGAGGATGTACAGACATACGGACATGCTTGTGGAGCTCTGCCAAACAAGATATAAAAGATTAATGCTTCGATTGGATGTACTGGGGCTGAATAGGTCTATAAACAAGGAGAATTTGGAAGTTGTCAAGTATATTGGTGAATTAGTATACATGAATTTTTATTCAAGTAACAGGAGTTTACTCTATAACTTATCTGCAATTAACCCTGCAAATTTGTACTGATGGTATGGTAAAAGGTTTGGTGTTTAGAAATTTATAAACAGGTTTATTCAATTAAGATATATCAAATCAAGTGTGTTCCTCTGCATTATAGAAAGATGTACTTGAATTCATAAATCTGGCACAGTGCAAGGGACATTAAATATAAAAATTATTTGAGTAGTTCACCCTGTTATTTGTCTTTGAGAATATAATGGAACCCATTAAATTTGCTATCAATTAATTGTATAACCCTGTTAACTGAATATAATTTTCAAACACCAAACCATTACTACACCTTCAGTATAAATTTAACCTGTTAATTGCATAAAGGTTAAAGACTAAACTCCTATTAATTGAATTAAAAATCTTGTAATCTGTCAAAGATTACTCAGGTATCCACAAAATTCTCCATATCTCATCTATACACATTTTGGCCTCAATTAGGCCCAATGCATCCAATATAGGCATTTAATAGAATAAATGCTCAGTTTATAACTAGAAGATAGAAAATTGCCCCAAGTAATTTAACCAACTTAAACTTGTTCAACAGAGCTCAATGTGCTCTGCCAACCAAGACTAAATTGGTTAAATTCCTTGTTGCATTATGGGAAACACTTGCTTCTTAAAATTCGACATTTGTGTGCAGAGGGTCAACTGGGTTCCACTGTATTGGGTCTTGACACTGATTGTCAGAAAGCTTTACATGAATTAATGTCAAGTGCTGGGATTATCAAGGTAACAAAAGCGAAACAAATGTTTTGGCTGATATCCTACCATTTGTTTCATTGATACATTAAAACATTTTGTGAGTACAGAAGAGTACATTTAACTCAATTAACTGAATAACCCTTTTAATTGAAGACATTTTCCTAATACAAAACCATTTACCATACCTTGAGTATAAATATGACCTTTTAATTGAATACAGGATAAAGAGTAAACACCTGTTACTATTAATTGAATAAAAAAATCTTAGGATATGTCAGACTCCTGAAGTTTTATCTGTATTTCACTGACAGTCATGAAATTCCCATTCTTTATAGAACTTTGTTGACTCAATACATCCATTGCAGGCATTTATCTATCACATTTTGTTTGACAGACTTCACGTGTTAAACAAGATATAAAAGAGCAAATGCTCAGGTTTGCTCTAGAAATAAGTAAAATGACCAAATCCCCGTTAACCGAAGTCTTTTCATTGGCAAAGTGGCTATTCAATTAGGCCACACAAAGTAGATCTTCTGTTTTTCAGGCCATTCTTGTAAAATTGCTTGTGGGCGGGCATTTTTTTAATTTGATTTTTTATTTCTGTAATTATTTCTGTAATTGACGTTCTTCGTTTGTTTTACGGTTTAGGCCTCCTAATCTCCAGAATAGCATGGGAGGTGGTGTATTTTGTCCCTTGAGTGCAAGAAGGCGTTGCAATGCTGAAGCACTGCAAAGCCTTGTTGCACTCAAGGGACAAATTTATCAATTTTATCAACTTGGGTAAAATATCATACATAACTATTTAATTTTTATTTTTTAAAGTTTGAACTGGTTATAAAAAGAGAGCACATGGCAGCCAAAAGGACAATGCAGGATGGCCTGATAAACATATTTTAAACTTTTTTAGGCCTTAACAGGTTCCACAGTATTTATTACTTTGAATCTATGTCATAACTAGATTGAAACAAAAAATAAAAACCGAAGAGTGATTTTCTTTCCAAAAGTACAGAAATCAATCAAAAATATGAAAATCTTGCAGCTTTACTACATACTATCTGGGATATTCCTGTAGTAGTAAAAGAAAATTATTACAACAAAATTAATGAGATAAAGGAAAATATCAGGCTTATACTCACATATAAACTTTTTTCAAAGTTCGGACCAGCGAATATATATAAATGTGATCCTGGCACAAAATGTAACCTTGAGTATCTGTCATAAATTTTTTTCTCCACGAATTCACAATTTACATATAACACAATTTCACTTTCTTTTACACTTATTCCTATCCTTGTCCACTGTCCAGTGATGGAAGGAATATTAAATGACGCTATAACATTCGATTCCGAAACAAACTGTGTGTTTGGTGTAAAATATATTTTTAAATCCTGGGCTTCATTTCTAACTGCTGTTAGTTCTACACCAAATTCTACTAAAGAAGAAGGACTAGTGACTGAAAAAATGAAGCCACCAGCTGGGTTTTGAGGCTTCAAAGTGAATCCTATTGAAAAGTCTTCATAGAGAGTGGGCTGAAAAAATTCCCTTGCAGGGGTCCGTATTCTTGTTCCCTGTTTTATTAAAAATGCAGGATAGCCATCCTGGCCTGTGATATAGTTGACTCCATTATTTTCTGGAAGACCTATTGCTGATAAAAGTTCTATCTCTGCTTTTGTTTTTCCTGGAACAAAGAAAAAAAAAACAAATATGAGAAAAACTTGGAAACTATTTTTTCAAGAATTAAACAAATTATTAAAATTAGTACCTCATCTGTTCTGAATATTAATCTATGACTGCACTTCAATTGCATAACTATTCTCTGGCTCTGTTCCCAGGTTGTGGAGGCTTTTGGGAAATTGTGTCTTCCTCCAAGAAAAAGTTACCTCCCTTCAATTACAACTGACACACTCAAACCTTGAAAATATCACTCGACAGGACAACTGTTATTATCTTTGTATAATCACAAGTCATATCAAATCATTTTAATTTTTTTTCTGCATTTACTATTACAGTGGCACCCTGATAATTGCATAGCCACTTTTCCAGTAAAAATTATTCAAGCAGCAGGGATTTGGTCACTTTGCCTGTATTGGATATACATGTACTTAGGCCACAAAAGGGAATTTGATGAGTGCCAGGGTTATTTCTCAGATTTTTTATTCAGTTAACAGGATTTTACTCTATCACCTATATGCAATTAACAGACAAAATTTGTAGTTAAGGTACGGTAAATAATTTTCTTCAGAAGTTATATTCAATTGACAGGGTTATTCAATTTGGAGATACACAATAAAATGGGCTCCACTGTACTTGTCAAAAACAAGTAAAGCATCGCAAAGCGATTCTAATCCACCCTCCCAATCAAATACAAAGGGCAAGGAGTCCCATAATTTTCATCAGATAGCAGTGGTTTCTGAACTTGACATAGACATTGTTGGTATAGATACATATGCTAAAAAAAATTGAAATCTAGTTGCTATTGTTAAAGTTATGCCATAAACATATTTTTTTAACAAAGGGCAATAACTCCTACAATTTTTATTGCATAACAATGGTCATCTAACTTGAGGCAGACATTACACAATACTTTTTTAACAAAGGGCAATAACTCCCATAATTTTCATCGGATATCGCTGGTCACTGAACTTGATGGAGACATTGTGCTAGAGACATATACCAAAAAAATTGAAATCCGATTACTGTTGTTAAAGTTATGCCATAAACAAACATCACATGATATTTTTTAAACAAAGGGCAATAACTCCCATAATTTTCATCGGATATTGGTGCTGTAGAGAGATAGTATGAAATAAATTGAAATCTGTTCAAGTTATGCCATAAACAAGTTTTACAGAATATTTTTATAACCATAACTCCCATAATTTTCAAGAGATGTCGGTAGGCATCAAACTTTGTGTAGATTTTGTTGCTATTGGGACATATACCAAAAAGAATTGACATCTCTTAACCCTTTACCTAACATGAAAAGCAGACGACACTTGTAAAAGAAATTCTTGAATAACTAATTTTTTTCATTTTTTGTCTCAAAAACATAGGTTATGACCCCTCGTTGGAACGAGCTCGATGAGCTCGTTCCAACGAGGGGTCATAACCTATGTTTTTGAGACAAAAAATGAAAAAAATAATGAAAATTAATTGGCGATTTTTGAGAATAGCGCTGGCCGGTTTTGGCCGTTACGTTGGGTAAAGGGTTAACTATTGTTCATGTTATGCCATGAACAAAGAAGTATGGTCAGATGGACAGATGGAAAGAGGTATCTGTTGTGTCCCTCCCTGGGGGGGGGGGGGGGGGGGAGGTTGGCATAAAAATCCTTCACACTTTTTACACAGCAAACTAAATTACGAATTGCAAATTGATCTTAAAATAAAGTACTGATCTAGTGAACACTTTCTGAGTGTAGTATATGACTTGTTTCCCAAATCATATATTCCTTTTTATGTATGTACATAAGCTGTAAAAATATGAAAGTGACAAGTTTCATGTTAATTAAATGTTTTAGTTAACTGACTATTTTCCATTGGTAAAATGACTTTTCATTCAGCAGGGTTCCAGAGCACCAGCCTGTCATTAACATTTGGAATGCTCTCAAAGAGTCTGAATGGCTTTCCAAAAATCAATTTCAAGAGCTGAAAGCATCAGAGATAAAGTAATGTTCAAAGAGCAATTGTTCCAACATTCCCTGTTTGTATTGTAAAATTACTGTCAGAATTTTTACATTCAGTTTAATAGAAATAAGAGACATTTAAACATCTGTTCAGATATGTGTGAACATTCAACAATCACAAAGTTAAGTAAAATATATTGTACGTAGAAACAATTTTTTAAGTTGTTGCACACTGATATTGAAATACTAGAAATTCAACGTGTACATTTCTCCTATAATGCAGCTGGGAATTTAAACAATATAAAAGAAGAAAAAAAAAATCAAATATAAAGAAACTAACGGCTCTCTGAAGTAAAAACACAATCTTTTGTGAAGAGGGGTTAAAAAAGATTTCCTTCCCTTCTCAAATACAAATTTTATTCATGTGCAGTAGTCTGTATGGAAACACAACTTGAATGGATAGAAGAAAGTCAATCTCTAAAAGCAGTAAGTTTAACACTGGAAGGTGTTTGATGATGAATGAAAACTCATGTAATTGATCCCATTCTACAGGGTCATTTCAGGACAAAGGTACAACTGATTGACAGTCCAACATGTTTTGTATATACAGGTGTAAGAACTTAAAGTTCAGAGGTAACCTTTAACCGTCTAAAAGCCATGTCTTGATTTTGTCAAACATGACAATTCATCAGCATGTGAGTTTTTTTGCCTTGAAAAGAAAAATGATTGTGTTAACCCATTAAACAATGTACACCATATCAAAGTTTTTATTTTAATTAATTTTTTTCCAAAATTTAAAAAAAAAAATCATATTATGTGGCCCCCTCATTGGAATGAGCTCAATGAGCTCATTCCAGTGAGGGTTCCTTATATGGTTTTGGTGAAATTTTTTTTCAACTGCTCAGTTTGTAAATTACCCAGGTGGATGCAGCTGTTATGTTAGGTAAAGGGTTAACCATTTAACCATCATAAAAGCCATATCCAGCCAGCTCTATTCACAAAAATTGCTTCTGAAATTTTATTATATTGCCAATTTTGAGTCTGAAACTTAGCTCGTGACCACTCAATAGAATGTGCTCAAAGAGACCAGTCCAGTGTGAGGTTGTTAACTATGATTTTAAAGCAAAAAAAAAAAAAAATTTCTACTAGTTATGCTAGGTAAAGAGGTAAGAGTAGCTTCTACTAGTTATGGAGTGTTGTTTTATCTCAGGAACCTGTCTGCTCTTATCAACTTTAACTCTCTGCACACGGCTGTCAAAATATCTAAATTTTAAGCCTCAGTTTTTTCCCACAATGCAACTAGGAATTTAATATCATAATAGTGTATATACAGGGTTTAGGCTAGGGAGGCAGAAGGTCCACTTGGCGGCCTCATTGCCTAACTTTTTACCTATTATGTAGTTACCTCTTATAACAAGACTGGTGTTTAATTTAGTAGTGACTATTGTTTTCTGGGGATGCACAGAGAAATTGCAGAAGTATTGATATGTTTTCCTGAGTGCAATGTTTTGCAACTGGAAAACACTGTCTACGGAAGACATGTTAATATCTAGTGGTTCTCCAAGAGAAAGCACAGGATTTGCTGATATAGTAGGCAAGAAAGTACACTGAGAGATGATTTTATTCCAAGAGTACAGCTAACTAATACAAGCTCTCAAGAATGATGATGCCATCTGTTGATACACAGTTTAAAAATGCCCCTCATATGAGAGAACTGAGTTATCCTGGGCACATTCCACAATAGTACTCTGTTTTGCAAGCTATGGTAATGGGAAATGCTCTTGCATTTTCAGCTCGAAAACAGCCTCCTCGTTTTTGACATAGCAGAAACACTGGTGTAAATAAAAATATATTTTCAGGCATGATATAGAAATCACAGGTGGTGACCAATAATCTCCTAGAATGAAGCCCAGGGGAAAGACTGTCCCCGTAGTAACATAGGTCTTTCTACAACCCTCTGTACACTAATGCTGACAAATGTAAACTTTCAACAGCAGAATTGTCTCATAATATAGCTAGGGATTTAACCAATTCAGTCTTTCAGTTTTCAAGCTCTCAGCTTTCATAAATTCCACTTAACTGGTAGAGTGCTAAATTATTTTTGGTCCTTAAAATATGTTTGTGCATCTTTTCCTTGTAACAATTTATGGGAGAGTGCCAGTGGGCACTCTCCCTTAAATTGTAACAAGGCAAATCCTAACAGATAAAAAAATATCGCTTCAAAGATAATATGAAGCACACCCACAGAATATGAAGCCTTTAAACTGCAGTACCGGCACTTCAGAATAAAGCCCAAATATGGTCTTCCAGCACTCTACCAGTTAAGCTACCACCCCCTTGGCAAAAAGTCACTTCAAGACATCATTCATTTTCTTGGTAAGATATGAGTTTTTGTTTTGCTTTCTTGCAATTCATTGGACACTGGCATTTACTCAGTGCAACAAACATGTAAGAAAAAATATATTTTATGAAATAGACTCAAAGCAGTGAACATCAAGCTTTGGATTGGCTACCTGTAAATGTCTATCAATCACTCAAGCACACTGTCAAACTCATTAGCTTTTGCACTGAACATGGATGAATTAGATTCTGTCATTTTGAGGGCAACTGCATTGGTCAGATGAGTGTTAAGATGTGCTGATGGACATCTTGAACCTTCTACACTCTAATGTCAAAATATAAAAATTTAAAGCAACAAATTTTTCCCAATCTTGTTTGAGCTCAATGAGCTCTGTCAAATAAGATTGAACTGATAAGGTTCCTAGTTGCATTGTGGGAAACATTTGTAGTTTGAAATTTTGATATTTTGACATCAGTTTTTTTCAGGGGGTTAAATTTAAATAGAGGAAAACTGCATCAGTTATAAAGAACAACTGAGAAACAGCTCTTGAGTATTGTTTGTTTGTTTGTTGGTGGTTAACGTCACATATTTATGCACCATGGCTAATCGTGACACAACATGTAGATGAAGTCAAGTTTAGTCAATCGTTGATCTCATGTTGCCCATTTTAGAGGACTTTCACCCCAAGCATTGGTGACTGGGTCCTATTTTACTAGTAAAGCGGAACTGGTTTACCACAGTAAACAAGTGCAGCTTACTTCCCGTGGTTCCCACTGGGAGCTCTTGAGTATATATTTATCATTTAGCATCTATGTCTATATCATGACCACAGGACAAGTAGGAAGTTAAGATAACCAGCTGTTCATACCTATGCTTTCACCTCAGACATTGATTACTGGGTCCCATTTTACTAGAAAAACAGAACTTGTTAACCACTATAAACAAGCACTGTTCCACGTCCATAGGGTGACAATTCTGAATGGTGATGGTTCAAAGTTTGAAGATATGTGTTGCATGACAGAAAGTTACATTTGTTCACTGTGATCATGATGGGATGAAGTTCCAAGATTCAATATTCAGTCCAGTTTGGGCATCTCATTTTCATCCTCATCAACAAGGGCCTGGCCTGTGTATTTTCAGATGACAGTACTGGGCTGCATAAATTTAAAGCTGCAATGGATTGTCTGTGCAAAAAATGTTGCAACAAAGGCATTCTTAACCAACCTGGAGCCTCATCCTAATCACCAATGAGACCCTCTGGAGCCATAACAAACAATTAAAATGTTTAAAGAACATTATATCAGGGGATTATTGAACATTCTTCGGCCTATAAACTTTACGGCCACCAATAATGACATCCCCAAAATACTCTGGAATAATGTAGCATTTGTTTGTCAATAATAGACTGGTTACAGGTAATTGGGGGCAGCCTGAAGGTAATTGCTAATTAACAGCAACACAAAAATCATTCTTTCAATTTACTTTTCATAGATCACTAAATGAATTATCTGTCACTTTATTGGATTATAAATGTAGAATGGGTGTGTTAAATTGTAAAAAGGTCAACAGATAATTCATTTCAATTTAAATCAGAGTGAGTGTTTGTTTGTATTATAATGTACCCTTTCACGGCCGAACTCTCCACCATTTATATCACTGCGATCATATCAACTTTTGAGTACACAAAAGTTTTATTATTTTAATACATTGACTAATACACATGATCTTGAAATATTAAAGGCAAAAAAACCAGTGAAAAACCTACAGGAATACAAACGCCTATCTTCAGCAAACACCGTTCAATTGCACTGTTGAACAAGCCCACAATTTTGTGTTTTACCTATAGGTGGGACAAAGCAAAAACATACATATGATAGGAAAATTATTCGAGTTGTGAATAACTCACATCAACCAATCATATGCAAGCAAATGGATATCATTAAAGAAAATTACATTATTATGTTTCTTTGTTCAGCAATACTAGAAAATGTTTTAAAATGTGCCGACTCCAAGCAAGGACCAGGTTATCATGACCCTGTGTGTCAAAATAGTTTCTTAGCTTCTCATTACTTACTTTGGAGAAAAAAACTGACACACTAATCTGATAAAAGAAGAGTAATTAGGATGTCAGTCCTATCAACAACATCTCCCAACAAATCATAACCTTGCAGTCAAAAACAATGTGAATCTGACTGGATGGATGAAGAGAATTCTTACATATTGCTGGAAAACTTTTTGACATTTTCTTGTACTTTTTGCAAGACACTGATAAACTGGAATGAGAACCATATTATTATAAATTCACATCACCGTTGACAGTGAGGGAAATTAATTGTAACTGCAAACAAAAAGAAATCGTTTTTTCCAAGTCTTGATGGACCACAAAAGGTACTATGATTATGAGGACCAAGATTTTTGACTGGATCACAACAAAGTTGTCATCCAGTCAAATTTTCTCTGTCTACATTCCTCCTCACTGTGTGGACCCAACAACAAAATATACACCTGGAACTTAATTAAGCACCACCTGTTTTTTTCACAGTGTCTTTAATAGAAACTGTCATTACTTTCATGCTATCTTTCAGATGGCCGAAAGAGATTATTTGCAGAAAGAATGGTCTATTGACAAATGAAAGACAACACAGTGATGAAAATATGCAGTATTTTAATGATGTAAATTACTCATATCAGTCACTGATGTTTTTGATGAAAAAATGTTCCCTCGACAAGTATGGTGCTGGAACAGTCCATGATGAATATTATTTATTTATTTATTGGTGTTTAAGGTCACATACTTATGCACAACGGCTAATCGTGACCGTGACAGTTTTACAGGTGGAGGAAACTGGAATACCCAGAGAGAACCACCGAGCATCGATGAGCAACTGTCAGTTCCTCAACATTCTAACTCTGTTCAAGCTCCGCTCAAGCAGGGTTACAGTGGTTGAAGACATGTGCACCATCGACGTGCAGTACGCATTAGTACACGGCGTCATCATGCCCTCATGTAAGCAACCAGGATAATGTGCCTTGCCCAAGGACACAACACAGGTCGTTGTCCATGATGAAACAATGCCAGTAATTAATACCAAAAAATGTAACTTGTGATCTCCTGAACACAATAGAAGTATCTAACGTCAGTAGCGAGTGATCCACCACATGCCTAGATGATATCCTGAACCCTCCTCCTCATGCAACCAGTGAGCAACTGCTGCCACTCCTTATACAATGCGGCTTCCAAATCGGCCCAATTCTGTACAGGCTTGCACACAATGTCCAAGAAAGTCCCAGATGTGTTCTAAGGGATTCAAATCAGGGCTGACTGCAGGCCAAGGTAGTGTTGTAATAGTGTTGTTCTAAAGGAATGCTCTTACAGCATGAGATCAATGTGGCCTTGTATTGTCATCTATGAATACAGGGTGAGTAGCCAACAGGTGCTTGTCAAATGAGGCATGACAATGTGATAGCTTGAATTTTCTATTTTGTTGTATAAAATTGTACATATCTTTGATAATTTTTCTCGTTCAGGCCAAGGTATAAGAATCTGCGTTTATATGACGGACCCCAAAAACCGATTTGTCACTTAAACAGACCAGCAATAACTCAAACGCTGCTCATTAAGCATGAAATTTTATGTCTATTACCGCATTTCTGTTTAACACTATAATGGGATATGTGGTAAGAGATTAAACGTAGTGGAATGCCAGTTCTCTCCTGTAGTCATTATCTATGTAATTATGGCCAGTTAATGGATAATTGTTGGAAAAACAGTTCATGTTCTGGACACACACCCATATTATGCATCTAACCTATCACGCATGTCAGGAAATATCGAAATTCGAGTCTTTCAAAGGAACTTTAAAGTGAGTATTAAATTAGGATAGAT
Organism: Pictodentalium vernedei; assembly: GCA_031216915.1. Lineage (NCBI taxonomy): Eukaryota > Metazoa > Mollusca > Scaphopoda > Dentaliida > Dentaliidae > Pictodentalium > Pictodentalium vernedei. The sequence continues at coordinate 307,013,764 of CM062294.1, forward strand.
CTAAGTGGCCAAGTTCAAGAGAAGCAATTAAAATGAGAATTGATGCTCTGGCTATGGAAATAAAAATCGGGGAGTTTCTCAAAAAATTCATTCCAGTCTGAAGGTGTGTAAGACTGTGGGTCGTTGCGAGTAGATGGGGAGGTCCCATGCTATAGGTTAGAGGAGGTGCCGCATCAGGGCGAAAGTATAGCCATGTTATGATGTAGAAGAGCCACAGAGCTCATATTTAGAATAGGAGCAGTCGCGGACCAAGTCGGTGGACATATATGAGAATAGGATCAGAAACATGAAGTACGAGCTCAGGGAGCTATTGGCATTGAGGTAAACGGCATTACCTGTTTTAGAAGGCAAGCCATATGTAGGCAGAGTAGGCTTTGCCTGGATGAACATTATTCAGAGATAAATGTAGGGGAGCGTTTAACCCCATTGGTGGCAACTACTTGAGTGAAAAGCATCAAGTAAAGTGACAAAAAGCTGGTGGCAGTGCGTCACCAGTGGTAGAGTGAAGTGACAATACGTAAGTGGCCGTGCGACGACAGTGGTAGAGTGACATTCTGTCACTTGTTAGAGCAAAAGCGTCTTGATAAAGTGACAATACGTTAGAGGCCATGCAACAGCTGTGAAAGGGTGAAGTGAAGAGGCAACCAAAGAACAAACACCAGTGAAAAGGAGGAAAAACCAGTGACAGAAGAGAATGCGGGCACACAAGAGGCTCAAAAATTGTGTGGGTATGGGGTGATTGACGTTTTGATTATCATATTCATTGGATTCCATTAAGTCACAAATTACCATATTTATTTATATGTATATGTATTAAGATTGTTGTTTTCGGTTAACCCCTGTTGATTTATGCTTTTCGAGGAAAAGTTATTAACCCCTTCAGGATAAGAGCCATCCCAACAAAAGTGAAACGGGTGAGTTCGTCACGGTGAGACATACGTTCACGCATGGATTCATGCGACACTTCTTGAGTTTTGGCTGAATCCGCGGCGTAAATCTATTTCTTCCAGCAGCGACAAAGCCTGGTTTCTGACAGACAACCGGATTGAGAATGTCCCGGATGTACTGATGACCATTGAGATTCCCACATACAGTCATCATATGAAGTTTACAATCATGAGAGAGGCATCCCCAGATCATTACTGATAATCCACATAAGGAATAGTAGGTCTGATGTTCCTGGGCACATAAGCAGTATTTCTATGCCTCCACACTCTCATGCAACCATCTGTGACGTGAAACAGAAACCTACTCTCGTCTGACCAATGGACTCTCATCCACGTCCTGAGATTCCAATGTTGTCATGCCATACACCACTCCAGACGCTGTCTTTAATGCTGATTGGACCGAGCTGGATGCTTGATGGCCCTTCTGGACCTCATACCCAGTGCTTTGAGACGGTTTCGGACAGTTCTGTGCACAAACCTCTGTTGGGGAGCTAAAGGCATTTCAAAATCCCACTTGAAGCAAAGGGTTCATGCCTAACGAGGTGTGCCAGACACTGATATTCCTGAGGAGAGGTTTTTTGGGGTTGTCCAGGCCTTGGTCTGTTCTTAACATTGTTGGTTTGTTGATGTTTTCGGACAAATCTACTAATGAACAAATGACTATAGCCAAGTTGCCTTCTAATAGCTCTGAATGACAATGATTTGCCATCTTAATGCCTCTGACAGTCTCCTCCTTGCAATGTCAACATTTATTGATAAAAGACTTGACAATTTTTCTTGTTTTATACCCTGATATTGCATATGGGTGATAGTGTTTTTTGTGATATTCATGGGAAGCATGCTTCACGTGCACGAGAGGATGTGTTTGAGGTATGCTATCAACCAGAAACATCATGTTTCACTAGATGAAATGTACTGCAAGAAATAGCAATCATTAAAACATTATAATCAGTAACTGCAACTTCACTGTCATGAAACATTTCAGGGGGTGCTCAATTAAGTTCCAGGTGTATACAATCTCACCAGTGGAAAATAAAATGCGAGAAACCTGAATGAAGGTTCTTACCTTATACTTGCCGGGAAAAAGTGTTCCTTGTTTACTACAGTAAACAAGCTCTGTTTCACTTCCTGGGTTCCCATGGGGAAATATTTTTGTGTAATGACAAACATTGCAGAATGTCATTTCTTAATATCCATGTGTTTCAGCAAAGCTCTTAGTTCCAGTAGACAAACACTATTATTTTACTAAGAATTTGAATGGTGTTTCCTTTTTATTTCAAATCATTAAACCCTCTGTTAGTTCCAGTAGACAAAGACTATTATTTTACTAAGAATTTGAGTGGTGTTTTCTTTTTATTTCAAATAATTCAACCCTCTGTTAGTTCCAGTAGACAAAGACTATTATTTTACTAAGAATTTGAACAGTGTTTTCTTTTTATTTCAAATCATTCAACCCTCTGTTAGTTCCAGTAGACAAAGACTATTATTTTACTAAGAATTTGAGTGGTGTTTTCTTTTTATTTCAAATGATTCAACCCTCTGTTAGTTCCAGTAGACAAAGACTATTATTTTACTAAGAATTTGAACAGTGTTTTCTTTTTATTTCAAATCATTCAACCCTCTGTTAGTTCCAGTAGACAAAGACTATTATTTTACTAAGAATTTGAACAGTGTTTTCTTTTTATTTCAAATCATTCAACCCTCTGTTAGTTACAGTTGACAAGGGACTATTATTTTATGAAGAATTTGAATGGTGTTTTCTTTTTATTTCAAATCATTCAACCCACTGTTAGTTACAGTAGACAAAGACTAATATTTTACTAAGAATTTCAATGGTGTTTTCTTTTTTTTTCAAATCATTCAACCCTCTGTTAGTTCCAGTAGACAAAGACTATTATTTTACTAAGAATTTGAACAGAGTTTTCTTTTTATTTCAAATCATTCAACACTCTGTTAATTCCAGTAAACAAAGACTATTATTTTACTAAGAATTTGAATGGTGTTTTCTTTTTATTTCAAATCATTCAACCCTCTGTTAGTTACAGTTGACAAGGGACTATTATTTTACGAAGAATATGAATGGTGCTTTCTTTTTATTTCAAATGATTCAACCCTCCGTTAGTTCCAGTAGACAAAGACTATTATTTTACTAAGAATTTGAATGGTGTGTTCTTTTTATTTCAAATCATTCAACCCTCTGTTAGTTCCAGTAGACAAAGACTATTATTTTACTAAGAATTTGAAGGGTGTTTTCTTTTTATTTCAAATCATTCAACCCTCTGTTAGTTCCAGTAGACAAAGACTATTATTTTACTAAGAATTTGAAGGGTGTTTTCTTTTTATTTCAAATCATTCAACCCTCTGTTACTTCCAGTAGACAAAGACTATTATTTTACTAAGAATTTGAATGGTGTTTCCTTTTTATTTCAAATCATTAAACCCTCTGTTAGTTCCAGTAGACAAAGACTATTATTTTACTAAGAATATGAATGGTGCTTTCTTTTTATTTCAAATGATTCAACCCTCTGTTAGTTCCAGGAGACAAAGACTATTAATTTACTTAGAATTTGAATGGTGTTTTCTTTCAAATGATTCAACCCTCTGCTCCCTGATGTAAAACAACCAGAATTTCAATCAGCAAATTTTTCCCATGATGCAACTAGAATTTAACCAATTCAATACTCTTTGGCAGAACTCAGAAAAGATTATTTGTTCAAATATTAATTTCCATACTTCCTCAATGCCCTCAAGGTATGATGTTTTGTTCCATATTTTTCAAGACCTTTTCCAGACCTATACAAACTTTCATACTATTTCAAGAATTTCAAAATGATGAAAAGACCCTATTGAATGTCAGATGCTATTTTCATTTGTTTTTCTTAACTTGGTCTTGATTTCACAATATATTCTTTACGAAGTTTGAATGTACTAGTGTAAATGTTTCGCAATAAGATCTCAATCGGATATGGAAAAAGAGTGCTTTTGTGATCACAGAACAGTATCTGATCTTGAAATAGCATCAGCATTTCATTCTATGTTCAGTACAGTGATTACAAAAGTGGACAGAGAATTTCAATCGATACAAGAATTTCAATCAAATTCTAGATATACCAAGCAAAATTATTTTCCAGCTTTTCTCCCTTTAGTACTGCAGAATCTTACCCATGGTAAGAAAAATGAGAGCATCGAATCTCAGATGCTACATTTGTTTTTCGTGATTCGGCCTTGACTTTGCAATATTTTTTAAATCAACTCATGACCCGACTGTGATCTGGGCGAGAAAAAATACCACTTTTATGATCACTGTACATACTTAGGGGGTTTAATGACACTTTTGACAGCTAGGGTCACCTCGTGTCGGGGAGTTTTATGGGTGGAGTAAGCCAGAGTCCCGGAAGGAACCAAAAAATGTTTAATCTTGACAGCATAAATAAACAGTGACATGGGCAGAAAGATGGATGAATATGTGCTTCAGTCTTCAGAAACTACAAACATTAAAACTCATGGACAAATTCCACATCAATTATTACTGAATAATTTTAATGAGCTTTCTATTTCAGAAAGGAAATTCCTGACAAAAGGAAACAGGTTTTATTATTTCAGTTACTCAGTTTTCTGTTTGGAAAAAAAACATATTTGGCTGACAGGTTCTACTGCACTGGTAAAGCAATATGCAAACAACTTTGCACAATCCAAACATGGCGTGAATACAAATGCTTGTTTACTCTTTATACTTTCAACCTCTGCTCCTAATTTTTTTTTTTCGTCTGCGCAATACCTTTTTCTATGAGAGGTATCCATAAATCAAATTCTAGGTATACCTGTAGCCGTACCAGCTGCAATAAAATGTATGTGAATATAGACAATATTTACATGTTCATTCAACCTTGTGGAAAAATTATTTCATTCTCTTTTTAATCCAGGGTATGGAACCACATGAATCTGCCTGCTTTAAGGACTGTAAGCACATTTAACATTAACAAGGCAGCTTTACAAACATGTACACAGTGTAAATCTCAATGGAATCATATTAGAACTGATCAGAAAAGATAAGGCCATTTGAAGATTAAAAATTAACCTTTTACCAAACTCGGATGATATCAAAATACGTTATTTCAAATACTATTTTTCCAAATTTTTCAAACAATTTCAACAAGACCATATTATATACCCCCCCTCATTGGAATGAGCTAAATGAGCTTGTTCCAATAAGGGGTCACATGATATGGTTGGGCTGAAATTTTTGAAAAATACTATTTTTTCAACTGCTGAATTTGAATATTACAAAGGCGGATGCAGCCAATTCTTTATGTAGAAGGTTAATTGAAAAGATTACAGACTAATACATACAGTAACATATGGAACTAGACTGGAAACCTGACTCAAATGCTATGCACCCATTTATACCCAACATTTCTGTTAACACTTTACCCAATGAATCAGCCACATATGCCTGCATAATATGCAAATTCAGCAGCTGAATAAATATTATTTTTCAAAGCATTTCAACAAAACCATATCATGTGACCCCTCATTGGAAATGATCTTGTCGGGCTCGTTCCAATGAGGGGGTCACATGATATGGTTTTATTGAACTATTTTGAAAAATTTAAAAAAATAATATTTAAAATAATAAATTTTGATATTGTCTGCATTGGGTAAAGGATTAATTAAACTGTTTCAATTGTCCTTTCAGAAGAACTTTCAAATTTTAGTTTCTCTTTCAAAACAAATCAAATGAACTACATTTGAAACATGCTCATTGCAACAAGGATTATTGGTTATCAGTCAGAAAGATTCAACTTTTGGCTCACTGCTTTAGAGTGAAGAGGGAGCGCAGTGGCTCAGTAGGTGGAGGTGCAGGCTGCAAGCCGAGAGGTCCTCGGTTCGAATCCCACCTGCGGCAACCGCGTTGTGTCCTTGGGCAAGACACTTCATCTCCATTGCCCGCGTGGGGGCACGATGACGCCATGTACTAAGGCGTACTGCACGTCGATGGTGCGCATGTCTTCAACCAATCTAACCCTGCCTGTGCTGCAGTGCGGAGTTACGATGTTGGGGAGCTGGCAGCTGCTTGTCGTTGCTCGGTGGTTCTCTCCGGGTACTCCGGCTTCCTCCACCCGTAAAACTGTCGCGGTCATGATTAGCCATTGTGCATAAATATGTGACCTTAAACACCATTAAATAAATAAATAAATTTAGAGTCAAGAAAAATAAATTGCATATGAAACATCCACAATATCAGGGTTTCATCCAAGTAGATCAGGAAAGGCACCCTTTTCTTGGTCTTGAGAAAATTATTCATCTTGGTCATAAATGCACCTGGAAGATCTCTTCCATAAAGAATACAGGTTAAATGGGTATCACTTTATTGGAATTAACTATAAAAAGAACCTGATGGCTATGCAACATCATTATGCTGTTTGAAGATGACATTGTTTTGAGTCAGACATTGGAAATTTATAGACTTACTCTGTTGGGAAAAGGACCTTATTTTGACCTCCAAAAGGATCTACATTAAACCCCGCAACCTGCAATATGTAAATGATGCTCTCAGAATTCTAAATTTTTAACTAACTTCCTTTGATCTTCAAATATGGCCTTTCCTATTAGAAATTTGGGAGTTGAATGTAACACAACCTACAACCTACACATTTCAGAAACTTTTCTGAACGTCTGGGATGACCCGCATTGTGTCCTTGGGCAAGGCACATTATCCCAGTTGCTTACATGAGGGCATGAGGGCATGAGGGCATGATGACGCCGTGTACTAAGGTGTACTGCATGTTGATGGTGCACATGTCTTCAACAGCTGTAACCCTGCTTGAACAGAGTTAGAATGCTGAGGAGTTGACAGTTGCTTGTCAATGCTCAGTGGCTCTCTCTGGGTACTCGGGCTCCCTCCACCTGTAAAACTGTCACGGTCACGATTGGCCGTTGTGCATGCTTATGTGACCTTAAACACCAATAAATACATAAATAAATACAAATAATTTTTTTCAGTAGTTTTTGTGTTATTGCTAGGATACCATTTGTGCTTAATTCACAGTATTTTATTCACAATGCAAGAGTGTGCAATATACATGGCGGAAACATCAATAGGTGAGGTACCCAATGTTTTTTTGCACAGAAAATGTTTTCAGTAAAAATTTGTTCCTCAATCATTGTTTTATTACATTATTTTGAAGAGTGCATATGGGCACTCCCTAACAAATACACACCCCTTCAAATTCCTTCAAATGCACAGCAGTAACTGATGTCCCCAGGAATGTTCTGAAATTAGCAGGCATAACAGACATTTTGGTTCATGCCTTTAAATTTTTCCCAACTGACGATGGTAAACGCTGTGCCCAAATAAGATAATTGTGCCAAAATTATGCTGAGTTTGAAACTTTTTCCAACGGTTTGCAGTGTTTCGGCAATATATAGTATGGCCATGTTTCCCTGAGGCTTAGAGCTTACCCTAGAATCAAACAATGCAACAGATAAATCATTTTTTTAAAAACTCACAGATTTACCATAGAAAAGCAATCGGCGTCGACAGTGTCATATACATCACTGTCAACAGTGATTGCTTTTCTGTGGCAAATTCTATATGATCATGCACTAAAAGCTTGAGATCTATTATATTCATATTTGGCATTTCTCAGTAAACGCCATGCGTAATTTACATTCAAATAGACCTTTGGCTCCACACTTGTAAACTAAGAAGCGTTCTCGAGTTAGTCGAGTGAACATACGCCAAAGAGTGGTGAGAGGGAACCAGTGATAATGGTGAAGACCTATAACAAGGGGTTGTAAGCTAGCATTTTAAGATGGGGGACCTAAAACAGATACCAAGAAGAAAATACCGGTGCTTTATCTCCAACCATGCAGGCCACATGCATATTTGCCGTTGTGCCCAAATTAGACTGATCTAAAGGTCTGGTTTGGTTTGTTTGGGTTTTTTTTTATACTTTTTGTCCAATACATCCTGTGGCTTTGCAGTTATTTCTGGGCAAGTCTTGGCTGCCTAAAAAGGCTGCTAAGACTTGTCTGCAAACAACTAACAAGGTACTTATAATGTAACATCAGGTTTACCCAGAGATTTCATGGGATTCAAATACCCCTTTTCTCAATGTAACAGTAAACAGACCATTGCTGTTCATTATTCAAGTTTAAAAATCTTTTTCATTCTTTCTCTCAAAAAACATAGATTATTACCCCCTCAATGGAAGTATGATGGGTCAAAAAGCAAAAAATGCAAATTTTCAGTGTATTCAAAAATTATTTTTGCAAGTGATGTCTTCCATTCAGGTTAATCAATGAGGTAACAGAGTTCAACTCTACTGATTTAACAATAAACCTTCTATCACAGAATTTCCTTGGACTTACAAATGTATAAAAAGTGCAAAAATGTGCCCTCAACAACAAAACTAGAGAAACTGTGAGCACTGCTCACTAAATGATACCACCCACTCCCACCAAGAAACATTTTACAACAGTAAAAGTGTGTTTAATGTACAGAGCACAAACACTGACACCTCCATCCCCCCCCCCCCCTCCACCCCGAAGCTTGAATTGACAAAGCCCATTTTTCAATATGTGAAACTGTATAAATGAAAATATCTGAAAACAAAATAAACGGTACACATCTTCACTGTATGTAAAAGAATATGTTTGAAGGTTTCATTGAAATCCATTCACTAGTTTAAAAAGGTTGTGGATAGCAAATGTCAACAACCCCCACGCAAGCTTGAATTGACAAAGCCCATTTTTAAATATGGAAAACCCTAAAAATGAAAATATCTGAAAACAAAACATGTGGTGCACATCTTCAATATATGTAAAAGAATGTCTGAAAGTTTCAATGAAATTTGTTCAATGGTTGCGGATAGCAGATCTGTACAGAATGTCAATTGAATTTGACAAAGTTCATTTTTCTATATGGGAAACTGTAAAAATGAAAATATCTGAAAACAAAATAGGAGGAGCACATTTTCAATGTATGTAAAAGAATGTCAGAGTTTCAATAGAATCTGTTCACTGGTTTACGAGGAGTTGCGGATAGCAGATAGCGGATGTGTACATCCCTAAAGCATAACGGATGGACAGACGGTCGGAAGGACATCAAAATATGAAAATATCTGAAAGAAAAATAGGAGGTGCACATCTTTAATGTATGTAAAAGAAGGTCTGAGAGTTCCAATGGAGTTTGTTCAATGGTTTAAGAGGAGTAGCGGATAGCAGATCTATAACCCTCCCTACTAAAACCTGAATTGACAAAGACCATTTTTGAATATGGGGAACTGTAAATATGAAAATATCTGAAAAGAAAATAGGAGGTGCACATCTGTAATGTATGTAAAAGAACGTTTGAAAGTTTCAATGAAATCTGTCCAATAATTTAAGAGGAGTTGCAGATAGCAGATCTGTACAGAATGTCAACTGAATTTGACAAAGTTCATTTTTCAATATGGGAAACTGTAAAAATGAAAATATCTGAAAAGAAAATAGGAGGTGCACATCTTCAATGTATGTAAAAGAATGTGTGAGAGTTTCAATGAAATGTGTTCACTGGTTTAGGAGGAGTTGCGGATAGCAGATGTGTACCCCCCTAAAGCGTAACAGATGGACAGACAGACGTACGGACAAATGGATGTACAGATGTATGGAGGGACATAGTGAACACTATATACCACCCACTTTTCAAGTGGGTGGTATAAAAATAAAGTGTGTTGATAAATTGATATGGCAGTTAAAGAGTCCTTCAATAATTTGGAAAATCATCTTCATCCATCCAGTGTACAGGTTTTACTGCAATATATATTGTCATAATTTTCATTGACATTCTGTCAGTGTAAACTTGACAGGCATCAATTGCAAAGGAAAATTTGTTTGTGTAACCAAAAGGTAAAAATGACATAAATTTAATAAAGTATCTTATAAAACATATGTCACTTTCTTCATTGATTGTGATTAATGAGCTAAGAAAGAATAGTAAAAAGGAATGGGTGGGCTGATAATTAACGTAAAGCAATATTAATAAAAAACATGACCTGAAGTGAAAGCAGCAGGAGGTCAACCCTTTACCTACCAAAACCAGTAGGACAAGTTCTTTCACGTATTGCAAAAGCAAGTGGAAAGGTAAAAAATTTGGCCAGTTTTCAAAATGGCGACGATTGCTACTATAGTCATATTCACAATAAAATTAAACAATAAATATGGTTTTAATGATAAATTCCTTTCAGTCTAATCCTCTACCTAACAAATTGGCTATCTGCCCACAAATTTTAAAAACTGAACTGTTAAAAAAGAACTTCAAACAATTTCAACAAAACCAAAACCATATCATGTGACTCCCCCCTCATTGGAATGAGCTTATTGAGCTCCTTACAATGAGGGATCACTTGATATGGTTTTGGAAAACTTGAACAAAATAATTAAATAATCACCAAGGCAAATTAATTTTTGTGCAAAGGACCATGTGTGTAGAATCTTAATAACTGCACATTCTAGCAATTTTTAAAACATTTCAGCAGCTTAAAAATTTTGCTCTAAAGGACTGATTTGCATCCACAATGATTTTAATACACTTTAAATTTTTAACTTACAAGCAGATGAAAAAAAAATCAAGAATATCTAAATATTTTCATTTTTTGCCAACAAAACATAAGTTTGTGACCTTTCCCTTCATTAAAAGGAGCTGTAAGACCTTTCCAATGAGGCTTCATAAGCTATGTTTTGGAGGAAAAAATAATAAACTTGAATAACAATTTTTGTGAATTGTGTTTGCCGGGGAAGGCTGTTATGCAAGGTAAAGGGATAAAAACTAAAAATACTGCCCAAAATCAATATAATATCAACATTATGTCACTACAATCCTTGTCTAGTTTTCTAAATCTGTCCACTGCCTGATAAAATACCCATCCAAATCGACTCAATAGCATATAATTTACAGTTTAAATCAAATTTTCTTTTTTGAAGAGCACATCATCCCTGAGCATACCCATGGCACCACCTGCAATACTTTAACCCTTTACCCAATGAATCGCCCGCATCCGCCCGCGTAATAAGCAAATTCAGCAGTTGAAAAAATATTATTTTTAAAAAAAATTCAACAAAACCATATCATATGACCCCTCATTGGAACGAGCTCGTCGAGCTCGTTCCAATGAGGGGTCACATGATATGGTTTTGTTTAAATTTTTGGAAAAATTTGAAAAAATGGTATTTAAAATAATAAATTCAGATATCGTCTGCGTTGGGTAAAGGGTTAACATTGCAGATTGTGCCTTGTTGCTTTCAAGGTACAATATCTTACTGCACTCATTAAATCAACACAAAAGAACTCATTCTAATAAAGGATCACAGATAATGGCTTGTACAAAAATATACTCCAATTTTAACTAGAACTATCACTGAAGGTGATTAATACCCCCGCTTTGGGTTTTTAGAGGAATGCACTTCTGATCATGTAGGCGAAGGCCATAAGGAAATGTATACATAAAGATCATTTTTTGTTGTTGAAATTTGTATTTGCATGTGGCCTTCCACAGAACAGCACTGAATACTTAAAGAGCCCACACATATATGGTTTACATTTGGAAAAACACATTTACAATGTGCAACATGTATTCAAAATCGGTTCATTAATGTAGGAGGAGTTGCACACACAAGAATCCCATTTGAAAACCCATAATAAATCCAAGTTAAAGGGAGATAACCTGGTTAAAATTGTCGCAGATCAAAAATTTGGGAATATGCGTATGTTCACTTAGTTGTGATAATGTTTGAAAGGTTTCGTCAAAATTGATTGATAAATGTAGGAGGAGTTGCACGCACAAGAATTTCATGTAGAAACCCATAATAAATCTAAGTTAAAGGGAGATAACCTAGTTAAAATTGCCACAGCTCAAAAATTTTGGAATATGCGCATGTTCACTTAGTAGTGATGATGTCTGTAAACTTTCGTCCAAATTGATTGATAAATGTAGGAGGAGTTGCGCACACAAGAATTTCATGCAGAAACCCATATTAAATCAAAGTTCAAGAGAGATAACCTGGTTAAAATTGTCGCAGATTTAAAAGTTTGGAATATGCACATGTTCACTTAGTAGAGATGATGTTTGAAAGGTTTCATCAAAATCGGTTCATTAATGTAGGAGGAGTTGCGCACACAAGAATTTGTTCGGATGGAAAGACACAATAAATCTAAGTCAAAGGGAGAAAACCTGGTTAAAATTGTCACAGATCAAAAATCTTGGAATATGCGCATGCTCACTTAGTAGTGATGATGTCTGAAAAGTTTTGTCCAAATTGATTGATAAATGTAGGAGGAGTTGCACGCACAAGAATTTCATGTAGAAACCCATAATAAATCTAAGTTAAAGGGAGATAACCTAGTTAAAATTGCCACAGCTCAAAAATTTTGGAATATGCGCATGTTCACTTAGTAGTGATGATGTCTGTAAACTTTCGTCCAAATTGATTGATAAATGTAGGAGGAGTTGCGCACACAAGAATTTCATGCAGAAACCCATATTAAATCAAAGTTCAAGAGAGATAACCTAGTTAAAATTGTCGCAGATCAAAAAGTTTGGAATATGCACATGTTCACTTAGTAGAGATGATGTTTGAAAGGTTTCATCAAAATCGGTTCATTAATGTAGGAGGAGTTGCGCACACAAGAATTTGTTCGAACGGAAAGACATAATAAATCTAAGTCAAAGGGAGATAACCTGGTTAAAATTGTCACAGATCAAAAATCTTGGAATATGCGCATGTTCACTTAGTAGTGATGATGTCTGAAAAGTTTTGTCCAAATTGATTGATAAATGTAGGAGGAGTTGCGCACACAAGAATTTCATGTAGAAACCCATATTAAATCAAAGTTCAAGAGAGATAACCTGGTTAAAATTGTCGCAGATTAAAAAGTTTGGAATATGCACATGTTCACTTAGTAGAGATGATGTTTGAAAGGTTTCATCAAAATCGGTTCATTAATGTAGGAGGAGTTGCGCACACAAGAATTTGTTCAGATGGAAAAACACAATCAATCTAAGTCAAAGGGAGAAAACCTGGTTAAAATTGTCTCAGATCAAAAATCTTGGAATATGCGCATGTTCACTTAGCAGTGATGATGTCTGAAAAGTTTTGTCCAAATTGATTGATAAATGTAGGAGGAGTTGCGCACACAAGAATTTCATGCCCGGAAAGACGTACGGACGGACGTACGGACGGACGGACGGACGGACGGACGTACGGACGTACAGGGCGATTCCTATATAGCCCCCACTTCTTCGAAGCGGGGGTATAATAATTTAAACGGTCATAGAAGAGAGTGGCATATAGAGCCCACAGCAATAAATTGTAGGACCAGTACAAGAAACCACAATAAAATTTAGCACCCAGTTTTTTCTCTGTTCAGTCTGTTGATACTTCGAACACTTGACAACCTTTCTTGGAAGTGCTTCCAAAGAAATAATGGTGTCCAAAGCAGAAATTATTGACTTTCTTTAACCATATTTTATTTCAAAATCAGAATGGTTTGGTAAACATGCTAAGCCTATTTAAATACCTCACCGTCACATTATAGAAGTTACAAATAATATTGGTGCTTGAAATGAATGCATTATGGAGAGCCAATAGTCTATTGTGACTGCTTCATGTATGATGCATTTGTGATTGTATTTTATTATCTTATCTTATCGCATGGGCGGGTAATAGCCTCTACTCCAATCTCTTCATTTCTTCAATATAGTTTTGGAAGGCCATGCTGGATTACCATACAATATATAACTGATATTGCCTGTTAGGTTCTCAATGCTTAGCTAGATATGAAAGTTAGGACACGATGAGATGATGTGTGCTGCATCCTCATAATTGTTTCCGCACACACATTTAGAGTTGTTTGTTAAAAAGTATTTGAATTTATGAGCATTCAAGTCACTACATCTCATTCTAAGTTTACTATGAAGTATTTGGCCCTTCCTACAACCATCATTGTAATAATCTGGAAAAATCCAGTCATTTCTTCGAAGGGAACTTTTCAGAGACTCCAGAGAACCACAGGATCGCATGTCTGCACCCATGCTGTTCCAAAATTTCACAGCCAAAGACAGAGATGAATCAAGAAAGCGTCTGGTGCAACACTGGACTTCATGAAAGTTATCTGAAGAATGTTAGTGGTATGTTGTGATATCACTAATCTGTTGGGGTACCAGAAGCATAAGTTTTGTGTAAGATATGATTGAGCATTTCCAGATATGAGTTTGTGCATCATGATTATTTTATGTCTTTCCTCCTTTCCTTCAAAGTGATAAAGCCTGTCTCTTTATAAATTGCATTATGACTAGTGCCTCTAGATGCACCACAAATTGTTCGGAGAGAATGTTGTCTGTTTTCCAAGCAATTGTCCCAAATAGCATCTGCATAATCAAAAACCGGCATCATAAAACTAGTATACAGGGTTTCCAATGCAGCACTCGACAATCTAAATTTTAAACTCTGAAGACAATTTATCATCAGCCTGATTTTTTCAACAAGACTCTCTACCTGAATGTTCCAAGAATCAGAAGTCTGGAAGTGTAAACCCAAATGTAAAATGCATGTCTATTTCTTCGACTGAATGATCTAACAGGTATAGAGGGGGTTTGGAAGTAGTTGGATTTTTTTTAATGTGAAGCACAGCGAAACAGTTTTTAGCAGATTGAAGTTAACTTGCCATTTTCTAACCCAATCACCAATAATCTTCAGACCTTTTCTTAGAATGTTTACAGTCAAGTTAGCATCCTCAAAAATTAAAAACATGAAGTGTCATCTGCATATAATCTAATGTTGGAATGAATATTATTTATGATATTGTTTATGTAAATATTGAAGAGAAGGGAACCTATAACAGATCCTTGGGGAACCCCTGATGAAATCCAATTATTCTCAGAATTTTTCTCATTGATTAAGACTGTCTGTGAACATTCAGTTGATAGCTGTTGAACCAGGACAGTAAATTTCCTCTTACCCCAATTTGTCAGAAACCGGGCTTTGTCGTTGCTGGGGGAAATAGATTCATGCTGTGTATTCAGCTAAAACTCAAGGATTATCGCCTGAATCAGTGCGTGAACATTTGTCTCACCGTGACAAACCTACCCATTTTGTTTTTGTTGGGGTGGTTCTTATCCTGAAGGGGTCAATGACTTTTCCTCGAAAAGCATAAATCAACAGGGGTTCACTGAAAACAACAATTTTAATAGCCCGCAACTATTCCTATTCTAAATATGTGATCCATGGCTCCCCTACATCACAACATGCCATTACTTTTGCACAGATGCGGCACCACCTCCCAACCTATAGCATGAGACCTCCCCAGCTCCTATGACCCACAGTCTCACACACCTTCAGACTAGAATGAATTTTTCGAGAACCCCTCCGAGTTTTATTTAGATCGACAGAACATTAAATCTCATCTTAATTGCTTTTCTTCAACTTGTCTGCTTAGATCTATCTTACTTTAATATTCGCTTTCAAGTTCCTTTGAAAATCTCGCAATTCTGGTATATCCTGACCTTTGGTGACAGACTAGATACGTAATATGAGTGTGTGTTCAAAATCTGTGGGATGTACTGTTTTTACAATAATTACTTATCAACTGGACATAATTACCTAGATATTGACTGCAGGAGAACACTGCATTTTACTACCTTTAATGATTTATCAGACAGCCCATGTGGCATTCAACAAATGCGCAATAATGGACATTATATTTCATGCTTAATTAGCAGCGCATGAATTATTGCAGGTCAGTTTAAGTGACAAATCGTTTTTTGGGGTTCATCATACAAATGCACATTCTTATACCTTTGGCCCGAACGAGAAAAATTATCAAAGATATATACATTTTTAAACAACAAAATAAAAAATAGGCTGATGAAATCGTCAGATGTGTACCCATACACACAACTAGTAGAAAGCTGTATGATGGAGGGCCACCCTGGATGCCGACATTATGTACACCATACATGGTATGGGTACATACAGAAATGGATTGGAGGAGTGCCTAATTTGATGGGCAAAGGGTTAATATCTCTGGATCAAATTATTAGATTTACATAAAAAACTATACAGCACAGCACATCAGTAACCTGAATACATATCTAAAGTAACCTGATAATCGGATTAATATTTATTGAGTCACATGACGAAGAAATGGATTGGAGGAGTTCTCAATTTGAAGGATAAAGGGTTAATATCACAGGATCAAATTATCAGATTTACACCAAAAACTGTACAACTCGGCACATCAGTACCCTGAATACATATATTAAGTAACATGACAAATGGACTGATATTTTTTGAGTTATCTCATGCCAAAGGGATTGGAGGAATTTTCAATTTGAAGGATAAAGGGTTAATATCTCAAGATCAAATTATCAGATTTACACCAAAAACTATACAGCTTGACACATCAGTAACCTGAACTCAAATATAAAGTAACTTGACAATCCAAGCAGTATTTTTCAAGTTATCGAATGCCAAAGGGATTGGAGGAATTTTCAATTAGAAGGATAAAGGGTTAACATCTCAGGATCAAAATTACAGATTTACACCAAAAACTATACAGCTCGGTACATCAGTAACTTGAACACAAATATAAAGTAATTTTACAATCCAAGCAATATTTTTCAAGTTATCGAATGCCAAAGGGATTGGAGTAATTTTCAATTTGAAGGATAAAGGATTAATATCTCAGGATTAAATTATCAGATTTACACCAAAAACTGTGCAGCTCGGCACATCAGTAACCTGAACACAAATGTAAAGTAACTTGACAATCCAAGCAATATTTTTCAAGTTATCGAATGCCAAAGGGATTGGAGGAATTTTCAATTTGAAGGATAAAGGGTTAATATATCAGGATCAAATTATCAGATTTACACCAAAAAACTATACAGCTTGGCAAATCTGTAACCTGAACACAAATATTAAGTAACTAGACAATCCAAGCAAAATTTTTCAAGTTATCGAATGCCAAAGGGATTGGAGGAATTTTCAATTTGAAGGATAAAGGGATAATATCTCAGGATCAAATTATCAGATTTACACCAAAGACTATACAGCTTGGTACATCAGTAACCTGAACACAAATATAAAGTAACTTGACAATCCAAGCAATATTTTTCAAGTTATCGAATGCCAAAGGGATTGGAGGAATTTTCAATTTGAAGGATAAAGGGTTAATATCTCAGGATCAAACTAACAGTTTTACACCAAAAACTATACAGCTCAGCAAATCAGTAACCTGAAGATATATATAAAGTAACATGACAATTGGATTGATATTTTTTGAGTTATCTCATGCCAAAGGGATTGGAAGAATTCTCAATTTGAAGGATAAAGAGTTAATATCTCAGGATCAAATTATCAGATTTACACCAAAAACTATACAGCTCGGCACATCAGTAACCTGAACACAAATATAAAGTAACTTGACAATCCAAGCAATATTTTTCAAGTTATCGAATGCCAAAGAAATGGATACGGATGCTGGATGGACAGACAGACTGATGGACAGACAGACGGATGGACAAAGGATGGACGAACGGCGGATGGCCACCCCAGATGCCAGCATTATGTGTACCATACCCCATATGGGTACACATAAAAATTCAAACTATCACCTTGACACAATTGCATCAAGTTTATGTAGAAGACCTGCATGCCAGACTCTATCAAACTCTTTACTTATATCACAGAATATAAACTCAATTTATTTATCGACATCAAATGCCGATGTAGCTGTCAAGAAACACCAACTAATACACTGTCCAACTGTCCCATCTGATGGTTTAAATCCTGACTGTAAGTTTGTTAATTGGTTATTTTCAATTAAATACTTATAGATGCCATTAAAACCTATATTTTCTAGAACCTTACTGAGACAACTAGTCAATAAGAGAGGGTGATAATTTTCCTTTTTGTAACAGGATAATTTCTTATGAACTGGCATAATATTTGGCCACTTCCAAATGTGAGAAAACTCACTGGTTGTCAATGTTGTCAACCTACTCAGGGGAAATGACAAATAATGTGAAAATTGCTTCAAAATTACATTATTAATTTCATCCAAACCACAAGCTTTTTTGGTGTCTAATTTTGAATTATCGATTAAGGGAAAATTTTGTATAAATCCACCAACTTATTTCAGATGGTAATGAAGTGTATGAAATAGTTTAATATCTCAAATTTAAATTTTTTTCTTAAAATATATACTCGCCCAAAAAAGAAAGTGTGCATTGCAGAAATTGATCAAACTCCAAAAAAATAATTTCGTAGGTGTAAAGAGTGTTAACCTGTTCATGAATAAGTTATATTGAACACAAAAACAGCTTTCCCCGTTAAATTTGCATTAACGTTAAATGACGTGCTGCACGTTTGTGAAAAGGCATGTTTTGCACGTGGAGAGTCTGAAAATTCATGCAGCAGTGTGAATCCTTGGGTATTTAAACACTAAAGTAAGACCTTCCTATCGTTCACATTCAAACTTGCGCTGTTGTTAAAACGACTCCACATTAGCATGCCAAGGTTGACAATGAATCAACGTCTCCTTGCCCTGGGTATGATTAGAGCTGGCAGAACACACAGAGAGGTTGCCCAGCATTTGAACTGCCACCGTAACACTGTAGACAGGCTAGTCCATCGACATGCACAACATGATGACGTTCGAGACCGACCCCGCTCCGGGAGACCCCGAGTTACCACCCCTGCACAAGATTGGTATATCCGTGTCGTCCATCTCCGGAACCGGCAACAGACGGCAACGACGACAGCCAGGAACATCCCTAACCTGAGACGGATACATCCTCAAACAGTAATCAACCGCCTGAGAAAATACGGCTTACGTCCTCGAAGACCTGCAATTCGTCCGATTTTGACGTTATGTCATCGTCGTGCTCGACTGCAGTGGTGTAGAGTAGGGTTAGGGTTAGGGTTAGCCTAACCTAACCCTAATCCTACCCTAACCCTAAACTAACCCTAACCTAACCTAACCCTAACCCTACCTAATCCTAACCTAACCCTACCCTAACCCACTTCCATGCTAACTTGTTCGCTTCCATGAGGCGTAGATGCACAGCAGTAGTCGATGCAGACGGAGGTCATACCAGATATTGAGTGTGTGACTTTTGTGTTGGACCCTTTGTGTCTTTGACTCTCCATGGCACCAAGAGTATTCGTCGTAGCGTAATAAAATTTCTCGTGTTGATCACAAATTGATTCATCTGTGATTGAATAAAATTTCCATGAATGAAAATGATATATACCTTTTTTTAGTGTTATTTTTTAGCATGCACACTTTCTTTTTTGGGAGAGTATATATCTTATAACCTTTCATAAATACATCTCATTCTTGTGCGGTTATAAGCATTGCCTTGACAAAAAAAAATAATCTTATCTTCTATTCATATTTCTAACTGCTCAGGAAGAAAGTTGTGTGCAGTTAGATTTGCTGAATTTCTTATATTTTACTCAGAATATCTGTGAATATCATGTTTCTCAGAACAAAAGTTAACATATCATTAAACTATTAATTGGTGGATATTTTACTTTAAATATACACCTGCAACTTAATTAAGCACCCCTGTTTTGTTTTTTTTCACAGTGGTGTTAATAGAAACTGTCATTACTTTCATGTTATCTTTAAGATGGCCAAAAGTGATATTTTGTGGAAAGAATGGTCTATTGACAAATGAAAGACAACACAATGATGAAAATATGCAGTATTTTAATGGTGCTAATTACACATATCTGTCACTAATGTTTTGTTTTTGATGGAAAAATGTTGTCTCGACAACGGTCCATGATGAAACAATGCCAGTAATTAATACCAAAAAATGTAACTTGTGATCTCTTGAACACAATATCAGTGTCTGACATCAGTAGTGAGTGTATCCACCACGTGCCCAGATGACAGCCTGAACCCCCTCCTAATGCTACCAGTGAACCTTCTGATATGGTCCAGAGGCAACTGCTGCCACTCCTCATGCAATACAGCTTCCAAATCAGCCAAATTCTGTACAGGCAGATCCCTTGCTTGCAAACACCATCCAAGAAAGTCCCAGATGTGTTTTAAGGGATTCAAATTCGGGCTGATTGCAGGCCAAGGTAGTTTTGTAATAGCGTTGTTCTGAAGGAATGCTCTCACAGAATGGGAACGATGTGGCCTTGCATTGTCATCCATGAATATAGAGCGAGTAGCCAACAAGATGGTGTAGAGTATGGAGGTTTTTTTGTTTTTTGGTTCGGTTTCTGCCGCAAACCAAAAAACCGAAACGATAGGTGCCAAAAAAACCCCAGCCATACAGTTTTTCCATACTTTGACATAAAACTTTGAAATTTATAACAACCCCCTCATAATCTCATTTTATTTTGCTGCCATTGATGTATAGCATTTACCAAAAAGAACATATACAACAAGAAAATAATCAAATGTCATGCAATCTAGTGTGCCTAGTCCCAGTACTGCCAGTAGGACATAGCACACTAAATAGTTCTCAGGTGACATTTCTATGGTCTTTTCTGTAAGATGATAGTGATTTAGATTAATTGAAGGGCCTGGAGATAATACTGAAAAACCAAACCGAAACCGAGGTTTTAAAAAAAATAAAACCGAAATCGAACCTGGAAAAATAAAACCTCCATACACTAGGTGGGTGTAAAAATGAGGCAAGACAACCAGATTGAAAATGTTCTGGATGTACTGATGACCATTGAGATTCCCACGTACAGTCACCATATCAAGTTTACAATCATGAGAGAGGCATCCCCAGATCATTATTGATCCTCCACCATAAGGAACAGTAGGTCTGATGTTCGTAAGTAGTATTTCAATGGCCCCACACTCTCATGCGACCATCTGTGATGTGAAGCAGGAACTTACTCTCATCTGACCAATGGACTCTCCTCCACATCCTGAGATTCCAATGCTGTTGGCACCACTCCAAATGTCATCTTTGATGCTGATCGGACAGAGCTGGACACTTGATGACCCTTCTGGACCTCATACCCAGTGCTTTGAGATGGTTTTGGACAGTTCTGTTAATGCCTGTTGGGGTGCCAAATGCGTTTCAAAACACCACTTGAAGCAAAGGGTTCATGCCTAACAAGGCATGCCAGACTCCAATCTTCCCGGGGAGAGGTCTCTTGGGGTTGTCCAGGCTTTGGGCGGTCCTTAACATTGTTGGTTTATTGATGTTTTCAGATAAGTCTGCTGATGACAGAATGACTATAGCCAAGTTGCCTTCCAATAGGTTTGAATGACATGCCTGTTGCATGCATGCCAACGATTTGCCAGCTTTGTGCCTCTGGCAGTCTCCACTTTGCCATGTCAACATTTATTGACAAAAGAAGTGACAAATTTTCTTGTTTTATACCCAGATATTGCATGTGGATGACAGTGTTTTGTGTGATATTTGTGGGAAGCATGCTTCACATGGACGAGGGAATGTGTTTGGGATACGCTATCAACCAGAAACATCATGTTTCATTTGGTGAAATGTACTGCAAGACATAGCAATCATTAAAATATAATAACCAGTAACATCAACTTCACTGTCATGAAACATTTCAGGAGGTGCTTAATTAAGTTCCAGGTGTATAGTTCAAATGAAAATGGTCCTACATTCATATAAGATAAAACTGCAGCATTTTGGTAAAGTTTTGACAAAAATCTGATAATTTGCAGAACTTTCTCTCTCAGAGGTTGAGTATTGGATTATTTTTAGAAGTGAGAATTTGGTCATCAATAACTGCTTGGTTTTAATTTAATGGAGTGTACCTTCTAGCAATATATAAAGAAGAGAAAAAAAAATTAAAAAAATGTAAATTCATTGTTTGCTCTGATTAACCCTTTACCTAACAAATCGGCTGCATCTGCCAATGTTATTTCCAAACTGAGTAGTTAAAAAAAATATATATTTAAAAAAATTTCAAAGGAACCACCATATCATGTGACCCCCCATTGGAACAAGCTTTTCAAGGAAGGATCACATGATATGATCCTGTTGAAATTTTTTGAAAAATATGAAAAAACAAATAATAAATTTTGATTTTGTCTGCTTTGGGTAAAGGGTTAATATAAATCCTTCATCATGGTACCAGCACTCTTCAAGAAAGCCTCAATAAAACCAAAACCAAAATAATGGAACCGAATTTTGGAACTGTCAACCCTTTACCTAATGAATTGGATGCATCTGCCTGTGTAATATACAAATTCAGCAGTCAAGAAAAATTATTTTTCAAAATATTTCAACAAAAGCATATTATGTGGCCCCACCCTCACTGGAATGAGCTCATCATTCTCATTCCATTGAGGGTGCCACATGATAGGGATTTGATGAAATTTTTTTCAAATACAGTGGAGCCCACTTAATTGGATATCTCTTAATTGTATATCCCTGTTAACTGAATATAATTTTCAAACACAAAACCATTTACCATACCCTCAGTACAAATTTGATCTGTTAATTGCATATGGGTTGTAGAGTAAACTCCTGTTAATTGTATATAAATTTTTGTAATATGTCAAAAAAATTACTGTGACATGCACCAAATTCCTTTATTTATCAACCTTTTTGGCCTCACTACATCCAATACAGGCATTTATTCTATTATATCTTGTTTGACAGAGCTTTATGAGCTCTGTCAAACAAGATATAATAGAATAAATGCTCAGTTTACCTCCAGAACACAGGAAACTGACGAAATCCCTGTTAATTGTATACTCCTGTTAATTGAATAATTTTCACTTGCAAAATGGATATTCAATTAAGAGGATTCTACTGTATTTGAAAAATAACATTTAAAGGAAAAAACTTTGATATTGAATATTGTGCAGGGTAGAGGGCTAAAATATCAAGAGCACAATTGGATTTGGATACGATGTCAAATAAAAAATTAATACAAGATACACAGACAGTAAGCTTCATTCAAAGAAATCATGCACATCTTAAGCTTGCAGTAAAGTGAGTTGACAGTAAGGTACTGGTCACTAGAATATTGTTTTCATCAAAGGAACTCATAGTTTCTAGAGTGTAAGTCTGCTCCACTTTCAGGAGTTTCAAAGTACAAAATGTACAGAGTAATTTGGTTATACCAAGCCCACCATATACTTTCCCGTTTGATTGAACAAAGATTAAACAGGCAGTCATAGTGTCAAATGAAATTATTTTTCCTTACTTATATAGCACTTATACCTAACGAATCGCCCGCATCCGCCCGCGTAATATGCAAATTGAGCAATTGAAAAAATTAAATTTTTCAAAATATTCCAGCAAAACCATATCATGTGACCCCTCATTGGAACGAGCTCATTGAGCTCGTTCCAATGAGGGGTCACATGATATGGTTTTGCTGAAATCTTTTGAAAAATTAAAAAAAATTATATTTAAAATAATAAATTTTGAAATCGTCTGCGTTGGGTAAAGGGTTAAACTGATGGTGTGGTGCTTAGAAATGGTTGTGGATTGAATTCTTTTAACTTGATAAGAATGGGAAGATGGCAACTCTGTAAACCTTTTGACAGATCAGCTTTAGTTAATCAGTACACATGCGTTTGATCGGAGACATCACACAATGGAAGAAAATTACAACGCAATGGCTGTGTTAGGGGAATTTTGAACATGAATTCTTCTCTTTATGACTTTTTTTTCCACTAACATCTTTTCATTCACTTGATTTTTGTACATTTTAGTGTTCAAATCATGGTCAGATTTTTTGTTTATGTTTGTGTTCAAGTCGAGGCTCAGTAGTTTGAAATAATTACAAAGTAATGGGACAATAAATTAGTGTAGAAGAAATGACAGACTTGCCAGTAACAGCTACACTATCATCATCATCATAATCATCATCATCATCACCACTGTGCTGCAAATATTTCACAAGTCAAAAGGTTCCCAAGAAAGGATGTCAAGTGTTTGAATCATCCACAGTGGATAAACTGGATGGAAATATTCATGTGGTTATCCAACAATTTATTTATGATGGTGATGTAGTTGTATTGTAACAATATTATTTATTTATTTATTGATGTTTAAGGTCACATATTTATGCACAATGGCTAATCATGACCGTGACAGTTTTACGGGTGGAGGAAGCCGGAATACCCGGAGAGAACCACCGAGCAACGACGAGCAGCTGCCAGCTCCCCAACATCGTAACTCCGCACTGCAGCACAGGCAGGGTTAGATTGGTTGAAGACATGCGTACCATCGACGTGCAGTACGCCTTAGTACACGGCGTCATCGTGCCCCCACGCGGGCAATGGAGATGAAGTGTCTTGCCCAAGGACACAACGCGGTTGCCGCAGGTGGGGTTCGAACCGAGGACCTCTCGGCTTGCAGCCTGCACCTCTACCTACTGAGCCACCGCGCTCCTATTGTAACAATAAATTTTTAACTAAATTAAAACAAGTAAAAAGTTGGCACAGCCAGCAGATGCTCCCCAAAATGCAAATTGATGGAAACAACATTCTGATTTTTTTCAAATGTAGAACAGTCAAACGGTTTAAGTAATATAAAAGAGAAAATACAAAAATGTGTGGAAGGACAAGGGAAACATTACACAGTAAATCTGTATTAAAAGTTCCTCGGGAAGGAGATTAACCCCCTCCACACTGATGTCAAGATATCCAGATCTGAAGTAGCCATTTTTCCCATAATGGACCTGGGAATTTAACCAATTCAATCTTGTTTGACAGAGCTCATTGAGCTCTGTCAAACAAGATTGAATTGGTTAAATTCCCAGGTCCATTATGGGAAATATTTGCACCCTGAACTTTAGATATTTCGACATCAGTGTGCAGGGGGTTAAACTGGCCTTTTAAGACAGATCTCTGTTTAATTAAGATGAATTGATAAGCAGGTTAGATTATACATGTCCTGGGCATTTAATAAGATACCATAAGAAATGTTTTATCACATTATCATTTTGCAACATTTAAAGGGGCATAACTCTGAAACAGTAAATGCCATAATGGGGAAAATCAAACCTGACCTAAATTTCATGGTAGGTAGTAAGGTTGCAAAATTATAAGGTCGTACATCAAAGCAACTTAGAGTTATCATCCAGAAACCATTTATTTCAGACAGATGGACAGACAGACAGATGGACAAAGTAGCGACTATATGCTCACCCTAAATTTATTCGGGAAAGCATAAAAAACATCCTGTCAATAGAATGTGGTTGGACAGGTTGAATGTAATAGTTGTAGTCACCTCAATACAACATGCAAAAGATTCCTGAAAAACTAATCTACAAAGTACAGCAGAACCTCGTTAATTGAATAGCTCTTCTGCCTGTGAGAATTATTAAATTAACAAGAGTATTCACTTAACAGCGATTTGGTAACTTGCCTGTATTCTGGAGATAAACTGAGCATTTATTCTATTATATCTTGTTTGACAGAGCCCAGGGAGCTCAGTAAAACAAGATTTATAAAGTAAATGCCTGTATTTGATGTACTGAGGTCAAATAGGTCCATAAACCAAAGGAGTTTGATGCATGATTATCAGGGTAATTTCTTGGCACACTACCACCTTTTTTTTATTCAGTTATCAAGAGTTTACTCTTAACTATGTGATACATGCAATTAACAGATCAAAACAGTGCTGAAGGTATGGTGATTGGCTTTTGCATTTTTAAGTTATATTCAATTAACAAGGTTATTCAATTTGGAGATATCCAGTTAAGTTGGATCCACTGCAGTACAAATTACTTCTAGACAGTACAAGAACAGAAGCTCTAGATGACTTCCAAAGAACACAATACAAACTAAAAGGAAATCCTATACAAACACCTACATTGATCAACACACACAAACTGCCAAGTACTAGCCTATCAAACAAACCATGCATGTTTGGCTCGTTACCTGGGCAATTCCATTCATCAGAGTTGTCTGGGCAATCACTGTGACCATCACACATTAACCTTGCACTGATGCAACTGCCATTGGTACACATAAATTCATCAGGAAAACATACTGGGAAAAAATATTCAACAGATTCAGTATTCAAATGTGAAGTATATGAATTATTTGACATAAAATGATTCTAGATATAACCCTTAAAGGACAATTTCTTACCTTTATGCCCTCAGAAGAGGAACCGTTAATATGTAATTATGAGCAGATCAGGCCTTGACAATTCAGGCGAACGATCGTTCTATTTGCCTCGAGGTTACACAGACAAATATCAAAGCGAATGGACTATCGGTTAACCAACTTTTTTACGATCGTCATATTAGATGCCTGAGAAGAAAGTAGTACGCATACAAATATTAAATTTCTGCTTATTATTCAGCTGTAAGCTTAATTAGAAACATGTTGTCACAGTTTATGGAAATTGAAATGCAATGTAGCCGGACATATGATGGCTATTGGGCTCCCACTGCAAAATCAATTATGGCCCTATTCACCGCTACACATTCTTATATGCAATGCTGCCAATAGAAGAGGCACAACTCTATATTTCTAGTGATTGCATATTTCTACTTCACTGATATTTTTATCGTCGGAAGTCATTGCATGTTACCAACAGAAGAGACATAACTCTACATTTCCCTCCCAAACCCTCCCCCAGTTCAGGCCTTCGTGATATGCCTCTGGCACATTTTGTTTGGATTTTTAGTTAACCAACAAGTTAATGAAACAAATTTACTTAACCTTCAGAATACGTTAATGAACAACTAAAGGGGTAGCCTGTTTATAGGTTTACCAGAATTTGGAATTGTCAAGGCCTGGGAGATCCAGCTAAAAATAGACATATTACCTTTGCGGTGGTTTCTAGTCAAGTCTTGGCTGCCTAAATGGGCAGCCAAGACTTGACAAGAAGTCACTGCTTAGCTACTGGCAATGTGCAGGTGGTGGTCTAACAGGTATCCAAGAAATTTGTCCAGTCCCTTAAGGGTTAAACATAAATTATCATGAGACTTAAGAAAAAACAGTTCATTCCAAATGTTACTTGTTAACTGGTAGAGTGGTAAAGTTTTTTTGGTCATCAAAACTTGTTCACATGTCTTTTCCTACACTCTTCCATGATTTGTACCAAGGCAAATCCATACGGAATAAATAATTTCACTTCAAACATATGAAGTACACCCAGAGATCATGAGGCTGGTAAGTTATGTTACCTGTATTTCAGAATAAAACCCAAATATGGGTTTCCTGCACTCAACCAGTCAAGTAGTACTTTCATTAAAAAGAGATGTAGCAACTCGTATTAAAACAGAATACATGGCTGTCTTCAGACAGATTGAAACAATCAATCCTAAAAACTAGTAAAGTCTTGAAATTATTATTCCACAATTGCTGAGTACCATATTTACTCTATGTATTGGGACACTCTATGATTTGGGACACACATTTTTTCCAGAAAACTATATTTTTTTTATGCTCCAAAGTTTGGGACATTCAGGAGATTTGTTTCCAGTTGACCCATCACTAGTAGCAGACGACACTCATAAAAAAATTCTTGAGTAACTAAAAATTTTCATTTTTTGCTTCCAAAACATAGCTTATGATCCCTCATTGGAACGTGCGCAATGCGCTCATTCCAATGAGGGATCATAAGCTATGTTTTGGAAGCAAAAAATGAAAATATAAAAAAAATTGGACGGCGATTTTTGTATATAGTGATGGAAAATGAATCACACACAACTTTATTCAGCATCAAATCAAGACCAGGCTGTGTTCTTTTCCCATTTTCTAAGAATTGGGACACCTGTGAAAATAATTATTTTTAGCTGTCCCAATACATAGAGTAAATACGGTATATGCAGTTTTCTGCGACACAATACTGACAGTGGAAATGTTCTAGATACACCAAGCATGGAACCTTTTTTACACATAAGAATGTCAAGCATCTGATTGGACGTTACTTGTCAGACTGATGTTATGACATGAATGAAATGCTTTGACACAAAATAGTGTAAAGCAAGAAAGTTATCGCACTGCCAAAGTTGATATTGTTTTTTAAAAATATCATCTTCATTCACTTAATTCAAGTTTAATCATTTTATAAATACAGAACACAACTCAAGTAGAGTACGGGGGAAGCAGTCACTGGCCCTTAGTGGAGTATTTCCTGTATTTCAAATATCAAAGCATTCTGACTGATAAATCTGAAGATGATTTTTAAAGAATATTCCTTAAATTGCATTAAGTTCAAGTTCAAGTTCCCATAGGGAGCCCAAATATGACTCCAGGGACATGATTTGAACAAA
Organism: Pictodentalium vernedei; assembly: GCA_031216915.1. Classification (NCBI taxonomy): domain Eukaryota; kingdom Metazoa; phylum Mollusca; class Scaphopoda; order Dentaliida; family Dentaliidae; genus Pictodentalium; species Pictodentalium vernedei. The sequence continues at coordinate 307,041,960 of CM062294.1, forward strand.
CTTGAATCTGACCCACCTAAGGATACTCTATAACAAAAATCAAAAGATGCCGCCAATTGGTGTATCTGAAGAAGATGATTTTAAAAAATGTTTCCTCATATTGAACTGACTAAAAATTTGGGTTCTCATAGGGAGTCCAAATATGAACCCAGGGACTTAATTTGAACAAACTTGAATCTCACCCCACTAAGGATTCTACACACCAAATATCAAAAGATTCTGACTGATGAATCTGAAGAAGATTTTTAAACAATATTCCTCATATTACGCTAAGTTAAAAGTCAGGCTCCCAGTGAGCCCAAATATGAATCCAAGGACTTCATTTGAACAAAAGTCAAGCTGCCCCCCTAAATTGTAGTATACCAAATATCAAGAGATTTTGACTAGTAGATATGATGAAGATTTTTAAATAAATTTCCTCATATTGAATAAAATTTGGGTTCCAACAGGGAGCCCAAATATGAAGCCAGGGACTTGTTTAAACAAAAACCTGAATCTGATTCCTTTAAGGATATTGTATACCAAGCATACAAAATTTCTGATTAGCAGTTCTGCAGATGATTTTTTTAATTTTGTAAAAAAAGATTGTGGGTGCTAACAGAATTATGCCATTTGTGGTGCCTACTGCAGGCATGGCAACTTGATTTGAACAAACTTGAATTGACGTATAATAAGGAATATGTATATCAAATTAGGTTTAATTCGGTCCAGTAGTTTATGAGAAGCAGTCTAAAATGTAAAATTCATGCATGTTTGGCTTGTTTCATGCACAGATGGACAGACACCAGAAGATGAATGGAAAGTGATCACTAAAGATCCCCTTCAGCTTTGTTCAGGTCAGCAAAAGAATACTGGTTTACTCACAATACATACTATTTCCAAAAAGGAAAGTAACCTTCAGGCCTACTCCATTTATTTTGGTATTCAATCTGCAAGTTCAAATTCACATTCAGCTAGGTTTTTTAAACGCTCTTGGAATGAGGAAATGCACAATGTTTAGTGGATCTTGGAATCATTTCACTCATGAGGATGAAAAATAACATGCTTTTCTAACCACATGGAAAAAAAAGTTATTTTTATTCCTTACTGTGGAAATGATTCAGGTGCCAACTCAAAAAGTATGGATATCCTCAAATTTGAGGGAGGTGGCAGAAATGGTGCCAAACATTGGATCAATATAATCTTGTTTAGAAAACAATTATTATAACAGACCACAATGCAATGAGATGGACTGGTTTTGGGGACAATACTAAACATTGCATTATAGGAACCTTAAAAAAAATATTTGAAAAACATTGTTAATTATCGTAAAAGATGAGAAAATTGCATTATTATATGACTACCATGAATATCCCCTTAATACTGCAGTAGTTTGCCCATCAAATCTTAAACGGCGATTTTATAAATGGGTTCGTGATAAGAAGCTAGGCTGCCACTTGCAAAATAATAAATCGACCTGTAAGACATCTGCGTATCTTGATCAATTTTATAATTCCCATTTAACAATTAGGATAAGCGTGACGCTAAATTTTACGTTCCCATGGTGCAATACACATAGGTATGGCATTTAACGTAACGGAATAAGAATTGGTAAAAAATGAAAGCTGCTTAGAAGGGAGTAATCTTCCGAGCATGACGGCAAATTGACGAAGTTATATATATATATATATATATTTTTGTTTATGTGCATTCCAGAAGAAGCTGGTCATTTTCACAGATAATTTGATGATATTCAGCTTGTTTATGATTCAAATTGAAGCATGAATGCGCACAGCTAATTGTTGCCCTTTTTTGCATTAATAGTCTGCCGTGATAAAAGTATACTTCCCATTTACTTCCCTTTCTATACCTCAAACATGTGTCAAATTTTAAGATACAGTATATGCAATATAACTATAAAAATAACATATTTAATCTATCTAACCTACAATAGCATTGATACATGGAAGTGATTTTGTAACATTCTCGATACAGAGGAAGCGAAAATTTCTATACCTTCACTGTAGAGGATACAATTATTACTTTCCCATGATGTTTTCTATAATCTTTAATTGAGCATATCATAAAAGCTTATCTCACACCTCTAGAAATGTTTTTAATTTCATTCATTCAAGAGTGATGACTGTGCTGATCTATTTTTGGTAAAGACAGAAACATTGCACACTAGAAAACTCTCATAAAAGTTGCAAGATCGCACCAAGTTGTGATGGATGGATGGTAAAAATGAAACAAATTCCAAGTCCATAGAGGGCAATACCTCTGACAAAAATTCTCCAAATAACACATGCAATGGACATGGAGCTAGACCTCAATAAAATACACTTGCATACCAAATATGATTTCATTCCATCAAATATTTTAAAAGTAACTGAATATAAAACCTTGTTGGTCACAGACTGACCGATCAACTGACAATGCCATATATAGAGATGCTTGTTGCAGTCAAAAAGCTACTGCCATCTGTTGGTAGCCTGAACATATGATTTCAAGCAAATTTCAATGTGATGCTTTTAGGGCTCCTTTGAGCTCTCCTTGTACTTGTGAATTTTGGAAACTTGGGTGACATGGTGTTAGCCCTCACCCTAGGACTCCGCTTTCAAAACACCCTGCACCATTCTCTTTTCATTGTGTGATCCTATGACATATGAAGAATATATAACGCCCTTTCAGTGCATTAAAGCATCATCTGCAATGCTTAGTATTTCAGATACCATGTTGGTGCACTCAAGGGATGATATTCACTAAACTGAATGAAGCATACATCTTCAGTAGAAATTACGAGCAAATTGAAAAGAAGGCCAAATTGTTCATATGAACCAATTCATAACAAGAATATTTTAAAGCAGTACAAATAATTTCTTATGATATGACTAGAAGTCATCAAGCTCATTCTCTGCTTTATGGATAAATAATAATAGTACATTAGGAAGATGATATTTGAATATGTGTTGAATATACTGTTGGATGTGTGTGTTGAAAAAAAAATATAGGGTTGTGGTAGCCAATGATACTTTACCTTATAAAACTTATTAACACAATATACATGAATATTTAACTCAAGATTAGCATACAAATACCAATTTTTGAATGTTTGACAAGTCAGACACTGATAGAATGTTTTAAATAACCATTTCTATCTTACAATAAGGCCTAAAAAAATTAAAAATCTGTTTCTCAGGCCCTCCCACATGGTCCTTTTGGCTACCGCATGCTCCTTTTTTATCACCAAATTAAATGGTTTATGTCTGATATTTTACACAAGTTAACAAAAATTGATACATTTGTCCCTTGAGCGCAAGAAGGCTTTGCAATGCTTCACCACCACCCATGATATTCCGCAGATTATGAGACCTAAAATATAAACCAAGAAAATGAACTTTTGATGGCAGAGAAATGATTACAGAAATAAAAAATAAAATAAAAAAACACTCGCCCACATGCAATTTTACAAATAATGGCCTGAGAAATAGAAGATCTACTTTGTGTGGCCTAAGCATATATTTTCTCAAATAAAAGAACAAATGTCTAGATTAAGTACAAATCTGTAATGAGAGTAGCAACACTCCACGCACAAAAAAGTATATAAAGGGAGAGAGTCTGTGGTTCTAACGCCTCTGATGAGTCTAAAAAAAGACGAAACCGGTCAGGCTACTATTTATTCATTCACTACCTAACAATAGAGGAACGTGTGTGCCACCTCTTGGATCATATAAAGTTTATTTGAATTACTCAATCTATTTAACACACACGATGACAGAAGAAGCTATAAACATGGACAGTACATCGTCAGGCAGATCTTCTCTTCTCGACCTCACCAGTGTTTCCAATAGGCCGCCCGAATAAACGTTTAAGGACGGAAGAGGAAGCCAATTTTACACACCACACAAAGAAGAAACGTGTAAATATCAGATCGGAGAACATGCTCCTATATAAACAAATTAGAAACCATAAAGTCAGAGAATTGAAAACACTACTATGCACGGAGTACCATGAAAGAGAATTGGCACCTCCGGAATTCCAGGTCAGCTATTCGTGCCCCCAAAGAAGTTCGGAGTCGGTCCAGGCCTGAGTTAATGACATACTTACCAAAACAAATCCTACACTCGGACCGCGACTCCATACGAACGACAGGGCACAGGAAAGAAGCTGAAATAAACTGGATATATCGCCTACGAACATTGCTACCATTTGGGCTGAACAGGAAAGATTTTTAATTTTTCTTTAACAGACAGAGTTAGCATAAGCCTAGGTGGTAGACAATGCACACACCTCGTGGGCAGAAAGCGATTAGTAATACAATCATCAGTCACTAGATGAGCGTATGACGTGTGAATAGCAAGAGAAATCCATCTAGAAATGGACTGAGGAGAGATCTGTTGACCAGGGGAAAGAGACAGAAAAATATCTTTTCCTACCATTCCTAATGAACTGCGTCTGATTGAGGTAAATGTGAATTGTACGAGCCGGACAGAGTAAAGGGCGATTACCCTTAGCAGAAGGAAGATCCCTGATACAGATTGGAGGTGGAGTAGTTTCTGGTATCTGATTCTTGGCCAGAAAGGAGCAATTAATGTAAAGTAACACTGTTGGGAGAGCTCCTGAAAAAGGCCGGATCAACAGAGAGGGAGTGAAGCTCACTAATACTTCTGACTGAGGCAAAAGTCATCACAAAAGCCGTCTTGTATGTGAGAAAACGTATATCCACCTGGGATAAAGGTTTGAACAGTGCCCCCCCCCTCCCCTCCTCCCCCAAGCAAAGCAGCACCCAAGAAAGACACCATCTTGGGGTTAGCTGCAAAAACCTTGTCCTTTTCAAAGAAAAGTGCTGAATAAGCTTGGAGAGGTACGGATTAGTGCTGATACAATGCTTTCCCACATATGAAAAGGTCTCCAAAAGCATGGACCTATACCCTTGATAGTAACAGGTTGGAAACCTTGAGAATCAAACAGATATACCAGAAACTTCACAATCTGTGTTATCGAAGGATTGGCATAATCGACAAAGTGACCAGCGCACCATCGACAGAAGACCTTCCACTAAGCCACATATGCTAAGCCAGTGGAGTGCCACCTTGAAGAAGAAATGCACTCCACTGCTCATCTCGAAAAACCTCTACAGAGGAGACAGGACCTGACAAAAGATATGCGTGAAGGCACAATGAAGTCAGGTCGATGTGAAACCTCCTTGGGTGGGCTTGGCAAAAAGCGTCGTGACGTAGAGGGACACGTGCCAGAACTGCCGCCAACAGAGAGCGGAGCTGATTGATCCATATCCGCTGAGGAGACAGGGGAGCGATCAGAATGATTGAACAACTGCAGGTTCGTATCTTGGCTAGAATCCGAGGCAGGAAGGCGTAGCCGACTAGACCAATCCAATCAAGTGACACACGGCAAATGCCAGAGGATCTAGAGTGATACAAAAGAGAACACCTGAGGGTTCCAATGGGTCGCAAAGAGATCGATGTGGAGGCGGGAAAAGCAACTGGAACATTGCCCTGTGAAGCATCCACTTGGTGGAAATGACCCTGCCCTATCGGGACAGGGAGTCAGCTAAGACATTCAGACGACTGGGAATGTGACGAACCACCACCCTGGCGTTCACATCCTGAGTGAGCAGAAGATTCCAAGCCAATTCGTACAAGGGAACAGAATGCGTTTCGTCCTGGTTCCAAATATAAGCAACCACCGTCGAAAGGTGGGGGATCCACTGCTAGAAGATCTAGAAGCTCCTTCTAGTGGATGTGAAGAGCTGCTTGATCCAGTTCCCATACACTGTGAAGGGAAAGACCAGAGGATCCAACACCGTACACAATCTGAGATCGCTGGCATCAGCCGTCAGAACATGATCGCACATGGGCAAGTCCAACAGAACTCCCTGCATAATCCACTGAACATCCATCCAGGGAAAAAGGGGACGATGAGGAGATGCTAGTAACTGAAGCACCAGATCCAGAGGATCGACATTCAGCCTCCAACGACTGAGAAAGTGTTGGAGAGGTTGGACATGCCGCCGACCTAAGAAGAATGAGATCTGCCACCAAACCACAGAGACCGCGCAGCCGGAGAATACCCCGAGCTGTTGCGGGCATGGACTGAGTGAGAGTCAGGGTGAAAGCAGAGAGAATCACAGTCCTCGCCCAGGGAACCACCACCGTATTCAGCTGAGTATGGAAGTCCATCCCCAGATGACAAAACAATGGAGAAAGGACCAGGTCCGACTTCTCCTCGTTGACTCTGAACCCTAGCGACATGAGCAGGCTCAAGTGTGTCGACATCTGACTTCAGAAGAGCAGCACTGGAGTGCATCTGGAGGATATCATCCAGATATGCCGAAGTAGTCACCTTGGTCTGAGTGCGATGGAAGGCTATCACATGCAACATCATCGGATGAAGGCCCAGGGAGCCAGGTTGAGGCCAAAAGGCATGGCCTTGAACTGGTAAATTCGCCCCAGAAAAGAGAACCTGAGATACTTTTGCGACGTCCGATGAATTGGAATGTGAAAGTAAGCATCTCGCAGGTCGATGCTGGAAGTGAAATCTCCCTGGTGAATGGAGCGGTGAAGCGACCTGAAAGTCTCCATGCTAAACTTGGGAGCAATGATAGACTGGTTCAGGATACTCACCGATACTAACCGATCGGCCGTCCTTCTTCGGCACAAAGAACAGGCAGAAATAAAATCCCACTGAATGAATGTTTTTGATGACCTCAATCGCCACCTTTGACAGGATATTGTCTATCTCCGTGATCAAAAGTTCCAGATGTGAAACTTCTGAAGGAACTTGGGTTGGAAGCGGCACTCTCAAAAGAGTGGAGTGCCTCAGAAAGAATATTCGCAGACCAGAACGAACAACATCTAACACCCAAGGATCGGATGTGATCCTGGCAACCACTTCCGACTTTGCCAGGTTGAAACCAGGGAAGGTTGAGGCCGATATCCCACGTCCAAAGAAGCAGAAACCCCTGCAGACTCCTGCATGGATAAGCCAAGGGCAGGGCGGCTGAACTGGAGACCAGTGATGTCACCGACGGAGCAGAAGCAGGAGCGGATAATCAGTAGCTGTTAACAAAGGCAGAAAAGTGGAGAGAGCAACCGAGCTCGGCTCCAAATGAGGAGTCACAACCCTAGTGACAGCCTCAGATGTCGACTGGAGGGGGACAGCAGTCCCGGAACCAGGCATCTCTTCACCAGAAAGTCAGCAGCTACTGTGGTATCCATGCCACAAAAAGACTTCAAACTGCCACCGAGGGGGGTAGAACTCTCTCCTGACCATAGGAGGCCCCGAATTACTGCATTCCCCTTCCTGCAGGCATGGGAGGAAACAGCACGTGCCCGAACTACACGATACACTAAAGCACAAAAGGTGGAAGACCACCCACCCCACAGGGTCTTACAATATAACACCCATATTAAGTTGAGCATGAATAATGGAAAACTTCAACATTCTAAGACAACAAAAATGGCCCGCAAGGTATCGTCCTAGGTATATCTGGTGAGAGAGCAATGTAGATGGAAAAGGTGAACCCAAAGAAAAAATGAATCAGGACACCCCAGCTACCAGAGTAAGGTGGCAGGGAAAAAAAAAGCCTGACGGGAACAGAAAAGTACCCCAACAGCCAAAAAAGGGAACTGGCAGAAAATTCTACCCTCAACAGAGGCGAGAAAAGGTGCCACAACAGCCCCCAGCTGACACCTAACTCAGATAAAAGCAGAACCCAAGGGGTTAGCATTAATGAACAAAAGACCGAAACAGCATGTTACGCGAAAATCACGTGCGAAATTGGTACATAGATTTATCATGAACAAGAAGAATACTAAGGTAAGGTAACACATGCCTATCCCCCCTTGTGACCTTCACCTTGCAGATATGGCAGAAACTATTATACGCGACACACCTTCTGACTGTCCTTAACATTTGTAAAAAGTTTAACATTTGTACTATGATTCGTTTCTGAGTTATGGCTGAGACCTGAATATTGACCGATTTTTAGTGTGACCTTGAAATGTGACCTTGACCTTGAAGGTACGAAACCGGCTATGGTGTGTGACACATCCTCACATGGTCCTTTATAATTGTGTGAAGTTTGATGACTGTAGCCCTAATAGTTTTGGAGTTATGCTTGAGACACGATTTGTGACCCTGAACATATGAAGGTCAGTTGGGACCTTCACCTTGCAGATGTGGCAGAAACTATTATACATGACACACCTTCTGACTGTCCTTAACATTTGTAAAAAGTTTAACAATTGTACTATGATTCGTTTCTGAGTTATGGCTGAGACACGAATATTGACCGATTTTTAGTATGACCTTGAAATGTGACCTTGACGTTGAAGGTACAAACCCAGATATGGTGTGTGACACATCCTCCCATGGTCCTTTATAATTGTGTGAAGTTTGATGACTGTGGCCCTAACAGTTTTCGAGTTATTGGCTCGGACACACAAACACACACACGGATGGACACATGGACACACGCACACTTCAATCACTATATGCCACCCGACCTAAGTCGGGGGGGGGGGGGGGGGGGGGGGGGGGATAACAAACTTGTATATACTTACAAAGACAAATTATATGATCCCCTGAATGCAACAAGGCAGCATCTGCAATGCTTTTACATTTCAGATGGCACTTGGTTGCCTTCAAGGAACCATATATTCATCTTACCACCAATTTGTTTATATTTCCACATTCTCAGTGAATCCAGAAGAGCAAGATATATAGTTTTTGAGGACTGAATATTGTCCTAGCCAATAAAGGCCCACCAAGTTTAAAGTCTGACCCTGTGATTTGTTCATTGCCATTCAAAAAGTCAACTTTACTGGCCACTGCCTACCTCAGAGGGTAATGCAACATCCATATCTGATGAAGTGTGTGCAATCTTTCCTCATGATGGTGACCTGTTGTAAATTTGTTGCATTTGTTGCAGGATACACATAAGTATCAAGATACACATGGCTTATGAGGTTCTCAAAACTTGCTTTATGTGGTTACTGACTTACAGATGTGGGCCACAAAATGACATCATCTTCTTGACAATCTATATAAGGTGGTGCACCACCATCACCAAGTTGACTGTTCAGATATGTATGCTTATGTTAACCCTTTACCCAATGTAACGGCCAAAACCGGCCAGCGCTATTCTCAAAAATCGTCAGTTAATTTTCATTATTTTTTCATTTTTTGTCTCAAAAACATAGGTTATGACCCCTCATTGGAACGAGCTCATCGAGCTCGTTCCAATGAGGGGTCATAACCTATGTTTTTGAGACAAAAAATGAAAAAAATTAGTTGTTCAAGAATTTTTTTTGCAAGTGTCGTCTGCTTTTCATGTTAGGTAAAGGGTTAAAATGGTAGTTATCAATGAGTGAGAGGAAGTAGAAAGTATCCATATTTGTTCAATGTTTAAGGGTGAACACAACGTGCATATACAGATATATATATTGTAGAGATATAATACAATGTCTTCCTGAAATATGGCTAAAATAAATAGACAAAAGCGGAGTAGAAAAATTAACTTTACCAGTGAAGTTAGAAACAATTCACAACTTGTTGGCTTGGGTTTAAGGTAGGTCACAATCAATTTTGTCACCTGGAATTTCAGATCTACCAATTACGCATCTGTGATTACTGACGGAAGTGCACAAGTCAAAGGATAATTGTTAGAAAGGCACAAACCCCCCCCACATCTATGTTTCTGAGAGTGTATTGAAAATTTGGAAGAGGTTGTCATATTACTTTTGGAGCAGGTGTTTTGAGCAAAGATCGACAGATTTGTTGCAAAATGAATTGAAGAAATTATTTTTAAAGCAGAAAATGCATGTTCTGAATCAAATCACACCTGGCTATGTTCATTTGCTAGTTCAACAGAAATTGCAATAGAAAAGTACCAATGCTGTAAACTCTAGAATTTAAAACAGGTCAATTTTTATCAGTTAGAATTACAATAGATTTACAAAGAAACCATTGGAGACAGTTGACAAGGGCATATGCAGGATGGTTCTCGGTTGTACACAAAAACACAGTTATTTCATATTAGTATAATCGAGAATAATCTTCAACAGAAAACTCCACAAAAACAACATTTTAAGACATTTTTCACACAAAGTCACTAACTGATGATCACTTCTCATGCCTCAAATTATTTGGTTGAATAAGAATAACAGTGTTTTGTTAAAATTCATGGAGAATCCCATGCTATTTTCCAATTTAGATGAGCTGACATCCAGTATGGACTGACAATTTCACTGTTGGACAGATGTCCTGATTACATTTTTTAAATATTGATTTCTGTACACATTGCATTGATCTTAACTGGTTGAATGCTTGAAGCCACTGTCAGGGCTCTACTGAAAAAGTGCTGAAAGCCACTATAGTTGCTTTATACTGTTTGCACTAATTTGTTGTTGACTCGGCAGTGGAAGAAAAGTATTAATATAAAATTGTTTTATTACAATTTATTGGAGAATGCCAAATGGCACTCTCCAAAAAATTGCAACAAAACAATTATTTATGAGCAACATTTTACTAAACTAAGGCTACTTTTGCTAATAGTGTGAATTTTTTGTTTTAAAATCCTCGTGTTACAAATGACCATTGAAAAGTAATTTCGCACTCTATCAGTTAACCCTTTACCCAATGCAGACGATATCAAAATTTATTACTTTAAATATCATTTTTCCAAATTTTTCAAAAAATTTCAGCAAAACCATATCGTGTGACCCCTTACTGGATCGAGCATGTCAAGCTCGTTCCAACGAGGGGTCACATGATATGGTTTTGTTGAAATTTTTTGAAAAATAATGTGTTTTCAACTGCTGAATTTGCATATTACGCGGACGGATGCGGGCAATTCATTGGGTAAAGGGTTCATTGATTTTAATACTCTGAAACTGATTTTCCAGTCTTTCAAAACAGGTGAAAAACTGAGTTTTTGCCACTGTTTTCGGTCTCTGGTCTCTCAAGACAGGTGGACTCTCATGACAGGTCCATTACAGAGTGAAACCAATTGGTACATGGCCACAGTGGTCTCTCAAAACAGGTGGTCTCTCACGATAGTGGTCTCTCAAGACAGGTTTTACTGTATTTTGTAATCAAGTCATATGGGAGCAAAGTGGCTCAGTGGTTAAAGCATTGAACTTCAAACCGAAAGGTCCACGGTTTGATCCTGACCAGTGGTAACTGGATTGTGTCCTTCGGGAAGGCTCTTAACTCCAATTGCTCTTGTAGGGATATGGAGGTGCTGTGTACTAAGTCATACCACAAGTCGATGGTGAACTTGCCTTCAACCAATGCTTACCCTGCTTGTGCTGAGATAGTATGTTGAGGAGTCTGACAGTTCCTTGCCACTTGCCACTGCTCGGTGGTTCTCTCCAGGTATTCTGGCTTCCTCCACCCATAAAACTGTCCTGACACAATAATACATAAATCATGTCATATGGAGGGAAATTAAATTTGCCTGTTCTATCATGCTTCATTGAAATTTCTTCAATGCCTGTCTTAGATTTCAGTTCCTAAACTCCAGTAATTCAATGTAGGTAAGGCATGGTATTTCAGGCAATAATACATGTAGTATGATTGTTTATTCATTACTACAGCAGTAAACATTTGCTGCATTTGGAAGTCACGATCATGAGCAGAAGAACTCCAACTGGTTGACACTATCTATGGAAATGATACAATAGTATTGGTGGGGCATACTTTGTCAACAACAAAAAAAAAACAAACACTGTCTCAGGTAATTATGTCGGAAAGATTCTGAGCTCACTCCAACTCAACTGCTCACATCCTATTTAGTTGAGAGCTACATAATGATACAATACACTGATGTATTGTATCATTGTGTACATCAATGCCACACAGCCTCAGACAAAAAAGCCGATTGAAACAGCTTCAACCACAATGGATTGTAGAATGTCTACATCAGGCTTACACATTGCTGAATTTCATTGTCTGTTATTATTATTATTATTTATTAAGGTTTAATGACACTTTAACAGCCAAGGTCATGTCATGTCGGTGACAGTTTTATGGGTGGAAGAAGCCAGAGTACCCAGAGAGAATCACCAAGCAATGACGAGCAGCTGCCAGCTCCCCAACATCATAACTCTGCACTGCAGCACAGGCAGGGTTAGATTGGTTGAAGACATGCGCACCATCAATGTGCAGTACGCCTTAGCACATGGCATCATCGTGCCCCCATGTGGACAATCGGGGTTAAGTGCCTTGCCCAAGGACACAACACGGGAGTCTGAATCGATCGCTCAGATGGTCACCCATCCAAGGACTAACCCCTTTCATTGTCTGTAAACGTAAAATCCCAACACATAAACTAATACTTCCAATGCTGTTTAAAATCTCTGACTGTGATACAGTCAAGTTCTTGTAACACAACATGCAATTTTTCATGAATTCATGCCCACTATCTAAATCTACATGAATAAATGTCAAAAAATTGAAAACTCACATTGTGTATGGTCTGAAAAATTAACTTTGTGCAATGAGTATGCAATAAAAGGATGAATCTTGTGATGAACTAACCATTTCTACCTTTTAATGTGAATGGGAACCAAAAATGCGATTAGACAATATATGCAAATCAAGACAACAAAATTAGATTCCATTTTGGCAAACTACTTTATCCCTTTACCCAACGCAGATGATATCAAAATTTATTATTTTAAATATCATTTTTTTCAAATTTTTCAAAAAATTTCAACAAAACCACATCATGTGACCCCTCATTGGAACGAGCTCAATGAGCTCGTTCCAACGAGGGATCACATGATATGGTTTTGTTGAAATTTTTCGAAAAATAATATTTTTTCAACTGCTGAATTTGCATATTATGCAGGCAGATGCGAGCGATTCGTTGGATTAAGGGTTTAGAATAGTAATCCAAGTCTGTCCAATATACAATTTCAATCATCAAAACTACACAATTTTCATTTCTTAATTTTTGTTACCTCCCATGGTTCCGAATGGGAAATAATGAACTGGAACTATTCTGAGAATATTATAACCAGTGTACAAGTATGTTTTACACATGTACAATACAAGAGCACTGGATAAGATTGTGGTTTAACCCATTTAACTGACACAACTTGAAGCTGACATTGGCAAAATATTTCTTGCATACCAAAAAAAGTTTCATTTTGGATTCAAAAATATGTTTTGTGACCACCAATGGAACAAGCTCAATGAGTTTTATTTCAACAAGATGGTCACAAGCTATGTTTTGAAGGCAAACACCTTTAAAATAATAAACTCTGATAGATGACTAGCATTGGCGGTGCTAATTATATTAGCTAAAGGATTAAAGAGTTCCCAAAATTGTGCACAAGCACCAAAGAATATTTAGCAGATGAGCCACTGCTTAGCATGAAATTCCACGTCAAAACGCTTTATTCTCTGTCAATAAGTTGAAATACCTTAAAAGCTGAAGCAGTGCTGGAAATGAACAAAATTGACAGGTGCAGTTTTAAGCTCCCTGAAATCAGACGGGAGTAAATTGCACCCGTAAAATGTTAGTACATGAATTCTGAGAGAACATAGTCACAAAACACCAGAAACTTTGAATGTATAAGGCATTGTTGAACTATGACAGTAACTTTCCATTATACATCACATTACATTATACAATACACAGTTATGTACTCTCACAGTTTATTAGAGTTCCACAATATTTTTTGACAAGTGCATTTTTTAGCTCTCTTAAAATAGAAAACCAAAGCAATTGCACTCGCACCCATCTCATTTCCAGGACTGGCTGCAGCCATATTTCTTTCATAAAGAGCAGAAACAGAAGTGAATGCACCAGTGACAATAAAATTGTCCAAACGTCTGATACACTCTGAAAATGTTGTTTAACCCATAAGTATAAAATTCTTATTCAAGGGCTAGCAGATGTCAAATTTCAGAATCTGCTATTGTTCTTCATTTTAAAAAATCCAAAAATGTTAATTTTAATAATATATGTATATGGATCCTTATATATTTATTTATTGGGGTTTAACAACACTTTCAACAGCTAGGGTCACCTCGTGGTGGACAGTTTTATGGGTGGAGGAAGCCGGAGCACCTGGAAATAACCACTGAACAATGATGAGCAACTGTCAGACTCCCCAACATACTAACTCCACACAAGCAGGGTAAGCATTGGTTGAAGACAAGTGCACCATCGGCGTGCAGTACACTTTAGTACACAATGCCACAGTGTCCCCACGTGGGCAATTGGGTTGAAGTGTCTTGTCCAAGGACACAACACGGTTGCCACAGGTGGGATTCAAACGGAGGACCTTACGGCTTGCAGCCTGCCTCTCTACCTATTGATCCACTGCGCTCCATACGAATCCTTAAGTTTCTTATATCAGGTGAAGTGTGCCCTCGGAAATCAGAATGAATCAGATAAATGTACCTTTCTAAAACTTGAGAGAAATCAGAATTTAACTCCTTGCATGCTGCTGCTGGATATTTCTGACAAGACACAAAAGCTCTTATCACTGACATTAATATAAGTTGGGATCATTTAATCAGATTTTCCCCTTATAAATTAAATGGACATTTTTACCACCGATTTTCTTTGAGTTAAATTTAGATGAATTTTTCATCAAATTTAGTCATGGCTGCTGTGTAGCAGCCATGACTAGATTTGATGAAAAATATTTGAAAATACTCAGTGGGTTAAGAGTTAATCCAAGGCCTTTTTGGAGCCATTCCCAATGTGTGTAACAGCCTGTAAAATTCTCAACTGAACTCACGCCATGTTACCTTAACTACTATCTTCCAGTAATTCAATCTGCCACCACTGAGACCAAGTTGTGAACATATTATGCATACTAAACTGCATGGATTATGTTATTGCATGATTTGATCTTGGAAGAGTTGTCAGGACTGCTTAAAGAATCTCAGTTTCAAGGACCTTAACCCTTTACCTAACCTGAAAAGCAGACGACACTTGCAAAAATTATTCTTGAATAACTAATTTCGACGAGCTTGTTCCAACGAGGGGTCATAACCTATGTTTTTGAGACAAAATGAAAGTGTCAATGACACTGTAGCTCAACTTGTCAAGACATGTACATGTATAGTATGTGACACAGCAATGACAAACATCTAGGTAATGACCTGATAACAAAGGTACATATAAAGTATTTTAACAGTCTGTACATAAATACTGACTGTAGCCTTAACAAATGTATAGGTAAAGTATTGTAAAGGTGGGTGACAATCAGATGCTAAACTAGAAAAGAAATCTTTGAGTCCCAGAGTGGGTCTGACTGAACCCCAAAATATTTGTTCTCATAGCACAGTGATAACAAAGGCACCCCAAAACACACTCATTCCTGTCCCAAGGTGAAAACAAAGGTATCCAAGAAGTTTCGTGAAGATCAGTTCATAAATACGAGCTGTATAGAAGTTGTGACAAAAAACTGATTGGACCTAATTTCGGTACAAAATGGCCACTGGCAGCCATCTTGAATTTCGAACCGCACCCAAAAACACTCGTTCTCGTCCCACGGTCATAACAAAGGTACCCAAGAAGTTTCGTGAAGATTGGTTCATAAATACGGCCTCTAGCCCAAGCCATAGCAGCTTGGCACTTACAGCTCTGAAAGTAACACTAAATAAATCAAAGTCAGTCTAATTTGCATAATTTACGCACGAGAAAAAAACCCGTATTATATATGATGTATCCCATGGTACTAAACATTTATACAAAACTTTATTCAAATCAGAACTTTCATACAGAAGTTCTGTACAAAAAACTGATTTTTGCATCATCGGTACAAAATGGCCGCTGGCAGCCATCTTGAATTTCGGACCACACCTAAAAACACTCGTTCCTGTCCCAGGGTCATAACAAAGGTACACAAGAAGTTTCGTAAAGATCGGTTCATAAATACGACCTCTAGCCCGAGCCATAGCCAATTGTTGACGTACAGACAGACGGGCCATGACAATAGCTCAAATTTGACTTCGTCAAAGTTGAGCTAAAAATGAAAAAAATAATGAAAATTAATTGGCGATCTTTGAGAATAGCGCTGGCCGGTTTTGGCCGTTACGTTAGGTAAAGGGTTAATAGATCTGCTGTGGCAAACAAATGGTCAGGCACCTCTGACCGATGGGATCCCTGGAATTATGGCATAGTTTGCTAGTATTTGACAGGTTTTGATGGCCATTGTGTATCATCACACCCCCAAAAGACCCCTTTCCAATTTCTGTCGATTAAACCCCGGAAATAATGACTATGAATTTGAAAAAAGAAATGACTTGTACATTAAATTGCTACACATTCATCAGAGTAATTTCTCCAAATGCTAACCGGAAACATTTGTGTCAAATTAAAGGTTGTACATTGCAATACAGATGATACAGTTAATTTACCCCCAAAACTACACAATAATTGGTATCTTTGTGTGAATTTGATAGATAACCTTTTTGCGTGGAATCTGAGGGATGCCAATCTTGTTAGACCAGTTACAACATATACTATTCAAATATACCTTGCTAAACTAACATTTTTTCTCCTATTGCAAACAGAAACATCAAAATACTCCCACAGTATTGAACATTTGAATGACATATCAGCAATGGAATTCCACACCTACCACTTTACTAAATGTACAGATATACCTGAAAACTCTTTTTTATTAAATGAAAGTGTCAATGACACTGTAGCTCAACTTGTCAAGACATGTACATGTATAGTATGTGACACAGCAATGACAAACATCTAGGTAATGACCTGATAACAAATGTATATATAAAGTATTGTAACGGTCTGTACATAAATACTGGCTGTAGCCTGTAACAAATGTATAGGCAAAGTATTGTAAAAGTGCGTGACAGTCAGATGCTAAATAGAAAAGAAATCTTTGAGTCCCAGAGTGGGTCTGACTGAACCCCAAAATATTTGTTCTCATAGCACAGTGATAACAAAGGCACCCCAAAACACACTCATTTCTGTCCCAATGTGAAAACAAAGGTACCCAAGAAGTTTCGTGAAGATCAGTTCATAAATACGAGCTGTTTTGAAGTTGTGACAAAAAACTGATTGGACCTAATTTCGGTACAAAATGGCCACTGGCAGCCATCTTGAATTTTGAATCGCACTCCGAAACACTCATTCTCGTCCCAAGGTGATAACAAAGGTACCCAAGAAGTTTCGTGAAGATCGGTTGATAAATACAGCCTCTAGTCCGAGCCGTATTGACATGTGCACTTACAGTGTATAAGTAGCACTAAATAAATCAAAATTCATCTAATTTGCATAATTTCTGCACGAGAAAAAAACCCGTACTATATGTGATGTATTCCATTTTACTAAACATTCATACAAAAATTTATTCAAATCAGAACTTTCATACAGAAGTTCTGTAGAAAAGACTGATTGCACTAATTTTGGTACACAATGGTTGCTGGTGGCCATCTTGAATTTTGGACCACACCCAAAAACACTCGTTCTCATCCCACGGTGATAACAAAGGTACCCAGGACATTTCATAAAGATCGGTTCATAAATACGGCCTCTAGCCTGAGCCGTATAGAAGTTGTGTACAAAAAACTGATTAGACCTAATTTCGGTACGAAATGGCCACTGGCAGCCATCTTGAATTTTGGACCGCACTCAGAAACACTTGTTTTCATCCCAAGGTGATAACAGAGGTACCCAAGAAGTTTCGTGAAGATTGGTTGATAAATACAGCCTCTAGCCCGAGCCGTACTGACATGTACACTTACTGTGTGTAAGTAGCACTGAAAAAATAAAAGTTCAGGAAATTTGCATAATTTCTGCACGAGAAAAAAAAACGTATTATATGTGATGTATCCCATGGTACTAAACATTCACACAAAAAATTATTCAAGTCAGCACTTTCATATGGAAGTTCTGTGCAAAAATCTGATTGCACCTAATTTTGTGCAAAATGGCTGCCATCGGCCATCTTGAATTTTGGACCGCACCCAAAAACACTCGTTCTCGTCCCAAAGGTACCCAAGAAGTTTCGTAAAGATCGATTTATAAATATGGCCTCTAGCCCGGGCCGTATTGGCATTTGCACTTACAGTGCTGAAAGTAACACTAAATACATCAAAGTTAGTCTAATTTGCATAATTTACGTACGAGAGAAAAACCCATATTATATGTGATGTATCCCATGGTACTAAATATTCATACAAAAAATTATTCAAATCAGCGCTTTCATATGGAAGTTCTGTACAAAAAACAGATTTCTGCATCGTCGGTACAAAATGGCGGCTGGCGGCCAACTTGAATTTCGGATCAGACCCAAAAACACTCATTCTCGTCCCACAGTCATAACAAAGGTACCCAAGAAGTTTCGTAAAGATCGGTTCATAAATACGGCCTCTAGCCTGAGCCGCATTGAAGATGGACAGACGGACAGACGGATAACTGTCCATGGCATAAGCTCAAATTTGGCTTCGCCAAAGTTGAGCTAAAAATTATATTTATTGATGTCAAAACACTAAAATTTTAAGCAGCAAATTTTTGTCAAGATGCAATAGGAATTTATTAAATTTAATCTTGTTTGGCCAAGCTCAATGAGCTCTGTCCAACAAGACTGAATTATTAAAATTCCGAGTTGCATTGTGAGAAAAAAATGTACTTTAGGTTGAAATTTTGATATTTCGACATTAGTGTGCAGAAGGATTTTTCTGTGTGGAAAGCCACTAATTCGTCTAGAAAAATGTTGCTTGTTGTTTATTGAGGTCTGCAGTCAGATTCAGAATATATGCCATGTGATAATCTTAGCAAAATATACACTCAAACTTGACCACTACCTTTATTTAACCCTTTGAACTCTGGTGGTATCTTCCATGCTAGTTCAATGGCAACAATTAGAAGAGTCCATATTCATTATTTGGGGTAGACCAATCAATATTTTCAACATGACAGCCTCTGGGCTGTGCGTTGAAAATATTGATTGGTCTACCTCACATGTTTACTGAACAGCCATGCTATTTAATAATGCTATGTCATATCATTTTCCTGGCCGGAAAAGCGGCTGCTAGGGTTGAAAGGGTTTAGTAATTCATTGCTGTAAATTTCCCCAACTGATACGGTATTGCTGTAGTAAATATCTGAATTAGAGTTATCCGCCTCGGAAATGATGCGATCTCTAAAAATAAGCTGCCTTGGGAAAATATATTGTTTCAATCAACATTTGAAACACTCTAATGATGTCTTGCATTATTGTTGAATATTCCAGAAAAATAAAGAGGGTGATTTGCTGACTTTTGGACCTAAAAAATACAAATGACTTTTGGTGTGGTTTTGTTGGGAATTCCCTGAAAAATATGTGCATGTGACCAGTACTTCCCTTCCGGTCAGGTTTTCTTTCTTATTTGTTGCATGACCCCCTTGGGGTCAGAAAAAGTTGTCTGAAGGGCTATACTTGACAAAGATATTTGAATGTCAAAATTAAAGTGATGCGATCATTATTTTTTTCACTTGAACGTTATAATGGTCGCCTATGGGAAAATATTTACTGCTGTGATACCTTTTGGAAGAATGTTTTTTTGCCATTTTTGGCTTCCAATCCTGATTTAATTATTATTTTTTTAACTTATTTCACATTTAAATGTTCTTTGGGGGACCACAACCTTACAACACTGTTTAATTGTTTTGAAAAGTTCTATTTGTGACAAAGTCAGCATTAAAGGCTATATATATCCAAAATAGGCTGTTAATACAAGCAAATTCACATATTGAGCAAATGTAGTCTCCAGGAGGAGCACACTATAACCTTTGGCAATTGCCAACAAACAGCCTATCTTACCCTATTAACATATTTATTTAAACCATACTTCCTCCTTGTAGTACTAGAGACAGAGGGGATTCCAATCTTCCAACCCCCTCCCAAATCACCATTCAAACACTAATGAGCTCAACTTAACATGACATCATATGAAGGTCCTGCTGACAAGACACAAATCACTCGAGCAGACTAATGATTTCTAGTCAAGTCTTGGCTGCCTGTTGAGGCTGCCAAGACTTGACTAGATATCACTGCTAAGCAACTGGGCATGTACAGGTTGTAGACTGGTGGGAATTCAGGACAATTGCCTGGGTCCTTAAAGGTTAACAAAACTGAAAAGAAAACCAGTCACTTCTTTCATGAAAATGAACTCTTCAACTAGTGTCAAGAAGACACCACCTTATAAGTAGCAGATGTCAGAAAAATTCAGTGATGGGTTTGATTTGGTTTTTCTCGTATCCCTTTTTCGGTATTAGTTCGGGGTTTTTCTGGTATATTGCCCTTCTCTAGACAATATCTTATTGTACTCTTATTAAAACAGCATATATGAACTCATTATTATGAAGGATCATATAGGCTTTGCACTGAAAGGCAAAAATAAATTAATTTTAACGATTTTAACTGGTCATGGATGAGAGTGGCATTGTGCTCACAGCAATAAGTTGTAAGACTAGGGCCACAAAAACAGAACCTGAAAATTTTGAACCTATCTTTTCACTTTTGATAATTCCATCACTTGATATCCTTTCTTTGGAAGGGCTTCCAAAGAAGTGGTATCCAGATTTGGAATTATCTAAGAGAAAATTATACATAAATGTTCCTGTGGTTATCCACAACTTATTTCACTTGGTAATTCAGTGTATGAAACAGTTTAAAATTTGAAACTTTTAATTTTTTCTTTAAAAAATATCTTATAACCTGTCATTGAAACAACAGAGATGGTCTTATTCCAATGAGTTATCAGTATTGCCTTGACAGAAAAAAAATCTTCATATTTTGCCTTGGTCAGATATGAAAGTGGTATGCAGTTAATCTTGTTGCAATTCTCATATTTCAACTGAAAAATTGGTGAAAATCATATTTCTCTGGAAAAAAAATAAATTGACAAGCAGTTCAATTACTGGTGAACATTTTACTTCAACAAATTCACATGAAAATGGTCTACATCAGACCAAATTTCAAGTACAGTCATACGCACAGGATAAAACTTCAGTATTTTGGTCAAGTTTTTGCTGAAATCAACTAATTTGCTAACTTCTCTCCATCGTCCTTCTGGAATAGTCACTGTATTGGATTATGTTTAGAATTGGGAAACTCATAATCAATAACTGCTTCTTTTTTTTTTTTAATTTAGTAGAGTAAGTACATAATGGCAGTATCCAACATGCAGCAAAAAAGCAAATTCATCTTTTGCTTCTGGTGAATATGGAGCTCTCATCATGCATGAGAATGCTTTGATAATGGTTCTGAGAATTGAGACAGCTAACTGGTAGATTGCTGAACTATTTTTGGTCATCAAAATTTGTTCACATATGTTTGCCTTGTTACAATTTATGGGAGAGTGCCTATTGGCACTCTCCCATAAATTGTAACAAGGCAACTCCTAACAGACTAAATAATTTCACTTCAAAGGTGGTATGAACAACATCCACAAAATATGAAGCATTTAAGTGCTGGTACTGACACTTCAGAGTAAAGCCCAAATATGGGCTTCCAGCACTCTACCAGTTAATACCCAATAGACTCAGAAAACTATACAGGGAAGAGGGTTAAAACATCAAGAGCACAAGTGGATACATTGCGAGATAAAAAATTAAAATAAAATACACTGACAATAAGTCTCATCGAAAGAAATCATGCTCACGCTTGCATTACCTGGATGAGTGATGAATTACATGCATCTTTCAAAAGCGATTTGTAACATGGATACAATAATTTTTTCAAAGATTCTACCCTACCAGCAAGGGTAGCCATTCTTTACCAAGATTTTGTTCATAAAAAATAATCTGTTAGAATTTATTGTTGAGTGCCTCTTGGCACTCTTCAACAAATTATAGCAAAACATTTTTTTTCTATTGCTGTGCAAATAACAAGCTAATGTATCCCAAGTAAAGTCACTAAAGTAGCTTTCAACACTTTTTAATAGAGCAATGATGGTGGTTTCCAGCACTCAACCAGTTAAGCTGACAGTAAGGTATATTGTACTGGTAACATGTACAGTGTTTGCATCATAGAACTTATAGTTTCCAGAATATAAGTCTGCTCCCAGAGTTTCCACAAGCATAGAATTCATCTGCATATACCGTAAGTACAGAGCATTTTGGGTTGAACTAAGCCAAACCAATACTTTCCCATTCGATTCAATTCAGCAGATCAAGTGAAGAGCATTATTGCTGCATCAGTTGTGAAATCTTTCATGTGAGGTGACTCTTTTAATTTTATCCCTTGGGTGCTGTTGGGTACAGCTATATCTAATAGACTGGCACCTAATCCACCTTTAATGTATATTTGGGTTCAACAATGCTTTCAACAGCCAGAGTTATATCATTTCAGACAAATTTATAAGTGGAGGAAGCCAGTCATCCTGGAAGCAGTGGCAAATTACTAACAGGCTCTTCAGCTTACTAATGTAGTACAGTGGAGCCCACTTAATTGGATATCTCTTAACTGAATAACCCTGTTAATTGAATAGAATATTCCAACACAAAACCATTTACCATACCTCCAGTACAAATTTGACCTGTTAATTGAATATAGATTATAGAGTAAACTCCTGTTAATTGAATAAAAAATCTTGTAACCTGTTGAGAAATTACCGAGACTCTCCACAGTTTTTCTTTGTTTACAGACCTATTTGGCCTCAGTACATCCAAAACAGACATTTAATCTATTATATCTTGTTTGACAGAGCTCATTGAGCTCTGCCAAACAAGATATTAATAGAATAAATGCCAAGTTTATCTCGAGAATACAGGAGAGTGACACAATCACTGTTAATTGAATATTCCTGTTAATTGAATAATTTTCATTGGCAAAGTGGTTATTCAATTAACAGGATTCCACTGTATTTGTGTTTGTGGAAGGCATGTATACCATCAATATGTAATATGCCTTGGCACATGGTGCCACCATGCTCCAACTTGGGCAACTGAGATATAGTGTCTTGCACAAGGACACATCATAGGTGACATGCAAAGGGATTGACCCTGTTACCTTTTAATCTGGAGTTCAATGTGCTAATCAATGAACCACTACAGTACCCTCTACCCGCAAAGTAGTCCAACATAAAATGACTTTAATTAAATCCTAACAAACATGGAAACAAACAGGTGTAAGACTTTAAAATCAAATTTGTTGCAAGTTTTCCAAATATAAATTGAAATTTCCTGTGAGAAACCAAACAAGTTCACTGCCAGCGGTAGATCAATATACGGCCAGCTATGAAGAAATTGCACTTGTGAAGAAATTTTTAGTTGAACAAAAGGTCAATAATTCCTTCAAAAATAATTGTACATTCCTGGCTTACGACCCATTAAACTTGAATATATTGTTTTCAAGTTATTGGGTGGAGAATCAAAAGTCACCAAAACTCCCAGATGGTTGCCATGGTGGCCATATTGGACATGCCAGAATGCTGGTTATCGAAAGGAACCATCCTCTAGTCATGACTTATCAACCATAAAAAAACAGAATCTGTTGGATGTATTGTTTTCAAGTTAGCATGGACAAATAAAAGTTAATGGATGGATGGACAGACACAGATGGACGGACAGACGGACATTGCCATACCATAATACAGCCCGCTCATATGAGCAGCCATATAAAAATTATGAATGTCAGTGGGACAAGGTCAAAGAGCTTCTTCAACTAACATCCATATTTGTATAGTTTTCCAACAAGTGTTGAACAATTGAGGTGGTGTTGAGTAACAATTGTGAATCTAATTCTGTTCAGCTGATAAGAATGGGAGGATGCATGCTCGAATATTAGCAATCTGTCATTTGCAAAATAGGGTGAATTTGCTGAGCTGGGCCAATTTATCCTCAAGGTAGATCTTTCTGTTTTGGCTCGAGACCTTGATTCAGACTGAGGTTCACAGAGGGTAAATTTTGTGATGCTACCCTGCTGTGCAGGGTAGCATCACCAAATTCCCCCTCTGGGGACCTCATTTTGCAGATGACAGTCTGCTTATTTTCAGGCTTGGGAGGATGGTCAACAAATCACTGTAGAATATCAAATGTCTAAATCTTGTTAGAGACACTGGCTACTCAGGGTGTTTTGGTACAAATAGATGAGAATCTGGTTCTCTCAAATTATCAGTAAACTTTCCTGGGGAGGTCTGAATACACGATCAACAGACCATACTTATACAGAGAGCATTTTGTTTGATGATAACTTGCAAATTTTTCACAGTACCAAAATGTGAAAGTGTTTATGATTGTTTTAATCCATATCCAGTGGATCATTTCTGTCACTTCCAAACTCTGAAGACATTACAAACATAGTCAACAACAACAATTATGAGTCTCCAACAACCATTACAGACCTGACTGAATATTGAATTTTGATATTTCTCACCCAGAAATTATGAACAGTTTGGGAAGTAGAATTTCATATTTAATTCACAGTAAATGTTCCAGAAGTTCCAAAGACTTTGAACACCATTTTCAGTAAACTCTCACTGCTGAATGCTGCAACTGTTGTTGACAAAAAAGAGACTTTGTATTCAAAATGGAAAATCTTTATGACTTAAGGCACAAAAGCTAAAAATTAATGTTTTTGAGTCTTAAAAAATAATATAAAACTTCATGACTTCCTACGGTTTTCAAAATCTGTGGAAACTCTGTAAACCTTTTGAGAAATCAGCTTTCTTTAATTAGTTTGCATGCATTTGATCTGAGACATCACACATTTAGATTAGGCTCAAGAAGAAGAAAATTACAAATTCAATGGTTGAGTCATGGGAATTTATAGCACATGTATTCTTTTCTTTCAACCTTTTCACCGATGACTTTCCTTTAAACTGCTTTTTTATGTTTATGTTCCAAGTCAAGGTACAGTAGCCAGAAATAATTACTCAGTAACTGGACAACGAATTACAGTAAAACAGATAATCCACTTACCAGTAACAGCAATAGTGTTGCATTTATTTCATAAGTCAAAAGGGTCATCAATTGTTACAACTTACTGGACATTGCCTGTAGGCACTTTAGAATTGATCAAAACAAGCTAAATCCATTTGAGCAGAATATTGTTTGTTCTTCAGTGAATATCGAGCACATCCAATGAATAAAAATCTTTCTTGTGCATGGTACTAGCACTTCTGAACAGAGTAGTTTTATCACATAGTCAATGAAGAAAAAATGAATTTGAAAAAGCTGAGCCATTAACATTAGTCTTGGCACTAAATCAGAACACTACAGATTTGTTTAATAGTGAATCAGTTACTCCTCTGTATGCTTTTTTTCAGATCAACACACCATGTTAACGTTTTACCAACAGAATGTCTTTTTAACATGTCCATTTTCCATCTTTGGCTTAAAAATATGGCTTATAACCTCTTTTTGTCTGTGGGTAATGAAGTTGCTATATGTCACTTAATTTTTAACTTTATTTACCGATAAAGTGCAGGAAGCCCATATGTGGACCTTATTATGAAGAGAAGGTGCCACAACTTAAAGGTTTCATATTTTTGGATGTGCTTCATATATCTTTGAAGTGACACATTATTAAGTATGTGTGGATTTGCCATGTCATAATTTATGGGAGAGTGCCTCCAGGCACTCTCTATATATTGTAACAAAGCAAAAACAAGGGAGTAAATTCTGACACCAAAAAATATTCAGCATTCAACCAGTTAAAAACATCTAAGCACTAGAAAAGTGATTGGAAAGGTTGAGTATAATAGTAAGTCACTTAACCCTTTGAACACTGGTGGTATCTTCCATGCCAGTTAAATGTCAGAAATTGGAAGAGCCCATATCCATTATTTGGGGTAAAACAATTAATATTTTCAATGTGCAGCCTTCAGGCTGCACGTTGAAAACATTAATTGTTCTACCACACACGTGGACTTTGTAGCCATCCTACTTAATGAAATTTTGACATATCGTGTTGCTGGACCAGTAAAGCAGTTTCTTGTGTTGAAAGAGTTAAATACAACATGCAAAAGTTTGCTGAAAAACTAATCTACACATAGTACAAATTACTTCCATACAATACAAAAACAGAAGCTCTAGTTGACTTCCATAGAGATTGATACAAACTAAAAAGAAACCCTACATTGATCAACACACAACAAACTAAAAAGAATCAGATAATCAAATAAACCATGCATGTCTGGCTAGTTACCTGGACAATTCCGCTCATCAGATCTATCTGAGCAATCATTATGACCATCACACTTGTACTTTAAATTGATACAACTGCCGTCGGAACACAAAAATTCACTCGGAAGACATACTGGGAAAAAATATTCAATACATTCAGTTTTTATGTGTAAAGTATATCAATTATTTGACAAGTAATGACCCTAGAGTTAAATATAAAATTTCATAACACTGAGAAGAAGGAGTTCATTTCAAATGTTACATGTACCTGTTACATAGTACTTCATCGAAAAGAAATGCAGCAATCTAAAATAATACAGAATAGATGAATGTCCAGTCAAAATTTGATTAAAGTAACTAATCTTATCAACTAGAAAGGTCTTCAAATGATTATAAACTGGCTGGGAGGTGGACCACTGTATTAGAAAAATACTCACAATACACATTTATTTTTTTCCCCATAATGAAGCAATGTTCAGGCCTTCCCAACTTAATTTGGTTTTAAATCTGCAAGCTAAAGTTAACAATCAGCATATTTTTTGGTTCAAATGCTCTTGCAATGGGCAAAGCGTAGCACATGTACAAGAAAAATCGACAACTTTTGAGTGAATTGTGGAGTTCGACTTATTTCACACAGAGGTGAGGATGAAAAAATAAAGTTTTTCTGTGTGACACTGCTACAACAAAAATAAGTTATTTTTCATGCTAACTCAGGAAATGATTTTGGTATATTGGTGTCCATTCAAACACTACAAATTATATTTTTTTTGTTGGGGATGATGACCCTTTTGACAGCCAGGGTCACCTTATGTTGACAGCTTTACAGGTGGAGGAAGCTAAAGTACCTGGAGAGAACCACAGGGCAGCAGTGAGCAACCATCAGACATCCCAACATACTAACTTCGCACAAGCAGGGTTAGTATTGGTTGAAAGAGAGGGCACCAATGATATGCCATATACCTTAGTTCATAGTGCTACCATGCCCAAACATGGGTAATCGGTATTAAGTGCCTTGCCCAAAGACACAATGCAGTTACCGCTGGTCAGAATCAAATTATGGACCTTTTGGATTGAAGTTCAATGCTCTAACCACCTAAAATTAGATATCCTCAATTCTAGGGATGTATTGCAATTTATGAACTTTGAGCTCCTCCCCATTCCAGCCTTGGTAGATATCATCCTGTTTATGGAAGGTTTACAACATGCCACAAAATAATGTGCTTCGTTAACTGGTAGAGTGCTGAATGATTTTTGGTCATCAAAATTTGTTCTTTGCCTTGTTACAATTCATGAGAGAGTGCCTATGGGCACTCTCTCATGATTTGTAGCAAGGCAAATCCTAACAGACAAAATTATTTAACTTCAAAGGTAGTATGAAGCTCATTCACCCAAAATGATGCCTTTAAGTTGAAACACCTGCTTTTCATAATACAGCCCAAATATGGGCTTCCAGCACTCTACCAGTTAATATATTAGCCAAATATCAAACATTAATTGGAAAAAATTCAACTGATTATCAAGAAAAAATTAATAATGCATTATAGCACTCTAGTAGAAAATAATGAAGAATGGAACTGAAAAACTGTTTATAGTCGCATGAGCTTATCTCACACCACAATTGGTAATTTTCAATTTCATTCATTCAACACTGATGAGTAAAGACTAAGATGTCCTCTATTGGTAAAAATGTAAGATGGGACAAAAGGACACTCTCGTAAATGCACCTACCATCCTTTGGCAGTTCATACACATTTGATTTCAAGCAAATCTCATCATTCAAGGTGATTATTTTAGGGTTTCTCTGAGCCCCCCGGGGGAGTTGGGGGGAATATCATCTCTTGTGTTTCCGCTCCAAAAGCACCTTGTTCTGTTCAGTTTATTGTGTGTGACACAAAAGATTATATTCCTTAACTGGTACAATGCCGGAAACTCTCTACTGTTTAAATCTTTACCTAATCTAATGGACATAACTGGCAAATGTTATACACATGAAAATATCAGCAGCGCTGATAAATGCTCCCAGAATATGAGGCCAAAAGAGAAGGTGTGACAATTATAGCTAGCGGTACAATGGGGGGAAACATTATCAAACTAGCACAGTTGTCACAATTTCAATGAAAGCAGATTGTGTACAAGCTTGCAAATAATGTTTGTTCAGGTATTTGTCTTGATTACAGAAACAAGGCATTGACACACACCTTGAGCCATGAGCAACCATTGAGAGGAGTATGAACAAGATCTGTCCTCTAAATCAGTGTTTATGGACTAGACAAAGTTACAACTTACGGGTGGCATGTGACCTTGATCTTGGCATTATGACCTTGGGTCAAGGTCATGAACACTCTTCAGTCATAACCAAGCACTTTGCAAAGTGTGAACAGGATCTGTCCACTGAATCATTTTTTTTATAGATGGTCAGTTAGATGGATATATGTTCTGTGACCATGACCTTTGATATATGATTTGGGGTCATGGTCACGACACCATGTGCTCCCTTGAAACAATTTTCGGGAGCATAATGATAAAATCACCATTCCAATTTTATTATTTTTTTCAATTTGTTTCCCAAAACATTGCTTGTAACCCCTCATTGGATTGGGCACATTGAGCTCTTTCCAATGAGGAATCATGAACTATGTTTTTGAGACAATTGTTTGTATGGATGAACAGAGCTCTCAACTATATTTCCCAATATCTCGTAATTGGAAATCAGAGGGCATAATAAATGTGTACTCCAGATGATGATGAAACTTCTACTCAGCATGCTCACAATAATTGATATGTATTACTAACTAACAAACTGAAAATGTGCTGAGGTATTGAGCAAAGAAACAAATAACAGGGCTACATGTTTTGTTTTGACAGTGGCATCTTTTGAATGATCTGTGCTATCCCAGTCCAAACTTTGGGGGAAAGGATGTAGATTAAGAGCAGTAAAAGTTTAATTTAGGCAATATTCTGAAAAGATGCTTATAAATGCCTTTGTGTTTGCTGTTTTAACCCTTTACCCAACGAATCACCTGCATCCGTCCACGTAATATGCAAATTCAGTAGTTGAAAAAATATTATTTTTCAAAAACGTTCAACAAAATCATATCATGTGACCCCTCGTTGGAACGAGCTCAGTGAGCTCGTTCCAATGAGGGGTCACATGATATGGTTTTGTTGAAATTGTTTGAAAAAAATTAAAAAATGGTATTTAAAATAATAAATTTTGATATCGTCTGCGTTGGGTAAAGGGTTAAGAGCATAAAAGACGACAAGAAAAACTAAAATGTTTCTGGAGGAGTGTCTTTTCAGTGAGTACCTTTTATGCACTTGGCCCAGTCTTTCGATTTTGAAAATGGGAGGGAAAATGTATTCTGCTCGCTACCATTTGCAACTATTGCCAAGCCCTGGTGTCAGGAAAATGTTTACAAGAAAAATATTATCAAACATGATTTCCCGGTATCTTAGTAACTTCCAGGAAGTGTGTTGCGAACACAAAGAGAAAATTGATACTGACCAATTGCAAGAAAGATACTTGTAAACACTGATGCAACTGATCATTTTCTTTGGACTGAATTACAAAAGAATTCATTGTTATTCATTTCAAAACATCTGTCTGCACACCATTGACCTTACCAGTTACCAGTAAATAGGGATTCCAAAATTATTAAAGTGGTATTTCGCATTAGCTTATCACAGAGGTTATCCAATTTATTTGAGTTTGGTTCAATACATGAAATGCACTTCAGTGGAGCATTTGCCTTCAAGTTTCTGCAGGTTATTTCCCGATGTATAACCAGGTACTAGTATGGTTACAGAGTACCCAAAACATAATATCCTGGTAAGGAAAAAAAAGAGTGCACCATTCAAAATGCATATGACCTACTAACTTATGATAGACCTTTCATTGGTTGGTAGGTAGAGTTAAGGTGCGCTGTTGTCTACTCGCAAAAATTAAAAATTGCTCGCAAGAACGACAGCTCGCCTCAAAATCAAAAGACTGACTTGGCCATTGGGCAAGTGATTTCAAAGGTTCAAAGAGTTTTGTCAAACAAGATATAATAGAATAAATGTCAATAGAGGATGTACTGTGGAAGAATAGGTCTATAAACATAGAGAATTCATTGGTTGACAGAGTAGCTTTTTGATATATTACAAGATTTTTTATTCATTTAACAGGAGTTTACTCTATAACCTTTACGCAATTAACAGGTCAAATTTACACAGAAGGTATGGTAAATGGTTTGATGAATGGAAATTATTTTCAGTTAACAGGGTTATTCAATTAGGAGATATATAATTAAGGTGGGGGGAGGGGGGGGCACTGTGAAACATCACAATGTCTGCAATAAAATCAATACATACTGCTTTTGAGTAAGTACTGGAATTCTATTTCACATAAAACTCAGTCATTTAGGATGATACGTCACCGATAGGTTGCATGCCAATCTCTTTTGAAAGAGGTGACAAATAAGTGCTATACAGAGGCAATTTTTCATAATAAAGCAAAGATGAGGTTGGCAAAAGATGAGTTGGGCGTTATGAAACATGTGCTGGGTGGGTCGTCATCCCTCTGACATGTTCATTTTATGTTCACAGAATTTCCCTCATCCTGCTCATCCAAGATGTTTGGATGAGTGGGGAATTATCTCATTTATGACTGCCAGGAAATAGTGTTGGAAGGTTAACCTAACATACAACTCAGTGTCTGTTATTTAAAAACACTGACCAACCTGAATGTGAGGCAACCAACAGTTAGGACATGCACAGTTATTTAAATGTGCAACCCTGAATGCTGTCACTTCATGTAATGTGTTATTTAAACAAACTTTCCTTAAAATGACCAATGATAATAATCACCCCACTCAGTGTGACATTGAAAGCGCCACATGTTTTCTGACAAAAATAAAACAAATATCAAGATACCAAAATGACTATACACTTCACTGAAATGCAATATCCACGCATCTGCTGGCCACTGTCAATAATTTCTATGTATACGCTTGAATGGAATTAAAAAAAACTGTTGTACATTAAACTTGCACCAAAAATATTTTCAAGACAATAGGTCAAGATTTGGGGCTTTCAGTATCAATATACAAAACTCAATATGATATTCATAAATATTCATTATCTTCAACACCAATGGCTTAACATTGCATTGGTAAAAACGTTCATCAGTTTATCAAATGCGGTTTCTTTTTGTGAACTGGAACTTGCCACTTGCTCTGCATTTATTCTGTCCGATATATATATATTTCTATACATAATTTTGAAAGCTTGAACTCCAAAATAGGTTTTAAATTCACAGTTGAAGTCGGATGGAAATGTAGTGTTACAATGAACTAAATGAGCAACTTTTACTCGATAAAATTTTATGGGTCAGCATGATTTTTTAGTGTTATCCTAAACAAGGGTATTTTTTTCTGGTGGGGGGGGGGGGGGGGGGGGGGGGGGGTGGCCTAACATTTTACAACATTACACCCTCGGCAATTTGTTTACTGAAGTGTGCATTGCTGCCATGGCATTTTCCTTGTGGTGGGGGTGGTGGTGGTGGTGAGGGGGGGGGGGGGGGGATTACTGCCAATGCTTGTCAATTGTATATCCAAGACTGTGAGTACAGTCTTCATTATCTTCTAGACTAATTGCTCACTGTATTGCGCTATGTATAATCACATAATTTTGAGAGAGGGAAAGGAACTTTGAACATTCGCTAAACTAATATTTGGGGGGAAAAAAACCCCAACTGTTTACAGTGTTTATTACTTGAATATTTTCACAAAAAAAAACCCTAAAATGAAACCGAAGTCAACTCTTTTTTAAAAAAAAAAATGAGTAGAAACCGAAACCATGGAAAAATTTCATAACCTCCCAACACTACCAGGAAATGTAATTTTTCACAGTATGTATTCTTTTTAAGTGCATTCCGATGTTTTAATTGTGACTGAAAATGTTTAAAATGCATTTAAAGCACCCAAAATGCTGCAAAAATTGCAGTGGTGTCAATTTAATTTCAATCAGCATTTCTTATCCATTAGTTTGCACTGGATACTCACAGCTGTGAGATCAGACTAATTGTCACAGGACACAACATATTTTTTTTCCAACCAATAGAACAGGTCAGTTATTTTGCAGGAGGCTTCAAAGTAATTTGACAAAGTAAGTAGTCTGTGTGTGAGAATAATTATTTAATTGTAATAAAAAAAATATTGTTTGTACTCTTGTGTTTCTTTCAATTCACCTCCTCCCCAATCAGCCACTTTATTAATTATAGTGACATGTTCCTACCACCCATCAGCTGTGTGCTCAGAAATTTTTGCCATATCAGTCCATAAAGGACCCGATTCATGAGAGGTTCCTATTTTTTATAGAGTAAAAGTATTGTGTACAATATAAATAGTTGTCCATTACTATTGGTTACACTGGTGATCAAAATTTTAGAAAAATAAGATGAATCTTTTAAAAGTGTAGCCCCTTTCATCTAAACAATAAGTGTTTAAGGTTTTTGGTCTCACCCAGAAAATATGAAGTTAATTGAAATGAAAGTGTCAATGACAATGTAGCTCAGCTTGACAAACTTGAACTTGGTAAGTTATAAGTGAAATGGTAAAATTGAAGATCATTGGTACCAATGTTATTTGGTGAAATTTCAACATAACAGCATTGTGTGTGCACAACGCCAAGAGTAATCCATGCATTTCTAAATGTAAACTGTAAGACTGGCTTAAAGGAAGAATGTTGATACACAAATGCAGTAAATTCAGAGGTTATTGTAAATGGCAATTTTTTTCACAGAAATGAATGCTAATCAATAGCTCTTATCTAAAGGTCTCACCCAATGAGCACACCAAGTTCAAAAACAATCCTATGATAAATGTGGCGTGTAGGCCATGTCAAATAAGAATGTTGATTCACAAATGCAATAAATTCAAAGATTGTTGCTAACAGCAACAGTTTTTGATGGAAATGAAAAGAAAATCGTTAGCTCCTATCTTTGTCAACCTGCATAAGCATACAAAGTTTCAAAACAACCTGATAATGAATGCGCCCTCTTAGGTATGCCAAAGGAAGATGTTAATGCACAAATGCACTAAGTTTGAAGGTCATTGATTGTGGCAATGTTTTTTTCTCTCTTTTTTATGGAGATTCATAAATATACCCTGCAGAGAGTGCAAAAGGGATAAAAATCAATAGCTCACATCTAGAGGTCACCTCAAACACACATACCAAGTTTCAAAGTGATCCGATGATAAATGTGCCCTGAAGGGTGTGCCAAGGGGAAATATTGAAGCCTGACTAAACTAAGTTCAAAGTTGTTGCCAGCAGCAACATTTTTTTACAGGAATGGAAGAAAATCGATAACTCCCATATAGAAATCACCCCACACAAGCACACCAAGTTTTCAAGTGATCCAATTATAAATGTGCCCTGCAGGGTATGTCAAAGGGAAATATTGATGCATAACTGCACTAAGTTTTTACTAAGTTCATCAGAGGTCGTTGCCAATAGCAACTATTTTTGACGGACATGGCAGAAAATCGATAGCTCTCATCTAGAGGTCACCCCAAACAAGCATACCAAGTTTCAAAGTGATCTGGTCAAAAATGTGCACTGCAGGGTGAGCCAAAGCGAAATATTGATGCACAACTGTACTAAGTTCATCAAGGGTCATTGCCAGCGGCAACATTTTTTGACGGAAAATGGAAGAAAATCAATAGCTCCCATCTGGAGGTAACACCAAAGAAGCGTACAAAGTTTCAAACTGATCTGATCATAAATGTTCCCTGTAGGGCATGCCAAAGGAATATATTGATGCCTGACTAAACTAAGTTCAAAGGTCGTTGCCAGCGGCAACATTTTTTGATGGAAATGGAAGAAAATCAATAGCTCCCATCTAGAGGTCACTCCAAACGAGCATGCCAGATTTCAAAGCCATCTGATCATAAATGTGCCCTGTAGGGTGTGCCAAAGGGAAATATTGAGGTCTGACTAAACTAAGTTCTAAAAACATTGCCAACGTCAATATTTTTTGACGGAAAAGGAAGAAAATCGACAGCTCTCATCTAGAGGTCACCCCAAACAAGCATACCAAGTTTCAAAGTGATCCGATAATAAATGTGCCCTGCAGGATGTGCCAAATGGAAATTTTGATGCATAAATGCACTAAGTTCATCAAAGGTCGTTGCCAGCAGCAACATTTCTTGGCAGAAATCAAAGAAAACCGACAGCTCACATCTAGAGGTAACCCCAAACAAGCATACCAAGTTTCAAACCGATCTGATCAAAAATGTGCCCTGTATGGCGTGCCAAAGGAATGTATTGATGCCTGACTAAACTAAGTTCAAAGGTCATTGCCAGCGGCAACATTTTTTGACAGAAATGGAATAAAATCGATAGCTCCCATCTAGAGGTCACCCCAAACAAGCATGCCAGGTTTCAAAGCAATCCGGTCATAAATGTGCCCTGTAGAGTATGCCAAAGGGAAATATTGAGGTCTGACTAAACTAAGCTCTAAGAACGTTGCCAGCGGCAACATTTTTTGACTGAAATTGAAGAAAATCGATAGCTCCCATCTAGAGGTCAACCCAAACAAGCATGCCAAGTTTTAAAGCGATCTGATCACAAATGTGACCTGTGAGGTGTGCCAAAGGAAATTGTGTACATACGTACGTACATACGTACGTACTTATGTGCGTACGCCCGGACATACATACGTCGACGGACTAGAAGTGATGGCAAATGAAAGTGTCAATGACACTGTAGCTTAACTTGTGTGTTGTGTTTGATGAAAAGGATAATGTTCAATGTTTATGAAAGGATTATGAAATAAGACAAGAATTGTGATAATTGGGGATATGTTCATTTCTGTTCCCTGTGTGCTATGTTTATGATAAAAATAATATGAGGTGTACACTGTATTAAAGAGCTGAGGGGTGGGTTAATATGACCTCACAGTTAATGTATGTGGCTCTCACAGTTAACGTATATCAACAAAAGTTACCAAGTTGCAGTGAAATTATTCCAAAACGAGTCATCCTATCAAGTTACATTAAAATCCCATCATAAATATGGCCTGTAGACTGTGCTAAAGGTTTTCGGGCTTTGGGCCCCTGTAGCCGTCAGTTTCCCAATTGCGTCCAAAGGGGATGTTCTCATCTAGACATTATATGAAGTCATTCTACCAAGTTACAATGAAATCCCTTAATAAATATGACCTGGAGACTGTGCTAAAGGTTTTTGGGCTTTGGGCTCTGGCAGCCATCATAGTTGAATGATCGCAACCAAAAGGGGACATTCTCATCTGGACACTATTTGGAGTCATCCTACCATGCTACAATGAAATCCCTTCATAATTATGACCTGTAGACTGTTCTAAAGGTTTTCGGGCTTTGGGCCCCTGAAGCCATCACAGTTGCCCAATTGTGTCCAAAAGGAGACGTTCTCATCTAGACATTATATGAAGTCAACCTACCAAGTTACAATGAAATCCCTTCATAAATATGACCTGTAGACTGTGCTAAAGGTTTTCGGGCTCGGGCAGCCAACGTGGTTGAATGATCGCAACCAAGGGGGACAATCTCATCTGGGCATCATCTGGAGTGATCCTGCGAAGTTACAATGAAATCCCTTCATAAATATGACCTGTAGACTGTACTCAAGGTTTTTGGGCTTCGGGCACCTGTAGCCATCACAGTTGACCAATCACGACCAAAAGGGGATGTCATCATCTAGGTATTATATGGAGTCAACCTAACAGGTTACAATGAAATCCTTCTATAAATATAACCTTTTGCCCATGCTAAAGGTTTTTGGGCTCGGGCACCCATCAAGGCTGAATGATCACGGCCAAAATGGGACGTTCTCATCTAGACATTATTTGGATTCATCCTACCAAGTTACAATGAAATCCCTTCATAAATATGACCTGTAGACAGTGCAAAAGGTTTTCGGGCTTCGGGCACCTTTAGCCGTCAAAGTTGCCCAATCATGTCCAAAAGGGGACGTTCTCATCTAGACATTATATGAAGTCAACCTACCAAGTTAGAATGAAATCCCTTCATAAATATGACCTGTAGACTGTGCTTAAGGTTTTCGGGCTTTGGGCTCGGGCAGCCATCATGGTTGAATGATCACAACCAAAGGGGACAATCTCATCTGAGCATCATCTGGAGTGATCCTACGAAGTTACAATGAAATCCCTTCATAAATATGACCTGTAGACTGTGCTCAAGGTTTTTGGGCTACGGGCACCTGCCCAATCACGACCAAAAGGGGATGTCATCATCTAGGCATTATATGGAGTCAACCTAATAGGTTACAATGAAATCCTAAAAATATGACGTTTTACCTATACTAAAGGTTTTTGGGCTCGGGCACCCATCAAGGCTGAATGATCGTGATCAAAATGGGACGTTCTCATTTAGACATTATTTGGAGTCATCCTACCAAGTTACAATGAAATCCCCTCATAAATATGACCTGTA
This sequence comes from Pictodentalium vernedei, assembly GCA_031216915.1. Taxonomy (NCBI): domain Eukaryota; kingdom Metazoa; phylum Mollusca; class Scaphopoda; order Dentaliida; family Dentaliidae; genus Pictodentalium; species Pictodentalium vernedei. Next base: position 307,078,545 of record CM062294.1, read on the forward strand.
GACTGTGCTAAAGGTTTTCGGGCTTCGGGCACCTTTAGCCGTCACAGTAGCCCAATCATGTCCAAAAGGGGACGTTCTCATCTAGACATATGAAGTTAACCTACCAAGTTACAATGAAATCCCTTCATAAATATGACCTGTAGACTGTGCTAAAAGTTTTCAGGCTTCGGGCTCGGGCAGCCATCATGGTTGAATGATCGCAAACAAAGGGGACAATCTCATCTGGGCATCATCTGGAGTGATCCTGCGAAGTTACAATGAAATCCCTTCATAAATATGACCTGTAGACTGTGCTCAAGGTTTTCAGGCTTCAGGCACCTGTAGCCATCACAGTTGACCAATCACGACCAAAAGGGGATGTCATCATCTAGGCATTATATGGAGTCAACCTAACAGGTTACAATGAAATCCTTCTATAAATATAACCTTTTGCCTATGCTAAAGGATTTTGGGCTCGGGCACCCATCAAGGCTGAATGATCACGGCCAAAATGGGACGTTCTCATGTAGACATTATTTGGAGTCATCTTACCAAGTTACAATGAAATCCCTTCATAAATATGACCTGTAGACAGTGCAAAATGTTTTCTGGCTTCGGGCACCTTTAGCCGTCAAAGTTGCCTAATCATGTCCAAAAGGGGACGTTCTCATCTAGACATTATATGAAGTTAACCTACCAAGTTACACTGAAATCCCTTCATAAATATGACCTGTAGACTGTGCAAAAGGTTTTTGGGCTTCGGGCTCGGGCAGCCATCATGGCTGAATGATCGCAACCATAGGGGACAATCTCATCTGGGCATCGTCTGGAGTGATCCTATGAAGTTACAATGAAATCCCTTCATAAATATGACCTGTAGACTGTGCTCAAGGTTTTCGGGCTTCGGGCACTAGTAGCCATCACAACTGACCAATCACGACCAAAAGGGGATGTCATTATCTAGGCATTACATAGAGTCAACATAACAGGTTACAATGAAATCCTTCCATAAATATGACCTTTTGCCTATGCTAAAGGTTTTTGGGCTCGGGCACCCATCAAGGCTGCATGATTGCAATCAAAATGGGACGTTCTCATCTAGACATTATTTGGAGTCATCCTACCAAGTTACAATGAAATCCCTTCATAAATATGACCTCTAGACTGTGCTAAAGGTTTTCGGGCTTTGGGCCCCTGTAGCTGTCACAGTTGCCCAATCATGCCAAAAAGGTGACTTTCTCATCTAGACATTGTATGAAGTCAACCCACCAAGTTACAATGAAATTCCTCAATAAATATGACCTGTAGACTGTGGTAAAGGTTTTCGGGTTTTGGGCTCGGGCAGTCGTCACGGTTGGCAGATCATGCCCAAATGGGGAAATTCTCATCTAGACATCATAAGGAGTCATCCTACCAAGTTACAATAAAATCCCTCCACGTTAAACATGACCTGCAGACTGTGCTAAAAGTTTTTGGGTTTCGGGCTTGGGCAGCCATCACGGTTGATAAATCATGCCCAAAAGGGGACGTTCTCATCTAGGCATTATACAGAGGCATCCTATCAAGTTACAATGAAATCTCTTCATAAATATGACCTGTAGACTGTGCTAATGGTTTTCGGGTTTTGGGCTCGGGCAACCATACCGGTTGCTCGATTGTGACCAAAAGGGGACGTTCTCATCTAGACATGACCCCAAACCTGCATATGAAATTTCGTGACGATCAGACAAGAACTGCGGGGTGTAGCCCGTGCTAAAGGAAAATGTGAACAGATGTCACAGACTCAAAGACTCACAGACTAACAGACTTCCGCATGCGTGATGGCAATAGCTTATCTTGACTATGTCAAGTTAAGCTAAAAATGTGTTAAAATATATTCAGAATGGCTTCTTTATACTTAATAGGTACATTTAGTTATTTTAGTTCATGGTCACTTTCCAATCAAATGCTGTATCATGATTGCAATCCAAGTACAAAGTAAAGTTTAGCCTATCATTTATTCCAATATGTCCCACTTTATAGGACTCACAGCTCAGATGTTAGTTACCAGCATGCCTGGAAATAAGCACACTGTTATCTGCAGTGTGACGTCCCTAGAGGGTTAATTATCACTGAATTTGGATATAATAGCTGTTAAAATTTTCTGCTTTTGAAGTCACGATTATAACCAGAAAACTCCAACTGGCTGATGCAATATGTGGATCATAACATAGTACGGAAGGGACAGACTTTCTCAACAAAAAATACAAACCATCACCAATAATTATATCGAAAGAATTTTGAGCACATTCAAACTCAAATGGCAATACACTATTTTGTTGAGAGACCTGAGAAATTACCCTTGATCAATGCCACATAACCGAAAGACAAAGCATGATAGTAACAGCTTCCACTGAAATAGACTGTTGTCTTGAAGGTCTATGTCAGGCTTAAGCATAACTGGATCTTAAAGTCCACAATGCTTTATAAAATCTCTGACAGTAAAACAATCAAGTTCTTGAAAGACAGCATGCATATTTTTCTGAATTCATGCCCAACATTCTAAATCTACATGAATAAATGTAAAAATTGGCAAACTCACTTGCTGTAGTGTCTGAAAAAGACAGTGGCACAAAATGCAAAAGTTAAAAACTTTTGTGCAATAAGTATTTATATTAATTTATTGGTGTTTAAGGTCACATACTTATGCACAATGGCTAATCATGACCGTTTGTGCAATAATATAGGTCTGTATTGTGCAATAAGAATATACAGTACAGACCTATATAACAAAGTGTACAGTTAGGCAATATTCTTATTCTTTTGTTAATTAAGCCATATTTGTTCCTTTTATAGCGATATTCCAACAGCATTAGCATGATATCTTCAAAATCCTTTGGCATATATTGCAAAATGAACATACACAGGATGCGATATTTCCACAATCATCCATCATAAATTAACTGGTAGAGTGCTAAATTATTTTCGGTTGTCAAAATTTGTTCACTTGCCTTTGGCTTGTTACAATTTATGGGAGAGTGCCTAGAGGCACTCTCCCATAAATTTTAACAAGGCAAATCCATGCACACAAAATAATTGCACTCCAAAGAAAGTATGAAGCACCTCTACAGAATATGAAGACTTCAAACTGAGGTACCTGCACTTCAGAATAAAGCCAAAACAAGGGGGTTTCCAGAACTCTCCATTTAAACAAAGTATGTCACTGTGGTGCACATTTTCCTTACATTTTCAACTTTCAACACTGGATTGCAAGTTGTATAACTATCGCATAACAGGCATACATGACATATTGGATGTTAATTTGTTTTATGAGGAATGTCATAGTAACTGGTTGAGTGCTAGAAGCCCATATTTGGGCTTTATTCTGAAGTGCAGGTGATCTATCTGAAAGACCTTATTTTCAGCGGATTTAATTCGCATCATCTTTGAAATGAAATTAATTAATCTGGAAGGATTTTCCTGGTTACAATTCATGAGAGCATGCCTGTAGCACTCTGCCATAAATTGTAGCAAGGCAAACACATGTCAACAAAGTTTGACAACCAAAAATGATTCTGCACTCTACCAGTTAACGAGTTCAGTAGGTGAATTACGACTGACTGGTGCATTACCACAATAAGAATACTGTGATATTCAAGTCAAAATGTGGCAAAAATATCACACATTGTTGGCTGTACTGTAATAAAATGATGAATCTTGAGCTGAACTACCAAACAAATTTTATCCTAACTTTGTAATATGAATGGGAACCAAAAATGCAATTATAAGATATGCACAGCAAGTCTGCAAAAAAACATACCATATTGAAAGATTGCTCAAGGAATAACCATACAAAATATTAATCAAAATAACCAATTTTCATCTCTTAAACTTTGTTACTTCCCATGGTTCAAAATGAGAAATATATTCAAACTATTCTGAGAATATTGTAACTGATGTACACATTGTTTGTTTGACACAAGTCTCAATGCAATAAACAACACCAGAGCTTCTGATAAGATTGTGAATTGGCTCTTAGGAGTAACCTGCAAAGTAATATCTTGAATTTCTAAAAAAATCAAGTCACGGAAGCAGTAAAGCAACATAACTTGATTTGATAAAAATATTCAATAAAGTCTCTACTCACATGTAGGACTTTATTTATAAAACAACAAAAAAATGACCATGCAAATTCTTGAATAAGTAAACTTTCAATTTTTTGCCTTTAAAACACAGCTTATGATACCTCATTGAAACCAGCTGAATGAATTTGTCCATTGTGGGGCCATAAGCTATGTTTTTGGGGCAAAAATTGAAAAATTAATAAAATGTGAACAGCAATGTTTGTTAATTATGCTGACCAGACAGTTCCCTTATGTTAGGTAAGGGGGTAAATGGCAAAGTTCTGGAAGACCATATTTGGGCTTTACTAAATACCACAGACTGTACTTACATCTATACTCTGTTAGTTGTTTCATTAATTAAAAATTCTTTAGTTCAAAAAATGTTTGACAGATCTCAGCGTTACATTTGATTGGATAGTGTCTATTGTCTACTGATCTTTATATAACTGCTTTGCTGGAACACTCATTGGTCACATGTAAAAGAAGTGTTTCCACTGCTGCCATCCTAGTTGCTATAAATAAACAATGCTCAACAACAAGAAGGGGGTGCTGTGAAGCAGCCATGACTAGATTTGATGAAAAATTTATGAAAATTTGAAAATCATTGATTAACAAGACTAATAGTGACTGCCTGGCCATGGATGCCCCCGAACTATGACCTTGATCTGTGAGCTTGACATCCATCGAAAAGAAAACAAACAAAAATTTGTGCTTGACCCATCGTCTCCCCATAAGCAACATGTATGCCAAGTTTCAACAAAATTCAACGAAGCATTTCAGAGTTATGGAGTGGACACAAAAATCTTTCTGATGGACAGACAGGCAGACAGAAGGAGGGACAGAAATGACAAACACTATATGCCCTCTGGGGGGGGGGATGGGGGAGGGGGGGGGGGTAAAAAGTCTATACAACTTACAGGGGAAAATTTGGTTGAATATCCTCAAATTTGACTTATTGTAATTTAGCAAGAGATTTCCTGTCACACACAAGGAGTTAATGAAGTGAAAGCTGTTATGCCACAGCATAACAGGTCTCACATCATCAAAACGTAATGGATTGGGAGGAGTTATCGCATTGACTGACTTGAAGCCATCTTATGGGGGACAGTTTGAGTGGCAACGTTTCTTGCTGACATTCCAGCAATCCAGTTATATAGAGATCAGTGGCACTAAGTGTTGCAGAGTAATATTCTTGTGATAAGAAATAAAACAGACAAAAAGAGAGTAAATACTCTTGTTCAGTTCCAAGATTGTAGACTAATAGGCAGCCCAATAAGAATTCATTGCATTTTTCTTTCAACTAACATTAAAACATCAAACTAAGGCCCAACAATTGGCCAGGCAATTTTTTATTTTATTTTTGTAATTATTTCTTTGCCATCAAAAGTTAGTTCATGAAGAGCCCACAAATGTTGAAAGGGTTGGTTCAAATATTACAGTCTCAGAAACAAGTACTGGAACACATGCGTTACTATTAATTGGATGTCTTATTGTGAGAGTAACTGTAAATTTTTAGTTTCAAGCAACAAAGGAGCTCTAACAACATTTTACTTTAACTTTTACTGCATGACTAATTTTGACATTTTTACAGGCCACACTCAATCAAAGTTTCTTCATGCTCTGTAATTTTTCTTTAACCACATGTATAAATCAAGAAAATCTTTCATAATTTTGAAATGGTTTTCATCAGTGGCAACTGGTGAACCTTATTCCCAACTGTAACTTACTCGTTGGTCAAGTTTTAACAGAAAAAATAGAAAAATGTTCCTTTCCAATTACATACACTGGGCAATAGTCAAAAATAGGGTAACTTGATTTGGAGGTGATAATGATAGTAAATAAACTTTGTTACACATGTAAAAGTGAAGTTATCAGGGCCAAGTATTAGGCTGAATTAATGAGTTTCAGGAGTCTGTCCACAGTAGTGAATGATGGTTGGGTGTATACAGTACTTTCTCATTTCTGACCATGACAGTGTACAAAAAATGATCTTATAACCACCACTAAATATAGAATCCAGTAAAACAAAAGTTTCCAGTACATTAGGTCTGGACAGTGCTTTAGCAAGGTCCAGACCTAATTTACTGGATAACTTTTGTAACTTTTTTATATAAACTGGGGACTCATTGAAGACTTCATTTATTATATGACCCCAAAAACCCCTTAAATGGAATGAGAAAAAAATGCTGATAGGATCTCCGATCCAATGTTGAGTTGTGTCAGCACAAAAGAGGGTTTAATCATTATCAACTTATCATCCGGAAACCAGTTGTTTACAATTTACTATGTGAAGGGTCACTGTGACCTTGACCTTTGACCTAGTGATTCCAAAATAAATATGGCTCTTTTTTGCAGCAATGCCAACCTACCTATGAAGCTTCGTGAACGTGGGAGGAACCATTGTCAAATTATCATCTGGAGACCAATTGTTTATGATTTATTATGTTCAAGGTCACTGTGACCTTGACCTTTAACCTAGCAAGTCCAAAATAAACAGGATTCTTCCCCTCACGAAGGTCAACCTACATATGAAGTTTCATGAATGTGGGTTCAACCATAGTCAAGTTATCATCTGGAGACCAATTATTTATGATTTAGTATGTTCAAGGTCACTGTGACCTTGACCTTTTACCTAGTGAATCCAAATATAATAGGATTCTTCCACTCACCAAGGGCAACCTACCTGAGAAGTTTCATGAACGTGGGTTGAACCATTATCAAGTTATCGTCCGGAAACCAATTATTTAAGAACACCCTCCCATCCACCTGTCCAACCGCCATTCATCAAACTATAAATCAAGTTTGACTTCATCAGAACTCGACTAAAAAGCAGCAGCTACTATAACGAATGTGATTACATTACAACTTAAGATGTCTTGTTTGTGCATCAGAAAATAGTCCCTGATAAAGAATAGATTGCAAAGTATTTAACGATACAAATTTAATGGAATAATTTTCAAATGAACATCAACTAATGGACTTTATGACTGGAAAGGGGTCAGAGCATTTATAAATATATTTAATGACACATTTAGACCACGTTTACATCATAGAGCAGGTATTTCGACTGCTATTGTCCAACACTCAGAAGTTTCTAGGCAGAACCTGGAGACCACATCTGTCGAAGGAGACTTTGCTGAAATCTCTTTCAATCACTTGTTAGATATTACCAGTGAGATGAAATACAATTAGGCCATTACCAAAATATTTCTTTTCTGTCAATCAACTAATTCTAACATGACAAATAACATGGCCACAAGTAAATCTAAGAAAAATGATTCAGCATTCGCTGTTACAAAGCACTCAATACAGATGTTTCAAAAAACTTCAACAGTTAACTATTTATTTTTGATGACCTGCATCTGGCAAGATGTATCATTTTCATTTGAATCAATATCCTTATCAAATATGGCTACTGTCTCTTTATTGGAAGGAATATGAATCAAACCCGGATACACAGTCCTGAACTTGCAGAAGCCTGGAAAATTATAGATAACTTATCAAGTTATGTGGCCAAACAGCAAGCCTGCAAATCATTTTTTGGTGCCTGTCATTGTGAGAGCCTTATGCGCCAGGCATTTCCAAAATCCTTTGTAGCATCACTTCAAACTATGACAAACATTATATATATCTGTGTAGGTCAGAGGTTTAGCAGGGAATGGAATGTAACCCATTCAAAATTTTCCATATCTGTGGTATACATGTCCAAATCATGGTTTTCAAAAGCATCATTTACACCTTTGTAGATGGTACTATACATTTCTCTGTTGTCTCCTTTCTTAAAAATTTATAGAGAACAGTGTCAGCTGGTTATTTTTGTTGTTGTTTCGACATATTTACAATGGCACGTTAAGTTACAAACACACAGACATTTGTTGCACATCAAAATGTGAGGATTATATGTTCACATGAAGTAATTTTAATTCAGTAATTTCATTCACATTTGATGCCTATCACTTTCATGTCTGTCAAGTTCAAACATGGACAGTGAGGCCATAATTTATTTTTTCACTTTGGTATGTCCTTCAGGATGTACTAAACTGAAAAAAATAAATTACAGCCTCCCATTCCATGCCTGACTGTCATTTAGGGTAAAAGCAAAAATCGGCCCACCAAAGGACAAGGCACTGGTTAAAGCAGTGTTGGTGTATTAAGCAGCATTACTCTATTGGGCAAAATTATTTTTAAGGTTTATATGTCACCACGGAGTAGTTTATTTTCTCAAATTCAGCTTATTTTCTCTCCCTGAACTTCAAAGTGAATGTTACAATTTCTGTGCCTCTATCTGTAGATGGGGAATGGATTTTACATTTTTTCCCTAGATACCAAATGATAGCCATTGTTTCATTTGCAAATGTCAATTTATTTACTACAGAGATTTCTTATCAACCTACCTTACAATTGTTTATAACAGGCTTGCATTACAGTGGAGTCCCTAATTCGGAAAAATACTCTCTATTTTCTTCTGTCCCAAGGGATTGGACTCAAAGTTGTGTTCCAAGGCTATGAAGACTTCGTTCTTCACTAGGCTGATACCTTTTTGCCTCCTGTGCATTATCTTTCCTGCAATTTTGTCAATCCGTCAGTCTGCCAGACTTTGATGGTCTTGGATCAGGATTCCTCCTCCCTTAGGCTTTTTCAAGCCCAAGTCGACCGTTATTCCTATGGCGACTTTGGAGTCCATGTTCGGCTTATCCAGAGATGCTAGGCATGCTTTCTCTCTCAGATCACGTCGTCTCTGCCTTGGCTGCTTATCTGCCACCAGATAAGTTTGACGACATACAGGCCCCTTTGCGTGTGATCTCTAAGATGCTCATGCATGCCTGTAACACGGCTATTTTGGAATTAGTTCGCCGGGATGCTGTGTTGGACACAAGCTGTTCCCTTCTTGAAGAGCAGTGTGCTGCTCTTTGATCCACTTCTTTGGTGGGTCCGCAACTATTTCATGATTCCATGTAGACAGTCTGGGATGACATCCTACGTCATTCCAAGATCAGCTGCTGGTTTGCCAGCTTGATCCGCCTTCTGTTGGAGGCCGGGGCCATTCCAAGCCTAACAAACGCCCTTCTGCTTCCACTGTGAAGCCAAGGGCTGATCCTCCTGCTTCCACTTCTTCCTCCTACTCATGTGGTAAGGGTCATTGGCAGTCCATAGGGAGGTCTCAGGATCCTTCATCTAGCAGAGGAGGTGGCTTCTCCTCTCACGGGCCTCGATTGGCTTGAAATGAAGGTCCTCACCTCGATTCATCCCAGGTTGGAGGAGGGATATCTGAGTTTGCAGACTGTTGGGCCATGATCACATCCGGTCCTTGAGTTTTAGATGTTGTTCAGTCCTTTCAGAGGCACCCCACTCTGTCGAGAGTGCCTCTTCCAACCCAAGTTCCTTTAGACGTTTCACATCGGGAACTTTTGATCACAGAGATAGACAATCTCCTGTCAAAGGGGGCGATTGAGGTCATCAAGAACATTCATTCAGTGGGATTTTATTCCCACCTGTTCTTGATGCTGAAGAAGGACGGCCGACTCCGACAGGTTATCGATCTGAGAAACCTGAACCAGTCTATCATTGCTCCCAAGTTCAGCATGGAGACTTTCAGGTCGGTTCGCTGGTCCATTCACCAGGGAGATTTCGGTTCCAGCATGGACCTGCAAGACCCTTACTTTCACATTCCGATTCTTTGCTCATCGCAAAGTATCTCAGGTTCGCTTTTCTGGGACGAAATTTACCAGTTCAAGGCCATGCCTTTTGGCCTCAATCTGGCTCCTTGGGCCTTCATCTGAATGATGTCCCATGTGATAGCCTTCCATAGCAGTCCAGGGTGACTACTTCGGCATATCTGGACGATATCCTCCAGAGGCACTCCAATGCTGCACTTCTGGAGTCAGATGTCCACACACTTGAGCCTGCTCATGTCACTAGGGTTCAGAGTCAATGAGGAGAAGTCAGACCTGGTCTTTTCTCCATTGTTTTGTTATCTGGGGATGGACTTCCGTACTCAGCTGAATACGGTGGTGGTTCCCCAGGCAAGGGCTGTGATTCTCTCTGCTTTCACCCTGATTCTGACTCAGTCCATGCCCGCGACAGCTCGGAGTATTCTCTGGCTGCTCGGCCTCTGCGTTTCGGTGACGGATCTCATTCTTCTCGGTCGGCTGCATGTCCGACCTCTCCAACACTTTCTCTGTCGTTGGAGGCTGAATGTCGATCCTCTGGATCTGGTGCTTCAGTTACCAGCATCTCTTCATCGTCACCTTCTTCCCTGGATGGATGTTCAGTGGAATATGCACAGAGTTCCGTTGGACTTGGCCATGTCCGATCGTGTTCTGATGGCTGATGCCAGCAATCTCGGATAGTGCACGACATTGGATTCTATAGTCTTTCCCTTCACAGTGTATGGGACCAGGATCAAGCATCTCTTCACATCAACCAGAAGGAGCTTCTTCCTCTTCTGATTTTCCGGCAGTGGATCCCCCACCTTTCGAATAGTCAGGTCCTTCTGTTGTCTGACAGTGGTCACTTACATTCGGAACCAGGGCGACAGGCACTCGGTTTCCATGTACGAATTGGCTCGGGATCTTCTACTGCTCGCTCAGGATGTCAATGCCGGGGTGGTGGTTCGTCACTTTCCCAGTCATCTGAGTGTCGTAGCCAACTCCTTGTCCCGATGGGGCAGGGTCATTTCCACCGAGTGGATGCTTCTCAGGGCAGTGTTCCAGTCGCTTTGCGATCCCTGGGGTTGCTTCCACATCGATCTCTTTGCGACCCACTGGAACCCTCAGGTGTACACTTTCATGTCCCTGTGTCTAGATCCTCTGGCTTTCGCCATGGATGCTCTGTCACTCGATTGGAATGGTCTAGTCGGCTACGCCTTCCCGCCGGTTCCGATTCTGCCTCAGGTTCTAGCCAAGATACGAACCTGCAGTTGTCGAATCATTGTGATCACTCCCCTGCCGCCTCAGCGGGTGTGGATGAATCAGCTCCGCTATCTGTTGGCGGCAGTTCTGGCACGTCTCCCTCTACCTCATGACCTTCTTTGCCAAGGTCGCCCGAGGAGGTTTAATTCGAGCTGACTTCATTGTGCTTTCATGCATATCTTTTGTCAGGTCCTTTCTTCTCTGTAGAGGTTTTCCGAGACGAGCAGTGGAGTGCATTTCTTCTTCAAGGCGGCACTCCTCTGGTTTAGCCTATGCGTCTAAGTGTAAGATCTGTCAATGGTGTGCTGATCACTCTGTTGATTATGCCGACCTTCGATATCACAGATTGTAGAGTTTCTGGTATATCTGTTTGATTCTCGGGGTCTCCAACCTGTTACTATCAAGGGTACAGGTCCATGCTTTTGGAGACCTCTTCGTATGTGGGAGAGCATGGTATCGGCACTAATCCATACCTCTCCAAGCTAATTCGGCACTTTTCTTTGAAAAGGCCTAGATTTTTGCAGCTTACCCCAAGATGGTATCTTTCTTGGGTGCTGCTTTGCTTGGGGGGGGGGGGGCTTCGTTTTCTCACATACAAGACAGCTTTTATGATGGCTTTTGCCTCAGCCAGAGCTCCACCAACAGTGTTACTTTACCACTAATTGCTCCTTTCTGGCCAAGAATCAGATGCCAGAAACTACTCCACCTCCAATCTGTATCAGGGTTCTTCCTTCTGCTTTGGGTAGTTGCCCTTTGCTCTGTCCGGTTCGTGCAATTCGCATTTACCTCAACCAGACGCAGTTCATTAGGAATGGCAGGAAAAGATATTTTTCTGTCTCTTATCCCTGGTTGACAGAAGATCTCTCCTCAATCCATTTCTGGATGGATTTGTCTTGCTATTCGTGCATCATATGCTCGTCTAGCAACTGACAATTGCATTACCAATCACTTTTCTTCCCATGAGGTGCATGCATTGTCTACCTCTTGGGGTTATGCTAACGCCGTCAGTTGTTAGATGTTATGTAGGCAGCCTACTGGAGAAATGCTTCTACTTTCTCCACCTATCTGTGTCAGTTGCATGAGGACCTTTTTTCTTTAGGCTCTCTTTCTTCTGCTCAGGCTGTCAGCAACCCTAGCCATTAGGGTTCTTGCAAGGTCAGTTCCAGCCCTGTTCTTGGTAATGTCCTTTCTGTCTGTGTGTCACACAGGGCCATACACCTCATCTCCCATTGTCATTTACTAATGGTTGTGATGCTACAGTTTTATAGGCCTTGGGAACTCTTCTTCTGTCCATGGTTCCAGCGCAGTCAGGTTATGTGGGGGTTGGTTATGTGATTCCCTCCTCCTTTTGTCTATTCAGCCTGTTGTAAACAATTGTAAGGCAGGTTGATAAGAAATTTAAATTTTATAGTAAATTTCCTTTCTTATACCTACCACAATTGTTTACATGGAGGCCCTCCCGTCTTCTTTTTTGGGGTAAGAATCCTTCCTCTCTGCTGATCACATAACTCCAATGTTGGCAGATTTAAACAGAATGACATGTTGGTTATACGTCTGTGCACTGATTCTGGAAGCTGTGGAGTACTAGGAGAAGAGTGTCCCCTACTGGGTGTGCGCTGGTTGCAGTCGACCCAGTTTTGGCTTATTCTTTCTTGGTGCTTTTGCAGCACTTTTCTTTCCCAAATCGCTTGGGAAAGAAGAAAATAGAGAGAATGTTTCCAAGTTAGGGACTTCCACTGTAATACAAGCCTATTGTAAACAATTGCGGTAGGTATAATAAGAAAGGAAATTTACTATAAAATTTCAATTTCAATTTGGAAGATGGAAAGATGATTTTCATTGGTTAATTTGGCATGAGAAGTCTCCAATTTTCAGGTCTGTTTGTTAAGAGTGAAACATGTCACGGTTCATGGATGATGAGACTTTTGTGTTACACAGCCGGTATCTGTAAAACAATCCAGTCCAGGGGGAGCTAATTATCTCATAGCTATTGACTAGCAAACAAGTTTAGTTTATAAAATGCATATGCATGTTGAATAATTATGCAGATCTGACATTACTTTTGATTTCCAATAAATAATAAGTCAAGATTTTGGTATTTAATGCCAATTAAAATTAGACGTTTGTAAATTACATGCTCATATTCAGTTCCTTTTAAATGTACTGGTCATTATAACAGGCAAAAGATGGCTCCGTGGTTATGGAATTGGATTCAAACCGAAAGGTCCACAGGTTGATCCCCATGGGGAATTGCATTCTGTCCTTGGGCAATGCACTTATAATCCCAATTGTCCACGCAAGGGCACGGTGGCACTGTGTACTAAGGCATACTGCATGTCGATGGTGCACTTGGCTTCAATCAATGCTAACCCTGCTTGTGTGGAGTTAGTACATTGGGGCACCTGACAGTTGCTTACCATTGCTCAGTTGTTCTCTCTGGGTATTCCAGTTTCCTCCACCCATAAACGTACCAGACACCAGGTGACCCTGGCTATCAAAATTGTCATTAAACCCCAGTACATAAATAATAAATATCAGGCATAAGTGAAATGATGCCTGTCAAACATGCAGGTTGTGTTTGTTCATGACCAGGCTGCTTACTTGCAGGATTGCCAAATAGTTGGGTCTGGGCAAGCAAAATATGCCTTGTCAAGCAGATGATGCTTGATCAGAAACAACTGCCCTGCTTACATAGCTTTTTCATTCAATATTGATCCAAATGATGAATGTCAATGCATAGGGTTCATACTTCATACACATTGTCAGAAAAAAAATCCCATGATTATCAATGACCTTTTTATTAAAATTCCATGATTATATTTGATGCTTCATTGGAAATTTATGTCTTTCAGTTGTCAACATACATTTCATGACTTCTGATTATATTACATAACTTTAACCCTTGAGGATCTGGGGATTTTTATACATTTTTACTATTCTCTGACAGTCCATCCTGTGTCTTTACAGTTATTTCCAGGCAAGTGTTGGCTGCCTATAGAGGCAGCCAAGACTTGCCTTCAATCAACTGCCAAAGCACTTTGAAAGTAACTTGCAGGTGTACCCAAAGACTGCATGCAGGGCACCTGCTTTGTTGTAGAAAAAGTGATTACAATCAGAATTGAGCCTTTAAAGGTTAAACGTCAAGTGTCTTACACACAATGAAGAATAAAGTGGGAAATTTCACACTGCAGAATTAATATTCTGAAATTCCATGACTTTTTAACTTGATTTTCAATGACTTGGTAAAATAACCCCACCTTTTCCCAATCCTGATTTTAAAAATGAACATTTTATGACTTTCCAGATTTTCTGTGACCCGTATGATCCCTGAAAGCATCATGAGATGAGTGAACAAGACTTCAATGCATTGAACAAATAAATGTTCTTCGAATTTATGTCCTTGATACCTACCACAGAGTTCTTTTCTCTCATCTGAACCATCTGGACAATCTTGTACGCCATTACAACGAATGGACCAATCAAAACATTCACCGGTACTTTGACACATAAATCCACCCTCTGGGCAGGAAGAGCTGCCTGAATAACAATAGCAAAACTGTGAAATGGGCTCAGCTGATAGTTGTCAGTGCCTATCATGAGTGCACTCAACAGATTCTGAACTGGCTTAAAATATTTGAATGCAACAACTCTGATGGTATTCAGGGAGAAGCAGTCAAGAGACCAACATAATTCACTTTTTCACTTAAATCTTTATCTAACACAACTAGATGATAACATCTGCAAACAAACTTTTTTTTTTAATAAGGATATTAAAAAAAAAATACTTGTTTCTCAGGCACCTCCTTCGTACCTGAAAATCTGCCTCATCACTTTTTTTTTACCTGAAAATCTCTTCCGTAATACTGTTTTGGACTTGTTACGCTAAAAAATGTAACCACCTATATCTTGTTTGACAGAGCTCACCAATCTCTGACAAACAAGATATAGTTGGTTTATTTATTGGTGTTTAAGGTCAAATGTTTCAGCACAATAGATAATTGTGACCACAACATGTAGATTAAGTCAAGGTTACTCAATTGTTTACACCTATGTTGCCCAATTTAGAGGACTTCCACCCCAAGCAGTGGTAACTAGGTCCTATTTTACCAGTAAAACAGAGCTGGTTTACAACAGTAAACAAACACCACTGCTTCTCTTCCCAGGGTTCTCAGAGGGGAATAGTTGGTTAAATTTGCAACTGCAGTATAGAAAATTCCCATTGCTGAAAACACTGTTTCTTCCAATCATAGAATAATATAAGGAATTGAATAAATACTTCCTTCCAATTAATGTATTTTCAGGATGAGTTTTGTGGATTAACAAAAAAGAAGAAACTACACTGAAGCATGCCCCCACACAGCACATGGACACTGGAGGTTGAAGAGCAAACAGCGATTTGTTACTCGTACATGTGTTTTGTCTGCAAGATGCTTATGATGCCCCCACGTGTTGTACCATGTATTTTAATTTACATATGTATTTCAAAATATGTAAAATTGGACTATATTTATGAATCAAAATATCCTGAAGTCTGGTAAATGTTGAATTCTATTTATGAATCAAAATATCTTGAAGTCTGGTAAATGTTGAATTCAACGGCACAAAAAAAGAAATTTTACACATCTATAAGGTATAATTAATTCATAATATATTATATTAAATGGCTTTACAACAACACCTGATTATATTAGCAAAAATATCTGTCCACATCCTTCAAAATTAAAAAAAAAGTTTTAGCTTGAAGCCTGAATGAAGTCTTGACAATATGCACAACTTTAGTATACAAAAATGCATACCTTTGGTATATGCACAAATACCCTACAAAATAAAAATGTTCTAGCTAGGAGACATGAAAAAGCATCACTTCATCTTCACCAAATTGAGGGAAATTGCTTGAGAAACAAGAGTTTTTTTCTAATGGGCTTAATTATTTTTCTTTGACTCCAAAACATAGCTTACGATTCTTCATGGAGTCAAGACAGATTTCTAAAAATTTACAGTCCTGTAGCATATGAGGAAAGATGTACTCTTCTGATCTATTTCACTGAATGACCATACAGACACCATTCTGTACAGAGATGAAAGAGTCACTTGAATTGTATTGGTGAAATCAGGAGCATAGGAAGCATTTTAAACTTGGGGTATAGGGGCATTATCATACAAGGGTATCCACACACAGATTTATATCTGTGATGGCCCAGGTGCCTTAGTGACATGGTAAGAATACAATACACGAAGCTATATATCTGACTCCCATGGCACTACAGTGAGAAAAATCACATTTTTGGATCCATATTCAATTTCCCCCATGAAACAATCAAATAGGAATCTGAAAATTGGCATTTTTTTAAACTTAACCCTTTCAACATTGGCGCCCTGGAAGGTATCATTTCAGTCAATACTGTCAATGGCGAAATGGGCAAAACCATCGTGGTTTGTTGGGAGGGCCAGTAATAATTTAATACAACAGCACTGCTGAGCTGCTGGATTAAATTATTGCCGAGCCTCGCTTCAGATGTTTTGCTCTTTATATCGTCTTCTTGTTCACTTCCCTTTTTCTTTTCACGCAAAAATGTACGCACACCAGGTTGAAAAGTTTAAAAGGTCATTGTAGAAATAAATTAAATGAGGGAATATCCATTCACATCTTAAGAGTAAAGAGTCTGTGCATCCTCTTCCTGCAATCTCTCGCTATGATTGCAATCACAGGTTGGCACCTGCCTCTTCATTCCCTTTTTTTACCTGGAAATCTCTTCAATGATACTGTTTTGGACTTGTGGGACCAAAAATTTAACCCCCTATATCTTGTTTGACAGAGCACTCCTCCCCTCACCCTCTTGTTCCAACACCTCTGAGTGAAAGATGGAAACCTGTCAATGCTTCATGATTGTTACAGCTTGAGATACAATCTGACAAAATCAACCTGACAAATAATATTGCTCAGCCATCAAGTACCATAAAATCTTGTCTCATCCAGAACACTGGATAATTAAACTGATCATTTGGTTTGTTTATTCAGAATCTTGAGTAAACATGATATAGCACTGAAACAATGAGTTAATAAACTTAATGCCGCTTCTGGCAGGGGAAGGCCACCAAAAATTTGCAAGACGTGACATGGGGGTGGGTGGGTCTCTTGAGTGTGCCAGAAAATGTGCATTTCCAACTTGTGCAATTTTTTGAATTTTTTAAAAATATATCAATATATCAGCTAATATATACCATCATTTGTGTTTGAAACCTTAAAGATGATGTTGTACATCACACTCTTAACATAAATACAACATCAGGAGGCTTTATATGTGAGAATATTGGGCTTAAACTGGGGAAATGTCACACGTTAGTAGGGGGTGGGTGTCTTGTTCGAAATGTAGAAAATGTGCAGACAATATTTTGGGAACAATTCAAATGAAAATTTGTTCCCGTATATGTACACCTGCTCTGGCCAAGCCTGATAATGAACAGCTTGTCATTTGTAAATTGGGGCCCACAGCAACCCACAGAGGTTTAAATTGGTGGTACCAGTTTAACCCTTTACCTAACATGAAAAGCAGATGACACTTGCCAAAAAATGATTGAATAACTAATTTTTTTCATTTTTTGACTCAAAAACATAGGTTATAAAACCTCATTGGAACGAGCTCGACGAGCTCGTTCCTATGAGGGGTCATAATCTATGTTTTTGAGACAAAAAATGAAAAAATATTAAAAATTAATTGCAGATTTTTGAGAATAGCGCTGGCCAGCTTTGGCCATTATGTTGGGTAAAGGGTTAAGAACATTATGAAAACCCCCTAAAGACAGCTATGCCTACTAAGTTTATAAGCTTATTTTGGATTTTAATGGGAGACTGGGGGTGGGTGTCTGAGAAAGGTAGTAGAAAATTTGCACATAGTGGGCGTGTGGGTGTAAAAAGGAGCCGAATAAAAAATAGGACATCAGTCTTGCAATTTTTTAGTGGCCCCCCCCCCCCCCTTGCTTCAGGCCATATTTCACATGCCAGTTGCACAAGAAGTGTTTTGCAAATCATCTTGTCATGCACTAAGTAATTTCCAACCACATGCTTTTCCTTTTCAAAAACTAGGCTCAAGACAATAAAGTCAGAAGAGTGACAATGCTTTTAACTGACTGAGTGTTGGAACCCATATTGGGGCTCTATTGAAAAGTTACAGTACTGCAATTAACCCTTTATCCAACATACATGACAAAAATTTAGTATTTTCATTATATGTGTTTCAAATTTTTCACAAAATTTCAACAAAACCCTATCACATGACCCCTCATTGGAATGGGCTCAATGAGCTCGTACCAATGAAGGGTCACATGATAGGGTTTTGTTGGAAATTCTTCAAAAACTTCTTTTTTCAACTGCTCCATTTGAAAATTACGGAGTGGATACAGCTGATTTGTTAGATAAAGGGTTAAAAAGACTACAGATTGCATGATGTGCTTCATGTTGAACTAAAAACAAAAATATTTTGTTCATAAATGAATTTTTGTAACTATTTTCTGGAGAGTACCTTTTCAAATTGCTCCCATTTGAGATATATATCACTAACAAGTTATATGTGTGCAGTTTAAAAATGATTTAATAAACAGTTTTCTTTGCAGTGTGTAACAATTTGGAGAATAGATTTTACCCGTCTTAAAAAAACCAAAGTGCAATAACTCCAGAAGACTTGAGGAGGCTGAATTACAAACCCATTTGTGACCTAGACAAACTCTGCCTTGATTAAAATGGGACTGCATATTGTGAAACATTTTTTCACATCATCTATTTTGTTTACAGTTGTAAAGAAATGAATGCATTTTTGTTTCAAGTTCCCATCAAGCATGAGGAGTACAAACATGAGTGATAACATCACCAAACAAAGTAGATGGATGGAGCAGTCAAGATGGAAGAAGGTTTCAACCATATATCATAGGAAACTTATGCAATGCCTTGACATTTGATGTCATCTCAAGATTCTTGTAAAACTTCATTGCACACTAATATATTAGTACCACAGGTAGTAAGTAAACCCTCCAAACACCATGAGGCCAGAGATTGAGGACTCTAGAAATTGAAAAAACTTGTGAAGACAAAATGCAGAACTCATTTTTTTTTGTGATGCTTTTTAAAGATGTATTTGTTTGGAAAGGTATTTTATGCAACTGGATACAGACATGTTCTAATTGATCCGCTTCCAGCAATTAGAGCATGGTAAGAGTGAATTTACCTGAGATTAGAGCACAGAGTTGACCCGCTCTCAGCCAATCAAATTATGGGTTCAGAAAGAAGGAGGTCAAATTTAACTGATGAATTACAAATTGTAAATATTCAATTTGTATTTCCTCCAAAATTTACACACCATTAACATATTCATTTTTCACAGACATAATGGTATACTCTTTAAAAAGTGATCAGCATTTGCAAAACATTCAAGAAATATTAAAATTTTTTAGTAAATTTTATTTCTTAACACACCTACCACAATTGTTTACAATTGGCTGTAACGTAAGTGCAAGCCCTACTTCAGAACTAACTCAAGCTAATAAACTTTTTCAAACAAGCTGGAAAAGTGGAAGAGTGCAAAAGCACGAAAAAAGATCGAAAAGGAGTCGAGCGAGACCGGCACTCGACATTACAGGTACTCTCTCTGCACACCTCTTGCATTTACCGAGCACATGCGCAACAACCATGACGTTAATTCCGTATTTCCGCCAATGAGAAGTTTGTGATTTAGCAGGGAGGCAACGATATCAAAGATATCCCCAAGGAGGGTGGGCCTCCGGTAAACAATTGTGGTAGGTATGTTAAGAAACAAAATTTACTAAAAATTTTTAATTTCTTCTCAACCTACTCACAATTGTTTACAATTGGCTGAATAAACAAGAGGAGGAGGTGAATCACATGACCAATACCAACAAGCGCAGCAGAAAGAAATGCAAGGAGGGCAGAGAATAACAGCGAAGCCTGTAAAAGAAGAAAGAATGAAGGACCTTTAAAGAACAAGGCTGACCGATGCACAAACCTGAAAATACATATTTAACAAGGGTGCACAACAGCCTGAGCAGCAACAAGAGGGCCTAAAGAAAAAAGGTCCTCAGATTGCTGCCGTAGGTGCCAGAGATAAAAGGAGGAGAAAGTAAAAGCATTCCTCCAGTAAGCGGTGTTCATAACATCCCTGAGCGAAACAGAATTGGAGAACACCCAGGATGTAGAAATGGCACGAACTTCACAAGCATTAAACCAGTCCGAAGCAGACAAACTGGAATAAGCCAGCTTGATTGCAAATCAGATCCATCTGGAAATAGAATGGGAAGAGATAGACTGCCTCCCAGGAATGAGAGACAGAAAGAATCTCTTCCGACCCCTCCGAATGAACTGCGTGTGATTAATTTTAGTCTTGATCACACGGACAGGACAGGCCATCAACAGCAGGGAGAGCCCAAATGCAAATGGGAGGAGGTACCGAATCAGGAAGTTAATTCTTGGCCAGAAAAGAGCAATCAGTAGTGAAGATTACACGGTTAGCCTTATTTCTGAAGAAAGCTCAATCAATAGAAAGTGCATGATGATCACTGACACGTCTGGCAGAAGCAAACGCTAGAAGGAAAGCAGTCTTATAGGTGAGAAAACGCACATCGGACTCCGAAAAAGGCTCGAATGGCACTCCCTCCAAACAATGCAACTACCATGCCAAGTTCCACTTGGGTGTTGTAAGACGCAAAACTCGAGGCCTCTTCAGAGAAAAGTGCCGAATCAGTTTGGAGAGAAAGAGATTACGACCGATGCACCGCCTTCCCACATAAGAGAAAGTATCTGACAGCATAGACCGATAGCCCTTAATAGTTACAAGCTGGAGGCCCTTGGAGTCAAAAAGGTATACCAGAAAAGTCATGCTAGTGGAATGTCGCTGCGATGCAGAAATGCACTCCACTGTTCATCTCAAAAAACCTCTACGTCAGAGACAGGACATGATAAAAGACAGGCATGAAGGGACAGGCTCGCCAGGTTGTTGTGATACATCCTGGGACGACCCTGGGAAAGAAGATCGCGGTGCAGAGGTAGACGAATCGGCCAATCTGCCAACAGAGGCCGCAGCAGATTGATCCACAACCTCTGTGGAGACAGATGTGCGATCAGAATGATCCTGCAACTGCAAGCGCGAATCTTCGCCAACACTTGAGGAAGAATCGGTGCAGGAGGGAAAGGATAGCCGATCCAACCTGTCCAGTCCAGTCCAGTACTGCAAAGGCGAGAGGATCCGGACAAGGGGAAACAAAGGTCTCTACCTGATGATTCCAGCAAGTGGCGAAAAGGTCGACAAGAGGATGCCCTCACCACTCCCAAATCGCCTGAAACACCGATCGATGCAGCATCCATTTGGTGGGAATGACTCTGTCGCGTCAGGACAGGGAGTCTGCTAGATATAGGACCTTGAGACGTCCGGGAATGTGCCAAATGGCCACCCGAGCATTTTCATCCTGCGCCAACAGCAGAAGATTCCGAGATAGCCGATCATGGGAATCGAATGTGTGCCACCTTGATTCCATAAGTAGGCCACCACTGTCAAGTTGTCTGAAAGAAGCAGGACTGTGTGGTCTGACAGGTGAGAGATCCATTGCTGAAAACTCAACAGAAGAGCAAGGAGCTCCTTCTGATTGATATGAAGGCACTCTGCTCGCCGTCCCACTCGCCGTGAGTAGACAGACCGAGAGGATTCAATGTCACACCCCAGCCCCGATCGCTGGAATCCGCAGTAAGGATGCAATCGGCCGAAGGAAAATCCAACAGGACACCCTGAGTCAACCAGGGAACATTGGCCCAAGGGTGGAGGTGACAAAGCAGGGACCGAGGAATAGGAAGTTCCAGGTCCAGAGGATTCACATTCGGACGCCAATGGTCCAACAGGAAGTGTTGAAGAGGGCGGACAAACAAGCAACCCAGCGGAATGAGATCTGTCACCGAACCGCAAAGTCCTAGCATCCGAGGGAAAGTCCTGGCTGAGACCGAGGAGGATCGGAGCAGGTTCCGAGTCAAGGCGGGAAGGATCATCGCCCGAGAATTGGGAACCGACACCACATTGTGAAGAGTGTCGAGATCCATTCCCAAATGACGAAATTGCTGAGAAGGAAGGAGATCCGACTTCTAGCAATTGACTCTGAAACCCAGTGATGCCAGTAGGCCAAGCAACCGCTGGACATCGGACTCCAGAACTGCAGCATTGCGGTGCCATTGGAGGATGTCATCCAGGTAGGCTGACAAAGTCACAGCCGACTGAGTACGTGAAAAGCAAGCACATGTGACATCAGTCGGGTGAAGGCTCAAGGAGCCAGGTTCAAACCGAACGGGAGAGCTTTGAATTGAGAGACACGATCCCGAAACTAGAACTGAAGGTATTTCCGTGATGCCAGATGAATGGGTACATGGAAATAAGCATCCTTCAGGTCGATACTGGCTGCAAAATCGCCCTGATGAATCGAACGTTGAACCGACCTGAAAGTCTCCATGCTGAAATGAGGTGCTATGATGGACTCGTTCAGGATACTCAGATCGATGACAGGACGAAACTGGCCGTTTTTCTTCGGCACAAAGAAAAGTCTCGAGTAAAACCCTGGTGAAAGGATGTTTCTGACCACCTCAATCACCCCTTTGAAGAGGAGATTGCCGATCTCCTGCACCAGAAGGTCCTGACGCTGAGGATCAGAAGGGACCTGAGTCAGGAGGGCACCCGGGATAAATAAATGTGCCATTGGAAGGACGGCCGCAGACCGGACTGGATGACGTCGAGGACCCAATGGTCCGACGTTATCTCTGTCCAACGGTTGAAAAACAGTGACAGCCTTCCCCCGACTGGAGGCGAATCAAGGTGAGGACCTTCATTTGCGGCTTCGATGAGAGGAGAAACCACCCCCTCGGGAAGCAACAGAGTCCTGAGACTTTCCTCCCGGAGGCTGCCAGTGAGCTTGGCCGCATCGGTGCTTCTTCTGAGCAGAAGAAGCGGACGGAGCCGAAGGCAGGGCCGACGTGGCGGGCCTGGAATGACCACCACCTGCAGCAGCAGATTGGTCCAGCTGCAGTAACAAAAGCTGATCCTTCGAATGACAAAGAACCTCACCACAGACAGCTCCCATGGAACAGCTGAGGTTCAACCAAAGAAGCAGACCTCAGAACAGCTGTCTGTTCAGAAGGAAGGGATGGAGAAGTATCCAACACTGCATCCCGGCGTGCAAGCTGCAAATTAGCCAAGTTAAGGCATGAGCGTGTGTCAGATTCATAAGAGCCTGCGACAAAACACGCAAAGGCACCTGAACATCATCAAACTCCCCTGGCAGAAAATATGCAGCCAGGGCAGCGACGACGTGGTCCGCGAGAGATAACATGCCCAGCATCTCTTGGAACAGGCCCACCATAGATTCAATGACTGACATTGGGAGAACTGCCGACTTAGCCTTAGTCAACCCGAGGGAAGAAGAATCTTCCTCCACAGTAGCCATCCCTTGAAAGACTGGTGGACAGACGGATTCGTAGACACGAAACTGCAATGGAGGTGGAAAAGCATCAGCTTGTGAAAAGAAAGAACCCTTCAGGGCCTTGGAATGCATTTTGGCATCCAGGCCCTGGAAGGACTCAACAACCTGAGCCGATTGCAGAGGGCGCAAACCCCAGAGCTAGAAGGCTCAACAGGGTTGCGGCGCTCCACAGAGGACCACGGCCGACGGTCACTGATGGCTGGTCTGGAGGCTGAATGTCTGGCAATAAGCCAAAGACAAAATCTAAATCCTGCCCCAAGACTGACGAGGGGGGGCACGTTGCCTTCCAGAAAATCATCACCCTCTGTGGCAGAAGAGACGTAGCCCAACTGACCAGCGGAAACCTCCTGTGAATACTGAACAGCATCCAAAGGGCCAGGCGAGGAATCTCTGCGACCGACCAAAGGAGGTTGTGCATCAGGAGGCACAGGGAAGCCAACTTGAGGGTTGCTAGAAAGCAACTGGGTGAGCGCCAGAACGGCCTGCCTCAGCTCACCTTGAGAATCCATCATAGCAGTCATGCCCGACGGAGTGTCTTCCCAATGGACCCTTCTAGAAGAAGAACCCAAACCCTCAGAAGGGAATGACGATGAACGTCGATCAGCAGACAGGGTAGGGATATGGTGAGAAGACACCGGAGGACAGTCCCAAGAGTCTGCAAAACAGAAGGCCCTACCTGCAAATCCTCTAGAGAGACCGACGGCGTACGTCAATCAGTAGCTGGAGACCCCGGAGGATTCTCCCAAGAATGATAGGAACCTGCCAT
This sequence comes from Pictodentalium vernedei, assembly GCA_031216915.1. NCBI lineage: Eukaryota > Metazoa > Mollusca > Scaphopoda > Dentaliida > Dentaliidae > Pictodentalium > Pictodentalium vernedei. The sequence continues at coordinate 307,102,823 of CM062294.1, forward strand.
TGGCCTCTGGCGACAGAAGGCCCCAACTGTTCATCCTCTGAGACCAATGACAAGCATCAATCGACAGCCAGACTTGGAATACAGTGAGAAATCACTGGAGGAAGGTCCCAAGAGTGACAGCTAACAGGAGCCGTCACTGGCCTCTGCCGAACAGCAGGCCCTGGATGCCAATGTTCCAGACCCATCCTGCTTGTCGGCTCACCAGCAGTGGAAGGCGGAACAACAAACGATACGCTCGAGGGACAACGAATCGCTGCTGAAGCGACCAAACGGCCCAACCGACCAGGAGCAAACCTAGCCAGATGAGATGGGGCAGTCAGCAAACCCGAACAGCTTCGCTGAGAAGCCAGGGAAGGCTGAGAGCCCAGAGACACACCACCAGATACAGCCTCGGACCCCCGAGACTGTATACCATCCCCTGAAGAGATGGCAGAATCACTATCATGCAAGATAGGATCAGCAGGAACAACTTCCCCATCAACTGTCGACGGTGCAGGTGGCAAATCGGAGAGAGTGACCGAGCTGACCTTGGAAAAACTCTCAACGAAAACAGCTGCCTTAAGGGTGACATCCGAAGCCAAAGGAAGAGAGACCGCAGTCCCCACTTCAGGCATCTCAGCACCAGCACCGTCAACAGTTGCAGAGGAACTTGCTACCGAAATTGGCTGTCCTACATCCAGCGTGACGGAGTCACCACGTGCACTCTCAGAAATATCCGAAGAGGCATGGCTACCTTTGCCCCTAGAACGAGGGATTCTAGCCCTGGAGAGAACCACCTTGTTCACGGAAGCCCAGAACTTATAGGACCAAACCCCACAAACACCACAGGGATGGGCCTGAGAGCAATTGTTGCAAGTGACACAAGTAGCGTGAACATCATCAACATGTTTCACCTGCAAACAAGAAGGACAAGGAATAGTTTTAGGCATTGTCCAAAAAGGTGGCAGAAGAATTTCTATTGGGAAAAACCCCCCAAGAATATCCAAAAAATCAAGCTTCCCACCGACAGAAAACCGAACAACGTGGGTCGCATTTTTGCGCGGAAAAAGCAAGATAAGTTAAGAGAATACAAGCGAAAATTAGCATAAATATAATAGAATGTAATCAATTTTGAGCTTGAGTAAAGGATAGAGTCCACTTGCACAAATAACAATAATAGTAGTCGAAAAAATCAAGTTGTTCATGAAGAAAAACAATTTGAGCAGCACCAGTCACAAAATTTCTGACCATGCACAATGGCGGAAATAAAAGGAATTGACGTCACGGTTGTTGTGCATGCAATAGGTAAATGCAAGAGGTGTGCAGAGAGAGTACCTGTAATGTCGAGCACCGGTCTCGCTCAACACCTTTTCGATATTTTTTCGTGCTTTTGCACTCTTCCACTTTTCCAACTCATTTGGAAAAGTTTATTAGCTTCAGTTAGTTCCGAAGTAGGGTTTGCACTTATGTTACAGCCAATTGTAAACAATTGTGAGTAGGTTGAGAAGAAATTGTTGTTGTTGAGTATTATTTATTTATTGCAACTTCTGCCTCTCAACTAAGATGGCGGTGGTGGAGACACTTTTCTACATGCAACCCTGATTGTCCCAGCATTCCAGTTGTATAGAGATCAGAGGGCCATATGCATTTATTGAACAAAAAGTAAGGATGTGTGTTGATATCCAGTCAATGGGATATTGGTTTCCAAATAACCTTGTGCATACCCCTAGGATTTATCAAAACAGATGTTGGGGGTGATGTCTTATAGCTGTTAAAGGGTTAGTAAAATGAATTGCATTAGAAAATGCATGTTTATACAAGTCATAAAATGCATCATTTAACATTTTCATGACACAAGAAAAGATAAAACTCTAGTAAACCTGACAGTGGTGATGAATGATAATTATGCAGGTTTTGTTGTTGAAATCTGGGGACTGCAGCTATAAATTAATGTGATCAACTGCACTTACAGAGCTGACTTGAAAAAATAGACTTTTTTCTCTCATTTGTCTCACCAAAACATTCATTACCAATTAAAATTATAAGTTAAAACAATGTAATTTTTATTACTTCTGCAACTCCAAAGATGCAGTTCCATCTAATATTTTGTATGTTAGCCTAGTTTAGATCGTTTCTACTTTGCCCAGAGAAAAAAAATTTACAAAGCTGCACAACCAACATAAATAAAAATTATTCTTTTAAAAAAGATATTTACTTAATGAAATAAATTCACTATACTGGCATTATTTTGTTTGCATGGAAGTGTGGGGAGTTTGGGAGAGAGAAGAGGGAGATTCAAAACAATGTCAAACAAGAAGTACACTCAACATTTCCAACCTTCTGTAAAACATGGCAGAAAATGGGGTGTCATAAGATTTCAAACTACATGTACTCTCCTGGACACTCAACTGAAAGAGGATGACCTCCTTTAACCCATACAACTACAAACTGCACCTTTTATATTGCCCTGAAATGTTGCCCCAAGTGTATTCTTCTTTGAGAACAGTACTGGTAGGCTGTATTTACCTTAACAATGTTTTTACATCATTGTTGGATGCCTAGATAGGCAGCCAACAATAATGTAGAAACACTATTAACCCTTTACCCAATGCAGACGATATCAAAATTTATTATTTTAAATATCATTTTTTAAAATTTTTCAAAAAATTTCAACAAAACCATATCATGTGACCCCTCGTTGGAACGAGCTCAACGAACTCGTTCCAACAAGGTGTCACATGATAAGGTTTTGTTGAAATTTTTCGAAAAATAATATTTTTTCAGCTGCTGAATTTGCATATTACGTGGGTGCATGTGGGCGATTCGTTGGGTAAAGGGTTAAGTCATTTGCAGCTTGTACATGTATATACGGTAGTTATTATCTTAAAATAAATTTGGTGATTTAAGTGTTAACTGACTGAGCGCTGGAAGCCCATATTCAAGTCCTATTCTGAAGTTCTGGTACCACAACCAAACTGCTTCATTTTATGTGGATATTTTGTGGATGTGCTTCATATAATCTTTTAAGTGAAATTACTTTGTCTGTATGGATTTATCTTGAAACAATTTATGAGGAAATGCCTATAGGCACTCTGCCATAAACTGTAACAAGGCCAAGACATGTGAATAAATTTTGATGATCAAAAATAACTTAGCACTCTACTATTTAAAATACACAACAAATATTCCCTTTTAACCTTTAAGCTCTTAGATTAATTTTAGGTTTATAACTACCGTATATACATTCGTATAGCTGCAGATGACTTAACAGTGTTTCTACATTATCATTTCTTTGGCTTTACAGGCAGCCAACAATGATGTAAAAACACTGTCAAGATCAATGCATCCTACCAGTAAAGTTCTCATGGAAGAATACATTTAGAACAAGCTTTTCAGAGCCATATAAAAGGGACAGTTTGTGGTTGTATGGGGACTTAGGGGTTAATTAATAAACATTATAAAACATTGATTGTGTACTGTATGTTTGTGTTGGTGTTAGTCGTGGTGAGTGATTGGATGGATCGATTGATTGATCAATAGACAGGAGGGTAGGTATGGATCAATGGATGATGGTGAGACTCAAGAAAAAACATTTTCTACCCAAGACTGTTTAACTAAAGAGTGCCAAGTAACTGATTATTTGACTATAGACTAGACCAATGCTGTCTGAAGTGAATTTAACAGAGTATATATCACCCCTTTGGCATTGTAGACCATGCCTTATAGACTCAAGGGACCAATTGTTGAGAGTGCGAGTTGAAGATTATTATTACTCAGATGTTTGGTTTAAGCAAGATTTCTTGGTTAACCCTTTACCTAACATGAAAAGCAGACGACACTTGCCAAAAAAATTCTTGAATAACTAATTTTTTTCGTTTTTTGTCTCAAAAACATAGGTTATGACCCCTCGTTGGAACGAGCTCGACGAGCTCGTTCCAATGAGGGGTCATAACCTATGTTTTTGAGACAAAAATTGAAAATATAATGAAAATTTATTGGCAATTTTTGAGAATAGCGCTGGCTGGTTTTGGCCGTTACGTTGGGTAAAGGGTTAACATCTTGAAGTTGTTGATAACAGTCCCATCATGAACTAAAAAGTGTTAATAATGTTTCACATATATATGTCACCAGCACAACTGTAGTGTCACTTGTCAACCCAGACTATGACGAATATTCATGTCCAAATATAAAAGACAAGAGTCTAAATTCAAATATGAGGTCCTTGGGTTGTCTGGAAAAGTGCAGCAAGAACACTTGCCAAATTCAAATTTTAATTGTGCTGTTGAGTGTGTGGAAGATCTTGTGAGTCATATTGTCAATTTAACTGTGCATTCCAGCATTTTTAATATGAATTCTTAATGTATTACTCTTGATTTTTTTTCTTTTATAAAATGATAATTATACCATAGTGTGGGAACAATATTGGCCTCTGCACTTCACTGATAACTGTAATGTTATCAAATTACGACATGCACGGTTCCCCCAAGCAGATCTTTTCATTGGGAAAACTTACCAACAATAGGCAAACTGTTTAGATGACAAGAGTCCCAGTAGCTGTTACATTAGGTGTGTAATAAAATATGCTGACTTCATTGCAAAGTTAATTCAAGTCCCCTGTTCAACATTCGTTAACCCTTCATCTAAAAACAGTAAGCCATGCTGTCTTTCACATACACAAACACAATTTTTGTGATTCATTTTCAAAATAAGGCTCTTTAACTGGTAGAGCGCTAGAAGCCACCATCAGGGCTCTACTGAAACATGGTAAAAGCCACTTTAGTGACTTTACACTGCATACATTTGCTTGTCATTTGTGCAGCAGTAGATGAAGAAATGTTCATATACAATTGTTTTGTTACAATTTATTGGAGAGTAGCAAAACAATTAATGATGAACAAAATTTTTCTAAACTAAGGCTCCCTTGCTTGCAGCATTGTATCTTTGAAAAAAAAACTTCCTTTTACAAGTCACCTTTGAAAAATAATGTATCACTACCAGTTAAAGAAAAATACTTGTTCATCAGACAATTCCCTATCATTGAAAATCCACTTCATCACTCTTGTTTTTTACCGCATGGAAGTCTCTTCACAGATTCTAAGTTGCATTTGTAGGACTAAAAATTTAACCTATCTTGTTTGACAGAGCTAATTGAACTATGTCAAACAACATATAGTTGGTTAACTTTGCAACTGCAGAATAGAAAGTTTCACTGACAAAAAAACATGGTTTTCTACGAATGGTATGAGGAGTTAACTCTTTTAACCCGAGTGCCTGCTTTTCCAGCCCAGAAGCATGATACGGCATAATTTCAATAAGTAAGATAGCTGCTAAATGAATGTGAGTGGTAGATCAATTAATATTTTCAATGTGCAGCCCCAGGGCTGCACGTTGAAAATATTAATTGGTCTACCACCAAATAATGAACATGAACTCTTCCAATTGCTGTCATTGAACTGACATGGATGATACCACCGGTGTTCAAAAGGTTAAATGAATAACTCCAAATTGATTCAGGGCTGTTTCGAGAACTAACAGACTTTCCTCCTTCCATCATAAAATTGAGAGAAAATAGTCAGAGAAACAAGAAATGGGAGAGGGGACCTCTGAAAAAGCTTAGTGACCTTATTCATTTAGCCATAGAAAAACAAGAGGTTCCAAAAGAGTGGAGAGAAAGCAAGGTTATTTATACACATTTATACACAAAAAGGAGGAAAAGGATGTATAGGACAATTATTGGGGGATTTCTGTCAGTAGCAACATTGGAAAGGTTTTCAGTAATGTCTTGTATGGGAGATTTGAGGATGTGACTGAAGAGAAAGGGTTTCTGGGAGAGATACATAATGGTTCATGAAGAAATGGAGAGTCACTGACCATCTTTTCATGCTGTCCCAAATGATAGAATCTGCGAAAGCCAAAAATAAAAAGATGTTTATGGCCTTCCTGGATGTGAAAAAGGCATAAGATAAAGTATGTGACAAAAGCTTGAGGCCTTGGGCCTGACAGGTGAGTTTGTTGGAATTCTGAAAGCATTAGATAAAGATGTACAAAGAGAACTAGCCTTGGTAACATGACAACAAAATGTGTGCCTACGGAGATAGGCCTAAAGCAGGGGTGTAACCTTCCGCCAATTCTTTTTGCATTGTACATCATAGATTTACGAGTTGAACTCCTGCATAATGATGAGGGGGTAGCAGTTGGGGACCTGAAAATCCCAGGGCAATATTTTGCATATGATATGGTACCAGTGTCAGAAAGAAAAGTGGAGAGTGGGGGGATTCTTAGTGTGGGAGACATATAACTATGAGTACTTAGGGGTAAATATAAACATTACAGGAGCAGGTATCTACCGAAACCACACGAATAAACTAACTTTGAAGGGGAAGCATCTATCATGGCACTACTGAAAAGTGCTGGAAGCCACTTTAGTGGCTTTACACTGCGTGCAATAGCTTGATGTTCATTCTACAATAGAACAAAGACTGTTTATATGAAACTGTTTTGTTGCAATGTATTGTACTGCCAACAAGCACTCTCCAATAAATTGTAACAAATACATTATTTATCAAGAAAATCTTGATAAACTAAGGCTATTCTTGCTGGTAGCATTTGGATCTGTCAAAAAACATACACATACTACAAATCCGTTTTGCAAATTCATTTAACACTCTACCAATAAAGGTTTTCGTGGGGAAAACAATTTGGGAAATGGTGAGTGTGACAAGTTTAACATATGATATGGAAGCGATACCTGCAAACCAATTGAATTTAAAGAGCTTGGAAACCCTGCGGAACAATGCAGGCTGATGGATAATGAGGTCAAGTAATGCTGCAACACTACAAGCAATAAGGTGTGTGCGTGGGTGGGTGGATGCGGATTAAGGACAGGATAGACTTAATGAAACTCTGCTATCTTAACTATTTGGCAAACCTCCCTGACAGCTGATGGTGTAAATTAATGTTCCAGAAAATTAGGAATTCAAACATATGGAGAGGATGGATAGACTAAGTGAGGGAATTAATACAGAACTATTCAATGGAGATCAAGGACTTAGAAGGAGGCACAATCCAGGGTAAAAAATTGAATTGTCACAGAAAGAGTCATGGCAGATTGTAACCTGAATTTGCAAGGGGTGGGGGTCAAAGCAAAGTGGTCTTTGGGTGGCTTGCATGATAAAGAGAAGCCAGGTTTTGAAAAGTACCTTGGTGGCACCTTGGGGGGGTGTCACTTTGTTCAAGATGAGATCACAGTCACTGGAGCTTAGGGGAAAAACTGGAAAAGACAATGAAAAGGAGTGCCAAATGTGTAATTTAGGCATAGTGGAGGCCATGGAACACTTTCTATTAGAATGTCCAAAATACCAGTCTAACAGAATAAGATTCACCGAGATTATGATGGGGAAGTGGGATGGGAAAATGAAGATCATGTGGTTAGAGGGTAACACAAAGCAGAGGGTTAGTATGCTTATCTGAGAGATTGGGAAGAATGGGGTTCGGGATGTCATCAAGCAGTTCGACTCGGAGTGTTGGGAGGAAAGAAGAGGTGTGGGGATAAGGAGGCATTTAGACTCACAGGGCTAATCAAGGCCTTCTCACCTGCGAAACACAACAAATCAACAGCTGTTCAAAGTGTTATTATTATTATTATGCCAGGATTTTCATGGGGCAGGCAAGGAAGCCCATCAACAGCCCCATTTATCCTTCACACATTTTCCCCAGGCAAACTGTACCTAACAGTAATTTTGATATACAGGTTTGTTAGTGGGGAGACATTGGGATCCCTAAAGGGAGGGGTTCCTTTTGAGTTATGTTATGTTTTCTAGGTCTTTTGAACAGAAAAGTGTTTTGGAGTCAATTAAACAATTTTGCCACCAGGATCTGTTCCATTGATGTGAAGCTGGAAAATATGAATGGAATACACAAGGAGCACAGCCCAGGTCATGTGCTCACTGACACCAAGGCAGGAGATGGTGCAGACAAAAGGGGGAGTTAATTCATTTCTATCGCTAAAAAAGACCCACATTGGCAAGCTTTGAATATGAAGATCACCACAATCTGTTCACTGATAAATGGATACTTTATTTAACGGTATATAATTTTTACATCAAATGGCAATATTAATTTTCAAAATATAATATGATATGTAAGAATTCAACAATCATTCAGAATTCTGCCAAGCATAACTCCAGAACAGAGAATGCGAACATGGCCAAATGTGAAACTGCCATGTATTTTATCATTCTAGACAATATGTGGAAGTTTAAAAAAATAAATAAGATTATGTGAGGGCATAAAAAATATTTTCTATTGTAGTGTACAGCTATATGTAATCATCATTTAGCTACCTAAATTACATGTTGGTTGGTGATGGCAAATATTTCAAGATTCCACTTGAGGTACTCTGTGACACTTAAATTTGCATAGTTAAATTTGTCAGAAACATTTTCTTCTCCCTGTCTCACAAGACAACCACCTCCCCCAAAATTAAAATGGAATTATCCTGCTTTGCTGAATTTTGATTGATGTCAGAAAAGGATAATCTCCTTGACTTTAACTGACAGTTGGCGGACAAAAGCTTTTTGGTTAGAACAATGAACTTGCAATCAAAAGGTTGCCAGTTCAATTCTGACTGTCATCATCAGTATTTCATCCTTCAGCAATAACACTTCATCCTGACTCCCTATGTGGGAGCACAATCGCACTGTGTAGGGGTTATTTTGGGTGTCTACAGGGGCCGAACATGGGACAAAAGAATCCCTGCTGTGTACTAAGGCTTATGGCAAAATGACAGTCCACTTACCATGAACTGATGCTAACCCTCCTTGGCCAGATTAGTAAGTTGAGGAGTCTAACAGTTACTCCCCATTGCCTGGTGGTTCTCTCCAGTGGTCTAGCTTCCTCCACAGTAAAATTGTTCAAGTTGATAAGATGCTGGATGTTAAAAGTGTTGTTAAACCTCCAATAGATTAAGGAGAGCCATAGTTGCTATCTTAAAGCCCTAAAAAAGGAAATAGCTCCCCTCAGTTTCAGTTAATCATTTTACTGCCCTTGTGATTATGGCTCCCTGGAGGGATTCAATGAGGGCTGTTATGTCTCCCCTGTGATTTTCAAATGATTGTGTAAGGTAATCCTCTTTCAGGTTCATCAATTTTCAATTTATACTGCCTGACAAAAGTCCAGATTGCTACAAAATCCTTTGGAGGAGGAACAGCAAAGTCTCTGGCCCCTCCTGTATTTATGCCACTGCTGGTGGCTTGTGAGGTTGGTTCCAGCAAGAAGTACTGGACAGAAATGATAGAATTCTCACTGCTTTCATGATATCACTGCATATATGTAGAATGGGTTAATTATTTGACTTTTATGTTTACAATTTTGCCTTAATATCCTTGTTTACTGACAGATAAGGACAGACTTCACAAGTGCATTACATATAAATAAAACAGCTGATTGCAAAGCTTCTCAACACAATCAACATCTCAATCAGCTTTCTGCCCCACAACTTAACAGTTCATTCATAAATTATTTATTTACGCACCCTTCAATAAACATGCCCATGTGATTTCTTTTTTATCTGTCAAATTGTAACTCTTAAACACATAATCCATTATGTGCGGCCCTATTGAAAGTCTGATTTGAGACGTCATGTTTGATTTAGACTGAAGAATAGAGCCATTGATGAATGCTTATGCTATTAATCACCTTTAGAGAGGCAAAACCAGTGAAAGTTTTGAAATTTGCATAATAGTCGGTGAATATTACATACAGCAAACTTTACATATGAACTGATTAAATTCCCATAAACAGGTGAACAGTTATTTCTGTTTGAAAATGTAGTGACCTATCTGTTTATGAAAACTCATTCATGAATAAATAAAATATGCAGAGATGAAAAATTGCACCAGTTGCCAATAAAAACTGTACCAGCAATGGCTAAACTTTTTTCATAATCATCATATCTTGGCTAGATGGTTGATATGCACAATTAAACACAAAAGAATACAGGAAGATTATTAAGAGGGTTCATAACTTTTTTCTGTGCGAAATTCCAGAACTTTCCAGTACAGTGGAACCATGTTAATTGAAGAGCGACTTTGCCAATGGAAATTATTCAGTTTACAGGTGTATTCAATTAACAAGAATTTGGTTACTTTTCTGTATTCTAAAGGATAAACTAAGCATTCATTCTATTATACCTTGTTTGACAGAGCTCATGGTGCTTTGTCAAACAAGATATAATAGATTAAATGCATGTATTGAATGTACTGAGGCCAAACAGGTCTATAAACAAGTCGAACTTGGTGATCACCAGGGTACTTTCTCAACATATTACTAGATTTTTTATTCAATTAATAGGAGTTTATTCTATAACCTATATTCATTCAATTAACTGGTCAAATATGTACTGAGGGTGTGGTAAATAGTTTTGTGTTTGGAAGCTATATTCAATTAACAAGGTTATTCAGTTGAGGGATATACAATTAAGAGGGGCTCCACTGTTCTAAAAGAAGACAATTTCCGTAATATTCAGTTACATATGAATGTAATATTTAATTGGTACAATACCATATTACCTTTTAATTGATTAGTAACTATACCTTTCACTTGATGTTGTTTAGTTACCGACATTTACCATGGACTAAACTGTAGCTTCACTAACAACTGAAGGAAAATGCACTCTCTCACTAGTGCCAAGAAAAGGGAGGGGGAGGGGGGGGGGGGTGGGTGGTGGTTTAACGGCAACTGCCTCAGGTTTTTTGGTGTTTTAAAAAGCTGAAAGTAGTGGGAAGGCTTTTGTTAGGAACCTTCGATGCTGGTGGAGGTGGCATTACTGACCAGGTTCCATTCATATAAAAAAGACTCACTTGTTCCAGTTTGGGTTGGTTTTCCAACTGTCCTTCCTGCATCGTAGTGATCACGATTATCTTTGGAGAAAAAATGTACCATACACACAGAAATACAGGTAATAAATTAACCCAATTGTAAGGAAAGAATTGAGAAGAGAATGTCAAGAAAATGCAGGAGAATGCTTTTCCTAGAACTAATTTTAAAAAAAAAAATTTTTTTGGGGGGGGGGGGACCAGAACCTCTCCGTCTAACCACACCCCACCCCCTTTATCGCTTCATGCTTTTGGCGCTCACAGGGCCTGTAATGCTCATTCTACACATTGCTCTAGGGCTAGTCCTCACTCTCGATGACCCTGCACTTTCTGCATGTTGACTATTCTTCCATTTGAATATTTGTTTCTTCCATTTAAAAAAATAAATTTCATGACACTGTTAGCTGCATTCATCAGAAGTACAGAGTCACTTTCCATGGGTGGGCAATATTTCCATGGATGCAAAAATATCAGATTCCAAACTCTAATTATAGGAATAAGCATCAGAAATTTAATTAATGAAGCACCACCGGGTACAACCCTGTGCTTTATTAATTAAAATTTTTCTGATGAGGATTTTTATTACCAATGCTGCCCACTTTTGAGTACATACAACCCAGCTATTGGTTACCAGGTCTATTGTATCAGAAAAGTAGAACTAATTACCACAGTAAACAAAGTAAACAAGCACTGTTCAACTTTCTGGGGTTCGTACTGGAGTTCAAGTCAAGTAAAGGATTTTTCAAGGTCATGAGAATGTAAGGCCTAAAAAAATAAAAAATCTGTTTCTCAGGCCCTCCCACATGGTCCTTTTGGTTGCCACATGCTCTCTTTTTATAACCAATTTAAACTTAAAAAAAAATAAAAATTAAATGGTTTATGTCTGATATTATACCCAAGTTAAAAAAATTGATGAATTTGTCCCTTGAGTGCAAGAAGGCTTTGCAATGCTTTAGCATTGCAAAGCCTTCTTGGACTCAAGGGATGAAATACACCACCACCCATGCTATTCTGTAGATTATGAGGCCTAAAACTTGAACCAAGAACATGAACTTTTAATGGCAAAGAAGTAATTACTGAAATAAAAAATAAAATGAAAAACCGCCTGCCCGCATGCAATTTCACAAATAATGGCCTGAGAAACAGAAGATCTACTTTGTGTAGCCTAAATATTTTTATAGTACACTTAAAGATGAATCATTGAGAAAATTTTGAAGTTTTAATACTTATTATCTCCTGAGCAGAGGATAAAAATAGTATAATGTGAAAAAAAGCACACCTTCCAGACACCAATGAAGTTATCCAGATTACTACCAGTGATAATTCAAAAAATTGTTAAACTTCCATCAACAAAGTTGTTCTTTGGTTTTTTCCCTTTCACCCTTTCATTAAATTCTTATTTTCGAACAATTTTGACCCACATTGTATAAAAAATAGTGACAATGGTCAGGGGTTTTTTTTGTTGCATTTTGAATGATTCACAAGTGGTTCTATCAAAAATATTGAAATACTTTATGGATACGATCAAAGCCACTTGATCAAAGCCACTAGTGGAAGTACATGTTCCACATGCCCAATCATGAGCAAATCATCCATGCAAATACACTATATACATCAGATATCTTTCAGTTGATGATAAGAATTTTACATTATTTTTAATACCATCATTGTAACACACTCCTGTGGTAGATACACCGATCTCTTTCTATACAACTGGACTGCTGGAGTACTCTGACATTGGTCACATCAGTGTCTCACTGGCAGCCATCTTGAAGGGGCAGTTGTTTCTATAAATAAACAAGGCTCAACAACCTAAAAAAATTCTAAAAGATTTTAAATTTTCAGATGCCCCACAATCGCTGGTCATACCTTGAAGAATATACTTTGATGCCAGTGAAATGTTGATGAGGCCAAAAAAAACCCCTGTGTTTAGTGTAACCTGTAGAAACAAAACTAGGGCAGGTAGGTGAGGATTTTTTTTTATTTTATTAAATTTTCCTTTTTTTTTAAATCGTGTTCTATTTTGCAGGAGAGGAATTTCCATTGATGTGTAATGGTTACATACATTTCTTGTTCTTTTCTGTACAAACAGAAAAGAACCATAGCTGAATACCACTCACACTTGTGACTTATTTTTAAAACAGAAAAGAACCATAGCTGAATACCACTCACACTTGTGACTTATTTTTAAATATTAATAAAGTTCCCAAGAAACATGCATTCTGAGTAGTATTTTTTAATAGACTTACAAAATATATATGCTTTATACCAAACTTCTGATAATTGATAGAAATAATCAAATTAATTAGATCCTGTTGGCTGAAACTTCTGTATTTTTGAAGAATTTAAGGAGACCCAATACATTTGTCAACTTCCATACTTGATATATTTTTGCATGTATGCACCTGTTAGCTAACTGTAAAACACATTATATGTGGAGAGCAGATTACTATTAAAATATTTAAAGAGCCATTACAATTCTGACATATTAAAAACTAGTGCTGGTAAGTCGCAAATCCTATGAAAACTTAAAAACATTTTTGAGCACTGAACTGTCAACTATTACAAACACTGAATCTAAGGGTTTAACATAAATTTCATCAGTGGATCAATGCTTGTATTATTTGGTTTCAACAGTTCTAATTCAGAATGATTGGTGTAGAAACCCAGGAATTTCCCCATATCTGCAGGGCCACAAACACACATTGCACAGCATATTGTCTGTCATAAGCTTTTATTATTAAACAGAATGCCACATGGTAATTGAAAGTGACTTTTAATAGTCTAAATAAGATATAGGTGGTGCAGTAGCTCAGTGGTTACGGCACTGGACTTCAAACCAAAAAGTCAATCATTCGATCCCCACCAGGGCTAACTGCAATGTGTTCTTGGGAAAGGCGCTAAATCCCACTTGCTATCCCACTCCCAAATTTGAAAAGATTTTTTTTTTTTATTTCCTGCCATCAGTTCAAATACAGTGCCCTCAGTGCTGAGATCCCCCCACCACCTCTCCACAAGCATGGTCTGCCAGTATTTTAGCAGGGAAAAGTAAAATTTCTAAAGAAATACTGAGAAGAGAATTTAATTGAATATGTCAAAATTTGTCAATAGACCTGTCAAACACTGAAAGTCAAGTTAGTGAGATCCAGTAAAGGAACCATGGGATTTCTAGGGAGCCCAGCAGTCCAGTACCTAACCTCCCCCCCCCTCCACCACTTGCCCCTCCCACCCCAAATTTGATTTCTTGCCATCAGGACAAGTACAGTGCCCTCAGTCCTGAGATTCTCCCCACCCTCTTCTCTCCACTAACATGGTCTCCCAGGCTTTCAGACCGTGGCTCCAATTCACTGGTGGGATCTGCCTTGTTCTGTCAGTGAGATTTGCGGCTTTGTCAAGATGCTAAAATTGAATTTACAAGAAAAGCTCTAGTTTGGCAAAAATCAACATTTCCTTATTTTTTGTGGAGTCACTAAACTCTTAACATGGTTTTGAGGAATTATATGCAATTGTTGTGCTTATTTCGATAATTAGACATTGCTTCAAAATTCGCAAAAATATGGCCTTGTTCCTGCTTCAAATGCCAGTGAAATTGAAGAAACAAAACATAAATCATATTTCTTGTGGTTTTGTTAACTTTTATTAAGTGAGTCATAATTTTTCAATCACTTTTGTTGTTAACTTAGTCCAATGTTTTCAATTTCACCAATATCTCTCCTAATTTCGACTGTTGAGGTTTGATTTTTACAGAATTATTTTTTCAATTTCATTTCTTTATGTTTATAAACTGTTCTTTGAGTCTCAATCTTGCCTTTGTTTTTAAAATAGTTTTATGTCCTTTGTTCTGTCACCTAACAGTAAACATAAGGGTTGCATTGAAATGTCTCAAGACAAACCACTTTTCTTACGGCAGCTTCTCTAAATCATATGCCATATGGCGATTTTGATTTCACCCAAATTTAGGAATTAGGCAAACAATATTTGTTGGTAATGGGCTGACTTTGTTATGGGCTGACGTTGTTATGGGCTGAGTTGTCCTGATACCCTTTCACATCATAAAACATTATCGATTAGTGTTCAACCGATGATCAGAACTGGCCACCACAATCGGCCGATTGTGGGCATTTGGATGACAATGGCAATGGCTCCTGGAACGTTGCTTCAACCGATTGTTGTCAAGCATTTTGTAATGATTCATAAACTGTATTTTATTATCTTCTGTAATTGTTCCATTGTTAACCCTTTACCCAACGCAGACAATATCAAAATTTATTATTTTAAATATCATTTTTTCAAATTTTTCAAAAAATTTCAACAAAACCATATCATGTGACCCCTCGTTGGAACGAGCTCGACGAGCTCGTTCCAATGAGGGGTCACATGATATGGTTTTGTTGAAATTTTTTGAAAAATAATATTTTTTCAACTGCTGAATTTGCATATTACGCGGGCGGATGCGGCCGATTCGTTGGGTAAAGGGTTAATGTAAAATGATGATGCCAATGATACCATTCAATAAAGTTGAAAAACCACCACAATGTATATTCTTAATATCTCTAGATACACCTTTATGGGATATACAAGTTACACAACATGTAAAGCTTACAATTGAGCATATTCACGGCAATCACCAGTTCATAACGGACAATTGAAGGTTGCACTCCATTGACTCAGGTCGCAGTAAATATTACCAGTTGCGCACACTTGGGTGGTAAACGTGGCTCTGAGAGCCATGTTTACTGCCCAAGTGTGCATGACTGGTAATTTTACTGGACCTGACTCAACCGAGTTTAACTGAAATATGTTCAATTTAATGTAGTTCTTTTGTAGTCTCGACTTATCTAGTAGTGAACGGACTGTAAACACTGTAAAATATGTTCAATTTAATGTAGTTCTTTGCGAGCATCAACTTGTCTAGTAGTGCACGGTATTACAATCAGAATCAGCATCGGAATCGGTCGATTGTGAGCTCAAATAACCAGTAATCAGTCAACGGCCATTTTTGGTAATCGGTTGAACACTATCATCGTTAGGAGTTAAGGTGCTAATTGACTTGATGCCATCTTGAGGGACACAGATTGAGTTGCAATGTGTTTTGCTTATGTTCCAGCAATCCAGTTCCATAGAGATCAGTGGAAGAGGGTTAAGCAGTCATAAAAAAAAATCTACAGAAAACTGTCACCAGAGAAAAATGAAAAAGCATTTAGCCCAGTAGTTATTTTGCATATTATCAGAAGTTTAATCTTCCACATGTACAATATTATGTCTATCAGTGATATGGAGTCACTTACTCCTGGTTAATCTTCATCTGCATCTTTTAGGAAATCTAATAGCTTTGCTAATATGCTAATTTGATAAAAATTTAAATGTACCCAGAACACTTATAATCGCTTTGTACCAGGACGGGATTGGCACAGTCAGGTTGGTATTCTTTTTTTCATTTCTTGCACAAGAATGTCTCAAATTTTCATTGCAGTTCAACAAAACATACTTTGCATATGAAAGTCAAATCATATAAAGGTGCAGTCAATGATAGTTATCACATTTGCAGTCTTATGTCTAGATTCTGGAAATAATGTTCTCACACGCAGACATTTAACTCATTCAGTCCAAAGGAATGATGACTTCATCAAAGCTTACTGAGAATATTTCTTGGGGTTCTTCCTTATTCAACTATCACATAGCTAAAGTCAGTGGTATTTTATTTTTTTAAAAACCATTTAACCCTTTACCTAACACTTGCAATAAACTTCTTGAATAACATTTTTTGCGTCAAAAACATAGCTCATGACTCCTCATTGGAATGAGCTCAATGAGCTCGTTCCAATGAAGGGTCATAAGCTATGGTTTTGAGACAAAAAATGTAAAATATAATGAAAATTGAATGGTGATTTTTGTGAATAGCGCTTGCTGGTTTTGGCTGTTGTGGGGGGGGGGGGGGGGGGATACAGTGGCTCAGTAGGTAGAGGTGCAGGCTGCAAACTGAGATGTCCTCGATTTGAATCCCACCTGTGGCAATCACGTTGTGTCCTTGGGCAAGACACTTCCCCCTCATTGCCCACATGGGGGCATGGTTGAGTTGTGTACTAAGGCATACTGCACGCCGATGGTGCACCTGTCTTCAACCAATGCTAACCCTGCTTGTGAGGAGTTAGAATGTTGGGGAGTTGACAGTTGCCCGCCGTTGCTCAGTGGTTCTCACTGGGTACTCCAACTTCCTCCACCCGTAAAACTGTCATGGTCATGATTAGCCATTGTGCAGAAATATGTGACCTCAAACACCAATAAATAAATAAATGAATAAATTTTGGCAGTTACATTAGGTAAAAGGTTAAAGGTTTTAGAACATTTTTATTTTCTCATGTGTGACTCTCATGTGTGACTCAAATTCCTTCTCATCTTCAATAATAATCTTCTATAACAATCAGTTATTATTCATTTCAAGTTTCATTAGGTTTATTCTAAATCCTGTCTGTTTATGTTGTATGTTTAAATAGTTGTTTATGGTAACCACTAATGTATATAAGTCAAGTTTTTAATGTAAAAGAGGGAATCTGGAAATACCAATTTGTAATGTGAGACTCCTCTTAGTATTCTACTTGTGGCAAGTTAACTGGTATCTAGATTTATGTGAATAAATTGTGTCTAAATCTAAGAAGACTTGTTCCTAGTTTAAAGCTAAAACTCAGTGGGAACAATTTTAAATGACTGACAACTCGGTTACTAGAGCTGGGAAGTTGTGGGATTTACACTGTGGTTGAGGTTTCATTTTTTTAGTCAAAAAACCTTGGTTGCAGTTGTGGTTTCGGTTGTCCATGAACATATAGATTCTATCCGTATATACCTATCAGATCGGCCCTATAATTAATTCCAACATCTTCCACTTACAACTAACAAGGCATCTTCTGTTGATTGTATCAGTTGAATAAATAATTATAACATATCTATGCCTGTGATGTTGTAAAATGCCAGGCAAAAAACACCCCAAACTGTGTTTAGGATAACCCGACCTACCCTAAAAAATTATGCCGACCCTCAAAATTTTATCATGTAAAAGTCGCTCATTTAGGTCATTGTAACCCTAAATTTCCATCCGACTTCAACTGTGAATTTGAAACCGATTTTGATGTTCAAGGTTTCAAAATTACATGTGGGAATAAATATATCGGACGATATAAATGAAGAATAAGTGGTAATTTACAGTTCATCAAAGGAAACTGCATTTGATAAACTGATGAACATTTTACAGTGTTTCAGCCTTGGTGTTGTTGGCAGGTCATGAATATTTATGAACATCGTGTTGAGTTTTGTGTGTAGACCATTTTTGTATAGCGCCATCTTACATCCGGGACTCGATATGCCCCCTCAAAACAAGCCATTCAGATTTGTTACTGAAAATGGCACCCACGTCTGCTGTACTGTACTGAAAGGTGCATTGATATCGTTTCTTTCCACTTTATAAATACTTTTTGTCATTGCTGTTGTTCTTTTGAAACTCGATTGTGTGCTTGCCTGCCGTTCTTCGAACGAAACATTTTATGCTTTAAAGAAGCCGCCGGTACATTGTAGTTTAGAGTTGTGATGGACGTCGGAACGTACATGAATGATTGTAACATGAAGATGATAAGTATGGAAATACACAAATTTCTAACACCCAACCATTGTTCTCTTTGGGGATGAGAACAAACGCAGATTAGGTAAATTGTCGAATTTTAATTGATAAAACGGAGATGAAAAATGAAGCTTTTAATGCCGATCAGCAGCTCAGTACATGTGTGTGCAATGTTGATAAATAAAGCCAATTTGTGGGGGCAAATTGAGTCCCAGATGTAAGATGACACTATGTAAAAATGGTCTATTGATACTGAAAGCCTCAAATCTTGGCTTACCATCTTGAAAATGTCATTGGTGCATGTATAGTGTACAACAGTTTTGTTTTTTAATTTCATTCAAACGTATACAGAAATTATTTGATGGTGGCCAGCAGATTCGTAGATATAGCATTTATTATAAAGTGAATTATGTAGTCATTCTGGTAATTCGATATTACGCGCAGTATCTTAAAACGCACTGGAATTTTAAAACCGAATTTGCGGTTGTGTTTATCGGAGAGCGGTTGCGATTTTCGGTAGTCTCTCACTACCGATCCCGACCCGAGGTTGCGGTTAACCTCCCAGCTCTATTGGTAACACAAGTAGTCTGCATGAATAATAAGCACATAGCCAATCCCTAAATACTAAGGTATCACAAAATAATTTTGGATGGGTGGTGAGGGAAGGAAACCTAAAACCCACAGCATAACGAGATTAAGAGGAGACCATGGACCTGCACAGTGCATCCTAATAATATTGTCCTTTTGCACTGTCAAACAACATTGAATTGTTTAACTGGTAGAGTGCTAGAAGCCACTATCAGGGCTTTAATACGAAGAGAGGTACCCCATCCTGAAGGTGTCATATTCTGTGGATGTGCTTCACATTATCTTAGAAGTGAAATTCCTTAGTCTATAATGGGTTTGCCTTGTTACTATTTATGGGAGAGTGCCTCTTGACAAAACAATTTTATACCCCCCCCCCCCCCCCACCCTAGGTCTGCTGGCGTGGCCTTGGCACTAGAGCAGTTCTAAAAACAGTTACTAACCCTGATAAGTGTTGTTATACACAAATGTACATGTATATTTGAGTGGGTTCATAAATAAATAAGGAGGAAACTAAGACTGTTACTTATAAACAATTAACTTATCTAACTTACTGTCTGAGATACTAATCAGAAATAAGGTTTATGTAATGCTTCTTACAGGAAACTAATTAATAGATAAGATACATAAAAAGCCTCTCTGTGTTTTGTGTGCTTTCTACCAATACTCATTCTTTTCTAATAGTATTACTAAATCAAAAACATTAATTCTCTGCAACATGTTTGTCAGCTCAACTAAACATCATAATGTTTAACCCCACAAATATTCTACAAAAAGAGTTTTACGTCTTCTGAAAATAGTAGGTTTGTACAACATGTGACATATTTTGTAGAAAATCAACTTTCCAAACTCTTTTAAACAGCAAAACAGAAGGCCTATTTTCATATGGGTGATCGCCCTCCCCTTATATGGCCACCTGATTTGAAAATAGAGAAAACAGTAAATGACTACCTAAAAAATCCTTGACCAAGTAATGAATTCTAAAATCTGTTTTTGAACACAAAATTTAATGGAATCACATCAAGTCTCTTTTAACTTGTACAGTGCAAAGGAAAATTTCTTCATGTGTCTTTGTCTTGTTACAATTTATAGCAAGTGCCTACACACACTCTTCCATAAATTGTAACAAGGTGAATCCCAGCAGATAAAATAATATCACTCCAAAGATAATATCAAGCACATCCACAGAATATGAAGCCTTTAAATTGTGGTTCCTGCACTTCATAATAAAGCTCAAATATGGGCTTCTAGCACTCCCTGTGGAATTTTCCAGGATTTCGGTTTCTGTTAGATCACAGTCTGTGAGATTTAAGTTGCTTAGCAGTAATTTCTCACCATGTTTAGGCTGCATGTGGAGGTAGCCTAGACTTGAACCACTGTCATGGTAACTTAACTATAGTATGTAGGATGTCTTCTCGATTGTGTATTAATGTAACTGTTCTGAGACCATAAAGTATGGGTCTGTTAATATAGCACTTCCCCTTGAATCGTTTCTCAAATCAGGTATGCACCCAAAAATTTCAAAACGAATGAATAGTGAACATCAAATATGGATGATCACACATTTTTCTGTTCAAGACCAAAGTGCCATATCAAGGCAAGGGCTGCCGCAAAGATGGGATGAGGGTGTAATCTTGAATTACCTGATTTGTTCCAACTATGATGGCCAAAGTCACGACTGATAAAATATTCCAACTACAAACTTCGTTTAACCCTCTGCACACTGACGTTTAAATATCAAAATTTCAATCTAAAGATTTTTCCCATAATGCAACTAGGAATTTAACCAATTCAATCTTGTTTGACAGAGCTCAATGAGCTCTGTCAAACAAGATTAAACTGGTTCAACTCCTAGTTGCATTTTGGGAAAAAATTGCTACATTAAATTTTAGTACTTTGACATCAGAATGCAGAGGGTTAAGGCATGCTTTGATGATGTAGTTGGAATACTAGGCTGTCAGAATTATAAACAACACAAGACTTTCTGTCCTGCTTTTGTTAACCATCTTCAAAATTTTCCAAATTGGGCTCTCCGATTTTGACTCGAATATTAAGAGTTGAAACGACTCTAGGATTCTGGAGTCTATTAGTCAGCACCTAAAAGTCGACTTGTCAACACCCCACTTCTTCCTGCCAAGATTTACATATCCACACCTCTGCATTTGAATATTTTTGGCTGTGCACTTGCAGACGGGTGGTTTGCATTCAAATGTGTCCTCATAGCAGAGGAAGATTTGTTGTATTTCAACTTAGTTTGACAGAGTTTGCAGTTTGCTCGACCATTGTCTTCAGTAAGTGCAAAGTGCTCCCATATATCAGAGGTTATTGTCTTTGATTTACTAGAACCCATTACAAAAGTATGTATGTAAGCTAGTGTAATCATCAATTTATCGTTGTACTGTATCAGCATCTACTAGTCAACTAATCATTTCAACACTATCAAATATGCATTTTAAATCAAATTGTTTTTTGAATATCCAATATTTGCAGGATTGTACCACAAAGTCTAACAAAGTCAGATAATAATCTTAACCCTTTACCCAACGTAACGTTTAAAACCGGCCAGTGCTATTCTCAAAAATCGCCAATTAATTTTCAAAATATTTTCATTTTTTGTCTCAAAAACATAGGTTATGACCCCTTGTTGGAACGAGCTCGTCGAGCTCGTTCCAACGAGGGGTCATAACCTATGTTTTTGAGACAAAAAATGAAAAAATTTAGTTATTCAAGAATTTTTTTTGCAAGTGTCGTCTGCTTTTCATGTTAGGTAAAGGGTTAAAAGGTTAGTTCACAACTACCAAGGTATGGCATAGAAGAAAGACATATGTTACTTTTGGGCAATCATTCTCCTGAACTATATGCCAAGAGAGTATCATTCACAACCTGTGATTTTTATAAATTATAAGCAGAGGCCTACAAATACATATATATACAGAATATTAATGATGAAGCTGCAATTCACGTTTGTTCATAATGTGAAAACAGAATCAACCCCCAATACTTTTCCATGTATAACCACTGCTCGGACATAAAAGATATCAAAAGTGGCTTCCAGTTTACTGGAAGAAGATGACTGTCAAGCCTAAGATACGCACAAAGCATGAAGAAATCAAACTAGTAACGCTTTTAACACGTTATTTGCAACATTGTACATTCCATATTTGAGATATAGTAAGCTCAGCAAGTTTCAGAATGAAAACAAGTTGTACGAGATGATTAGATTGTGCAACATGTAAAGCAGTTTTGCCATATCCTCACAGGGTATGCATGTCTTATCTGTAGAATTTATTAAACCAAGTGGATTAGTCTCTGTATATTAATGTAGTCTTGACAATCCTGTTACATAAGGGAACAAGGAATATACAACAGAGAAAGCACTTTGACAAATTCTTCTAACAACTCTCACTAAAGACATTCCAGTATGCTACAGCCTATCAGATAAGGTTACACATATAAAGAGGATCATCAAGATTACATGAAAAAGTGTATCATACACAATCTTACATCTCAGCATGCTAATGAATCTATAGTACTATAAGTAGTAGCAGATACTACATAACAGAACAATTTTTGTCATTATGTTCCTATTATGATGATTTTTTTCATATAATAACTGACTGAAAAGCTAACAATTTCTTTAACCCTTAACCCTTTACCTAACATGAAAAGCAGTCAACACTTGCAAACAAAATTTTGAGCAACCAATTTTTTGTCTCAAAAACATGTTATGACCCCTCATTGGAATGCGCACGATGAGCTCGTTCCAAAGAGGGGTCATAACCTTTGTTTTTGAGACAAAAAATGAAAAAAAATAATGAAAACTAATTGGCGACTTTTGTGAAGAGTGCTGGCCGGTTTGGACTGTTACTTTGGGTAAAGGGTTAAGGCCTGGAGATTGGAGATTTTTATAATTTTTGCTACACTTTGACAGCCTACATTCTTTGGCTTTGCAGTTGTTTGAAGGCTACTCTTGGCTGCCTTTAAAGACAGCCAAGACTAGCCTAGAATCAATTCCCAAGATACTCAGAATGTAATTTCCCAGTTTACCCATACACTGTATGTTGGGCACCCGTTTTGTTTCAGTAAAAAGCGATCACAGTTGGCCCTAAAGGTTAAATATATAATTAAGATATAAAAGAAACCAGTCATTTCTCACTAAAATGATGCAAATGGATTCCAAGACAAAATCATTATTCATTTTACTGATCATACAAATCTGTGACACACTTTATGCACAGCATATTTCTGGAGGGCAGATAATTGTACTAATCAAGAGTATTGGAATGATTATGGACAAAATTATACACCAGTATAATTTACAACCTACAACCTGAGGACTAAAAAATATGAAGCGATTAGAAATGACAAAATAAAAATCGCGACATCGACGCCGTAGCTGTGACTGGTGGTGCAATTTCACAAAAGTCTAACTTCATCAAGGGCCATAACTCCAAGAAAAATATTTGGAACAACACATGCATTGAACAGTGGCTAGACATCAATAAGATACACTTACATGCCAAATATAAAGTCGTTCCATCAAGTATTTCAAAAGTTATTGAGTTTTGAAACTCGTTGGTCACAGACAGACAGACAGACAGACAGACCGACCGACCGACTGACCGACAGACAGACCGACAGACAGACTGACACTTCCACTTATAGAGCTGCTAGTCGCAGCTAAAAACCAATTGTTTAATTACACTGAAATAGTTTAAGAAAGATACTATTTTTAAATTACAATCTAAGTCTGTGTGCATACACCCAGCTGACACATCATACAATAATCAGTATTTGCAGGAAATTCCACCCACACCTGCAAAACTGACATTTGATGGATTATCTGTTGGTTTCGAAAAGCCATGTTTCACTATGCCAAAGAATAGTCTATGACCAAATCAATCCTCACAGCTCCCTTTCCTTCTTGCCTCCCCTTTCACTCCTTGCAAAAAGCCACTAGTACAGGAAGGTATCTATGAATTAACTACTTAACACAAAATTATAGTAGAACCCTATTAACTGAATAGTCTGTTTGCCAGTGAAAATTATACAATTAACAGGAGTGTTCAATTAACATGAATTTGATCAGTTTCCTGCATTTTGGAGATACACAGAGCATTTACTATATATAGGCTTTTCCCTCTGGAAAAGACTATTGTTTTTCTACGGATTATTATTATTTTTATTTTGGGGGGGGGGGGGGGGGGGGGCTATGGAGGGGGAGGGGGGTGGGGTTCCACACATTTTGTCCGTAAGATTCAGAAGCCATTTTCGAACCGATTTTCACACAAGTTTGCACATGCATAGAGGGGCACAAAATCTAAAAGTGTACCAAAAGCGGAATTTTCAATTTAAACCTTATTCGCCAGAATTGTAAAAAAAACTGTCAAAAATAGGGTTTATAGGCACTTTCTCGAAACACGTCTTGCAGATTTTATTTAAACATTCATCATTGCTAGACCTTTCTGTGACACACCATTCATATACAAGAGATATTAGGCAATGCATATGTTTACCCTCCACAGGCTGTCAAACATCGATAATTGGGATGAAATGAGCTGTTTTTGGGCCCCTAAAGCATTCAAACCACATACGACAGGTAAACATAACTTCCTTTGTTGGAAGTGAGATTCACTGTGGATCATTTTTGTAAGTAATAACGTTATTCAAAAAACCAAGCATTAACCCGTTTTGGGCTGGTTAAACTGCAATACCCCTCAAAAGCTCAAAAATGCATGTTTTCTGTGGATTTCTCTAAACGAGTCTTGTAGATTTTCAAGAAAAATTGGCCACCTGCAGGCCTTCTATGATAATAGAAGTTGCATGGACAAAATACTCCGGTGAGCATTTGTTAACCCTCCACGGGCTTCTAAAAGTCAAAATTGTGATAAAATGGGCTGTTTTTGGACACCAACAGCACCCAATGGGTATGCCACAAAGAAAAGTGCCTTCTTTTATCAAGCGCATAATTTATATGGAAACATTTTTGTAATTAGTAAGGGTATTCAAAAGTCGAAGTCTTAACCCATTTTTGACAGGCTAAAGAGAGATACCCCTAAAAAGCTTAAAATTCCCATTTTCTGTGGATTTATCCAGAAACATCTTGTAGGTTTGCTAGAAAAATTGACTACTCGCAGGTCTTTGTGTGACATTACAAGTTGCATGGACAAAATATTCCGGTGAGCATTTATTAACCATCTACAGGCTGCCAAGCATCATAATTTTGTTCAAATGGGCTGTTTTCCGAGACACACAGCACCCAATGTATACCCGAGAAAAAAAATAGTCTCCTTCTTGGAAGTGGAATTCACCGAGGGCCATTTTTGTAAGTAATAAGGGTATTCAAAAAACCAAGCGTTAACCCCTTTTGTGGTGGTTTAATAGCGATACCCATCAAAAACTTAAAAAATTCATGTTTTCCCTGGATTTCTTTACAAACATCTTGTAGGGTTTTCAAGAGAAAATGGCCATTGATAGGTCTTGGTGTCACATTACCAGTTGCATGGATAAATTATTCCAGTAAGCATTTGTTAACCCTCCATGGGCTGCTAAATGTCAAAATTTTTTTAAAATAGTCTGTTTTTGGACACCAACAACATCAAATGGGAATGCCACAGAGAAATGTAACTTCTTTTACCAGACGCAAAACTGATAGGGAAACATTTTTGTAAGTAGTAAGGGTATTTAAAAATCGAGGTCTTAACCTAGTTTTGACTAGTTAGGGAGATATACCCCTTAACCCTTTACCCAACGTAACGACCAAAACCGGCCAGTGCTATTCACAAAATTCACCATTCAATTTTTATTACTTCTTTATTTTTTGCATCAAAAACATAGCTTATGACCTCTCATTGGAACGAGCTCAACAAGCTCGTTCCAATGAGAGATCATAAGCTACGGTTTTGACGCAAAAAATTTAAAAAAATCAGTTCTTCAAGAATTTTATTTGCAAGTGTCATCGGCTTTTTGTGTTAGGTAAAAGGGTTAAAAGCTTAAAATTCCAGTTTTCTGTGGATTTCTCCAAAGTAATTTTCATGAAAAATTGACCATTCGCAGGTCTTGGAATGATATTACAAGTTGCATGGACAAAATATTTCAGTAATCATTTGTTAACCCTCCAGAGGCTGCCCAGCATAGACATTTTGAGAAAATGGGCTGTTTTGGGGTACCCAAAACACCCAATGTGCACCTGCGAGATAAACATAACCTCCTTCATTGGAAGTGGAATTCAACAAGGATAATTTTGTAAGTAATGAAGGTATTCACAAAACCAAGCATTAACCCGTTTAGGGCTGGTTACAGAGCAATACCCCTCAAAAGGTTAAAAATTCATGTTATCCGAGGATTTTTCTAAAAACATCTCGTAGATTTTCAAGACAAATTGGCCATTCTCAGATCTTAGTGTCACATTACAAGTTGCATGTACAAAATATTCCAGTAAGCATTTGTAAGCCCTCTGCAGGTTCTCAAACATCAAAATTTTGATAAAATTGGCTGTGTTTGCATACCCACAGTACCCAAAGATAAGAGGGGAGATCAACATAAGTGGAAGTTGAATTCACTGAGAATTATTTTTGGAAGTAACAAGGGTATTCAAAAAACAGCCCTTAATCCATTTTGGGCTGGATAAACAATCATACCCATGAAAAGCTTAAAATTCATGTTCTCCCTGGATTTCTTTGAAAACATCTTGTAGATTTTAAAGAAAAAATGGCCATTCGCAGTTCTTGGTGTGACATTACAAGTTGCATGGAAAAATATTCCTGTTAGCTCTTGTTAACCCTCTACAAGCTCCCAGACATCAATATTTTGGATACATTTGAGATAAAATGGACCATTTTCAAATAGCCACAGCACTTAGTGGGTATGTGTCAAACAAACATAACTCATTTTGTCGATCATTAACTTGTCGGACGATGATATTGATATTAACCCTCTCCATCATTAATGATGGTTTTTACCTAAACATTTTTTTATCAAACTGAGTCATTTGAGACTACTATACCCACCTTTCTCATAACATCAACAGAGGAACTTCAGTGAGACAGTTAACAACAATTCATCAGACACTCTGGGGTCATGACAAATCATGGAATCTCATCTGGAAAATCCATGATTTTCCAGAATCATAAAGTCTAGTTTATCTTGTTTTACAAGGTCCAAGGAGCTCTGTCAATAGATTAAATGCCTGTATTGGATGCAGTATGGCCAATAGTTCTATAAACAGGTGTTTGGTTATTGTCAGGGTCATTTTAAAGTCTTTAAAATCCACTTATAGAGCATTCCATCTATATTTTGTTTAGTCAGAAACAATTTATGGACCCTTGTCTTTCGCTTAAAGTTCATAAAAAAAATGAACAATTCATTTTTATTAACTTAGAATTTGTCAATGGCCAACCCATCTTGAAAAGCATTTAGCAAACTAAATGCTCAGTTTATCATTAGAATACAGGAAAATGGCCAAATGCTGGTTAACTGATTACTTCTGTTAAATGAATATTTTTGACTGGCCAAGTGCCAATTCAGTGAACAGGGCTATGCAGTATTATGCCTACTGCCAGCACAGGTTGAGAATGTAGGCCATACTGTGGTGCCAGTTGGCCTTAATGGCGACCTTCCACCAACCACATTATGAACAATGCTGATGACTGACATACTAAATTAATAATTTTAGAAAACAAAATGGCCTTACCACAAAATATAGAGGATATTCACGAAAATTTGATGAATACCGAAAATATCTCGTGAGTGGCTACAAAGAAATATGAGGATCTTCACGAGCGACGCAGTCGCGAGTGAAGATCCTCATATTTCTTGTAGCCACGAAATATGACTACAAACTCTCCAATTTGTGGCCTTTATTTGCCATTAAGGCGCAAAATTTATGTGCCGAACCGGCGTCCATACAAAAATTACAGCAACCAAACTCCAACCATTGGAATGTGTGAATATCCGCACAAAAAGTA
Organism: Pictodentalium vernedei; assembly: GCA_031216915.1. Taxonomy (NCBI): domain Eukaryota; kingdom Metazoa; phylum Mollusca; class Scaphopoda; order Dentaliida; family Dentaliidae; genus Pictodentalium; species Pictodentalium vernedei. Next base: position 307,130,836 of record CM062294.1, read on the forward strand.
GTCCCGTCTTATTTCTCCCCTAACTTTACGATTTACCAAGGCTGGCGAATTGAAATAATCGCAATGTGTTTCGAAGAAATAGAACAATAACAAAAAGCACCACTTTCTTATTTTCAATAACAAGACACGTCATTTTATTTTTTTTGAACTCAATGCACTGAAGACGTGTGAAGTTGAACTGAAGAAATTTGAAAGTGATTTCGGCTTTTCGCTGGAAGGTGAATGAGAAAGTCAAACTTTGAAACCGCTGATTTAATGAATTGATTTAGTGACTGTCACTATCAATTATTCGAATTCGTTTGTATTTGGGACTCTGGAATTCATTACTGATGTGCTGACTCGTTTAAAGTACATGTGATTCGTCATCCGAACCTATGATGAAATATCGATTTCTAAATATCATTTTGATATTTCGTTTTGCCGACCGACAGGGGAATATGACTTAATTTTTCAGCGTGAATTGATGCCTGAGCATTAAATAAAAGCCAATACTCTTCGAGCAAGAAAAATCATCCTTACCATTATCATCTTTGACAGCTACAACACTGCCATGGCTTTGAAATTATATCAGGGCCTGTTCCAACCAGTTATTTAAACCATGAAAATAGTTTGGGGACATCAAGTTTGGGCACCCAAATGACTGGTAGAGTGCTGAAAGCTCATTTATTTATTTTCTGGAGTTTTAACAACCCTTTCGACAGCCAGGATCATCTCATGTTGGACAGTTTTATGGATGAAGGAGGCTGGAGTACCCAGCAGCAGCTAACACCTGTCAGACTCCCCAACATATTTATTTATTTATTTATTTATTTATTTATTGGTGTTTAAGGTCACATATTTCTGCACAATGGCTAATCATGACCACGACAGTTTTATGGGTGGAGGAAACCGGAGTACCCAGAGAGAACCACTGAGCAATGGCGAGCAACTGTCAGCTCCCCAACATACTAACTCCACTCAAGCAGGGTTAGCATTGGTTGAAGACTAGTGCACCATCGGCGTGCAGTAAGCCTTAGCACACAAGACCACCATGCCCCCATGTGGGTAGTGGGGGTGAAGTGTCTTGCCCAAGGACACAATGTGATTGCCCCAGGTGGGATTCGAACAGAGGACCTCTTGGCTTGCAGCCTGCACATCTGCGTACTGAGCCACCGCACCCCCACTCCCCAACATACTAACTCCGCACCAGCAGAGATAGCATTCGTTGAAGGCAAGTGCTTAGTGCACACTGCCACCATGCCGCCCATGTGGACAATCCAGATTAAGTGCATTGCTCGAGGACACAATGCAGTTACCGATGGTCAGAATTGAACTGTGGGCCTTTTGTTTAAAGTTCAATGCTCCAATATTTGATGTTTATTCTGAAGTGCAGGCTGTGCAGAACCACAACCTGAAGGTTTCATATTCTGAGAATATACTTCATATTCTCTCTTAACCCTTTACCCAACGAATCGGCCGCATCCGCCCGCGTAAAAAGCAAATTCAGCAGTTGAAAAAATATTATTTTTCAAAAAATTTCAACAAAACCATATCATGTGACCCCTCGTTGGAACGAGCTCGGCAAGCTCATTCCATCGAGGGGTCACATGATATGGTTTTGTTGAAATTTTTTGAAAAATTTGAAAAAATGATATTTAAAATAATAAATTTTGATATCGTCTTCGTTGGGTAAAGGGTTAAGTGAAATTATTTAGTCTGTTAGGATTTCCATTGTTACAATTTGTGGGAGAGTGCCTTTAACTCTTAATCTGCTGAGTATTTTCAAAATCTGTTTCATCAAATGTAGTCATAGTTGCTGTGAAGCAGCCATGGCCAGATTTGATTAAAAATTCATCCAAATTTAATTAAAGAAATCATTGGTTAAAAGGTCAATTCAATTTACAGGAGAGAAATGTGGTTAAATGTGATCAGTTTGTACTTATTTCAGTGGCAAGAGATTTTGTGTCCTGGTAGGAATATGTGTCAGCAGCATGCAAGGATTTAACACATTCCTATAAATTGTAACAAGACAAAGACATGTGAACAAATTTGATGGCCAAAAGTAATTTAGCACTCTACCAGATAACTAATGCATAGTGGAGGTATGCAACATTGACAGTATAAATTTTAGAACAATTGACAAAAAATACATATTATTTAGCATGACATACTTTGTAAGTTCCGTCTGTGTTGTTTGCTGTGTACATACCTACAATGTTTATTTATGTATTTAGGAAATTTTGTAGGGGTGGTCATAGTTCTATTTACAGTTTCGATTGGGGAAAAAGGACACTAACAAATTTTTTCACCTTACTCCACTCGGCATAAGGGTTCTGAATTATATCCCTACATCTATCCCTGTATATGTACATCTTTGTGCTAATGCATACAAAGAGAAGAAAAAACATGAATATAATTACATTCATTTTTCACTGGTACTTTCTCTGGGTTGAATATTTCTACATCAGTTTAGTATCAAAAGAATGAAACTTCAGGAAGCATAAAGTGTAAGCCAATTTTACAGAAAGGCAGAAAGTGTTATTGAACAAAATTGTTACCTCACTAGTCACTAACAGTACTAATCTCATCAGCAAAACATGTGTATCTACCAGCCTTTAAAGCAAGAGTGAAATATACTCACCTGAAAAAGACAAAAACAATACTTTAATAAGTGAACCTTACCTCTCCTGAAACAGCAGCCTGGCATTCATAAAAATACAGGACAGCTAAAACTCGCTCCCCTCGCATGGCCTCGGTGAGCGATTAGCTCTCCTCAAGCTTACAAAAGCTAAAATTGCAAAATGAAGTTTTGCTGTTAATGAATTCTGCCAAGTGGGCTTTGTACATTTTATTTGGTGCTGCTAACAAGGTAGTCTCTGTGAGGCAGCTACACTGCCACTCCCACACCTTCAGGCCTTGGCAAGGCCCAGAGATGTGGGAGGAGCAGTGTGGCCATCTTAGAGAGACCACTAACATACATGTAGCAGAGATCTTAAAAGATGTAGGTTTTTGGCATAGGCGGTTATGGTAATCATTATTTTCTGAGGCCAGGAGGGCTAGTTTTCACCCTCCTTAATTTTTTTAAGTCGAGCAGTAGGCGAGCGAATAAATCACTCTCCTGAAAAAGCCAGGCCTGAAACAGGCTTTGAAATTCCCTCATATTAGCAAAAGTAAATGCTGTGTACAAACTATATGGTGTTTTAAACTATTTTTGACAAGTTTTGGATTGTTCTGCTGATACTTTTGTCACACTTCTTGAAATATGCATCTAGTGACACACAGAAACCAAGGTGTTCACCAATAAGTTAGTGAAAACATTGCATTGAGTTTTCTGAAGGGCAGTGTCCTGTTGACAGTATCAAAAACAACTCTGTTGAATCAAATTGTTTTTCACTGGCAAACTCAGTGTGAGCATCAGTCCTGGAAATGAGGAAAGTGGAATTGCTCCCGTCAGCACCCGTGTTTTCTATTTTACAGGAGCTAAAAACGCACTTGTTGAAAAATATTGTGGAGCACTAATATACCGTGAGGGCATATAAATGTGTGTTGTTTTCAGAAAGCAGCACTCTGCAGCCAGTGGCAAGTTACTGTTATAATTCACAATTCCTTATACATTTAACCCCTTGAATCAGATCGGCCACTTTTCTGGCCAGGAACATGACATCATTAAAGAGGATGGCTGTTCAGTAAATGTGTGGGGTAGAGAATTCAATATTTTCAACGTGCATCCCTGAGGCTACACATTGAAAATATTGATTGGTTTACCCCAAATAATGAATATGGACTATTCGAATTGCTACAACTGAACTAGCATGGAAGGTATCACTAGAGTTCAAAGGGTTAAGGTTTCTGGTGTTTGGTAACAGTATTCTCCCGAAAATTTATATACTAACATTTTATGGGTGCAATTTACTCCCATCTCTGAATTCACGGGAGCATAAAACTGCACCCATCAATTTTGTTCATATCCAGTTCTGGAGCATAGTACTGAAGATGGTGAATTGATATATTTGATTCAAGCATGTCCAGTCTTTCAAAAGTAAGTTAAAATGCATAATCTGCATTTTGGAAATTCAAAAAAGGGAATTAACTCTAAGCTGCATCACTAAAAATGTCAAAAACTTTATTCTAACCTGCATTTTAACTTGATGCAACATGACAGAAAATATCAAACTGTTGCATCGGACATGTTAATAACCTATAGTAAATTTGTGTTTCTGTCAATAATTGGCAAACAGATGGACAAACAGATATGATGGTCATCACTTCACCCTCTAAATTGTTCAGTCAGAACAAAGAGAAAGTTTTTATTTTTAGTGATCCTCTCCAATTATAAAAAGCATTGAGAATGAACTTTCTGAAAAAGTTGCAAAGCCATGAATTTTGAATAAAGTTAAAAAAGAAAACCATCAGTTAAAATGAGCAAAAAATATTGTAACTGACCTAAACCTCCAGACAGGTTATGTGGATTCGATATGGCTGACTAATTATTCAGTGGCAAGATCTAATCTGACAAGATATTAACGTTGTTGCATACCTTTACTATTGCTGAGGAAATGTTACTTTGGGACACACTGTTAGAAAGCGCCCCACGAGTCCTTTCTAACAGTGTGTGTGTCTCATAAAATCCCAGCCATTAGCTTAAGGAAAGAAATTCCAGACATGACCTGGGATATTCCAGGTTGACCTTGTTTGGATGCCATTCATATAAAAGCTGACATTGTGTTGCATCTTAGACTATTTAGCACTAACATTGCAGCAAGTGTTAGTTGGAGGTTTGACAGAAGAGAAAAATTTGTAAACTGGTCGATCCTTCATGTTAACTGGGCTTTACATACTTGTAACCACTATGAGAACAAAAAAAGTGTTATCATGAAATTGTGTACCCCAATCATATATTTGAGACAACTACACAGGAGCTTTTATTATCTATAGTGACATTTCTGCAGGAAATTACATAAAATTAAACTGCAAATTTAGGCTGTAATAGAACAGCTTTCACATTATATTTTATCTTGGTAATTGGAAAACACATGTTTTAGTACTTTTCTTAAGAATAAACATAAAATCAAACTACTAACAAATGCTATATATATCAATTTCATTACATAGAGAAATTTGTTGATTGAAGATAAAAAAAATTTGATAAGATTCCAGTAAAAATATTTTCATAAACTTGGCTTGCAGCCACATCTGCTTTAACCTTTCATCTAAGTGAAATGACCAAATCTATCCACAACTTCTACAGGGCAGCATTTGAAGTTTAAACCCTTAACTAGTAGCAGCAGAAATGTGTTGTGGGAATGTCACTTTTTCAGAGCTCATACATCTTGACCCCCACCACCGTTTTTAAATCACATTTAATTTTTCTTTATTTAACTCCTAAGGACCTGGACAAGTGTCCCGAATTCCCACCAACTCACAGCTTCTTTTCATCCAGTGCATTAGCAGTGATTTTTAATCAAGTCTTGGCTGCCTGTAAAAGCATCCAAGACTTGACTAGAATCCACTGCCTAGGTAATTTGTATATTGTCAGTGGCACCTCCTCGTGATGGCATGTTAATGACACCTGTTCTGAGGTAGTAAAGTCGAAAATATGCCTTTAAGGGTTAAATTTTGCATAAAATGAAAAGCAGACAACACTTGTAAAAAAATATAAAAATAGTCAGAAATAACAACAAAAAAAATTGGTGCTTCAAAAACATAGCTTTCATGTACATGCATGACCACCCCCTTACTGGAACAAGCTCACCAACTTGGTTCCAATGGGGGTCATACATAATCAATGTTTTTGAGAGAAAAAGACTGATAAAATACATAGCTACATTTCCTACATGTCCTAGAGGCAAGATCAAAATGGTAATATTGCCCATCTTACTTTAACCCTTTACCTAACATGAAAAGCAGACGACACTTGCAAAAAAAATTCTTGAATAACTAATTTTTTTCATTTTTTGTCTCAAAAACATAGGTTATGACCCCTCATTGGAACGAGCTCGACAAGCTCGTTCCAATGAGGGGTCATAACCTATGTTTTTGAGACAAAAAATGAAAAAAATTATGAAAATTAATTGGCGATTTTTGAGAATAGCGCTGGCCGGTTTTGGCCGTTACGTTGGGTAAAGGGTTAATGAAAATATAAACATAATGAACACATAAAAATCGAAAGCTAAGCTGTGTTTCTATTTTGAACTGTTTATACAATGTCACCAAAGCTGTGTCACATCAATAACTAAAACATTTTGCAAAAATGTAAATGTCAAGTTGGTAAAAATAAGTACCAGTGTGATAATTATATAGAGGATATCTACGCTGTTTTAGTGAATACCGCGAATTATCTCATGAGTGTGGACCTGAAAGTTTTATTTTAAAATAATACTTTCAGATCCACACTCATAAAATAATTCTTGATATTCACTAAAGCAGCATAGATTTTCTTTTTATTATATGCTATGTGACATTTTAATGCGCAATATTCAGCCAAATTTGACTGCAAACAGTTTCAAAACAATAACAAAAAGCTGCTGATAGTTCCTTCAAGGTGATGTTCAAGGTGACGTCATGCATCAAAGCGTAATGTCATTTAGGAAGCTACTGAAAAAATTTATCGTGTGGACCTGAAAGTATTATTTTTCACTTGCGCAAGCGCTCGCGAAGAATAAAACTTTCAGGTCCACATTCATTAGATAATTCCCAACACTGACTAAGATAGAGATTTTCTTTTTATTATGTGCTACGAGACATTTTATTGCACAATATTCAGCCCAATTCGACCCCAAATGCACATGTTTCAAAATGATAACAAAGATCAGCTGATCGTTCCTTCAAGATGACATCATGTGCCGAAGCATGACATCATTTAGGAAGCTACTGAGGAATATTTCTTGATATCTATCGAGTCGATAGATATTGAGAAATATCTTTTAGATAATTTGCGTTAATTCACAGGCTAGCATATAATAAACTTGGAAATTCTAAGCAAATAAGACTTGTAAGGCTACAACTCCCAGAATGTATTTCACATGAAAAGACTAATAGACCAAGAAAAGAGGAACAAAGAACATGTGTGTCCAAAAGTCATCAGATATATTTTGTGTCAATCATCAGCTTGTCTCATTACACTGTTTTCTTTGGTTCATATGACTTGAGTAATGATATAACTAACATGAAAGCAAAACCTATAAACAGATGTGATAAGAAAGTCCAAACATGTGATAAAAACATTTATAAAATTATCTAAGAGTTTTCTAACTCTAAATCTTAAAGAAGACTGGCAATCTACCACTTTTGAATATATCACATGTTACAATGCAAGGCACTTAATCCTGAATGTGGGGGCACGGTGGCACTGTGTACTAAGACATACTGCACGTTGATGGTGCTCTTGTCTTCAACCAATGCTAACTCTGATTGTGCGGAGTTAGTACGTTGGGGAGTCTGACAATTGCTTGCCTATGCTCGGTGGGTCTCAGGCTTTCTCCACCCATAAAACTGTCCGGCACGAGGTGACCCTGGCTGTCGAAAGTGTCATTAAATCCTAATCACCCATCACACTCGCACCCACATCTACACATACTAAAATCCCAAATTGTTGGCAACCTTATTGAGTAACATTGCATATTCCTAAAATAACTCATGCAAATTTTGCTCAAAAGGAATAGTAAACTATTTAAACGTTTATCCAATGAAGACGATATTAAATTTATAAGTTTTACGTACTATTTTTTCAATTTTTCATAAAATTTCAACAAAACCATATGATATGATCCCTCATTGGAAGTTTGGAACCAGCTTGGTATGTTTTTTCCATTGAGGGGGATTACATTATGTGGTTTTGTCAAAAGTTTTTGAAACATACCTTTTTTCAGTTACTCAATTTATAAATTACATCCGCAGATGCATCAGTTCCTGCAGTAAAGGGTTAAAGCCCCAACTCCATGCATGTAAAAATTGCTGTTGACAGATATTCAATAACAATCATACAAGAGATTTATTGGCATTCAATGCTAATAAATCTCTTGTCTATATGACAAGTATCTGTAAATTGAATCAACTGTTAGACTAATGATTTCTTGAGTTGAATTTTGATGACAAAATTTTCAAAAAATACTCAGTGGGTTAAGAGTTAAAAAGGTTATGTGATAAGGCTAAGGATAAAACTTTTGAAACCAATCGTCCAGTTGACAAGTGCTTGACAAAATTCAATACTAGTTCAACAAAATACAAAAAAAACTCTTATTCTGAAAGCAGGAAATATAATTTTTCTCTCCTAACAAAAACAAAAACAGACATTTGTTTAAAAATTTCTCAGATAAACTGAATGCAACTAAAGTGAGATTGGATAGTGTAAAGCAGCAAGGCTATAAGTTAATACTTGATGTGGTACATCCTTAAAACATTAGCATACAACTTTATCATCCATGTGTTCATTGGGACTGAACCAGGATGTTTAATATAACAATAACATGACTTTGGAGGGCATAGTGGTTTATTAACGGCCCAACAGGTGTGAATAACAGCCCGACAGCTTATAAAAGGCCCGAGACGAAGGCAAGGGCTGTTAATAAGCTGAAGGGCTGTTATTCACACCTGTTGGACTGTTACTAAACCACAAGGCTCGACAAAGTCATGTTATTACTATTATTACTACTGCGATTCTGACAAAAGTTTTGACCCTGTACCTTACATGGCAGCTACAAACAGCCAATTGGTCTTCATTCAATTTGCTTGATTGCGACATTTTTAACGTTTTCAATTTTGGCAGATGACATTATCGCCTGTTCTCAAACAAACTGGTGTCACATGATTATCATGTGATCGGTGCCGGTGCACTTTCAATTGCATCGAAGTTAGAAAACTTGAAAACAGACCCAATATTTACCGCTTTTAAGTCAGGAATAAAGGTTTAAAATGTCGGAAGACTTACTTACTATATACAGCTGCTTGTTCTTAAGGGACTGACTTTGCTGGACATTTACATATTTAATAATTAAAACTAGACTTTATGATTTTGGAGAATCATGGCTTTTCCAGATGAGATTCCATTATTTTTCATGACCCCAGAGTGTCTGATGAATTGCTTTTAACTGTCTCACTGAAGCTCCTTTATTGATGTTATGAGAAAGGTGCGTATAGTAGTCTCAAATGATTCAGGTTGATAAAAAAATGTTTAGGCAAAAACCATCATTAATAGTGGAGAGGGTTAATATCAATATAGACCTATCAATGGCCATTTTCTTTTGAAAACCTACGAGACGTTTGTAAAGAAATTCAGGGAAAACATGATTTTTTAAAGCTTTTGATGGGTATTGCTATTAACCATCCCAAAAGGGGTTAATGCTTGGTTTTCTGAATACCCTTATTACTGACAAATTTGGTCCTCGGTGAATTCCACTTCCAACAAAGTAAATTATGTCTATCTCTCGGGTATGCATTGGGTGCTGTGCACGTCCAAAAACAGCCTATTTCAACAAAATTACGATGCTTAGCAGCCTGTAGAGGGTTAATAAATGCTCACCAGAATAATTTGTCCATGCAACTTGTAATGTCACGCAAAGACCTGCGAATAGTCAATTTTTCTTGAAAACCTACATGTTGCTTTTAGAGAAATCCACAGAAAATGGAAATTTTAATCTTTTAAGGGGTATCGCCCTTTAACCATCCCAAAATGGGTTAAGACTTCGACTTTTGAATACCCTTACCACTTACAAAAATGTTTCCCCATCAATTTTGCGTCCAATAAAAGAAGGTACTTTCTTGGTGGTACACCCAGTGGGTACAGTTGGTGTCCAAATACATCCCATTTTATCACAATTTTTATGTTTAGCAGCCCAGGGAGGGTTAACTAATGCTGACCCGAATATTTTGTCCATGCAACTTGTAATGTCACACCACGACCTGGGAGTGCCCAATTTTTCTTGCAAATCAACAAGACTCGTTTAGAGAAATCCATGGAAAATATGAATTTTTGGGGGGTATTGCTGTTTAACCAGCCCAAAACAGGTTAACACTTGGTTTTCTGAACAACCTTACAAAATGCTCCTCGGTGAATTCCACTTCCAATAAAGGAAGTTATGTTTATCTCGCATGTACCATTTGGGTGCTGTGGGGGCCCGAAAACAGCCCATTTCATCAATATTTCAATGTTTGGCATCCTGTGGAGGGTTACCATATGCATCGCCTAATATCTTGTGTATCAATGGTCGTGTCACAGGCAGGTCTAGCAATGATGAATGTTTAATAAATATCTACAAGACATGTAAACCCCAATTTTGGCAGTTTTTTGCCAATTCTGACGAAATAAGGGTTAAATCGAAAATTCTGCTTCGGTACATTTTTAGATTTCTATGCGTGTGCAAAATTTTGTGAAAATCGGTTCGAAAATGGCTTCTGAATCGTACGGACAAAATGTGTGGAAAAAAAGAAAAAAAATCCGTAGAAAAACAATAGTCTTCCCCAGAGGGAAAAGCCTAATAAAAATCACATTGTTTACTAGTTGAAAACATTTCTGGAAACGGTTTCCATTTTCGAGTGTATGACAGTGAGGAACAAAAGTTACTTGATGTGTCGGGCTGTTAATGAGATGTTCAACGCATTAATGGCCCGACACATCACGTGACTTTTTAAACTGAATGTCACATTCCTGTAATGCCCTGGTAAACTTTGTTATTGTACTAGGGAACGCCCTATAAAGTGGTAATAATAGATAGTACTATCAAAAGGAAACAGATAACCATAATCCCGGACCACGATTTGACTCAAAACTTTAGGACAATTTTGACAAGTTGATAATACATATATATTGATAGTTGTGGGCATGATAAGTACAGGCTTCATCAAGAGCTATCAATTTTTAGAGTTGACTAATCACCATCATTTGCTTTAGTCAATTAGTACTAGTTGTTGTTTCCCATTAAATTTTAGAGATGGGCAATAAATATACCGAAAAACTGAACCATTACCGATATCATGGGGATACCAAAAGCCCAAACTGAACTAATCGTTGAATATCGATACCATCTGAATTTTCAAATTTTCCTATTTACATGTATAAGCCCCTGTTGAGGCTTGATAACAGTTAAAAGTTCATTTTCATGAAAGAAGTGACCGGTTTTCTTTTCAGTTTTGTTAACCCTCAATGGACTGGGCAACTGTCCAGAATTTCCACTAGACTACAACCTGTACATGTCCAATTGCTTAACAGTGGTTAACTTAAGGCAGCCAAGACTTGACTAGAAATCACTGCCCAGATATTTTGCCTATTGTCAGCAGGACCTCCTGAAGATGGTATGGTCAGGGCACATGCTCTTAGATCATAAAAGCCTGAAATAGGTCTTTAAACATTAAGGTGCCTTCAGAACAAGTCACAAAACTTACATTAGATATGATTTGTGGTCGTAAAAGAATGCCACTGTTGAGCTCATTGGCAGTGTCATTTATAGTGTTGTACTACAACATCTTATTCTGTTTTTCCTGATGTGAATTCCTCTTTGATACTAACAGCAAATCTCAGTTAAGTCAGATACAGAATACCAAACTCAAATTTCAATGTCGCCCACATCTATTAATCCTTTACCCAACGAATCGGCCACATCCACCCACGTAATATGCAAATTCAACAGTTGAAAAAATATTATTTTTTCAACTTCAACAAAACCATATCATGTGACCCCTCGTTGGAACGAGCACGTCAAGCTGGTTCCAACGAGGGGTCACATGATATGGTTTTGTTGAAATTTTTTGAAAAATTTGAAAAAATGCTATTTAAAATAATAAATTTTTATATCATCTGCATTGGGGGCACGGTGGCGTGGCGGTAACCGGTTCTTGTCAGATCACCGAAGTTAAGCAATGTCGAGCTTGGTTAATCCTCGGATGGGTGACCATCTGAGTGATCAATTTGGACTCCCGCCTTGTGTCCTTGGGCAAGACACTTAACCCTGATTGTCCACATGGGGGCACAATGACGCCATGTGCTAAGGCGTACTGCACGTTGATGGTACGCATGTCTTCAACCAATCTAACCGTGCCTGTGCTGCAGTGCAGGGTTACGATGTTGGGGAGCTAGCAGCTGCTCGGTGGTTCTCTCTGGGTACTCCGGCTTCTTCCACCCATAAAACTGTCACGGCCATGATTAGCCATTGTGCATAAGTATATGACCTTAACCACCAATAAATAAATAAATAAATAAATAAATAAATAAATAAATAAATAAATAAATAAATCATCTGCATTGGGTAAAGGGTTAAATTTACAAACAATCTCAAACTTAAAAATTTAAAATTGATGATGTAATGATCTAAGAATGTGTACACTTCTGTGTTGAGATAAAATGGAAATACTAAAATATCTCTGATATGGATTGTTGCATATTTCATGGCAGTTTGATTAGGGCCCTGCAAAGCTTTGTGTATTTGATTCGATGTCGACATCGCTTTGGTATTCGTATATCAATCTCGAATAGTTTGCTGATTCGTTAGTCAAACGAAGCTTCGAGGAAAACGAATCAGTGTTCGACAATGTACATTTTGAGTTTTTAGAACGGGAAATTAAACGTTCATTTTGTGACTTTTGCAAATTGGAGCTGTTTTAACTTGTAACCTGTTCACGCCCCATCTATACAACCGAAATATCCAGCTATGGGCATAAGGACCACTCCCAGTCCCAGAATCTTCTAACACAATAATGGGGGCATATCGCCTGGAGTACTCCCAATTATTGTTACCAGTTATAGTTATTTCTCGAGTTTATCCCAATTCGATTCGAGATTCGATTCGATGTCAACATCAGTCTCGAATCGATTTGTGATTCCATTCGAACATAAATTTCCCGATTCGCAGGGCCCTAAGACTGATCGGAATAATTCAACAGAAAATGTGTGTGAAGGTTACAATTCTACAATATTCACTGTGAGTTTGAGATCTTTCCAGAAATTTTGAGCATAAACCTTTCCCCATTCCTACAAAGATTACAACTTACAACTGACCATTTCTGAAAAATTAAAACAACTTTCTCACTTTTGTGGTCAAGGTTATTCCAATGTATGTTCTATAATAATTGTTAAAACTAACACAAATTTGGACTAAAAGTCGATTTTTTAAAATAATGTCACACTATCATATGGAAAACAAAGACCATGAAATGAAGAATGACAGACAAACAATAAACACTATTTACAGCCAAAATAGTCAACTAATCATGACAGCCGTACTTTAATTAGCATTTTCCTTGAGTGGTATGGGAGTGGGATGGGTAGCATTATTTACAAAATGCAGGGGATGATGAAATAGCCTGCCGATCATTAAATATTCAAAAGAGGATCATGGGTATGATAAATCTGTCTCACCTAGGTATCCCACATGGGGACACATGCATTTCAATAGGCTGGTGGTAAGAAGTTAGTTGTATACAAATGTACCAGCCTTTTTAAAATCCAATGATGTTAACCCTTTTCCTAATGTAACGGCCAAAACTGGCAAGCACTATTCATTAATTTGTGATTCAATTTTCATTATTTTTGTCATTTTTGGCCTCAGAAACATAGCTTATGATCCCTCATTGGAACAAGCTCATTGTTCTTGAACCAATGAGGGGTCATAAGCTGTTTTTGACGCAAAAAATGAAAAAAATTAGTTATTCAATAATTTTGTTTGCAAGTGTTGTCTGCTTTTTATGTTAGGTAAAGGGTTAATAATGGTATTTAATCTGATAAGCCAATATATCATAATACTGTGGAGCCCATTCTTGGATATCTCCGAAGTGAATAACCCTGTTAACTGAAAATAATTTCCAAACACGAAACTATTTAATTTACAATCCCTTCAGTACCAATTTGACCTGAAAATTACATATAGGTTATAAAGTAAACTCCTGTTAATTGAATAAAAAAAATCTTATAATATGTCTAGAATTACCCTGCCAGTCACAAAATTCCCCTTGTTTATAGATCTATTTGGCCTCAGTCCATCCAATACAGTTATTTAATCTATAATAGACTATTATATGTCCAAGTGCTCTGTTAAACAAGATAATAGACTACATAGGCAGTTGTTCTCTAGAATACAAGAAAGTAACTAAATCCCTCCCTGCTAACTGAATACTGCTATTAGCTGAATAATTTTCATTGGCAAAGAGGCTATTCAATTAACAGTGTTCAACTGTAGCAGCTAGAAATGAATTAATTCTATCATACCAAATCCACATGAAGAAAATACTACTTATTTCTCAATGAAATTCAAGCACCTTCAAAACCTTATGTGAGATGGTATCAAGTCAACAGAACTTAAAAAACATATTACGCAATTTTTCTCAAAGGATTAGAAATGAAAGTGTCAATGACACTGTAGCTTAACGTGTGTGTTGTGTTTGATGAAAAGGATAATGTTCAATGTTTATGAAATGATTATGAAATAAGACAAGAATTGTGATAACTGTTCCGGAATATGTTCATTTCTGTTCCCTGTATGCTATGTTTTTGATAAAAATAATATGAGGTGTACACTGTGCTAAAGAGCTGAGGGGTGGGTTGAGACCTCACAGTTAATGTAAGTGGCTCTCACAGTTAACGTATATCAACGAAAGTTACCAAGTTACAGTGAAATTATTCCAAAACGAGTCATCCTATCAAGTTACATTGGAATCCCTTCATAAATATGGCCTGTAGACTGTGCTAAAGGTTTTCAGGCTTCGGGCCCCTGTAGCCGTCAGTTTCCCAATTGCGTCCAAAGGGGACGTTCTCATCTAGACATTATATGAAGTCAACCTACCAAGTTACAATGAAATCCCTTCATAAATATGACCTGTTGACTGTGCTAAAGGTTTTTGGACTTTAGGCTCAGGTAGCCATCATGGTTGAATAATCACAACCAAAAGGGGACATTCTCATCTGGGCATCATCTGGAGTGATCCTACGAAGTTACAATGAAATCCCTTCATAAATATGACATGTAGACTGTGCTCAAGGTTTTCGGGCTTCGGGCCCCTGAAGCCGTCACAGTTGACCAATCACGACCAAAAGGGGACGTCATTATCTAGGCATTATACATAGTCAAACTAACAAGTTAAAATGAAATCCTCCAATAAATATGACCTATAGACTATGCTAAAGGTTTTGATGTTTTGGGTTTGGGCAGCCATCTAGGCTGAATGATTGCGACCAAAAGGGGACATTCTCATCTAGACATTATTTGGAGTCATCCTACCAAGGTACAATGAAATCCCTTCATAAATATCACCTGTAGACTGTGCTAAAGGTTTTCGGGCTTCAGGCCCCTGTAGCCATCACAGTTGCCTAATGGTGTCCAAAAGGGGCTGTTCTCATCTAGACAGTATATGAAGTCAATCTGCCAAGTTACAATGAAAATCCCTTCATAAATATGAACTGAAGACTGTGCTAAAGGTTTTCGGGCTTTGGGCTCAGACAGCCATCATGGTTGAATGATCGCAACCAAAAGGGATATTCTCATCTGGGCATCATCTGGAGTGATCCTACGAAGTTACAATGAAATCCCTTCATAAATATGACCTGTACACTGTGCTCAAGATTTTCGGGCTTCGGGCACCTGTAGCCATCACAGTTGACCAATCATGACAAACAGGAGATGTCATCATCTAGGCATTATATGGAGTCAACCTAACAAGTTACAATGAAATTCTTCCATAAATACGACCTATAGACTATGCTAAAGGTTTTTGGGCTTGGGCAGCCATCAAGGCTGAATGATCGTGACCAAAAGGGGAATTCTCATCTAGACATTATTTGGAGTCATCCTACCAAGCTACAATGAAATCCCTTCATAATTATGACCTGTAGACTGTTCTAAAGGTTTTCGGGCTTTTGGCCCCTGTAGCTGTCACAGTTGCCCAATTGTGTCCAAAAGGGGATGTTCTCATCTAGACATTATATGAAGTCAAACCTACCAAGTTACAATGACATCCCTCAATAAATATGACCTGTAGACTATGCTAAAGGTTTTCGGGTTTCGGGCTCGGGCAGTCGTCACGGTTGGCAGATCACGCCCAAATGGGGAAATTCTCATCTAGACATCATAAGGAGTCATCCTACCAAGTTACAATGAAATCCCTCCATACTAAACATGACCTGCAGACTGTGCTAAAAGTTTTTGGGTTTCGGGCTTGGGCAGCCATCACGGTTGACAGATCATGCCCAAAAGGGGACGTTCTCATCTAGGCATTATACAGAAGCATCCTACCAAGTTACAATGAAATTCCTTCATAAATACGACCTGTAGACTGTGCTAATGGTTTTTGGGTTTTGGGCTCGGGCAGCCATACCGGTTGACCGATCGCGACCAAAAGGGGACGTTCTCATCTAGACATGACCCCAAACCTGCATATGAAATTTCGTGACGATCAGACAAGAACTGCGGGGTGTAGCCCATGCTAAAGGAAAATGTGAACAGACTCACAGACTCACAGACTTACAGACTCCAGACTAACAGACTAACAGACTTAAAGACTAACAGACTTCCGCATGCGTGATGGCAATAGCTTATCTTGACTTTGTCAAGTTAAGCTAAAAATGAAATGTGTGTCTCCAGAAAAAAATTTCTTTTAATATTTCTGGAGTACTGGGTTAAACTTTGCCACCTATTTTCTGGCCACATGCCGACAAATCTGAATGCTTTGAATTGAACATATTAATATTTAACTGCTTTAATTAATTACATCTCCAGCTGTTTATTTAAATTTGTAGGAATAAATAGGTGTAAACTTCTAAAAAAATAAATTTGCAAGCTAAGTAAGTTCACAATATGATCTTATAAATCTCAGCTAAAAATTTCCCTCATTTTGGTTTGATGATACTGTAGCTTAACTTGTGTGTTGTGTTTGATGAAAAGGATACTGTTCAATGTTTATGAAAGGATTATGAAATAAGACAAGAATTGTGATAATTGTTCTGGAATATGTTCATTTCTGTTCCCTGTATGCTATGTTTTTGATAAAAATAATATGAGGTGTACACTGTACTAAAGAGCTGAGGGGTGGGTTAATATGACCTCACAGTTAATGTATGTGGCCCTCACAGTTAACGTATATCAAAGAAAGTTACCAAGTTACAGTGAAATTATTCCAAAATGAGTCATCCTATCAAATTACATTGGAATCCCTTCATAAATATGGCCTGTAGACTGTGCTAAAGGTTTTTGGGCTTTGGGCCCCTGTAGCCGTTAGTTTCCCAATTGCGTCCAAAGGGGACGTTCTCATCTAGACATTATATGAAATCAACCTAACAAGTTACAATAAAATCCCTTCATAAATATGACCTGTAGACTGTGCTCAAGGTTTTTGGGCTTCGGGCCCCTGAAGCCGTCACAGTTGACCAATCATGACCAAAAGGGGATGTCATCATCTAGGCATTATATGGAGTCAAACTAACAGGTTACAATGAAATCCTTCCATAAATATGACCTATAGACTATGCTAAATGTTTTAGGGTTTTGGGCTTGGGCAGCCATCAAGGCTGAATGATCGCGACCAAAAGGGGACATTCTAATCTAGACATTATTTGGAGTCATCCTACCATGGTACAATGAAATCCCTTCATAAATATCACCTGTAGACTGCGCTAAAGGTTTTCGGGCTTCGGGCCCCTGTAGCCGCCACAGTTGCCTAATGGTGTCCAAAAGGGGCTGTTCTCATCTAGACATTATATGAAGTCAACCTACCAAGTTACAATGAAATCCCTTCATAAATATGACCTGAAGACTGTGCTAAAGGTTTTCAGGCTTTGGGCTCGGGCAGCCATCATGGTTGAATGATCGCAACCAAAAGGGGACATTATCATCTGGAGTGATCCTACGAAGTTATAATGAAATCCCTTCATAAATATGACCTGTAGACTGTGCTCAAGATTTTGTAGCCATCACAGTTGACCAATCACCAAGTTGGCATCCTACCAAGTTACAATGAAATCCCTTCATAAATACGACCTGTAGACTGTGCTAATGGTTTTCGGGTTTTGAGCTCGGGCAGCCATACCGGTTGACCGATCCCAACCAAAAGGGGATGTTCTCATCTAGACATGACCCCAAACCTGCATATGAAATTTCGTGACGATCGGACAAGAACTGCGGGGTGTAGCCCGTGCTAAAGGAAAATGTGAACAGACTCACAGACTAACAGACTTCCGCACGCGTGATGGCAATAGCTTATCTTGACTTTGTCAAGTTAAGCTAAAAATAACCACAGACGAGTGTTGACGACCATAGAAAACGTAATCGTGAGAAGTGGGAAAATAAAAACATAGCGGGCGCTACAAAAGTGCAAACATGATAAACATCTGTTATGTGAGAAAACTGTAGCCTCCAGGCCACACCTCACTTTTATTCCGCAAAATGGCAAAAAAAATTCGATGGTCGTCTTCTGACAAGAGTGAAAGACCTTCGGAAATTGAGATGCTGAAGATTGGATGAGAGGAGAGAAAGACGTGGAATAAAATCTACCGACAAAGCATCATCTTGATAAAAGTTTACAGAATAGACTGTTGTACAAACAACCATCAGACACCAGAAGCGGTGTTTGAGTACTGATCCTTTATAAATGGATGATCGCCAACAAAACACTCGTTTGTGGTGGAAGTTACGAAACAAGTTCAGTAGATCAGGTCTGGACCGAATCTTTGGTGGGGTAAAAATCTGATTTACTATACACTGGGGCAAGTGGAAGATTCTATATTCGCCACTTGATCCAAAACCCGATAAAAGACGCCCTAACAGATTGCGAAATGAGCAGTGCTTCCAATAGGGCCTACAGGGTTACGTAGTTAAAACATATTCTTTGGTAGAGAGTCCGCTCCAAAAAAAAAAGACTCTCAAATGGCGAAGATGTTTTGAAGCATTCAATAATAGGATGTTACTGAAAGGGAACAGGTCAAAACGTCACACGACCAAAACGTCACATTTCAAAATGGTCAAAATGTCACATATTTTGGTCAAAACGTCACATACTTTTGGTCAAAACGTCACATGCTTTTGGTCAAAACGTCACACACTTTTTGGTCAAAACGTCATATACTTTTGGTAAAAACGTCACCTATTTTATATTTATTATTATAAGTGGACAACTTACTAATGACAGGGGGAGGGGGCTTGAAATTAGAGATGTGTTGAAACTATATTGGGTCGGGACCATTTGGATGTTGTGAAGTACGCAGAACCGAATTAGACGCAGCGATTCGTGCCTCTCAGAGTTTATAGACCGAGAAAAATGTCAAGATGTCGAAATTTTCGGCAACGTTACTAATGATATGCCTGGTACATATTGTATGATAGTACCCCTGTCGGAAATTTCACCCATCGTTATAGGGAATAGTTATCTTGCTGTCTGAGTGTGTGACGTTTTGACCAAAAGTATTTGACGTTTTGACCAAAAAGTGTGTGACGTTTTGACCAAACGTATGTGACGTGATTGACCAAAAAAATGTGACGTTCTGACCATTTTGAAACGTGACGTTTTGATCGTGTGACGTTTTGACCAGCACCCGATTCGAGCAAGAATTCAGGTACATTTGTGACACTTCTGAAACGTTATTGAACGGTCGCGCTTTACCGCTTTAAAAGAACGAATTTAATGGTTGGAAAAAGAGTACCGAGAAAATTGTCATTTTGCAGGCATGATTAGTAGCCGATGGAAGGGCGGGAACTTTCTGTGCATTAAAATTGCTGTACTGATTTTGTACTTCACAGACTGACAGCGAAAAACAATGTAAAAAAGACCTAAGGTCGTCGGGTGTGAATTAAATTTGACTCGCATTTAAAAAACAACACTATGATTGTAAAACCGCGAAATTTAGGTGGCGACCCACTTTGTGACTTGTTCGAGGTAATGTTTTTCGTATTTCCCACTGAAATTCTCAGTAATTATGAAAAACCCAAGAACGTCCGTCCAACCTTGAAATGAAACATCAGTGTAAAGCTTATTGTTGTCTCTTTCAACTGACAATGGGTAATCGGCTTACACAAAGTGATTCCAATCTGCGTCGAAAATAGAGACGGTCTGGTCTGTTCTTTTGGTTTGATGTTTTGAAAGGGGTGTTGTTTTCCTTGTTACCTTGACATATCTATTGGAGAGGGGGGGGGGGGGGGAGGGGGGGGGGCTTATCACCCAAAGGTATCAAATATCACTTTCAGAACTCTAAGCATGTGCTTCTGTATGACATCATCGTCAATGTCGACAGCTGACTGGTAATGAGAGATTAATACTTTTATCCGTCATCCATACGACTAAAATATTAATTGCTCTATTCTCTGAGAGACCACCGAACAACGTCCCGCGTATTGAAGCTGAATCGAATAAAAATGTCATTGCAAAAAGCAGGATTTCAACCGTTTTATTTTACGGCACTTTTACCGACAGCTAATTACTGGTAATTTACCCGCTTTGGGGGGCAATGATTTTAGTGTGTACAAAAATGTACTTCATGCAAATTGAATTGCGAATCCAAACCAGCTTTTATGCTATGCCCATGGATCACGAGAAATGTAAACAGTTGCACCGGTGATAAGAAATCTTGCAGTCTGACCTTGGTAACATGAAAGTGATTGAGTCTGGGAAAGCTTGCCAAAATACCAATAGTCGCGTGTTATCCACAGCTATCGAGTGCTTGTCGTGTAAGGAAATATGCATCAAGCCAGATATTATGCAAGGCCTGCATGCATGTAAACTTTTCATTACCACAGTCGATATGTCAAGACCTGTCCGATTTTACACCGCCAGTCGTATTCGCCTGACGGTTCTTGACAAAGATAAGAATCTTGACAATGTATTTCTTTTTATAAACTTTGTTCTACTCGTGAACATTTCCGTTATGTCAGTATATTCAATTTATAGTGGTCGTTATTAATCAGTCAAGAACCTCTCAACGCAACTGCTGCACTCATCATGCAGAATTCAATTACACGTTTAGCTAGCTAAAGGCACTATCCAAGCAGTAAGCCACGGATGAAGGTAGAAACGGCGAAGCTACCGATATTATTTTGCAGAAAACATAAACAATTTAGTTTAGTTTTTCAGTACACATTTACAGCGTACACATGGCAATCCGTATTATCATTCAAAGCGAATTTCACTGGTGTTGATTGAGTTGACGTTAACCACCCCAATGGAGTACGCGTGACTGTATGTATGTATTCTCTCAGTGTTTTAATGTCATTTTCAGCATCTATGGCCATGTCAAAAAGACGAAAGCGTGGGCGCAGGAAGCAACCTGTGACTGATCAGGAGAGAAATGGGATCGGGACAGTTTCCCCTGATTAACCCTGTACCTAACGAATCGGCCAAGGCGAAATTTACAAATTGAGCAGTACCAATTCCCCAAAATTTCAACAAAGCCATATCATGTAACTTCCGTTGGATCCAGCTCGTTCCAGTGAGTGGTCACATGATATGGTTTTGTTGACATTTTTTTTAAATTTTGAAAAAGATAATGAAAATAATAGATTTTGATATCCTGTATGTTGGGTAAAATGTTAAAATAGAAATTTTGATGACACAATGCTATTTTATACCATGATTACCTATTCTACTATATATGAAAAGCCTATGACATAAATTTTAGCTTTTTACACCAACCGTGGTGAACACGCCAGCAATGGGATTTCAATAGTTAAAATTTACACCTTCAGTGGAATTATATCCCATTTGACCTTTGGTGACGTCGACCTTAATGCAAACTTGTCTAAATTTATCGCACGTCGCCTCGCGAAGAGTGAAATGAAAGTGGCAATTATTTATTGCGTTTTTAAATGGGCTTACCCCATAAAACACCAAAAATGAACAAACATGCACTGTCTCATGTTAATAAAGCATCCATAACTCGAAATAGTATGTTCTTATGTTATTAATTAATATGAAAAAGGCCCCGTTTCCTTTTCTATTTTGTTTCAGTGATAAAATTGACAGCCGGAGTACCGCCCACCGATGCTCTTGTAAACGAAAACAAATTCGCACGTATGTGCGGCTGATCTCAGTAAAATCGAGAAAAAATAATAGCGACTCTTAATAATCTGACAATCATGGTATAAATAAAATATACCCAAAGTAGCTTGGTGTACCAAATGTTCACCACTCGTGGTGAAGTGGTGTTAACCGCGCGCCAAAGGCTCGCGGGTAACACCACTTCACCACGAGTGGTGAACATTTGGTACACCAAGCTACTTTGGGTATATTCTATGCATTGCAAATATCGACCTAAAGTGAATATGCGCAGTTAATTTATTATTCACTCCAAATAATCAATGTCCAACAAAACAGTACGTCAATAAAATTATGTAAAAACAACCACAACACCCCCCTCCCCCCTCCCCCTTTCACCGGTGGACCCCGGTTATACCCGAATACCATCAGCTGAAATGAAATTTTGTCTTCACTCCTCAGTGTTTTCCTTATAATTCAATTATCAGAGTGAGGCTCCACTGTTTGACTATTTATTCTACAAACTACTCACCCTGCAGAAACAGAACGGATATCACACATGGATGACAATTTTCGTCATTGGAAGAGATTTACAGGAAAGTTTGCTCCCCTTATTTTTCGAAAGTAGTCAGTACATTTAAAACTAAGTGTATGGGATTTTCATATAAAAATTGAAATTTCGAAATGTTAGCGAAGTTGTATCATCGATGTGTGGATTATTTCACAAACTTCAGGCATTTTCCCGTAGAGCAGTATAAAATACAGATGCTGGCATGTTACAATTTTTCCAAAAAAGTTTGAACGTTTGACTATTATTCTCTGTTTAAACCCATTTAAAAATAACAAAACGGCGCTTTCACCATCGTCTGATGTCCTGTAACTTTGTCTATTCATTATATATCGACAGCGTGCGCATCGTGTCAAATAATAAAGACACTATCCTTTCCATTATATAAAAGTGTAGGAGGTAACGTTTGCTATTTTTTTTTCCTGTGAAGAATAAAAATCTGCACAAATTACTGTAGAAACACATTCGCTAACCAAAGAGCCAAAGTGGACGGTTACTTAGATGCTTCTAATTAGTTGCCATCAAAATCCAAGTTTCCTTTTGTAACTTTTAATAAACGAAAACAACAGACAGCCCCGTGTGCTGACTGTTATTTTCGTTTATTGATAGTAACAAAAGGAACTTCGCTTCATTTTCTACCGATGTCAATAAATACATGCTTCGTATTTGGACCTTCCTATTCACTCAACCCCGCTGATTTCGGTTGATTTTATGTAAAAAAAAAACCCCTAGGGCTTTAGGGTTAGATTATTACCAAACGCCCCAATAAATGCAAGGATTCGCACATTCGATGAGCGTATCCCACAATTTCAAGAACTAAATCCAATGACTTAATTAAGGGACCTTTTTCGGTTGATTTCAAAGATTTACAAGAATGTTTTTGAAAACCAATTCAAGAACTTACAACGTCTCTGGAGGAAGTGAAAACTCCACCTGGTAGTGTATAGGCTAATATTGGCATTGCTTTCTGAAAAACCGACAATCCATCCACTTATTATCTTGTTTAGCCCAGCTTAATTGTCAGTTGTACCTGATCGTACGGCGCAAAAATGAATTCTACCATTTATATATTGTATGACAGGGCTCAATGTTAAAAACCTTGATCGTGTTATTAAAAGACCCCGCATCAAGAGCACCCAGAAACCGCTGCAGTGTTTTCAGGCACTTTCAAAGAACTTTGGGAGATCCGAAGCATGAAAAGCCTGGACTCCCGGGGTGGGGGTAAGTTTATAATTTAGACATATATTAACCTTTTTCCAAAAACGAACGACTCTTGCAAATACGAAACTGAAACGATTACACTACTGACCTGACTTCAGGATATATGAATTCAGTACAATTCGATCACAGCACTCTTCTCCACAGACTAGAACATAGAATTGGCACCACAGGCAGTCCTCTTGGTTAGTTTGCATCTTATCTCAATGATCGTACCGAGAGTATTTTAATACATAACTCATCGTCATCCAAACTTACATTAAAATAGGAGGTCCGTCAAGGATCTGTACTCGGGCCTCTACTTTACTTGATTTTCGTTCTCCATCCAGGTGACATAACCCGTAAACACGGTCTTCAATGTCCTTTTTATGCTGACGATACTCACTCAGCTGTATATACATTTCAAGTCGGGTATGGGAGCTGTGCCATGTAAACAGTTAGAAGAGTGTGTTGCTGACATCAATCATTGGATGAACAGTAATTATCTGAAATTGAACGCTGACAGAACTGAGATTGCATACATAGGACTGCCCCACGAACTGTCTAACTTCGGCAAGTCATCTTTGTTAATCGATGGAAATGAATTTTCGCTCAATACGGCTGTTCGCAACCTATAGGGTACTTCTTGGATGAAAACCTTGCCACGGACAAACATGTCATGCAGGTTTGTCGCGCGGCATTAGCAAGATAAGGCCAGTTAGTGATGTGAAAACTGCTGAGCAGCTTGGGCACGTTTTCGTTACAAGTCGCCTTGTTTACTGGAACTCACTGCTGTTTGGGTATAAAAGATCTTTACTCGATAAGCTTCAGAATGTACAAAATTGCGCAGCCAGGGTTGTCACTCATAACCGCAAATTCTCCAGAATAACTCCGATTCTTAGGGACCTCAACTGGCTTCCTGTACAGCAGAGAATACAATATAAAATTAAATTTGTCATTTTAAATGTATTAACAACATCGCACCGTCATACCTGGCGGAGCTTATATCACCTTATGCTCCAAGCCGTAACCTACGCTCAGCCGACTTGAACAATCTAGCCCAGCCACCCTCTAAACTTGTCTCCTCTGGAGAGAGGGCCTTTTCGGTAGCAGTCCCAGCACTTTGGAATTCATTCCCCGCCGAGTATTTTAAAATCTGACCAAAGTAGTGAAACCTTTGAATTGGGATTAAAAAAATCCCACTTGTATCGAAACGCATTTCAAGGGGAAATGTAATTTTGCACTTTTCTTTCATTGTAAAGGCATAGAGCACCTTTAGGTGGATTTTACGCTTAAACATTATTATTATTATTATTATTATTATTATCATTAATGCAGACCACGCATTAATAATAATAATAATAATAAATGTTTAAACCTAAAATCCACCTAAAGGTGCCCTATGGCTTTAATGCGTGGACAGTTTCTCTATGTACTTCACGCAGAAATATATTTAATTGAAACTTAAACCTTCGGCCTATTCCCATATCAGTCATTTGTTTTATCAAATTTCCACTTTCCAAAGAAAATAGATCAAATTTCTCATTGTATAAGCTTATTTTTATTTTGGTAGAAATGTGGGGTCTGTTAATGCGGTTTGCAGAGGCTGCCAATAATTAACAGCACTCCCGAGGGCATCATTCAGAAAAATAAAGTTCCATGTGGAAATCCACTAAATGTTCAATATGATCGAAAAACCTGTAACAAGTGAAACTGCTTCTGTCGGTTACAATTAAGTTTTATACAAGATAAACTGTCTGGCATATGTTCTCTATCCGAAGAGACAAATAGTTTCCAGAGGGTATATGGCTGCTCCACCTCTGACTTTACACCCCTGTATACCGACTTATAATCCCCCAACGAATCGAAAGTGGTGAGCTCGTTCCAATGAGGCGTCAAACACATGTTTTGGGAGAAACAATGGAAAGCTAAAACCCTTACAGAGAATATTTGCATACCTCTCCTTGGGCTCAACTAATATTTTAAATAGGGTTAATAGTCTGAAATTAATGAGATGTATTAAGAAGCCCATCACAAAAGTTAGTTAGAATTTAATTTGCGAAATGCTGTACTTATTTTCCTAACGAAACGGCCACAACAGGCAAGTGTTAATCACAAAAAACGTCATTCATTTTTTTAAAAAATTGCCTCAAAAACAAATGTTCATAAGCTATGTTTTTGAGTTAAAAGTTTTTTAAAGAATGTCATTCAGGTAATTGTTTTGCATGTGAACTTTTCTGTTCACATTAGGTAAAGCGTTAAACCATTCTCAAATATACAAACAGAACCAACTATTAAAGATATTGGGGCACCTTTATTTATAAAAACACCGGGACAATAAACGCATGTTGCCATAAATTCTATAAACTCATGCTGAATATCAAATGCAGACCTACTTTTCTCATAAAGCGTGACCTACTCGCATTTATAAATTTCACTTTTCTTTTTCCGAGCACTTTTCGACAGATACATGTTGCATTCTACCCTCCAGTCTTGTTTTGTTTAACCCTCCAAAAATTATAGTCAAGGTTATTAATCTAGCACCCTCCCCCCCCCCCTCCCAAGAAAGAACGCGATAAAACAATACAGGAGAGGAGGCGACGTGCTTGTCTACTCAGTTAATATGTATCTTTACGACCTCAAATGCTTAATAACAATTATTTAAGAAATATATCTTCACCCAGAGATAAAGTGTTTTTCTCCAATTTAAAGTCAAGTCGCGTATGCATTCAATTACAACTGTTTAAGTGTTTAACCCTTCACGTAGTAAAAGGGGGGGGGGGGGGGGCACAGTGGCTCAGTGTTTACGGCATTTCGATCCCCACCGGGATCACTGCATTGTGTCCTTGTGCAGGGGGACTTAATCCTGATTGCCCACGTGGGAGCACGATGGCGCTGTGTACTAAGGCGTACTGCACTTGTCTTCAACCAATGCTAACCCTAATTCTGCGGAATGAGTACGTTGGGAAGTCTGACAGTTGCACGCCGTTGCTAGGTAGTTCTCCCCGGGTACTCTGGCCTCCTCGGCTCGTAAAACCGTCAGACATGAGGTGACTCTAGCTGTCGAAAGCGTCGTTAAACCCCATTAAAAACTAGCATAAAACCTATATCCAACCAGTACCATTCACACAAAAAAACTGTCGTTCAAATTTTATTCTTTTCAATTTGTGTATGACAAAACCTAACTTCTGCCCCCCCCCCCTCCCACACACACACACGCACTGGATCGAGCTCTTTTAATTATTCAATAACTCTTTTTCCTAGTTTCGTGAGTATTCGTGTTCGATAAAGGGTTAGCCTTATTCCCATACAGACAGAGGCGGAGGAACCAGGGGCGCGCAGGGGACACGTGCCCCTCCACTTTTTCCATAGACATGTTGCGTGGTTACACAATGTGTTGGGGCGCGGTGGCTCAGTTGGTAGAGGTGCAGGCTGCAAGCCGAGAGGTCCTCGGTTCGAATCCCACCTGCGGCAACCGCGTTGTGTCCTTGGGCAAGACACTTCACCCCGATTGCCTACATGGGGGCACGATGACGCTGTGTACTGAGGCGTACTGCACGTCGATGGTGCGCATGTCTTCAACCAATCTAACCCTGCCTGTGCTGCGGTGCAGAGTTCAGAGTTACGATGTTGGGGAGCTGACAGCTGCTCGTCGTTGCTCGGTGGTTCTCTCCGGGTACTCCGGCTTCCTCCACCCGTAAAACTGTCACGGTCACGATTAGCCATTGTGCATAAGTATGTGACCTTAAACACCAATAAATAAATAAATAAATAATACACAATGTGTTAAAATGGGAGCACACAAAAGTGCCAATATACAGGCATTCCTGTAATACATTATTTGCAAATCCAAAAAACATTCGGCCAATGAATCCCACCTTCAGTCGCTTCGGTTTGCCTTCGGGTTGGAAGATGACTGAAGTGGAAGAAATGGACAGAACAGTGACCACACCGCGGCGTGCTCATATAAACGAAACACTACAGTGTGTCACGGTACATTTACCGACATACGATTGTAACCGTTCCTACCATTGGGCTAAACCATGGTAGCCTTGGAAATTTGTACCCATCACTTTTATCGAGCTTCCGCCATCTCTGCATATAGCACCGAATTTCTACGGGAAAATAGGCGAATCCATACTGCTTTCGAATTAATCCCACCTGTATTATTGATTTCTCCAAAACAATTTGTTGTACACTATTTCTCGACTGCTATATGTAAGTTTGTTGGTTAACCATTTACCTAACGAATCGCCCGCATCCGCCCGCGTAATATGCAAATTGAGCAGTTGAAAAAATTAAATTTTTCAAAATATTTCAACAAAGCCATATCATGTGACCCCTCATTTGAACGAGCTCATTGAGCTCGTTCCAGTGAGGGGTCACATGATATGGTTTTGTTGAAATTTTTTGAAAAATTAAAAAAAATTACATTTAAAATAATAAATTTTTACATCGTCTGCGTCGGGTAAAGGGTTAAACAAGTCGAAAGGGTAAAGTGTGATTGAACATATCGAAAAAGAGGATATCGTCGAAATTTTTTTAATTTGGCACCCAATTTGGCGTCATCTGCGTTATGTCACTGGCAAGACACTCAATCCTAATTGCCCAAGTGGCAGCACAGAGGTCCGGTGTGCTAAGAAATACTGCACGTCGACGTTAACCCTAATTGTGAGGGTTTAGTGGGGGGGGGGGGGGGGGTACGACAGTTACTCACCGCTGTTCGGTGATTCCTTCAGGGTACTCCGATTTCTTCCACACCCAACACTGTCCGACACGATATGACCCTAGATGTTGAAAGTATCACTGAACCCCAATAATTAAATAAACAATTCATTCTCCCTCACAGAGATTTCATCCTCAACACCTGATCTTATACACCACATAAAACACTACTGAGACAAGATTTTTGCTCTTAAAATTGGACCATTCTGAAACAAAACTTTCGAAAAGAAATTTCAAATTTGATTGAAATCGGTGCTAAAATTGGTAGCCAGGTGCCCAGTGGTGGCGCCAGGATTTGACTGACAAGGCGGCTTTTTCTCCCCGAGTGGGGGCTAGGGTATCCCCGATAAGCCCACAGTAAAGGAGGTAGTTACCTTTACGGGGGGGGGGGGGGGGTAGAGCGCCTCGACAGGGGGGTGGGGGTGGGGTCTGTGCCCCGTCTGGCCTTTCCCCCTGCCGCTGCTCATCTCGCTCTTTGGAATGCTCTCTTTTCTGTACAGAGAGATTCGGTTCCATTCAAACCTTTCTTCAAATGGTTAAAAAAAACTGCCATGATGGCTGACGTCAAACTTAGAAGTGACAGAAGAGAGCGATTTGTATCTCCAGCATTCAGTGATCGCCAACATTACAACAGTACACGATTGGAACTGACAGACAATTCATCTTAGCGCGACAGTAATTTACCAATGCACAACTGGCCAAGAATTCACGGAGTTGGACAAGCCACAAGGTTTTCTTTTCATTTTGCGGTACATATCTTCAGTCAGACTTGTCTGTTTTTGTACCTGGGGTAATTACTTATCCAGTCCAGGTATACTGTCTCTGACTAGTCTCTAAATCAGATTCCCTCCTTGATTTTACTATTGTGTACTGTGTGCTAAACTATACTGGCATATCCAGTAGACGTAAAATTGAATTTAGTGGATGAGGCGATGAATGACTCGAGCTTCCGATCGATGCAAGGATCATATTAGAGCAGAAACGGTTAAGGGGTTTTCTTGATCGATTAATCACGTGGATTAACCTTGGTTAACCGATTAATCACTTGTCCATATAGATATCTGAATAACTGCCATACCGTTGATGATTTACAGCATGAACCCTTTACCCAACGTAAGAAACAAAACCGACTAGGCCGATATACAAAAATTTCCATTCAAATTTATTATGGTTTCAATTTTTGTCTCAAAAACATAGCTTATGACCCCTCACTGGAACGAGCTCGTTGAGCTCGTTCCAATGGGGGTCATAAGCTATGTTTTTGAGACAAAAATTAAATTTTTTCATTAATTCATGAATTTATTTTGTAAGTATCGTCTGCTACCCGCAATATTTAAGGGGTTAATAACAACCATTTCCAGCCACTGATACAGTATGATGATCGTGCAAGTAAACAAGTATGTCAGCAAGTAACCTGCATGCTTTACTCTGTCTCGTATATTTGATGTGAGTCAGTGTGACAATGTCTGCCTGTTTTGGAGAAAGTTTGTTCCTTTGTTAACCCATATAATACATTAGTTCAAAAGTAACGGTTACTCGATCAATTACTTTTTGGATCGATCAAGATGTTGATCATTGATTAATCGATTACTCGGTTAACCGTTTCAGCTCTAGATCATATATCGTCTGCCAAATAACCCCTCCGACAAGACAATAGGGGCAGTGACTTTGTGATCGTCTTTAGTAAAATCTTGGATTCCAATGAAGGCAGTCATTCCTCGGCAAGAAGCCACGACTATTAGTGTACATGAAGTAGAGGATATACGCCATCACCCGGATTTGTAGAGTGAAAATGACAAGAGTTTTTGACCGAATGGGATTAAGTGTATTTCAATGGTGGCCCCGTGATGTCCTCACAACTTGCAAGCCTGGAAATAAGCAGACTGCCATCTGTAGAATGAGGTCCACAGAGGGAGAATTAGGTGATGCTACCCTGCATAGCTTAAACAGAAAGCGGTTCCCAGAGGATAAATTGGTCCAATGTATGGGATAGCAATCATAGCATCAGCAAATTCATCCTCTCGGACCTCATTCTGCAAATGACAGATCGCTTATTTCCAGGCTTACTCAAAAGTGTCACCTTATCTCCATCTCGACGACTCCGATGTTGGTTTTGTTTCTTCTTTCTTTTTTACATCTGGGTTCCAACGAGTAGGATCTTATCTATTACATAAATAGGGAGTCTTTGAGTTCGTGATTCAGTCCGTCCGCGTCCAGTTAAAAATTGATATGCGATGCAACTAGAAATTTTCTGTCACATAGGCGGGGTTACCCGTTCAAGCATTGGTTACTGGGTCCTATTTTACCAGTAAAACATGTCTCACTTCCCAGTGTTCCCATGGGTGAGGTTAAGAAATTATAAACGGAAAATGTTGAAGACGGACGGACGGACGGAGAAATGGACACACAGCTGGATGGATGACAAGCAAATCGATATCAAAGAAACACTGCTGACTTTGTCAGAAGAGGTGCAGAACAGCTTGGAACGTCTTTCGCGAAGAAACTGCAAATGGATTACTTTTACAGTGACCCGAACAGTCGTCACACAGTAATCGGGTTCTAGTTGCTTGAACGCATGCTGTGATGTGGCCTAATTGGAAATTTGACACAGTTGGACTGAAAAGATCTTGTTAAAAGTCAGTATAATGTATTCATCAACATAAAACAGGGGCGAAACATATACCGTATAAAGCCGCAGACAGTTTAGTTATAACTGACTGAACAACGGGAATGTGTTTCAATTATTTAGTTTTTAACCTCTGTGTAGAGATAATAGATTCAATCATACCGACAAGAATTGGTTCTGCACTGAGCCCTTTTGACCAGGAATAGACGTTCAGCGACCATTGCATACTTTGAAATAACTCAGGGCATCTTAAAGTTAATGATTACAGAACACTTGTAATTTCCAATCATTCAAGTGTCAAGTGACAAAACCTGGGTGGCCGGTACATGCAAGCTCTTCGTTTTGTCATATCTCCTCTCTCAAGGAACCAATGCACCCTCACATCTGGAGGCATTCAGGTTGGTTCCAGGTATGCACATACACAGAAAGTAAGGGACGTAAAAAACAAGAGGCCCCAGGGGGCCTGAGGGCGCTCACTTGACATGGTAGCCTAAATATCAACCCAGGGAATTGATTTGAACAAGTTGTGTCTGCCCCTACTAAGAAAAGCTTATACCAAATATCCCAAGATTCTGACCAGCGTATCTAAAAAAAAAGATTTTTAAAGAATATTCCTCATATTGAACTAAGTAATAATTCGGGCTCCCACGGGGAGCCCAACTATGAACCCAGGGACATGGCTTGAACAAACTTGAATCTCACCTCCGTAAGGATGTTGTATACCAAATATCAAAAGATTCTGACAACTGGATCTGAAGAAAAATATTTTTAAAGAATATTCCTCATATTGAACTAAGTTATAATTCGGGCTCCCACCTGGAGCCCAAATATGAACCCAGGGACTTGGCTTCAACAAACTTGAATCTCATCCCCTAAGGATGCTGCATACCAAATATCAAAAGAATCTGATTGGTGGATCGGAAGAAGATTGTTAAAGAATACTCCTCATATTGCACTAATCTGAACATTTGGGCTCCCATAGAGAGCCCAAATATGGACCCTACGATTTGCTTTTAACACAAATGTGAATGAATCTTCCAAAGAAGTTATATGTGAAAAATGAAGCATTTGGAGCAGTTGTATGGGGAAAGAAGATTCTTTAGTGTTTTTTTCCCTATTACTCACAGTGTTAAAAAATGCTGACTGATTTTTTGGTCCTGCGGGAGCGACGGGAAAAATGTTTTTGGCATAAATTAGGTACTTATGACCCAATGAGCCCTCATATCAAATTTGGTTCAAATTGGCCTCTCAGTTTGAAAAATAGAAATTTTGGTACAATTCGGGCTCCCACCAGAAGCCCAAATATGAACCCAGGGACTTGGCATTAACAAACTTATATCTCACCTTCCTGAGGATACTGTATACCAAATATCAAAAGATTCTAACTGGTGGATGTGAAGAAGAAGATTTTTAAAGAATATTCCTCATATTGAACTAAATTATAATTCGGGCTCCCACAGGGAGTCGAAATATGAACCCAGGGACTTGGCTTAAACAAACTTGAATCTCCCCCTCCCCTCCCTAAGGAAGCTGCATACCAAATATAAAAACATTCCGACTGCTGTATCTGAAGATTTTTAAAGAAAATTCCTCATTTTGAACTAAGTTATAATTCGGGCTCTCACAGTGAGCCCAAATATGAACCCAGGGACTTGGCTTGAACACACTTGAATCCCCCCCCCCCCCCCCCCCCCCCCCCCCCCAAGTACGCTGCATACCAAATACCAAAAGATTCTGATTGGTGGATCGGAAGAAGATTTTTAAATAATATTCCTCATACTGTAGTACTAATTTAAACATTTGGGCTCCCATAAAGAGCCTGAATATGGACCCAGGGATTTAGTTTCAATAAATATGTGAAACAATCTTCCAAAGATGTTATATGTGAAATTTGAAAGCTTTTGGAGCAGAGGTTTGGGAGAAGAAGAGTCTTAAATGTTTTTCCCATTACTCACAGTAATGTTACCCAGTGTTAAAAAATACTGACTCAGCACTTTTTCAAAGTCCTGGAAAAGTACCCTATGATAAAACCGATGACAATTTTTTTAACCATTCCTTTCTGCTGTTCCACAGGAAGCTTCACACAAAATAGAAATTCTCAGTGCAGTGTAGTTTTAAATTTTTGGGCGTTTTAAATTTTTTATTTTTAGGTCCTGCGGTTCCTATGGCGCGACGGGAAAATTTTTTGGGGTATAAATTACGTACTTATGACCCAATAAGCCCTCATATCAAATTTGGTTCAAATCAGCCTCTCAGTTCGAAAAATAGAAATTTTGGTACATTTTGGGTTCCCACAGGAAGCCCAGATATGAACCCAGGGACTTGGCTTTAACAACCTTGTATCTCCCCTCAGTAAGGATACTACTGTACACCAAATATCAAAACATTCCGACTGCTGGATCTGAAGAAGAAGATTTTTAAAGAAAATTCCTCATTTTCAACTAAGTTATAATTCGGGCTCCCACAGTAAGCCCAAATGTGAACCCAGGGACTTGGCTTGAACAAACTTGAATCTCACCCCCTAAGGATGCTGTATACCAAATATCAAAAGATGCTGATTGGTGGATCTTAAGAAGAAGATTTTTAAGAATATTCCTCATACTGCACTAATTTAAACATTTGGGCTCCCATAGAGAGCCCAAATATGGACGCAGGAATTTGATTTCAATAAACATGTGAAACAATCTTCCAAAGATGTTATATGTGAAATTTGAAAGCTTTTGGAGCAGTGGTTTGGGAGAAGAAGAGTCTTACATGTTTATCCCATTACCCACAGTGTTAAACAATGCTGACTCAGCACTTTTTCAAAGTCCCGAAAAAGTACCCTATGATAAAACCGATAGCAATTTTTTCAGACCATTCCATTCTGTTGGACCTAATGAAGCTTCACACCAAATAAGAATTCTCAGTGCCGTGTAGTTTTGGAGATATGGGCGTTTTACAAAAAAATATATTTTTAGCTCCTGCGGTTCCCATGGGGCGACAGGAAATTTTTTGGGCAAAAACTAAGTACTTATGACCCAATAAGCCCTCGTATCAACTTTGGTTCAAATCAGCCTCTCGGTTTGGAAAATAGAAATTCTGGGTGGGGCCACCATTCTTGCCCCTCCCATAACGACGGCAAATATAGCCCCTCAAACTTTTCTTGAACAAATCTGAGTCTACACCTCAAAAAGAAGCTGCACACCAAATATCAAGTTTCTGCTACTTCTGGTTCATGAGAAGAATTTTAAAGATTTAGGCGACACTTTTTGGGTGTGACCCTACCCAGGGCTGGGCAACTTGATTTGAACAAACAAGCATCTCAAATTTCACTTAAATCGGTTCAGCGGTTTTGGAGGAGAAGTCGCAAACACCATGTTCACCAACGACGGACGACGGACGAAGAATGATCACTAAAACTCACCCTGACTTTCAGTCAGGTGAGCTAAAAAAAACAATTCTCTCTTGCCCTGGTAATGAATCGACACATTTTGACTGATTTGAAAGTGTATTTATACTTCTATGCACCCAACGAGCTTCACATTGTGAAACGGATGCTCACTTCTTGAGTTTCGTTTTGGGACCAATGCCAAGGGGACATTTTGTTACATGATCCAGTACGATTCACCCCTGGTGTTGTCTACGAAGGTGTGAAATCGTTGTCGGTATCCATGTCATAAAGTTCACACTTAAGTGTAAAAAGAGTGAAATACGTCGGTAAATTGATATATGGTCTCAGATTATACTTTACGTTGTGTCAAAAATACAAGTATGATATTTATACCAACGTCGTTGTTCACACACTATCGCAGACATCCCACCACCGTTCACGAACTTGAAATGAAACCTGCTTTGAAATTTAAAGATATATGTCCCCTACGCAAATCTAAAATTTAAAACTGATGTGGCAGCCGTTACTTATTCCCAATTCCTTATTCGACATTTGTTATCAACCGATTTTATCCCCCAGTTAGGACTAGGGGAGGCCTCCGAAAACCAGGGACCGACCTGGGCATGCGCCAGTGCGTATTTGGTTCTGAAACATCAGGGCCTGGCTCTTAAATCTCAGAAATGGGCTTCTCAGTTGGCGCGTAACTTCTCAGATCATATTTTGATATTCTTTCGATGGATAATCGAGAGCGACACTCTTACATGTATTATATATATGATTATCATTTATCATTGTTGTAGAGTGCTTAAGTTGATACTTCAAGTCTTAATTACCAAGCATTAATCTTCACTGTGGTTTCTGATCAAGTCTTGGCTGCCTAAATAGGCAGCCAAGACTTGATCAGAAACCACAGTGAAGATTAATGTTTGCTACAGTGTACTAAATGAAAATGATGAGAGCTATTACATACTTGCAGTGTGTGTTACAAACAGCAGTGTGACTCCGTAAATTGAAATCTAGCGCATGAATTGAAAAAATAGGCTCCGAGGCTAGAGCGTATTTTAAATAGTCCTGATCGGTCCCTGGAAAACCCCACGCAGCTACCTTTCCATATCATCCCCCCTCCCTCCCAAGAAAAAAAAAACTGGATAGGGCATCCCCTATTATAGAATCATGGCTATGCGCCTGCTCACGAAACAGAGGAGAGCTGCAGTAATAATTTCTGGGATAAAATGCGTTAATGTCAGATATGAGCAAATGCCAATTCAAATGTTTTTTTAAACAGCTGATAAATAATAAGATAAATATTTCAGGAAATCTACAATATTGACCTTTGATGACCTTTGATGAAAACTAAATTCCAATTAAAATAATTAAGTTGATTGTTGTGATCAATGGTAACGCAAAGAGGCGCGGTGAACATTTTCACGAAAACTGCAGATCTGGCTAAAAATTCCATTCATACTTGGAAAAACTTTTATCTAAAATAAAAGTTGGGACAGGAAAACATTTCCTTTTTGAAAAAATCGACCCTGGAGTGCAACAGGCGCCATCTGCAACGAAAGCTTCGCTGATGGCGCCTTGTTGCACACAAGGGACGAATTTATTATTTATTGGTGTTCAAGGACACTTTTAGCATCTTTGGCTATGTCATGAACGCAACATAGGTATGAAGTCCACATGTTTAGTCAATCGTTTACTTTTTATGCCTATGCAGACAACTTTCCGAGTTCCATTTTACCAGGACAACAGAACTTGTTTTCTGCAGGCAAAACACTAATTCCATTTGGTCTTTCCTATATACTGTCTAATTATCTACCTTAGTTTTCAATGGTCCGAGGGTTGGGGCGGCTGGTTGAACTGAACGATAGAACGACTGAAAATGCAAGTAATGGTAATTTTAAAACCCAGATGTTAACGGAAATTCTTAGATTTCTCTTTCTTGTACAGGTGTTGGACTCACCGAGTCCAAGGCCAGCAAGAGAAGAAGCACATAAAATGCTTTCGCGTTCTTTTACAGCTCACTATTTTAATTACTTTTCATTACTTTCTTATATCGAGAAGCTGTATTGGATCCTAAACCCGTTTCCGAGTCCCCGATGGGTCACCATTGTCACTGAATTATTTTGAATGTTATTCCACCATTCAATTTTGATTGTCTTTCATTCATCATTGATCCAGGACGTTTTTTATTTATCCGGGGGCAACTTGGAGAAATAGGGCATAAATAGTGCTCTCAGATGGTATCCCCGGTCTCCACTGGTCTTTTCTTTGTGCATTGAATATGGCTTTTTTGAAATACGTTCCACTCGAACCACAAAGGGGAACGCACTTATCGATGTTAATCTCTAATGTCATCACCGGGTTTGAGAACCCAATTGCTGCCATCGCGTTGCCACTTCGACATTTTCGCTCATCACCTCGTACAACTCGGAAACGTCAGAGATTCGAGTGATCATTTCCATCTTAATATGAAATATCCAACCTGATTCACGAACTTTTTGAACTCGAGAGGCAGTTTTTCGGTCCTGGAACAAGATACGTCATAATTTCATTTAGTAGGATAGGTGCTAAATGTATGTGTGGGGTAGACCAATCAATATTTTCTACGTGCAGTTCCAATATTAATTGGTCTAACCCCCTTCCCCCAATTAATGAATATGGACTCTTCCAATTGCAACTATTGAACTGACATGGATGATACCATCTGGGTTCAAAGGGCTAATCTTCAAAATCGCATCCTTTCCGGTCTTCTCATTCACGACTTGTTCACGCTTGTTTTCAAACTCACGCGACAGAATCATATTGCCTTGCTCCCTCTCTGTGTAATCTTCGTATGCTTTCATGATTAATGATCTAACTAGATGAGGAGAGAGACCTCGTCGTATCCCACGTGACCTTCGATTTCGAAAGCCTTTATCAAATTCTCGAGAGCCTCGGAACGTTCGACTTGAGAAAAAATGGGTTCCTGTCGTCGATATTTCGCAGCAACAGCAACAACAACAACAGGAGCACCACAGGCACTCGTCGTTTTATCAGAATTTCAGAGATTTTGGTCTATGTTCTGATAAGACTAAAATCGTCGCCCTCTGATTGGATGAGAGCTCTCTAAGTTTTTGAGTTTACGGCACCAGTACCATATGCTACCGTCTGATGTCACTACGAGAAATATTTGAAATGAGGTTGCCTTATTTCGCAATTATTCTGTCAACCGGAGTGTACAAATCACTTCATTTTTGTAGATTTTTCACATGTGCAGCAGACGTATTCTGACTGAAATGTTGTTTAAATTCCAAATCGGTTTACGGCTTGAACTAAGATGAAGTGGCATCGCCGCATCGGCCTTAATCTGATTTATCAGTTATCTGATCAGTGACGTAGTGGGATACACGAGGGTTTGTTTACTAAACTTATCGTTATTTATTTATTTATTAGGGTTTAACGACATTTTAACAGCCAAGGTCATATCGTGTCGGTGACAGTTTTACGGGTGGAGGAAGCCGAAGTACCCGGAGAGAACCACCGAACAACGACGAGCATCTGCCAGCTCCCAACATTGTAACACCGCACTGCAGCACATGCAGGGTTAGATTGGCTGAAGACATGCGCACCATCGACGTGCAGTACGCCTTAGTACAAGGCGTCGTCGTGCCCCCATGTGGAAAATCGGGGTGAAGTACCTTGCCCAAGGACACAACACGGGAGTCCGAATCGATCGCTCAGACGGTCACCCATCCAAGGAACCGGACTCGACATTGCTCAACTTCGGTGATCTGACGAGAACCGGTTACCGCAACGCCACCGCGCCCCCAAACTTATCGTTAAAAGTTACCTTGTTCAATTCACGATGTTGGTTTTGGGCTATGGGTGGCGCCTTATTGTAACATACACGTTATTGGATGAAATTGACGGTAACATGGTCTGAGGTTTGCGGCGTGGAGCCGCAAACCTCAGGCCATGTTACCGTCAATTCATCACAGTAACTTATAATATTGTAGTATCAACACATTTTTAATGCTGAACGTAAAATGTGTATCTTATTGAATATATTAAATTCTGCGAATACAACGAATGCCTGTGAGTATGGCTGGTACCACTTGCATAATAATTGCAATATGTGAAGTACTGTTTTCGGTGAAAGCAGCTTTCGACTAACAGGTTGATGGGGGGGGGGGGGGGTGGGGGTAGCAGTTTCGCCCACCCAGTCCAACCTATTTTGGCCTCCTTATTTCCAAAATAATAAACTCCACTTTTGTGTCTTAGAGCAAATAATTTATTTATTTATTGGCGTTCAACGACACTTTCAACAGCCAGGGTCAAGTCGTGTCGAAAAAATTGATCAACAACTGAAGAAGTGTGCTCTTATAATTGTCGTGCTGGGGTAAATTGATTGCAATGGCTGGTTAGGCATGATAAAGCAATAATTAGCAGCCATGATTGCAGGCTGTCGGGGATCTATTCATGAATTATGTATTTCCATTTGTGACACTTGGTTTTTTGGTATACAGTCGGTTGCTTCATTCATTTGTTCATTCAGTGTGACTATTAGGTGTAAGCGGGGATTGGGGATTACCTTATCAAGCTGTTTTACTGCGTAAGCCTGCATTGTGCCAGATGTTGTCAGTCGTCAGCAAATCCACGGAGTCTCCATTGATGTCAACTGTCTGTGAAATTAGCAAGACAAAAATATAGGCCACAGAATGTAGGACAGCGTTTACTTTTAACCCTTTACCAAAACTAATAGCTGACGACACTGGTAACAAAATATCTTGGATGACAAAAAAAAAAACAATTTTGTTTCATAAACACTGTTACGTGACCCAGTGGCGCCATGTTGTGTTGTCATGGTAACCCACGTGAGCTGTCATCTTACGACGTCATCCCCACAGTGACCCGTGGTGTTAGTGCGCATGTGCAGTGCGTGTTGTTGGGGTGATACGTGTTTCCGTCGTCCATTTTGTATACTGGAGGCCGCCATCTTGGTTTCTATGGTAGCACGTGATTGCTATGTTACCCGGAGGCCCACAATAGGATGGGGGTATTGAATAGGAGTAATTTCCCAATTCGAAAAATGACCCAAATAGACTCGACAATCTCTCCAAATCACCACAAACGACTTTATTTGATACGGATTCTTCAAGAATCCTACTTATAAGAGTAGCACGTAGTGCTATAGTACCGAGGGGGCTCCCGAGGGTAAGTTCTTTTGAGCTAGAGGAGTTATCAGGTTCTGATTTTCTCTAAATCCTCGGATGCTTCGTAGAATTACCATAAACAACCCGATAATTATTTACTTGGCTCGGATTTCCCCCTGAACGCTTTTAGGACCGCCATACCACGGATTATAATAGTAGTACGTGTTGCTATAGCACTGAGGGGGACCCTTTGGATTATAGCCAACTGATAGACAACCTCCTTAAAGGCCTATATGATTCCTAAAGCGAAGAATCTATTGAGCAGTTACTGATAAGTCATTGCTCAAACGACTCGAATCTGAAAGAGCAAATGAGCTATCGAGCAATTGCTTGGTCGAGTGACTCCACATACTGCTCGTTCGAGTGACTCGCATATACGACTCTTAGCCTCATTTCAGTATTCAAGGATACCTATGACCCAGCTCCCATATGGCTACTAGCTCCTATATGGCTCCTATACAACTCGTATGCAGCTCCTATATAGGTAGCCTTATCTCGAGTGACTTCTCATACTGCTCGAACGACTCGAATCCCATCGAGCAAATGAGCTTCAGAGCAGAGTTCACTCTTCGTCCGTACCCCAGAGAACACAGTAGGCCGCGGGAGACCACACTCTTGAGATTCGGTAAAGGTCCACCAAGTCATATCAGTGGACGGCCATAAACCACGGTGGGATCATGAGCGTTAGCTGTAACTGCTAAATAGCTGACTGATGTGGAGAGCTGGCTGAGCTCCTTAGAGCGAGATATCAGTGTTAGAACTGTTTGGTGGGAGAGAGTTGGCAGATGTTGATAAAAGACTGTGAGAAATTTATGTGGATTTTGAATTAGTAGTTGCTTGATAGTGGAGGGACAAGTTAACAAAGCGAGGGCAAGGCCAGTCAATTTATAAATGAAGTGTGTGTCTAGACAGCACCGCGCTGACAGTGGCTGTGAAAATAGCAAGTGTGTTGAGATGCCAATTAGGACGCATCATAAGCGGAATTATCAGCAAACTATGTCCAGGTGACGGTGGGTTCAACCCCGTGGGAGAAGTGTTGATGAAACACTTGCATAAATCCTAGCGCAGATACTAAAACCAAAATCGTGTGGAGAAACGTCTCCACGCGGAAGGCGGAGACCGAATCCAGATATGCCTACGAAGCTAGTGCGAACTGTTATTGTGTAAACTATATACATTCTCGGACTGCTGGTGAATTTGTAAGTAAATTGTACCTCTATGCATGTACATGAATTGTCTTTTCAGTGATGTTATCGTCAACCACATTTTAATATACAAGTCACTGACCCTTTTAGAAGAACGAACAGTCCCGAACAGATAGGGCGTTGATAAGCTGGCGAGACTTACGTTCGAACAGGGGTCGACGACAGACAGCTAGTGGGCGTCAACTGTGCCACTAGCGAAAACATAGATCTTCCACACCCGAAAGGTATTAAATCCTTATTCCGTGACAGGGGACATATTTTTCAAGGCAAAAACTCAAAAATTAATAAAATCTGAATGGCGACCTTTTGTTGATATGTAGCACTGGCTGTTTATCATCGCTACGTTAGGGAAACTGTTCGCCCTGACCATAATGCTGGACTGTGCGTTATGGACCTTATTAATTTTCTGAGGTATAAAAACTGTTGCATGAGCATTTGTACTGCCATCGCCAGGTACCTTATCAACTCATTGCACTGGGGATGAGTGTCCGGTTCATCGTTCGAATGATATAATATATTGCGCTGAAACAGAATTGCTCAATGAGAAAATTCTATAACCCATTAACGCTTTCAACACTGTCGCCTGGAAGGTATCATTTCAGTCAATACTGTCAACGGCGAAATGAGCGAAACCGGGCTGGTTTGTTGGGAGGTTCAGTAATAATTTAATCCATAATAATATAATCCAACAGCTCTGTCGAGCTGTTGGATTCAATTTTTACCGAGCCTCGCTTCAGATTTTTTGTTCTTTATATCATCTGCTTGTCCACTACCAATTTTATTTTCACGCTAAAAGTTATGCACACCGGGTTGAAAGGGTTACTCGTCTGGTAATAACCACCATTTCAGATT
Source organism: Pictodentalium vernedei (assembly GCA_031216915.1). Lineage (NCBI taxonomy): Eukaryota > Metazoa > Mollusca > Scaphopoda > Dentaliida > Dentaliidae > Pictodentalium > Pictodentalium vernedei. Next base: position 307,172,489 of record CM062294.1, read on the forward strand.
AACCCTTTACCCAATGTAACGGAAAAAAAACCGGCCAGCGTTATTCTCAAAAATCGCCAATTAATTTTCATTATTTTTTCATTTTTTGTCTCAAAAACATAGGTTATGACCCCACGTTGGAACGAGCTTGTCGAGATCGTTCCAATGAGGGATCATAACCTATGTTTTTGAGATAAAAAATGAGTTATTCAAGAATTTTTTTGGCAAGTGTCGTCTGCTTTTCATGTTAGGTAAAGGGTTAACCATCCTTTATGCAGCAGCAGAGAATATCCATATGCTTGAATGTCGAATCACTATAGTGCAGTCAAGACCTGGGTGGAGACAGTTTGTATTAATGGATTCAGACAATGATAAAAAAGTAGAATGTAACTTGTGCAAATAAAATACTCAAGCCTGACAGAATATAACTTTATTATATGACTGTGTAATTTAACAGCTAAATATCACTACTGTTTGACGATCTTTTCCTGGTTCCCGTAAAATCCACAGTGTGGAATCCGATTCCGTATCATTAACGTATAACGGACTATTTACGGGTGCGTTCGAATTCGCATAATTAGCTGTTCCGGTCGCAGAGAGTACTTTACTGGGTGCGCTCGAACTGCGGTCCGTTTTTTTTTATCGTATTCATACTTTTTTATCGTATTCATGCGCATCGGGGGATTCCCCGAAAGTGTGCACCTGTTAAAAAAATAAGAGTAAACAAAAATAGTTCTTTTTTACTTCAATTCAATTTACCAAAAAAAAGGTTGGGGGAATTATTAATGCTAGTGGAGGCATGCGATGTCGAACTATAAGTCATATAATAAACCTTTTATCGCTACAGTGAAGTGATCTGGGTCGTCGCATCGCATCTCGTTGAGGAGGTCAGATCGGCGGATCAAACGAGCTGCCTGCGGATGCTCGTTTGATCCGGCAATCTGATCTCAACTCGATGTAATACTACCACCTAGATCACTTCACTGTAGCGATAATATGTATATCTTATTATACTTATACACATTTTTCAATTTTTTTAAATTTTTTTTTTTTATTATGGTTTAACGACACATTAACAGCCAGGGTCATATCATGTCGGTGACAGTTTTACTGGTGGAGGAAGCTGGAGTACCCGGAGAGAACGACGAGCAGCTGTCAGCTCCCCAACTCTGTAACTCTGAACTCTGCATCGCGGCACACTAGACAGGCAGGGTTAGATTAGTTGAAGACACGCGCACCATCGACGTGCAGTACGCCTTAGTACACAGCGTCATCGTGTCCCCATGTAAGCAAGCGGGGTGGAGTGCCTTGGCCGAGGACACAACGCGGGAGCGCGAAACAGTCGCTGAAATTGTCACCCATCCAACTACTAACCGCCCTCGACGTTGCTTAACTTCGGTGATCTGACGAGAACAGGTTACCGCGAGGCCACCGTGCCCCCTACACATTTTGCATAAAACACGATGATGATTAGGTCCAAGTATCTTGTATAAGATTTGCTCAATGAGCTCTGTCAAACAAGAGTGAATTGGTTATTTATTTATTTATTTATTTATTTATTTATTATTGGTGTTTACTGAGATCACATACTTATGCACAATGGCTAATCGTGACTGTGACAGTTTTAAGAGTGGAGGAAGCCGGAGTACCCGAAGAGAACCACCGAGCATCGACGAGCAACTGTCATCTCCTCAACATTCTAACTTTGTTCAAGCGCCGCTCAAGCAGGGTTACAGCGGTTGAAGACATGTACACCATCGACGTGCAGTACGCCTTAGTACACGGCGTCATCGTGCCCTCGTGTATGCAACCGGGATAAAGTGCCTTGCCCAAGGACACAACGCGGGTCATCCTGGACGGGGATCGAACTCGGAACCTCTAACACAGAAGTCCAACAGTCTACCACTGAGCCACCGCGCTCCCAGACTGAATTGGTTAAAATCCTAGTTGCATTATTGGAAATAACTGTGGGATGGAATTTTGATATTTCGCATCAGTGTGCAGAGGGTCAGCAGATGCTGTACCATTGGCGTCTATTATTTCACATACATTTTTAAACTATAGCTATATAAAGAATGGATTTGCATCGTGGGATGAGGGGCTGGATGGTATGTCATTTAAAAGGTGAACTATTTCCCACCAGCAGCAACAATTCACTTTGTGTTCCTTTCTCCTTCGTGTATGTGAAAAATTAAAATGCTTGCCCTGCCACTAAATTATTCTTTTGATGTCATCGAAATCGAATTATACATAAACACATCACAAAGGTGAAAACACAGAACAATGATAATTATTTTAATTTTTTTTATGTATTTCGTATGTGACGTATGAGAGATTAACCTATATTCGCTAGTTAGGGCAGTAAGAAATCTGACCTGCTTCATTTCTGCAGCAAAATTACTATAATTTGACAAGCAATTATATACAAATTTATCATTCTGTGAAATTTGTAACAATTGGCGAAGGAATTTTTAAATTATCAGTTAGTATGGCCATGAAATAAACTTAACAAATTTTGGAAAGAGCTCATTCATATGTATTTAAAAACAAATTAACCCTTTGCCTAACAAATCGCACGCATCCGCCCGCGTAATATGTAAATTGAGCAGTTGAAAGAATTGAATTTTTCAAAATATTTCAACGAAACCATATCATGTGACCCCTCATTGGAACAAGCTCATTGAGCTCGTTCCAATGAGGGGTCACATGATATGGTTTTGTTGAAATTTTTTGAAAAAAATAAAAAAATTGTATTTAAAATAATAAATTTTGATATCGTCTGCGTTGGGTAAAGGGTTAACTCATTTTGTTACTTTATCCTTTGACCAAAAGACTTCCAAAATTCTCGACGTACTGTTCAATTAGTTCTGAAAAAAATTGTTCCAATCAACATGAGCACTCCTCAATTATTTATTACACATGGCGGAGTGAGAGTTCTTACCTTAAAACATTAGGTGACAGGACCGGCAGCTGTAGTATTGTGACCGTAAAAGCCGTCTTTTGCAAGATCAGAACGCCATTCGATCGCGATAAACTTACACCGGGAGGGTCGAAAACTCGTAAATACAATGCAGTACGGGTGGGAAATACTTCCACGGTCGCAAGATAAGAGGTAAGATCAGATCATTTTTATTGCACTACCATAAAAAAATGGTATGGCACACAAATACACTTTAATTTTTATTGATTGATTTTTATTCAGCAATAAACATAATTACATACATAAGTTTACAATGAACAAAGCAACACAAGATTGTCAAACAAGTCACAAAGATCATTACACAATATATAAGGGTATATTGCTAGGGAAAGTCATAGCCACATTGACTGTCTTCCCGATTTTCCCTTGAAGAAGAGTAAAAGAAAATCAAGGAACAAAAGAAAAAGAAAAGGAGTAGTAAGAGGACACAAAAAAGAAGAAAAGAGTTCATGATAATAATAATAATAATAATAATAAATAATAATAATAATAATAATAATAATAATAATAATAATAATAATCTGGTGGTGAATAGGGGTGGCCATGACGCTGTGGACAACCTTATAAGGAAGGAAGAAATCAGGGCAGACTACTGAAATACAGTAACACATCATAACAGAAGACTGAGATCTAAGATCAGGACCAGCGGCATGTATATACAGGAAACAACAGAAGTACATAAGGGAATATAACAATATCAGCATTCTAACATAAGTGCCAAGGCACAACCAGCCAATGTTATGTCCACTGGCACACACTTGTCCATCACCCACATATACATCTACATGCATATGCATATTATCTACGTTTATATGCGCGCATGTTTGCGCGCATATAAATATCGACAACTCACACACTACCAAATATATATACATGTAAGAGCCTCTGGACAAAGGTTCAGTTGATACCTCCATCCGGACTCTCATGTGCCGACACTCCTTTTAAGCCCGTATGATATTCTAGTTAGAACCATTCCTAAAAAAACTATCTACGTCTATTTTGAAGGATATTTGATATGTACTCCCCGACAGCTTGTATTATGTCTGTTTCGCCACTGTTGTTGAAAAGCAGGTTAATTCTCTCTGGATGGTCCAAACTCTGGAGCAAAGGAAACTTTTGGCACGCAACCTTTGTGAGTACCTGCCGTTACATATCATGTTTCGAGGAGACAAAGAAAGCGTGTACTTCGACTTCAAATAGAGATTCATCACACTGCTTGCAATGTCTCTCATCACGCCAATATTAGATATCAAACACTAATTACAGGAATGATCATCAAAAATTTAATTAATGAAGCACCGGGTACAACCCGGTGCTTCATTAATTAAAATTTTGCTGATAATTTTGATTACCTGGTAAACGCATGCGTGGATATCACTGCCCACGCGTGGATTATGACCAGTCCGCGGCGGGCGACTGCTTTGCACTTCGAAGACTGTACGGTACTTCAAGATATAAAAAAACAAGCCAAAGTGTTCTCGTATTTCATATTCGACAGTGTGATTCTTTCGAGTTGCTGGGAGGTAAAAGGACAATGAATTACGACCGGATAGCCACTAAATCCCGATTCAATCGAAATTTTCTATACAATTTTGTGGTCACAATACTGAAGTTGCCAGTCATCTTATCGTATTTTTAACAGTTATATTGGGGGAGCGATGCATTAGTGCTTAGTTCATTGAACTTCAAAACCGAAGGGTCCACGGTTCCATTCTGGACAAAGGTAACTGGGTTGTGTCCTAGGGCAAGGCACTCAGTCCAAATTCTCAAAGAGCGGGGACGTTGGCGCTGTGTAATAAGGCGCACTGCATGTCGATGGTGTACTTGCTTTCAACCAATGCTTGTGCAGAGTTAGTACGTTGGGAATCTGAAAGTTTCTCGCCGCTGTTCGGTGGTTCTCCGTCTTCCTCCATCTGTAAAATTGTCCGCAGCGAGGTGATCCTGATTGTCGAAAGTGCCCCCCCCCCCCCAAAAAAAAAAAACAACATAAAAAACAGTGTATGTATCTGAATAACTAACTGATGTTGGAAGGGTTTTTAGTAGTGCCCCGTGGCTGCGATATTAAAATTACATCATCAATCCCTTTTAGCGTTAGGTATGTTTGGACAAAATAATATCATAACAAAGGCTCTTCAGTGATGTGAGACAAGCTAAACTCAAAGTCGACTGTATTTTGTAGAAAACGTTAACACTCCCCTTCCAACTCGTATACCTCCACTGAAAAATTTAATTCGCTGCCACCAGTGGTGAATCGCTCTTATGTCACTGGTTTCGAAATAGTTCCATTTTCGGTTTCTCAGTGCCCTCGATGGACATTGTATCAAAAGACAATAATATCTACCCCTCTACCCAACGCAGACGATATCAAAATTTATTATTTTAAATATCATTTTTTAAACTTTTAAAAAAAAATTCAACAAAATCATATCATGTGACCCCTCTTTGGAACGAGATCGACGAGCTCGTTCCAAAGAGGGGTCACATGATATGGTTTTGTTGAAATTTTTCGAAAAATAATATTTTTTCAGCTTCTGAATTTGCATATTACGCGGGCGGATGCGGGCGATTCGTTGGGCAAAGGATTAACTCTCTTGAACAGTGGCCTTCCTCAGTGTTTCAACAGCAAAGATAAATATACAGTACGCGGAAGTATTGTTTGAATGGTAAGAACAGACAGAGTCACTTTTGTCGGGGATATTTCGGACCGATCAGCTCATTCAAGGCACAAAACACAAATCAAACCCCATAATTATAATAGTAGTATCAGAAGGTTGCATCACAGACTCTACATACTACACTTCACTGGCAATCTGCGAAAACTGTTTTTTTTAATTCCCCGAGTGGCACACAATCAAGAAATGCGGATGGATGGCTATCTTGTCTTACAATGGCATAGCGGGGATTAGAATCCACAACGAGAGAGTTATCTTCGGCTTGGCGGTTGCTGCCAAAGGAAACCCTCGTTGTGGGATCGAATCCCCGCTATGCCACTGACCATAACATTTTAGCACTCAACAAGCGACCCAGATCAAGCATTGAAATATTGTAAATGAGCAAATTCCATTTTGTTTGGACCTTGTGACGAATTAACGAATTGTGTCCTAGCATTCGCCTTATCTATCTACGTATTCCATCTGTGCCAACAACTGACTGATTAACTGAGCTCCAGAACCATCTTTAAACATTTACAGACATACAATGTCAGAAAACAGAGATCAAATTAATAGACTAATTCTAATAACTTATGGTTCTGCTGTATATTTAGAAGCAAATTCTGAAAATTTCAGTAAAGTTTCCTTTTTCTTCTGTAGAAGAAAAACAATCTATACCACAGAGAGACCTCCTTATAGGACTACTCACAAGCCTGCTCCACGCCCACTATCCGACTCCTAATGATTACTGCTAACGCCTTAGCTTGAGACAACAAAACTGCATTTTCGGACAATCAGTCTGAGTGAGCCTGGTGTTAGAACATGGAGTAACAAAGAGAGATCTTTTCTCTCAAGTATGCCTCCAGTGAATTGGTCTAACAACCACTTAAAAGCACTTTCCCACAACATATCTATAGAGATTCAACATGCACAGTGATGGTTTTTAGTAATAAACTTCACATGTAACAATTTCGATAAAACAATGGGTCCTTATATTAAAAGCAGACTTTCAAACTTAATGACCCTATCTTGTGCACAAAAAATGTCAAGTGTTTATAAGATGATGACTTTTAGATACATCATCTATTAGTTTCAGAACATTGAAATGATTTCGATTATCCCCAGTTCCTCTATGAATGACACAGCTTCGCAAAAAATCATAGTCTGAAATATTTGTGAAGATCGCAACTGAAGAGTTTTGAGATTTCCTTCTGCACTGGATTAATTGGTTATACAAGGGAAAATCTGCCAGCTTTATTTTAATGCGAAGGTATCTTAATCCAGGAAATAATATATTTCACTCTTAGTGACCCAGCTCCTAAACTAACCCTTTACCTAACCAATTGGTAGCAATTTACCAACTGAACAGATGGAGTAACTGTTTTATCAGATAGTTTGTTTTTTATTTCAGTGCTTTCGTGGTCAAACGCCTGTTTGTGATCAAACATTCGGGCTTCACGAGTACTCACACTCACTTGCATTTGCTCTTTCAAATATTAGCTTATGACCCCTCACCGGAACGAGTTATTCAAGTAAATGTGCAATACCATATCTTTCGGAAGAGAGAAAACAATGACAAATTCTTTCATTTGAGAAATTGGCACTGATGCCTGCAAATTACGCTACTTGAAAGTTTGTGTATATTATACGCACGGGGAAATTTCCACTCTTGAAATCTAGCTATATTCGAACTCTCCTCGAAAAAAAACAAGGCAACACTAAGTCTTGCAGCTGCCATCCCACGCTGGCCCATACAGTGGTTTTAGCGCCCATGCATCGAGGTAATTTAAGTCTGCTCAAATTATATGAAATACATTCACTCTAAAATCAGTTGAGCTAAACATTAACCCTTTATCTAAAATGAAAAGCAGACGACACTTGCAAACAAAATTCTTGAAGAACTAATTTTTTCATTTTTTGTCTTAAAAACATAGGTTATGACCCCTCTTTGGAACGAGCTCGACGAGCTCGTTCCAAAGGGGGGTCATAAGCTATGTTTTTGAGACAAAAAATGAAAAAAATAAAGAAAATTAATTGGCGATTATTGTGAATAGCGCTGGCCGGTTTTGGCCGTTACGTTCATATTGGGTTCATATTCACTCACCCCAGTTGATTTGGGTTAATTTTTAACCCAAGTGATTTTAGAGTGTAACCAATCCTGGGAATCATCGGTCCCGGCACGCAGTTGGCATTCATAAGCAGGTGACGACTATATAAGCTTAGCTTTTGATGGCCTTAGGGTCATGGGAAAAATCTTGGAGAAGTTACTTTGTGCTGTGATAAATATTACACTTAAGTGTGGTGGGTAACCGACTACCCCGTCTTGTCTCTGTAAATAACTTCACAAAATATAATGTCCCTATAGACAGGAAAGGGTCCGCGTTTTTTTTTTGCTCAACAACTGAGTCAGCTTTCGGCAAATACAAAATCAGACCACAGACATGTAATGTCTAAATTCTAAAGTAAACACCTGGCATGCGAGGAATTTGAGACATTGCATGTATATGCACTACTACAAAGCAGCGTCAACATCAGCTGATGGGAATCGTTACAAACACAGGTAAAATACGACAGACATGTACTCTAGACAATAAACAGGTGAAAACACGGCGGTGTCCGTTACCACCCTTTAACACTTCCGGTGGCATTTCCTTCCCCGAACAAAGCGAATACAATCTCTACACTGGTGATAAGGCTGGGGGGGGGGGGGGGGGGGGAAATAAAATGGTTCAGTTTTTCCCGACCGATCATAATTTTCATGACCGACCCTAATCTTTTTATGAGTTCCCGGCAAAAAAAGTTAATCTATTTAACCCTTTATCTTACATGAAAAGCAGACGACACTTGCAAAAACAATTCTTGAATAACTAATTTTTTTTTCATTTTTTGTCTCAAAAACATAGGTTATGACCCCTCATTGGAACGAGTTCGACAAGCTCGTAACAACGGCGTGTCATAGCCTATGTTTTTGAGACAAAAAAAATGAAAAAAATAATGAAAATTAATTTCCGGTTTTAAAGAATAGCGCTGGCCGGTTTTGTCCGTTATGTTGGGTAAAGGGTTAACACGATATCTGAAGATATACGTACGGATCTGGCGACAAATACATGCACAGTACGAATATAGGTAATGCATTTTAACCCTTCACCTAATCCCAAGAAAAGACGACACTTGATAAAATTTTCTTGACTTAAGTATAAATTTTCATTTTATTTGCCTCCAAAACATAGCTTTTGACTCCTCATTGGAAAGACCACACAGAGCTCGCTCCAATGAGGGGGTCAGAAGCTATGTTTTTGAGACAAAAATGAAATTTGAATGGCGATTTGCGATTTTTGCAGATAGCACTGACCGGTTTAGGTCGTTACATTGGGTGAAGGGTAAAACGACTGTATATTATTTATTTATTTATTTATTTATTTATTTATTTATTTATTTGCCAAAAGTATATGTAATGCATGAAGAAAGTCCTGTACGTCAAAGACAAGACAGATTTAAAACAACCGCAAGGGAGCACGGTGGCTCAGTGGTAGACCGTTGGACATCTATGCTAGAGGTCCCGAGTTCGATCCCCATCCGGGACGATCTGCGCTGTGTCCATGGGCAAGGCACTTTATCCCGGTTGCCTACATGGGAGCACGATGACGCCGTGTATTAAGTGCCTTGCCCAAGGACAAAACGCAGTTACCGCTAGTCGGGATGGAACCGTCGACCTTTCGGTTTAAGCCCAATGTTTTAACCACTGCGCCCCCAGGGACGCATCTACAACACCCACATAAACACACACATTCTAAAAATCTCCTGCCGTTTGTTAGAAGGGGGCAGTCGCTGTGGTTTGAAGTGGGGACGTCAACGTTTCAGCGACGAGCCCAATTAAACGTTTGGTGTCTAGTGTGTGCCCCGTTAGACGACTTCACACAATCGCAAATGAAAGGACACTTTCGAGTTACCGTGTTTTCACGCACACCAGTATTTTCACATTCAACAGTATTTGCACTGCAGTTACTAAACATGTTGTAACAAATGTCAGTTTAAATTGTTTAAGAGCACCAAACCTTGACGAATCGCCTGTTTTTTGCAATGTCTGAATTCTTTATTAATATTCTCACCAGGTCTACGGGAACCCAAGCCACCTGTCACACCATTTGCAGACGTGTCGAGGTGAAATCTCGACGAAGTCATACAGTGTATATATATGTAGCATGATCGAACTACAAAATATTGTTAATCACGCGTTTGCGACATTGTCTTTCTGGTATATACAAAAGTAAGGAGTGTTGGTTGCTTGTTCGCTAGTATTATTACCACTCTATAGGGCGTTCTCTAGTACATTAACAAAGTTTAACAGGGCATTACAAGAACGTAACGCTCAACTTAAAAAGTCACGTGATGTGTCGGGCCTTTGATGAGTTGAACATCTCATTAACAGCCCGACACGTCAAGTGACTTTTGTTCCTCACTCGAAAATGGTTTCAATTAGTAAACAATATGATTTTTATTTAAATTATTAAATATTTAAAATGTCCAGCAAAGTTAGTCCCATAAGAACAAGCAGCTGTATATAGTAAGTTTAGTCTGGAGACAGTTTAAGCCTTTATTCCTGATTTAAAAGCGGTAAATATCGGGTTTGTTTTTAAGTTTTCTAACTTCGTTGCAACTGAAAGAGTACCGGTGCCGATTACGTGATAATCATGTCACGCCAGTTTGTTTGAGAACAGACGATAATATATCTGCCAAAATTGAAAACGTTAAACATGTCTCAGTCAAGCGAATTGAATGAAGACCAATTGGCTACTTGTAGCTGCCATGTAAGGTACAGGGTCAAAACTTTCTCAGAATCGCAGTGGTAATAATAGTAATAACATGACTTTGCGGGCCTTGTGGTTTATGAACGACCCATCAGGTGTGAATAACAGCCCTTCAGCTTATTAACGGCCCTCGACTTCGTCTCGGGCTTTTTATAAGCTGTCGGGCTGTTATTCACACCTGTTGGGCCGTTAATAAACCACAATGACCTCCAAACTCACGTTATTGTTATATTAACCGTAGGCTCCAACGTCGACGGGAAACGAAATAAAATATACAAAGAGACGTCTTTGGTACCACTAGCGAAATACAAAGACGAGATTACAGAGGATCGCAGCATGTAAGGAATACTAACTGACTGGCGCTTTTCGGTCGCCACACAATCATCTGCCACTTCTTGAAACGCATTTTAGGGCTCGGATACCTTCCCATTCATCCCCCCGCCACACACACGCCAACTGTGACACCTATAACTATCCTATTCTAGTGTCAGGCTTCCTCGGAAATTCATTAGTTAAATACTAATGTTCCAAGTGCTTATATATATTGTTCGTTTGTTTATTTGGGGTTTAACGACACTTTCAGCACCCGTCATATCGTTTCAGACATTTTTATGGGTGCAGGGAGCTCGAGAGCTCAGAGAGAACCACCGAGCAGTGACAAGGAACTGTAGTACTCTCCAACATACCGGACAAGAGCAGCCTAAGCATTGGATGGAGGCTTGGGTACGCTTTAGCATAATCAAAAAAACGCCAGTGTTGTCCCAGTTGAGCAGCCAGCGCTATTCACAAACACGCCAATTAATTTCCATTATTTTTCCATTTTTTGTCTCAAAAACATAGGTTATGACCCCTCTTTGGAACGAGCTCATCGAAACAAAAAATGAAAAAAAATTAGTTATTCAAGAATTTCGTTTGCAAGTGTCGTCTGCTTTTCATGTTAGGTAAAGGGTTAAAGTGTCTTGCTCATCAATGACAAAATACATAAGATGCGGGTCCGGATCACACCTTCAACCTTTCAATCTGAGGCCAAAGCGCTAACCAATGAGCTAATGCAAAACTAGGCTTTAGCCTAAAGAGGTTTATAAACTGCACTCTGGTCTTAGTGTGGTCAATATCTGCATATATTTTACAGCTTGGCTCAAATTTGACGTTTTACACTCTCGCAACTACATGTAAAGTGAGAAAGAAAAATCACGAACTACTACTTTGTCGCATCCAGGCCAGAAAATAAGCAGACTATCGTCATCTGCAAAATGAGGTCCTCGGAGGGTGAAGTTAGTGATGCTACCCTGCACAGCAGGGTAGCATCACTACCTTTACCCTCTGTGAACCTCAAACTTAATCAGGGTCTCAAAACTAAACAGAAAGAGGTACCCAGAGTATACATTCATTATTACATTGGCCCACTGCATGGGATAGCATCATCAAATTCACCCTCTGGGGACCTCATTCTGCATATGTCAGACTGCTTTTTTTCAGGCCTGGTTGCATCATGTGCAATGCTCGCGTTGCGTCCGGTCTAAAACACTAAGTGGCTTTACAATCCATTGTCCACCCATGGCTGACGATTTTCGTCACCGGAAGAGATTTACAGGAAAGTTAGCTCCCCTTAATTTTCTAAAGCTGTCAATTATTATTATTTATTATTTATTGATGTTTAAGGTCACATATTTATGCACAATGGCTAATCATGACCGTGACAGTTTTACGGGTGGAGGAAGCCGGAGTACCCGGAGAGAACCACCGAGCAACGACGAGCAGCTGCCAGCTCCCCAACATCGTAACTTCGCACTGCAGCACAGGCAGGGTAAGATTGGTTGAAGACATGCGTACCATCGACGTGCAGTACGCCTTAGTACACGGCGTCATCGTGCCCCCATGCGGGCAATGGAGATGAAGTGTCTTGCCCAAGGACACAACGCGGTTGCCGCAGGTGGGATTCGAACCGAGGACCTCTCGGCTTGCAGCCTGCACCTCTACCTCCTGAGCCACCGCGCTCCCAAAGCTGTCAATAAATTAATTTTATGGGAATTTCACATAAAAATTGAAATTTTAGCGAAGTTGTGTCATCGATGTACGCATCATTTCACAAACATCTGACAATTTCCTGTAGAGCAGTATAAAAATACAGGTTTTTTTTTTACCTATCAGTAAAATGTTTATGAACGTTTGACTATTATTCTCTGTTTAAACCCATTTAAAATAAGAAATCGACGTTTTCACCATCTTTTGATGTTCTCTTAACTTTTTATTATCTTCATTATATCAACACAGTGCACATCGTGACATATAATACAGACCCTATCCTTTCTTTCCATTAATATAGTCTAGGGGTAAATTTGGTCTTTTTCCTGGAAGGAAAAAACCTTACAAATTACTGCAAAAGCATATTCGCTAAACAAAGAGCCCAAAGTGCACAGTTACTAACTTGGTTGGCAGCTATTGTTTTCATTTATCAAAAGTAACAAAGGGAAACTTGGCTTTATTTTCTACTGATGTCATAGGTGTTTTCTCGACAATTACATGCTTCCTAATTTGACTTTCATCACCCATCTTTAGAGATAACTTTATTGAAAGTCGATTTTCATGACGAGATAAGTCAGAGATGCGATCTTTCAATATGAGAACCAATGCGCTAACCAGTGAGTCACTGCAAAACTAGGCTTTACCCTACCAAGTATCGAGGTTTACAAACTGCACGCTGGTCTTAGTGTGGCCAGTATCTGAATACACACACACACACACACACACACACACACACACACACACACACACACACACACACCACACACACACACACACACACAGTCTTGTTTTCCCTACATACCGAGGTACCCCATTGTCTGTCCTTTGTGTGGACTAACGGTTTCAACCTCGTTTTGCCGGTACAGTTCTGGGAAAACAACCGAGGTAAAGGGTTTCTTTTGTCTTTTGTACCTCGGTAAGGCGAAACACGCAAACTCTTTTGTCTAGTTACCTCGTCAAGTTGGTAAGACAAACGCACACACACACACAGTCTTGTTTTCCCTACATACCGAGGTACCCCATTGTCTGTCCTTTGTGTGGACTAACGGTTTCAACCTCGTTTTGCCGGTACAGTTCTGGGAAAACAACCGAGGTAAAGGGTTTCTTTTGTCTTTTGTACCTCGGTAAGGCGAAACACGCAAACTCTTTTGTCTAGTTACCTCGTCAAGTTGGTAAGACAAACGCACACACACACACACACACACACACACACACACACACACACACACAGAGTCTTGTTTTCCCTACATACCGAGGTACCCCATTGTTTCTCCTTTGTGTGGACTAACGGTTTCAACCTCGTTTTGCCGGTACAGTTCTGGGAAAACAACCGAGGTAAAGGGTTTCTTTTGTCTTTTGTACCTCGGTAAGGCGAAACACGCAAACTCTTTTGTCTAGTTACCTCGTTAAGTTGGTAAGACAAACCCACACACACACACACACACACACACACACACACACACACACACACAACCGGACCACCGATGACCAATGGTCAAGGTGGAGGAGATTATGGGAGGGGGGTCACCCCCTCCCATAATCTTCTCCAACTTGTCCTCTGGTCAAGGCTTGGTCCCTGGCCAAGTTTTCAGTCTTTTAGTTGCCAGACATTCTTATCCTTCAGTTGCATTGTGGGCGACCGCCTCCCCCCCCCCCCCCCCACCGCCATCCCTAAACAAAATGGTGGCTACACCCCTGGCTTAACAGTTCAAGTCCACATAAATTGTCCACCAAATCAAAATCTTGATGGAAACTTCAAACCGATAACGAAATCACAACGTAAAATATTACGGTACAGCTGGAGGCAGTATCTGATTGAATATTATCAGACGTATTAATCTTCCAAATGAGTTTACAGACAAAAAAAATGACCTCTTATCACTAGATCGCATAACTGTGACCAATTTGTACTCTTTTATCCTTGAATATTTTAACATTTTTGATATATCATTTCATCGTTTTCACTTTGCTATAATGATCATTAGAATAATGTTTATAAACAAAATAAAGATTTAAACTTTCACCACTTTCCATTCTAAGCGGATGTGATGTCTGAAATACTTGTGATTTGAAGTGAAAGGAGCTAATCGATTCTTAATGATAGAAGATATTACCAATTATAGGGATTTTTTTGGTAATCTTCGGGGGTCAATTTATCGACCCATTCCCAGCCCCTCTCAGTATGTTAATGTCTTTATTAGTTTCCCGAATACCGACTGCAAATCCACAATTCCCAAACCACAGATGGAGTACTGAAATGAAAGTGCCAATGACACGGCAGCTTAACTTGACTGTGTGAAGTGTGGATGAAAAAGATAATGTTTAATGTGTATAAAGGATTATGAAATAAGACAAGAATTGTGATAATTGAGAATATGTTAAGTTCTGTTCCCTATATGCTATGTTTTCAATAAAAACAATTTGAGGTGTAGACTGTAGTAGAGAATTTAGGTCTGGGTTGATGTGGCCCTCACAGTTAACGTATGTCAACCCAAGTTAACAAGGTACAGTAAAATCATTCCAAAACATGTCATCTTACCAAGTTACAATGAAATCGCTTTTGTAAATATGACTCGCAGACTTTGCCAAAGGAATCTAGGCCATGTGCCCGTCCGGCGGTCACGGATGGTCGATCGCGACCAAACTATGACAGTGCCATCTAGATATCATACCGAGGTATCCTACCACGTTAAAAGGAAACCCCTTCATAAAAACGACTTGGTGACAGTCTAGCCTAAACTAAAGAAAATGTTAACACATGAAGTCACAGACAAACAGGTTCACAGACTTCCGCACGCGTGATGGCAATAGTTTATCTTGAAATGTCAAGTTAAGCCAAAAATTAAGGTCTACAGCTCAGATAACGCGACAAACTCATTCAGGGCACGCCCAATGGCGCCGGTACCGGAGGGCGGAGGCCAAATGGGGTGGCGGCTGCTCTCTCTGATTCGACCGGGTTCGGTGAGGGATAAAGGAGGTAACAGTGCCCTTCTTTCGGACAAAAGACGCAATGCGCTGGAACCACAGGGTAATAGCTACCGTTGCGTTTGTCTGTATTGTTTTTTTGTTGTTTTTTTGTCACGGACGGATGAAGAGGGAGCACCTTGAGTCTGGTGGAATAAACATTAAGCAGAAGAACATATTTTTCTTTGAGATTCTCCCAAGACAGGACAAATATATCTCTCTCCATTCCAAATGTTCGAATCCTCGTATTTAGATACACAATTACAAGATTCTACTCCCCGTCTCGTTTACGGATCACAGCATGAAGACAACAATCTCTCTCTCTCTCTCTCTCTCTCTCTCTCTCTCTCTCTCTCTCTCTCTCTCGGGTTAACTAACTTCTTTTTGTATAATGTTTACATATTGTTATATTTTGTTCTGCCTTCTTGTAATCTGTTAGTCTTTGTACGGGAGCGGAGGGTTTTCTAAGTGGTAAGCACTTGTCCTCCAATCCTGATTTGCATTGTTGAATGGCAAATAAAAATATGTTTAATCTAATCTGACAGTATGACTTCAGTAATTGTAACTTCATTTTGCTCATTTTTTCTACCAAACACAAATTAAAAGCTCTGACTCCAAATACCAAGTCTTAGAGTTTTATACAAGTACTCTGATGCTACCAGTAATTGTAGAAACTGTGCACTGTGAAATATGCATGAAATGTGGGGAAAAAATGTGAGATCGAACCTTCGCTGCGACGAGGGTGAAAATGAGAAAAAAAATTCTAGTCCATAAAGAAGAGCAATAACTCTGACAAAAATACTTTGAATAACACCTGCATTGAACATGGGGCTAGACATCAATGACATACACTAGCAAACCAAATGCAATGTCATTACACGGAGTATTTTCTATGTTATTGAGTTTAACGCTAGAAATGAAACAAATGCCAAATCCATAAAGGGCAATAACTCTGACAAAAAAAAACCCAGAATGACTCCTTCATTGAACATGGGGCTTGACATCAATTAGATACGCCTGCTTACCATACATGATGTCATTCTACCAACTATTTTAAAAGTTATTGAGTTGAAAAACTCGTTGATTACAGATCGACCAAAAGACCGACCGACAATGCTCCAAACAGAGCTGCTTATCGCAGCTACAAATGAATAAAATAATGAAAACCTACCCTTACTCAGTTGGTCAATTTTTTTTCGCCATAATTACTGTGCACAAAACTCCGGAGGCGAACGAGCATTCTATCGCTATAGGATGGCACTGCATGGAGATATGACACAGGGTTAAAAAGGCTGAGGCGGATATTAATAGGTAGCACGCATACACATTTTCAAAAGACATATCATTAATAATTTAATCCCACAGCCCTGGGGGCTGTGGGATTAAACCATTGCTGATCCCCTTTCAAATACAAAATAGATTCTCAGGTTTTCTGTCAATAGAATTGTAGGTGGAACAATAGCAGTTGAGAAAGCTGGATTGTGAGGGTCAAGACGCTTGTACCTCACTATCTGTTTTATTACAGGTCAACTGAAAAGCAACCACACTGAATAAATAAAATCTCAGTCGACAAAAAGGTGAAGATGGAACTACGCCATACCAACTAGGACATAATTTTATTACGGCAATTAGCCTCAGTTTCACTTGCCCGCTGTGATAAGTAGCCAGATGAAAGGATCTACTGAAGACGGTAAAAATTAAAAACCCTTACTGTGTCTATAATAACCTACCAATAAGTAATACTATTTTACAGTTGGGGTCAGAACGTGTGTGTGAATAAAATCGTATCTGTCAAACTATTATCATGTTTGACGACTTGACCAAGATCCGAGAACATTTCCTACTATTTTCTTCGCTAGCGCTTCAATGAATGTTTTCGAGCCTTGACAATATCAGTAGTGACGGAATTAATGCTAGCTATTTGAAAAGGTCTAACTAATATCCGTCTTCACTGTACGGAGCAAACTCTGTTTGTGATCATTTAATTATGGATACATAATTAGAGGTAACATTTCTGAATGGCCATTAAAGCATCTTAATTTACTTTTAAGGCGAAATATTATAACCTTTCCGCACCTCGATATAAATTCTGATCACCAATGAATTTATTTTCTTTTTACACATTTTCTTCACCTTCTGCTCTAATTTGAAACCCCTAATTCACAATATATGCGTTTTATAAGGGAAATTGTATATTTAGACTTATACTTCAACAAATAGGTTCACATAATGTGATTCGAATTCGGATACCCATCAGGCAGACAATTAACTGGTTGAGGGCTACATTATTTTTAGTGGTCTGAATTTGTTCATCAAAATTTGTTTTATTACAAATTATTGAAGAGTGCCCAAAGGCACTCTTCAATAATTTGTGATAATACAAAGTTATATAAACAAAATATTATGTGCGTTTGACTCAATATGAAGCGGGAGAAAGCAAAATGTTGGCTTTTGCTCTGGTACCATCATTTTTTTTGAAGGCCCTGATAGTGGCTTCTAGCAATCAACCAGTTAAGAGGCATCAGAAGCTCGATGATGGTAAAAAGACTATCGTGGATCAGCGCAGTGCGAGAAAAGTTACAATCATAGTATATTCGACAAATGTACGATTAGTCGCCGTTATCTCTCGTTTTTGATGAGCACGACTCCGTGTGGACACTATCCGTTCTATTTCTTCTGCTTCAATCATCTTCCAACCCGTAGGCAAGCCTTCGGGTTGAAAGATGGACGAAGTAGAGACAGACCGAAACGACCGAAGGTGGGATTCTTTGGCCAGATGCAACTAAATTTGTTTGGATTTGGAGTTAATTTATCACAGGGATCCCTGTATGTATTCCGACCTAGTCCTTTCGTGTATGCCGACGTCGTCCTTGCGTGGTCGCGTAAAATGTCTGTGTAAAATAGTGGAGGGGTGCGTGGCCCCTGTGCCACACCCGTTCCGACGCCTCTGTCCGTTACTTTTCCAGAAGCGGACGAAATCAGAGATCAACAAACAAATCTGAAGTTCATGGACCACGGATAGACAACCCGGGGGTCCACGAACTAGATTCGCATGCTGAGTCTTAAATTTCTGTTGTACTTCTAGTCGAGTACCAAAGCACACCCTATGTATTGAGGTATTATATATCTCATTCGAATCAAGTTAACAAAATCTCAGCTGTTCATGCACTTGATTCAACGTGCGTGCTGAATGGAAGTTTTGTGTATGATAAGACTGAGTAGGTTGCGAGACAAACGAAATAATTCCCAATTTTCAAGTGCTTCACCCGTCCAGATTCTTACATCATGCAATCAGATATGCATGGTATTGATTCTTATGTTCAAAGTTACAGGAGTTTGGTGGGTGGGAGAACATTCCATATCAAACCTGAAACTTATTACTTGCTATGCAATTTTATTTGTAACATGGTCCAGAGCTTCCTTCACAAGAGGGACGTATCTATCTGTTATATGATTTATGTATGTCATTTCTGTTTATGTTGATTTTGTGTGTACACAGCAACCTGCCTTTGTTCTGGTGAATTTCCAAATTAAATCTTATCACAACGTCAAACACGTCACGTTGTCCAGTATCTGGTGGGACCGCAACGAACATTTCTAACACATCTTAATCGGCGTGGCATACTATCGATGACCTTCCGAATTTCTGTTGCATAACTTAATTCTCGCACTATTCTCGCTCGGTGAGGTCTGGCATTGCCGTCCAAATAATGAAATCGGTTTCCAAAGAAACGATGATCGAAGGGGATGTAATCAGCTCCCAAACGAGGTCCCTGAACATTTGTGCGTTCTTGTTTCGTCGACGATGTGAAGTGAGGTTTTGCCTCAAGAGCAGACACCGACCCAAACCATGATGATCCCACCTCCAAAACGGTCAACAGGCTGAACATTCCTGTGAAGCGCAACAAGGAGTGACCTAAACAGTCTCGTCAAAATCGTGACTTAACAAGGTACAGCATATGTCAGATATGCACGGTAGTGAAGTGGTCAATAGCCAGCGAATGTTCACCAGTTTTGAGAATCCATGCCCGCTCCGATAGAGGAATGGGGAACGTCACAATAGGAGACAGTCGTAAACCTACAGATATTGCAGGTGGGTTGAGGAGCTTAACCTTTTTTGGACGGTATATTTCTGATGTTGGCCTAAATAAACAAATAATATTTTGAGCAATAAATAACCAACGGCCATAAACATCGGACAGAGACTTCACGAAATGGTTATCGTCATTTAATACCCAGAAATATAGATAACTTGTTTATAAATGGATACCAGAAGATGTAATCTTAAAAAAGTATATTTTATTAAATGGTCATCAAAGTGTCGTCTAAGATATTTAATACACAGTTAAGTCTTCACTTTTCAATCGGGACTGTTTATTTGGCTCCACCTTTTCTCCGCTGACTATCCAGCTTAATCCTACCACGAGAATGCTATTTTAACTGTGGTGTAAGTTTATACTCTCCGTATAATTAATTTGACCAGTCCAGCAGAAAGTAGGTGACAGAACCACCAATTGAGAACAGTATAAACCTTGCACTGGCCCGTGAAACCTCAGCAACTACAACCTATGTGGAAGAAAGTTTATGACTGGAGCCTTTACAACATTCGTGGGAAGATCGCGGAGTTTCCCAAGAAATGATGTCACGACGTCGCGTATGTAGGATTCTACAATAGGGATGCCCTGGCCAGTTTTTTTCGGGAAGGGGGGGGGGGGTGGCGGCGAGGAGGCAAAGATGATATTGCAAAGGCCGTTGTGTGGGGTTTTGGGAGCCTCCCCTAGTCCTAACTAGGACCCACCGGTAGTTGCCCCTTCTCTGCCACTTCCCTGAAAGTGGGAGGAGGAGCAACGACCAGAGAGTCCCAGTTTTCCTTAGTCCTAACCAGAACCCACCGTCTGATTCCCCTCCCTCCCACTTACCTGAAAAAAGTGGGAGAAGGAGCAACGACCGGAGGGTCCTAGTTTGGACAAGCCCTCTTCCACACCCCCGAGGAAATTTCGCAAACTTTAGTGCTCTAAGAGCGAATTTGAGGTATTTGTAGCGTGGGTTGTCCCTATATTGGCGACCATCTTGGAGATCTATGTTGTGGCTTCACGGAACTAAATATTTTCCCATAGGCGACCATTATAACGTTCAGGCAAAACAAAATATGATCGCATCACTTTAATTATGACATTCAAATATCTTTGTCAAGTATAACCCTTCAGACAACTTTTTCTGACCCCAAAACAGGGGGTCATGCAACGAACAAGAGAGAAAAATTGACTGCAAGGTAAGTACCGGTCACGTGCACATATTTTTCAGGGAATTCCCTACAAAAAACACACCAAATGTAATTGTATTTTAGGTTCATAATTCATCAAATCACCCTCTTTTTTATCTGGAATATTCATCAATAATGTAAGATGTCAATAGAATGCTTCAAACGTTTATTGAAACAATTTATATTCCCAAGACTGTTTATTTTTAGAGATTGCATCACAACATTATATGTGAAATATGTGACCTTAAAAACACCAATAAATAAATAAATCACATTTCAAGGCGAAGGTATTTCTAATTCAAATATTTAGTTCAGTGATACCTTGTGTGAAACTTGCTTTGGACCAATGTTTGTGTATGTGTGGGGGTGGGGGTGGGTGAATGTTGGTTATTCACTCAAATGTGCTGCAGCCAAAATCCATACGATGCGTGCATTCATTGCTAAAAGTACGCAATTATTCATGTCCCTGTGTCTTAACCCTTTGAACACTGGAGGTACCTTCCATGCCAGTTGAATGGCAACAATTGGAAGAATCCATATCTCATTATTTGGTGGGAGACCAATTCATATTTTCAAGGTGCAGCCTCGAGGCTGCACGTTGAAAATATTGATTGATCTACTCTACGCATTCGCTAAGCAACCATTCTGCTTAATGAAATTGTGACGTAACATTTTTTTCTGAGCCGGAAGAGCTGGCTCACGGGTCAAAGGGTTAACTACTTTATTAAACGTAACAGCCAAAACCGACCAGTGCTAATCACAAAAATAGCTGTTCAAAATTTGTTATTTTTCTTCCGTTTTTCCTCAACAACAAAGGTTATGATCCCTCAATGCGTTCAGCTCGTTCCAATGAGGGTCTGAAGCTATGTTTTTGAGACACCAAATGATAGATTTTAATTGTTCAAAATTATTTTTACGGCTGTCGTCTGCTGATAGGCAAAGGGCTGATATATAATAAACCCCGCATCATAAATACACAGAACGACACACGCGTGTGAATGGGTTAATCGATATGGCACGAGTGCCTGCGCGGAAGGATGGAACGAGAGGCCGCAGGTCTCGAGTTTTATCCCTTCGTGAAGGCACAAGTGCCATATCGATTAACTCATTCACACACGTGTCTACTGGCACATAGAACATTTGGAACTCGGGGGACGATTTGGGGCTATTGCTGGTGATTCGAATTGCAATTGCTGTGCACGATTTGTAGAAAATTCCAGTGAAGTTTCGCTTCTATTTTAAAATAGTCCGTCAACGCTTTCCGTTCCGCACATATGTGCGGAACAGACTTTTCCGCATGGTTTAGTGTTGCTGTAGATGGGGATTTTATAGAACAGGCGTGTAATAAATAATAGGTTTTGTGCATGCACTATGGAAGATGACTTCATAGTTATTCTCGACTCCTTTTTAATATCCTTGAATTGTCCCCAAATTTTGCACAACGGAGGCATCATAACAGAAAAGGGGAAATGATAAATTATCTGACACATCCAGCAGCTTTTCCTGTCATTCCAATTTTTGCTATCAGTATTATGGCCAATTCCGACAGTGATGATGAAAAGATTTTGACGTGATACACTGCGGGAAACGCCCAGGGCATCTCCAACAACGATATCATATCCAGATAAATAAATAAGAATGGTATGAAATAGTAATCAATATGTACTATATGAAAATACTTTATCATCTAATCGTCTACTTTTGTTGCTGAATTTGGATTTTCATGGAGTAATGTTGCACGTTTTGGTACCAAGAGTATCGCATCTGTAATCGTTTCGCCAGTTCAATGAATCAGATTAATCGTTAACTCGTTATTTACATTTAAGCTATCCCCAAAACCTGCTACCCACATTGCTTTTGTGCAAGTGAACAGCCGGTCGAATATGATGATTGCAGTTATAAATGACCATCCTGGAATCGAAATTATTGAATGTCTGGTAAGGTAGACCTATATGGTTGTGGCAGGGCAGTAGAGGCTATCGAGGAAGTCGTTTGCGTGCGTGGTACA
This sequence comes from Pictodentalium vernedei, assembly GCA_031216915.1. Classification (NCBI taxonomy): domain Eukaryota; kingdom Metazoa; phylum Mollusca; class Scaphopoda; order Dentaliida; family Dentaliidae; genus Pictodentalium; species Pictodentalium vernedei. The sequence goes on from CM062294.1 coordinate 307,195,167, forward strand.
AATAGAAGAGGGATAATGCCTGTCACTGAGAACAGAGTATACCCGTCCCAGGTCCCGGAATACTCTCCATCGTAATCCCAACACACCCATACATGTTGGCTGTGTACGGCATAGGGGCCATTGGCATCATTGACGGAGGCGTAGGATGTGTCATAAGTAGCCGAACGCACTGCTGGAGTAAAGGGAAAAAACAAAAATCAAGCTCAGAATTTTATTACATTACTGGCCTGGATGAGTGTAATTTGTATCTAATTTTTTAAAAATTTTATTACATTATGGGCGCCTAACATTTATTACACGTTATTACATTTATTACATTGTGGGTCGTTTTTTATTACATTATGGGCACATATTACATTACGGGCAGTTTTTGTATTACATTATGGGTAGGTATTACATTATGGGCATTATTACATTATGGGTCGTAACAGATGTTATATACCAAATATGAAAGCATTCTGACTGGTGGATCTGAAGAAGAAGATTTTTAAAGAAATTTCCTCATATTGCACTAAGTTAAAATTTGGGCTACCATAGTAAGCCCTCATATTCTTACACTTCCCACACAAATTCAAATATTGCTTCATGAACTTCGTTTGAACAAACTTGATTCTACACCTTAAAAGGAAGATGCATGACATATATCAAGTCATTGTATCCAATGGTTCATGGAATTTTTTAAAAATGTTTTGGAGCACCCCAACCCCTCCCCCCTCCCATGGAGCTGGGAATGTTGAGTTGAACAAAAATGCAATGCCTCTTCGGGACCATCACTCAATCAAACTTTCACTTGAATTGGCCCAGTGGTTTTGGAGGAGAAGACCAAAACATGGTGTTGACGGACGACGGACGGAGAGCGATTAGATAAGCTCAGCTTGACTTTATCAAGGTGAGCAAAAAACTTCTCAACGGGTTAAGAGTTTAACTACATCGGATGCTCGTAACCTGGCGGGGGTTAATATCAGTATAATATACTATAACATAATCAATATAAAGAGAATGAATGTCCGTATCGCTGAGCTACAGTACCAACATCTGAAATACATTGCAGAATAAATAAAAGGAAATGTTTTGAATCTTTTCATTGTTGAAAATCTGATCCTTGACATAATTTCGTAGGAAGCTCTCCCAAGAAATAATGTTAAGACTTTGGTGTGTAGGGGGCGATCTGTCCCTGGTCCCCCGACCAACTTCGGGCCTGATTTAATAGTGTTATTTATTCGACTCTTACTCCCATAACCACTCCGCTTATGACTTGAATGTCTATAGAGTTTTTCTAGCACTATTAATAGCATCTATTTTGACGTTTTTGCCAGGTCGTTTTGACATGAACTACGAAAATATAAAGCCGTTATCTCCCCCAAAACATTTAATTTGCTTCTTAGTCTGTAAAAGAGATCCACTTTATCAGTAAGTCCGATCATGCGATTCAAATTCCACAAGGGAAAGTGCATGTTTATGATCAGAAACAAATTGTTCCAAAGATTATCTCCAAGATAGCTTTTGCGATCGTGAGGAATTCCTCAAGTATGCCCAAACACTTGAATCAATAAAGTTTTGTGAATGACCAGAGCAGGTTCACATTTCATAAACATGACCACTGGAGAATTTTAAATAACATGAAACACCGACATTGGTTTAAAAGTCCAGATGTTTCTTCTAGTGTAGAAGGAATTCGGAAGGAATAATCTAACAGAACCCGATAGTATATCCGCATCAGCCGTATAAACACTGGAAGCATGAATTCCTCTCTCTTTGCCTTTTCGGCGGCAAAGTTTCTGATGTTAGGTCAAATCCTGACATTCCATATCCAATTGCTGGATATGTTTTCATTGCAAAGAGATAGAGAATGCATTCAGAACACAACAAACATCAGAAATATCTAACAATGTGAACAAAGATAGACATTGCCAGCTTAGGTCAAAAGTTCTGGAAAGTGTGTGTGTATTTGAGGTTAAAAAATCGCACTGGCACAGACATTTCCTACTGAAACGTTTTTTTTCTTTTAATATGCCGTCGAAAAATTGTTTTCATTTACTGAACCTTGATAGGTTTCAAACATGACCAAAAAATTACATAAAATTGATTTAAACTAAGTGATGAGCTTAGGAACTGGTTAAACTGACTGGCAATAATTGATGTTATTCATTGATGGGCTCTAATTTAGATCTTACAAGGATGTTACGCAAGCTTTTGTTTTTCTTATAGGCGATGACAGGACGAAGATTCAAAGGTTCATTTAATTTAGCATTGGTAAAATTGAATTCATCTTTTAACATTTTTGCTATTTCGATATTCATTCTGTTGTACGTTAAAGTGAAAGGAATGATGGACCCTTTCGCATTCGCCCTCTGATACGTTCATACCAAATGGCCAGAGGGTTTGAAGCGTATTGATCCAAAAAGCTTCACGTTTTTTTTTCGAAATTCATCCGTTTCTTCTAATGTGTCTTTAATTGGTGGTTGTTCAATAGGATGGATTTCGAAATCGTCCAAAGAATGTCCAGGAAGGTTAAAATGTTGTGCTACTGGAGCATCAGCATTCATGTTTTATATCCTGTTTGTGTCTAGTAGCACGTTCTCGGAAAGGATTTTGACTTTGACCAACATACTGTTTCCGACATCGCTTACATGTGATAAGGTAAATAATGTTTGGTGAATCACAATAGAGGGGGTTGCGGATCTGATAATGATTTTTCGTTTGTTCGGAGGAAAATTCCTCTTTCTGATCAGACATAAAAGTATGCAGTCTACAACGAGGCTTTTTGCAATTAAATACCGCGCCACTACCATTTTGCAACGGTATGTTGTGTTCAATCTTCAGTGGTTCGAAATCGGTGTGTGTGCAGGGGCGGCGCCAGGGGGGCACAGGGGCCACGTGTCCCACCACTTTTTTCCACAGATATGTTTCGCAGTTACACTATGAGTTATTTATTTATTTATTGGTGTTTAAGGTCACATACTTATGCAAAGTGGCTAATCGTGACCGTGACAGTTTTAGGGGTGGAGGAAGCCGGAGTACCTGGAGAGAACCACCGAGCATCGACGAGCAACTGTCAACTCCTCAACATTCTAACTCTGTTCAAGCTCAGCTCAAGCAGGGTTACAGCGGTTGAAGACATGGACACCATCGACGTGCAGTACGCATTAGTACACGGCGTCATCGTTCCCCCATGTAGCCAAGGACACAACGCCAGTCGTCCCGGACGGGGATCGAACTCAGGACCTCTAGAATAGAAGTCCAACAGTCTATCACTGAGCCACCGAGCTCCCACACTATGAGTTAAAATGGGCGCATGCAAACGTGTCAATATATAAGGCATTGCGGTAACATTATTTGCAAATGCAAGCAATATTCTGCCAAAGAATCCCACTCTCGACTGCTTTGGTTCGTTTCTTCTACTTTAACTACCTTCCAACCCGAAGGCTGACCGATGACTTAGGTGTACGCTTCCCCTCCCCCACCCCCTTCGGGGTTTTCACAATTGTATTCAAGGTTTACTTTCCTAAGTTACATGGGCCAGTAACATTCAGATAAAGGATTATAACTCGTAGTTAATGCGATTTAATGTTATACGGTTTGTTTGAAGGGTTATTTTCTGGTATTTTGTTGTGCACCGTTCTATTAAAATAAATACATTGCAAAAGACGATTTTATTTTAAAATGGTCATAGGGTGTAAAATAACACAAATAAACTCAAAAATGAAAAAAAAATCTGAAAGCTTAAATTCACCGAGTGCGAAAAATGAGGTTTATCTGGGAACTTTTTTTTCACAGCTGAGTCAAAACTTTCTCATCATTTCTTGGAAGCACTTTCAAAAGCTTTAAAGCTTCACACGGCGTGCTGCAAAAGGCTAGTTTTCACAGTGAAGAAAATTGAAAGAAGTCTTCAGAGTACGATAATGGTTATGTAATCAGGGTTTCCTTAACAGTTTTCTGAGTGAAATTCCAATACTTTCCCAGAACTAAGTAAAGAAAATTCTGGTACTTTTCAGTGGCATTTGAATGTGAATGTAATATTGGTTAGGTGCACAACAAATTATCTTATAATTGTAAACTGTACGTATCACCCATGTGAACTGATCCAAACCCGGAAGGTAAGACCGTAAAATATTTTTTTGTGTGAGGGCGTACTACATAGAAAAAATATTTTACGGCCTTACCGTCCAGATTTTGACAAGATGCGACTCCAGGCACTTACACTCTAAACTCAGTTTGGTTAAAAATCAACCCAAATCAACTGGGTTGAGTGAATATGAACCCAATTGGGTTCATATTCACTCAACCCAGTTGATTTGGGTTGATTTTAACCCAACTGATTTTAGAGTGTACCGCGCACTATAATACTCAGGCTTCTCTAACTGGGAGTATTGAAAAATGCACTCCCCACGTGTTTATGGCATTATTTGAATGTTTGCTTGTTGCATTTGAAAATAGAATTTGTGGACACTTTTAATGAACTAAGCTTATCAGAATAGACAGGAAACAGTGTCACTCAGAAGGTGCATGGCACACACCCGGTGGTACGAAAAATAATACCCAGTTTCTGAGGACGTTCCCGTACTACCTACAAATAAAATTTCATCGGGAATTTCAGGCGCTAGAAACAGATTTGTTCATTTTCCAGTCTCCAGGTGGAGCGTACGGACCCTCTGTAACGAAACACTACACTGGGGTTAACAATTAGTTATCTGGTCAATATTTTCAACGATGGCTTTATACTATACAAATCTTAATTGAGATTGAGAAGCAGAATTTATGTAGTCCCTTAAGAAAAATGTCGAGGTACTTGAAAGAGTTCTTGGACATGTCAGAAAAGCGTTTTATAAATATCCGCGGAGGCTGTTAAAATCAAGAGCTCTAAAAAATCTCTCCACTGGTTCTAACATAATCATACTTGACACATAATTTAAAAAAAAAAAACCCTTCTAGTGAGTTGTATTTATTTATTGGTTTTTAAGGTCACATATTTCTGTACATGAGCTAATCATGACAACAACATGTATATAAAGTCAAGTGCAATACAGCCAATCGTTTATATCCATGCGACGAGTGATGAAAGTTATTTACAATACAATACTTGAGAGCTGATTCATCGCCAACCCCTTTGTGCCAAAAGAAATTAACATACATCGCCCACGCAAATCTTTCTTCTTGGTTGTATATTGGCGCTGCATCAGAATCACAGGAAGGTGCACTTAAGTTATGAAAAAGAAATGATACAGACACCTCCAGTGCAAGCGCCATGCCCAACTTTCACCTTTCCATTTTCTCTCTATTTGCATACTAGAAGAACAGAAAAAATGGACCTCCGCGATTCACGAAACGAAATTACTCAGTCATGTTTAGATCAAAAAGTCTGTTTTAGATACTACTTGTCCGGAAAAGAGTTTTGGGCTGACGTCTGTATCCACTACATCACTGTCCACTTTGTATCGTGTGAAATTTATCGCAATCCCTATCGGATGATTCACACGTGCAGATCTTCCTTCTGACCTTCTAATCTGTATATTAATGCTCTACATGAAGCAGAGGAAGAACCACTTGTGTGATGAAGGAAGACAAATACATCCAATACAACGCAATATATTTCTCAATGGTTGCATACACCAGTAACAACATTTCCAGAATAAGATGGGACACCATGACCACCCTTTACCTAACGAATCGGCGCATCCGTCCAAGTAATTTATAAATTAAGCACATGAAAAAAACCCCAACCATTTGCCAAAACATTTCAACAAACTCATATCATGTGACCATCATTGGAACGAACTCGTCGAGCTCGTTCCAATGAGGGTTCACAAGATATGATTTTGTTAATGTTTTTGAAAATGTTTTAAAAAAAAGAATTAAAATAATAAATTTTGTTATCGTGCGCGTTGGGTAAAGGGTTTAACTGAATTTGCAGTGTTTAGATTAACCCTTTATCTAACACGACCTGTAGATCACACTTGCATGTCATTGCGTAAGACATCTAATCACAATTGGCCAAGTGGGATCACGATGGTGCAGTGTACTCTGCACGTCGATGGTACATATACATTCAACCTGCTTTTGTGTGAGATTAGTAAGAGGGAGATTCCGACAGTTAGTCGTCGCTGCTCGGTGGTTCTTTCTGAGTACTCCGGCTTCCTCTGTAAAACTGTCCGACACGATATGGGGGCGTCTGTTGAAAGTGTGACGGTGTCGTTAAATTCAAATAAATTAATAAGATGGTACTTCCTAAAAAAGTTTCTTAAAAAACTAAAAGTCTTCATTTTTGCCAACAAATCTAGCTAATGATCCCTCATTTGGAAGAACTCGTTCTATTGAAGGTACTAGGTTATGTTTTGTCAGACACATTTTTTTTAAATATTAAATTTGAATAGCGATTTTTGAGAATATGGCTGGCTGGAGAAGACCTTTAATTTGGCAAATGGTGACGTTAAATAACGAGTTAACGAGTCCACTTATACCTACAAATCCGAAACAGAGTCTACTCGCCCATGCTATAATAGAACGGTCTTTCTGACACTGGCGATCTGGTCAATATTTTCAACGATGGCTTTATACTATACAAATCTTAATTGAGATTGAGAAGCAGAATTTATGTAGTCCCTTAAGAAAAATGTCGAGGTACTTGAAAGAGTTCTTGGAAATGTCAGAAAAGCGTTTTATAAATATCCGCGGAGGCTGTTAAAAACAAGAGCTCTAAAAAAAATCTCTCCACTGGTTCTAACATAATCATACTTGACACATAATTTTAAAAAGAAGTCACGGAAAGGTCGACGATCCGACCCTGATCCGCGCCATTTGCCCTACGTGCTTGAGCAAGAGACTCAATCCCTGGACAAGGAGAGTTTGTGTATCACGGTGTACTGCACGTTGATGGCGCACTTGTCTTCATCCACTGCTAAATCTGCTTGTTCCGGGTTAGTACTTTGGAGAGTTTGACAGTTGCTCGTCGCTGCTCAGTGGTTCTCCCCGAGTACTCCGGCTACCTCCACTCATAAAACTACCAGGTACGACCCTGGCTGTTGATTGTGTTAACTCCAACAAACAGAGTCTTAAAATCTGATCAGTTGTTATTAGTCAGCAGAAGGCGACACTTGACTGAAAACAATTGTCAGGTCATAAGTCGTGAGCAGTACACTCTAAAATCAGTTGAGTTAAAAATTAGCCCAAATCTGCTGGGCTGAGTGAATATGAACCCAAATGGGTTCATATTCACTCAACCCAGCAGATTTGGGTTGATTTTTAACCCAAATGATTTTTAGAGTGTACAGTGATGGTCGATAGATCCCACTCTCATTTTCCAAGCTTATACCAATTGAAGATACTTGCATGGAAAAGAATTTAGACCCGGGCCCGGCATACTTCATCTCACAGAGTCTGACCTCTAAAGGTTACATAAATTTACAAAGCGTAAAGAGGATAATCATATTAATAACGTGGGAACGCCCGGGACAAATAATGTACCAAAATACACGGGAACATATGGAAAAAAACTGTTTTATATCCAATTAATCATGCTCTGGTCATCATATGTTTTGTTGTCCAGATGGTCAATGCATCAGCGCAATCAATCCTTCATATGCTTTAATGTACCAATAACAATACTTTAGTGAGTGATGGAATTCCAGACACTCAGCTGAAAATAGTAGCTTATAGTACTTGACCTGACTGATGTTTATCGATGATCTGTGGGCACCTTTGTTCCCAACAGCTTCAATTACATTATTATTCTCAAGTGACTCGGAGTTGTTTTTTTTAAAGAACGGCACCGAGAAGCGCAGGAACTGTTTTATACATGAAATCATTCTACCAGGTATTCTACTGCCCTCTTTGGGAAAGGGTCCGGCAAACATGCTTTTTGAGAAAATTCGAGTCATGGTGGCTGCGATTGAGAATTTGTTTGGGAGAAGAAACACAAACAGACTAAGAAACGTTACATTCATACTGAACTGAAAAACTGAGAACATTAACGCAGAAGCTGCTACATGTATAGTACATGTACGTTTTATTACAAAGAGTCGCATGAAATAATAGTTATCAGTCTCTGTAATCTTTATTAACCCTTTACCTAACCTGAAAAGCAGACGACACTTGCAAAAATAATTCTTGAATAACTAATTTTTTTCATTTTTTGTCTCAAAAACATAGGTTATGACCCCTCGTTGGAACGAGCTCGACGAGCTCGTTCCAACGAGGGGTCATAACCTATGTTTTTGAGACAAAAAATGAAAAAATAATGAAAATTAATTGGCGATTTTTGAGAATAGCGCTGGCCGGTTTTGGCCGTTACGTTAGGTAAAGGGTTAACTGGTAGAGTGCTGGAAGACCATATTTGGGCTTTATTCTGACATGCAGGTGCCATATCTTAAAGGCTTCATTTTCTGTGGAAGTGCTGCATCTTTGAAGTGAAATTAATTAAAATACTTGTCTGGAAATTGCCTTGTTATAATCTATGGGAGAGTGCCTATTGGTACTCTCACATAAATTAGAACAAGACAAAGATATGTGAACAAATTTTGACAACAAAAAATAATTTAGCAACTCTACCAGTTAAATAAATTGTTCTTATAACTATTAAATGATGAAGATATTATCCTTTTTGCTACACTTCAACAGTCGAAATTCTGTGGCATTGCAGTTGTGTCTAGACATGCCTTGGCTGCCTGTATAGGTTCTTGGGATGAAACTTGCAAATGTATAAAAAAAATTGCATGTTGAGGCACCTGTTTTGTTGGAGTAAAAAGTGATTAAAGTAAAACATAGGACGTCAAGAGATCAAGAAGAAATAAATTTTTATTCGAATGAGGTCTAGGATTGGGAAATGGTTGGTTTGAATTGAAAATTCATGCCAAAATGCCAGTGGGAAAGGGTCTCATATTGGGCTCCTGTAAACACCCAGAAGAATGACCCGTGCTGTTAAACAAATTAGCTTAAATTATCTAAAAGTCATGGTTTCAAGGTAAAAGTTGAAAATTTGTGAGAATCAGGCTTCTTGAAAACCAAGAAGGGCACATTGTTACATTTGCATAGCACTTGTTCAACCCCTAGCACAGGTAATTTGATAGAAAAATCTTCGATTATTCTATTTTGCACTTGTAGAACCAAGCATTTAGCCAATTATATCGTGTGGCAGAGCTCTCTGAGCTCTGCTATAAAGATATAGTTGGCTAATTTTCTAATGCATTATGGGAAATATCTGCTGTTGAAAATGTTAGTTTTTTAGACCGGAGTAAGAGAGTTAATACTTTTTATTTTTGTAAATTCGTATTAAAATGGTCAGAAGGAACAATTTTATGTAAATTTACAAAAAAAATGCGGATGAATTAGCCGAGGCCAGGAAATAAGGGTTAGGATTTGGCTGCGAAGAAGCGCCTGATGAGCTCCAGTTATTAGTGTATGATGATATTTGGGTTTTTTTTTCACCCCAGTTCTTGTTTTGAAATGGTCTGGGCACAAACATTCAAATCGGTATATGCCATTTGCACGAGGCTAATTTAAAAACCAACAACAAGCCATTCATACAAAGATGATTAGATTCGTCCAACTGATTGTGGAATATGCGCCTTTTCTAATATTTCTTCCGTCACTTTCGCGAAAAAATCACTTGTTCGCTTCGTAGTAGAGTTAGACTGAGGGCGATTACAGTTGAGATGTGGCTAACTCATTATCAGAAGGTCGATTCGACTGGATGATTTTGGAAAATGGTTGTCCCGAAGTGTCCGACCCATACTTTTAGAATAAAACCAGCTCGGATAGCAAGTGGCTCGAATTCCCACAAACACTATCTCTGCATATTCCTGCTCAGCGAATTATTTAAGAGTGTAGAGAAATAATACATTCTTCCAATTTATTAAAGCTTCCATGGCAGAAGCTGCTTGTTGTGCCAATCTCCTTATTTCGGAAATCAATGTGCTGCAGTGCACGCAGAGGAGTTTAGTACTCGGTCAAATAATGTGTCACATTCAGCTATACCTGAAGTTGCTTGTTCAATGGAAACATAAGAACCCAACGAGAAACAACATGCAATTTACGGACTAACTTGTTCGCAAGGTAATAGTGCATCGTAATCCAACGAAAATAAGATGACCAAATTAGAAAATTTACAATTCACTGACAATACAGTTGTTAGACGCCTGACGTAGTCTGTAAAGTTTCTACTGGACAAGCAAATAAAAGCGTGGGGCGAGGTTGATTCAATGGGTCGAGGTCGACTCAATGGATCGCGAAATGCCACGATGTATACATCCCATATGTTGTTATTTTTACACAGGACTTCTAGGACACTGATATATATATATTTCATGTTCCACTTGGTCGAAGGGTTAATAGATAAAAACTGTGGATTTTAAACATTGTCATTACGAGACACGGTCAGAAAAAAGCATTTACTCTCCCCCAGCATTCTTCAGTCTTGTCTTTGGTTATAGATTCTTGTTTTAGGCTTATTTGTGCCATGGTTGTTGTGAATACATACAGATACAATTTTTAATCTTAAGAAATGGTAAGGGCTATTTTCTTTTAACCCTTTACCTAACATGAAAAGCAGACGACACTAGCAAAAAAAAATTCTTGAATATTTAATTTTTTTTATTTTTAACCCTTTACCTAACATGAAAAGCTGACGACACTTGCAAAAAAATTATTGAATTACAAATTGTTTTCATTTTTTGTCTCAAAAACATAAGTTATGACCCCTCATTGGAACGAGCTCAACGAGCTCGTTCCAACGAGGGGTTATAACCTATGTTTTTGAGACAAAAAATGAAAAAAATAATGAAATTAATTGGCGATTTTCGACAAAAATCGCGCTGGCCTTTTTTGTTCGTTACGTTGGGTAAAGGGCTAAATTGCAAACTGTCAACGGCCAAGGTCCATGCACATTTGTCAGTAATAAGAAATTCCGCGCTTTCCACGACTTCCAATGACCTTTTTAATAAATTCCCATGACCATTTGTGATGCTTGATTGGAAGTAGTGAAGAGATCAAACCTTGAAAACTACATCCAAAACACAGAGTGATTAATAGATAGTAAACTGATAGGCTTCACATTTTTCAGTTGTCATCAAACATTTTCCGACTTTTTGATTATATTATGTAACTTTAACCCTTACGGGGCTGGTGATTTCTATACGTTTTACAATACACTGACAGTCTGCATCCTGTGACTTTGGTGCTGTTTCCAGGACAACCTAGGCTACCTAAAAAGGCAGCCAAGACTTGCCTACAAACAACTGTCAAACACTTTGAACGTAACTTGCAAGTTTACCCAAAGACTGCATGTTGGCGACCTGTTTTTTTGTAGAAATAAAGCAATTAAAGTCGGAATTAGGGCTTTAATTGTTATACATGAAGCGATTTGCACACAATGAAGAATAAAACTGCAATTTCACACTTCAGAATTAATAGTTTGAAATTCCATGATTTTGTGCTTCATTTTCAGTGACTCGGTAAAATAACTTCACATTTTTCAAGGGTTTCCAGGTGATTTTAAAATGAAAATTCCCCGACTTCTCAGGTTTTTCATGACCCGTATGAACCCTGACGCTATTTTATGTATTATACTATTTCAACACTAATTATGACAAATCATGAGAATTGGCGTATTATCGTTTGTCGCAACCGATGTGGGGTTTTCGTTTTTTCAACTGCCATCGCGGTTTGTTTTATCTTGTGGGGTGGGACCAAATGACAACAGGAACACATAAATGCAGATAAAAGTGAACACTTCCGCAAACTAACATTTGTGTGATCAGTGCATGATCTTCAGGATTCTTACCGGTTTGTCACTATCATTTTTGTTTGGTATTTCAGTGACACCAGCAAAAACAACCTCAGAATCTGTGTTTTATGAATAGCAACTCCAAGAATATCTTAAACTATCAGATGTTCTGGGACAAGCAGGAATTTCTGAAGATTGTTGAAATACTACCTATCAAGATGGTGAATCGCCGCTTTTCGAACATCGTGTGCACACTTGGATATAATATATTGCATATACAGGCAATATATTTTCTGACATATCATCAACCACCATCAGTCGAGTCAAGTGTAAACACTACTGTGGTGTTCAATTAGATGCCTGGAATTCCACTCGCCACCAAACATTGTTATGGATACACTAAAACCTGTGAAGGCTTGATGGTTATCCTAAAATGACCATCTGGAAAACAGAAAGGAATATGCAGAGCGCGTTAAGTGTGACGATTGTGTTATAACTGACACAAACCAAACATTATCTCAACGGTACACTGAGGGCAAAAGATAAAAGGGCCACTGTAGGCTTGGCAGTGCAGTAAATCGGGTTTTGGAGGTGGGGGTGGGGTGGGAGACGGGTGAGCTGATTGCCTGGAACTTCCAACAGAAATTAGTTAGCATCGCAAAGTATCGCCGCGTGCCAGAATTATCAGGATGCGATGCTTTACACTGCTTGGTTTCCTGCCATTTTTTTAATTTCGAATAAATATATTAACCCTTTACCCAACGTAACGGCGAAAACCACCCAGCGCTATTCTCAAATATCTCCAATTAATTTTCATTATTTTTTCATTTTTTGTCTCAAAAACATAGATTATGACCCCTCGTTGGAACGAGCTCGTTCCAACGAGGGGTCATAACCTATGTTTTTGAGACAAAAAATGAAAAAAAAAATAGTTATTCAAGAATTTTGCAAGTGTCGTCTGCTTTTCATGTTAGGTAAAGGTTTAAGCGTAGGGATTGCCTCTTTCTCGGAAGATGTTTGCAAAACTGATATCTAAAAACGAACATCAATTATTTATTAATCACTTATGTTAAAAGTTGGGTGAAAATCGTGTAAGTAATCTACAAAGTAGGACAAACCGACAGAACTCTGAATTTCCGACAGGATCTTCAATGGAAAGGAGTACGCAGCTTCCGATTTTTCTCCGACATTGATGGCTGGTGGCTTTTTGATTCATAATCGAACTTCGACTACAAAAAGAACAACCTTACCTAGTTTCTTTTGGTGCGAGTGGTTTCTGCTACTGTGTGACAGTCCAATGACACTCAAACAATTTTCTCACTCAACACACATTCGCACCAGAATTCTATCAACAACAATAAACAAAGCTTCACTCACCTGAAAATAGATAAAAAGAGAACGTTACTTTCTGGATATATGGTTAGATTCACAGTGGAAACCATTCAACCTTTAAAGCAATACACTTTCTAGTCCATATATAACCCTTAATAAACAACATTAATTTTTAACATTCTTTCGAAACAGCAGGTATCTAGTCCCAATTAGGCAACACATCTGTTCTCAAGTAAAAAATCTTAAAAAACAACAAGACTTATTTGTGGTAATGACATAATAATGCGAGGTAAATTTGGTTCATTTGTTAAAAGAAAAGGGTGGAAAGTGTTTCATGTACAGATGGTGATTATTGGAGCTAAAAAGGGTGTTATGGTTCCTGTGCATGATTGTGGTCTTTCTGAAAACTATTTCGTAACTCGCGGACTGCACGTCCCATTGAAGGAAAATTGCTAAGAAATTAACCTTCGAGACGTCAAATCTGAATGAAAGTTGACAGAAACACCCAGAATAATGTGCAAAACAAAAAAGAAGGTAAAAGTTGCGGATGGTTTGAAGATTACCCTGTACAATCAAACGCACATACTCACGATACTCTCAATGAATTTTATATAGAATACCCAAAGTCCGAGTCAGATTCTTCGTCGTTTTTTTTTTTCTTTCTAAATAATATTCAGGAAATAATGTCTCCGATATCAATTAAAACGTTTTGTCATGGAAAACCCGAATATCAAATCCCAAAGAGCACGCAAAATAGCCGTTTCTACAACTTTTTGCAGTCGAAGGGAAATAGACTCACTATATTCATTCCACTGTGAACCACGTGGATTTTCTGTGAAAATACACCAATACACACATAATTACCAATCCCCACACAATATTTGATGTGAGGTTACAAGAAAAAAAGTGCTAATTAAATAATGTGCATACAATAAAATTATCTGTGTATAACTAGAGTTGCATAAGAATGACACCGGTGTGACAGGAATGATAGTCCGTAGGAAAATTAGTCCCTCTGGACTATTATTCCGCGGAATTATAGTCCTAGGTCTAACATTTCTAGGAATAGTAGTCCGCCGGACTACTATTCCTAGAAATGTTAGACCTAGGACTATAATTCCGCGGAATAATAGTCCAGAGGGACTAACGTTCCTACGGACTATCATTCCTGTCACACCTGGTTGAAAACTGACAAACCCCGAGGTGCGAACGAAGGGTGCATAAATTTTCAAATGGGTGCGTTTTCCCATACATTCGAGAAAATACACAGACAACGAATTTATGTATTATTATTATTATTGTGCACTATTTTCAATTGAAACTTTGTGTACAGAGTGAATGACGAATAAAATAAGCTGCAGATGTAGTTTTTTCTTGAAGGAAAGATAGGACACTGATCTCTCTAGAACTGGATTTCTGGAACGCTCATTGGTCACAGACTGAAAAGTGTATCCACCGCCGCCATCCTGAGGGGGTGGGGGGGGGGGGGGTGGGGGGGGGGGGGGTCGTTTGCTATAAATGAACAAAGAAAGATCAACAACAAAAAATTCTCGAAGGTTATTATTATTCCGACGCCTCGCAATCATCGATCGCTTTTTAAAGAATATACTTTAATGTACGCTGAAAATGAATATGTTGATGATGTGCACATTTTTCGTGGCAATACAAATTGAATAGTTACAGCATATTTTAGTTATTAAAAACATAAAACAAGGGCCGAGATTGGAAAGTACTGAGGTACACGTCGTGGTGTTTGATGAAGTGTAAGTTGTTTCGCCATCTTGACTTGACGCCATCTCGGGGGTGGGGGGGGGGGGTGGGGGTCAGTTTTCACTGATGTTCCAACAATCCAGTTAGGATTAGGACAGTTTTTCTTACATAAATACATGTATTAATTAATATTCCTGTGTTTAATAGATGAGACCATTACATATATATGCTTGCCCACTTGTTCACACGCGTACATATGCATAGATATATGTATATGTGTGTCTAGGTATATATACATATATACTTGTGTGCGATGCTGGGTGGGAGGACGATATACATATATTATCTTTTCATCCATTATCGATAACACAAGTGTGAAACGTCCACCTCGCCACGTCCTCATCGCCAACGTGCACATAAGTCGCTCATCAATACCAATTTATTTTTATTTTTATCCATCCTTGCAATCCACAAGCACACCATAGGGAATGGCAGGAAGACAGCTAATCTGGCTAGGCCATTCCCCGCAGAACATGTATGCTGAATATCTTCTTATAATTTATAAATACTTCATAAAAATGATGACTACATTCTTGTAGAACTTAGTCTTATGTAAATACATGTGCTGCAAATAAAGTATTCTCTCTCTCTCGCGCTCTCTCTCTCTCTCTCTCTCTCTCTCTCTCTCAATAGATTCAAGAAAAATCGTATCGCCACAAAAAAGAGCCCTTCAAAACAAAACAAATGGGCCTGTAAAGGAAAAATTGATTGATATATATTTTATTTCTTTAAAGTTCGGGGTGCGATTACACCCCAATATTTATTTATTTATTGGGGTTTAACGACACTTTCGACAGCCAGGGTCACATCGTGTCGGACAATTTTACGGGTGGAGGAAGCCGGAGTACCCGGAGAGAACTACCGAGCAACGGCTCCCCAACATACTAACTCCACACAAGCAGGGTTAGCACTGGTTGAAGACAAGTGAACCGTCGTCAACGTGCAGTACGCCTTAGTGCACAACGCCATCGTGCCCCCACGTGGGCAATGGGGGTGTATTGTCTTGCCCAAGGACACAACGCGGTTGCCGCAGGTTGGATTCGAACCGAGCACCTCTCGGCTTGCAGCCTGCACCTCAACCTACTGTGCTACCGATTACACCCCAATAAAATAAACTGAAATCATGTTTGCATAGAGGGAAATGTTTCAAAATCCAGTTTTATATCCCCCAAAAATAATATCCTATAGAAATAATGCGGGTTCTGGCATTTTAATTCTTCACATGAAAATGGTCTGAAAAAAAATTGCAGTTTGGTAAGAAAAATACTGAAGTCAGATAAAAAAAACCCTGAAAAATCACACCCCTGAAAGTTGCAGGGAAATGGTCTTCCAGACTCGGATCGGCCGAGGTCTCACACCCGATCTTTAATCCTTTAACTGAAAACACCTGTTGCACCTTCTGTGATCTCCGTTTGGGAAGAGATAATGCCTTACCGGTGTATGTCAAGGGTCAATTACAGATTACATGTACGCATAAATTTTAAATTCTTTAAAATTTCATGCAAACAAATCGTGTAGAAGAGAAATGCCATAACGTCTTCAAATATAAATGTAAGAGTAGGTGTGAAATATTCAGAATAGCAACCGACCTTCAGAACTTCTGTGCATAGACTGTTTCAGACATTCCACGAACGTCGTTAGCTAACTACACGTCAGATGTTTATCAATACAGTAGTTAATAGACGTTAAGTTTGTCTGATCAATCGCCACTCGTAATGTTCTGTTTGATTTTTATGGGGAATAATGAATACATCAAAGGTGGCGTTTAATATAACTGATTACGAGGCCTTGCTCTTAATAAAATAAATACACACTATTTCCCAAAGTAGCTGCTACTTTCCCAAAAAGATGAAATAATAACTCTGAACCTGAGCAAACAATCAACGGGGTGTTCCAATGAATTAACACAGTTCATACTTCACGTGTATGCATCATCATGTAGCAGCTAGAGCTCTTGAACAATGATCCGACACATGACCTTGGCTACTGAAAATGTCGTTAAACCCTAATAAATAAATGAATCTTGTAACATGAACGGGAGGGACTCTCACTCTTCAGTGTCAAAAAGAAAGATAATTAACTCGAGAATCTTTACTCAAGGGCGAATTAACCCATCGCGAAACAAGGCAGATGACTGGTAAATTTTCCCGGGTATGTTAGAAATATGTAAAAAAAAAAAAGAAGAAAAACAGCCTGCAGACCAAGCTATCAGGCCACCAGTCTAATTCTGTAAGATACCCGACACTGTTATGACATAGCACCAGTTTAGCTCTGAAATAGGACATCACCTATGTTTAGATTCATTCGTCTGGAATATTTCAGTTGGCTAGAAAAGCGAACCTTCGGTTTTCAAACTACCTGAAATATTCCAGACGAGTGATTCGGTTCGCTTTTCCAACCAACTGATATATTTCGACGACTGAATCTAAAAAAATTCATAAAGATTCATTTCCCATGAATGAATGCCAGAAATGTTACTCAATCGAGACTTGATTTGAACAACTTTTTGATGACATTACAATCTGAAACGAAGACTTACCACAGCTGTAGTGTTGTGATTACGCCAGATAGTTTCACAAATTAGGTTATAATCTTGACGTTTCATGCTCGGAATATTCACAACTAGGGCAGGAAAGAATACCTGTATATTGTAAGTAAAGGCACATCAACTTGCACCAACGATCGTCTGCGCGCAAATTTCCACAACAAAAATGGGTAAACAAACACCTCATAGCAGCTAAGATTTCGGACAGAATTTAGATTGGTCGTCTAAGAGCTTGTGGTGCGCAGACTTATCACACTGCCTCTATTTACAATCTAAAATAAGGGCGGCTGGCCGGCTAGCCGGCTAGCCAGGTTCATTCGATCCCAAACAGATAAAATGGGTATAGACTGCCAATACTATACTACCTGAGTGGTCTAGCCTTTATGTACGAACCCCTACATAATACTATACATATAGTAATACACATCATCACTGAAAAAAACAAGATTTATTTCCTAAATAATTGTTCTGTTACAATCTATTGGAGAGTGCATGTTGTAACAAAACTGTCACCAAATTCTATGCAAACACTTCTTTGCAAGCACTTTTTTCTACTGATGAGAAAACAAAAAGCCAATGCATACAGCCACTAAAATGGCATTCAGTACTTTTGAACAGAGCCATATCGCGAAAGTGTCTGCGACCACTCAATAATTTAAAAAATGATCATCAGCTCACTAACAAACTGACCGTTTCCCACCCAAGGCCGAGAAGATATATCAAACAAAGGTTATGACCATCTATGAAGGCCAGCTTTGAAGGGTTAGAGAGCAAACATTTTTATCTGAAACCAAGACTAAAGGTCTGACAATAATAAAATAAAGGTCAACAATTTTAACTTGGTCCAGATTCACGGGGCATGTAACAGAACACAGGAAGTTTCTGATACACACAGTCCCTTTGGGAAGGCAGAATTCTCACGGAAAACATATGTTAAACACAACGATACAGACCTCGTAAATACTACATTGTTTGTACTAGAAATACTTTTCCTAAACTCTATATTTCTCTTTAACTGTTGGCCAATTGAACTCTTCAAGTGCTGAGGAGTAATTAAATCGCTGATAATCCTGAACCTAAAAGTTCGTTTTGACCAGAAACAGACTCTCTTATTATTATTATTTATTTGCGTTTGAAGTCATTCCAGGGGCGGCGGAACGATTTTCAAAGTGGGGGCTGGATCGGGCGATGAATGGTCGTCGGTATGAAAATTTTAAATTCCAGGGTCCCAAAACCCTCATTTCCATGCATCTGAGTGGATATTTTGAGATTTTTCGGAAGATGTATTTGAAAGATTTCACACTTTGAGAGCCGTTAAAAAACGTCGGTAAAACATACAGATGAGGTCTATTTATCAGCTTTGGTCGTAACGACCAAAGCTGATAAACAGACCTCACCTGTATGCTTTACCAGACGTTTACAGCAATTATACTGTCTGTGGATTATCTTGTCTGGGGTGGATTTGGTACTTGTATGTCTGAAAGATTACGATCTATTTCAGTTAACCGATTTATTAACAGACTGTATACATTTTAGCGTTTGCTGCCACTAACTGCAAAAAAATGATCCGAAATCCATCGAAGCTGAACCAGTACGAGAGAAACATTGCTGGCGAAAATATGGGGGAAGCTCTGGATCCGCCCCTTGTTTCATCAGTCATTGGTTGTGTTAAAATATATGCATACAAAAAAACATGGCCCGGCAAAAAAGTGGAGGGGTTTAAGCCCCCCCAGCCGCCCCCCACCCCCCGGTTCCGCCGCCCCTGCACTTCTAACAACTATGGTTACAACTTGACCACAACTCTAATCTAAAGTCAAGTTTAGCCATTTTCACCAATGCTATATAAAGCTCGCGTTTACTACCAGGTCCCATTTTATCTTTGTCCGTTTTAGTGAGGGGCCACATAAGCGATGTGCTGGATGCAATAAATGAAAATTGATTGTTATTCCAAATTTCTGATACAAAATGTCGTCTTCTATTCGTGTTAGGTAAAGGCTTGAATTTTAAAAACCCGCATTGACAACCTCTATCTCGTGAATAATGAATATATGAATAAAAAAAATGCACCCACCTCTTTCTGAAATCATTGGTGCTGGGCATGAAGTGAGAATTCGTAAAATGATATTAAATCACATTTTGTTAAAGAGTTAAGACGCCTCCCCCCCCCCCACACACACAACCCCATAAAATCTTATTAAAAAAGAACTGTTATAACGTTCGTTTCATGTCCGATTATTTGGGCTGTGTCATGACCGCAACATAGGTATGAAGCCAAGTATAGCCACCCATTTATAACTATGCCTCTAATTTTAGAGGACGTCCACCCGAGTTGTTGGTTCCGGGTCCTATTGTACCAGTAAACAAGTACTGCTCCATTTCCCAGGGTTCCCATGGGTTTTTATACCCTATTGTATATAGGCACAGTATTCTTAGCCATGATGCCAGGAAGGTGCTTTAGTATAAGCTGTAGAACCTGCTCGTCCATACGTGTATATTGTATAATGAGAATGCTAGTAATTAATTAACTAAATAACAACAAAACATCTCTGGAGCAGTGACGCAGCTAGAATTTTCAAAGGCCGGAAGCATAACACTTTCAAAGGATCATACACGGAATGTTTAATGAATATACTGAATGTTTGTTCAGTGCACAGAATCTGCAAATTTATCGTGTATAAAACACGTTTCATGTATTGTGCAGCTTTAGAAGTCTGAAAACATATAGTGCTTTCTACTAACCCTAAGTCCGTAATTGTTTTGAAATAAACAAATTTTAAAAATAAATAAATAAAATTAGATTTCGGAGTTATGCTAAATCACTCTATGGCTTCACGCGAAGTCATGAGAGAATAACAACGAGGTAGAACTGGAGACTTAGTACTCTGCCACCATCGATCGGGTTGTTGACTTAACCCTTTGAACCCTGGTGGTATCTTCCATGTTAGTTCAAGGGCAACAATTGGAAGAGTCCACATTAATTATTTGGGGGTAGGTAGACCAATTAATATTTTTAACGCGCAGCCGACTTCAACTGACTTGAAACTCCATTTATAACGACTTCAAAGGGAGAGAGGGGGGGGGGGTGCTAATCTAGGTACGATTAATCGATTACTATCGATTATTTGCAACGATTAATCAATTCCTAAATTAAAAAATCGTGACAGCCCTGGGTTTTTTCACATGAGGCCTTCGGTGATGTATCTGTCTCCAGTCTCCAGTAAAATATCTATGAATCTTCGAAGGACGACAATTTTACAGCTGCATGATACGCTCTCTAAACAGAATATTTGCAAGGTCGGATTCGTATCAAGCCGCCCCAGTTCAGGCCTCCATATGACTGGACGCACCTACCAGAGGTCACTCATTATTTGCAACGATTAATCAATTCCTAAATTAAAAAATCGTGATAGCCCTGGGTTTTTTCACGTGAGGCCTTCGGTAATGTATCTGTCTCCAGTCTCCAGTAAAATATCTATGAATCTTCGAAGGACGACAATTTTACAGCTGCATGATACGCTCTCTAAACAGAATATTTGCAAGGTCGGATTCCTATCAAGCCG
Organism: Pictodentalium vernedei; assembly: GCA_031216915.1. Taxonomy (NCBI): domain Eukaryota; kingdom Metazoa; phylum Mollusca; class Scaphopoda; order Dentaliida; family Dentaliidae; genus Pictodentalium; species Pictodentalium vernedei. The sequence goes on from CM062294.1 coordinate 307,216,090, forward strand.
CCCCAGTTCAGGCCTCCATATGACTGGACGCACCTACCAGAGGTCACTCGTAGCTTGCTTATTTTTGCGAAAATGTTTTCTCTGGTGATTGTAAAGTTTGATGCATTAAGCCCATTAGAAAATAATATAAAAGATCTTGGAGTTCAAGCATCACTTGATATTTCAATGGGAATCAGAAATACTTCACCAAGTAGCCATACAAAACCACTTGACAAGAAAGAAAAGGTAATCCCGTGCGAAATTTATAAGAGTCACATTTGATCAGAGTTGTTTTAGGGCTTAATCTTTATTTTGTTGCGTTCACTGGGTCTGTCATTCAATTAAGCGATTTGTATCTTCGTACTGAGAGGTATTATACACTCTAAAATCAGTCGGGTTAAAAATTAACCCAAACCAGCTGAGTTGAGTGAATATGAACCCAACTGGGTTCATATTCACTTAACCCAGTTGATTTGGGTTGATTTTTGGCCCAACTGATTTTCGGATCTAAAGGATTGGTGAATAGGAAAATCTCCTTGAACAGCATGGTTACTGAGCAATGGCAGCCCCTTTTGTGACAGCAACCGTTTGTGTTACAGCTAGCACCTTTGATTCAAAATGAACCACTTTTGTAACGATTCGAACTTGGATTGTAACAAAAGTTGTAAATTATGTAACTAAATGTGGCATTCAGTTTTAAGAAAAGTGGTAAGTTGTAAAGAAAAGTGGTTGCTGTAACAAATGTGGGTACAACGTACGCCAGCTGTTGTTCGGTGTCTGGTCAATCTTCCTAAAATATGGTTTTGGTTTCCCTTTATTCTGTCAGTGTTATCGGTCAAAAGTGGTCCAGCATTTTGCCCTATTCCCAATCCACACCCTTTCCTCCTCTCGGTGAATCACTTTTTTTATTGTTATACCTTTCAGTCGTATTTCCTGATTTACGTGATACATGTATGGGTTCTTGTCAGTTTTAACGGAATGTCAGTAAGAATCAGACAGATCCAACATTTTTTTCGTCACTTCAAACACTACCGAAGTGCGATGATACATTTATCACATGTTAAAAAATAAAGAAACTTGTGATTCAAGTAAAAAAGAGGAGAAATAATCTGCAAAAAATGAGATAGATTAAACAGAATTTATCGTCAATTGATAACGGGAATATAAACCTGACCTATAAACCTTTTGAGTGAAATGATAACAGAATAAACTCTGTGGATGTCTGGTGAAATCGTTTTTCTGATGGTTATATCTTCCATCGAAATGAAACACAGAAGCCATAGGCATGCCGCAGACAATTACCTATCAACATTGGTATACTGTTGAAGTATGAGTCTTCACAAGATCATTCTCGCCAAAACCTGCCAAATTTGATCACCTGATATACTTAGTATTTTTTTAGGAGTCATGCCACTGTAGTACTGAGTAATCTACTGCATGCCATTCGATACAGCTAATTTTTAACCACGCCAACACTATTGACTTCTGTTGGAATGATCTTTTTTCAAGACTTGGGCGAGTTAAACTGCACATTATCAACGTCTATTAACCGTACCGCAAATCTGCAGAGGACTTTAAATTGTACTCAATATTGTCTTAGCCGATGACAGAAATGTCTGGACCGTTTGGAAGAATACATAAAGCTTAGGTAGAGTATAAGGGCCAGTGATAGCTCCGAGAGTGAACTTGCAGGCCTGGCAGTCTAGAAAATTAAGGAGTGCAAAATGATTGCCCTCCTCAGATTGCTTTGGAGTACAATTGCACCTGGAATGTTCCATGCATATTCTTGTATGCTATTTTGGTTATATTCACTTCGGGGTATTACTATTGTGACTAGAAACTTGTTCTACATTCAGCTACAGAGTGGAAAATCGGCACGCACATCTTCTCATTATTCAAAATGTTGCATTCAATTCCTATGTGACTGTCTTCTACACTCAAAATGCGACACAGAATGGTTCATGAATTATTGAGAATCAATGCAACATTGACAAATTGTCCACTGAGTTCCATTGTGTTCTATGAGCCTACTGGCACATAGAACACATTGGAACTCATGAGACGATATGATAACATATTTTGAAGGCATTCTCAAACATTTCTGGCATTCCAGAAATATCAAGGGGTGCAAAAAATTGCCCTCCTCAATTTTTTTTCTAGGCATGCAGAAGGCGTGCAGCACTCCTCAAGAATTCCAGGCCTGGAACTTGTATATTGTGTACCTATAATCACGCCTTAACAGGAGATGGAAACTGGTAATTGTGTTGCAAGGTTGTCGCGATTGGTCGATTAGTTGACTAACCGAGGCCATCTCGGTGTTTATTTTTAGCATCGTTCATATTAAAAGTGGTACCAGTCTTGTTCAAATTTCGCTGTATAATGCAGAGAATATACAGTTAAATTATTAGCCTTTAAAAAGTCAACCCATAGTAACTAGTAATATCCAATGGCCATTGTTCTCTACAAGTGACGTAATTTCAAAAACATCGATTGTAACAAGCACTAACGGGTTGGTAGCGCTCAAAAGGTGTTCCGTGTTGTAGGAGTCTCAGTTGCAGGAATTATTACAGAGTAAATGGAACCTTCGGTAGTGTATACTAGATCAACAAATTGGAATCAGCAGAGGTGCACTGGCCGTATGGTCCACCGCAAATTTCCCGATTGACTACCCTTTTGGGAGCCTCCCGCCCCCCCCCCCAAATTTACGCAGCCCAACGCCTGTTGACGCGTGATATTTCGTGAAAATGACCAAAAAGCGAAATGGACCTGATTGCATAGACTGTCGGTTCTGCCATTGATCAGTCGTTCTTTCGGCTCGAAAAATCAAAATTTTCTCCCATTGGGCCGAACTATGGTCAACCTGATGAGTCCAGGGTCTCTTTTGGTGTAACAATTTTTTGACAAATGAGCGACAAAGATGAAAAAGAATGCCATCGAAAATGTCCTCTATGTGGACAGCCATAGATCGCTCTGATGCAAGGAAGCAGCGTTCTTTCGGTTCGAAAAATCAAAATTTTGTACGGGTCCGGGGGCCCCTTGATACGGTTCCGGCAACTTTTTTGGCCCAGTCCGCCCATGGGAAGCAAACCAACTGCAAAGTGATAAAGTTGTATCAATTTTAAAGAAACAGTCAGTTGTAAGTTGTGACCATTGTAGAAAGGTTTATGCCTAAATATTCGGAAAGATCTCCCAGTGAAGTTTAGAGAAATCTCATAAACAGGTAATCTTTGAACAAAATTTTGTTTAAATTGCCCAGATTAAACCGCAACTTAATTGCAACAAGGATCCACCTGCAATGCTTTAGCACTGCAGAGGGCTCCTTTTGCCCTCAAGAGATGAAACTGTATTTAAGCCTTTACCTAACTTGTAAAGCAGACGACACTTGCAAAATTCTTGAATTACGATATTTTTCATTTTTTGTCTCAAAAACATAGGTTTGACCTCTCATTTGAACAATCCCGACGAGCTCGTTCCAAAGAGGGGTCATACCCTATGTTTTTGAGACAAAAATGAAAATACAGTGAAAATTAATTGGCGATTTTTGAGAATAGCGCTGGCTGGTTTTGGCCGTTACGTTAGGTAAAGGGTTAAAAAGAAACAACCCATCGGATATATCTTAACGTTTCCCATTTTACCTAAACACAGAATTGTTCACATTCATATATCGTGACAGTTTTAAATTTCTAAGTGCGATAACAGATTGTTGGTTCATTTTATGGGAAACGACTATTAAATAGACAAATCGTCGATAAGTGATCACGATTAGTCGCCTTTAAAATGTGACAGTCACGGCAGTCCTATTTCTTTGTCCGGCGTGTTAGGATAATATTTTTTTCAGTTCTCCCCGCCCTATGCCGTCTCACTTTTCAGCGACCACGCCGCAAACAACCTGAAACTTTAGATGTATCTGCTAATGTATATATATGTACTGGTAAATGTGTACTCCTTCCAAAAATCTCCCAGAATGTGGGAATTTTTTTTATCACTGCTCGCCGCAATTGATTAAACAAGAACCTCAGTACAATTGGTAAGTATAAAACAATCTGTAGAAACGATCAGAAGCGTCGATAAATTAGAACAACCTGTTTATTTGATAAACATCTTGTTAAGACCCCGTGGATTCAGAAATGAAAATTACACAGGGCTTGAAACAAGTGTACCGAGAGAAACAATATCAGCTAACTGGACCAGGACAAATCAAAGGGGGGAAAAACTAAGATAATGCGAAAATACTGCCACCCATTATCTTACATAAAACCCAAACCACGCAGGATGGGACTCTTCTCTTCTGAATTATTAGAGCAGTAACACAAACTGCATATAGAACACCTTTTTGTTCGACCAAGGAACTGATATTTGTTGTAGCATCACCACACAAGAAGGCTCTTGGAAAGCCATGAAGAGTTGGCCTATTTGCACCTTTTTTACCTGCAGTCGTGTAGCTTCAGGTTAAAATATTATTTGTTTGTGTTCGTTAAGATTGGACTCTTCAAAGACAAGTTATCCGCCGACATGGGCAATGCCATTTTGCTATGGCAAGAATTAACCCTCTGCAAAGATGATAAAATACCGAAATTATAAACAGTAAGTTTTTACCATAATGCAATTATGAATTTAACCAGTTTAATGTTGTTTGACAGAGCTCAATGAGCTCTGTCAAACAAAATTGAATTAGTTAAAATTCCTAACTGCAATGTGTGAAAAAAAGGTTCTCTCTACTGAATATGATCCCGTCTCTGTGATTGTTTCGTGTGAGTACACTTTAACCAGTATCAGCCGTGAGTTGTACCGTGAAATGTCAAGACAGAACCGTCAGCTATCATTTTATTGTATTTGTACGGCCAAATTTTAGAGTTCACGACCTGGAGTGTGTACTACCACTGAAACACCCATAGAGTGTATATCCTATTTCAACCTCTGTGGGAAAGAAGATTACGACGCAAAGTTTGAGCTCATGAACCTCGGGATTTACCTCGGAGATCCATCAGTGAGGGTTTTACTCGTGTTCCTTATAGTTTTTTTTATTGTGTTTCGGTTGAAACTCGAGGACGCGTATGTTTTAGTGAGAATTTAGGCCACATTGGCATGAGCTCCTCAAGGCCGTTCCAATGAGTGGTTTTATGCTATGTTTTAGCTATTCTTCAAGAAATCTTTTGGAGGTGTCGTCTTTTATTCACGTATGTTAAGGGTTCAATTCTGACGATATTGAACATATGTTTGTTCAGAATAGTGACTACTTCAACGTATTCATATAATCTCCTTACACACACAACTTTACCATTCTTACAAACCAGGGATGTAAGTTACGGCAAAATAGGAGTATCAACCAGTTATTGCTATGATGTTAAATTAAGCTCCGCCACCGACTCAAAATATTATAAATAATATATATACATTATCATGATTATGTGCATGTCTTGTCATTTGTATCATATTCGAGGTCGTATTTACAATCGAATCGCAACGAGCCCGCTAAGGCGAGTTGTGATCCGATTGTAAACACGACCGAGAATCTGATACAAATTACAGGACATGCATTTGGTCATGACAATACATTTATCTAACAATCCCATTACATAAAGCACGTTTCCCCCGTTTTTCAGTTTAAATTGGGTTGGAATTGGTCAAAATTTTGAATTTCATATTTTAGTACGTAATAACAATGAATAATGTGATAGTGCGGTGTTTACCGGAAGTTGAATCTGCGCAATCGGAACAGGGGTGGGGGGGCTGATACAAACGTTTTTTCCGTGTTTTAGGGTGCAAATTAAGTTGATTGTTAGATAATATAAATAATTCATTCGACAAAACAACCAATCATTGGAGAGACAGAAAAAGTGAGGGGGGATTGAGAGATAGCGATAGAGAGTGAGAGGGTGGGGGTGAGATTGAGGGGAGAGAGGTAGAGGAGGCGAGCGAGAGATTCAAGTAGTTTTCGAAAATGATCATTATTTATCGCTTGGTCATTTTAACGGCTGGGAAATGTCAGAGGTGCGTTTGGTATTTAAACATCTGCTCGATGGAGAGTTTGCATGTCTCCCACTGTTTGTGACGCTTGTAGACATAGCCATGGACAATCATTCTCACACACGTACGAAATTAACTATCTTCTATTTGCTGCAAGATTTAGAGATAACCCGATAGTACTAGTGTAATTATGTCCACTAAATTAATATTTGCAGCATTTAGTTTAACATGTCTTCTGATTCAGTATCCAATTAACCCATTAAACTTGATTCAATCTGTTGGATCTGATTGCACAGACTGTTTGTTTATCGAAATGCCTTCTGTGTGGACTGTCATAGAGGGCGCGTCGTTATGCCACCAGTCCAGTCTCCCATTGATTGGCCAGATGCCGGGATGCAGTCGTCTTTCGCTTCGAAAAATCAAAATTTTCTTCCTCTGGGCCGAACTATGATCGGCGCGTTGAGTCCGGGCCTTCTTTGGTGCAACCATTTTTGACAAATGAGCGAGAAAGATGATACAAAAATGCCATCGAACCTCTTTGCGGACTGCCAATGATCGCTTAGATGCAAGGAAGCCGCGTTCTTTCAGTTCGAAATATCGATATTTTGTCCTGTTCCGGGCCCCCTTGGTACATTTCTCGGCAACTTTTTTTGGCCCAATACGCCCCTGTAAAACACAGTCAAAAAGAAGATATCTCAAAGTCTCTTACTGATCATGCTGTCTTCTAAATCTTTAAGTTAGCGGATAATGACCAAACCATTTTGGATTTATGTTTCGTTTTTCACTAATCCGTCCTGTTTTTTCATCATATGAATTCAGAGTTTCAATTTTGATATTTTAAAATGTGTGCGTGTGAGTTTCGTGTACAAAGTCGTAGTTGTTCGATGCAGGTGATTGAAGTTGGAATTTAAACGTGAGAGTGGTCGTGTGAAGATTAGCGTAATGTGTGTGTAATGGGGATTGTGTGTGTGTTTTGTGTGTTGGTAAATGTTTGTGGGGAGGATGTTCAAGTGCTGGTGAGATATACAGAGTTTTGCTATAAATTTTTATATTTATTTTATTTTCATTCTTCACATGTCTATCGAATATTGTGCCAGTCTCTTTGTCATGTAACAATGTGTGTTCCTCTAGAAAATAAATAAATAAATAAATCTGGCTAATATCAACTGTGAACATCCGTCGAAGATTAAAATAAGGATGGAGCTCACTACGAAGTCTGTACAGATAACACGTAAAAGTCGAGTGCGAGTGGGTAACCTTATAGGACCCCCTGCAGAGTTAGGCTCACAGCTCGAATTGTGACCGCAATTCAATGCGTTGTTTACTCTAGTGGGTGTTTTTAGCTTTCCGCAAAGTATGTTTGACTTTGAAAGGCTCCCAGTATTTCAATTCCACTCCATGACATCGCACATGTATGCCCCAGCACACGATTTCGCCAAAACTTATTCGTTGTGTAGAGACATCAAACTGATTCGTTGTGTAGAGACATCCAGCCAAAGTATTTTTAAACAAGATCACCTCCGTTTAACCCTTTGACGCGAGAGGCGCTTTTTCCGGCCAAGGAACATGATACGTCATAACTGCATTAAGTGGGATGACTGCTGGGTGAATATGTGCGGTTGACCGATCAATATTTTCAACGTGCAGCCTTGATTGGTCTACCCCCCCCCCCCCACCCCCCACCCCCAAATATTGAACACAGACTCTTCCAATTTCTGCCATTGTACTGACATGGAATATACCACAGGTTCAAATGGCTAATATATAACATACAAGGAGATTCGATCACGGCTCTTTCCATTTGGGATTCACAGGATCAGACGAGGAAACCACCTTGAAAATGAACGTTGTCTTCAACGTTGAAATAAGTAGAAGAAAATTTTCACCCCAAGGAACTTCTTTATTTCATACATTTGGTCTCTTCTGTCGTGGACAGACTTGGTGCATTTCGAAAATTAATACCACACGTGTTACCTTTTTGAACCCTACCATAAAGTAGTCCACTAATTCCCTAACATCGCACGGATTGCTTTTTATGTTACTTGTTTTTACATATTTTTTTCTGGAAGAGGGGTCAGCTTACACTTCAGAATCCTTGCTACACTTTCAAAGTCGCTCCGCAGCCCCTGAATGCTGTGGTATAAAACACTACTCTAAAAGCTCCAAGAGCCCTTTCCAACAGTGTATTACATTCCAGCAACTCATCGCATCGACTCAGTGTAAGAATTTCATGAAATAAGCTGTAATATTCTTGAATGTTGACAAACCCTGCCCCAAACTACCATACCCTTTTCACACACATTGGTAAACATATCACTAACTTTACCATTCTTGTGCTCTAAAATTTGAATAAACGTTGCAAGAGGAAAATAAATTAAGGTAACCATTTGCCTTAATTTCTAACTTGTATAGGCAAATTAGTCCTTTAAACACTCGTTTTTGTCTGCCACATTAAACCAGTACAACTTGATACTCCGTAGACACTACGGTTAAGACGGCTGAACCTAGACTGGTAAATTCATTTATTAAACACAAATGCCAATTGTGCACGGTAATGACATTTGCCTGATTAAGTGACAAAGGCTAATCACTTGTGAATTAGACATGAAACGTATTGAAAGACATGTCTAATGAACAATGACCTTTTGCACATCCTGTCAGTGACATTTTCACCCAAAACATGCTTTTCAGAGTCGCACGCCCAAACATTAGAGAGGACCTGGATCGCAATCTTCAATCTGCAGCACGTATTCAATCTAACCCTTTCTGACTGCAGACAATATGCACTCGATGCAGTGTTCAGGGGCGTCCAGAATGTAACCGATTGAAGGAGCGCGAGAGATAAAACTTATTTTATCCAAAATGTGCGGGCTCAAATCACGACGGATAAAATATCCCAATTACATCATCGAGGCTTGCCTATTTCGAAGGCAAGCCTTGATGATATAGTTCGAATATTATTTATCAGTCGTGATTTTCGGCACAAAAAACCCAACAAGAGTTCTTGAAAATTAATTTATGAATAATTACATATTGTAGTCAGAACGCCTGGTCTTCCCAAATTCTTGTTTAATTAACCCTTTATCTGACATGAAAAGCAGACGACACTTGCAAATAAAATTCTTGAATAACTACCTTTTTTCATTTTTTGTCTCAAAAACATAGGTTATGACCCCTCATTGGAACGAGCTCGTTCCAACGAGGGACCATAAGCTATGTTTTTGAAAAAATTAATGAAAATTAATGTGCGATTTTTGAGAATAGCACTGGCCGGTTTGGCCGTTACGTTGGGTAAAGGGCTAAAACATACCACACACCAAGAAAATGAGTGGAATGGAAAAATTATTGGGGGTGAGGACTCCTCGTGACGTGTTCAAAATCAATATTAAGTGGCGAGCAGTGTGTACCCAGGCGGACTTCATACACTCAGGTACAAAGAGATCTGAACAAATCTTGACTACAAAAATAGAATGGGCTACCAGGCAACCAGTAAACAGAAACGCCCCCCCCCCCCCCTCGTCACATGTGGATGTTAAATCTCGCTGGACACAAATGAGTCAGCACTACGACTCTCAACAGATAATTATGGCGCAAAACACAAGCTGATGTATTGTTTATAGTCGGGATTTGATGAGATAACATTCAAGAAAAAGACGACGCTAATGCTATATGGAGTATCGATGTAAAGTTAAAGCATGTCGAAATGGATCTTCCGAAGTTCCGACACGAGGACGAAGCCAGTGTCCACCTTTAGTTCTCTCAATTACTACTATACCTCTTGATGCTTCTCTTGCAGAATCAAGCTCTCAGACGAACCTAGTGACCTAGTTACCTACTATCCAACGGACACAAACATGCAGATGGAATGAACGTCGCGGTCGAAACTGCCTGGCGTTTTGATTAAATCCACACACCTTTCCCGCAGACTGACTTATTGAAACATGCTGGGACATGAAAATAAGTTCACCATGGACAGACATTAATGGACAGATTACATACCAACACACTATGTTCACAGACTTAACAAATAAAATCTCAACCATGTGAGTTCAAGAACATTAACGAAAAACCGAAAGAAGCTTTTAAATGCTCCCGCAGTGGTATACCGTTAGTCTCGAATTGGTAGTGAAACAGCGGCATGTTTCGAAGCACTTGAATACATAGGGTATCTCCACAAGTGCCCAGTTTTATAGCGAAATATTCAAAATGAGTTTTGCAAATTATGTCTGGACCGGGCCTTTTGGTACGGTCCAGACCTAATTCACTGAAAGAGTAAGGATATGTATAGGTTAGCACCACCATGTGTGTTTCCGAGATCATGGTGTATTAAAGTCGAGACCTCGTCTGTGGGCATATATCGACGAGTCTGTTTTACCAGTTTATCTTACAATATTCATCACTTTCTTGACTTGTTCGCATAATGACGGGATTTGGTTACAGTTTTTAACGACGTCTGTTTTGACAATCATTCAGCGTCAATGAATTGATTTTTATGAATGAAGATCAGGACGTCATGGTATTGCCTTCTTGCGCTGTGTATATCGCAATCACCATTCGTTGTTCTTCTTGTACTCGAACCGCCGAAGTTTATAGCGTCCATCGGAAAGTGAGTTGTCGTTCTTGGACTAACTACTACCGGTTGATATTTGCGATATTGTAAACATTTCGACTCGGATTGAAAGCGCATGGTCAAATTTCGCCAAGGGGCGAACACCACAGGATACCTTGGGATCCCCCAGTCGGGAATGGGTTGGTGGAGTGGGGTACTGAGGTATTCTCACCTAGGAAAAAATCTGCTTAGCAATCAATATGACATCACAATCAACAGCGGCTCGTACACTGCACATCACACAAAATCAACGACATGACCGGTGAAAACTTTGTCGCTGTACAGTACGGCCGCCTTGGACCGGTCACCTTCAACGGAGTGGGCAGTATTTCCACGGACGCAATATATGAATAATCATCAAAAATTTAATTGACAAAGAACCGGGTACAGCCCGGTGCTTCATTAATTAAAGTTTTGCTGGTGATGATTTTTATTACCTGGCAAACGCATGCGTGGACATCACTGCCCACGCGTGAATTACGACCAATCCACGGCGACTGCACTGTAATTATGATACACAAATACGCGATAGACTTTTTCCATTTATATGATCGCAGTTTAGATAACGTTATTTAATTGGATCACAATGTACACAAACGAACACTGAGAAAAAAAGAATTTCGCATACCAACCGGAAGTAAGTCATATTAGTCTCCACAGCGTAGAAGAGTTCACGGAAACAGGTGGAGATAACCTATTTATCGAAAGAGCCTATAGCAATGTGTCAGCTCTGTGTTTCTTTGTTTTATTTTTCATGTTTAACCCTTTACCCAACGTAACGGCCAAAACCGGCCAGCGCTATTCTCAAAAATCGCCAATTAATTTTCATTATATTTTCATTTTTTGTCTCAAAAACATAGGTTATGACCCCTCTTTGGAACGAGCTCGTTCCAACGATGGGTCATAACCTATGTTTTTGAGACAAAAAATTAACAAAAATTAGTTATTGAAGAATTTTTTTTGCAAGTGTCGTCTACTTTTCATGTTAGGTAAAGGGTTAACACATGGTAGGCCTACGTGAAATATCATCATGGCAAAAAATGATCTGGTCGAATTTATTTCATTGAGCTGTTGACTTATTTATCATTTAATTATTATCAAAAAAGTTAGCCTCGACATGTGTAATAAACTCGATGCCAATTAAGTACAGGTAAAAAACTTCCTCACTCTGAGTCGAATGATCGCACGTTCAGTTGCTACCCTCAACACAAATCTGTATTTTGTCAAGACGTTTTTACTTGTATTGGGAAAACACGTTCTTGTTGTAAGATAAATATACATTATCATGACCATGTGCATGTCCTGTAATTTGTAACAGTTTCGAGGGCGTGTTTACAATCGGATCGCAACGCGCCCGCCAGGGCGTGTTGCGATTCGATTGTAAACACGACCGAGAATCTGATACAGATTACAGGACATGTACATGGTCATGATAATACATTTATCTAACAATCCCGTTACAAAAAGCCCGTATCCTCCATTTTTCAGTTTAAATTGTATTGAAATTGGTCAACATTTTGAATTTCAGGAATTACATTTTAATGCGCAATAACAATGCATATATGTGATAGCGCGATGTTTACCGGAAAACGAATCTGTCTGATACGGAATCGGAACGGGGGGAGGGGGTCCGATACAAACTTTTTATTTCGAGTTTTTGGGAGCAAATTAAGTTGATTATTATATAAAACTGCCTATAGCTCGGTCTACCACCCGAATATTAACTGGTCGTGCTTTACTTCTTTTATAGTACAAGCACGCTGGTCAGAAAGGGGGCGCGGTGGTTCGGTGGTTAGAGCACTGTATTTCAAATCGAAAGGTCAATGGTTCAGTCCTGACCAGCGGTAACTTAACTAGTTTCGTAGTGTTTCTGGGCCAGACACTTAATCTCGATTGCCCATGTGGGGACAGTTGGCGTGTTGTACTGAATCGAACAACACGTGGATAGTGTACTTGACTTAACCAATGCTTATGCAGAGTTATTTCGTTGTTGAGTCTGACAGTAGCTCGCAGCTGCTTGATGATTCTCTCTCTGGGTAATTCGGCTTCCTCCACCCATAAAACTGCCCGACGCGACGTGACACTGGCTGTTGAGAGTAGTGTTAGACCCCAATAAAACAAAACAAAACAGACTGTCAGGAAAATGGTCAGATCACGTGATAAAAAACGTTTTCGACCATCACTACACGAAACAACTATCGTGACTCACTTAACTTTGTTTTTCATTCGTTCACAACATATCTTGTGACCAACTGTATGCACTATCTCGCCTTATTCACACACTCCCGAAATTTTCAAATCAGCTTCCCTACGTAGAGCCATTAAAATTGCTTATTGCCAATAATAAACGCACTACGACAACACTTGGTACGAATCGTGCTCTCTGAATAATCAAATGATAAATCCCCTGTATTGTCGATGGCTATCTTGATTGATTCGTTAGTCCACATAGCGCTTTACAGTACGAACAGTGTGTTCAACACCACTATTCGGGGGGAATGCAGCATCCACACAGACTGATTTCACACACTCAGGGTGAATATTCAGCCAAGCATTCACTTGATGTATCTGAATACAGGGATGCCATGACAAACTGTTGTCTACATCCATGTATCGATTGTTGCCCGACAAAAAGTGTAATATTCTTAACCTTCAATGTAAAGCGTTTACATATCGTTCATTGAGTGCAACAAGACGCCACCTGCAGTGCTTTAGCATGATGATTTTCTAGTGTGGTATCAAAGGTTTTGCCTCTTATAAATCAAGTCGTAACCTACAATGATATAGCGGGGCTTCGAACCCACGCCGAGAGAGTTTCCTTCGGCACCAACCGCCCAGCGAATCAATACTGAACCACGTACACCACTCGGCCATAGACAAGTCATTTCCTTCGGCAACAACCGCCTAGCGAAACTATACTGAACCGCCCAGAGCACTCGGCCACCGACATTACCCGAAAGTTGTCGAAACAGTGCCTACGGCTACAGTGTCATGACCCAGCGTGCATCCAAACACCATTTAAGTCGTCGATATGAACTCAATTCGAAATAATTAAATTTTTCAAACACTATTGCCAATGCCTTAAACAAATGGTAACCTTGGCTAAATGATTTTTTGAACTCGCACTAATTAACGTAATGGGGACCGAAACACTTCACCTGCTCTCTTCTCCCATTGCTTACAACGTGTTTTCTTGAAATGTTTACACCTAGCGACCTGTGACCTTGCAAAGATTAAAAGCCAAAATGGCAGTTTCGAAAAAGGCTTTACCCAGGTACTGTAACTTCCATCAACAAAATCAACGTCCGTAATGAAGAAGCATGTATTCTGCCTGTACAATTAAGATAGGAAACTCACCAAAATTGGAACTAGTTCCTTACAAGTTAAACACTAGTAAATATATGAATGCGAGGTTTGTTTTTACTTATGGGAGATGTACAGGGGCCAATACTATAAACCTTTCACAATGGTATTTTCTAGAATTGTATTTTCTAGTTAGGACTTTAAATGGGTTAAAATGAACCATTTGCATTTTCAAAGATCTGGCAATTTGCCAGTTGGCACATTGCCATATCTTTTAACATGCTATTGGCTCATTTTAGTCAGTTATATTAATTAAAAGGTAGAAAATACAATTCTAGAAAATACAAGTGTAAAAGATTTATAGTAACTGACTAAAATGAATCATTAGCATTTTAAAAGATATGGCAATTTGCCAGTTGGCAAATTGCCAGATCTTTGAAAATGTTAATGTTTCATTTTAAGCCATTTAAAGTCATAATTATAGAAAAAAAATTCTGGAAAATACAATTGTAAATGTTTTATAGTATTGGCCCCTGGTTGCACTCACAAAGGAAAAACATAACTCTCAAATTCTAATTAAATATTCAAAACTAATATTCCCCTCGCTTAGGGCATATCAGCGCTTGGCACCATATCCACAGGACTCAGGTCAAAACGTTTCAAACCACTCACCCGCACAACGGAGATGTACATGACAAACGTTCTCGCTCAAATTAAAAAAAAACATGTTTCCAGAATGCAAAGGGAATAACATTGGACCGCTCTACACCAAACATGGACGGTAAGGCCATACCACACCAAACATTAACTTAGTCCTCATGAACCATCTAAGTTTGGACTTGGGCCGCACTGGGTTGTTTGAAAATTGAAATATAGTGTTGTCAAAACAAAACACATAGCCCGGTGACTTTATTTACTCAATACATCAAGAAATATTTGACGAGTTGGTTGTACATATCGAATGTGGTGAGCAAGTTGAGAAAATGTTTCAAGGGCGTTGTGTTGAACGTGATTTCTAGCCTGGACCGATAGGCTACACCTCAAGAAGTGTGGTTGGTCCTGGGAACATTGCACAAGATACTTATATTACTGTCAGTATTCGAAATTAATCAACTGTGTAGATTCATAAAATTATACTTTGAAATATCAAATTTAAACCTTGGATTTAACGATATTAAGAAAACCTTGAAGATAATTTAGTAGTGTGATTTCATGGGTTTATAAATATATCAATTCACTAATGCTATAAAGAAGTTCTCTAAGTGTTTGCTTGATAACATGATGTTGTCCTGTCGAGAAAATGTTTTGAGTTTTAAAAAGATGTGCATCATAGTTCAACGGCGTGATAAAAGAATTTATTACATGACTACTACAAATAGCTCCTCAGTACCGTCTGCTGTTTTTCCATCAATTCTGATCACCGGAAAACCAGAATCTCAAATACATAACATGCCTGGCTAAGACGAGGATCACATTACGTCACTGACGAGCTGAGATTTCGAGGCGATAATTTTATAAATGGGGAATAAAAACTCGAAATCCGCTGCGCTGAACACCCTCGTCTGACGACAAACATTCCTAATTTTTTTTGTTTACTTTTCAAATGTATAATTTGTAAGAAATATCCAAATATTATAAAATAAACAAATTATGACAGAAGTCCATTAATCTGGGTCGTCACATTCCGCCTCGTGGACGAAAGCAGATCAACCAGGCCACACACAACACCGACGGCACCTTATTCCAGTCAACTCGTCAACTCGACGAAATGTGGCAGTTGCAGCACGGCCGTCGTGGACTGGTCACTTTCTACGCGTGCGCACTATTTCCACGGACGCAATAATACTAGACTCCAATCACTAATTGTAGGAATAATCATCAAAAATTTAATTAATGAAGCTCCGGGTACAACCCGGTGCTTCATTAATTAAACTTTTGCTGATGATGATTTGCATTACCTAGTAAATGCATGCGTGGGCATCACTGCATTACTTATTTCAGCTGGTCACTAAAAGTATTTAAATTCCATGCAACACAAAGACAAATAGATGTCCAGGATATCTCCAGATAGCATTAATTATGAACGGTATCTGGCTATCTGCAACAGTTCGCAGAGGAAAGCCCTTTCATCTACACCAATTGCAGACACGCTCTCTGCAAACTAATGTTTTGCATTTCGCAGTTTGTCTGCTGCATTTCATATTAGGCCCACTGTCAGAAAATTCCACTTCCCTGTCCCCCTATCAGGCGTCCTAACTTCAGTCCTATTTATGGGGGTTTAACGACACTTTCCACAGCCAGAGTCAACTGTCGGAGTTTTACAGTTGGAGAAAGCCGGAGTAACCGGGGAGAACCACCGAGCAGCGGCGAGCAACTGTCAGACTCCCCAAAGTACTAACTCCACACAATCAGAGTTAGCAGTGATTGAAGACAATTGCACCATCGACGAACAGTGCACAATCGGGATTAAGTGCCTTACCCAAGGGCACAACCGTTACCCCCGCCTGGGAGCAAATCGTGGACCTTTCGGTTTGAAGGGCAATGCCGTAACCATTGATCCACCGTGCTCCTAGCTTCTACCTTTATCGTTCTTGTTGGAGCAGCTGTCAATACCAGGGAGTCACATCAACATAAGAAACTGACAATAAACTGCTGCACTTTGATTTGGAGCATGGCTGTGCGAAACACCACACAGGAGTGGACGGGGAATCTCTTTATCTAACATAACGGCCGGTCATCGCTATTCACAAAAATCACCATTCAATTGTTTTCTTCATTCTCCTTTCTCAAAAAAACAGTTTTGACCCCTCAGTGGAACGAGCTAGTTGAGCTCGTTCCACTGAGGGGTCAAAAGCTACGTTTTGAGGCGAAAAATTAAATTTTTTTCGTTATTCAAGAAATGCAAGTGTCGTCTGTTTTTGGAGTCGGGTAATGAGGGAAGCAGATATCTATCGTCTCTGGAGTGCAACGGTGTCTTCCCACTAGACCAATTCCCTTCAGACCAACTCCCACTAGGCCAATTCCAAAAAGACCAATCCCCCTTAGACCAACTATTTATTGTTATTGATTAACCCTTTATCTTACAGGAAAAGCAGACGACACTTGCAAATAAAATTCTTGAATAAATATTTTTTTCAGTTTTTGTCTCAAAAATATAAGTTATGACCTCTCATTGGAACAAGCTCAATGAGCTCGTTCCAAAGAGGGGTCATAACCTATGTTTTTGAGACAAAAAATGAAAAAATAATGAAAATAAATTGGAGATTTTTGTGAATAGCGCTGGCCGGTTTTGGCCGTTACGTTTGGTAAAGGGTTAAGGGTAATTAGGAAAACATATATTTAATACACACTTTTTTGGAAAGGAAATAAATTTTGTTAAAGCAGAACATCTCAGTTGGTCTAAGGGGAATTGGTCTTTTGGGAATTGACCTAGTGGGCATTGGTCTAATGGGAATTGGTCTAGTAGGAATGAACCAGTGCAACAAGGCGCCACCCATCTTCAATTGCAGCTCAAACATTGCAGATGGCGCCTTGTTGTATTCAAGGAACGATATGTCTTGTTCAACAAAACATACATGATGCAGTAGGCTATGTTTTACTTCTGCAACATGTTATCCATCCAGAGTGCAATAAGACAAACAATAAAAGTGCAGACTGTTGGTTTTCATTACAATGAAAAACATGCACTGTTGCTTCAGGCATTGTACTCAACAGAATCGTGTACATGTGAGCATATTTCTATGCTCAGCTCACACGATGAACAACAACCAATCACTCTCCATATCAAGACATCTGTTCTGAGAAATTCACATATTTTTTTACACTTTTCTTGTTTGCATGCACTACGAAAAACTATAATTTCCCGCAATCTGATACAGGATAAACAATTATCGAGATCGCGGTGAATTTTGAAGAAATATTAACTTGTTGATCTCAAAGGAACTTCAAGTAATATGATGCAAACTTCTACAGAAACACTGTATTTAAGTGCATTTTGATTTGCTCTCTGGCCATTGGTTTACCACTATAGAAATAGCTGTAGTTCCTAATATATTTCGCGTATCCTGAGTGTGAGGGTGTGAGGTTGGGGCAAAGGTACAAATCAAACGTCTTAGTTCTGAATTTGATATTACGCTTAACCGAGACGTAACTTGTAATTCCACATTTTAAAGATTTTGTATGTCAAATAAGAACTTATTTGATCCATAGCTTTGAAGTGAGGGATTATTCATTGTATTCCCCCATAGGAACACTGTTAACCATTTGAACCTTGGTGTTATCTTCCATGTCAGTTCAACTGGAAGAGTCCATATTCATTATCTTGGGGTAGATGAATTAATAAAATACTGATTGGTCTCCCTAACACATTCACTTAACAGCCATCCCACTTAATGAAATCATGAAGTATCATGTTCCTGGGCCAGAAAAGCGGCCTCTCGGGTTCAAAGGTGGTTCTGAACGTCTAGTTTGAATATATCTTTTAATAAAATTGATTCTAACACTCTGGGGTGTCCTCATAGAAAGCTATGAGCACTGAACCAATTAGTTCTCAAGACAAATATCTATGCGAGAATTCCGACATTTCATCCAATGTCTTGAGTCCTGTGATGCAGCTGATCACACATTTTTATGAGTTTGGTGCTACTTTTCTTAAAGGTGCGGTTTTTACTAAATGTCAGTTATCTGTGCTTTGGAGGTTTTCTTCCTCTTCTTCAGCGTGTGTGTTGTCAACGAGAAAAGGGGCATTTTTTACAGTAATCAAGTACACCTGAGCTGAAATAAATTCTAGCGTTTGGGGCATACAAATGGTTAGGTCAGACTTCAATCTTCTATTTCGTGGCTGAACTCAGTGAACTTTTTCTTAATACCACTTCGATCAGTTATCCCGAGTATCATTATCAGTATCTGATAAACCGTTTTCTGGTTTATCTACCCTGCATCGACCAATTAGTATCAGTGTGTGATAATGAACGGTATCACATTCTGCGATTACCAACCCATCAAACGTGTAATTTCTGATCGAAAATCTTAGATTTTCTTATTGCCCCAAGAGGAGAACATCCAGCATACGACCGCCGCCAGTTCTATATTGAGTAGAAAATGACACGTCTCATTCACTTGACTGTCTTCCTATACGATCTCTTCAAAAGAAAATTATCAGCTAAATACCGCACCATGATTTTCACAGAAGGCGGCTGGGTCTCCGTCGCTTTAGCTCCTTCGCTTTCGGCTCCTTGGATGAGGTGAGATTTGGAATATTTCACACAAAATGGGGTCGCAAGGGGTCATCATACCCCACACTGTCCGTGCGCGCCTGTGGCGGTAAAATTCCCTTCATCTCTTCATCTGCAGAGAGGGTGGAGGTAGGGGTGGGGACACTTCTTTAGCTAATGTTTAAACGCGAATTGTCCAAACACTGGTCAAACCTTGCCTTGCCCAAGGATATAACGTAGTTACCCTGGCGGGGATCGAACCATGGACGATTCAGTTTGAAGTCCAATACCGTAGCTACAGGGCCACCGCGATCTCATATGCTGCGATCTTTCACTTAAGGATGACCCATGCCAACAGGAATATGAAAACAATGTTTGCCGACCAGGATTCGAAAATTCGTATGTTCAGTTGGACCGACCTTACCATTGAATGGCTCTTGCCCACTTGTAGCATCTCCAGATTTTCTGCTGGCACGCTCATACATCGGAGTGATTGAATTACGACTCCATTATCAAAGAAAACACACCGGAGATAGAAATGTTATCATTGTTTATTACATGATATACAAACACAAACCTCCCCATCAGCATTAATTTAAATGGGGAATTTATAACCGAAAGCTTGCAATTATAGACACATAAAACTACTCTCCCGCACATTGATTGAGCTTCCACACCCGTGAATATGCGTTTACAACAACGAATGTTCCAATAGGACTAAAATTCTCGCCCTCTGATTTGACTAGATCTCGCTTGGTGTTTTCTATGTTTACGGCTCCAGTGGGATTTATTACCGTCTGACGTCACCACTCGAAATATTTGACGTTGCCCATTTCGCATTTATTCCATCAACGGAGAGACGTGCAAATCGCTTCATTTTCTCGATTTTTCGCACGTGCAACAGATGATGTTCCGAATGAAATGTTCTTTAAATTACAAATCAGTTTAAGATTTGAACTAAGATGAATTGACCTTGACCTTTATCTCATTCGTTCGTCCAGTGACGTTGCGGGGTACACGAGAGGTTTATTTACTAAACTTGTTATCGTTAAAAGTTGCCTAGTTCATTTCACGATGTGGGGTTTTGGGTATGGGAAGGGTCTTATTGAAGAATATACGTTCTTGTGATGAACTGACGGTAAAATGGTCTGAGACTTGCGGTTCGGAGCGGATGTTTAACCGAGACGCTTCGCGTCTCGGTTGAACATAAGCTCCAACACGCAAACCTCAGACCATGTTACATCAATTCATCACAGTAACTTATAATGTTTACGTGCGTAAAACGGAGGGCGCGGTGGCGTTGCGGTAACCGGTTCTCGGCCGATCACTGAAGTTAAGCAACGTCGAGCCCGGTTAGTCCTTGGATGGGTGACCGTCTGAGTGATCGATTCGGACTCCCGCGTTGTGTCCGTCCTTGGCCAATGCACTTAACCCCGATTGTCCACATGGGGGCACGATGGCGCCGTGTACTAAGGCGCACTGCACGTCGTTCGTGCGCATGTCTTCAACCAATCTAACCCTGCCTGCTGCGTGTGCTGCAGTGTGGAGTTACAATGTTGGGGAGTTGGCAGCTGCACGGCGTTGCTCGGTGGTTGTCTCCGGGTCCTCCGGCTACCTCCACCCGTAAAACTGTCACCGACACGATATGACCTTGGCTGTTAAAATGTCGTTAAACCTTAATAAATAAATAATAACGTCTGCAAAATAGGGAGAGCGGTGGCTCATTGATTAGGGCATTGGACTTGAGATCGAAAGGTCGACTGTTCGATCCTGATCCGCGTCATCTGCATTGTGTCCTTGGGTAGGACACTTCATCCCGATTGCCAATATCGGAGCATAGTGGCGCTATGTACTAAGGCGTGGTCACGACGATGCACTTGCCTTCAACCTCTACTAACTCTACCTGTGCCGGGTTAGTGAGATATAGAGTACAACAACTAATCAGAGTAGCTCAATGGTTCTGTCCGGATACTCCTGCTTCAACCACCCGTAAACCTATTCGATACAATATGACTCTGCCTATTGAAAATTAGTACTGAAATGGTTAACCAGATAACCGGTTTGAAACCGATTAACTACCTAACCGATTTGAAAAAACGTCAACCAGTTATCCGAAATATGGATAATGATCGTCACTCAAAGGTTAAAACGTAGTAAATCTGCCGCTTCTCCTTGGCTTTGGGATGGATTACACCTCGAAGCAGCGCTGTGTCGTATACATTGAGAAATAATCAACTTTGGCCTTTAGACTTCATTAATGATCGGCAATTTCCGTGAGAACTGAGTAACCGCAGAAACTATTCCTTAGTATGTACTCAAACGAACGTTGTCGAGTACTCGACATCGTTCGTCTGTATACACACTACGGAATAGTTTCTGACAATACTGCTTTTCAATTCCTATAGACTTGATCCAAGATTCGGTGAAATTATGACTAAGGATAACCGAATATTATCCGGTTCTAGCTCGCGGTTAGTCGATTGTGAAAATGAGCCAACCGTTTCAGCCCTTTTGAAAATGTCCTTAAAACCCAATCAAAAACTGTTACGTCTGTCGGGCTTGGTTTTGCTGAAATTTTCTGAAAACAATTTTTCCCAGTGTTCAATTTATAAATAATGCGGGTGGATGTGGCCGATTCGGTAGGTAAAGCGTTAACGAATCGGCAGCATCCGCCGCGTAATTTACAAATTAGGCAATTAAAAATCATACATTTTTTAAAATGAAAGTGTCAATTACACTGTAGCTTAACGTGACTGTGTGTTGTGTTTGATGAAAAGGATAATGTTCAATGTTATGAAAGGATTATGAAATAAGAAAGAATTGTGATAATTGGGAATATGTTAATTTCTGTTCCCTGTATGCTATGTTTTCAATAAAAATAAGTTGAAGTGTAGACTGTACTAAAGAATTGAGGGGTGGGTTAATGTGGCCCTCACAGTTAATGTATGTGGTCCTCACAGTTAATGTATGTCAACCAAAGTTACCAAGTTACAGTGAAATTATTCCAAAACGAGTCATCCTATCATGTTACAATGAAATCCCTTCATAAATACGGCCTGTAGACTGTGCTAAAGGTTTTCGGGCTACGGGCCTGTGTAGCCATCACGGCTGACCGATCGCAACGAAAAGGGGACTTCCTCATCTAGACATTATACCGAGTCATCCTACAAAGTTGCAATGAAATTCCTTCACAAATACGATCTGTAGACTGTGCTAAAGGTTTTCTAGTTTTGGGCTCGGGCAGCTATCAGGGTTGATCGATCGCGACCAAAAGGGGATGTTCTCATCTAGACATGACTCAAACCTGCATATGAAATTTCGTGACGATCGGACAAGAACTACGGGGTGTAGCCTGTGCTAAAGGAAAATGTGAACAGACTCACAGACTAACGGACTCACAGACTAACAGACTTCCGCACGCCTGATGGCAATAGCTTATCTTGACTTTGGCTTTGTCAAGTTAAGCTAAAAATTCAAGAAAGCCATATCATGTGACTTCTCATTGGAACGAGCTCGTCGAGCTCGTTCCAATGAGGGTCACATGATATGGTTTTGTTGAGATTTTAAAAAAGAAATTAAATTAAAATAAGCAATTTTGATATCCTGTGCGATGGGTAAATGGTTTATTGAAGAAGTAAAGTCATTCTATTCGATTATTAGAATTCATTTTGTTTCAAATCTTTTCTACATTAAATTTATATGACGCCTGAATAAGTATAATATTTCTGTTGTATGGCGCCGTATAGGTGTATTAACATGCATAAAATACTCCAAACTGAATAAAAGTAAAGTTCATAGTACTTTTAAAAAACACGGGAGACTAGATAAATATATCGCAGTGTTGTACTTAAAATTGCGCAATAGAATAAAGTTAAGGTCATTGTGAAATCCTTTTTGAAAATCTGTAAATATTGAGACACGGAAACTTGAACTCAATCGCCGAGTGTGCAAAGAGTGGAAATATAAGTGAATTCATGTGCTTTTCTCTCGTAAATGATAGCATGTGGACCATTAAAGATAAATAACTGCATTATACCAACTCAAAAGATTTAAATGTTAAGGCAGCTTGCACCGATTTCAATTCGTTCCTGTTTTAGAGGCTACCTCAGTGCAATGAAAGCGTCAACGACAATATCAAATTTATTAAGTTTAATTGCGATGAGACCTTTATTTAAAATCTTCCCTCCATAAATCTGACTTGAAGCGAACTGAAAAAGGTCACCATACCTTTTTTCACGCAACCTTTTTTGACACGTGTCATATTTCTGATTTTTTAAGCAAGATTAAAGCAAAGTGACACTGATATTGTCCCTTCATTGGTACGAGGCGCCAAATGCAATGCTCTTGCATTGCAGTTCAGGCCTGGCAATCTATAAAATCAAGGAGTGCAAAACAGTTGCCCTCCTCAGACTGCTTGGGGGTGCAATTGCACCTGAAATTTTCAATGCAAAAACGTGTATGCTATTTTGGTTATATTCACTTCAAGCTAGGTAATAAGATTGTGACTGAAAAATTGTACTACATTCAGCTGCATAGTGGACAAATTGGCACACACATCTCATTATTCAAAATGTAGCATTCAGTTCTTTTGTGACTGTCTTCTACACTCCAAATGTATCGAAATGCGACACAGAATGGGTAGGCACAGAGAACACATTGGAACTCAGGGGACGAAATGATATTTGATTTTAAAAGCAGTCCCAAACAGGTCTGGGATTCCAGAAAATCAGTGGGTGCAAAAAATTGCCCTCTTCAATTTTTTCTAGGCGTGCAGTAGGCGTGCAGCACTCCTAAAGAATGCCAGGCCTGGCAGTTGGTACCTGGTTCTACTCAAGGGACGATATAATAAACAGCGTTGATCCAAAGATCAAGGGTGTGCCGAGACCAAGAACAGCTATCAAGAATACTGCAACTTTTTTGATGAGTTTTTCCATTAAACCCGTGAAAGTTCGGTGACGTTATGAAGCGCTTCGAAAGCCCTTCCCAAAAGAGGCGGCGGAAGTTCAAAGGAGGGGATATGGGTGGGCACAAATTTCTAAGAGCCGACCTGACCAGCCACGCTTCGACCTGGTTGGATAAAACATGAGAAACTGATTCACAGAAACGCTATTTTGTTCATGTAGTTTCGTGTAACAACGCATATTGTAATATTACAATTCGAAATCCTTTCACTGATTCGATTCGATTCCGAATCGCTTTATTCGGCGTCCTCCTACTTTCACATCCATCAATCTGTAACGTAGATACATACAGCAAGGTATGTATGTATCGACCCAGGCCTGGAAATAAAGAGCTTACATCGTAACCCGTTACGCTAAATAACGTGGTGGTAACCTATAGAAACAAGGGCTACGCAAAGCGTAGCCCACTGCCCCGATCCGTAGGCATGTTCGACGTAGCCTTAAGGGTATTGTGGGATACAAACAATTTTTTAAGTCAAAAGAGTGATGAAAAAGTGCCAAAACTCTTGGAAAGATTATTGATCGGAACCCGTTCCTTGTGAATATCCGTTCCCCAATGCGGATCTTTCAGCATACCAAAGGAGATCCAAATCCGACCGATAGCTTTGAAATTACAATCCAAAACGTTTGTACGGACAGGCGGACGGACGGACGGACGGACGGACAGGCGGGCGGAGGTCTCCACTAGAAGATATCTGACGTCGCGCGTTAGTTTTTGCTATTTATTGTGGTGAAAATTATGTTAAGACGTAAACTGCATGCCATTCTACTCAAATGTGGATGCAATACCTAACCAAAGAGTCCAGCTAGTCCCGAGAGATTGACAGGTCGGACAGGAATTTAATTTATGGTCCCCGGAGTTCCAATGTGTTCTATGTGCCAGTAGGCACATAGAACACATTGGAACTCAAGAGACGTTATGTTGTATTATTTTGTCGTTGTATTATTTTTTCGTAACCTGTAGTTCGCTCGCGTATTTCACAATTAACAAACCGCTGCGTAACCTAAACGATCGTTCGCGGGTTATTTCCAGGCCTGTCGATTGTAACTGAAAACCAAACTAGATCGTTTACAGGAACCGTAGAAACGCTCTTCATCCTCCCATTTCGAATTATCATTACTCTATACACAAAAATATTGTCGACGTTCCTGATTATGTCACGACACGTTTTCGGTAAAATGACATAGCTGACATGTGTGTGAATTATCGTAACACAATCCGCCAATGGAAACTCAAGTTCTCATCCGAAAACGAATGTCTGCGCAGATATCTATTTTTAGTAACAGCGACCCCCAATATTTTACCTTCCGCCCCGAACATGTATGCAGCAGATCTAACATCTAATCTATAGCAAAATTTTGGGGTGAATCTTCATAACAATCCGCCCAAGGACGCGCAAATCCTCAGCCGCAAACGAATTTATACGCAAAAATTTATTTTTAGTATCATCCGTTATAATATTGGAAATTATAACCTGAGAAAGAATACAGTACAAAAAAGCTAACATGTGTATGCAATTTCATAATAACTGGCCCAGGAAAACTCATTTTCTCATTCGGAAACGAATTCTGCACAGCCGACTATTTTTACTAACAACGACCCCAATATTTGATCTTCTGACCTTAAAAAAATATACAGCACATCCATCTAACATCCAGAGGCAACATGAATCTGAAGATTCATAACAATTGGTCAAGGGAAAGTAAAATTGTCGCTATGAGACGGAATACGGGCCGACAGACAGACAGACAGACAGACGGAGCGATACTGTGATTACCAATTACCATAGGGGTTCACCTTCCGGGCCCTAAAACCCCAGATTAGCAGGGCTCCACTAGAAGTAACTGCTAGACCATACAACTCATTATTCTCGTGCTTATGTGTTTAACACTTTGCATACTGCTGGCTGATACTCTCGCCAAGGACGGGATTTCTGTTGCCACTGAAATAAGTATCATTTGGGCGCTTTTAACCACATTTCCCCTTGCAAGTAGCCTGAATAGATCTTTTCACCAAATATTTCTACAGTTAAATTTAGATGAACTTTTTTTTCATCAAATCTAGTCATGGCTGCTTCACGGCAACCATGACTAGATTTGCTTAAAAATATCTTGAAAATACTCAGCGGATTAAGAGTTAAATGCAGTTGTTTCCAGTTAACCCTTTACCTAACATGAAAAGCAGACGACACTTGCAAACAAAATTCTTGAATAACTAATTTTTTTCATTTTTTTGTCTCAAAAACATAGGTTATGACCCCTCGTTGGAACGCGCTCGACGAGCTTGTTCCAACGAGGGGTCATAACCTATGTTTTTGAGACAAAAAATGAAAATATTTTGAAAATTAATTGGCGATTTTTGAGAATAGCGCTGGCCGGTTTTGGCCGTTACGTTGGATAAAGGGTTAAGTGCCGTCTACCCGAATAAGGTTCAAGATTTTCACTCTCTGTCTCAACAGCAGTTGATCTCCACTTCAAAATAAAATGACCGCTGAGTATATGAGACATAAAAAGCTCACCCAAGACAATCGAAAAGTGCAATTTTGGGACCTCCTGTATTTTTCTGGAAGACAGGCCTGGAAGGTTTAAAGTGACCGAAATGAAATGTTCTCGTGGTAAATCTACACGTAGTTTGACGAATGTGGTATCTTTATCGTGCAGTGGGGAGCTGACAGTTGCTCGGTGGTTCTCTCCGGGTACTCCAGTTTCCTCCACCCGTAAAACTGTCGAGGTCATGATTAGCCATTGTGCAGAAATATGTGACCTTAAACACCAATCAATAAATAAATAAATTTATCGTGCAGTGAAGTACCCGCACGGCAAGTTACCACGATAAGGTCTAATTGTATTCTTGGTATACTTTCAAGTGGCTGAAAAGACTCCAACATGAGTAACGCATTATGCTGGGATAATTAGAAATGATAGCTGGCTCTATTGAGACTAAATAAGAGTTCACAAGGGGGGTACTTTTCAGGTGATACTCTGTTGAACTTCAACTACATTCTACCCGCTCTGAATGGATTTTCAGGTTCCATCACAAACATTTTCATTCCACTTCATGGTGTATGTAGGGCATTATGGCGATCTGATAACGTCGTATAATTAGAAATGAAAGACTTGCATTCACTTCCGTACTGGTTCTTCAAAAATCAAGTTGTACCCTGACATCTGGGGTTTCAGTATATAATTGTAAACAATTTAATGTCAAAAAACCATTTAATAAAATCGGTATGTCAAAATTAATATTACAAATATAGTAACTTGTATGTATTGGGTGGGTGAATATGTCACCAATTAACACTTTGGACAGTTATGTGTGTAATGATGAATATTTTGCAATGACACATACGACAAAGAACGAGTTTATAAATCTCAAGTCAGCAACTTTTTTATCTGGGACACCCATCACCTTTTGGTGGCAAATAACCTTGAGCTATGGGCTAAAGGGGGCATCTGCCTTCTGCCTTCGAACAACAAGTGCCTTTTTCTAGGAGGCAAGACGCAGGGATGTCGGGACCGGGGGTGCAGCAGGGACATGGACACCGCTGCCCTACAAGTACAGCATCTTGATTCTCATGCCGAATTGGGGGATATTTATTTATTTATTTTTTGGGGTTTAACGACATCTTCAACAGCCAGGGTCATCTCGTGTCGGACAGTTTTACGGGTGGAGGAAACCGGTGTACCTGGAGAGGACCACCGCGCAGCGGAGAGTAATTTCCAGACTCCTCAAAATTCCAACTCAGCACAAGCAGGATTAATTAGTATTGGTTGTATTGGTATTGGTTGAAGGCAAGTTCACCATCGACGTGCAGTATGCCTTAATACACAACGCAATCGTGCCCCCAAGGGGACAATAGGGATTAAGTGCCTTGCCCAAGGACACAACGCATTTACCGCTTGAGGGCGTCGAACCGTGCACTTTTCGGTTTGAATGCCTTAACCGAGCCACTGAGCCACCCCCAATTGGGAAATAATATTTGTTTGCTAAATATATCTTCACCAAAACAAAGCTGTTGCAGAATGTTTCTATTTCGTCCCTCGAGTGTCACAAGGGGCCATCCGCAATAGTTTAACATGGCTGATGACCGCTTGTTGTACTCAATAAACGATTTCATAGACATGCAGCTAAACTGTATATATCAGCATATTGTTCTGGTGCTTCAGAAACTTCTGAAAAATGAAATAGAGAGTAATCGCTTGACTGGACTGGTTACGTGAAATAATTCATGGGAGGTGAGGGACGTTGTACAAACACGAGTGCGCGAATGCGCACGAGTGTTTTACAATATAGTCCCTCGCCTCGAATGAATTATTTCACGTGACCAGTCCAGTCAAGCGATTACTATGTTTATTACTTTTCATTATTAACGACAATTATATTATTTAACCCTTTACCTAACGTAACGGTTAAAACCGGCCACCGCTATTCTCAAAAATCGCCAATTAATTTTCATTATTTTTTCATTTTTGTCTCTAAAACTTAGGTTATGGCCCCTCATTGGAACGAGCTCGGTGAGCTCGTTCCAATGAGAGGTCATAACCTATGTTTTTGAGACAAAAAATGAAAATAATAGTTATTCAAGGATTTTGTTTTTGCAAGTGTCGTCTGCTTTTCATTTTTCGTGTTAGGTAAAGGGTTAAAAAAACAAAACAATGAAGTCCCCATTACACCTACGGCAAAACATCTTCGTTCGCACGCACGGATACATGACACAATTGTTGATTGCATAAGTCACTTGTGAAGTTATCGTTTATAATCAAACCCGGAAATCCAAGTAAATCACACTTTGGAAAGTAATAAAACAGAATTACACGGAGAGTCGAAATACCTTTTTTCACCCCACCAGTAGCATTAAACGAAGAACTTCAGCGACTGGATTGCATATTTAATTCCACATGGATAAACAACCTATTACTGTACTGGTCTGGAAGTCGTGACCAACTGTACAATCTTTTAAGATTTAACCACTCACTATCTTGTAAGACTGCGATACTGCATTATGTATAGAGAGAACAAGAAATGGCGTTGAATGTTTTTGCAGGTATATGCCAATGGCGCACATGCTCTCGTATATGCACAGTGTATTTGTGTTGATGGTAAAGCTCTGAGTGTTCTACAGTCTCAGCAATATTTGTCAGTGAATACGGAAGCACGAAAGTAAAGTCACAAGAAAATAATTCCCCTGCTAACACTCTATCGGGGTGGCACATTGTATGCAGCTTTTCTTGGAAAGATAGCCATTCCATGTTCCTTGTTTTTTTCAATTTCTTTTTCTAAAACATAGCTTACGAACCATCACTGTAATAAGATGCAGGACCTCGTTCCGATGACAGTGAAAGAAGTGCTTGATGTGTGACGTGCAGTCTGATATGCGGTGTCTGAGTACCCTTCCATTGGGTCGCTTGAAGCTTGGGAGTTATTCGGGAAGAATAAGAATATCTGCAAAATCCTAAACGCTCAAGGGCGAGTGTCCCCCCTACATACAAGGTGGCATTACTATAGGATATGTGTCCTTGGTTATTGCTTACAGTCGTGCGTCCATATGAAGCCAACTATCTGCCTTCATATGGACGTGTGACGGTACAAAATAGCGCCAAGTACACATATCCTGTACACAATACCGCCTGGTGTATAGGCAGTACCACAGACGCAATAATTTGGGGCAGGCGATGACCGCTTTACGTTAAACAAGTAAGAATTATATCAATGATTCTTTATCACAGTTTTTTATTGAGTAAACAGAAAAATTAGTCGGTAAGATATATTCGTTACACAATTTGTAAGTGATCGATTATATAAACTTGAAGTGTGTGATTTCGTACAGCAAGAAATTCAAGCTTTGATTATCAACCATAATA
The DNA here is from genome assembly GCA_031216915.1 of Pictodentalium vernedei. Classification (NCBI taxonomy): domain Eukaryota; kingdom Metazoa; phylum Mollusca; class Scaphopoda; order Dentaliida; family Dentaliidae; genus Pictodentalium; species Pictodentalium vernedei. Next base: position 307,245,984 of record CM062294.1, read on the forward strand.
TGCAATGCAACTAAAAAATTTTCATCGTACGTGCGGGGCTTTCCGTCATAGAACGGGCGGGACCGTTAATGTTGTATATGTGGTGTCAGTTTATTCCATATATACCATATTATGCCAATAACAAACTGTGCAACTTGCAGTATTACGTTCATTCTTCACATACAGTACGGCCGCCGGGGACTGGTCACTTTCCACGGATGGTCACTTTCCACGGTTGGGCAATATTTCCACGGACGCACTAATATTAGATTCCAAACACTAATTATAGGAAAATCATCAAAACTTTAATTAATAAAGCACCGGGTACAACCTGGTGCTTCATTAATTAAAATTTTGCCGATAATTTTTATTACCCGGTAATCGCTTGTGTGGACATCACTGCCCACGCGTGGACTACGACCAGACAACGGCGACTGTACTGCAGCTATCGGATCCGACAAGCAACATTATAAGTCTGAATATTACAACACTAAAGTTGGTTTGTATAGAAAAATCAGTCAACAATTTTAATCGACATCATTTAGGTTGCAGGTTCGGAATGTTAAATGAAAGTGTCAATGACACTGTAGCTCAACTTGTCAAGACAAAGCCAAAGACATGTACATGTATAGTATGTGATACAGCAATGACAAACATCTAGGTAATGACCTGATAACAAAGGTACATATAAAGTATTGTAACGGTCTGTACATAAATACTGACCATTGCCTGTAACAAATGTATAGGTAAAGTATTGTAGAGGTGGGTGACAGTCAGATGCTAAACTAGAAAAGAAATCTTTGCGTCCCAGAATGGGTCTGACTGAACCCCAAAATATTTGTTCTCATAGCACAGTGATAACAAAGGCACCCCAAAACACACTCATTCCTGTCCCAAGATGAAAACAAAGGTACCCAAGAAGTTTCGTGAAGATCAGTTCACAAATATGAGCTGTGTAGAAGTTGTGACAAAAAATTGATTGGACCTAATTTCGGTACAAAATGGCCACTGGCTGCCATCTTGAATTTTGGACCGCACCCAGAAACACTCATTCTCGTCCCAAGGTGATAACAAAGGTACCCAAGAAGTTTTGTGAAGATCGGTTCATAAATACAGCCTCTAGCCCGAGCCGTATTGACATGTGCACTTACAGTGTATAACTAGCACTGAATAAATCAAAGTTCATCTAATTTGCATAATTTCTGCACGAGAAAAAAACCTGTACTATATGTGATGTATTCCATGTTACTAAACATTCATACAAAAATTTATTCAAATCAGAACTTTCATACAGAAGTTCTGTACAAAAAACTGATTGCACTAATTTTGGTACAAAATGGCTGCTGGTGGCCATCTTGAATTTCGGACCACACCCAAAAACATTCGTTCTCATCCCACGGTGATAACAAAGGTACCCAATAAGTTTCGTAAATATCGGTTCATAAATACGGCCTCTAGCCTGAGCCGTATAGAAGTTGTGTACAAAAAACTGATTAGACCTAATTTCGGTACAAAATGGCCACTAGCAGCCATCTTGAATTTTGGACCGCACCCAGAAACACTCGTTCTCGTCCCAAGGTGATATCAAAGGTACCCAAGATGTTTTGTGAAGATCGGTTCATAAATACAGCCTCTAGCCCGAGCCGTATTGACATGTGCACTTACAGTGTATAAGTAGCACTGAATAAATCAAAGTTCATCTAATTTGCATAATTTCTGCACGAAAAAAAACCCCGTATTATATGTGATGTATCCCATGGTACTAAACATTCACACAAAAACTTATTCAAATCAGCGCTTTCATATGGAAGTTCTGTGCAAAAATCTGATTGCACCAAATTTTGTACAAAATGGCTGCCATCGGCCATCTTGAATTTCGGACCACACCCAAAAACACTCGTTCTCGTCCCACGGTGATAACAAAGGTATCCAAGGAGTTTCGTAAAGATCGGTTCATAAATACGGCCTCTAGCCCGAGCCGTATTGGCATTTGCACTTACAGTGCTGAAAGTAACACCAAAAAACATCAAAATTAGTCTAATTTGCACAATCTACGCACGAGAAAAAAACCCGTATTATATGTGATGTATCCCATGGTACTAAACATTCATACGAAAAATTATTCAAATCAGAGCTTTCATATGGAAGTTCTGTACAAAAAAAAAAATTCTGCATCATCGGTACAAAATGGCTGCTGGCAGCCATCTTGAATTTCGGACTGCACCCAAAAACACTCGTTCTCATCCCACGGTCATAACAAAGGTACCCAAGAAGTTTCGTAAAGATTGGTTCATAAATACGGCCTCTAGCCCGAGCCATAGCAGCTTGGCACTTACAGCTCTGAAAGTAACACTAAATAAATCAAAGTCAGTCTAATTTGCATAATTTACGCACGAGAAAAAAACCCGTATTATATGTGATGTATCCCATGGTCCTAAACATTTATACAAAACTTTATTCAAATCAGAACTTTCATACAGAAGTTCTGTACAAAAAACTGATTTTTGCATCATCGGTACAAAATGGCCGCTGGCAGCCATCTTGAATTTCGGACCACACCTAAAAACACTCGTTCCCGTCCCAGGGTCATAACAAAGGAACACAAGAAGTTTCGTAAAGATCGGTTCATAAACACGACCTCTAGCCCGAGCCATAGCCAATTGTTGACAGACGGACAGACGGACAGACGGACGACGGGCCATGACAATAGCTCAAATTTGACTTCGTCAAAGTTGAGCTAAAAATATGATGGTCTCCACATATGTAAGAAAGATTCTTTTAATCCGTGTCATTGAGTGGACAGCCGCCTATGGAAGTGAGGAAGAACAGAAAAGCTCACTTGAATGTTAAGTTTATCAATTGAGAAGTAAATTCCAGCGTGAATCTTTTATTACAGAACAGAAAAGAAAAATAAAAGATGATAAATACACAGAACGACACATGCATGTGAGTGGGTTAATCGATATGGCACGAGTGCCAGCGCGGAAGGATAGAACGAGGGGCCGCAGGCCTCGAGTTTTATCCTTTCGCGATGGCACAAGTGCCATACCGATTAACCCATTCCACGTGCGTGTCGTTCTGTGTTTATTACACGCCTTCACGTCTCTAAAAACAACTATCAACAAAAAGATCACATTTTATCGCCAATAAAATTTGTGAGGGGAACCCATGTTACTATTTCGTCCCCTGAGTTGCAAGGTGTTCTATGTGCCTACTGGCACATAGGACACACTGGAACTCAGGGGACGATTTTCAGCTATCGCTAGCGATTCAAACTGTAATTGCGTTGCACGATTTCTTGAAAATTCCAGTGAAATTTCGCTTCTATTTAAAAATAATCCTTCAAAGATTTCCGTTCCGCACATATGTGCTGAACAGATTTTTATTTTCCGCATGGTTTAGAGTTGCTATAGATGGGGATTTCATAGACCAGGCGTGTAATAAATACACTTTTCTAGACGCCCTATACTACTTTTTAATTCCATTCGAAATCCTATCACTGATCTGACTCGATGTTCGTTGTATTATTCAGGAAGCATACGAATCTCTATACAATTCTAAAAGCATAATAAAGAGTAATGTTTTCACCCCAACTTCCTGTACAAGATATGGGTGTCTCATGTGAGAAGGCCATGTGAGATACATATCTGTCTCACATGACCCACGTGATCGGCTTATTAGCATATTCAATGAGCGCAGGACTATTCAATCATTGCACGTTCTTCTGCAAACAAACAACATGGTGTCACGTTACGAAAATATTACCAGACGGACGTTTGTCGAGGAAAATAGAAATAAAAACACACACCGCAAAACAAAAGGACACTCGACTCTTTTAAATGAATTTTTGGATGAACGCCATTGTGATTGGAGCGAATTGCACTAAATTCCCGTCCCGTCGAAAAGTTATGAGAATACATTGCAGAATTCACATTGTGACGTCATCGGAAAGTGTTAATGTTCATTTCGCTACAAGTCTTTAGTCCCTGCCTTGCCGGCATTGGAATTTATTTCGCAACAAATCTTTAATCCCTGTCTTGCCGGCGTTGAGATTTAATTTCGTAGTATATACCGGTGGTATATACAGAACCTTTGTGCACTCTTTCCGATAAGCAAATAACTCTTTTTCAGAAATGGACAATTTTTTTCTATATAGCTGGGCGTGCCCCTGAATTACTTTTGATGACGTCAGACTGTTTTGTGGGTGGTGGGAGGGGGGGGGGGGGGCGAGGGAAAAAAATTATCCCTGATGGGGCGTGTGTGAGATGGGGAAATCTCACACTCGGGACAAGATATTTGGTCCCGAGGGTGAGATTTCCCCATCTCATACCCTCACCAGCCAGGTATAATAATAATCTCGAATTCTCCCCTATGCACCATGTGGTATTTCGTGTAGGACATTTGCACTACGCTATTACGTATCATTACTATCCATATGAAGCAAACTTGCTGGCAACATATGGACGTCCGACGCTACAAAATAGCCCCCAAACATACAAACCTGGACTGAATACCACTTGATATATAGGGGAGATAATTCCGGATGACCAGGACCACACTCGCACCCATTGACAATGCGATTCGACTGGGGGTTCGATTGACGCCGATCGGTTAACCCTTTACCTAACATGAAAAGCAGACGACACTTGCAAAAAAAATTATTGAATAACTAATTTTTTTCATTTTTTGTCTCAAAAACATAGGTTATGACCCCTTGTTGGAACGAGCTCGACGAGCTCGTTCCAACGAGGGGTCATAACCTATGTTTTTGAGACAAAAAATGAAAATATTTTGGAAATTAATTGGCGATTTTTGAGAATAGCGCTGGCCGGTTTTGGCCGTTACGTTGGGTAAAGGGTTATATCAGTTGTCTCCGTCTGTCTTCGGAACCGGAATGAATTGTCGCCACGATTTATCAACGTATCTCCAAGTAAATGTTCCAGGCTACTCATCACAGCGTAGCGCCTGAGTGCGTGTAATTGATGTGAAGCAGGTTTTGACATTTTCTGAGATGTCATAGGCTGTCACTAATTGATGAGAATGGCAGTACAAATGGCGCATATAATACTGTGCTCATGACATTATGTAATCGTTTCTGTACATATATATACTTCAGCTGAACTAGCACCCATTTCACATCTCCAACAGAGATTAAATTTGAGTTCATCTCAGTTTAGTGCAGTTCGAATACTGTGGCTTTTCCAAGTAATAGTACGAGTACAGTAACTGCAAGTTTCTAGTTAGGTGTATACCAACTGACTCAATTCACACGACTGGAAACAACTCAAATTCAACAGTATGACCAAATATTCTTATCCATTATGACATAGGCATCCATCCACACTAGGGCTGTCGCGATTATTCGATAAGTCGACTAACCGTCGACTATTGAAGTAGTCGACGTTTTTTATTTTTAGTCGATCGTCGTTCATTTTCAAGGTGGTACACGTCTACTACACGTCGGGGCTAAATTGCATTGTTTTGTGAGGTGAATGGTCAATGAAGGTGAATAACTTTAAATATCTAACCATAGTTAACATTCATATCCGGAAGACTGTTCGACTGTCACTGGCTGTGTAAGAAAGAACACTCACAGTTACTCGAGAAGAATAGATTCTTCTGAATTTCTCCAGTCTTGTACACACGAATGCACCCATTGGAAAACCCAAAGCGCGGAAGTGACAAAATTATGACGAAAGTCAGAACGTCAGATCACTTCTCAAAGTTCGGAACTTCAGACTAAGATCCAATTTAAACAACTGACGAGGGAATGCATAGATCTCAATGTTCAAAATTTCGCGAAACTTATTGCAGAAAGGAAACATATGCAGGAACGTTCTTTGGTAAATTCATTTTAATTCATCGGCTTCAATCTAGTTCAAACTTGGACCCGCAGTCAGTAATATTATTTTTGGGGTTGGTACGTCCTACAGGACGTACCAACCCCAAAAATTATATTACGGACTGTGGGTCCAAGATTGGACTACATGTAGCTTCAGCCGGGACCGATTTGTTGTTCCCATAACCCCACTTCGTCTGAACACACTGGTGCCATTGTCATTTTCAGAGTTTTACAAACAGAAGAAATCATGGGAAGCGACTATTAATCGACTAACCGCCGATTACTGGTCACGATTTGTCGATTACAAAAAATGATAGTCGCGACAGCCCTAATCCACACATACACACACATACGCGCACACACCCTCAATGTTGTTAAACCGCTTTTGTGGATACCTGCTGTTCCTTCCTTTGTTCTCGGTGACAAACAAGTCCCCCAAAAATCGTGAAGAAGGTTTTCACTAAATCGCTAAAACAGATGACACTCCCATCCACCTCATCTGCAGATGGCAAACTCACGTCTGAGGAAGAATGAGGAAATTGTCCGCAATGTCCGAAGGAATCGGGATGGCCGAGTAAGAGGAAACGTGGCACTGCAAATGTGTTTGTCATCAGCCACATGGTAACATCCGGGCCTTAACAATAGGCCACCTGACGTGTTAACGCATCAGACGTCGATCACATGATCGCGACAGTATACTTTTGCTGTAGCAAATGAGCAAAGTTGGTCGTAGAGGTCACTGTAACCAGAAACATCTTGAGTGACATGTTTAAAAGCTCTATAGAGACGAGTTTATTATATGCAAGCCTGTGAATTATCGCAAATTATCTGAAAGATATTTCTCGATATCTATCGACTCGACAGACATCGAGGAATACTCCCCAGTAGCTTCCTAAATGACGTCACGCAACGCCGCATTACGACGCCTTGAAGGAACGGTCAGCTGATCTTTGTTATTCTTTTGAAACGTACGCATTTCTCGTCGAATTGGGCTGAATATTGTGCAATAAAATGTCTCGTAGAATATAATTAAAATGAAAATCTACTCTATTTTAGTCAGTATCTGGAATTATCTCATGAGTGCAGACCAGAAAGTTTTATTTTTCAAGAGCGCTCGCGCGGGTGAAAATAATATTTTCAGGTCCACACGATGAATTTTTTCAGTAGTCTCCTAAATGACGTTACGCTTCGGCGCATGACGTCGCCTTGAGGGAACGATCAGCAGCTTTTTGTTATTGTCTTGAAACTGTCAGCGCAGTAAAATGTCATGTAGCATATAATAAAAAGAAAATCTACGCTGTTTTAGTGAATATCGTGATAATCCCGATATTAACTAAAACAGCGTAAATGTCCTTTATTTATTTCGTATAACCATTCTGTATGTATGCATTCTAAAATCAATTCGGATTTAAAAAAAACTCAAATCAACTGATTGAGTGAATATGGACCCAAATGATTTTAGAGTAGGCTCAGTAGTCCTATTTTACACAATTTTGAGTTGTGTGTCTGGCCGTCTCCGATTGTTAAAACTAGAGGGCACATTCAGAAACACAGTTTGTACTATGTGCAAAATTAAAGAACTGTGCATGGTATGCAGGAAGATGAAAAAATTGTTCAGCTTTCTGGGCGCTAAATTAATATAGAGACATTCTACCCAAGTACAACACCCAAAGCAAATAAAATTCTTATGCAGGTATTTTCATAGTCTTTTCTGTTTATACATTAGAATAAATAATAACAGTCAAGACGTTGTGCGTGCATTTTTACGGCCATTGCTGTGTTGGAAACGTCGCTAAAAATATGATTAACCGAAATGTATTTTTACTTGGCTGGAAATGAACCTTACAGGTATAGCAATTTTATTCTCTAAAATTATTGAATTAGTTCATAATTTCGACAGGTCGCGAGCTCTGATAATATTTTGGTCACATGGGTGATAGCTAAGTCATTTTAAGGGCGTATTTGTATCCCATCTGGTAAATGCTCAAACTGACGTGAATTGGGGACGCGTTTCCATAGCAGCTGCACCACAATCAGCATGCGCGATAGGTACATCTGTACGAGTGCATAAAAACCCCTTGGAAATGATTACGGTCGGTTCGTGTCTGGTGGGTACATTCAACATGAAAACTGGGGCATCTTTCTACATTTGGCGGCGCACCTGCGTTGTAATACATGTATTCGGTGGTAAAGAACCAAGCTGCACAGTACGAGAGATCACCGTTGTGCTTGCTGCACACAGAAAGAATTGGGACAGGTAGAAACAGATGGTAATGTCATATGGGCTTCAGTTTTTGCTGTCGGAATTGCTGAGTTACATTTTTACTTGGAAGCTTCCACACAAACGCAATGGAATGTCGCACACTTACAAGAATGTTTCATACAATGGTTAACGATGCATGAATTGCGTATCTAGTCGCGCCACACACTCAGTAGAAGTATTAATAATACTGTCTTGAAAACGTTCAACAATAAATCACATATAACAAAGACGGAATCACTTCCCATTCATTCTCACCGCCATAGATTGCAATACAGTGTTTTTACTATTGACGTACTAATCTTTCCTCCTCTCCCCCATCTTATCAAGCTGATTTGGACAAAAACAACCATCTATCCATTTAGTTTATCATCTCATGAAAACAATATACTGAAAAAAATATAGGTCACCATGTGAATTTTGCCTTTAAATTTGGAGCTTCCTGTACCCCCGTCCAGTTTCGCACTGAATGAAATCGACATATTTTTAACGAACGCCACCCAATTTTAATCTTCACTCACACATTTCAGAAGATACAGTCACCAATATTTTATATCTTTTCCAAAACATGCACTTTAAAATTTTATTTTCACTTGCAAGCTCAGTTAATTTTACACCAATCAGATAATTCCAGTAACTTTTATCCTCTATTAAAGGTTTATGTTACACGGAAACACTGTATTGTAGCCCATATAACTTATCGTTCTCATTATTTTTGTCGTGCTTAAAGCTTATGACTAAAGATGAGTGGTATTGGAATTTTGAGTTCAGTGTCGGGTTCGGTATTTTTAGGGTGGTATACGGCGGTAACGGTTCGGTATTCGGATTCTGAATTCACGCTAGGAAAGTTGTTTTTGTATTATTCTGCCACAGCTCCACAAATGTCTCTGCCCTGAGCTCAACAGCTTTCTTTTGCCAACAGAAATCATATGTACAGTAGTTTGTGACTTGCGCTTAACCTTTAAAGGCCTACATAGGCCAGACTTTACCCAACGAAACGGTCAAAATCGGCCAGCGCTATTCTCAAAAATTGCCAATTAATAATTTTCATTATTTTTTCATTTTTTGTTTTAAAAACATGGGTTATGACCCCTCGTTGGAACGAGCACGGCGAGCTCGTTCCAACGAGGGGTCATAACCTATGTTTTTAAAACAAAAAATGAAAAAAATAGTTTTTGCAAGTGTCGTCTGCTTTTCATGTTAGGTAAAGGGTTAACGACCTCAGAGCAGGTGCCCTAACATGCCATCATTAGGATCAATTGACTATAGACAAATCATCTGGGCAATGATTTCTAGTCGTCTTGGCTGCCTGTTTATCGGCAGTCAAGACTTGACTAGAAACCACTGCTAAGCAACTAGACATGTACAGACAGTAGCCTAGTGGGAAATAGGATAACTGCCCAGACACTTAAAGGTTAATGAAACTGAAACGAAAATCAGTCACTTCTTTCAATAAAATGAACACTATTTCTGGTATCAAGCCTCAACGAGGTGTTATAAATAGTGAATTTAGGAAAATTTGAAAATACGGACGGTTTCGGTATTCAATGATCGTGGCGAACACGTATGACCCTACCGAAATGAGCTACATGACCATCGGGCTCCGATGTGGTTGCTCACGCGGGCTTGTCACCCACCATGCATGCATATGCATTAGGATATAATGTCACTTCCTAGACACTGACTACGTTAGTAGGTCTTTTGGAATATTGGTGGGCGACTGCACAAACAGTTGTCTGACAAGAGCAACTTCATCCTTTGAATATAACAAAGCGCCATATGCAATGCTAAAGCATTGCAGCTGGCACCTTGTTGCACACAAGGAACGATCTAATAAAGCTCAACGAAAGGTGCCGTAGTCCATCGTCTGTCTCCGTAACACTTATCTTTTATCCTACAGCAAGCACTACATCTCACAACACCTCTATAGGATGTGCATCAAGTGCATAACAATTAAAATAGCTTAACACTTCATTAAAGAATTTAGCAATTTCACATTTTTTATGACTGTTTTAAACGCAGTCCATGTTTGAAGTTAACTTTCTTAGCACACACCATTACACAATGTTCAGAGACGGAGATTTTATGTCGAAAGCAGCATGTGTCCATTTGCTGGAGTCGGGTATGGAAAAAAGCGCCATTCGAAACACGATGATCAGCAAAAAATGTCCAAAACAAGTAGGCGACAATGTCGTGATGTGCGATAATCTTTTGTATAAATTGGAAGTCTGTGATTCCGTGAATCCTTTATTGCATCCAGCTAGAAATTCAAACTTATATTACATCCCTTGGTATGCAATAAATACAGTATTGCGACGGGCGAGTGGGTCGTTCCTTCCTTGAACGAGTGGAGTCGCTAATTACGTGATAAATGGGATAAAATGGCTGATTCACTAAGATGGCCTAATGTAAGAGCAGGGTTCGTATATCTCCGAAAACAATACATAGACAAAACTACATGTATGTTTCAATGAGTCGTTTTGTATTCAATGAGTCAGATGTGCGTAGGAAGAAAACGTCGAGACCGAAGGTCGAGACGTTTTCTTTCTACGCACATCTGACGAATTGAATACAAAACGACTCATTGAAACATACATGTGGTTTTGTATTTATTACATGACCCAAGCACCTACTGACCTAATTTTCTTTTCTATCAACGGTGGTAAACACCATGCACTTTATGCAGTCGCATTGCATAAAAAAAGTCCCGGTTGGAACAGGTTGGTGTGCAATACGGAATTCCGTATTGCACAGCCGTATTGCACGCCGTATTGCATAAGGGAGACTGCATGGGCATGTAATAAAACCTCAGGATTTTCAGGCACTTTTCTATGGAATGTTCAACCATTTTCCATGACCCTCACCCTAAAGGTATTTTAACCCTTTCAATGCGGTGTGCATAAATTTTTGCGTGAAGAAATAATTGGTAATGGACGAGCAGACGATGTAAAGAGTAAGAAATCTGAAGCGAGGCTCGGTAATAATTTAATAGCTGCTGGATTAAATTAATACTCAACCTTCCAACAAACCAGGATGGTTTGGCCCATTTCGCCGTTGACAGTATTGACTGAAATGGTGCCTTCCAAGGCGCCAGTACTGAAGGGTTAATCATCTCTGGTGTGAGAATACAAACCATTTATCAATTGCTATTCATGTTTGTTATATTTATTGGTGTTTAAGGTCATTTTTAGAGTCTTTGGCTATCTCATGACAGGAGCATATGTATGAAGTCATGTTGAGCCAATCGTTTATACCTATGCTTCTCACTTTAGAGGACTACCGCTCCAGACATTGGTTCTGGGTCCTATTTTACCAGGAAAGCAGAACTTGTTTACATCAGTAAACAAGGACTGCTCTAATTCCATGGGTTCCCACGAGGATATCTCCTATTCATGTAATTATACTCCAAACTAATAAGACTGATTACGGATGATGGTCATTGGGGTGCTCTTGACAGAGCTTTATAAGGATCAATGCCAGCCACGCAGTGGGGTGGCTAAATTATTTTTTGGGGAGTTCCCACTAAAATCTGGGCGTGTCTGTAATTCAATGCTTATTCCTCTGCACAGTGACGTCAGACATTTACCAACACTAAATATTTATAAAATGCAACCAGGAATTTAACCAATTTAATCTCGTTTGACAGAGCTCAATGAGCTCTGTCAAACAAGATTTATATTAGTTAAATTCCTAGTTTCATTAGTTGAAAATTTGTAGACTGAAATTGTGTCAGTATACGGGAGAGAGGGGGGGTGGATAGCATAAACCCGCGTGTTAGTGAATCATGCTGCAGCAATGTATGTGTGTAGAATCAATTGGCCAAGCAGTTTGTTGGAAAGAACTGTCCTGTTGACGTATCATGTATATCTGATATACTGCATATCGTTAATCTCAGGAACGTTTCCATTCTGACCAATCTGCTTCATTTCTCGTTCAAACAAGGTCAATTGACACCGAGACATTAGGCTAATTTACAGTAGGTGTAATCTATTAAGTTGTGTTGTGCGTGAGTTCTATGTCCGTGTGGTCTTAATTTCATTGATTCGTATATGGTTCTGTGTTTTATTGCATCTCTTGTCTGGCATCCAAGCATTTGGTAAGCATATAGCAGTAGACTCCCGAAAATTATGAAAAATTATTTCAAAATTTGAGTGTACCCGGATATGTTCCCAGGGTGCCCGAGGCTCCCCGGGCATCCCCATAGCTACGCCACTGCAAATACGCGAATTATTTCAGGAGATAAAAAAGCAATTTAAACAAAACAGTCTAACGACATCCATATCCCCCACTGACTTTTATGTTATGATAGGAATAATCTCATTATCGACCTGGACATGTATTCATACCCATTACTGCCACTCACCAAATACCATTTAATTTTTTTAATCACAACTGAAGATAGCTTTCAAAAACCTGCAATTTTGGTAAATTCAAAGTTGACTCGGGCTATAACTCTGGTAAAATTATTCGAATCCAAACTTCCATTCCATATGCACGTGTACACATCATACTCATACTGCACACCAAGTTTCGAAAAATGGAATGAAAAATGCAGGAGGAGTTAAGCAGACAAGCATTTGTGATGGAAATGTTGCTATTACAAAGGGCCATAACCAAGCAAAATTCGTCGCATCGACAATTCCTGATCACATGCACATCTCCATTGATACTGATACTTCAGACCAAGTTTCGTAAAAATCCACTGAAAATTGTAGGAGTTAAGCGGACAAAGTTTGTGGCGGAAGGGCGGACTGACTGACTTACGGACTTCCAATATCCCATTTCAATACCCACTCCAGACTTCGCCGGCGGGGGATAAAAACAAAAATACCACAACTTTCGAGAGCACATTACCTAAATATATTTTAAAGGATTTTCCTTGACGTGTTCCAAGGAAGACCAATTTTCAAGCACTAGCCACTTTCAAGGATCCGGAATTTCAGTTTCAAAATCCACGGACCCATACAAACCACGTAGAGAAGATGACCTTGAGTATACAAAAAGGCATGCCATGTGTCCGCGGCTGGCCATCAATAACGAGTCACTTCTCAAAACGTTGAGCTAGAGATTTGTTACCCTGGACCCTTGAAGAAAAACAAAGACAACCTTTGATCAGTCTTGTGCCACAAGAGTTAATAACGGCGGCCAGAGCAGCTTCATCTTAAAATAACGCAAGAAAACTGTCAGTGCTCCACTCTTAAAAAGAATTGAATCTCCCCATCAAAGGTTTTATGCACTTCACAGCAGTTGTCAATGGCAGTTTATTTCTTCGACTGCGCTAAGATTTCCGATAATCATTGCGCTACTAACTCTAGGCAAGCAGTATGTGTTCTGTAATTGAGCGGTGTATGTCTGAATATTCGTGAGACGAAACTCTACAATACGTGGAAAGTGGATTGGGGACTTCTTGAATTAAAAAATATGGACCTCCGGATTCGATTCAGGGCTCCATTGGGTTTTTCTAACGATTTATGATGAGATTTCATGAGTTGGTGCTTTGTGGAAACAAAATCCTGCAGGTGCATTGGGAGCAAACCACCATCCAAGCAGGGGCGTCGCTATGGGGGTTTAGGGGTGCCCCCACCTTATGATTGTTCCATTTCGTCAGGATTGGAGAAAATTATTTTTATTCTCTCTTGCTAGTAATCATATATTTCTTAACCCTATACCCAACGAATCGGTCACATCCGCCGCGTAATATGCAAATTCAGAAGCTGAAAAGATATTATATTTCAAAAAAATTCAACAAAACCATATCATGTGACCCCTCTTTGGAACGAGCTCGTCCAGCTTGTTCCAATGAGGGGTCGCATGATATGGTTTTCTTGAATTTTTTGGAAAAATTTTAAAAAATGATATTTAAAATAATAAATTTTGATATCGTCGGCACTGGATAAAGGGTTAAAATACCATATTTGGTATTTGGCACTTATGCCACACACACACACACACACACCCACACAGTCGGTTATACAAATGGAGGTGTGTAATACCCGATTCGGGCTGTATTGGGACCCAGCACGACCCATATGGTACAGTGCGTGTTAATTAAGTAAGAAGTAACGTTTTTATTTATTCACTAGTAAATTCCCAAGAAGACTCGAAGGTTTTTTTTTAACTTTTTACCCAACGTATCGATCAAAACGGGCCAGCGCTTTTCTAAAAAATCGGCAATTAATTTTCATTATTTTTTTCAATTTTTGTCTCAAAAGCATAGGTTAGGACCCCTCGTTGGAGCGAGCTCGTTCCAACGAAAGGTTATTACCTATGTTTTTGAGACAAAAAATGGAAGAAAAAAAGTTTTTCAAGAAATTTTTTTGCAAGTGTCGTCTGCTTTTCATGTTAGGTAAAGGTTTAAACAATGATCCCAAATGACTAATAGCCCAACTGCATCATCAAGGCATGTCTTCGGCGAAGGCATGCCTTGATCATGTAGATGGAATATTAGTCAGTCTGGACTTGAGCCATCACAGTCATGGCAAATCAGGTTTAAAACCCCCTCCCCTCCCCCCCCCCATCGTTCCTCTTCGTGACGCTCCTTTCTCCGCGTATCGTGACTTGAGTGAGTTCAATCCACCCCACCCCGCCCCTTCTCAACAAAAGCAGAGCTCTACGTCTCCATATGTAAAAACCAAAAGGAAAGAGGTTTGAAGTTGTGTTGAATACTTTATTATTTGTAGCTCATTTAACCCCCTTTCACTCTGATGTCAAAATATCCAAATTTCAAGTAGCCATTTTTCCCATACTGCAACTGGGAATTCAACCAATTCAATCTTGCTTGACAGAGCTCAATGAGCTCTGTCAAACAAGACTGAATTGGGTAAATTTCTAGTTGCATTATGGGAAAAAAATTGCACTTTGAACTTTAGATATTTCGACATCAGTGTGCAGAGGGTTAATCATCAACAGATAATAATAGTACAACGTGAAATATCTTCCACACAGAACTGATGCTGCGAGTATGTTCGGTCACTGCTATCCTCTCATGCATGACAACAAATCATCGAACTTACCCACTCGGAAAAAAACTCTTTGAGGGGCAGGTATGGGAGGTTAATAAAGATTATAATTAGAAACTGCTAGCTAGGATGTCAAACTTGGCAATATGTTTGATACAATGCGGCAATATCATTTACCGTTACCCCATGGTGCGCTGTCTTTCAGAAAACCAAGCGCTTCTCGACACTGATCGTTACTTTCTACAATAGCTCCAGTTTGTTAGGATGCGACCGACAGCTGGAAGCAAACAACGGAGACCATTATTGACTATGAATTCGTCTGTAATGATCGGAGTGATTCTCAGGTAGAATAATTTGAGGACACACTTCTATTATCCCGTAATCACAATATGTGTGTATGTAGGGACGTATTTTAATTACCGCCTAGGGATGTGCTTTCAGAAAACCTGCCCAGCCTTCAATTCCAAATTGACAATTTGTCGTTAAAATTGATCTGGGTCAGAATAAAAACGTTTTTACAACACAATTTGTACGTAAAACAAATAAAGGACACATAGTTTGAATACATTAGTCTTGTTGTGATTACTAACCCCGAGTTTTCACAGCTGCTGGAAAAAGGTCTTTCGGATAACCCTCACTGAGCTAAAACGCCAAAAAGAGTAAAAATGAGATGTTCCACGCAACGTTAATTGAGGAGATCAGCATTCCCTATATTGGGTCACGTGAGGGAACAAACGTCACCTTTGTTTCCAAAACAAGAAACACGTGGAATATTTAACAGGCACAATCCTGGTAAGAAAATGGCGAACGAAAACTCGATTCAACGTCAGGTAAATAAATAGATATTGGAGTATTACGTCGTTGATCATTTGTGTTAAATCTAACTTTTAGAGTCAGTTTGTTGTCAAAAATATGATAAATCCGAGTTGTAAAGAAAACTTTAGGTTAAGAACACACTGAAATGTGACTGCGCGACGTGATTCGAGTGGCGTAACAGGAAGAA
Organism: Pictodentalium vernedei; assembly: GCA_031216915.1. NCBI lineage: Eukaryota > Metazoa > Mollusca > Scaphopoda > Dentaliida > Dentaliidae > Pictodentalium > Pictodentalium vernedei. The sequence continues at coordinate 307,262,027 of CM062294.1, forward strand.
AGATCAATAGTACGGGATCAGGGGTTCGAACAGTCGAAGTCAAGCACACAAATCGACCGATTTACCACGAGATTAAGAGATCCGGACCAACCAGACTGGTTGGTAAATGGCCATTATACCTCGACCGCTACACTTCGTTGAAAGTAACGTAGATCAGGCGCGTAGCCAGGATTTCAGAGTGGGGGTGGGGCCTAGAGAAATATGTAGGGGGGGGGGGAGTTCAGCAATTTGAACGTAGCGGCTACTCCCTATGAAGGGTAGCCGCTACGTTCAGATCGCTGAACTACTGGTGGCACACAGAACTACTGGGGACATGCAGCATCACCCGAGCCACGAAGCGGCTAGATGGGGGCGAGTTGAAGAGGAGGACACCCCCTCGCTGAAATTCGAGACAAAAAAGCAATTTCTTGACTCTTAGTCCGTTTGTGTCTAATAATTTATAAGTTGTGAAAGGCATCAATAATTAGGCCACATCGGGAGGGAGGGGCATAGCTAACATGCCCCCCCCCCCACGGGCTACGCCATTGACGAAGACACGCAACTCGAATGCATGGATATAAATAAAGTACCGTTAATACCTGTGCCATTGGAGTTTGCATAGTTGAGTTACGCGTAAGGCGAATGACATATGAAACGAATGACGGTAACCGCCATCGTTACTTCGTTCCATACGCGTTTATTCAAGCACTATTGTTTTGAAAAGAAATGTGACGTGTGCCCACCCCACTTGACCAAACATGGGGAATGGTGATGAAGTCTATTGTACAATGAACGGCCGTTAGGAAGATATGGGAGTATGTATACTATGCAATCGGATGACCCAAGTAGTAAATTTCGTGTTTATGGACCACCGGGTAGAACGGGTCCTTTCAATAAGACAATTACCAACAAACGAGGCCGTGGCTAGAGGATCATATCAGGCAGTGAACCAGTATTCCCAACGTCTGAGGTCGAATACCCAAATCCAGCTTTTGAAAGAGTTTCCAACTGCTGAAACAATTCGAACGGACTCATTATCTCTGTGTTCAAAATATGACATTTGAGTTCCACAGTCGGATATTTTGACTCTAGTTTGAAAATCCCATGATTTATTTATTTATTTATTTATTTATTTATTTATTTATTTATTTATTTATTTATTTAGTGGTATTTAAGGTCACCTATTTCCGCGCAATGGTTAATTGTGGCCGCAACATGGAGATAAAGTCTAGTTTAGTCAATCGTTTATACCAACGTTGCCCATTTTAGAGGCCTTCCACTTCAAGCATTGGTGAGTGGGTCCTGTTTTACCAATAAACAACGCTTGTTTACAGCAGTAAACAACCAATGCTTACTTCCAGTGGTTCCCACGGGGAACAATCACATGAGAGTTGGTTTAACCCTTTACCCAATGTAACGTTTAAAACAGGCCAGCGATATTCTCAAAAATCGCCAATTAATTTTCATTTTTTGTCTCAAAAACATGGGTTATGACCCCTCAATGGAACGAGCTCGTCGAGCTCGTTCCAATGAGGGGTCATAACCTATGCTTTTGCGACAAAAAATAAAAAAAAATAGTTATTCAAGAATTTCTTTTGCAAGTGCCGTCTGCTTTTCATGTTAGGTAAAGGGTTAAAAGTCACTAAATTTATGTAAGAAACGGTCACACTGTTGAATAGCGTTCTCAGAATAAGATGGGGATATTGAAAACTTAATGAAAAGGGAACACTAAGATCGAATAATAGCGCGCTGTGATACGAACAGTTTCAAGATAACTGTGAGTGAATTACAAAACATGAAAACGCTCGATTTCCCGTCTAAATATTTGAAGTACTGAGAAGAAGAGGTTAGGCGGGCTGTCGGGATAGACCAACACGATGGCAAAATTAGGCGCAGACAGTCAAGCCGTCTGTACCTAATTTTGCCATCATGCTCAGGCCTGGCAATCTAAAAAATCAAGGAGAATTTTTAAAGCTTAAACTTGTATGCTATTTTGGTTACATTCACTTCAAGTTATTAATATTGTGACTGAAAAATTGTACTACATTCAGCAACATAGTGGACAAATTGGCACACACATCTCATTATTCCAAAAATGTTGCATTCAATTCTTATGTGACTGTCTTCTACACTCAAAATGTATCGAAATGCTACACAGAATGGGCCATGAATTATTGCGAATGAATGCAACATTGACAAATCGTCCCCCGAGTTCCAATATGTTCTCTGTGCCAGTGGGCACAGAGAACACATTAGAACCCAGGGGACGAAATGATAAAGAGATTTTAAAGGCAGTCCCAAACAGGTCTGGCATTCCAGAAAATCAAGGGGTGCAAAAAATTGCCCTTCTCAATTTTTTCTAGGCGTGCAGTAGGCGTGCAACACTCCTGAAGAATGGCAGGCCTGCATGCTGGTCTATCCTGACAGCCCGTCTTCTTCTTAGTATCTCAAATATCCAGATGGATCGATGTTAGGGTAGAAGAAAGAAGAAAGCTGGGCCTCCACACAGGTGGATGGCCATATTTTTTATTGGGGTTTAACGACAGACGTGTCGGACAGTTTACGGGTGAAGGAAGCCAGAACACCCGGAGAGAACCATCGGGCAGCGGCGAGCAACTGTCAGACTCCCTAACGTCCCAACTCCTCACAAACAGGGTCAGCACTGGGCGAAGACAAGTGCACCATCGACGTGCATCATGCCTTAGTACGCGGCACTACCGTGCCCCAACATAGGCAATCGGGTTTAAGTACCTTGCCCAAAGACACAACGCAGTTTCGCTTTGAGGTTTAATGCCGTAACCACTGACCCACGGATGGCCATATCGGTGGGTGAATTATCTGCAGATGACAGTCAACCAAAGCGTGTGTTGATACGCTTACACATCTCGATTAAAACGCAAATAAAAAAGTGCCGAGAATATTATTCCGGTGAACTTACGGCTAGCCACTAGACATGTACAACCTGCTCTGACAACATGTATAGATTTCCCTACTGGCAGAAGAGTTTTGCTGGCAGGTTCTTTACTCACGCAGAGATGACCTGAGTTTGTTTGTATACATAGCCAGAACCCGAATAAAACACACAAATACATGCTAAGAGCATATTAGCCGTGTAAACAAATTTCACAAATATTATATTCACCTATTTCACCTGCTTCTGGGATATTTACTTTTGTGTAGTTCGATACATGAATAGTTATATTATTTCCTGACCTTTTGCAAGTGTATTTTGGAGTTTGACTAGACGACGTTCTTTCACACTCTCAAGGTTGATATATTTATATCCTCAGTCTTGCAGCTCCTCCACCTCCAACGTTAAAACTCATCCTTGCACTGTGCAGTGTGCTACACTATTTTGGGTCGTCGGAATTGTTCACACGTCTTTGTCTTGTCACATTTCATGGGAGAGTGCTTAACCCTCTAACATGAAAAGCAGACGACACTTTAAACAAAATTCTGGAATAGCTCATTTGTTTCATTTTTTGTCTCAAAAACATAGGTTATGACCCCTCATTGGAACGAGCTCGACGAGCTCGTTCCAAAGAGGGGTCATAACCTATGTTTCTGAGACAAAAAATGAAAATATTATGAAAATTAATTGGCGATTTTTGAGAATAGCGCTGGTCGGTTTTTGTCGTTACGTTGGGTAAAGGGTTAAATCTCAACAGATTAAATAATTTCGCTTCCAAGAGATTAAGAAGCGCGTCCATATAATATGAAGTTTTTAAGTCATGGAGACGCCTGCATTTTAGAATAAAACTCGAATATGGGCTTCCAGCACTCAAGCATTTAAAGAAATTATAGTCCACGCGGAGAAATCTGCGCCAAATTTTGGTTTCAAGTACAACCAAACCCCGTCCAAGAACCTAAACAAATGAGTCTATATTTGATCAAGAAATCAGGTAATGTCACACAGAATCGCCTGCCTTGTTTATATATAACAAAATGCCGTTGTTGTGCAACTTCAAGCATGCGTGATGGAACAACTGACACCATGTTGCTTCGCCGCCAATTTGAAACAACTTCAACATGACTCGACTTTATATTTTACAATATACACACTGTTCAAAGGCCTTTACAGTCCAGTTAATGTGAAAGACTGAAGGACCAAAACATGTGTATGCCTGGTTTCATGTAACTAAATTTGTTTACCCTGCCTGGTCAAACGGACGAACCAGTTTTGGTTCTTGGGGGAACCAAAATTTATCTGTCTTAAGGTTGGTGCATTTATCCAGTAGATAAAGTAATTCGAAGGTTTGGCCTTACGAAAGTGGGGTCAAATACAAAATTTATATGCCCATAAGTAAGAGATATTATTGGTAAGATATTCATGTTGTTGTTTCAAGACATTCACAGCAGCCAGGGACACATCCTGCACAAAACTTCTATGAGTCGAAGGATAAAAGAATATCAAATTCGTTACGATTTGATATGAAACTTTTTGACTAAAATCGATATGAGCCTCGGGGAGGGACGTAGCTAGAGGCCTTTTAATGGAGGGGTTAGACCCTTTGAAATTCTAACTGGGAATCCCGACACATGAGCACCGTAGAATGGAAGGTGCAAAACTGCGAGCGCCAAAGGCGCGAATCTTTAGCAGGGGTCTGGGGTCCTCCCCTAGAAAATTTTGAAAAATTGATGTGCTCAGATGCGTTTTCATGGGTTCTGGTAATAGTTATAAGGCTAATTTTCAGTTCCAAATTCAGTGATTTTTTTGTAGGGAAACATTTTTAATTCGAGTTGGATACAAATTTTCAATATCTTAATTGCTTTGCCCGAATTGTCCCCACTGGCTCATACGCCTACTGACTGACGGACAAATTTGAAACATCGCCTTTGGGAAAGTGGGAGTTTTGTGTTTTTAGAGCATTTCACAGGCACTTGACATGACAACAAGTACTTTTTTATTAACCCTTTGAACCAGTAAGACCGCTTTTCCGGTCCAGGATCATGACACACCATACATTTAAAAAGTAGAATGGCTGCTCAGTGAATTTGTAGGGTAAACCAATCGATATTTTCAACGTGCAGCCTAAAGGCTGCACGTTGAGAATATGGATTGGTCTACCCCAAATGGTGATTATGGACTCTTCTAATTGATGTCATTCAGACTGCAGGCCGCGTGGAGTCGGAATTCTTTGACCAGATTTTCACCCGAAAGTCTCGGTAGTCGGAATATATCCTTATTGTGGTCCTCCAGTCGGAAAAATAGGTTTGTTAGTGAATTATACCGTATATTCAGTAGTTTTTTTTAATTTCTAACTTTTGATATTTTTGCCCTCCGAATTTCCAACTACTGAGGTTTTGACAAATATTGGGGGGGGGGGGGGGGGGGAGGAGTGAAACTGTCGCGACGTCCCTGGCCTCGGCAAACCTCGACAGAGGTCGATTTTAGTGAACTCGGTACAAAAATTCGATATGAAATCGCGACTCATTAGATGTCTTTTATTTGTTAAGATTTGTTAACCCTTTGAACCCTAGCGGCCGTTTTTCCGGCCTGGAACATGATACGCCATAACGTCATTGTTTTGAATGGTTATTTTGCGAGTGTTGTTTTTCGAAAACAGTTTTAGTGAGATTAGTAGAACGTATTAACGACAGCCTACCCTTGAAGTCACATTTAGCCGTAACTGAACGTGAAATTATTTTAGGCCCCTACCCCCAAGTTGACCGACCCATATTTTGGAGCACATGCCTCCTTATATACAAAAAGTACATCTACACCTGTAGCCGTAAAAATACACCTCCCGACTTCCCAGGTTTTCTAGGCGTGACGAAACTCTACAGGAATATTGAAATGTACTCAACATATATCCCAATCGACAAGGCAGTTCTTATTAAGGAGAAATGGAATTGCATCAACAACTTTTTGAACCACTGAAATGTAGTGTTTTAATTTTCTAACCTTCTAATGTTCTGTGTATTTAAACTATTTCTATGTAACATGTATTTTCGCCAAATGTTTTTCAATAAAAAAAAAAATGAAAAAATATTTTGGATGGTTGCTCAGTAAATGTGTGGGGTAGACCAATCAATATTTTCAACGTGCAGCCACGAGGCTGCACGTTGAAAATATTGATTGGTCTACCCCAGATAATGAATATGGACTCTTCTAATTGCTGCCATTGAACTGGCGTGGAAGATACCACTAGAGTTCAAAGGGTTAATATTGCTCATACTGGTCCCGATTTTCATCATTTCTAAAACTACTCAAAAGTCATATAACCCTGACTCACAGAGCGACACCGAAATCCACATACCCAAAATGTAGTCTCCACGACCATAATTTGCATATTTAAACCTTTACCTCTAAAAAATAACGATCACAAAAACGGGCATCGTCATTCACAAAAATTACCATTCAGATTTTAACTTCATTGCTCTTAATCCTGGGCTCAAAGCTCGAGTGAGCTCGTTCCAAAAGTTTTTGAGACAAAGACATAAAAACCTTTAGTTATTAATTTTTTTTCTATTCATTTTAGGTAAACTAGTCTCCTGAGCGTGACAAGGCGTCATCTTCAATGCAGAATCTTAGCAGATGGTGCCTATTTGCACTCAAGGGACGAACAGTACATTGAGTACAATGACGACATTTGAGTTAATGAGAGAGAACATTGCCTTCAAACACTTGAAAACAATTGGATGGTATCATATTGGACAAATTTATGGGTGGGTGACTCAGGAGTACGCTGGTAAAACCACTGATCAACTGCGAGTAACTGTCGAATTCTCCAATTTACTATCCCGGCAGAAGGGAAGGTAAGTAAGTATTGGTTGAAGGCTAATGTACCGTAAGCGTATAGAACGTTTACCATTGATGCACAGCACGTCAACGCCACACTCTCTTTTAACCAAAGCTAAACCTATCAAAGTAGAGCTTGCTTTCTGAACTGCTGGTGTGGATTCCTAAGTATATCTTGACTGAATGTTTACATGACATAATATTACCTTTATGCATACCACAAAGCACCAGCAGCATACAACTCTCCATACACAAATAACCAACCCGTCCCAAAAGTTCAATCATATTGTCCCTTGAGTGTAACAATGCTAAGGCATTGCAGATGGCGACTTGTTGCACTCAAGAGTAGAGATGGGCAAGAAACCGAAAAACCGAACCGATGACGATATCATGTGGATACCGAAAAACCGAACCGAGCCAATCACTGAATACCGAAACAATCTGCATTTTTTTCATTTTCCTACATTCGCTATTTATAAGGCATTGTTGAGGCTTGATAGCACTTGAAGTGTTTATTTTTATGAAAAAAAACTGCCTGGGAAATTGTCCTGAATTCCCACTAGACACCTGTATATGTCCAGTTACTTAGCAGTGATTCCTATACAAGTCTTGGCTGTTTGTTAAGGCAGTCAAGACTTGACTAGAAATCACTGCCCAGGTGATTTACTATTGCCAGCAGGACCCCTTAATGATGGAATGTTAAGGAAATAAGCCCTAAGATCGCAAAACCCTAAAATAGGCCTTTAAAGGCTGTGTTCGGAATAGGAAAAAAAAATACTGTAGATATGATCTGTGTTGGGGGAAGAATGCCTATGTTGATACCGCAGTATATACACTTAACCACCTACACACACTGATGTCGATATGTCAAAATTTCAGGTGCAAAATTTTCACATAATGCAACAAGAAATTTAGCAAATTCAATCTTGTTTGACAGAGCTCATTGAGCTCTGTCAAACAAGATTGAATTGGCTAAATTTCTAGATGCATTATGGGAAATATGACAACTTAAAATTTTGATATTTTGACATCAGAGTGCAGGGGGTTAAAATTACCGAAACCGTTACCGAACTCAAAATCCCATTACAAGAGACGATTTTCATTTTTTACTCAAGAGACGATTTTCATTTTCTGAAATGAACTTTCCTGAAGATTTCCAGGCCTATTCTAGCAGCTGCATGCAAAACTGATGCACATATTCGGTTTGAAAGAAAAAAGCTCTTCGTCATCACGCCCAAACACTTGAGATAATAAACAGCAATATGAGAGCATACAACATTTACTTTCCTTCTTGTATGAAAAAATGCTTTTAAAATATATGAAAATGTCATTCCACATTATGGGACTTCTGAGAGAGAATCGCTAGTACTGATGCACACAGATCTCTGTAGGCGATTTAGACATATTTTGTTACAGTATACGGGGGATGACTGATGTTGATGTGCGGAACAGATGGGGATTCAAACATGCAGACATGCTATATAGTCTGACTGCACTTCGTTCCAAAGCTTGTTTTTTGTCATAACATGCTGAATCAACCAAAATCCAAATACTTAACGGCAACACAGTAGGGTGTATCGCGCCATACACCAGACATTATGGGAAGTGTTACTACTGTAATGTAAATCTAAGAAGAGAAGTTACACAGGTAATTACATTGGTTTTGTGTTATTGGTGGCAGTGCGAGTATTAAGATTGCGAGAACCAGTCTATAATGTCATTCTGGAGCTGTAGAAGGAACAATAACTGATATACGAACGTCAATATTCCGGACTCCGCAACACTATTGTAAAACATAGGTAGCCTAATCAAGTGTTCATTTACCTTATCTTCCAAATCTCAGCAACATGCCATTTTGAACGTGAAGGGCAGCTTACTGTTTGACGAAGCGGACCACTGTTCTAGAACTGTGGTGTGTAAAGACGTCACGACTTGCGGACGACCACTGCAAACAAATTTCTTTGATAACTAAAAGTGTTCAATTTTTGCCCCCAAAAGCATTGTTTGAGACCACTCATTGGAACGAGCTTGAATGAGATGGCTATAAGCAATGTTTTGCAGGCCTGGCAATCTTGAAAATCAAGGTATGCAAAGCATTTGCCCTCCTCCGATTGCTTGGGAGTGCAAATTGTACCTGCAATTTTGTATGCAAAAACTTGTATGCTATTTTGGTTATATTCACTTCAAGGTATTAATTAATATTGTGACTGAACAATTGTACTACATTCAGCTACATAGTGGACAAATTGGCACACACATCTCATTATTCAAAATGTTGCATTCAATTCTTATGTCACTGTCTTCTACACTCAAGATGTATTGAAATGCGACACAGAATGGGTCATGAATTATTGCGAATCAATGCAGCATTGACAAATCGTCCCCTGAGTCCCAATATGTTCTCTGTGCCAGTAGGCACAGAGAATACATTGGAACTCAGGGGACGAAAAGAGGAGATATTTTGAAGGCAGTCCCAAACAGGTCTGGCATTCTAGAAAATCAAGGGGTGCAAAAAACTGCCCTCCTTAATTTTTTCTAGGCGTGCAGCACTTCTAAAGAATACCAGGCCTGGTTTGGGGGAAAAATGGGAGATAAAATAAAATTTGAAACCAGGATTTTTTTTTTTATAAATGGCCTCTCCAGTCAGATATGGCCACAACGTTTGGCAATGAGGTTAATTTTTCCTTCGCTAATGATACTAGTCTTTTACATAATGCTGTAAAAGACCTTTAATATCAGACATGACACAGAAATGTTTAGTCCAAGAAGCAGAGATCAGCTGAATTGCTTTTATTTTATTTATTTATTTATTTATTTATTTATTTATTTATTTATTTATTTATTTATTTATTTGTGTTTAGAGCCATATATTTCTGCACAATGGTTAATCGTGATAGCATTGTTCTCTCCGGGTACTCATGCTTCCTCCACCCGTAAAATTGTCCGACTCGAGGTGACCCTGGTTGTCGAAAGTGTCGTTAGACCCCAATAAATAAATAACTCGTGACTGCAACGTGGATATAAAACCAAGTCCAGAAAATCATTTATACCCATGTTGCCAATTTTAGAGGACTTTCACGCCAGGCATTGGTGACCGGGTCCTAATTAAACAAGCACTGCTTTCCGTCCCTGTGTTCCCATGGGGAATTTTTTAAATTATATAGATTTAAGAAAAATCATATTTCAACAACAAAGATGTCGATATTTAAAAGCAATATTCACTGATATATCTTTTATTTCTATAAAATTACGGGGAAATGGTCTTCCAGACCATTTCCCTGTAACTTTATAGAAAAACAAAATTTCAACATTTCAGTAAAAGCTGAATTATTACATAAACGAAATATAAAGAAAAAGGGGTGAACATTTAACGGCTAACCTACAAAAACACGCCAATCTTGAAATGTCGACAAAATTCGAGGACATTTTGAGTACCATATTAACGAAATCAGGGCTTCATACGGGTTTCGAAACCTTGGAAAATTATAATCAACATTCAAGCACCACCAAGCACTTCTAGCACCAATATGAACTTTGAAAAAGTATCGCGAGATTCACTGCATTCTACATTCACAAAAAGAGGCACTTCGGGATCGTTTCGTCTCGAAGCTAATCCATCTAAATTCCTTCAGATCTAGACATGTAAGAAAGTATTCTCTCGCTAATTTGTTATGAAACGGTATATCGCGATGAAAATTCCTCACCACAAGCGTACACATTGCACAGAGATCAGTTTGTGATATTCCCATCAATACGCGGATGCTTCATGAAACAAACGAAGATTAGCGAAAGATAAAAGATTTGATTAAAAAAGCAACCCAGGCTTACTCAGCTCCTTGCGTTCTTGCGCTGTGTGGTTGGTCAGACTAAATAATGTTTCACAAAATCCACTGCATTGACGTTCGTTGATTGCAGAGTGAAATATTGCGATACAAAAAAAACATTCAGCGGGATACACGCTCTCCAGTCGTTCAGATCGTGGCATTTGAGGAAGTCGATCGAACGACGGACGCTTTTCAAATGGCTGCAAAGTAACGGACGCTTTTCAAATGGCTGCAAAGTATTTCTATGCCAAACCGGATGAGTGGACAAGGCCGATCGAACGAAGTTTTCTCCACGGGCCGCAAAATATTTCTATGCAAAACCGGATGAGTGTGGACAAGGCCAATCGTACGAAGTTTTCTCAACGGGTCGCAAAATATTTCAGGTGCCAAACTGAATAGGTGTGGTACAATGCATCTGGTTTCTTGGAAAACGTGGTTTTATCACATGTTATGGAAGCTACATATTTTGTACGCTATGTTATAAAAAATCATCCTCTATTGAGGCCGTTCGTCCCTGTGAAAAAATGTTTTGCATAAACTACGATGTATTCCGTTCCGGACATGCTGTGTCCAATCTTAAGGAAGAAATTATTCCTTGCCACTCAACAAAATACACACTGAAAGTATGGATATTTAATATTAATTAGGGAAAAACATAATTATTCACTGAGCTCTCATTTAATTCAATGGCATTTAACCCTTTCTTTATCCAAGTTACAATCCCACACAAATAATGAGGACATTTAGAAAACAATTCTCGAAAAACTAAATATTTTCATTTTGAGTCTCAAAAACATAGCTTATGACACCTCACTGGAACGAGCTCAAAGAGCTCGTTCCAATGAGGGGTCTTATGCTACGTTTTTAGGCACAAATTGAGAAAATAATAAAATTTGAAAGGCAATTTTTGTGATGAGGCCTTGCGATTTTTTGACGTTGCTTTAGTTGAAGAGTTAAAGTTGCTCTGGCTATTTATTTATTTATATATTTATTTAATCTTCTTTGTTTTACAAGGATTGGCGAACAAGTTATGCAACTTTTATTAACGCCTCTCCTTGGCCCAATGGCGCAGGTGTGTGGGATGACCTTCATAGCGGCTACTTCGTGGCCTCGCTCTTCTCGAATACTACGAAGGGATCTTTTGCACGGAGTGTGTCTCTCTCCGCACAGAGGGCAGCCATTTTACGCCCCCATCCGATAGGACGGTACACTGTGGGAGCATCAACCCCACAACTGATGCTGACAAAGAGTGTTCGGACACCTCGAGAACTTTCCCCGACCGAGGATCGATCCCGGGATCTCTGACATGAGAGAGACCAGCGCACTTATTTACTCGATCACCACTCTCTGGCTATGAACTTACGAAGTAAGAAGCTTTCATCTATCTCCACACCCGTTTGACGACCTAATGAACCTACTGGGAGTGAATACTGAATTGGTAAATGGAACAAATGATGTACTATTTTAGTTTTATTCTGAGCATAGGATATACAAAGATAACCTTTGCGACATTTTCACCCCGCATTCGCCATTACTGTACAGTTTATAAATTTATCACCAATCAGTTATTTTCATTTCCCACCACTATATGGTTATAATGATTTTATCCCTTATGTACTTGACTGGTGATAAAATCATCATAACCACGCATACAGTAGAGAAAATGAACATAATTTAATTTTCTCTACTGTATGGGGTAAACTGTTTTAAAATAAGCAGAAATCCCGTTCGTCCTCACCCATATAGAACAAAGAAATTTGGTGATAATCCTGTCACTTTCAACAGCCAAGGTCACGTCATGACGGACAGTTTTACGGGTGGAGAATGCCGAAGTACCCGGGAAAAACCACAAAGCAGGGCGAGCAACTGCCAGAGTCTCCAACTTACAAACTCCGCACAAGCAGAGTTAGCGGCAGTTGAAGGCAAGAGCCCCATTGACATGCCATTCGTCTCAGTACACAGCGCTATCGTGTCCCCGCGTGGACAAATGGGGTGAAGTGTCTTGCCGAAGAATACAACGCATTTACCGGTGATCAGAATAGAACCATGGACCTTTTGGTTTGAAGTTCAATGCTCTAACCACACAACCGAGGTGCTTACCTTGTGTACTGACAATAAGTGACCATCACTTTAAAATCGGTCAAGAATAATATGTCACCTAAGAGACATCAAACATAGGGAATAACTAACAAACGACAGATAAATAAGTATTTATTGAGTTCGATGACACGGGAGCAAATAACATTGTTTTATAATGACAGACAGACGTGGCAATGAATGCAGCCAAACATCTATCTTCACGTGTGTGTGCATAAAATGTTGGTTTTAATGAAAAACGAAGTGATTGAGACACATTGTGTCGACCTGTCACTCTCCTACACATTCACACTTCATGACTGCCGCTGATGCTGTGTGTTTGTGAGGTCTTTTCACACTGCTCCCGGACGGTTGACTGCTTTAATTGGTGGATTGGCTGGTAAAGAGTGAATAAAATGAATGTACATCTGTTCAGACCAGTGTTACAATGTACTTTCATACATATTCGGGGTAGAATCTCACCTGACAACCCAGTGGCTTATTTGATTTATTTCCAGAAGACAGATTGCTATCTTGAGGTCTAGGATTCATTTTGGAACATGTAAAAGTCAGACCTCCATAGTGAATTCAACACACAGATTACGATCAAATGTTTAAATGCTCAAAATATTATCAGCCGATGAATGAATAGTTAGATCTTTATCGTCGAATAAATCTCTTTGCTCACAATGTAACGTGTGTCCCGGGGTCTTTAGGAATGTTGTCATTGTGATGAACGGGCATGGAATGAATAGAAAAGGAAACAATCGTTCATTCACTCGCTTTTCTAAAGTGGAATCAAATTTTTCCACAACAACTCTACATAAAAGATCTGAACAGGAACATTAATCAAAGTTTAACCTGACAATTATCAGTATTCAAGCAGTGGTTTTTCTATTAATTTTTTGCCCGCCAATGTCAAACTCGTCCGTTCATCTACGATACACCAATCTCCGACAGAATTAAAAATGTATGATATTATTAGTTACACAGTTTGATGGTGGCCTAATATGGTTTATATGGTGTCAGTTAATTTCATATTGGACGAGAGCGAAGGTGGCCTAATATGGTATATATGGTGTCAGTTAATTTCATATTGGACGAGAGCGAAGCTCGAGTCCAATATGGAATTAACTGACACCATATATACCATATTAGGCCACCAACAAGCTGTGTAACGAATTTTTCTTACCGACTGCTGCATCGATGCACAGAACTAATAACAACAACGATCAAAATTAAATGAGAGAATTCTCACGTGTTCACGTGTCTTTGCCTTGTTACAATTTATGGGAGAGTGCCTGCACTCTCCCATAAACTGTAACAAGGCAAATTCATACATACCAAACAGTTTCATTTCGAAGGTAACATGACACACATCCACAGAAATGAAGCCTTTTAAGTTGCCTAACCTGCACTTCAAACCAAATATGGGCTTCCAACACTCAATCTTTCAACTTGAAGCGTTTATCGGCTGCCGCCATTTTGAATAATCAATGAACAAAGGGGAGATTACCTATAGCTGTCAGCGGATATTGATGTTGACAGGCAGTATATGGTTTTATATGCAGTCTGCATGTGACGTCTTTGAAACAATGAAATTCCCAGATACTTGCAGGAGGTAAGATATAACGTTTGACAGAGCTCTTTTAGCACTGTCAAACGAGATGAAATTGGTTGTATTTCCCATACTTTTGAAGGCGAAATGGCCACCGACGGATTAGCCGGAAAATCTCCCTTCAGGAAAACTATAGCTAAGATGGGGAAACGTTTATTTACGGACTGTAGGCTCGCGGAAATAGGTTATGGGTTAAATGTTTCATGGCGTAAGAAGATGGAACTTTGTTTTTGTGTGACAACCTGGTGGGTGGAAAGGGACACAGTACCCAGGAAGAACAAGAAAAACACCGAGCCGCGATAACAGCTATCGGCTTTTCAATGTATTAACTAAAATTATGCGAAGCTTAAGTCCAGGTTAAACTTGCTGAAGACATATTCTGTCACCGCGCTTCCATTTGACCACGTGGTGCTGGGTGTCTCGCTTTCGATGGCAGGCAACGCAAGAGACGCAAATGAGGATTCAACTCACACTCTTTCGATCACAAGTCCAAAGCTAATCAATGAGTCAATGTGCCCTTATCAGAGATAAGTGTACGAAAGAAAAAGAAATTTTGTGAAATATATTTCGGTGGTGTCGCGAGTGTACACTCTAAAATCAGTTGAGTTAAAAATCAACCCAAATCAACTGGGTTGAGTGAATATGAACCCAATTGGGTTCATATTCACTCAACCCAGTTGATTTGGGTTGATTTTTAACCAAACTGAGTTTAGAGTGTAAATTTGGACTATTGATGAAATATGGCCTACCACAATAAATGAGGGCCTAAAATGATGAGTCAGGAAGACTGGACGCATTTTTTTTATTGTTTTCTTGAAATATTTATAAAATATTTACCGAGACCTATTTGTCTTACGGGAAAATTTTACAACACAACTAAGAAACGGGGAATGAAATGGAGAAATCTAATGAATGTGTCGACACGCAAATGAGGCGTTGTGTTCGTGAATCGATCAAAAGCTGGGGTCTTTAATTCCACCAAATCCAATCTTCATCTTCTTCTTCCAATTAATGCCACCCCCCCCCCCCCCCGCCCCCCTGATGATTATGACAGCGACTGTAGAGATAAATTCCCGTTTGTATGGTTTGTGCTGATTGAATATGATATAGTTTGGAACTGGAATTGTAATTTGAAAATTTAAATTTAATATTCACGATTTGAAAATGATTGGAAAATCTCATTTGAATTGAATTATTTTATGGACTTTGAGGCCAACATGGAAGAATGTGATTCTGCTACCTCCACTTGAATTCATCCACTGGAACAACGTTGACTATTTTTGATGGGATGGAATTCCATGCTATGATGATGATACGTGTGGAGGAATAGAAATGATAATCTGTGGGTAACTGTGGTACGAGGTAACCAGCTTCAATTGTGCATCGAGGTGGTCTGATTCCTGCAACATAGTCATGTATCGTGTATCGTCAGAATTCTGGCCTGTTTTTCACCTATCCCGCAGAAACTCCCATCTCAACTTATACGACATATCTGTGACACTGTCGGTGGTCCAGTATCTTTTAAGTGCGTACTTTGCTGCTCGCCGTTGGACAGCTGGACCTTTTCAAGCGTATTGACGTTTAAGAGTCCGAAACAGCCGGTGTACATTCCATCAGTGGGCTCACAATACTTTTGCAAGCAGTGGATCAGAGTGAGCTGATCTTAACTTTCTTTTCAGAAATTTCAGACTCTGGGTGGCCTTGGCTGCAGTAGCTTCAACACGTTTATTCCAGGAGAGGGTAGATGTTAAGGTCATTCCAAGATACTTGGTCTCTGAATCCTCTTTTAACTTGGTACCATGGAGGGTGTAAGTCGAGTTGACAACATTCTCTGACCAACTTATGTTCCTGAATTCACTCTTCGATGGACTGAAGGACATCTTCCACTTCCTCTCCCATTCTACTAGTAGGGTTACATTTTTCTCAATGTCTACAAAGTCTTGTGTTGTTTGGATGGTTCTGTAGAAGAACATATATCTGCGAAGAGACTCGCCTGGGGTTGTACCCTATTGGGTAGATCAGTTATGTACTAAAGGTAGAGACAAGGATCTAGCACAGAACCTTGCAGCACACCCAATGTTACTCTTCCCGTCAAAGGACTTCTCACCGTCAACCACCACCTTCTTCGTTCTGTTTCTCAAGAAGCTTTGTATACCGTTGTTTCTCTCCCCATCTTCTCCACATAGCTTCAGCTTGGATATGAGACGACTGTGACTGACTTTATCAATACCTTGCTGAAGTCCGGGAATATTATATCTGTTTGTTACCCTATGTAGATTGCTGGAGACTTCAATGGTATATTGAAGGAGTAGCTGTGTCTCGCAAGATCTCTTCTCTCTAAATCCATGCTGCTCGTCACAAAGTATGATTTTCTCTTTCAGTGCCTCATCATGTTGCGACATATGATGTGCTTCATTAGTTTGCTAGCAATGCATGTAAGTGAGATTGTTCTGTGCTTACCTATAAGATCATTTACAGATAGTTTTGTTTGTTGTTTGTTTTTTTTGTTTTTTTGTACCATTTTCGCCAATATCACAAAAAGTGATTTAACTCTTAAAGGTCTGGAGATTTTGTATATACATTTCCCGGCACATTAACAGAATACATTACTTGGCTTTGTAATTGATTTTAAGTAAGTTTCTGTCTACCTATATAGACAGCGAAGTTATTTATTTATTTGGATTTAACGACACTTTCGACTGCCCGGGTCACCCCGTGTCGGACAGTTTTACGGGTGGGGGAAGCCGGAGAGAATCACCAACCAACTGTCAAGACTCCCCAGCTCCACAGAAGCAGGGTTAGCATTGGCTGAAGACAAGTGCACCATCGACGTGCAGTGCGCCTCCTTAGTACACAGTGCCCCCACGCGGGCAATCGGGATAAAGTTCTTTGTCCAAGCACACAACGCAGGTACCCCTGGTGGGGATCTAACCATGGACATTTCGGTTTGAAGTCCCTAACCACTGAGCCATCGTGCTCCCGCCACAGACAGCTAAGACTTGCTAGAAACATCTGCCGGAGGTGGGGGGGGGGGGGGTAGTCGACGATTCGATCCAAAACAGCGATAACTCTGTTGTGCCCTGGAACAAGACACGTAATCCCGATTGCTCACGGTGGAGTACGATGGCATTGTGTACTGGGGAATACTGCATGTCGATGGTGCACTTGCCTCCAACCGCTGCTGACTCGTGCTGAGTTAGTAAGTTGGGGACTCTGACTGTTGCTGCGTTGTGGTTCTCTCTGGGTACTCCGGCTTCCTCTATATGTAAAACTCTCCGATACGATGTGGCCCTGGCTGTTGAATGTCTCGTTAAACACTAACAAACACAAGTAAAGAGACTTTCATGGTACAATAATAATATAACTTTGATCGTATCCAGGCTCCTGGTGGGGCACCTGTTCTGATACATTATACGTTATCAAGTTGGCTTTACGTCTTAAAGTAAGTATTAATAGATATTCCGAGGTATCAATCATATTCATTTATTTATTGGTGTTTAGGATCACATATTTCTGCACAATGGCTAATCAAGACCACAAGATGGAGATAACGTCATGTTGAGCGAATTGTTTATACCCATTTTGCCCATTTTAGAGGTCCTCATCCTGGGCATTGGTTACCGAGCCTTATTTTACCAATAAAACATGGTCAACTTTTCTCGTCATTCACATCGACTTACGGAAAGGTTATCTCTCCTGATTGCTAACAACTGGCTGGCAAAAATTAACACAAATTGAATGTGAAATTTTTATATTTCTCAAAATTATATAAAACCTATGAAAGTTATATTCGCTGCGCGCATGAATCCTCCAAGAACAATATATATGCTCTCAGTTGGTGATATTATCGAACGATTTCATTCGACCATTTTTTTCCCACGTTGATTTAAAATGCTACTGTTATTTCTTGTATAATTCCACGTAAAATGATAGAAAATTGCATTTTCGTCAACTTTTAGCGGTTAATATATATATATATATATATTTTTTTTGGCTTCATGTTAGCAATGCTGTGCGCATACCGGCATTTAATATAGATATTGTCCTATCTAACCATATAAAAATATACAAGCTGACATTTGCCCATCTTTTCCCTTTGATGTTAAAACTTAAAACCAAGAAAAAATTTTATTGTATTAAAAACAGTTAAAACCGCAGTCCACAATATCAGATAGGTTTCCGATTGAGTACAAATGAAAAGGTGTAAGCGACTTAATTTCTGGTCAACTAGAAAAAAATCCTCGTATAACTAAAAATTCATTTTTTTGGCTTGCAAAACACAGGTTATGAAACCTCTTTCGAACTAGCGCGACGCGCCCGTTCCAATGAGGGTTCATAACCTATGTTTTGGAAGCAAAAAATTAAAATATGAAAAAATTTAATGCCGATTTTCGTGTATAGCGCTGGCCGGTTCATTCTTAGCTGATTTCTCCCCTTCCGACAACTATTCCCAGGCGATCAAGATTTCATTCACACCTTTCAGAGGTTCAATGTTGATTGGATTGCAGCCAGACTCCAGTATTTACAAGGGGAGATAACTTTCCCAAGAATCAATATCTTTGACGATAAAAGTTGAGGATGCCAGACCTTTACCACAGTAAACAAGCACAACCTTACTTCCCGGGGAAAAGACATCAATCAAGAAGCCAACACATAGGATTTCAGGTAGTCAATATTACATAAAAAAAAATAATTCAGTCGGATCTGAACAGTAACGAGCCCGTAATGTCCCCGAATTAGACCAGTCTGAAGACTATAGCAGCAGTGAAAGGGCTACATGACCCGAAAGAAAAATTTGCTGAGAAGAGAAATCGCTTGGTTGGTTGCACTGCACTTAGACGCCATGCAAACTGTTTGATTCACTGATATGATTAATTACTTTGCTTATCAATGAATACACAAAAATTAACTTGTATTTTTATTTATGCGCTGAGATTATCTCACAAGAATAGACGCAATTATAATATCGATCCGACCAAGCGTATAAACAAATATCTGACAGTTAAAAGCCTGAGTGTTCAATTAAACTTTAGTATTCGGAATTTTTGACAAGTTATATTTTATAGGATCACTGTGAAAATTTACCATTAAAATACGGTAAAAGTACAGGCAACTAGCTGCCGATAATTCTACCCTAAAATATTTGGGGCAAAACCTAGGAACTGATATTTAGTTTCTCTTCACTTTACGGGAAAGCTGTTGATTTGCTACACAAGATCAATTAATAGCTTTAACCCGCCGCCTTCCAATCTGCTCTCAAAACAAATTTGTTTCAGTGGGTATACATCTTCCTTGAAGGCGTCAGACTGATGAGCTGTTTCCTGATTATTATTTTTTTTTATAAAATCAGGACTTGAAGAGCCTAATGAGTTAGATCTGAGAAAGACTAACTATCCTACTCACTAATATTGATAGAGAAATAACGGGTTGTTTTATGCAATTCGTTAATAATGTATTAAACATGCGAAAATCTTTCAACAAATAGCTCTGTTTTTGCGAATAATTCGGACCATGCAATTATGGTGGCATACACTCAAGGATGATTAATTTTACGTGCCAAGGCCGTGGCCCATAGCTGGCAGATTTGGCATTTTATTCATCACTTTACTTTGAAAATAATGTCAGTGGGTTGTTTGACATATACTAGTATCCGCCTATAATCTCACCATTGTGTGACAGCCGGTTGCATCTATATTGTTAGGGGGATAAGGGCGGGTTCGTGTTCACGCGTATTCAGGGTGTGAGTTGCATCGTTTATATATGATCTAGAAGCTATAGTCATTGAACAATCTTGTCTGTGAGTATGTATGTGTGTGTGTGTTTATGATCGTATAGGTATGTGTATCTCAATGTGTATATGTATAAATGCATATGTATCTCTGTTTTATTCCTGAACATATGTATAGGGCTATCTTAGATATATATGTGTATATGTGTATGGGCGAACACATATCGTGGGTGTCGTTCTGTTGGTTGATGATGGGCTAAAGCCACATGTCTTGTTATATTTTTTTTGTTATGTATTTTCGTGTACCACTTGTGTCATGTATCATCAGTTGATATTTAAGACAATAAAAGTATTATTATTGTTATTATTACTATACATGATTACTCCTCTTTAAGTTTTTGTACGATGACACTTTAACCCTTAATGCCTCATATTTAGGATAATTGTTAACTTATTTACATGTACAACGCTCCAAATAACTTAGCAGTGTTTCTACACCATTGCTGGCTGCCTATATAAACACTACCAAGAGTTCTGAAGAAAGAATACACTTGGGGTAATTTCCCTAAGCAATATAAAAGTGGCAGTTCGTGGTTTTATAAGAGTCTTATTTATTTATTTATTTATTTATTTATTTATTTATTTATTTATTTATATAAAATCAATTCCAACAAATCGTTCAGGCCCATTTTGCCCATTTAACCCTTTGAAACTGAAAGGCCGCTTCTCCGTGATACGGTATGAATTCACAAAGTAGATAGTTGCTCAGTGAATTTGTGGAGTAGACCAATCATGATTTTCAACGTGCAGCCCTAAGGCTGCACGCTGAAAATATTGATTGGTCTTTCCAAAAGTAACGACTATGGATTCTTCCATTTGATGGCACTGAACTGGGGTGGAAGATACCATCCGGTTTCAAAGGGTTAAAAAACTGCCTCTCCAGGCACTGGTTACCGGGTCCTATTTTACCAGTAAAACAAAGCGTGTTTATGACAGTAAATTTATATGCACTGCTCCACTTCCCGTGGTTCCCACCGGAAAACGGTAACTGCTACGTTTACCGTAATATTGTTGGTCGTTTTTTTACAATGTTGACCACATTTACGGCTTAAGGGCTGAACAAACCCTGAGAGTGGTGGACGGGTGGATAAGTGCGTTGGTCTCTCATGCCAGAGGTCCCGGGATCAAACCTCGGTCGGGGAAAGTTCTCTCGGAGTCCGAACACTCTCTATGCAGCACTGTGGGGTTGATGCTGTCACTGCGTTCCGTCCTATCGGATGGGCACGCATGCGTGCGAAAAGACACACATTCCGCGCAGGCCAAAAATCCTTTCGTAGTATTCGAGAAGAGCGAGCCCACGAAGTTGCCGCGATGAAGGTCACCCCACACACCTGCGCCATTAGGCCAAGGAGAGGCGTTAATATAAGTTGCATAACATGTTCGCCAATCCTTGTAAAACAAATAAGATTTAAAAAAAAAACCTGAGTGCATTGTTGTCGTTTTACGACGTACCTATCAATTAATAATCACATTCTGCCAAACAGACTACACGTACAACTGATATGCGTGTGTTTTGCTGTCTACAGTCTTTCTCTCTTTTTTGAGACAAAATGGAGGAGACAGTCCCAATGCGCACCCCCCCCCCCCTCTCTCTCTCTCTCTCTCTCTGTCTCTCTCTCACTCACGGTCTTTGTCTCTCTCGCTCATGTGTGTGCTTTCGAGCGTGCGAGGGTTTGTGATGATGTGTATGTGTGTCTGTGTGTGTGTGTGTGTGTGTGGGGGGGGGGGGGGGGTCAGTATGTGTTTGTGTGTGTGTTGGATTGGGGGAGGGGGGGGGGGGGGTGTCTGTGTGTTTCACTTTCTACCAGTAGAAGGCCAAGTACAGGCAGATAATTGCAAATTACAATATTTTCCCCTCAAAACAGATGGTATGCACAGCGATTTTGATAAGTAGTCTGCAAAACATTATGTAAAATGATGCGATTCTCTGTAATTCCCTGCCATAAGGACATAGTGGCAAGTAGAGTCTTATGACCAGCGTGTTTATTTATCGTGACAATTTATTTCGACATCAACTTCTGCAGTAAACTCTCTCCGAATGTCCTGGAGCAAGCAATCCACTTATGTCAACATACCCTATACAATTCCTTGTTTACTTTTAATACATGATAAACGTCTGGATATAAACCTAGACATAAGATATAGGTATACAGGAATCTTATGTAACACTGCACAGTTAATAATTTATGAGGTAACATTCAATCTACGAAGGTGTCGGTAACACTGTTTCGTGTGGCCTCACAATCCTTAACTCTTTCAATCCCATATTCCTATATGGTATCGAAATGTATTAGATGTGGGTGGTATTGAAATTTTGAGTTTGGTATCGGTTTCGATATTTTTAAGTGGGTATACTTCGGTTTCCGTTCTGTATTCGGTATCTGAAGTGACCGAGATTTGCTGATAGTACCAAAGGGGAATTCACATCAGGAAAATACAGAATAAATTGTTCTTGTATCACCCTACCACAGCTCCACAAATGCTACTGCCAATGAGCTCAACAGTGGCATTATTTTACGAACACAAATCACATCTACAGTAATATATGACTTCTAAACACACCCTTAACCTTTAACGGCCTATTTGTAATGTTCGCAATCTCAGAGCATGCGTTCCGCCCATGCCAACTTCAGGAGGTCCTGCAGCTGACAATAAACAAATAACCTGGGCAGTGATTTCTAGTCAAGTCTTGGCTGCCTTTTAAGGCAGCTAAGATAAGAGGCAGCCAAGAGCTGGCTAGAAACCACGGTTAACCCTTTACCCAACGTAACGGCCAAAACCGGCCAGCGCTATTCTCAAAAATCGCCAATTAATTTTCATTATTTTTTTCATTTTTTGTCTCAAAAACATAGGTTATGACCCCTCGTTGGAACGAGCTCGACGAGCTCGTTCCAACGAGGGGTCATAACCTATGTTTTTGAGACAAAAAATGAAAAAATTTAATTATTCAAGAATTTTTTTTGCAAGTGTCGTCTTCTTTTCATGTTAGGTAAAGGGTTAAGCATCTGGACATGTGCAGGCTGGAGTCTAGTGAGAATTCAGGACAAAAGCCCCGGCCCCCGAGGGTCAACAAAGCGATTCGTGCTATCGCCGGTAGTTTTGTCAACTTTTGATACTGGCAGAAAAGCTAAAGAGAAAAAATTCCTGGTCAAAAGTAGTATTTGAAATTTTCAAGTAACAAAAATCAATTTAATACTGAATTCTAGTATGCCAGTGTTCAAGTTGAAAGAAATAATAACGTCATTTATTCGGAAAGATTGACGCGGCCAACACACGGTGCGTCCTCTTGTTTTTGTTGCTATTTGTATTTTCAACTATCCCAGAATTCTACACCGAACGAAAAAATGGCTGCCCCCTATGGGCAAACCGGAAGACACAATTTTCAGTTTGTGAGATATACCGATTTATTGGCAATTGCGGAGTTCTGTAACACGCACGTGTTACCTATAGACCTCACTTGCGTCCTCTATCAGGCCTGGCAATCTAGAAAATCAAGGAGTGCAAAACAATTGCTCTCCTCAGATTGCTTAGGCGTGCAATTGCACCTGAAATTTTCAATGAACAATTTTGTATGCTATTTTGGTTATTTTCACTTCAAGGTATTAATATTGTGACTGAAAAATTGTACTATATTCAGCTACATGGTGGAAAAATTGGCACACACATCTTCTCATTATTAAAAATGTTGCATTCAATTCTTATGTGTCTGTGTCTTCTACACTCAAAATGTATCGAAATGCGACACAGAATGGGTCATGAATTATTGCGATTAATACAACATTGACAAATCGTCCCATGAGTTCCAATGTGTTCTCTGTGCCAGTACGCACAGAGAACACATTGGAACTCAGGGAACGAAATGATAATAGATTTTAAAGGCAGTCCCAAACAGGTCTGGCATTCCAGAAAATCAAGGCGTGCAAAAAATTGCCCTCCTCAATCTTTTCTCTTGCACTCCTAAAGAATGCCAGGCCTACTCTATTATACTCAGTACAAAACCTAATCGAAGATGAAGAGAATTTAAGCCCATTATTTCTTTACGAATCCAGTGCAGTATATGAAGAGTTAATCAGAAGAAATTATTATATTAACACGATTGACCTATTATGCAACAAAAAATCAATTTAAAACGTCCGCCCCGAACCAAGCAAAACTCCAGACAGTCTACATTAATCTCAGACATGAACTGAACCTGATGAGTCCTCTAATAAGCAAACACACTACCGCGGTGTTGGTAACTGGGTTAGTCTGTCGCTGTTAATTTAACTTTCAAGTGTACATTCCTGATACTGATCGGTTCTCTATTCTTTTCAGATTCATCCACTTGAAGTCACCTCGTGTTCCGCCTTTGATGTGTTAACCAATCAGGTTTGCAGGACCTGTACTAGTAGAGTGCTGAATTATTTTGGTAGCAAAGTTCCTCTCTTCTCCTTGCCTTGTTACGATTTATGGGAGAGGCACTCTCCCATAAATTGTGACAATGCAAATCCACACAGACTTAATAATTTCACTTGCAAGATAAGATGAAGCACATCAACAGAGTATGAAGTCTTTAACTTGAGGCACCTGCGCTTCAGAATGAGGACCAAATGTGGGCTTCCAGTACTGTACCAGCTAATGAAGCCGATAAGCCCTGGCCTCGAATTCGGACAGAAAATATAAAAATGTTTACAGGAACGATCGATGGACCCTGTCAAAAATTATGACAGTGTACCGCGGTAGTATCAAAGTGAACCACTTGTCAGGCAAACTGTCCAATTTGGACAAACTACGTCACAGAAAGTGATGGGTATCACTTGCCTAGACATATATATATATTAACTTTTCGAAGATTTGCAGTATAGTGCGTAAATTCGAAAAAATGTAATTATTTATTGTTCAACAATTTGGAAATAGGGTATTTCGTCAAATAAATACACGAAGATCGGTTCGTGTCCCCTAGTTTCCAAACGTTTGCAGCGAAGTGATTGAGGAGATAATAGCCTTTCTCTCACAAAACAAGAAATATCAGGACAAAGATTATAATTCCGTGACTTGGCTGAACGGCCGTTCAAAACAAGCTTGTGTCTTTAAAATGGCAAATACATATCTCGACGCGAGTACTATATATTTCATTTATGTTACGTTGCGTACGTTGTCAAAATTGATAACAATACCGCAGCAAGTGTTGTAAAACTATCGTCCCGTAGGAACCGAAGAACTCGGATTAAGGCCTCCGAAAGAAAAACAATCCAACTCTGTGCTGCATCAAGGCATTTCATCGCCATATTCAATAAACAATAAGCGTTGTCGTTGATATCAAATGGGTTCTGGTACAGTTAAGGTGTTATATAAGTAATGGAAAGTTAGCTTGATATTAGATGATTGGCTATTTTCGATGTCGTCAAAAATCAAAACAAAATAATAAATTGTCACTTTTTTTGCTGCCCATCCGTATTTATGAACAATGCTTCGAAGTTTTGAACACCAAGAAAATGAAAAATCATAGCATTCTTTAAATATTTCACGACATTGAAAATAACATGTCACCTATTTTCAAGCTAAATTTCCCATTACTTATATAGCACCTTCAAAATGAGTAATGGGAAGTTATCTTGAAAATAGGTGACGGATCAAAAATCTGAACCTTATTTGTCACTTGTTGTCCATCTGTATTTATCAACAACACTTCACAATTTTTAACAGAAAATGAAAAAATATAACATTATCAGATTTTTTATGACTTCGAAAATAGCATGTCGCCTATTTTCAAGCTAAATTTCCCATTACTCACATAGCACCTTAATAACTCTGCGTCAAAATTAATATCTTTAACCTGCAGTCGCACGGCTACTGGTTATTAAAGATATTAATTAGACTACCTTAAAAATTGACTCTTCTAAAACAACTGGACTCTTCTAAAATGTGACGGTGCAAAAAATGTCATTTTTCGGCTCAAAAATATAGCTGAAGACTCTCATTGGAACGAGCGGTAAGTGAAAGGTTAAACTAATAAACCTGCCTTCTGGCGGAGAACCTCGCCCTCATCCCACCGTATTCAACTACTTTGGCAATACCGACCTTTTTCCATCTTGGAGCAAAACCAATGACCCGATGTCTGGTTTCTCTTCATTACACCAGAACGTTATTTTAATTTATCCTACAGAGAAAACCAATTAATATCTTCAACCTGCAGTCGTGTGGCTATAGGTTAAAGATATTAATTATTCTACCTTAAAATTGACTCGCTTTTAAAACAAGGCATCTTTCGGCATGAATGATGTAATTTTGCAAAAGTTAGAATTGAAGAGTAGGGCCCTTCGAAGCTTCTTTTCGATTTCGAATCTAAGTTGATATTCGATTCGATTCGAAATCAGCTGCCCGATTCGTTTCCTTTCGAATCTTTACATGGGAATATAGCTTGGTATTAGTTATTATCGTTGTCTCACAAAACGTATAGTTCAGATGGAATTTGTACTTAAAATTCGTAAATAATGCTGAAAATAAAGACAGAGTGTAATTTCATCTATGTTAACATAAATAGCATCTGACCCATGCCACCTCCCATGCTAATTCCAGTGTCAATAGTCTCTACCACTGTTGAAAACAAAGTTAAAGTTTCCAAACAATGTTGATGATGAGATGTTGCTAGCGGCTAGTCATGTCTAGTGCTGATAAGTCATGCACCTGTTCCTGGGTAATATTCCAACTACATCATCAAGGCATGCCTTCCAGGAACAATCAGGTTTACAGCCCCCCTTATCGGTCATCTTCAAGACGCCCAGAACTCGATTCGAGATTCAATTAAATATCTAATATGACCCGATTCGATTCGAGATTCGATTCGAATCGAAAAGGTGTGATTTGCAGGTCCCTATTGAAGAGCTGGGTGCGTTCGTTCTGAAGAAAATTTTGCTCCTCCGTTCATGAACACTCCTCTATCAGAGTTTTCATACGATAAAACTTTAAGCAGTAGCAGTAATTACAACTGGCTGCCAGAACTTCTAATGTAGTTTTAACCGCGAACGATAAGTCTTTTACAGTGTATATCATACCTACATCTATATGGGTAGAAAGCGAGAGAGAGAGACGGGAGGGGCTGTTTCTTAACCTTTTGAGGCAAATCACAGGCGAACGAAGCAGTCCGTTTGCTCACTATCTAATGGTTGGGAACAAGGTCTGACTTGACTTTGGGTCTATACAATAGTAGCTTTTTTAAAAACATTTTCCAACATCTCATTTTAAAAAAAAAGAAAGATGATAATGAATTGGAATTTCTGTTCCGTTTGCTCTAACTGCACCTGTTCACCTTGTGCAAAAGAATTGTCCCTCCCACGCATATGGTTAGCAGATTATCATGCGACGTGGGGAACAACATGTTTCTTCGATAATCTCCCAGTCATAATAACCCTCTTATAGATAACCTGTACTACATAAGTTCAGAACAATAAGACTCCAACAGCGAATCGTCATGTGTTTCTTGGGATGTGAAGAACTCTTCCGTTTCTTTCCCGTCAACAATACGTGATGAAGTGGTCCTCAAACAAGCTCTATCAGTTTGTTCATTGGGATTCAACGACACTTTCAACAACCGGGGTGATGTCGTGTCACTCCATCAGTCTATTTAATTTTGCTGCAGTAGAAATAGTAATTTATCCATTACCTAACATGACTTGCAGACGACACTTGAATAGCAATTTCTTGAATAATTAAAAATTTTCATTTTTTGCCTCGAAAATATAGCTGATGACGTCTCATTGGAACGAGTGGTAAGTGAAAGGTTGAATTTATAAACTTGCCTTTTGGTGGAGAACATGTCCTCCATCCCACTTCTAAATATAAATCTAGCGCCACCACTGTAAGTCATTTGCGTAAAAACAGTCGCAGCCTTTGCATCTGGATCCGCCGTTGCACGCAAATAATATATTTTCAATATGGTATTTTTTCAAAATTGGAAGGTAGTACATGCCGTTTTCGTGTTGCAACGATTAGAAAACCATGTAATCAGCTGCGCATTTATTAATAACCATTCCATTACAGATTTACTGCCCGTTATCTGGGAACCGAGAATATGTCATTGCTGGTATGATGAACCGCGATAATGATGTCAAGTCCTAGGAAATATTTTGTATCAGTGTATTCATATAATTTAAAAATGTAGAACGTAACTTCTTAACGTAACTTGTGCAATTTAATCTTGTATAAAATACTCGGGCGTGACTGAAATTAACCTGTGTAAATCTCGCATAAAATGCTGGAGCCTGACTGGTGATACCACGAAAGATGTGCGTATTCAACGTTTGGAGATACAATGCAGACAATGGAAATGTGCTAGGTATACCACGTGTGGTATCTTGATTACGCCTAAAAACGCCATGTAAGAACGTATCTGATTGGACGTTACGCGTCTGGGTGACGTTATGACGTGAATGAAATGCTTCCGACACAAAACAGTGTCATGAAAGTTATGAGTCTGTCGATGGTGATATTTTTCTTTAAAAATATCAGATTCATTCACTTAATTCAAGCTTAATCGTGGTATAAAGACACAGAACGATACGCGCGTGTGAATGGGTTAATCGATATGGCACGAGTGCCATATCGATTAACCCATTCACACGCGCATGTCGTTCTGTGTATATTACACGCCTTCAAGTAAAAAAAAACCCCCAGTTATTAGGACACTCAACAATTCATTTGACAACCATCAACAAAAAGAACACATTTTATCACCAACCAAATTTGCGAGGGGAATCCGTGTTACTATTTCGTCCCCTGAGTTCCAATGTGTTCTATGTGCATACTGGCACATAGAACACATTGGAACTTAGGGGACGATTTTTAGCTATCGCTAGCGATTCAAATTGCAATTGCGGTGCACGATTTGTAGAAAAAAAAAACAGTAAAATTTCTCTTCTACTTAAAAATAGTCAGTCAACGATTCTTTTCCGCACATATGTGCGGAACGGGTTTTCATTTTCCGCAAGGTTTTGTGTTGCTGTAGATAGGATTTCAAATAACAGGCGTGTAATGAATACAGATTACAGCTTGGGTAGACAACAGAATCAACGACGCTTGGTGGAGTTTTTTCCTGCATTTCACGCGCGTCATGGGAAAAAACTCCGCCATGGGTCGTTTATTCCAATTCTCTCGTACTCCACCCTCGTCGTATTTGTGGTGTTTCATGCAAGATTTGCATTAGTTACGTTCTGCGTATTTCTCATTGTCAGAATTCAATATTTATTTATTAGTGTTTAAAGCCACATTAGCGGCTGGGTCTATATCGTGGCGACCTGAATTCACTTATACAAAAGACTTCTGCACTTCTGTCATGAGTGGGCGGTTATCCAACAACAAAAGTCATAACTCGGAAGAAGCCTGCAACCTTTCCAATAAAGCTCGGTTAATCGATTGTTTGTCAGTCGTTTCAATGCTATTACTTGTATGTTAAAAGTCAGAAAAGAAAAAACACGTGTTTAACGCCTATTCGCATCCGTACGGCGATCTGCTGAGTGTGAAAAGGCTATTGCTTTGGGGAACTTCTGACACTCCAATCTCAGTTTATGTACCGGGGATCTGTTAAACCATCATATTTTGAACAGAACTGCACCTACACCTGACTGCATTGCTAAATGCGCAGTACATCTTCAATACCTGTACGTTAAGCATGCATCTTCAGAGTAAAATGAGACGAGTGCTGGGAGAATTGCCTATTAAAAACTATCATTTGAAAAAGTGGTATTTAGATTTCACAGCAGGATATCCCTCTTTAAACCTTTGTAGCTAATGTGTTTTAATTTTGACAAGATATTGTAATTTTGAAGTTGCCTCAAGCAAACGTGGGATAATGAATAAAATATTTTCTTATTCATCTTCGTGGAGTACACGTGTTCTTATTGACGCAAACATAATGAGCTTATTTCACTTATGTAATATTACAACCAACCGCTGATTCTTGGAGAAAAAAAAAAGAATTTTTGTTCGCCTTCCAAAGCAAATAGTCGTCGTCTGAGTGCTAGAATGTTCTATGTCCCGCAGGGGACATAGAACATTCTAGCACTCAGGCGACGTAGTCACATCACATGACCTTTCAACAAGTACTTCCCCCCAATGTTGGATCGACGTACCGACATTTAAAAAAAAGCGTTGTTTTTTTTTTATATATATATATATACTAACTACATTAAACCGAACAGCCGGATGTGACAAGTTTTAGAAATGCATTGCTGTATTTGAATAGTTTCATGCAAAAACACAAATGTTTTGCAAAAAAATGGATGCACTGAGAGACCACCCACCCTCTCATATTTCAAACGTAGTATTGCTCCCAGTCCCAGGTCAATATGTCTTATATGCAAGTGTGTCCTACTTTAAAATTTTTTGTCTCGGGCACCTTTCAAAATTTTGGTGCATTAAAATTTACATATGAACTTTGGGAATGCATTAGAAGTTCTAAATTATGATTGCTAATATCACTACAATATGCAATCAATAACAACAGGGTACCCGAAAGACTTGGCACCTCCAATGAGTTTCAACTCGATTTTCAAAGGTTTCAAGCTGATAATGTTATAGCATGCTTGAGATATCAGCAGAGCCATCTTTCAAAATTTATGGCTAACTACAATATTTGAAGCCTTAGGTTATACCAAGCTCTAAAAAGTAGATGGGGCCAAACTTTGTGGCTCCGCCTACTTTTCTGAGTGATGAAATACATATATGAACTTCGGAAATGCATCGGGAGTTATGAAATGCAATTTCAAGCAATTGTGAAAAATGCTCTCAATACCCCTGTGTGTTCCTAGTGATCTTGACCCATATTTTGTAACTTTCAGCGTGTTTCCACTCATTCGGTATTAGTTTGAGGGCCATATGCCATACAATGCGTCAGACATGAGCGTGACCCACATTCAAAACACCCAAGGGAGACACCCAATGACCAAGAACCTGAAAATTATAGATGGTCGAGTACTAGTGACTGTTGTCATCAGTGTGCTAAAAAGCGGCCATATAGGAAGATTTGTATTCGAGTTATCGTGCGGACGAGAAAGTAGGGAGAAGACAGAGGAATAAGAAAAAGAAGAAAAAAGAAGAAAAAAAGAAACTATACGAAAGCAATAAACTGTGCGTTTCACACAGACTAATGATATTTTGTTTCACTTCACTACACGAGAAAACTGTTGGTTTGGCATAGAGAGTGTACCCATTAATATCTTTAACCCGTATCCATTATGGCTGCAGGTTAAAGATATTGATTTGTGTACCATAAAAATTGCGTCTTCTGAAACAAGACATCGTTCGTAATGAACGATTAATGAACGATGTTATTTTGCCAAAGCAGGAATTAAATATAATACTTTCGCTCTGAAAAAGACTTAACTTCATTGTTTTTGAGCACTGCCCTATCAGCTTTCATATGATGAAACTTTGGGCATTAACAGTCATTACCGTAAAACTTGCGGTAGAAAGAACTGAGATTGGTTGCTAATACTTTTATCGTAATTTTTAACGGCAATTTTTTTTAAAGTTCTGCCCGAACATCCGGGTTTGTTTGTTACTGAAAGTCAGAATGGATCAGAGTAGAACAGTATAAGAGAAGCAATCTGGTCGATGGGTTCTCTTGGCGAGCTGAAGGTATACATTTACATTTGTCTTAATATAAGTCAAGGTACCTTGTATATAAGAAGTACAGGGTTGGAGAACCCACGTCACGGGAGAGATGACACGCACATGTCACGTCCCAGAATGTTATTCCAGCAAATATAACTAGACGGAATTCGTGTCCGCTCCATAACTTCTTACAGCCTTCAAGGATATTAATGATACTTGGTATTATTATTGCCCACAACCAGAGGGTGTGTCGCGAATAAGGTTGGAATGGCTATCAAGGCTTTTTTCGGGGGAATCAGCCAAAGTATCATTAATGTCCTTGAAGGCTGTAAGAAGTTATGGAGCGGACACGAATTCCGTCTACGCCCGGACGGACAGACGGACAGACGGACGACGTCACGGCTAGATTCCCCCGAATTTTTTTCGGGGGAATAATAACCATAGTTAACCCTTTACCCAACGAATCGATCGCATCCGCCCGCGTAATATACAAATTCAGCAGTTGAAAAAATATTATTTTTCAAAAAATTACAACAAAACCATATCATGTGACCGCTCGTTGGAACGAGCTCGTTCCAACGAGGGGTCACGTGATATGGTTTTGTTGAAATTTTTTGAAAAATTTTGAAAAAATGATATTTAAAATAATAAATTTTTGATATCGTCTGCGTTGAGTAAAGGGTTAAAAACAAGATATTCACATGCCTCTAAACACTGACACGGGCATTAGTCCTCGGGATAATTTGGTTTAATCGTTATGCGCTGTGCAAAATGAACTTACACGTTCCAAAAACATTTTTACAGAAAAATCAGCAAAATCATTTTTGTATTAGCTGGCATCCCCGTGGGAACCCCGGGAAGTAAGCAGCACTTGTTTACTGTGGTAAACCAGTTCCGCTTTACTAGTAAAATAGGACCCAGTCACCAATGCTTGGGGTGAAAGTCCTCTAAAATGGGCAACATGTTGATCAACGATTGACTAAACTTGACTTCATCTCCATGTTGTGTCACGATTAGCCATGGTGCATAAATATGTGACGTTAACCACCAACAAACAAACAAACATGTATTAGCTGGCATTTGAACTCACCAGAATATTATGTGCTGGTGACGATTCCGTTAAAATGTTACATTCGAAACGGGAATGGTGGGTTCGTGAAGGTATTAGAGCTGAACAAAGGTTGAAGGAAGTGTGAAAAGTCCACTTTTATGAGATGGCTTCCATATACATGCCACAGAACAGTAGAGGAATGGGGACACGCGCAACTTTCCACACCCGGACGGATTTTTTTCACAGATATTTTACACGGTTACATAATCAATTTTGAAATTCCTAAGTATGCAACTGTGTACTCCTGTAATAGATGGTATTTGCGAACAGAAACAAATTTAGTCGCAATTGCTCATCCACTTCAACCATCCTCCAACCCAAAGATATGAAGTCAGCGGCCCGAGGCGGAATGGCCGTGGGGTCCACCGGGACCCCCCCCCCCTCCCCCACCTATTGGTAGCCTTCCAGGGCAGGGGTGCCGCCAGGGATTTCTCGACAGGCGAGCTGACCTCTCCGACAGGGGGGCTATAATATTTGACCTCCCAAACGAAGGAAAATGAGTGAAAATTGGTAAACTGGAGAACCAAAATAGAAGCAAATTGAGTATGTTTGTTGATTATTTAACGTAAACATATTATAATAAGGTCGGGAAATATTTCATCTATAAAGCCAGTCTGACGAACGACATTAAGGAATTTCGTGAGAATCACTATTCTCTATCAAAGTTCCAGTGCTGCACGGGTTCTAGTCCACCCTGCGACACTGGAATATTGACAGACAATAGTGATTCTCGCGAGTTTCATTGATGTCGTTCGTCAAACTGGTGTTTATAGATTAAACAAACAATAACATCCCGACATTCCAGGGAAATAAAATAAAATAAATCTTAACGTCCTGCACACAACTTGTGCGTAACATCTACATTCGATTGTCGGAAATTTCTCGTGAAGTCGAGTTTACGGGGGGGGGGGGGGACCCCCCCCCCCCCGACCACCCCTCCTGCCGCCACCTTTTCCAGGGCTCCCCAAATTTAGGCAGCCCGACAACTGTTGGCGCATGAAATTTTCGGTTTATCGAAATGCCCTCCATATGGTCTGCGCCAATGGCAGTCCACATCGATATACCAGCAGTCTTGTCTGCCAATGATCGGTCAGATGCAAGGAAACAGCGTTCTTTTGGTTCGAAAAATCAAAATTTTCTCCCACTAACCCGAATGTGGTCGGCTTGATAACCGGTTTATTTGGTGCAACCATTTTGGCCAAATGAGCGACAAAGATGATACAAAAATGCAATCGTAAATGTCCTCTATATAGACGGCCATTGATCGCTCAGATGCAAGGAAGCAGCGTTCTTTCGGTTCGAAAAATCAAAATTTTGTCCGGGTCCGGATATTCCTTGGTCGTTTCCCCGCAATTTTTTTTTGGCCCAGTCCGTCCGTCGGCGGTCCCGCAAGGGTGAACGATTGAGGGAGGTAAACCTGATTTGTCCCTATGCTGCCGTTGTTCAAGTCTGACTAATATTCCAATTCGACGAAGGCACGCCTTGATGATGTAGTAGGAATATTAGTCAGTTGGCATTGTCGTTGAAAAATTACTTCCTGGCAATTTATTTGTGAATGGATAAAAATATACATGTAGTAGTCGTTTCGCAACTTCTTATTTAATTAATGCGTACCGTGCAGGTACCCCAAGACGTTGGTCATGCTAGATCCCCAACACCCCGAATAGGGTACTACACACCTCTATTTGTATGACCGAGTGTGTACAGTGCAGTCGCCGTTTACTAGTAGTATAGTTCACGCGTGGGCAGTGATGTCCACGCATGCGTTTGCCAAGTAATAAAAATCACCATCAGCAAAATTTTAATTAACTCATTTGGCGCGACAGGCGACTAAAGTCGACAGACGGCAGAACGCGGAAAGGAACTGCATCAGTCATTTTAGCCAACTGTGTGTGTCCATTTCCAAGTGATTTTAACCCTTTACCCAACGCAGACGATATCAAAATTTATTATTTTAAATATAATTTTTTCAAATTCTTCAAAAAATGTCAACAAAACCATACCATGTGACCCCTCGTTGGAACGAGCTCGTTCCAACGAGGGGTCACATGATATGGTTTTGTTGAAATTTTTTGAAATATAATATTTTTTCAACTGCTGAAGTTGCATTTTACGGCCGATTCGTTGGGTAAAGGGTGGAACAAACATACGTATTCCCATGTTTCATGCACCATTTTGCCTTATCCATGAACAACGATATCGTCCCTTGAAAGTATAGAGGTGCCATTTAAATATATACAGGAAATCATTTGAAAAACTGTCAATGAGATCATTAGAACATCTTTTAAAATAATAACGCACGCTTTAGTCTAACAACCTATACGTTTTGTAAAATTCCTGATGAATATTAGGTGCTAAGAATTCTGTTTCTCAGATTATTCCGCGCGAAAAGAATTGATGAAGCACCGGGTTGGGCCCGGTGCTTCATTAATTAATTTTTTATTATTATTCCTATGGGGGCGCGGTGTAGAGTAGAGTAGGTACAGGTGCAGGCTGCAAGCCGAGAGGTCCTCGGTTCGAATCCCATCTGCGGCAACCGCGTTGTGTCCTTGGGCAAGACACTTCACCCCCATTGCCCACGTGGGGGCACGGTGGCGTACTGTACTGAGGCGTACTGCACATCGATGGTACACCTGTCTTCAACCAATGCTAACCCTCCGGGTACTCCGGCTTCCTCCACCTGTAAAACTGTCATGGCCTTGATTAGCCAAACAAATAAATCATTTTTCTTATAATTAGTGTTTGGAATCTAATATTATTGCGTCCGTGGAAATATTGCCCACCCGTGGAAAGTGACCAGTCCACGGCGGCCGTACAGTATGTTGTGTCCAAGTCCAAGTATCAATCTAGTCTTAGAAAATACATAATTACTGGCAAGAGAGAATTGATATCCGAGACGCCAATCCAGACGAAAATGTCCCGACCAAAAGAATTCTTGAGGGGGTGGGGGGCTCATACCCCCTACATCCCCTTTAATGATCCCCTAGTTGAAGTAGAAGAAATAGACCTATCCTAGACCAGAGCGTGGCATGCAGTGTCCAAAAAGAGACGCCAGCGGGTATTCGTGCATTTGCTGATATTCAACTCTCCGGGGTCACCGGTTTATTTGTAATTCGACTCTGTTTTGGGCTGTTTGTTTAGAGTAATTGCCAGATCTTTGAAAATGCTAGTGGTTCATTTTAACCCATTAAAGTCATAACTAGAATATACAATTCTAGAAAATACAATTGTAAAAGTTTTATAGTATTGACTCCACGACATAACAGCGTCGAATTTCTTGCAAAATTTGACTAGTGGTCTGACAGCTCGATCTTTCACATCTTCCGCCGCATTCGTCGGATCTGGGAATCAAGGAAATGACGTCTTCGTTAATCATTTTTCCTTCCGCAGTGCCCAAGCACGGCCCTCCCTGTGCGTCATTAGGCATCAACGGCCTTTGCTTTCGTGGTCTTGTTGAGTTATGACGAAGGATTTCCGCATAAGTAAGTCAAACGCGCGCTAAATGATCAGTTGCATGTTTTTTATTATATGAATTTTTGTCTGGTGTCACGCCCACAGAACAACCTTTGTTGTTTGTCATACATGGTTATTAAAACAATTACCAGCAACAAGTGAAACCAGTCTGCCCTCGAGCCAAACCAATAAATCATTGGTAATAAATCAGTATGCGATAATTAGGCTGGTAATCGTGTGATAAACACGAAACCCGATAGCCCTTGACGTGACATAACATATTAGGTTTACAACATTGCAATCTAACGGGGTATTATTAAACGGAAGGAACGCAGTTTTTCACATGTACAGATATGTTTGAGTTTAATCCTCTGCCCAGTGCCCACCGATGTTAAAATACAAGACTGAATAGGTTAAATTCCTATTTGGATTATGGCAAAAAAATTGCTCCTTGAACTTTTGTTATGCGACATCATTGTGGAGTGGGTTAACCTTTTACTTAACACGAAAGGCAGACGACACTCGCAAATAAAATTCTCGACTACTAGTAACTAATTTTTATCATTACTTTGCGTCAAAAGCATTGTTTATGGCCCCACTGGAACGAGCTCAACGAGATCGTTCCAATTAGGATTCATTAGCTATGTTTCTTGAGACAAAAAATTTAAAATGCTTTATTGTGAATACCGCCGGCCGGTTTTGGCCGTTACGTTGGGTAAAAGGTTAATCAATGCTGCTTTATCTCATTTATTCATTTATTGGTGTTTAAGGTCACATATTTCTGCACAATGGCTAATCATGACCACGACAGTTTTACGGGTGGATGAAGCCGGAGTACCCTGAGAGAACCACACAGCAACGGCGAGCAACTGTCAGCTCCCCAGCATTGTAAAGACATGTGCACCATCGACGTGCAGTACGTCTTAGTACACAGCGCCACTGTGCCCCCACGTGTGCAATGGGGATGAAGTGTCTAGCCCAAGGACACAACGCGGTTGCCGTAGGTGGGTTTCGAACCGAAGACCTCTCGGCTTGCAGCTTGCACCTCTACCCACTGAGCCGCCGCGCCCCCTTATCAATGCTGATTAAGATTAAGGCCGGCGGGAATGGGCCATGTTGATGTTCATTTGGTTGTTTGTTAAAAGGTCAGTAAGTACAGATTACATCGCCTGAATCATGCCTGAGCGGCCGTTGTTTCGTGTTTCCTGGTCAACTAATCGATATTCACCGAAAAGGCTCCACAAAAGTTAGAAACGGGTATCTTAACCATGAGAACACGGCAACGCCGTTACCTCACTGCAATTGAACGCAACTTCCTCTCTGGAGTAGAATATCCATGCCTTTGTCCATGAAAGTTGCGTTCAAACGTGGACATTCTCTGTGGTATGGGGTACTTTTTGTGAGAGCTCGTCCAACGATGGACTTCACTCAAAGAAAGAGTAGGATGTATACTTGGAGAGACGACTCTCAGAAGAAAAATAAGAGAGAGAACCATTCAGCTAAGATATGGTCGCCGTGGTTAACGGTCTGATTCGAAAGGAGTAGGGTAGAGACAGAGAATCAAGAGGAGAGAACGATAACTGACACCTCCTCTTCATCCCCGACATCGCCCTTGTCATGCCGAACTTCTTTCTCGAAGAAGCCGGAACACCGGTGTGTCGGCGTAGGAAACCGGGGAGATGGCAGTTTTCCATGTCGACCATAGCCTCCTACCTTCCCTGTCCATTAAAACCATAGCCTCTTTCAGACTGCGAAACCACACTGTCAGCTTCAGACAGTTTAATTTCCTGGAGCCTTTATGTAGCGATCAAGGAGAACAACATTGAACAACACAGAACATCTCTACCCATGAGAGTGGAAACATGGAAGAGTCCCAAGACTATATTGCCAGTGAAGTGCACTATGTCTTACCGTTTGCGGCACTGGCGCGACTCGTCATATGGGCCAGGTTTACCAATGGCCACGCCCCCTCCCCCGGATCTCAGGACCCTACAGCTCAAGGGCGTCCACAAGGTTGAAAGGTGTCTATAAGCTTACAGGAGAGAAAGAGAGAGGGCAAGCGAAAGAGAATGTCCGTTTGTGTTTGTGGGAAGTTGAATTCGTGTGTCGTCAATCGCCAACTCAGATCTCTTCGTGTAAAACTTGCATATGGGCCCGGGTTGAGTTCCCCGGGCCGTTGTGGGGCCCCACGTAAGTCCTCGGGGCTAAATAGGGACCCAGCGTGTGCGCACGAAGGATCCCTGGTCAAAATAGGCCACGTACTGGACCCCCACATCGGTCTACCACACTCGACAGTGATATATTGTATGCGTGAACATGCATGCAGTTTGATTATCAGCATCTGGTACCATATTAGCGGCTAATTAGCCATATATATCATTTCTGTATATCCATTATGGTGATCCCTTCACGGTGTAATGTTTCCATAATGAAAGTTTCTGCATTAATTCTGTTTGGAAACCTTTGTTAAC
Source organism: Pictodentalium vernedei (assembly GCA_031216915.1). Taxonomy (NCBI): domain Eukaryota; kingdom Metazoa; phylum Mollusca; class Scaphopoda; order Dentaliida; family Dentaliidae; genus Pictodentalium; species Pictodentalium vernedei. The sequence goes on from CM062294.1 coordinate 307,300,678, forward strand.
CCTTTACCCAACGTAACGGTTAAAACCGTCCAGCGCTATTTTCAAAAATCGCCAGTTAATTTTTATTATTTTTTTATTTTTTGTATCCAAAACATAGGTTATGACCCCTCATTGGAACGAGCTCGTTCCAATGAGGGGTCATAACCTATGTTTTGAGACAAAAGTGAAAAAAATAGTTGTTCAAGAATTGTTTTTGCAAGTGTCGTCTGCTTTTCATGTTAGGTAAAGGGTTACAGACTGGTTTCAACTCAATTTGAAGTCGTACAAACGCGAGTTCAAACCAGCCTTTAAGCGACGACCAATCGCTAATTTTTCTACTTGTAATTCCCCAGGGCATCGACTCTCAGAGTCGAAGATTTTGCCCCTTTCCATATGCAATTTTCATTCACCGGGTCGAACCATGCTCGGTCCGATGCGTCTTTGTGTTATGACCACGGCCCCACCACCATCCAGTTACCACTGTGGTAGAGGCGTATGGTTTAAGTGTGAATGTGATAGAAGTATTCGCCCTCCCCTTATAAACTTTGGACCCCCCCCCCCCCCCCTTCAAAAAAATCTGTATCTGCCACCTCATGGACTCCTTGCCACCTCTTTAACTGCTCTGCTTCCTCCATCATCAGTTTCGCATGAACACAATAACAATTCCAGATTGTCCCTGAGCGCCATCGTCGAGCAGAACCACTTGTTTCATTGCCGTAAATGACTACCTTCAATGCAACGGCAGCACCAGAATTAGTTGTACACACTCCGAGTAGTGGAATATAAAGGGTTGCACCGCCAGAGTTCTCGTGTCTTACGTTCTTACTATATTTTAAACATCTTACATCCACAAAACAGAGGAAACATGTCATGTTCGGTGAAAAAAGCAAAGATGCAATGCTGGGCAAATAAAATAAAGTAATTGTTATGCAATTATGCCCCCAGGTGTCAGAAACCGTAGTTTGCACAGATTTATTGCTATTCTCCAATTTTAGCCAGTCTTAACTACATTTTCCGCTTTTGTCCAACCTTGTGTTGGGGTGTTTACACAACTAATCATTTGAAGAATAACAAAATGTTTTTCGTCTAAATTTAGAGTAGGCGGTGTTTTCTAACCATATTTGATGCATTGAAGAACAAAGGACCTCGAATAATCAAGCATTTGTCTGCTCAGCCCTTCTCCTCAATCAAAATGAAAGCCAGTGAAGTTACTGAATTGTTGAATACTTATCTTTTATAGGTGTTCAGGGTCACTTTAAGCATCTCGATCACAACACAAATATAAAGTCAAGTTTAAGTCGCTTCCTGCTGCAGGCGTATTTTCCTGCCAAGTACAAAATACCTTGTTGTCTAGTAGAGGTATAAGTCTGGATTTTGTAAAGAAAATATACCCCTACCAACAGGAGTGTTTCGATTTGTTTAGTGGGGTTTAACGATACTTCAACAGGCAGAGTCATATCGAGTCGGAAGCTTTACGGAGGATCCGGAGTATACGGCGAGAATCAACGAGTAACTGTCAGATTCTCCAACTTTCTAACGGGGCACAGGCAGAGATAACAGCGGTTGAAAGTAAGTGCGGCACCGGCATGCGGTCGCCTTAGTACACAGCGCCACCGTGTCCCCACGTTGCAAATCGGCAGATGGCGCGGGTCGGGATTGAACGGTCGACCTTTTAGTTTCAAGTTGATTTTTCTTACCAATGAGCCACCACCTTCCATCCAACAGGAGAAGCTCGCATATCAAAGATTTCTTGGGTGTCAGATTCTCTGAATCATCAAATCAATTCATGGCTGCTTTATAGCAGCCATGACTTGATGTTATGAAATTTTTCGGAAAGCTCTGCAGGTTAAGAGTTAACTTATCTTTTATACAGTACAGTCGCCGTGTACTGGTCGTAATCCACGCGTGGGCAGTGATATCCATGCATGCGTTTGCCAGGAAATAAAAATCATCGGCAGTAAAATTTTAATTAACCCTTTACCTAACGTAACGTCCAAAACCGGCCAGCGCTATTCTCAAAAATCGCCAATTAATTTTCACTATTTTTTTCATTTTTTGTCTCAAAAACATAGGTTATGACCCCCAACGAGGGGTCATAACCTATGTTTTGGAAACAAAAAATGAAAAAAATTAGTTATTCAAGAATTATTTTTGCAAGTGTCGCCTGCTTTTCAGGTTAGGTAAAGGGTTAATGAAACACTGTTGTACCCGGTGCTTCATTATTTATTTATCTATTGGAGTTTTAAGGTCATATAGTTATGCACAATGGCTAATCATGACCATGACAGTTTTACGGGTGGAGGAAGCCGGAGTACCCAGAAAGAACCACCGAGCACCGACGAGCAGCTGCCATCTCCCAAACATCGTAACTCCGCACTGCAACACAGGCAGAGTTAGATTGTTTGAAGACATGCATATACCATCGACGTGCAGTACGCCTAGTACACGGCGTCATCGTGCCCCCATGTGGACAATCGGGATTAAGTGGCTTGCCCAAGGACACAACGCGGGAGTCCGAATTGATCGCTCAGACGGTCACCCATCCAATGATTAACCGGGCTCAGCGTTGCTTAACTTCGGTGATCTGACGAGAACCGGTTACCGCAACACCACCGCGCCCCTGGGTGCTTCATTAATTAAATTTTTGATGATTATTCCTATAATTAGTGTTTGGAATCTAATATTATTGCGTCCATAGACATATTGCCCACGTGTGGAAATTGACCGATCCACGGCGGCTGCACCGTACTCAACCTTCCCACCTCTTGGGGTCCCACGCGTTGGTGATCGAATCCTATTGCACCAGTAAAACATACATGTGCGGTGTCTCAGGGATTAGAGAATTGGACTTTAAACCGTAAGGTCGACTCATCGAGCCTAACCAGCGGTAACTGCGCTGTGTCCCTGGCCAAGACATTTAATTCAACTGTCAACGTGGGGACACGGTGGCGCTGTGTGTTCATGTGTACTGCATCGATCGTGTACTTGCCTCCAATTGCTGCTGGATCAGGAAATAATATCTATATATCTTTGTGAACAAAGAGGCATCGCATTAAATCGACGTGAATCTGTGCGCAAACTCCACGAAAAGTGGATAAACAGCGTCGGATTCCTCACGGAATTAGACTAGTGCTCCGAGAGCTTGGGCCGTCAAATTAGTTAAAAAGGTTAACGTCCCCAGAGCCATCTGTTTCGCTAATTTCTGCCCGAAACTCAATGGCCCTGGCCACCACCAGAAAAAAAGCTATCCACGCCACTCACTAATCAAAGCTCACAATACGCATATAGTATGCAGGTTACTCGCATGTCTTGACAGAAATAAAAGAGCATGATGTATGTTCAGTGGGAAAATTGATTTTCTCCTGCATTTCATTTACAAGACTTTGTCCAATTTGTGATTAATTTTACAGAGGAAAAAAATACATAATCGAGTAAAATCAACTGCAGTTGGATGAACCAAACGTGTAATTAAGTTTAAATTTAAATATTTAACAACGCCTGGCCGATTGTTAAGGCACACGATCCCCATCTGTCCAAAATGTCTTGTGAAGAAGGAGACAAGACGATTCAGTATTATCATCAAAATAATGTCTTTGTCTTGTGAATATGACATCTTCTATCGATAAATTCACTTAATCCACAGTGTGATGACTAACTTCTTTCTATTGCACTCACGTGTTTCACTTTCAAGACTTTGAAGACTTTTTTATAAACAACCATTTCGGTACAATATCGACTTTATAACAAGATAACGTCTGAGACTGTGCAGGACCCTGATGAATAATAGATGCACCGTTTCCCCCAACAAATGGTCAGAACAATTCTTTTTGCAAATGAATCAAGATTAAATCTATATGCATCAGTGAAGAATCACTGAGTGATGATCACCCAGATAATAATGATTCCAAAGTGCAGATGATGTCCACACGCTGTCAGTACAAACGAAACGTTATCCTACTACCGTGCATAAACGACATATTTGCAAAAGCGTCTTACGATATGCAAACAAAAGCACAAAAGCAAAGTTCTCGACTCAAACGATGAACGGCTTGGAAAAACGAAGAATGTGGCGCACCTGCCTGAAAGTTTTACACTGTAACATAAAAATTATAGAATATCGCCTACAAAAAGAGCCTCTGATTTTCTTAAATGCGTGGAGGAAATATTCCATTAGCCCTTTACCCAACCCGAATAGCAGGCGACGCTTCACAGAAGTTTCTTGAATCTTTAGTCTCAAAAATATAGCCTATAAACCCTCATTTGAACGCGCATGTTGAGCTCGCAGCAATGAGGGCTCACAAGCTAGGTCTTTGAGCTAGAAAAAAAAAAAAAAAAATTAATAAAATTTAAATGGCGAGTTTTGTGAATAGTGCTCACCAGTTTTGCTCGTTGGGTTTATTGGTAAAGAGTTAAGAAAAATCGGAGCGGACCGATGAGTAAAAAATGTTCATTATTTGGAGGTAGACCAATTAATATCTTCAACGTGCAGCCGTGGGGCTGCACGTTGAAAATATTAATTGATCTACCACACACATTTACTTAGCAGCCAAATTACTTAATAAAATTATGACGTATCATGCTTCTTGGACAGAAAAAAGGCCGCTCGGGTTCATAAGGTTAATATCGGAGTTAAGAAAAGCTCACCTTTTTAAGAGATTTTACCTGTCTTTTTATCTCTTTGCAATTACTTAATTTCAAGTTTAGCAAAACAATGACACGAACAGAAATTGAAAAGACATCCTTGGCCGAGATGGAGTGGCTATCCCGAGATTTCGACTACCATTTAATTCATTCCGGCAACTCAAGCGAGCACAGAACTTCACATCAAATAAATTAAACTCCACTTGAAATGTTTTCTGGGAAATGATGAACACATCAAAAGTCATGAAAACAGTGAAGCCAATGATAAATGAGCCAGTCATGACATCGTTACTCATAAACACCGGTGTACCACGGGGGTCCATTCTTGGCCCTGTTTTATTTCTTCTGTACATCAACGATATTAACGAATCTACAGAACTCAGTTTCCTTTCCTTTGCTGATGACACACCGGCCTTTAGGTCAGGTAACAATCTTGACATCCTTACAGAAAGTATAAATTCCGAACTAGCCAAAATAAACCATTGGTTTTCTGCAACAAACTAGCCCTCAACCCTGCTAAAACCAAATATATGCTACTTCATCCACAAAACGATTCGTATAAGGTAAACGATATTAAAACTGTTTCTAAATAATACAAATATTAAGGCAGTTGGTAACGAGCAAGAACAAACAACTAGAAAATTTCTTGGCGCACATATGGATGAAAATATGAAATTTAAAGGGCACATTTCTGTGGTGTGCTCAAGAATAGCAAGTGCAATTTTTGTACTAAATGAGAGCAAAGAACTTCTTGCCCACGAAGGTAATGAAAACTTTATACTTTTCACTGATTCATTGTCATCTTATATATGGTATCCAGGTCTGGGGCCATTCGACCTACACCAATAGAATTCTAGGACTACAGAAAAGAGCTGTCCTGGTCATAACAAACAAATCACATCTCCCCCCCCCCCCCCTCCACGCACACACAGATCACCTTTTCAGAGATTGTGGCATTCTGAAATCCAGTGATCTCTACAGCCTTCACGTCTCCCTTTTTCTGAACGACTGCTGGACGAACACCCCCCCCCCCCCCCCATATCATTTGATGATACCTTTCAAGTATATAGACACCCCTCAGGAATGAATACAAGGCAAGCCGGTAAATTAGATAACCGCAAACCAAGAACACAGTGCTCTGCTGTGCTGCCTTTACACTCCTTCCCAAAATCTGGAATAGTATAGACCCACAAATCCAGCAAACCCAGATTTAAAAAGTCCTTAACTGATAAAGGCTTGAATAATTATTCGCGTCCTAACTCCAAATGTGACAACCCAACGAGCTCCGTCATCTGTCAGCCGTAATTCTCTGGCATCTCATCCTCCTCTTCCCACCACTTAATTCTCAGATACATTCTAGCCCCCTTGAATCATAAATAAAAGATCAGACAACCCCGTTTTGGGGAAAGCAGTTGATGCCAAAGAAACTTGATATCTTTCTTTTTTTACAGGAATGGCAGGAAGACAGTCTTATAGGCTATGCCATTTCCATGCTGTATACTAGCTTATGTTCATGTTTGTTGTAATGTTATTTTGTAATCAGTCTACTGGTATACTGCAAAATAAAGATCAATCGAAATGAACATTACAAGTTCTTCGAAAAAATGCTTGCGTCCTTCAATATATAAAAGCTCCTCCTGTCATAAATTTGAAATCTTAAAACAAGAAAATAAGATAATCTATTACAATTACATAGAAAGAAGAAACCTCGAAAATAACCCAGTGGTGTCACAAAAGAGAAAATAGGTGCAACCTCGAAAATAACCCAGAGGTATGACAAAACAGTATATAGGTGCAGTAGTACTATTCCAACAAAACAGGAAAACCTGGGACTGTTCGAGGCTTTTCATTTGTTGACTCTATGCATTTATTATCAGATAAACGATTTATTTCGATGTACTCTACGTGCTGAACTTGACAGTTTGGCTCAGCTACATGCTTTTCATATCAAACCACAAAGTTACACAATGCGTCACCACTTTAACACAGACACTATTATTATTAATATTCTGAGTGGAGCAAAAGTAGGGTTAGATTTCTTTTTACACATAATCATCTTCCGGCCAAGTGAAAGCAATTGGCTGCACCTACTGGAAAGTTTGTGGTTTATTAGTGTCTCAAGTTTTGTTCATAAGCGTACAAGTATATACACAGAACGACACACGCGTGTGAATGGGTTAATTCTGTGTCGTTCTGTGTTTATTACACGCCTTCACGTCTATAAAAGAAATTACTAGAAGGACACTCAGCAATTCATTTGACAACGTCGTCCCCTGAGTTCCAATGTTTTCTATGTGCCAGTAGGCACATAGAACACATTGGAACTCAGGGTACGAACTATCAACAAAAAGAACACATTTTATCATCAACCAAATTTGCGAGGGGAACTCGTGTTACTATGAAAAGCAGACGACACTTGCAAAAAAAATTCTTGAATAACTAATTTTTTTCATTTTTTGTCTCAAAGACATAGGTTATGACCCCTCGTTGGAACGAGCTCGAAGAGCTCGTTCCAACGAGGGGTCATAACCTATGTTTTTGAGACAAAAAATGAAAAAAATAGTGAAAATTAATTGGCGATTTTTGAGAATAGCGCTGGCCGGTTTTGGCCGTTACGTTGGGTAAAGGGTTCTATCGCTAGCGATTCAAATTGTAATTGCGGTGCTCGATTGATTGATTGATTTTATTCAGTAGTGCAACATGTATACAATCAAAACCAAAAATATACATAGAGGTAACATTATTCACAACTACATGACTGTACCACAGGGAGATGGCCACTAGTGGCTGTCTTCTCGTCATTACCGTTTAAAAAAATTTAAAAAAATGAACAAGAAAAAGGTGAGAAAAAAAACTGAGAAAAGAAAAAAAAAATGAAAGCAGCGAAATGAAAACGAGAAGCAGACATGAGAATCGAGGCAATCCTGACAACAGCGTGTTCTCCAGTAGGAGGTCATTTTATATCCCTATACTGTAAAGGATATGTTAGGCTGGTTCTTTCCGTCGTGGGAAAAATATATTCTTTGTTTTTGACATGTGAGGAAGATTGAGTTCAATAGAAAGGTAGCGATGAGATAGACACAGCTACGACCAATCAAAGGTGTTGCTGTATGTTGGGCATGTCACTTATCATCTCCTGAGTGTAACAAGGGCATGTTACTTATCGTCTCCCGAACAAGGGGCATATTACTTATCGTCCCTTGAGTGCAACAAGGGGCATGTTACTTATGGTCCCTTGAGTGCAACAAGGGGCATGTTACCTATCGTCTCTTGAGTTCATGACGGGGCATGTTACTTATCGTCTCTTGATTGTAACAAGGGGCATGTTACTTATCGTCTCTTGATTGTAACAAGGGGCATGTTACTTGTCGTCTCTTGATTGTAACAAGGGGCATGTTACTTGTCGTCTCTTGATTGTAACAAGGGGCATGCTACCTATCGTCTCTTGAGTTCATGAAGGGGCATGTTACTTATCGTCTCTTGATTGTAACAAGGGGCATGTTACTTGTCGTCTCTTGATTGTAACAAGGGGCATGCTACCTATCGTCTCTTGAGTTCATGAAGGGGCATGTTACTTATCGTCTCTTGATTGTAACAAGGGGCATGTTACTTATCGTCTCTTGATTGTAACAAGGGGCATGTTACTTATCGTCTCTTGATTGTAACAAGGGGCATGTTACTTATCGTCTCTTGATTGTAACAAGGGGCATGTTACTTATCGTCTCTTGATTGTAACAAGGGGCATGTTACTTATCGTCTCTTGAGTGCAACAAGGGGCATGTTACGTATCCTCACTTGAGTGTATCAAGGACTTCTTGTTTATGACAACATCAAAAATACGTAATAGGAGAGTGCTCCAATGACCAATTACACCCAAGAAAACATGCTTTAGAGTGGAAGAATTACTTCAAAGTGGCATCCATGACAAAAAGCAATTGCTAGAGAAAGGGAAAAATTACTTCAAAGTGGTACCCTCAACTGCTGAGGTTCCTGTTTTTGCGTACCCCGATTTTCTGCCCCTGGTTTGTTTTGGGGTTTTTTTGTGGGGAGGGGGGAGGGGCAAATACAGAGTCGATTTTTCGGCTAACCGCGCGGCTTTTGCTACAAATGGACACAAACTGTTTATGACTGTAATGGACATGACATGCCTGGCTGATAACGTTTGAACTGAATTGTTTACATGGTACATTCTGGTCTAGCCGCACACAATAAGGAACAGTCGTGATTTACTACACAACAAAAAGTATCAAAAATTTCTATTGATACGAGGTCGCGATCTTGTTTGTTATTTTTTTTATATAAAATGAGTCTTTTTGTATTGAACCTTAAACACATTTGTATACATGAAGACGGTTTTAATTTCATGACTCTTTTATACAGGAGTTCATTCACTTCGACCTGGAAAAAATATGAACCCTTTTCTTATCTGAACGGAGATATCCTCTAACCGCTATTTACGAATATCTACATTCAAATTTTACTGTTTTTAGAAACACTTTTGCCTTAAAAACATCAATCGAACGAGCTCACGGATTAAATTAAAGCTGATCCTCCTCGATGATTTGTTGTGTATGTGTCATCTTGTCACCATGGTAAACGAATACAGCTATTTCTTTACACAAATATTTATGCATTACTTGTGGAGCCTCTAATATTATAGTTCCTCAACGAAAATACTACTATTGGAGATACACCGGTTGTTTGGGTTTTTTTTTTATTAACCTTGTGGCATTGCTACCGGTATGAACTTGATATCGGCCATAGCCGGTATATCGTAATAACATTCAGAAGGACTTAAAATTGGTTTTGATTCTCGCAAAATCCTATAATTAATCCGATAATTAATCTTCTGTCCTTAACCCTTTACCCAAAGTAACGGTCAAAACCGGCTAGTGTTATTCACAAAAATCGCCAATTAATTTTCATTATTTTTTCATTTTTAGTCTCAAAAACATAGGTTATGACCCCTCATTGGAACGAGCTCGTTCCAGTGAAGGGTCATAACCTATGTTTTTGAGACATAAAATGGAAAAAAAATCGTTATTCAAGAATTTTGTTTGCAAGTGTCGTCTGCTTTTTATGCTAGATAAAGGGTTAAATAATTTCGAATTTGAATGTACTCCAATACTCCCTTGTGAGTGCTATACTAGAACAAATCTCATATTTATATATCTGAATTATTTTAACACTTACAATCCTAAGTCGGCGGGTTTCTTGTCTTACACGTACATGCAGAGCATATGCTCCAACACACAGGCTTCGGGTGAGCATACTGGTGGATGTTACAGTACCCTGGCACTGATTCTAGTAATGTCTTGGCTGCAGGAATACGCAGTGAAGACTTCACTAGACACCACTGTTAATTCAAAGTGTAACCTTATTATGAGGGCGCAAAAATAGAATTCTTCCGACCTTATCGGACACTTTCAAGTTACAGTACCCTGGCATGTGGCTCTAGTAAAGTCTTGGCTGCCTGAATAGGCAGCCAAGACTTCACTAGACACCATTGAGAAAATCAAAGTGTAATCTTATTATGAAGGAGCAAAAATAGGATTCTCCAGATCTTACAGCACACTTGCCGAATATATGACAATAACGATATGAGCATTTTGCAAGACTCAAAGTTGATTCTCATTGTTTTTCTTGCGAAAATCGATTCTGATTCTCGCACGAATTTTAAGCCCTGATCGGGACTGTCAGGAGCCGACTGGGTCAAGAAAACTCATCGGGAAATTCACCAAGGGATCCCGGAATCAAATAACTTCGTCGCTCATTCGGAAAAAATGTCTACACGTGGAGGGGAGGGGAGGGGGGCTTGGCCCCATCCAGCTGACCATAGTTCGACCCAACGGTAGAAAAGTTTGATTTTTCAAACTGACAGAACGCCATTTCCTTGCATCTGAGCGATTAAATGCATACCAGACTGCTGGTATATCGAAATATCAGTGTGGGCAGTCCACATTGAGAGCATTACCACATACCGGCAATTTATGCAATCAGATCCATTTCGCCTGTTGGTCATTATCACAAATTTCATGTACCCACACGTGTTGGGCTGCATCAATTTTAGTGCCACAGGGCGACCCCCAATAGAGGGCCCACCGCGAATTTTCCCGGTGGACCAGGGTGGACCAAATGGCTAGTCCGCCTCTGGGGTCTGTTGAACTGTACTTGTACAAATGAAAAGGAACTCATATCCAGAAAAGAAGTCTCTTGTTACCGAATCGTGTGACAAAATTTAATTGAATCCATGCATTTGAGATAAAATACGAACACGACGATTTCGTCAGAGTAAAATATACTGCGCAGTTGGTCACACAGACTGCTCACCAAATTAATATTCATAGACTGACAAACGCCAGCTGAAGTCGCATAATTGTAAGGAAACATCGTTTCAGAAAGTTTGCACACCGCTAAGAGTGCTGCATTTCGCTCACAACCGTATTTAGATCAGTGCAGTGCGAATCATTACACCCTCAGTAACGAAGCCAGAGGTTTGCGCACGTCACTTCAAACAATATTAATTGAACTTTCTCTCACCTCCAGTACCTGCCTTAACCCAGCTTATTTCCAACACAATGGTAATATATTTGGCACACGGTTCGCAAATTCCACACGACCCGGGACAGTCACTTTATTGCGCTTTAAGTTTCCAGCCTTCACTGCATCAACACGCTCAAGCCCTGTGCTCTCCAGATTATTCAAAGTGCGCTGTTCTGCTGCAATTATGTGACGCTTCCTTGTGCTCGTACTTAGTATCCCTCTCGTCCAGGGATTGACATTGTTATTTATGTGCTTCTCCAAACAAGCCTTCCAGACTGTGTGTTTTTCTTTTGTGTCTATATTTTCACCATGGATCACGATTCAGACGATTTAGTTGGACGACACGTTCTGGTCGAAACCGTGAAAGTGTTCTTCGGCATTCCAGCTTCATACCACCTACCGCTTCAGGAGTTTTCTAGCCTTTTACGCTACATGTTGCTCGAACCGTTCCCTCAAGTTGCCAGGTCTCTTGACTGTGACACTCGTTGCCTGTGCACCTGTTATTTCTGTGCGCAGCTCGATTAAATCGAACCACCCGGCCACCCAGTGCTATTATGACTCTCTATCATGACACCACAGAGATCTGTTTTCAGGACGACTTGATTCGGCTTCACTAATGGATTCGCAAACCCCCCATGTGGACCCTCAATCCGCTCAATGCACGGCAAGTGGCACCATGAACACTACAACTCGCACAGGTGACGACCCGACCAGGGTACCTGGACCAAGCTTCCCAGCGGACATTTCCGCAGCTGAGGACACGCACAACAAGCCTCGCACACTCACAGTGCCCTATTTACCTACGTCGCCAGCCACGCGTGGCCATAGCCTACAGCCATCGGACAGTTCGGCCACAATGACTCTACCTACTTCAATTCTACCGACGGGCCCCCCTCTGGAGCCCCAGATTGTTCAACCGCTACGCGGAGCACGAAAAACTTCACTTCCGGTCGCCTTTCCTACATCAACATCCGCCCCATGTGTTTTGGATGATATTCACTCGGAACATTCTCGCAGGCGCCGCCAGACAACTACTGACGTTCCCGCAACCGAACGCACTGCTCTATGGGATCCTGCTAACCCCAAAACCTGGACAGTGCCGCGCTTGAGGCAGGAACTGAATAAACTGGGGATTCGTACGCAGCATTCCACCAGGAAGACATTTCTCCTGCAATTGTACCTGGACAACAGACAGTCGTTTCGCCCGGTTCTGTCTTCAGCTCCGGTGCCCACTGCCTCCAGCCACTTGTCACCGGCTCTGCAAACCGCACCTGTATCTGCACCCAGTGTAACTTTTGCTCAACATTTTCGCGGAACTGACGATTCAACCACTTCACTCCCCGCAGTTAACCCAGTGCCTGTGGACACCTGCTCCCCCCTTCAGACTCAGTATTCTCATTCCCAACAGGACACTACTACTACAGACGATTCCATTTTTCATGGACTGTCAGCTTCGCAACATCGTCCGTCCACACCTTTGCTGGACGAGGAGACCACCAGACCACCCACCACAGACTCACAGAGACCTGCTCCTGCCACAAACTCTTATGCTTATAACGATGGGGGTGGGTTTTTCTCTCCGCCTACTCACAATTCTCATCTGTTTTCATCTATCCTGGAGCAGTTGCAGGCGCAACAAAATCAACTTTCCGCTCTCCATAAATCCTTGGCAATACTGCACGCCCGACTGCCAGATAGTCAACCTTCTATGCAAGGCCTTAACCCTCAACTTGACACGCCGGTTCTGTCACATGCTATTCCTGCTTCAGACTTTCCAGGTACGGACTCCTTTTCACATTTACTTAGGACTCCCGGCACAGCCCTTTCCGATTTACCGGACATAGACACCAACGTTGGGGCAGCCCTCCGGGCCGACATTGTAGCCGGCAGGGATGTCAACTTAGCAAAGTTGCTCATGCCTTCCGGCGACAATGCGGCCAAACACGCAGACAAGCACGATCCCCGGTTATCCAAGGCCTTATCTTTACCAGAATTTGTCCGCGCCTTTAGCAAATTTCGAAACATTATGTGCGAGGCCTATCCCCATCGACGACTCGAGTTGGATACTTACCAGGCAGACATTATTGCTATTGCTTCACAGTCTGGGGACACCTTTTACCAGTACCACCTTGCTTTTTCGGCCAAAGCAGCTGCCTGGCTTCACCGTGGGGTTAAAGTCGATTGGTCAATTAGGGACAACAAGCTGTTTTGTTCAATTTTTGCCGGTCACAAGGCCCAGTCATGTTTTCTCTGTCATGGTCAGGACCATTTGTCAAAATTTTGTCCCCTCAGCTCAGATAAGCCCGCTTCGACCAATGTGCGCCCCTTTTCGGCCTCTCCCGACAGAAAACAGACCATCCTCTCCTCATCGGAACCTTGTTTAAAATTTAATTCGGTGAAAGGCTGCCACTTTGGTCCATCTTGTAAATTCCGCCACGTCTGCACCATCTGCTCGAGTCCTCACCCACGGACCCTGTGCCCCAAGTCGCCTCACCGTCCACATGCTAATGTCCCACCTTTAAAGTGACTATCATGTTCTCCATCATTTCAAGCCTTGCCACCCACTGCATCAACTCCCATTTGCATTGATAATCTACAGCAGGCGCTGTTACAACACCCGGACCGCAATTTCGTTACCAGCCTTATCGAGGGTTTGCGACAGGGGTTCCACACTGGCGTATGCGCGCCCCCAACTGACACATTGGAGCTAAAAAATCTTCGCTCTGCCTTAGCCGAACCCGACACCGTTCGTACACTGCTTATGTCCGAGGTGTCTAATGGTTTTCTCCTTGGACCCTTCACAGTGCCACCTTTTCCATCCTTTCGCGTCAGTCCATTGGGTTTAGTCACAAAGAAATTTTCTGGTAAATCACGCCTCATAGTAGATCTTTCGGCTCCGCACTGCTCCACCTCTTCTTTGTCCATTAATTCCTTAATAGATAAAACCGAGTTTTCTCTCTCGTACTTAACCGTCGATCACGCAGTTCAAATTATCCAACGACTCGGCCAAAATGCATGGCTTCACAAAACTGACGTACGAACTGCATTCAAATTAATCCCAATTCACCCGAGTTTGTGGCATCTATACGGTATCAAATGGGAAAACTCATACTACTTCCATAGTCGGCTCGCTTTCGGATGCCGTTCGAGCCCAAAAATCTTTGATTTATTGTCCACCGCCATTTGCTGGATTGCCCAAAACCTATACGGCGTACACAATATTCTGCACTTATTGGATGACTTTCTTGCCATTAGCCCCGCTGACTCGGACCCCACAGACACACAACACTCCTTTCTTTCCCTTTTTCAAACCCTTGGTGTGCCTTTATCCCTAGAAAAAACGGAAGGGCCGACTCATTGCCTTCAATACCTCGGAATTATCCTCGATACAGAAAAGATGGAAATGCGCTTACCTGATGAAAAGCGAGTGGTTATCTTACAACAAATCAAAAAATTCTTACATAAAAAATCAGCTACAAAACGTCAGCTCCTCAGTCTCCTGGGCTATCTGTGTTTCGCCTGTCGCGTTGTTGTGCCAGGGCGTTCTTTCGTATCCCATCTTATCACCCTTTCCTGTTCAGTCTCAGAACTTTGGCATCATGTCTCAATCTCCGCTGCTTGCCGTAGGGATTTGGGAATGTGGCATCAGTTCCTATCCTCTTGGAATGGTGTTTCTCTGTTTTTAGAACCTTTTTCCACTTTGGCGTCTGACTTGGAGTTATTCACGGATGCCAGCTCAACCAAGGGTTTTGGGGGGTATTTTCAGGGGAGATGGTTTCAGGGTACCTGGCCCCTTGTTCTACAGCCTAGTAGCCATCGTCGTTGGTCCATGGCTCTCCTCGAACTTTATCCCATCACCGTCGCGTCTGTGCTTTGGGGTCACCTTTGGGCTACTAAACGCATTGTCCTTTCCTGCGATAATGAGGCTACAGTCCATATCATCCAGAAGGGGCGTTCTCCAATTCCGCCTATCATGAAACTCATGCGCCGCCTCACCTTTTCTGCCCTACAGAATAATTTCACTTTTTCTGCCCGCCACATTCCAGGTAAAACAAATATAATTGCTGATTCTATCTCTCGATTTCAGGATTTCCGTCACCTAGTTCCAGATGCGGAGCTGCAGCAATACCTTTGTCCCGCAGCATCACAAGTTCTCATGGACTAGATCAGGTTGTGGACTTCCTTTGGTGCAACTCCATCAGTGCGGCCACGCGCCGGTCCTACAACACCGGTTTTTCCTGCTTCCGACGGTTCCTTTTGTTACACTGTTCAGACGATCTCCAATCTACTTCCCATCGTTTACCCGTTGTAACTGAGGACTTACTGCTACAGTTCATTGCTTACAGCTTCAGCATGTTGCACCTGTCTCATTCAACCATTAAATTGTACCTGGCAGGCGTTCGTTTCCACTACCTTGCTTCCGGATTGCCCGACCCTTTGCAGTCTCCTGCGGGTATCGCTTGGCCGCGCCTCCAGCCTATCCTAAAAGCGCTCAAAAAACAAACACCGTCTTCTCATCTAGTCCGGCTCCCTATCACAAGTGACATACTGACTCGTCTGGTGCATCTCCTCGCATCTGGCCCTTTTTCACCACATACCAACCTTCTTATGCAAACAGTTTTAACCACAGCCTTTTTTGGCTTCCTACGCTGTGGCGAATTTACCACTGCTACTCATGCTTTCGATAGCTCTTGTCACTTGTGTATGGAAGACCTTTCCTTTTCTTCAGATACCTCTAAAGCATTCCTCCGTCTCAAATCTTCCAAGACCGACCCCTTTCGTACAGGGGTAATAATCCGCCTTTTTTCGATCAACAACCCACTGTGTCCAGTCTCATTTCTCCTCCGCCTTGCCAAGTCCCGCCATCGTGCGGGAGCACTCCCGTCGGATCCCCTCTTCCTCACGGAAAACCAGCGCCCTCTCACCCGTGCTCGTTTCATCTCCCTGCTTCGTACCTTGCTTGGTATGCTAGGTCTAGCGCCTCATCAATTTTCCGGTCACAGCTTCCGTATCGGTGCTGCCACAGCTGCGTGCACTGCCCGTCTCGAAGATCATTTAATTCGCACCCTGGGACGGTGGTCCTCGGACAGTTATCAACGGTATATACGCACTCCCGATCGCGTTATTCAACAGGCCCAAATTTCTTTGTGTCAACCCAACCTCCCCTCTGGTGACCCATCATCGACACGCGTCACACCCTTCAACGCCGTTCGTCACCGTTGACAGGTCAGGTGCAATATGCTTTCTCTGTACACTTGCTGCCTTCAGTAACTTTCATCATGCGTGCGCTCTCGCATTCTGGCACATTCCATTGTCTGGCTCATTATTTTGTATATATGTATATAGTTTTCAGTGCATGTTCTCCCAAACTCCTCTGACCGGCGTCAGAACTCGCATATGTTTCACACCTCGCGGCTTTGCTAGCCGGCGCTGGCACCTCAACCATTTAAGTCGGTGCAGTCCCCCTCTTGTTCTGTCACCCCGCAGCCTCTTGGCACGGCAAGCCGACTGTTGGCTGTGCCTTTTTTTTTTTTTTTTTTTTTTTTTTTTTTTTTTTTTTTTTTTTTTTTTTTTTTTTTTTTTTTTTCGGCTTCGCTAGCTAGCGCTAGCAGTTCACAATACATGCTTAGGATGTCTTTTGCCTCTGCCTGAACAAGTCTCCCAATCTTTAGGCTTGACCAGCGGATGTCGGGCGTGCCCAGTACTACACCTCCGTCTTCTCATAGTCCTGTTACATTTCATCCGTACCTCGCATCGCACTCCACGTTTCATACCACAGCGACATGCTGCCTCCAGCACCCTTCGCTTTTCCTTCTGCACCTACGTTATGCCCTGTTAACTTCCTCCACCCCGCGGCTTCCCTAGCTGGCGCTAGCCTGTTCGCCCTTGTTCGGTCACTTTAAAAACCGCGCTCCAGAGCCTCTCGGTGCAGCCGGCGGTGTGTGAAACGTGCCGCTGCAGTATGCCATAGTCTCCTTTCAATTAGGTGACATTCCTTTTTTGCACCCAACTCCTCGCTGCTTCGCTAGCTGGCGCTAGCAATCCATCCACCGTTGGTCTTACCTGCCTACCAGTAGTGTTGCCTGAATAACGGTGATCGTCAGGCTTTTCCGTTGCAGTTCAATTTACTTCACATTTCCCCAACTACTAGCATTCTTTTCTATTGCTATGGCAGCTCTTGACCAGCGTCAAGGCCATTTCATTTCTCTCACGTATAAAATGTTTTGCCATGTATCATTATCTTCTTCGTATTTAGTTACATATACACCATTTTTTTTACATCTCCGCTCCCTATCTTTCCTTCCGTGCCTTTTCCGGTGGTGGTCGCGCCTTCATGGGGGCTCTCAACTGGTGTGGCTACCAGCTTCGTTTGGAGCCTATGTTATCACATATTTCCCCCATTCAGTCTCGACTTAGCCATATACAGGCCTGCACACACGCCAAGCTGACGTGTACAGCCATCCCACAACCACTGGTCTTGGGATGACTATGACATTGCTAGGCTGGCCTGTTGGCACCCTTCGTCTCATTCAGGTCGAGTTGTTAATTGCAGCCATTGTTGGGCATGAGAGAACTATAGACAGACTTGCATGCCCAATGCTGGCAGCCTCCCAAGTCGTCAGAGGGCCCCCATGATTTTGCCCAATTCTATCATCACAATTGTTTTCTGCATATGTACATTAATACCAAAACTTGTCACGGCGTGCAATAAATCATTATGCTCAAAATATGTGTTATTCCCTCTTTGTGGTGTGTAAATTGTAAGGAAACATCGTTTCAGAAAGTTTGCACACCGCTAAGAGTGCTGCATTTCGCTCACAACCGTATTTAGATCAGTGCAGTGCGAATCATTACACCCTCAGTAACGAAGCCAGAGGTTTGCGCACGTCACTTCAAACAATATTAATTGAACTTTCTCTCACCTCCAGTACCTGCCTTAACCCAGCTTATTTCCAACACAATGGTAATATATTTGGCACACGGTTCGCAAATTCCACACGACCCGGGACAGTCACTTTATTGCGCATTAAGTTTCCAGCCTTCACTGCATCAACACGCTCAAGCCCTGTGCTCTCCAGATTACCCACCACCACCCCAAGCACCACCGGTAAGGCACCTAAATCGTGGGGGCCCAGGAGCCTATGTTATCACATATTTCCCCCATTCAGTCTCGACTTAGCCATATACAGGCCTGCACACACGCCAAGCTGACGTGTACAGCCATCCCACAACCACTGGTCTTGGGATGACTATGACATTGCTAGGCTGGCCTGTTGGCACCCTTCGTCTCATTCAGGTCGAGTTGTTAATTGCAGCCATTGTTGGGCATGAGAGAACTATAGACAGACTTGCATGCCCAATGCTGGCAGCCTCCCAAGTCGTCAGAGGGCCCCCATGATTTTGCCCAATTCTATCATCACAATTGTTTTCTGCATATGTACATTAATACCAAAACTTGTCACGGCGTGCAATAAATCATTATGCTCAAAATATGTGTTATTCCCTCTTTGTGGTGTGTAAATTCATCAAAACGGGGACTTTTATCCAAACATTTATCTGCTGGCATATTTTCTAAATCAGTGGGACATCGCGACTGCTTACAAAGAAATACTCGCATATATAAATTTCTTTTTTGTGATACTAAACAGAAACTCACTCACTCTTTTTCCCTTGCCAGTGAAAAGAAAGTACAAGGCGAAATGAGCTGTAGGTCAAACGCAAGAAAATTTCTGCTTTTTATTCACTAACGTTACCAGGCAGATAACGTTTCTGTCAGAGAAAGCTTCTCAAGTCGATGTTCGAGGCTGATATCGGCAGGTAACGCTGGTTGTCGACAGTGTCCTTGAAACCAAATAAATGAATAAATAAATAACCCCGACATCGCGACGACTCATTGCCAAAGGCATGCGTCATGTTAACCCTTCAGCATGCTAGCCAAATGTTCATAGCGTACATGACTGCCCAGTGAATTTATTATAAAGCTAGGTTCTCACTTTCACGGTTTGGGTTGCCGGAAACCCACGGTTTTAATCCGTGATTGTCCGATCCGGGCCCGTACACACGACCGTGGTATTCGGGGATAAACCTTCGCGCTTCCGCCGTCTTGTTTTTTCCGTGGAGCGATTTTCAAAATGTTTGAAAATTTCATTTTTTCCATCACCAACCGTAAGTGACCGTAGAAAGCCATAGACGCCGGGACACACTGTCCGTAGACGATCCGTCATTAACCCTTGTCAGAAATGGGGCCTCGGTTAACCACGTAAAACGCCGGATAAACAATGGATATGCTACTGTTGTGTCCCGGTGTGTACGGTTATGTTACCGTGACATAACCGTCGAGACCGTAGAAGAACCGTTGCAGAACTGTAGCATATCCGTAACACCGTAGCATGACCGTGAATGGCCGGGACAAACTATAGGACAACCGTGGCTTGTCCGTAGCGCTTCTGGTGGTGCCGTAGCATAACCGTAGGAAAACCGTCACATAACCATAATAATCCTGGCCGAATCCTTGGTACTTCCTTAGCTCAACCTTAGTACATCCTTAGCGCTTCCTTCGATCCTCCATAAGCACCGTAGCCACACCTTAGTGCCACCGTAGAAATTGTCTACCGTGGCTAAAACACACCGGTTTTACCACGGTTCAAAACCGTAGCAATCCAGGGCCCAAACCGTGAAAGTGAGAACCCCGCAAAAGGTAGACCAATTACCTTTTGCCATTGGGCGGCACGTTGAAAATATTAAAAGGCTCACCTCCAAATAGTTACTATTGGATCTTCCGATTTTTGCCATTGAATTTATTTATTTATTTATTTATTTATTTATTTATTTATTTATTTATTTATTGGGGTTTTACGACACTTTCGACAACCAGGGTCACCTCGTGTCGGACAGTTTTTCGGGTATGGGAAGCCGGAGGACCCAGAGAGAACCAGCAAGTAACTGCCAGACTCCCAAACGTACACACTCAGCACAAGCATGTTTAGCATTGGTTGAAGACAAGTGTGCCATCGACGTGCAGTACGCCTTAGTACACAGCGCCATCGTGCCTCCACGTGGGCAATCGGGATTACGTGCCATGCCCAAGGACACAACGCAGTATCACCCGATGAGGATCCAACAGTGGACCTTTCGGTTTGGAGTTCAGTGCCGTACCACTGAGCCACTGCGCACCCATGCCACTGAACTGACACGGAAGATACCATCAGGGTTCAAATAGTTAATAGTTCAAACACCCCAAACTAGCGCTACATGGGTTCAGGCTCCGTCTGCGTCCACGTATTAAACTGACAGTTATTATAAGTGTTTAACAGGCCGTTTCTTGTTATTTTCATCGGGTATAAGCTGGCTGTCTATGCTCTAGATCTCTCAGACAAGGCGTGGTCTTTGGTTCTTGGAAGTGTTGTTCACCCTTTTAAGATATTAAACACACTCGTCCCCCATTGCTCCACTTCCTCCTCCTACTAATTTCACATGAATCGAAAACGGTATGCAGAAAAACTAGGCTAAGTCAGTGTTTACCTGGGTGTAAAACACTTGAATATGAGAGCCATATTGTCACCTTTCAACATTATAATTTTTTGTATTGAAATATGTTAACCGCTTTATCGGTCGCGGTTTATAGCAATTGTTCGCCTGTTACACATACATGTATGCCGTTCTGTTATAGGTGTACAAAATGCTACGAGTGAGTGGACGCTCGTTGAAGGAGGTCTACTGAAAGAGAATCGTTTGAGTTTGTCTTGTCAGCGATAATTTTCAACAACTCAACTGTTGTTGTTGATCAACATTCAACAAACGTTTCGACTATTTATGCAGAGTTGTGTCATTTGAGGTTTTAATCATGTACAGAATTTTGTAACACGTTACGAACTAATTTTGAGAATATAACCCTCTTTATACAGGGGCGGCGGAACGATTTTCAAAGTGGGCGATGGATGGTCGTCGGTATGACGGGCCGACCATGCATGGTCCGGCCCTTGGTACGAAAATTTTAAATTCCAGGGTCACAAAAGCCCCATTTCCATGTATCTGAGCGGATGGTTTGAGATTTTTTCAGGAGATGTATTTGAAAGATTTCACACTTTGAGAGCCCTTAAAAAACGTCGGTAATGCATACAGGTCAGGTCTATTTACCTGTATGCTTTACCAGACGTTAACATCAATTATACTGTCTGTGGGTTATCTTGTCTGGGGGTGGATTTGATACTTGTATGTCTGTAAGATTACGATCTATTTCAGTTAACCGATTTTTTAACAGACTGTGTACATTTTAGCGTTTGCTGCCACTTAGGCTACTGCAAAAATTGATCCGAAATCCATCGAAACCGAACCAGTACGAGAGAAACACAGCTGGCGAAAATATGGGGGAGGCTCTGGATCCGCCCCTTGTTTCACCAGTCATTGGTTGTGTTAAAATATATGCATACAAAAAAACATGGCCCGGCAAAAAAAAAGTGTGTGGGGGGGGGGGGGGGGCTGAAGCCCCCCGGTTCCGCCGCCCCTGTCATACCAATGTCTGAATATCAAACTTTCACCCTGCAAATGGCTCCCACACTACACACTAAAAACTAAAGTGTTAAAACTGACACTTTCAAGGTGTTAAACCCATTATAACTCTTAGGATTTGATTCTAACGCTCAAAGTGCAATGCTTTAAGCACTTAGACATTACAATCGTCAGACATTTGAAACTTGAATGGATGGCACTTCTCATGTGTCTAGCATTGGTGGTTCTTCCAGAATCGTCCATAATTTGATTTGCGTCTGGTGGGTACATAATTAAAAGGACACAACGCAGATGACGCGGATCAGGTTCCAGAGTTCGAGCCTGATCCGCGTCATCTGCGTTGTTTCCTTTTAAGTGTCGCGACATTACACTTGTCAAGTGGTATTATTGTAACACCTGTCAAGTTCTGGGATATCTACACTTGAACAGAGTGCTAGTTCAGCACTTAGTAAGTGTTAAATACAGCACTTGAAGTGTAGTTTTTAGCACTTTAGTTTTTAGCGTGTACAACTGGAAATTTAACAAGTCCAATCTTGTTTGACAAACCTCTCATGGAGGGTCAAACAAGACTGGTTTGATTAAATTCCTAGTCGCGTTATCGGAAAAAATGCTTTTGGAAATAACACTACTTTATTTTCAGTGTGCGGATGGTTAGGTTCGATGCTGAAGGCGTCACATCCTTTCGAGGTGTGGGGTGGGGGTGAGGGTGACAACGATATCTGCAGACGCGGCAAACGTAAATACTGTGTGTGTGTGGTAGAGGGGTGCAGTGATGGGGAGGGTGCGTAAAGACCACTAAATGGGAACACATTCAAGAATTCTCTCATCTTCACTTGTGGATTTCGGGATAAGTGACGTCCCGTTTTGGAAAAACGCCATCAACATGTGTCAACTGCAGTGCAAATGCTGTTCAAGGTAAAATCAGATAGACCCCATTTGGAAATACACTCCAACTCGATCGAGTGTGCATTTTCATATATGCCATTTTATCAATGTGTATGGGTTTGTGAACTCCCGAGTGAGTGTGGGTGGAGGGGGGGGGGGGGGCATACTAGTTCTCTTGTTGTCGATAAGCGTAAATATTTATGCAAAAAGCACACTCTAAAATCGGTTGGGTTAAAAATCAACCCAAATCGACTGGGTTGAGTGAATATGAACCCAAATTGGGTTCATATTCACTCAACCCAGTCGATTTGGGTTGATTTTTAACCCAACCGATTTAGAGTGCAGAAATCCTTGAACAAGGCCAATCTAGCACAATGTTTAAGCAAATGGACCTCCGAGCTGAAGATGGAGGTCCACTGACTGAAGCCTAGCTGCTACGTTTTATGTTATTTAAAGATATCTGAGCTGCATTACCTGAGTAGGTATTCCACATATCGAGTGAGTTAGCCATTTACCAAACACAACTAGAAGACGACAATTACAAAAAGAAACTTGAATAATTATATTTAATATCAGCATATAATCGCAACCCTACTTTCTTCTACTCTCGTCCCATTTGAAAAAAAAACCCACTAGACAGCAATAAGACTAAGTGACTCTGTCTGTCGAAAGCTCATACACAGTCGGATACATAATGATAAAATACTGAAAAGTGAACAGCCCAAGATATATAACGTCGCTTGAGTGGAACAAGGCTCTGCAGCAAAAGTACTGCAGATGGCGCCTTGCTCCACTCAAGGTACAATATGAAGAACTCAGAGCTGGCGCTTCTATCAGCGATCCAAACGCGATCAACGTTAATTCTAACAACTGCCTCTTATTAATTGCCAACCGTTTACTGCTGATAAATTATCTAATGCTCACTGGCTTAAAGAGCTTATTATTAATTAAACATGATGCAGCAAACTACCAACAAAACATCAGAGAACAGATAACGAACGAATGCGCCTTCTGGTGAATTAATCATGAATGTCAGTCCATCAAACTGGAAACAACAGGCGGCACCTCAAAATGAAAAGAGTCAAGTGTCAATGAGTTTAGTTTAGAGTTAATTACGGGAGTTTTCTGTCCAGTTATGTGTCATTTTGTTATCCCGACCCCACACCCCGTCTGACACCAGCCTTCTGACTGCTAAGTTCTTCGTGCATTGATTGCTTTTTCAACCAACTCTGTTAACCCTGTCTACTCCAAAGACCTTTTTTTTCTGGCCCAGGAGCTTAACGTATAAAGTAGATGACTACACCTTGAATTTGTTTGGTAGACCAATCGATATTTTCAACATGCAGCCTTAAGGCTGCACGTTGAAAATATTAATTGATCTACCCTCAAATAACGAATATGGACTCTTCCCATTGATGCCATTGAACTGTCATGGTGTATACCATCAGGGTTTAAGGAGTTAAAGAAGCGGATCTATTGGGTTTTCAGGTGGCTGATAATATGATTGGCACATGAAGGTAATGAAACGACACCATCCGTTTCTGGCATATACCTGCTCCAGGCGGAAATCTCTTTTTGGCGATGAAAAATCTTCAGTACAAGCAAATGTTTCTGTAAATGGATTACCTATTTGACGGGGTTAAATCTCCATTCAACTGTTGCTTTAGAAGTAATCCAATCCCCCTGTACAGTAAATCTAAATGTAGCATTACGTGCTTCAAATATCTCATCCGAAATCTTATGAGTTGCGGAACAAGACTGCGACAATGCCACGTCTCCTTCCTATGTTTGAGTCATGTGTGTTCCTGCTGAGTAATATTGAAACAATATGTCTCTCACAATGGGTAGGAATATATGGGCACGAATCTGACCTGGAATTTCATAAGAATTAAATGTGGGAAATATCGTATATAAGACTAACATGCATTATGTTGAGAGGTCTCATGAACTCTTCAACCCTTTACCTAACATAACGGCAAAAAACGGCCAGAAAAGTAACCAGAATAATCCTACCACAGCCGAAAATATCTCGGACGGTTCTCAATAAAACCATGCAAATATAGATATCATTAGAGCCAGCTCGTCGAGCTGGTTCTAATGATAAACATATTTGTATGGTTTTGTTGAAAGAGTGTGAAATTTGTTTTCGAAAAATGTGAAATTTAAAAAATACTGTGTTAGGTGAAGCGTTAAGTTCAACACAAGCTGAAGACGACACTAGAACGTATTTTTTTAAATGACCGGAGGAAGGGGCGGGAGTCTGAAATGATTTTCCATTTATATGGTGGGGTTGAATGGGGGGAGCTGAGACTGCAAAATCGTATCGTGTTCTTTCCTGCATGATGATGAAATGTTTTTGGCTCTTAGCAATTCTTGGAAGGTACTGACTCTTAAAGTAACCATAGACACAATATTCTGGCACTTTATGCTATATGTTAGGGTGTGTCTGCAAAGATAATGACTGTTAGCTGTCTGTGAGTAGACTACGCTAAGTAACAATGATTAAGCAAATCTGAAACGCTTCATAAGAGGTTTTCTCATTTTCGGGGTTGAAAAGTCTTGCAATATAACGAAATAATCGAAAAACAAACACCAACAACACCGAATTGTACATAATCTTATACATTTTGGTAAAATAAAACTTTAATAAAATTAACTTTGCAACAGTTTGGGGGATATGATTTTGAATAAAAATGGATATGTTAGAGCTCTGCCAACCATCGAAATTCGACTAGATTCGAATTCGTGCCGATGATTCGATTCGAGCCGCGGTGGTTCGGAAATTTTCGAATCGTCGTCAAAACATTCCAATTGTCTCTCCTGGAGCGTTTCTTTTATCATCAGGGGGCATACTATAAAACTTTTACAATTGTATAATCTACATTTGTATTTTCTAGCTATTAATATAACTGTCTAAAATAAATCATTATCATTTTTTAAAGAAATTGCCACATTTTTGAAAATGCTAATGTTTCATTTCTACCCATTTAAAGTCATAACTAGAAAATACAATTCTAGAAAATACAATTGTAAAAGTTTTATAGCACTGACCCCAGGTCTCCTGTACGGGTCTAATAATTTTCTCTGCCTGAACTTCTCTGATGCCCTTTTCTGGTATATTCCGCTTTTTCACTGACTTGCGCAAACAGGCGAGTCGCCGTTGAACAGGCGCATAGCCAGGATTCTATAATAGGGATGTCCTAGCCATTTGCGGGGCGGGGGGGGGGGGGGGGCTGGATTTTGCCAAATTTAGTGCTCTAAAAGCGCATCTGAGGCATTTCTAGCATGTACTATATTGGAGACCATTTTGGGGATCAAAATGTTATGTGAAACTTGCATTGGGCCAATGTTTTTTTTCAGAGCAGCGAAAATGTTGGGGGAGGGAGGGTCTATGCCCCCTTCCCCGTAGCTACGCCATTGTCATTGAAAGCAATATTTGAATGAAGATAGGCAATATTTGCTATAATTCCCAACTATGAGAATGTACTACAACTTTAACCCTTTGAATTCTAGTGGTATCTTCCATGTCAGTTCAATAGCAGCAATTAGAAGAGTCCATATGCATTATTTCGTGGGTAGACCAATCAATATTTTCAACGTGTAGCCTCGGGGCCATCCTATATAATGACGTTATGGTGTATCATGTAACTGGCCGGAAAAGCGGCCGCTAGCGTTCAAAGGGTTAAAAGCCATGAGATTCGATTCAATTCGAAATCATATATCCGATTAGATTTGACCGAATTTGGGATCGTGGGGTCCTATGATATGTAAAACCGGCATGTGCTTGTGATGAGGTTGGCTAGGTACCACGAGGGAAGGGATGTGTCTCATTTATTTGTTTTTTATTTATTTATTTATTATGTCGTAGGTAACAAACATAGTTACATGGCATCAAGGAATTACAAATAACATAATATGATAAAACAAAACTAACAATAACAGTGGGAATATGAGAGTCCCAAAACGGACTTCACGATCTCGCCCACAACACACACACACACTCGCGCGAACAACACACATACACTCACACACTCCTGTACAGTATGCTTATGTATGAAAACGCACTCATTTGCATAAAAACAACGCGGACACAGCGTGGTAATGAAGCTAAAGCCTATACATGAGTATAAGATAGATTGCTGGCACATGGGGCGAGGTAAAAGGTTTCAGTATGGTTGAGAATGTTACGAAGGGTGCCGTAAAAGAAAACGATCGTCTCGATTATAAGAATTTCTCCAGCCGTTTCTCCCTGCCTTAATTTCCGTTTGGATAGAATAGGGTGGAACATTCCGGTCTCTAGATTACTTAATAAAATACATGGCGTGGAGAAATTGTGGAGACGCTTGAATAATAGGAGGCTTGTGATTCATCAATATCAAATTGCTTCAGTCTGCAGGTGGTTGTCAGTAGACATTCCCCAGTAGACTGGGTCAATCGGATATTATGAGCTAAGTGATTCCCGCAGCGCCGGGTGGTGTGAATTCTCATCATCAGCTTCCGAGTAGCTATTTCGACCATGACGTTTCTATAATGACCACAAGTTCAAAAGTGGGCGATTTGAGATGAGGACCTGTTGAGTATTGGAGATGATGTCGTGCCATTGGGTAGGGGTATAAAAGTTTACAGAGTTTGATTTTCGAGTCGTTCCGTTGCCATGAAGACCCTTAAGCGTTGACAGACACATAATACACATACACGCATTCAGTCAAATATGCGGACAGCAATGAACTAACACACACATACGAGAATAAATATATAATTGTTTTCAGTGGGCTCTACATAAGTTTGATCGCTTGGAGGTGGTTCGGGTATTCCATTCGACACTCATGTATTGCTTTCGTATACGACATGATCTTTGGTGTAATGTCGTAATCGAACACACCAATGAGTGTATGGAACATTTTCCGAGAGTTTAATTCAGTCACCCCCAGGTGCAGTATCTTCCATGTAACTCATAAAACCTGATCTTTCGATACGGAAAAGGGAGCATGCCATGAGGCAGTGGAACTCGTCTTCGGTTTCATCCTTACAGAATGGGCAAGTTCTTTGTTCTCTGGGAACTGATTCTTTCTCTGCCTCCCCACTTCGATATTTAAACGATGCGCGCTTGTTCTAACTTTAGTGAATATTTTTCTTGCAACGATATCGATTTTTATTTGCAAGTATTTCTCAATGTTGAAAGACGGTTTTATATCATAAAAGAGTTCTAGTTTGGAAGAAGTTGCTAGTTTCTGTCGCCACCATTCAGCGTACTGCAAGCGTATTTTATTTCTTAGGGCAGGTTAAAGAGTTTATCTACATCAATGCTTTATTTCATTTTGTGGTCACTTTTCTCTGCCCGCACAGGTCAGAATCAATCCATGTAGAAGTACCATGTATTACATTCCAGTTAGGATTTAAGATGCTGCTAATGCCTTGTCAATCGCCTACTGGAAGGAAGACAT
Organism: Pictodentalium vernedei; assembly: GCA_031216915.1. Lineage (NCBI taxonomy): Eukaryota > Metazoa > Mollusca > Scaphopoda > Dentaliida > Dentaliidae > Pictodentalium > Pictodentalium vernedei. The sequence continues at coordinate 307,328,679 of CM062294.1, forward strand.
ATGTTTTGAGAAATAACTGTGGGGTATGGAGTGAAGGTTAATTGTTTAAAGGGTTTAATTTGTTAAACAGTCTACTGCCAAGATGAGGGAATAGTCTGCGTCCTACTTCAAATGTGCATGTCTAACACAAAAATGTTCTAGACGGCCCTGATATGAAGGTCAGACAAGCTATACCTTTACTGCCGCAAGCTGGTCGTTTCTCAAGTATAACGTTTCACCCGTTAAACATTAAGGACAGAACAGCTTTGTGTATGAAGAGTTGCCTGTAGCCAACGGAATTACTGTAGGGCGCTGCTTTTCAGTTTCCAAAGACGTCATATTTCCTTGAAATGTTCTTTCAGGGCTTTCTAAGGAAAACGACGACAAAGACAGACGCAAATGACAAAATCACATAAAACCCCCCAAGAATTTTTTTGGAACTTCTTCCTCTGGCGGTCGTAATTTATTTTGTCGATACCTTTTGGTTACTTTATACGGAAAAAAGTTGTCAACCTTCCAGACGAATCAACGTCAAGTGAGTAATTTAACTTTCGTTTACTTGTCGTACCTTGGAAAGAATACGCCTATATTACGTGAATAATTATATAGGTATCAAGCATTTCGCTGGTATTACTCATCTCTCCTGTCGGTGCTGGATGCATCAAAAGTCAGTGACATATTAAACAGAACAATACACCTCTGTAAGTGTGTTAAGCTTTCAATTCTCTATGCACAGCGAATTCAATATCGTGACGGAATAATTTATATGACGGTTGGCAGTATACAAGCATAAATCTTCAAGCTGTGAAAAATATGTGTCTGTTACCAACCTACGAGGACGTAAGTCCTGGGAAGGTGGGTGTCACTCATCGAATGTCGAGTCAGGCAGACATAAGGCAGAAAACTGTTGGGTGATAACCGGCATATTCAAAGACAAGATGATTTGGGTTGATTTTTGCCCCAACTGATTTTAGAGTGCATTGACAAAACACCATGTCATTATTTATGGTCCAATTACCATATTAAACAACCACTGCTTCACTTCTCAGGTTTCCCACCGGGAAACGCAATGTCATATTGGTCATACGAGACTTACACAATCATTTTTGTGAGAGGGTGAGATGCGACAGAATGTGTTCCTTGCCATCAACTGTTTACTTTGGAGCACATTCTTTTGCGCTGCACAGATTTTAATCATGTGAGACGGCCGCATTTCATTTGCACGGACAATAAATAACATATACTTAATAAATATATAGATATATACATATATATCTGTCGTATATATGTGTATATACATATGTGGTTAGTATTTATATATATATACAAACAGGGCTCAAAATAAGCGGTGTCGCGTCGCTTTTTGCTATGCAAAACTTGCAAAAAGCTACACAATGTTAAATTATGTATAGCATTTTGCGATACAAGATAATCAACTGCAGCCTATTAGGCTGCAGTTGATTATCTTGTATCGCAAAATGTAAATGAAAATTTGCAAACAAATTTGCAAAGTAGTTCACTGATGCTTTACTTCTGATTGTGGATCTTTCTAGGCATAACTCAGATTAACTCTCCATCAAGCATCATTAGCAACTTCATATGTAAGATGAGTTCTGTTGGTTTAAATACTGCCTGTTTTTACAACATTTTGCATAAAATGTCCATTAAAAATAACTACAAGCCCATAAAATTAAAAATCTCAGCTTCCATTTTGAGAACTCTATTAAACAACCAAGACGCCATTTATAAAAATATCCAAGTCCACGCAACCCTTAAGGACAGTTCCTTCCGTTAAATAAAAACATAGTAAATGTTTCATGTGTTGCAGATCATTTGGAAATGCCCCGAAATGGATGGAAACTATTCTATCTACTTAGAAGAATTCAATATAAAACAGCATAACATAACTCTGGTATACAAAAATAGCTATGTAATTTTTACAAAATGCTATTCATTTTTTGGAAATGCGTAGCATTTTGCCACGCAAAGAAAAAAGTTATTTTGAGTACTGTATATACATATATATAAATCGTCGCCTGAGTGCTAGAATGTCCCATGTCCCCTATGGGACTCCCCTATCTTGCACTCAGGCTATATGTATCGTCGCCTGAGTGCGAGATATATATATAGTATGAGGTATAGAATACAGAACTCGGAACTTCTGTTATGCATTTTTTAGGATGTGAACAGAAGTTCCGAATTCTGTATTCTATACCTCAAGCAGGAAATTTGAAAAAAAGAGATTGATTCTCACTGATTTCATCTTCTTTACATGGTACAATTCATTGTAAACAGCTCATTCTGAATCAAATCTCGAATCGAATCAGGTCTATTATTCGAAATCGAATCGAACCTCGAATCGAATCAGTGACGTCTTGAAGATGACCGGTGAGGGTTGGGGAGCTATAAACCTGATTTGTTCCGACTGTGAGGCTCAGGTTCTGACTGATAAAATAATCCAACTACATCATCAAGGCATGCCTTCGTCGAAGTAGTATTACCCTGTAAGGATTATAGTTCACCGTTGGCATTGCTTGGAAACCTTAAATGTGCATTTAACAGTGGTATGGGCTACTGATATTGGAATTAGCATAGCTGGTAGCAGTAGTGAAGATGTTATTTGTGTTAATGTAGCGAAAGTTACGCTCAGTCTTTTATTTCAAAATTATTAGTGTTCAACCGATTACCAAAAATGGTTGCTGACCGATTACCGGTTATTTGAGCTCACAATCGGCAGATTCTTATGCCGATTCCGATTGTAATACCGTGCACTATACTCGACAAGTCAAGGCTCGAAAGAACTGCATTAAACTGTACATTTTCGCAGTGTTAATTTTCGTTCACTGGGGAAGCAGTAAAATTACCAGTCGCGCACACTTGGGCGGTAAACGTGGCTCTCAGAGCCACGTTTACCGCCCAAGTGCGTGCGACTGGTAATTTTACTGCGACCTGAGTCAATGTAGTGCAGCCTTCACTTTTCTGTGAGGAACTGGCGATTGCCGCAAGTACGCCCAATTGTAAGCTTTACATGTCATGTAACTTGCATATCCCGTAAAGGGCGTCTAGAGAGATTTAGAATACACATTGTAGTTGTTTCTCAACTTTATTGAATGGTATCATTGACATCATTTTACAATAACAATTGAACAATTGCATAAGTTAATAAAATGCAGCAGTTAATGAATCATCACAAAATGATTGGCAACAATCGGCTGAACAGATGTTTCAGGAGCCGTTTCCGTTGTCATCCGATTGCCCATAATCGGCCGATTGTGGTGGCCGATTCCGATCATCGGTTGAACACTAAAAATTATTCATATACGATTTCCATCTAAACTATACGTTTTGTGAGACGATGGCCCCAAGCGATAATCCCATGAGAAATATTCGAGAGGAAACGAATCGGCAGCCGATTTCGAATCGAACCGAATATCTACTTAAGATTCAAAATCGAATCGAATCTCGAAGCTTCGTGGGACCCTATTAGATGCAGGTGTGGCGTTAGGCATAAAACTGTCACCGGCGCATGCTAGTTTGGTGGTATATGAGTCGTACAGTCCTAGATGTTAGCTTCGGCAAGGTCCCGAGTTCGATCCCCGTCCGGGACGGCCCGCGTTGTGTCCTTCGGCAAGGCACTTTACCCCGGTTGCCTACATGGGGGCACGATGACGCCGTGTACTAAGGCGTACTGCACGTCGATGGCGCACATGTCCTGAACCGCTGTAACCCTGCTTGAGCGGAGCTTGAACAGAATTAGAATGTTGAGGAGCTGACAGTTGCTCGTCGATGCTCGGTGGTTCTCTCCGGGTACTCCGGCTTCCTCCACCCGTAAAACTGTCACGGTCACGATTAGCCACTGTGCATAAGCATGTGACATTAAACACCAATAAATAAATAAATAGCCTCGGCAATGTCTGGTAAAGGCCGAGCCAGTCTGTCACGCCTTTTCCACATTTTTGACACTAATTCCAGTGACTGTATACTCCTTGTCTGAATAGAACAACGAGAAGCAAAAATGTGTGTCCATAAGAATGAATGCATGCTCATGTCAGGAAAGCGTCATCTACCCACCCCAATATCTGAATATAGTTAAGGGATTGCCAGCCTCGCAATTCACAAGAATCCCTTCCAAATGGAACGAGAAACAATAAAAATTAAAGTAAAATTCCCATGGAAACATACTTTGATGCTAAGGTTTTAAGGTAAATTTATTGTATGATGGTGTAATGTACATTTCCTGAATCCATCGTTCCATTTGCATTGTGGGATTTTCATGTATTTAGGACTATAGAACTTTCCTGCCTTCCGCCATTCCATATGCATTGTGGGATTTCCATATGCAATCTGCCCCACCGTGGGGCAGATTGCGTATGGATATCCCACAATGCAAATTGAATGGCAGAATGCAGGAAAGGTTTGTCCAAAGGCATACATGTAATGTCGGAGTGCACAAAACAGATTTGAAATTCAAACTTGTCCATTCGAATATCTTTGTCAATTACAGATACCAGAAGTAAGATTAAGTTTCTTTAAAATGGCCGAATACAGCGAACTGACGCAGATATCAGTGTCTCAATGATGAGCGTAATTCTAGGATTTTCAAGGAACCCGTGGCGCCATTTGCAATTCCCTTTTTCGTCATTTTTAGACTATTCCCCACTAATTACATACACGTCTGAGAAAACTTCTAATTACAAAAATACAGATATCAGTTAAAAAGGGACTGTTTTGGATTCTAAATAAAAAAGAACAGACCCAGTAATAATTAATTGTCAGTCCTGTACAATACCTGATAGAACACTGAAGCAGACTTATTTTAAAAGTCCTTGATTTTTAAGCATGCCTCAAAGTTTAATTTCTGTTACACGGTATTGAATGTTGTGCAACAGAAATTAAAAACTTTGAGGCTTCCTTAAAAAATTAAGGACTGTGAAGGTAATAGCACAATTTTTAAGTTCTCCGAGGGCCTTGAAAACATATTTTTGAATTCAAGGATTTTAGGGGTACAAGGACCGCTATGAACCGTGGGCTACATGCTCTTATACTAAAATGGCCGAAATGTGAGGCTGTGAAAGAGTCATTTGTTAACCCTTTACCCAACGTAACGGCAAAAACCGGCCAGCGCTATTCTTAAAAATCGCCGATTAATCTTCATTATTTTTTTCATTTTTTGTCTCAAAAACATAGGTTATGACACCTCATTGGAACAAGCTCGCCGAGCTCGTTCCAATGAGGGGTCATAACCTATGTTTTTGAGACAAAAAATGAAAAAAATTAGTTATTCAAGAATTTTTTTACGAGTGTCGTCTGCTTTTCATGTTAGGTAAAGGGTTAAGTTAGTGCAATATATAGAGGATATGCAATGAGTGTTTTTCTCTTATAATATATATGAAATGAGTCTAAGAATTTTCTGTTTGGGCGAGCCTCTGGCTCGCCCAAACGGAAAATTCTTAGACTCGTTTCATATATATTATATGAGAAAAACACTCATTGCATATCCTATTTATCATATGACACAAACACGCACAAATTAGCCCCTTAGTATGACTTTTTAACCCATCACCTAACTTGAGTTGCAGACGGCACTTAGAAAAAAACATCCTCGTATAACTAAAAATTTTAATTTTGTGCTTCCAAAACATAAGTTATGACCCCTCATTGGAACGAGCGCGACACTCTAGTTCCAATGAGGGGTCATAACCTATGTTTTGGAAGCAAAAAGTGAAAATATAAAAAAAAATGAATGGCGTTTTTCTTGTATTGCGAGAGACGTTTTTTGCCGTTACGTTAGGTAAAAGATTAATACAATATAACCCACCCTAAATAGGACAGATAACGTAAATTCTCCCTACTGAAATTATGCAAATGTGACCCAGTTGTATTTTGTTTAGCCAATCAAATTGTCCAGTTTTGAAATTGACCAATGAAAGCTCCCAACTCTAATTATGCAAATTATGAAAATGTGGCCCAGTTGTATTTTGTCCAGTCAATCAAATTGTCTAGTTTTAAAACTGACCAATGAAACTGACGGAAGGCTTTATTTATCACTGATTAATATGAAAACAAAATATCAAATCTTTTAAAGTCAACAAAACGGACGAGTCATGATAAATAGAGATACATTATCATGCACATGTTGTTAGTTTCAGATTTTTTACAACATAAAGCCGATACAGTCGCCTCGGACTGGTCGTACGTAATACATTCGTAGTCGGTGATGTCCATGCTTACGTTTACCAGATAATGAAAATGATCATCAGCAAAATTTTAATTAATGAAGTACAGAGTTCCAATAATTAGGGCTTGAAATCTAATAATTGCGACTGCGAAAATATTGTGAACCCGTGGAAAGTGACCAGTCCATGGCGGCCGTACTGTAACGTTATTCGATAACTGGGAGGCCACGAAGTTGCCGCTATATGAATGTCATCCGACATCCGAGCCACTGGCCCAAGGAAAGGCGTTAATATACTGTGCATACCAATGACCAATTATTGTGAAACAAATATACTTAGAACTAAAAACAAAAACAGAAAAAAAGTTATGTTTTTTTCACTGGCACAAACTCGTTTGAATGGGGGAGAACGAGGAGCGAAGGGAAGTGACAATAAAATAACAGTATGCGAAACATTTGGAAGTGAGTGTCGAGTACAAGAAGGGTTCTACAAAGAGCTACGGAAACACCAAACAGTAACCAGGCCATGTAGCATGTATCATTCAGCAAACACAACCATCCCTGTTCATAAAGAATTGCATTTTATCTGTTTCAGGAAAATCCAATCATAAACACAGTCATCTGCAGCTGAAGTTGACAGGAAGGGCGAAATATCTCGTTGCGTTACTCATTAACACGCAAACGCAAACATATCACACCTCAAAAAAGTTTCAACACAAGAAATATCAACGGATACAGGGTACGTCGAGGGTCGAATACGACGGAAAAAACAAAAAACGATCGAGTGGAGCCTCAGTCGTGTTCTTGCTTCTTGAAACTTCGTCTACGTCACACACACACGTCGCGACGTCCCCGAATTTAATGAAAGACATCCTGCGGGATTTAGCAATTGGGCCCGAAAACGGTTCGCAACAATTTTCAGGAAACCTTTTACAGATGATTTCAACAACAGAAAGGCAAAATAAAACCCACCTGCTTACCACTATTTGTTCTCAAAGTGCAACACAGCTTTTTTTCATGGGCTTCTTCCGTGAACTTGGGGAAGTGCTGTGTTGATGCAGGCGAGAAAGGGCTACGAGAGCCCTTTCTAGAAGTATATTTCTGAAAGGAGGGATCTTGTAAAGTAGTCGAACGAAAAATCGGTCGCCGCATTTATTCAATGGCAAATGCAACAAACCCAATTTATTCAGACCTGGAAAATTACATGAAGTCCCACTGTGCTCGGGCGTTTTAGTCATAATCTGTTGTATACAGTATACCCCGACTCCCTGAATTGTAGGATAACCACAAGGTAATTTTGGTTCCATTTTCCTCTCTCTTGATATTTCAAATATTTGAAAAAATAATTCTTGGGAACCTATTGGGGCCTGCAATGAGAACAACTGCTATATATATATAACTGTACGCGTTTTTGATGATTAATGACTAAACTCCGTCATTATGCCTGATCCCACACCCCACCCCACCCCATTGGCACAGGTATTTATTTATTTGGGGTTATAGTCACATATTTCTGCACAAGGGCTAATCGTGACTGTTGCATTGAAAAAAAGTCCAGTCCATCATTTATACCCATGTTGCCCATTTCAGAGAACTTTCAATCTATAGTTTTTCGTTACCGGGTCCTATTTTACTAGTAAAACAGAGATTGTTTACCACAGTAAACAAGCGCTGCTTCACTTTCAGGGGTTCCCAGGATGACAGAAAAGAATACTCGAAAGTTTCTCAGTGACAACTCTCAGAAAGCAAAATCTATTTCACTAGTGCACTTCTGGTCTTACCCCATTGCCTGAGGGTGGGGGCAGCTGCTCCTTGCCTTCGGCTTCTGCATCAAAAGCATGTTCAAACGTATAAAGCAAACAAATAAACGATCATTCAAGTGGACATGTGTCCCTGATATCATGGTCCGGTAACATTTCGTCCCTAAAAAACAATGTTATCAATTCGTTAGACAGGCATTTTGACAGGAACAAATATTGATGAGACAGAAATTGACTTGACATCCGGGGTTAATGACTTGATGTTGTTCAGCATTACCTATATGACCCCAGTTAGCCTTGTCTTCGTGTTCAACCCATTTTCTCTGAGTTCCGTAACATTCAGACTGTACAGAATTAAGAAAGACAGCGGGGAGGGGAGGGGGTGGGTCGACCGCTCGACTGACACGTGACCAGCAGTGACAGGTTTAAGTCGACACATGATGTTGTCGCGCAGTCAGCAGCAACTGTCTCCTGACGGAACGGTTGACTCAACAACTGGGCAACAAGGTCATCATTTGATCTATACATTCCTAATATACATCCCATCGATAACTATCGCACTCAGTGTATATCATACCACTGATTAGGATACTGTTAGTCTGTATTTGCTCATACAACTGCAGTCAAGACGCACTTCATTTTATTAATAACTCCATGTAATTATAATACGAAATGGAAACACTCAAAAAATACACAATCATTGTTTCATGATATAACTTTCACATTGCTCCGAATTGAGCTCACATAATGGGCTTAGATTTGTGTTTGTTTATTGGGTTTAATGGCATTTTCAGCAGCTAGGGTAATATCCTGTCGGACACTTTTACAGGAGGGGAGGCCAGATTTCCCGGAGAGAACAACCCAGCAACGGCGAGTTACTGTCAGTCTCATGCTTACACTGACTCGACAAGAGCAGGATTAGCATTGGTCGACGTGCTGAACTCTTTATTACACTGCGCCAACCGTTTTCCCACTTTTGAGGGATTAAGTGTCTTGCACAGGGACACAATGCAGATGCCGCGAGTCACGATCGAAGCGTCGATCTTTCAATATGAAGTCCAGTGCGCTAACCAATGAGCCACCGCTCTACCGTTTAGATTCATAACAGAATGATTGCAGATGGCGCCTTGTTCCACTCAAGAGACGCCACGCTTTGTTACGGACGAATAAAAACATATTTAGTTTGTGCCATGGAAGATATTGATAGTGAAGCAGTGCTTGTCAATATCGTCCTTGGTACAAATTAAATATGTTTTTATTCGTCAGTAACAAAGCATAGCGTCTCTTGAGTGGAACAAGGCGTCATCTGCAATCATTCTGTTATAAATCTGAACAGTAGAGCGGTAGCTCATTGGTTAGCGCGTTAGACTTATATTTAGGGCTGTAGCGATTTTTTAATTTAGGAATCGATTAATCGTCGCAAATAATCGATAATAATCGATTAATCGTACCTATATGACCCCCTCTCCCTCTCTTTGAAGTCGTTAAAAATGAAGTTTAAGTCAGTTGACCTACTTTAAGTAAACAACGAAGACGATCCTCTTTTAGGAATATTCAAAGCTTTGATGTTCTGAACTTTTGAACCGTCAGTGTAATAATCAAGACCGGTCGTCAGTTGCGAACTTCGCAAGTTCGCAACTGACGACCGGTCTTGGTTATTACACTGACGGTTCAAAAGTTCAGAACATCAAAGCTTTGAATGGACCTAAAATACAAATACTTCTCACGGCTTCTTCAGATGTAACATCGATGTGCTCGGCCTTTTACCTTTAGAAACAATAGTTTTTTCATCATTTTTTTTTAATTATTAAACGTCTAAAACGGAGTAAAATTTACCGATTCTTCGACAACGAAAAATACTAATCGATTTCGACGTGACCGATCGACAATCGATTAACCATGACAGCCATACTTATATTGAAAGATAAACACCAACCAAACTGTTTTAAGACAAAGGGTTAAACCTTCGTTATACAGACACAAATTTGACATCAAAGGCAGTTCCATCGCATGGTTCTTGTTTTCTGATACGTCTTGTAAATTTTATTGGTGCGTATGAATGCAACAAAAAGGATAATCAAGACGCATGAATGCAACAAAAAGGATAATCAAGACGCATAACCCCATTATTAATTGCTAATTTAACAGGTGTTGACCGCGATCGGTGCTGTACACACCCCATGCAGTTTCTTTCTGAAACTGTTAAACAGATGGCAGATGTAGGTCAAACAGATATGCCAGTGGTGTGAAGAATGGCCTTCTCTCAGAGAAAAGAAAAAGAGAAACAGTGGCGTCTTTGCTGAAAGCGAATGGTCTGTATTTACTAAGATATTTCGGATGCGTGTTCTCAACTTGGCCCAGATGCGAAACGGACATAATATACAGTAGTCGGTGTACTTAAAACTCGCAGTAGCGACACTGAGACAATAAGTTAAGGGAGCCCACAGCAAATAAAGATCAGACCAGACCACCTGCTTCACATTGCCCACAGATGGCATAACCACTGTTGAAAAAATAGAGGGAAAAGATTACGAGAAAACCGATACATCCTGACCGTGAAATGCGTTAACCTCAAGCTTTAAAAGATTAAGATGCTACATACGTTAACGGCAAACGAATTAACTGTGAAAATCGGGAGTCTGAAATTCCGTCAAATCCAAATAGATGTACACAAATTATACACCAAATTGAAGTTTACTTTATGTGTGGAGCACTAAAATATACACACTTTTGACCCGCACAGTTGATGGCAGGATTGAATGGTTTCTGAAAGTTTGCTACCGCATTCGTACAGGAACTGATAATAAAATATCTCATGAGAACAAGTTGTCAACTAGCGGCCAAATTTGATTCAGATAACCCTTTACCTAACCTGAAAAGCAGACGACACTTGCAAAAAAAATTCTTGAATAACTAATTTTTTTCATTTTTTGTCTCAAAAACATAGGTTATGACCCCTCGTTGGAACGAGCTCGACGAGCTCGTTCCAACGAGGGGTCATAACCTATGTTTTTGAGACAAAAAATGAAAAAATAATGAAAATTAACTGGCGATTTTTGAGAATAGCGCTGGCCGGTTTTGGCCGTTACGTTGGGTAAAGGGTTAACCAAGAACAAAGCTGTGAATTCAAAACACATCAAGATGCGGCGACAGCGGCATGGTGGACATGCAAACAATATCGGCTTTCTGTTTAGGAAGAACGATATGCTATTTGTTCATGTTAAGGCCAAGGTCAACAGAAGCAGAAAGAAGCCGATATACAACGTTTTCTAAAAAGGACATGAGGAGACCGATCGTCGTTCCACCACAGATCATTCATATATGGGTGTTTACCGTCACTTCCAGCATCTTGGGCTATCTCATGATCGTACTGTAGAGATCAAATAAAGTTTAGCTAAACGTTTATTCCTATGCTGACCACTTCAGAGGATTTCTTTCACTTCAGGCGTTGGTACCAGATCCTATATTGTTAGTGAAACAGTACTTGTTTACCGCAGTTTCCATGTGGATCTACAGACTGTCATCATATGAATACTGTTGTATTACCTACACAGTATCAGGGCACTTGTTTTGCATTTTCCCGAATTCCGAAATCACTGTCGGGGGGGGGGGGGGGGGGTCACGTGACATATAAAAATTCTTCAGCATGGCGTCCTTCCTCAAGACAAAAACAGACAGTGTTGGTATTTCCCTCCACATCGTCATCCGGTGGTGTTTTCAATTCCTGCACTCTAAAATCAGTTGGGTTGAAAATCAATCCAAATTAACTGGGTTGAGTGAATATGAACTCAGTTGGGTTCATAATCACCCAACCCAGTTGATTTGGGTTAATTTTTAACCCAACTGATTTTAGAGTGTAGATTTGTTCTTGGATAAAAAGGCATATTTGGCCACGAGGTGTTCTGATAAACCGTACAAGATATGTCGATGCTAAAGTTGCTTAGCGATATAGGTGCTCTATGTAAAAGATTGCCCAAAGGCCTTTCCAATAGTACTTCTCATATTGCCAGTACTGTAAGACTGAGTGAACTACATTAGTATATACAGGGTCTAAGATTGATCGAATTTGGGGACATCACAGACTCTCCAAGTCAGTTGCGATTCAGCTTCCAATGGGTGATTTTTTGTAATATTGATCGTCTGAAAAAAAACCTTTTGGCTTCTTGTACTTTGAAGCCCAAATTGTAATTTTGATAAATTTTTGACTGCAACAGGACAGGTGCCCTAACATGCAGTCTCTGTATAAACTCTGAAGTTATATCATCCGTGAATCTTGGTAGTTATTTTAGGTACACATTTGCGGTCCATATAGACAGTTAAAACTTGCCTGAAACAAATGCTAAGCATAATGTCGACTGTAAATACGTAGCAAAAATGTACGGGCCTTTTAGGGTTATTTCACGTCTTTGGAAACTGGACAAAAAACTCTGAAAAAGATGGTGAAATGTAAAAGCCTACATGATTAATAAGCTGTGAATAACGACTTTGGCACCACATTGGCCACCCATTAAATGATTTTCGATCATCTCCTGTTAGAAATTTCATAATCACTGGGTCGTTTATGGGCTTGCAACTATATTGGCGACACGTTTTATAGTTCCAAAAATGTGGGGCTTTATAACACGCGATGACCTTTTGCAAGCCCCGAAATGCTTGTTTAGGCCCTTTGTGTGTATAATTTTTAATCCAGCTATTGCCTTTCAAGTCATATAAATAAACAGGACGTTCATCTGTCTCGGAGTGGATACTCTTAATGGGATCCGGTATTCAAATTCTTTGACGAATACCGTTGAATTACACACAACCCCAGACACACACATGAAAGACGTTTAGCCATGTCCCACAGAGCGTTTGGATAATCGGGTATTAACCTTTTACCCAACCCGAACAACAGACGACAACTGCAAAAAAGTCGTGAATCACTAAACATTTTCAATTTTTTAGCTCAAAAACATAGCTTATGATGGTTCCAATCAGGAGCCACAAGCTATGTTTTGCTTTTTAGACACAAAATTAAAAGGTAATGACATTCGAGGGGCGATTTTGGTGAATAGCGCTCGCTGTATACAGCCGTAACGCTGGGTAAGGGAGCGCGGTGGCTCAGTTGGTAGAGGTGCAGGCTGCAAGCCGAGAGGTCCTCGGTTCGAATCCCACCTGCGGCAACCGCGTTGTGTCCTTGGGCAAGACACTTCATCTCCATTGCCCGCGTGGGGGCACGATGACGCCGTGTACTACGGCGTACTGCACGTCGATGGTGCGCATGTCTTCAACCAATCTAACCCTGCCAGCGCTGCAGTGTGGAGTTACGATGTTGGGGAGCTGGCAGCTGCTCGTCGTTGCTCGGTGGTTCTCTCCGGGTACTCCGGCTTCCTCCACTCGTAAAACTGTCGCGGTCATGATTAGCCATTGTGCATAAATATGTGACCTTAAACACCAATAAATAAATAAATAAATAAATAAATAATAACGCTGGGTAAAAGTTTAAGACAGCATTGCAGCAACATGTAATCGAAAACTGTTCACACCAGGCGTTGCAGGTGTTGAAGGGATCAAAAGCTACCGTAGTAACCACACTCTGGTTATTTAACCCTTTCAACTCTAGAGGCCGTTTTTCCGGCAGGGTCACAGGCTACGTCATAATGTCATTACGGGGGATGACTGCAAGGTAAATGTGTGGTGTAGACCGATCAATATTTTCAACGTGCAGCCCTAAGGTCTACCCCCAAATAATAAATATGGACTCTTCCTATTGCTACCACGGAACTGACATGGAAGATACCACCAGGCTTCAAGGGGTTAATCCTGTCATCTAATTCATGGATCAACATAGTCTTGAAGGTTTAAAACCCTTTAATATTGCTGTCCACAAAATCGGAAGGCATTATATCAGCCTATTTATTATTTATTTATTGGAGTTTAACGACACTTTCGACAGCCCGAGACACATCGTGTCGGGCAACTTTACGGGTGGAGGAAGCCTGAGTACCCAGATAGACTACCAGACTCCCCAACGTATTAACTGCGGGCAACAGGTTTGGCCTGGTTGAAGACAAATTCACTTGGGGCGTGAGTACGTCTTAGTACACAGCGCCACCGGTTCCCAACGTGGGCAATCGGGAAACCAGCCAATAAAGTCTCTTTCCTGCCATATGTGATTCGGATCATTATAATTTTAGAACTGTGCGGTCGGTAACACCCCAGTTGTTCTATCTTGTTCTATCCAATGTTTTTGAGATGCTTTCTCATTTAGCCAACATCACGTGATTGATCTGTTCGCATTTCACTAACTATTCGTCCCTTGTGTGGAACAAGGCCCATCTGCAATGCCACGGCATTGCAGATGGCGCCTTGTTTCACTCAAGAGACATATTGTTTGTCTACTCACTATTGGTGAGGCCTAAATTGGTTTCAATCGATTTTTATTCTGTCGACAAAGATCCACACATGTATTCAATCAAGCCCTGATGTCTGCAAATCTTTAAAATGGGAATAATTTTGTTGCTACACAGACAGATGTCCAGTGACAATAAGATCACATCATTGACGTGTCTCTCTTCATCAATAAATGAATTTTATTATCTGGTACAGGTGCAAAAGCACAGATGATCCTCGCAGCAATTGTAACCCTTACGATAATGTCTATTACGATTTTAAATGCAGACACCGACAAAACGCGAGATTCCTTAACCCTTTACCTAACATGAAAAGCAGACGACACTTGCAAAAAAATTTCTTGAGTAACTAATTTTTTCATTTTTGTCACAAAAACATAGCTTATGATCCTTCGTTGGAACAAGCTCGACGAGCTCGTTCCAACGAGGGGTCATAACCTATGTTTTGACACAAAAAAAGAAAAAATAATGAAAATTAACTGGCGATTTTTGAGAATAGCGCTGGCCGGTTTTGGTCGTTACATTGGGTAAAGGGTTAACCCTCTTAATTCTGGACGCATGAATTATTTTGCGTGTAAGAAAATTTGATCGATAAGCAATGACAATTCACTATGAACAAAAATGATAGTTAAGGGGTCATCGTAATGGTTAAAATCACACAGCCCCACAGGCTGATCCAAATATGGTCTTCGAATGAAAGTATGGAAAAAAACTGCTTTTCGCGTACTGATATAAGAACACAAGATGTCGACTTTGTCTCTTGGAAAGCTCCCTCCATCACTCAGCTTACCTGGAATTCATACCAGTCACCGCCATTATCGGAAAGGAAATGAGTAGGTAAAATTTCCTTTCTAAATCAAACGCTTCTTGCATTAACCAGCACGTGACTACAGTGTTAATTTATTGAAGTGCTGGTGCATTGGTTGTTCAAAACCTTTACCTAGGTAAAAGATGAGAGTTTTCATGTTCCAGGGCCGTACGACCTTTCCTTTATGATACGGCAACTTTAGGTTAATATCTCCGCCACAGAAACAGAAATCCGGTTTCTATGTGTTCGGATTTGGAAACCGATGGTTTCAAATTAGCCATCTGGCTTATTTGAGGTGGAACTGGAATTCGTCGCGCAGTAATATCGGAACACTAAACTGAATGTGTCAAGGACTTATCCCATTTACTTTTGCTATGACATAGGTTTCCATGGAAACACGTCGTACCCCCATTTCACTTCCCTGCATACTAATTTCGAAATACAAAAAGTTCAAGGTGCAGTTTTTTCCAATAATGCAATTAAGAATTTAACCAATTCAGTCTTGATTGACAGAGCTCTGAGATTGACTTGGGTATACTTCAAGTTGCATGATGGGAAAAATTGCTGCTTCAAAGTTAGGTATTATTTTGACGTCACCGAACAAGGGCGAGTAACTGTCAAACTCCACAACGTACTAACTCCGCACGTGCAGGGTCAGTATTGGTTGAACACAAGAGTAACATCGGCGTGTACACTCTAAAATCCGTTGGGTTAAAAATCAACCTAAATCAACTGGGTTGAGTGAATATGAACCCAATTTGGGTTCATATTCACTCAACCCAGTTGATTTGGGTTGATTTTTAACCCAACTGATTTTTAGAGTATAGTACGCCTTAGTACACATCGCCACCGTGCCCCCACATGGACATACGGGTTTAAGTGTCTTGTCCAAGGACACAACACGGTTAACGCTGGCGGGGATTGAACCGTTGACCTTTCGGCTTGAAGTTCAATGTGGCCGTAGCCACTGGGGCACCGCGCACGCCATTTTTTATTAGAATTAAAGAGAATTATGTGAGTACTCCAGCTCGGCTACTACAAGTAATAGTCGTTCATTTGAAGTGAATCACTTCGCAATACAATATTATGATTCACACAAAAGATGAAAAGTACGTGTAAGACCCAGATGCATGAAAATATGAGACCCGTGTTCACAATGTGCCAACTCGACATACTTTTGTACAAAAAGGTATGTTAGTCAATGAACTACAGGTGTTACCAACCTGTGACGGGAAACAAGTGCCGTCTGAACCACTTATGAACAGAACAATGTGAGGTGTAATTTGCTCCACTCTCGCCGCTCAGTTTCCAGGTGTATAATGTTAACAGACCAATTTTGTTATCAACAAAGGTTTACTTGAGATAATCAGTTCTACCGACAAATCCAGATTCACGTCTCATTCAATACAGGGAGGTTTCCCATAATCTTCAAAGGGGTCGGGAAGCACTTGAAGATGGTTGAACAACATGAGGGCGAAGATTTATGACGGGAGCCTGGTAGCTCAGTGGTTAGAGAATTGGGCTTCCAACCGAGAAGCCGACTGTGACCAGCGGTAACTGCGTTGTGTCCTTTCGAAAGACGCGAACCCTTTATTTACCTCACATGAAAAGCAGACGACCCTTGCAAAAAAAATTAACGAATTTTTTATCTCAAAAACATAGGTTATGACCCCCTCATTGGAACGAGCTCGACGAGCTCGTTCCAAAGAGGGGTCATAACCTATGTTTTTGAGAAGAAAAATGAAAAAATAATGAAAATTATTTGGCGATTTTTGTGAATAGCGCTGGCCGGTTTTGGTCGTTAGGTTGGGTAAAGTTAATCTCGATTGCTCACGTGCGTGGAGGTACGGTGGACCTGTGCACTAAGGCGTACGGTACATCGATGGTTCACTTGCCTTCAGCCGTTGCTAACTGCTTGTGTGGAGTCTGACAGTTGCTTTCAGCTGACCGGTGACTCTCTCCGAGTACCCCACTTCCTCCACCCATAAAGCTGTCCAACGCGATGTAACCCTGGCCGTGAAAGTGTCGAGAAATTCCAATAAAAAAACAAAAACAAAATAAACAAACCAAATTTTGACCAAACCCTGACTGCTCGGGAAGTTCCAGGGATGTACAATCAGCGGGTACCATTCATTTGGTAACCATAGTTTTTACATATGTCACGTACCATTTATTAGCGCAACTTGATTTATAGGCCGCTATTGATTGTCTACCTTGGATGAGTGGGAAATGGGGCTACCGGTAGACTACCTAGTGGTTCGTGATTTGCAAGTTTGGGGGATTCCACAGTCGCCAGTATTTACCTATTATAAAAAGTCGACTGTTTCTGTAATATTATCAAGGCATGGCACAGTTTGAACTGGGTGGGTTGGTACTCACCCACAGAGTGAGAGGACATGCATTTAGTTACTGGTTTTTCAGCTCACTGTCGCCTCTTATGACTATAGCATGACCGCAACATAAGTATGAAGTCAAATTTAGCCAATCATTTACATCTATACCGCCTAGTTTAGAGGACTTCCCCCAGGTGTTGATTACCGCCCACTTGGGCTGTCACGATTAATCGATTGTCGATCGGTCACGCCGAAATCGATTAGTATTTTTCGTTGTCGAAGAATCGGTAAATTTTACCCCGTTTTAGACGTTTAATAAATAAAAAAAATTGATGAAAAAACTATTGTTTCTAAAGGTAAAAGGCCAAGAACATCGACGTTAAATCTCAAGAAGCCGTGAGAAGTATTTGTATTTTAGGTACATTCAAAGCTTTGATGTTCTGAACTTTTGGACCGTCTGTGTAATAATCAAGACCGGTAGTCAGTTGCGAACTTGCGAAGTTCGCAACTGACGACCGGTCTTGATTATTACACTGACGGTTCAAAAGTTCAGAACATCAAAGCACTAAATGTACCTAAAAGAGAATCGTCTTCGTTGTTTACTTGAGGTAGATCAACTGACTTGAACTTCATTTTAACGACTTCAAAGAGAGGGGGAGGGTCATCTAGGTACAATTAATCGATTATTATCGATTACTGGCGACGATTAATTGATTCCTAAATTGAAAAATCGCGACAGTCCTACCGCCCACTTACCGGGTACTATTTCACCAGTACAGGAAAACTTGAAAATCACAGAAAGCAAGCACTGCTCTACTTCCCGAAGCTCCCACAAGGAACATCTAGTAACACTTTTACTTGCCGGCCTGTTAAAAGCATGATGAAGACCCAACCAGCAAAATTGCAGGACATGGATCACCGAGTACTCTTTTCGATGGTCCAGCAGATGCATATTTTGTTTGTTTGGTTCGTAAGTTTTTTCTCGATTGGAATGTATGGTACTGTGATCACAAAAGATAGGCAAGATACCGAAAAACCGAACTGATACCGATATTATGGGGGATACCGAAAAACTGAACCGAACCAATTGTTGAATACCGATACCGTCGGAATGTACAAGTCCCTGTTGAGGCTTGATAACAGTTGAAAGATTCATTTTCATGAAAGAAGTGACTGATTTTCTTTTCAGTTTTGTTAACCCTCAATGGACTAGGCAACTGTCCTGAATTCCCACTAAACTACAATCTATACATGTCCAATTGCTTAGCAGTGATTTCTAGTCAAGTCTTGGCTGCCTTTTCAGGCAGCCAAGACCTGAGTAGAAATCACCGCCCAGTTTGCCTATTGTCGGCAGGACCTCCTAAAGATGGCATCGTCGGGGCACATGCTCTGAGATCGCTAAAACCTGAAATAGATCTTTAAACATTAAGGTGCGTTTAGAACAAGTCACAAAATTGCTGTAGATATATGATTTGCATGCGGTCGTAAACGAATGACGCTGTTGAGCTCATTGGCAGTGTCATTTATAGTGTTGTACTACAACATCTTATTCTGTTTTTCCTGATGTGAATTCCTCTTTGATACTATGTATTTACTTGCATGTATTTATACTTTTACATTTGGTATTGTAACTTTATTACCAAGTTATGGTGAGAAGTTGTAATAAACTAAACTAAACTATCAGCAAATCTCAGTCAAGTCAGATACTGAATACCGAACCGATAACGAGGTATAGCCCCTAAAAATACCAAAACCGATACAGAACTCAAAATTCCAATATCGCCCATCTCTAGTGACACACAAAAGCGGGCAGAGAATTTCAACCGGATCGCGACTGGGTCTTGATCCGGACGAAATTATCTTCCCACTTTTCTCCCCTAAACACATTCTCAGCCATCGGAACAGAAATGTGAGAACATTGAATCTGAGGTGCTATTTTCGTTTGTTTTTCTTGATGGGTCTCGATTTTTATTAATATTTTATTAATGATATATCCACCCCTGAAGTGTAAGTGTGTTGCGATCTGACCGCGTTCTGGTCGAGAAAAATACCGCTTTTATTAATACAGTACTTTAGAGTACGGTTAGTTTCCCAGCCACGAGGTGCCTTAGTACCAAATTTCAGCGCGACTTGCATGTAATAAACATTGGGTAGGGGTGGGGGGGATTGTGTATGGCATAGGTAACATCTGTTCCACGCCCAAAGCTCTTTCACGGAACAAATAGCAGTCTTAGTTTTTTTTATAGTCTTTTCAAAATGAGCCACACTTCTGCATGAGTGATAATATGTTACTTCTCTGTCGCCTGACTACCTTTGACGACAACTGGCATGAATGTAGATTTATAAATCTTTTCTTACTACAGTTATATACTGACTCACGTGAAAAGCCGTAATAAATGTCAACTTTTACAATCGAGCTTACCTGAATGGGACACTCTTTCGTGAACGCCAGGTCAGTCATAAAAACTCGATAGTATCAGCTAATTTGTGTCCTCGGCAATGAATTCTGTTTCTTTTTTTTTTTTTTTTTGCTTTCTGTTACCTTCGCCAGGTCTGTCGGGAGTCATTCACAATGGTATGCAAGGTGTACACTAGTGTGAAAAGAAATTCCAGAGCGGACAAATTCCCAGGGGCGGTCGGCTATTCTATACGAGAATGTTCGCTGCCCCTATCTACCCCACCTCCCACCAAAAAAAAAAAAAATAAAAAAATCACTTGCCCAATGCAACTTTCACATAACATAGAGCCCTAACTGGTATCCAATATAGGGCTACTCAGGCACCAAATTTACTCTTAGAGCAATGAATTTTGCAAAATTTTCGCGGGGGTGAGGGTATGGCTAGTCCTAACTAGGATCTCGGGTAGTTAACACCCATCCCACTTCCCTAGTTATGAGTTATGAGTAGCGGAGGTCCCGGAGCACCATGACGGCCTTGTAAATGTCATGTTCGCCATCCCACCCCCAAACAAATATGGCTGAGGCATCCCGATTATAGAATCCTGGCCCCAAACCCATCATAACTATTGGAATCACCCCATATATGTGTTTAATTATATCAACCACAGGTCCACAGGTGAAATAACACAGTGAAAAGCACTACTCAAATTACATGAGGCATAGCCCCGTGGGTGTGTCTTTAGTCTTCAGCTACGATCTCGACTCTCCTCCCACCCCCATTCTCGTTTCTAAAAGTTCTGAAACATTTATGATTTCAATCTCACTTTGCCACACAAGAACAGCCAGTACAAAGCAGATAATCAAAAGAATTAGTCAAAGTCAAAAAAATTTGAAGTCAATGAGAAATTATACCGCATAAATGACCATAATCAGATAAACGGGTGTTACAACAAAGTGGATTACTGGGTCATTGAATAAGTTAAATGATTTATTCACAGCACGATGGGTTTATCCTTCAACAATCAAAGAAAGTGGCAGTGTACAGTATCATTCAAATGAAATAAGCAGTAGAAAAGCAACTACCATCACTTGACCATATTTATTATTTTATTTATTTATTGGTGTTTAAGGTCACATACTTATGCACAATGGCTAATCGTGACCGTGACAGTTTTACGGGTGGAGGAAGCCGGAATACTCGGAGAGAACCACCGAGCATCGATGAGCAACTGTCAGCTCTTCAACATTCTAACTCTGTTCTAGCTCCGCTCAAGTAGGGTTACAGTGGTTGAAGGACATGTGCGCCATCGACGTGCAGTACGCCTTAGTACACGGCGTCATCGTGCCCCCGTGTAGGCAACCAGGATAAAGTGCCTTGCCCAAGGACACAGCGTGGGTCGTCCCGGACGGGGATAGAACTCGGGGCCTCTATAAGTCCAACAGCCTGCCACTGAGCCACCGCGCTCCCTACACTCGACCATAGCATTACACGATTCTCTTACTATAAAAGGGCACTTTTTAGACTCTTAAATTATATTGTCTGGGTTATAAAGATTAAGGTCGCTTCCAGTGTCTATAACTATAGTGTAAACAACAGAACAACTATATATACAAGGTGAAAGAATTGTAACTTCAAGGAACCTATCGGAAAATAGTGTTCTGATACTTTTCTGCTGCCTTTGATTTTATTGTGTTAGCAGTGTTGTTCACATCTTACCTGAATTTCTTCCAATATTGATAGCAACAACTGATGCATGATCCCACACAGCAGCCCATCGGGCCAAGGAGAGGCGTTAATATAAGTTGCATAACTTGTTCGCCAATCCTTGTAAAACAAATAAGATTAAATAAAATAACATTTTAGCAACACCTTTAAAGATCCACTAAATGAAACTGGTAACAAGATGGGAAATGCACGTCACAATCCAGGATTTATAGACAGTCAAAATGGCGGAATGTTTTATCGACTCCTAATAAGCTTTCGTTCAGTAGAGTAAATTTTTAATGCACATTGCATGGCGCAGCGAGCTCATACAATTACTGATCACCAGTGACATCTTAAGTGAAGCCCCAAACCTTCAAAGTTTAATCCTTTACCCAACGTAACGGCCAAAACCGGCCAGCGCTATCCTCAAAAATCGCCACTTGATTTTCATTATATTTTAATTTTCTGTCTCCAAAAATAGGTTATGACCCATCTTTGGAACGAGCTCGTCGAGCTCGTTCCAATGAGCGGTCATAACCTATGTTTTGGGGACAAAAAATGAAAAAAAAAATTAGTTATTCAAAAATTTTGTTTACAAGTTTCGTCTGTTTTCATATCAGGTGAAAGGTTAATCAAATACTTTGACCAGACCTCGACCAGCTGTGTGAAAAATTGTTGGAATTGCTTCAAAGGCACTGCAAACTTTAACTTTGGTCGAAACGTTTGATTAATTCATTATTTATTGAAGTTTAACGACACTTTCGACAGCCAGGGTCACTTCGTTGGACAGTTTTGCGGGTGGAGGAAGCCGGAGTACCCGGAGAGAACCACCGAGCAGCGGCGAGTCATGTCAAACTCCTCAACGTACCAACTCCGCACAAGGATAACATTGGCTGAAGGCAAGTGCACCACCAACGTACAGTACGCCTTTGTACACAGCGCCACCGTTCCCCACGTGGCCAGTCAGGATTAAGTAACTTCACTAAGGACACAACACAGTTTCCCCAGGCGGGATCGAACCGTAAGCCTTTAGGTTTGAAGTCCAAACGTATAACCACAAATCGACCGGGCTCCCATAGGTTTGATTAAACAGCAAAGATATGGGATTTCACGGAACTCATTGGGTGCAGTCACCAATTAATTAAAATTATGAAAACTTACCCTGATTCGGTCATTTATTTATTTATTTATTTTATTTTATTAGGGTTTTACGACACTGTAACAGCCATGGTCATATCATGCCGGTGACAGTTGTACGGGTGGAGGAAGCCGGAGTACCCGGAGAGAACCATCGTGCAACGACGAACAGCTGCTAGCTCCCCAACACCATAACTCCGCACCGCAGCACAGGCGGCAGGGTTAGATTGGCTGAAAACACGCGCACCATCGACGTGCAGTACGCCTTAGTACACGGCGTCATCGTGCCCCCATGTGGACAATCGGGGTGAAGTGCCTTGCACAAGGACACAACGCGGGAGTCCGAATCGAACGCTCAGACGATCACCCATCCAAGGACAAACCGGGCTCGACGTTGCTTAACTTCGGAGATCTGTCGAGAACCGGTTACCGCAACGCCACCGCGCCCCCGATTCGGTCATAAACTCCTCTACTATATTGACTGTTTACAAATCCCGGATTATGACGTACATTAGTTTTATAGACTGCTGGTTGTGCGATGATAAAAGTGTAAAGTGAGACGTAAAAGGACGCGGCCTCGACTTTTCTTGTTGCTTTGGATTCTTCTGCACAAGGTGCAGAAGAATCCACAGTCAACAAAAAAACTCCAGTGTAAACAAGTCAAATCTTAAACTTTACAGTACTTTTAATACGTCAGTTTCTGCAGTAACAGAGGAGACAAGTTAGACTTCTGTCCTGAAGGATTAAGCTATCCCCTGTTGAAATGAAAAGGGAACACGTTGTCGTGACGGTGCATGTGGAAGTGGAGTGGTAGAAAAATGCGAGACAGGCTGCAGTCACTCGGACTCCATATTTCCCCATCCTTCCTTTCGCGAGTATGAGCGTGGTGTTGGGCGGATGAAAATAAAGCAATACGGATTTATAAATGAAATATCCTGGGATGACTTTTGGGATTGCAATATAAAAACAGTAACCCCATCCTTCGTCAAACTGAAATGTAGTCCAACCTCGATCACACTCGGGTCAACCCCAGTACAAAAGATGTTGATCGATTCAAATATGCATTAAACAAGCATTTCGTCGACTGTTTTGCATGGAATGTGTGTGTCGCCTTTAAGCGGGCTGCGGGCAATAGCCTGGAACAAAACATTTTGCTTCGAAAACGAAGTTTATGACTTCTCCTTGGTGAAAGCTCGCCCAGTCCGCCCCATTGTTGTTCATAGGTTACGTTATTAACGTTTCAATATTTAAAACAGAGAATTTCTCCTAATTAATTTGGGATGGTTAGTAAGGCGTTAATACCTGTATACAATTATACATAAACTCAGATGTTAATTCCTTCATATTCTACACGCGAGAATAATGATAATATGCTATCAAATTTCTCGCCAGACAGGTGTAACCAAGATATAGGTT
This sequence comes from Pictodentalium vernedei, assembly GCA_031216915.1. NCBI lineage: Eukaryota > Metazoa > Mollusca > Scaphopoda > Dentaliida > Dentaliidae > Pictodentalium > Pictodentalium vernedei. The sequence goes on from CM062294.1 coordinate 307,352,782, forward strand.
ATTTAATGTGTACCCGACAATTTCATGTAGGCGGGTCAAGTCGACACTTTCTACCAAGCTACCAGTGTTGGTTAAAAAGTCCACTGGACAAAACAAACGAACAAAAGTGTCCCAAAGTCTCCATTCTTGTTAAAGTATTCCTGAAACCCATATTCGAATATCCATGCTAACTTCGTGCACCTCTTATTGTCTTTGCCAACTGTAAGTTTTCCTGCAGAACACCAATATTCTTACGGTTTATTGGAGAGTGCCCATATCGTGATGCTAGGAAGGATTAATTAGCTGTCAAAATTGGATTGTGGAGAGGGGTTGATGTAGATTTAAAGGTGAGATGTGCGTTTATCGCCTTTAAATCGGCGTGTACACTGTGTTCAAATTTAGCTTTAAATGTTTCTTAAATGCATTTTCGCGCACAGTGTTTTGAAAATATAAACTGTAAAGAAATTTTCCACCCACTAGTCCTAACTGAAACAGTTTTTGTGACATCTTCCTAACCCTAAACCTTCCATGATTTCATCGGAAAACTGTACTTCTGTTGGATTTTTTTATCATAACATGCATATTATCCCATTTAGGAAAAAAAAAATAGTTCCATGACCCAGAATCAAAAATATTATGTAACTGATTAATAATCTTAGCCACCCTGCACTCTGATGTCAAAATATCCAAATTTCAAGTATTCATTTTTCCCATAATGCAACTGGGAATTTAACCAATTCAGTCTTGTTTGACAGAGCTCAATGAGCTCTGTCAAACAAGATTGAATTGGTTAAATTTCTAGTTGCATTATGGGAAAAATTTGCACCTTGGACTTTAGATATTTCGACATCAGTGTGCAGGGATTAAATTCATCACATCATGGGTGATTGAGTCCAGTTTTTTTGGTCAATATTTTTTTGTTCGTTTTTGTATCCAAAAGATTATTTTAAATGTTCAATGAGAACAGATGAACACTCGACCTAGCCTGCTAACCATGAATAACAGGAGACATGGAATTTCAGACACCCCGTACTGACCCGTCTTCCATTAATGTGACTTCCGCGCTGGTTATATATTTATATCACGCGTGGGGTTGGGGTGGAGTGGAACTGGATAGAAAAAACAAATTAAGGTGGTTGCCAAAAAATAGTGATGTAAAAAAGAATTCAACTTAATGTCTTACCACCTCCCCCCCCCCACCCACCCCTTAACCCCTAGCACTCTGCTAACACGAAAAGCAGACGACACTTGCAAATAACATTCTTGAAGCACTAATTTTTTGCGTCAAAAACATAGCTTATGACTCCTCATTGGAACGAGCTCGTTGAGCTTGTTCCAATGAGGGATCATAAGCTATGTTTTTGTGACAAAAAATGAAAAAGAAATAAAAATTGAATGGTGAATTTTGTGAATAGCCCTGGCCGGTTTTGGTCGTTTGGTTGGGTAAAGGGTTAACTGTTAAATCAAACAATTATATCTTGTTTGACAAATTTCAAACTGCAGCGTGGGAAATATTTGCTGCTGAAAACTTTGCCATTTTGATATCAATGTGCAGAGGATTAAATGTCGGGGGAAAATAACAATTTTTTTCAAACCAGTGGATTATTACAATGATTTAATGTAGAGCTTTCATTAACTTCAAAGCTGAGACTTGATCTAACTCAACTTTCGTACAGCACCGGGCAAAATACGCGGCCGGATAAGCGCTGGGAAATGTCCCACTTCGGATTAGACGGCATGACACATAAGAGTCTTTTGAGAGACCTTCTGACGTCGATTTCAATAATCCTGTCAGGTGTTAATGTTGTCACTTAAAATAACACCTGTTCATTGGGTTTGTCTAACAATATATTCCTTCTGATAATGCATGTGCATTGCAAATGAACAAAATATCATCTGTTACCATTATCGATTGTATTGGCTTTGTTTCACTTTGTTATCTTGAAATGTATTGTTTTTGCCCAAAATAAAACAGGAATAAGCTGATACGTACCGTACAGGTTGAAATAAATGGTATGCTAATCACACCAAAAACCAGGAGGGGCCGTGTTTGTATAGGCAGGGAGTTGCAATCAACGTCCAACAAGGGACAAAAAAAAATAGTAGGAGCAAATTATTATGGTACAACACATTTATCAACCTTTCTCAAGTTACAAGCCTGGGCAAAAGTAGTGTGCCATAAAATTCCGGTCTGTTAATATAGTGAAATATTCTTCAATAGGCTGTACGGCAACTGACTTTGCTGGTCTGCGATGTCCCCAAATTAGGCCAGTATAAAGGCCTGCTATCTTAATTCTTCAGGCAAACTTTATTTAATCTTTTATTAGCACGACAAAGATAAAGTCATACTGTTATGTCTGCCCAGTGGCGGCGCCATGGAGGGGTATGTGGGGGTACTTACCCCCTCACTTGTTTCGCCAAGCGTAGTAAAACAACACTATCATTTTAATTTTTGCTGTATTGAACGTTGCGGTGTAATAGTCGGTGTGCTTAATCCCATATTCCCAAGTGCACTAAATCAGAGAAGTTTTGAAATTATGTTTGCCCCCCCCCCCCCCATCCCACCCCGTCCCCCACACACACGCTAGCAGCAAACAAAAAACAAGAGTCGAGGGTCCAGATTGCAACAAGGCATGCCGCGTTTAAACGGACTGAAACATAGTGCTTAAGAGTATTCAACGAATGCTAGAATCGAGAGCGTGCAAGGCATCCGTTTGGAATTCAGCCTACAGCAATTTTAAAAAATAAATAAAATTGAATATTTTAGAAAAATTCTCAAAGGTATAACTCAATGAAGTCATGCAAATATGAATATCATTGGAACCGGCTTGTTGAGCCGGTTCCAATGATATCCATATTTGCATGGTTTTGTTGCAAAACAGTTACAAATTTTCTCAACTTAGGGAGAGGACCCTTCCCCCCCCCCCACCCCCCGAAACCCACCCCAGCTCGGCGCTGCACAATCCCCAACTGTACCCCCTCACTTTTGTATCTCTGGCGCCGCCACTGTGTCTGCCTGAAAAACCGAACCGATACCGGTTTCATCGGGGCACCGAACCCAACAAATCTTTGAATACCGAAACATGTATAACTTTTCTACAATTGCTATTTATAAGGCCTTGTTGAGGCTTGATGGCAGTTGAAGTGTTCATTGTCATGAAAGAAGTGACTGATTTTCTTTTCGGCTTTGTTAAATCCTTAACCCTTTACCCAACGTAACGGTCAAAACAGGCCAGTGCTATTCTCAAAAATCGCCAATTAATTTTCATTATTTTTTTCATTTTTATCTCAAAAACATAGGTTATGACCCCCCATTGGAACGAGCTCGTCGAGCTCGTTCCAATGAGGGGTCATAACCTATGTTTTTGAGAAAAAAATGAAAAAAATTAGTTATTCAAGAATGTTTTGCAAGTGTCGTCAGGCTTTTCATGTAGGTAAAGGGTTAAGGAGAGGGCAATTGTCTTTAAATCACACCAGACTACACGTAAAACCTGTAAAAGTCCAGTTGCTTAACAGTGATTTTTGGTAAAGCCTTGGCTGCCTGTTAAGGTTTAACTAGAAGTCACTGCCCAGGAGATTTGTCTATTGTGTATTGTCAACAGGACCTCCTAATTGTGGCATGTTGAGGACACATGTCCGAGATCGCAAAAGCCTGAAATAGTCTTTTATTTTGAAGATTAAGGTGTGTTTAGAACAAGTGACAAAATTACTGTAGATTTTATTTACGCAAGCAAAAGAATACCAATGCTGAGCAGCTCATTGGCAGTAACATTCGTGACGCTGTGGTAGAAAACTCGACCCCCGGCTTCTAACAGTTAAACTTGACTAGAAGCACCTGCTCAGTGTTTAATTCTCCCCAGCCCAAAGCCAGATTACCTGCCGTATTACACCACAGGTAAGAAAACTCGACCCCGGCTTCTAACAGTTAAACCTGACTAGAAGCACCTGCTCAGTGTTTAATTCTCCCCAGCCCAAAGCCAGATTACCTGCCGTATTACACCACAGGTAAGAAAACTCGACCTCCGGCTTCTAAGAGTTAAGGTGGCTCTCAGGGCGCTTTCCAATACTGTTTTACATGATTATCATAGCATTTCATCACCAAAATCAAAGAACGCTTTTATCATCATTATAATCGGATCTTGGTTCAAGAAAAGCTAAGAACTGAATACTAAGGGTCAATCCAGTGTGCCTTCTTGTTATTTCTCAGAGGCACAGTATAATGTAAGTGAGCGCCAAATTTTCTGAGACAAAATAGACCAATGTATTAATCAGGTTGCCCACGTAGTGTACCACTGAATATTTTTGACAGTATGCTACTTAAACAGTTAAAGCATGTGATTATAAAAATGCATTAATACTTCTATTTTCTGATATTCTGGGGTTCAATGACTTCCATCTTATTTGGTGCATTTGATTGCGTATGCCTTTTCATTCTTTGAAGTTTTCTTTAGCTTGCACGTGCAATTTATAGAGTGATTTTTTTTACAATTTGATTGTTTTGTTTAAAAAATTGATGGTAAAAACGAGTGGAGTGCAAGATATTAGTTGTGGACTATCAATGGCCGGTAACAACTTTTATACACATACTCAGAGGTGACATTTTTAAGGAGTGAAAATTTGTAAAAACGGAAAATTATCTGATGTCGCTACTACTGTTGCGGTTAACATTGTTGAATAAAACGCTAAAAAGTTCAAACTGGATGAAAAAAGTGACAACTCATTGAATGATTGCTGCAAATCTACAAACATGACAAAATCAACAAATATATGGATGTACCAGTCCTAAAAAGCATCTAAAATCATTGAATGAATAAGAGGGAAAAATTTAAGACCATGGAAAAAAATGATTTCTGGCCACTGCTGCGACCACCCAACCACCCCATGTGAATAAATGAATTTGTGGGCAGGCCTGACAATCTAGAAAATCAAGGAGCGCAAAACAGTTGCCCTCCTCAGATTGCTTGGGAGTGAAAACTGCACCTGACATTTTCAATGCAAAAACTTGTATGCTATTTTGGTTATATTCACTTCAAGGTGTTAATATTGTGACTGAAGAATTGTACTACATTCCGTTGCATAGTGGAAAAATTGGCCCACACATCTTCTCATTATTCAAAATGTTGCATTCAGTTCTTATGTGACTGTCTTCTACATTCAAAATGTATCGAAATGCGACACCGAATGGGTCATGAATTATTGTGAATCAATGCAACATTGACAAATCGTCCCCTGAGTTCCAATGTGTTCTCTGTGCCAGTAGGCACAGAGAACACGTTGGAACTTACGGGTTGAAATGATAATAGATTTTAAAGGCAGTCCCAAGCAGATCTGGCATTCCAGAAAATCAAGGGGTGCAAAAAATTGCCCTCCTCAATTTTTTCTAGGAGTGCAGTAGGCGTGCAAAACTCCTGCACTCCTAAAGAATGCCAGGCCTGTATATGGATGTACCAATCCTAAAAAGCCTCTAAAATCATTAAATGAATAAGAGGAAAAATATTTTAAGACCATGGAAAAAATTGATTTTTGGCCACAACGACCACCCAACCACCCCATGTGAATAAATGAATTTGTGGGGTAAACCAATCACAATTTTTAACGTGCAGCCCAATGGCATCACATTGAAAATATTAACTGGCCCACTCTCAAATAATTACAATGGGCTGTCTTTGGGAGCGTGGTTACTCAGTGGTCAGAGAATTGAACGTCAAACCAAAAGGTCGGCGGTTCGATCGCTACCAGCGGTAACTGTGTTGTGTCCTTGGGCAAGACACTTAATCGCGATTGCCCAGGCGGGGGCTCGATGGTGGCGTGTACTAAGGCGTACTACACGTCGAGTGCACTTTTCTCCAACCAATGCTAACCATGCTTGTGCGGAGGTAGTACGTTGGGGAGTCTTGATCGTTGCTCGCCGCTGCTCGGTCGTTCTCTCCGGCTCCCTCCAACCGTTAATCTGTCCGACACGAAGTGACCCTGGCTGTCGAAAATGTCTAAAGTTAAACCCTAATAAAAAAAAAGTAGGGGGGGGGGGTGGAAATGAGCCGTCTTGCAGGTTTTTGGGCGAACGATGGCCGATTTGAACGATCGTTTCACCCAATTTGTACCGGTCAAGGTTATTTCAACCCAGCCTGGTTCCTAAATGGCGTATAGAATACTGTCAACGGGAACTTTCAGACAGTTTACATATTTTGAGAACTTCCCAGATACCTTAATTCTGTAGAGTTTAGGATTAAATTATTACTGATTCTTCCCAGTAGCGTGGCAATGAGGGCATGGAGAACCACGCCCCCTAAAGCCCCACGGGGCCCCTAAAACTCCTGAATTCTACGATATGCAAGGGCAGGGGTTGGCACGTAATGAAATTACACATCACAAAACGACTGGTTAAAATTGGCGTTCTTTCGAATCTCAAAATGTCGTCCAAATAGCGCCATTTGGAGCTTTTTAAGTATCCACCCGGTGCCACCCATGAGAGTGGCACTACTTCCATATCTTCCCCATCTGACGACTTGGATGTTCGTTATATGTCTGCGGCATAAAAATGCTGGGACCCCAGAAATGATTCCTGTGCCCCTCCACCCCACCCACCCTCCACCCCCTCCGTAATATTGATACCTGGCTACGCGCTAGTTCAACGATCTACACGTAGTGGCTACCCCACTACTTGGGCTAAGTTCGAATCGCTGAACAAGCTACTCGCCTGATCCTCACTATGTATTTGGAATGTTGATGTGTCGTCGGCTCGCGACAAATGTTCCTCCACGTGAAAATGTATGCATAGGTCTACCGTGTTCTAAGAGTTAAGACAAACACCTAAATATTTTTTTTGTAAAATGGAAGCTCCGATAAACTAATTATGTTTTCGCCCATGTTCGCTGATCTTTCCAACGAATATAATGCTACGCAGGCTACTGGACTTGAAGGGACAATATTCAATTTTCGTGTAGTTATCAACACGGGCGCTGGTCGTATTATCAGAATTTAATATATTCAATCAAATATACATGATACTAGGAGTTGATAGTGTAATATATATTTTACCGAATTCGTTAAGTTTTGATACAACGACGAGTGCTTGTGGTTAAAAACCAATATTTTTTTGAAAGCTAATTGGGGTAAATGGGTATTTAAAACATGTTAAATGTGGGCGAATGCAAAAAAAAAAAACCAGAAAAAAATCCGAAATCTTAATGATTCAGACGAGTTTTGAAATAAAACAACGAAAAAAATAATAAATGAGCGAAAACTGTCAAGTTTGCTTACCTGAAGAGAGATCCTGTCCTTGAACAGTTAGTCCAAGTGAAAGTAAAACGATCCAGAAAGTTTGGGGTGTCCCGAAAATCGGCGACCTGAAAGAAAGATTCATAAAATGCATTTAATTCCACGATTAATTTCTCTGTTTTTCTGAATGTACAGTTTGAGGACACCGTAAAATTAACGAAAACTCACCTCGGTTTCATCTTGGTCTTTATGTCAGCTGTCTTTTACAAAATATTTACTCCGATAACGAATGAACTCCCCATTCACTTACTCGACCAGACAGTGGTCTGAAGCACACACGTGCGAAATCTAATGGATCAGTCCATTTCACTGCCCCCGCTAGGTGGGAAAGGTATATAATTCAGTGACGTAAGGTTCGCGTCAGTAAATGCCTCTACTGTTTCGGCAGCTCTTTTTAACACTGTTTATATGTAATTTGCATTTGCAATGGGCGAGTGTACTTTAGAATGAGCTTGAAAACTTCGAAAAGAAATTGCGCAAAGTTTATTTAGACGGAAAACGGGGTCAATTATTAAGGAGGAAGGCCAGACAGTGAATTTGTCGGGAGGAATTCGTTGTTATTTGTGAACAAACCTGCACTTGTTTGTCAACTTGTAACAGACAGAAATTTATAGGTTAACTCTGCAGGTACTACAATAAAGAGTCGATTAACCCTTTACCTAACCTGAAAAGCAGACGACACTTGCAAAAATAATTCTTGAATAACTAATTTTTTTCATTTTTTGTCTCAAAAACATAGATTATGACCCCTCGTAGGAACAAGCTCGACGAGCTCGTTCCAACGAGGGGTCATAACCTATATTTTTGAGACAAAAAATGAAAAAAATAATGAAAATTAATTGGCGATTTTTGAGAATAGCGCTGGCTGGTTTTTACCGTTACGTTAGGTAAAGGGTTAAATTTGATTTGCGGCACAGGCAAACCTCGAGATTTAAATTGTTTAATTTTAAAAGGAACAAACTTTGGAAATATTTGGGGACATTTCGTCACTATAATTTATGTCTATTGGTGTTTTTCTTTCAACATCTATGGCAATATCGTGACCAGGTTCGAGAAAAGTTTAATTTTATAAACAGTGGCGTAGCTACGGGTGTGGGGGTGGGGTGGTGTGGGGTGGGGAGGATGAGGTTCCTGTGGGCTTGGGCCATCCTACTCATCCCTCCAGGAAGGCCCTAGTTAGGACTAGGGTATGTCACCGAAACACCCCACACACCGGCCTTTCAAATATCATCTTTGCCCCCCCCCCCAAAAAAAAATACAGGTTAGGGCACCCCCCCCCCCCCCTCCACACACACACACCTCTTAAATAATCCTGGTTACGCGCCTGTTTACAAAGTCAAGTTTAGCCAATCATTTATTACAATACATGTTAGATGACACGCACCAAGCATTGTTTACCAGACCATACGAAAAATAACATGCGTGATGAAGTTCTGCTTCGCTTCCCTGGGTTCCCATTGAGGTTCGTGTATGTATGTTTCAACTTGTATTCGGTAATGGTTTAACCGTTAAAACGCTAAGCTCAGTGAGATAATTTTCTTACGTAGATACTTCAGCAGACCTGGGCTCACGCCGCACCGAGCAATTTTGAGTGACTTCAAATCTGACCCATTGTTCCAATTTCCGCTGACCCCCGAAAGTGTGCTTTTAATATCCAAAGCGTGCGTTTGTACGGGGTTCACCAAACTTTTGCATCGATTAATATATCCTACTCTGCGTGAATCCCAAATGGCCGTGTATATATACAGTACACAGAACTAGAATAAATCCCGCGCAAGCACGGTATTAAGAAAAACTTAGAAGGTAGTGATAATGAAAAAATAAATATATATATTTTGTTGTGTGGCGTCCCGTGGTATTAAGGAGGACCGCGTAAATTCCACAAAAGAGTGAGGAATCCAAAAATAGCGATGGCCAGTTTCCATTCAAGCTATAGCTAACCCGTATTAAATTTATCCGGTATACTTTATTCATTTTGATTTGAAAAGAAAACTAGTAATCAGAGATTGGCTTTGACACTATGTCACAGAAGTGATGTCGTCTGATTATTGATTGCAAGCTACCTGAAAGTCTCTGTTCGTTTTTTCTCACTCTTTTTGGCCTTATTAACCATTTACCTAACATGAAAAGCAGACGACATTTGCAAAAAAAAATTCTTGAATAGCTAATTTTTTTCATTTTTTTTTTGTCTCAAAAACATAGGTTATGACCCCTCGTTGGAACGAGCTCGACGAGCTCGTTCCAACGAGGAGTCATAACGTATGTTTTTGAGACAAAAAATAAAAAAAAATGATGAAAATTAATTGGCGATTTTTGAGAATAGCGCTGGCCGGTTTTGGCCGTTACGTTGGGTAAAAGGTTAAGTGTACACCGGAATCATTTTGAAGATGAAATTGCTAAGGATCCCGATCTGCGGACAGACTGTAGGAATACAACTATTTTGCACAGCGGTACTCTCTAAAATTGGATTAAAGATCACCCCAAATCAACCGGGTTAAGTGAATATGAACCCCAAGCCCAGTTTTTCATTAATTTCAGAAAAAATAAAGAACTCCATCGCCTGATACTTGAAAATTCCCATTCCCGTCTTCCCGGTTGTTGTGCTACCACTTGGAAAAAGACTTTCTGATTTACAACAAAAACGAAGAAGATTCTAGAAGAAAACCAGTCTATTATTTTAGTGTAATAGATACAAAATCAGAATCAGTTGACGACTGGGCTCTTATGTAATTAGCACATATTGTGTACCAAAACAGTCATGCTCGGCCCTCAACAACTCGAATCGGGAACCATCTGTACGAACAATTGAGTGTGAGACAAAAGTTCAAGTATCAAATACAATGTCGTAAGAAAGAACATGATTACTATACACTCTAAAAGCTCTGGGTACTCTGTGATACCAACAGTGGTACTCAACTTGTCCCGTGTGGAGTACCAAAATTATGGTATTCCAGGAAACCAAAACATTGTTGGTACTCAAAGAAACCAAACTGTAATGGTACTTTGAGAAACCAAAACTGTCTGGTATTTCGTTTTGGTTTTCTAGAAAACCAAAAGTTTGGTACTTTATTATGGTTCTCCAGAGAACTGAACTCAAGTAATTATCCTATGGTGCTCCAAGAAACCAAAAGTTTGGTACTTACCCCTCCCCCATCCCTTTCATGTACATAGCATATACATGGGCAGGGGTAGGCTCAAATATTGCTCCATTGAGGGACCCAAAGAACCGAACCGAAGTATGAAAAGCTGCAGAAGTACCAGCCTCCATCACGGGCCAAGATACATTTATTATGTAGATAACACCACAAATCATGTCGCTATGAAAAAAAATGAAAGAAGAAAAACTGAGCTATGCAGTTATGCAGTTCCTTTAATAACCTTCAACAGATATGAAAGGCATACACTGCAACTAACATAAATCAAATACAGTTTGCACCAAGTCATCCAACCCGCTTCCTATGTATGAGCCATTCAATCACGTTTTCATGCTCCCAGGCTTCGACCGAAACCGCCATTGTTGATACAGACGACGCGCGCGCGCGCGCGCTTGGCGCCCAAGTTGCTCACGTGGTGGATATGCAGGGGATGTAACTCTTGTTTATCGACGGTTTGGTATTCCACAACCATCTATTTGATATTATACGTGCAAAATATAGGGGAGGCTATCAATATTCGGTGTTTTAGGTATTTCATATACTGGTGGTATTCTAGAATACCAAAATGTATTGTTTTTTTTTTAGAGTGTAGCTTGAGCGAATCGATATCTTAAAGCTTCAATCCAGACTAAAATGACTAGACTCAGGGGTGGCGGAAGATCGATAACAGTGGGGAGGCACATATTTAAAACGCTACCATGGTTCTACCCAGTGTGCTACCCAGTGTGCGAAAAGTTACAATCGTATATCGGTAAATGTACCACGAGTCGCTATAGTCTCTCGTTTGGATGAATATGCCGATGTCTGGTCACTGTCCTTTCCGTTTCTTCTACTTCAACCATCCTCCAACCGATTGTTGAAGAAGAAGAAACGGACCGAAGTAACCGAAAGTGGGATTTTTTGGCTAAATATTGTATGGGTTTGCAAATAATGTTAGGGGAATGCCTGTATAATGACACATTTGCATGCGCCTATTTTAACTCATTGTGTAACTGCGAAACATATCCGTGGAAAAAAGGGGAGGGGCACTTGCCCCTGTACCCCTGGCTCCGCCGCCTCTGTCTCGACTGAATAATTTACACCTCTCCTTATTTACTCCCCTGTGTGGACCAGAGGTAAAGCACACTACCTGTCCACTTTTTAAAATCTCTTTGGTTATTCGCACACTGGGATAATGAATGTGATACCGTTATGAACGACACAATAAATTCAACCCCACCACAACGACGATCCGGAAGTGAAATTAAATTTTTACAGAAAAGAAAAAGTGCATCAGAAGTACATCAGGACACAGACGTGCCATAATTGTCGGGAAGTCATAAGATCGTATAGTTACAACGGTCTGTTCCTATTTCATCTTTTCTTAGCCTATTTTAACCCAAAGAGCCCTCGATTTCTTACCTATAGTCACATGCTCTACCAACATGCGGATCTTTCTTGTATGTGGCGGCCAACTGTGTGTTGGAACGTTCTTGTTTGGTCAGTGGTAGCAAAGAAAGGTCTTCACCTTGGAAACGAATCAGTGTTTTCTTACTATTGTTAGGTTTTCCATCTGTCCTGTATACCCCTAATATTGTTTCCAGCTACTTACGTTCCTGTTCGACGTCGGGGTGCTCATTTCAACAGTTCAGCAATCCTCTCCTCTCCGTTGCCGACAATACTCTACTCGTACTGTTCCCCGTTGTGGCTAGTACTGAATCTGCCATTCTATCTTGCACGTTATATATTCTATATGTCTATGACTTTCCTCGTCAAAGACTGTTAAGAACCGAAGAGTCGAAGGATAAGCTGCACCTAGGAGAATATCCTCCCACGACTCTTCACTCATCCGAGTATTTGAATTTCTGGATCCAGATTCTCGAAAACGAATATCCAAATGGTAGACCGTAAACGGGATTCCAAGAAATACATTCAGTATTTAGGGTTTCGTGAGTTGGGCTATGGCAGTCCTTACAACAGTCTTAACATGAAACGACGACATAAGTGTTGTGCTTGATGGCCATCATAGTAAATCTGTCAAGTGCCAAGTTGTGATGTCCTAACCATGATGTCATGTACTGTCAGTCAGTGGGCATATGTGGCACTGACCTGGAACGAAGACCGCAATGCGTCATATGATTACGTATGCTGTTGTAGAAACGTGATCTCTAACGTTATATCACAAGGCAAAATGGGTGTCACTGGGTTGTCATCGTAATGCTGATACGACCTTATAGCCATGGTGTAACGCCGTTGTGGCGGTCGATCAATTGACCAGTGGTGTCTTCAGACACGTGATCCAAGACGACACGGATAAGCCGATGATTAGTTGAAGCAAATGCTTGTACTAACAACACATAATGACACCAAGTATCACTATGGTATGCCACCACTGTATAGCTGTTTACGCGTGTTGCTTTGACAGCCAGCTTGAATTCACGAGCCACATGACTGACTTTCACTGTAAAGGTCCACATCCGAGTATGGTCTATCTCATCAGTAATATACTACCGTACCATACCGTAAGTATCCAAGTACCATAAATCAAAAGCTGTGTGGAAAAACATATATAACGTTTTGATTTTGTTGGCTAGTTTGGGGTAAATACTCACCAAATACGACTTCCGACGACACATGTTTTTCATGCAAACAATAGAACCTTTTTCCATTTTTTTGCTTTATAAGCCTCTCTCAGTTATGATTATACGCTGGAAACAATTCCAAGGAGAAGGACTTGTTCCAGTGAACACTATGCTTTGTAAGAGAAAACACGATAAAGATCGAACTGTGTTAAGTGATACTTGTTATTTTGTGTCTTAACCCTTTGAACCCTGTTGGTATATTCCTTGTCAGTCCTATGGCACCAATTGGAAGAGTCCATATTCATTATTTAGGGAAGATCAATATTACTATTTTCAACGTGCAGCTTTGAGGCTGCACATTCAAAATATTGATTGCGGTGCTCCATACATTCACTTAACAGCTATCCTACTTATGATGCATCATGTTCCTGGCGGGAAAAAAGGTTCTCTCGGGTTCGAATGGTTAAAGGCATAATCACATCAATTCTGAGCATACTTGGAAGATCGTGTATGTTAAAAAAATCCGATGGAACTATATAAACTTTCGTCAAAACCCTTGGTGGTGATGGTGTTGGAGGTGTTTTGATGGTGGATGGGACGCCCAGACTTTCGATATCTAAGCAACCGGATTCCCTCAAGATACCTCCCATACCCATCATTTCGCACGCCTTGTTCTTTGTTCCGTCTGTCAGTCTCGTGTTAAAATTTGATGTTCACGTGTTACGGTGAGGACGTCGGTAAAGTTAGGTCTCCCTGAAAAACCATATATTTGCTTTGGCAGTCTACCGACTAGATATGCAATGCATAAAGCTGGCGCGCAAGATAATTCCTCAAATCGCTAAATGCAGTCTCCTAATCACTGGGACCAAAAAATATCCCCATAATCCTTATACCAAGATAATGGGAATATTTATGTCGGCATCTTATGGAGATGAGGTGCAATGAGTCAAATATTCAAGCAATCTTAGAAATATCCAAGCAGCCCCAGAAATCACAAGGAGAGAGAACAGAACTCTTGAAATGTTAGAGGTCGAATTGATTTTTTGACAACATCTACCCTTTGAACTCTGATGATATATTCCATGCCAACTGAGAACCATCAACTGGTAGAGTCTATATTCGTAACTTGAGGGAAGACCAATCAATATTTTCAACTTTCAGACTTGCACTTTCTCCAGTTTGCCATTATGATACTCAGCACATGTAAAGTATCTATCAGTTAGCTGATCATCAAAACAAAAACTAATTATTAGAATTTCTCTATTAGATGAACGATCATACTGTCATACTGTAAGAAAGAAAATCCGCCAAAAATTCTTCTCCTTTCTAACAAAGCGCCAATAGTAGCCAGAAAATTATGGTAAAACCAAAAAACTATATAAAATTATTTGAATTTTTTTTTTTTTTTTCATAATTTTATTTCTATACTGCATAATATGTCTTAAATTATTCATTTTATATATTATCTCATTATTGTTCAGTGTGCTCCGAGATACTGTAGGACCCAAATGAATGATCGACTTTCGAAAACGTCAGAGTTTGTACAAACTCCTTTTCACCTCTGACTTCACAGAAAATGACGGATCGGACAGGATCGGACTTAGCAAATGGGTACCTTACTGTTACCCCACCTACCCGGGGAATGGACTATTGGAATAAATGGGGCATAACTCATATATCTGGTGGATCTTGAACTAAAATAAGAGATTCATTTCCCAAACACAGCAACCGAGTGTCATAAAATGCTGATCAGTGATTGAGGTATCATTTGGGTCCCACAGTATCTCGATTTTTTTTTTTTTTTTTTTTTTTGCAGAGTTATGCCCCTTTTAGGAAAATCGTAGACCCGATTTTCCTAAAAGGAGCATAACTCTGCAAAAAAAAAAAAATCACCTTATATCCGACATGTACCTGCGAAATTTTGAAAAGAATCCAGCTGTATTCATCTGGGTTATTATCGCGCTAATTTTGCAATGCAATCCAGGCGGATAACGGCACGGTTGTCCGCATTTGAGCTGGGCGGTATTGATCAAGTTCGGTTTCGATGTCGGTATTTTTAGCTAGGTATCGGTACGGTATTCGGTATCAGAAACTTACATGTTCCCACACCAACTACCAATATTGAATGGTATTTTTGAAATACTGCCAAGCTGGATATCCCCATTTTACAGCAAACAAAGCCACCCAATTATCGAAATTGGAAGTAGCACAGGCAATCACAATCGGTCAACTGATGTAAGAAAAACGCTGAGAGAAAATACCCCCTTGGGTATTTTCTCTCAGCTTTTTTGTTACTTCAGATGACCAGTTGTGACTGCCTTTTGAAATACACATTCCATGGGCTCTTCTTGTCTATGAATTTTTGACAGTGTTCTGTTGTTTTCTTTCTATTTTTTAACAAATGTCTGGTATAATTTCAATAGGGAAGTTTCGGTAGTCTGAGGTACCATCGGTACGGTAAATAGGTGTTGAATCAATACCGATACCGAACGGTATTTACGGTATACCACCCATATCTAGTCCGCATGTTGGCACTCGCAGACGAACAAGATTTCTATATTCATTACAAACTTTGTTAGACAAGGATAAAAAGGAAACACCTGTCGTATCAGTATCTAAAATAGACGAGTCTATGCGCTCATCAAGACATCAAGACGAATTGTACACGGATCAGGGTATTTTAGCCGGTCAATTCACGTTATTTCATTGCGAATCTGGGAGACGCACCGTCTCGTGGATTCTTTTTTTCGCATACTGACATTGTGACATTCAAAAAGCATGGTGACAGATGAATGGTATGTCAGATTTCGAAAAGACATAATGAAAAGTATTAAGGGAGAAATAAAACTATTTTATCGTGGAAATAAAATGATGTTTAATTTGTGTCATCTTAACAATTGTTATCATTTCGATCGACCATAAATCAGTTTCTGACGTTAATTGATATAAATGGTAGAAGGGGACTTTCATTGACCTATCAACTTGAACATAAGGTTTTTCGTCATTGTTTTATTAACTTAGTGTATCAAAATATGGAAACACACTTCCTAAATAGAAAGAAATGGCCGTATAATAACAAATTTAGTTTGGAAGACAATGAGAACACTTCCCTATAATTATAGATTATTTCTTGGGTTAGTTTCATCTCGGCCGTGATCAGGCTGAGGTAACTTCACATTAGCCCGAGACCGAAGGTCGAAGGCTGATGTGAAGTTACCGATGGCTGATATCTCGTCCGATATGAAACTAACCACGAAATAGCCTCTTTATTTATTAAACCAAAATAAACAAGGTGCAACTCCACCGGTATCCCCCGCCAAGGGTTTCTAAGTTGAAGGTTTTTTAAGTCGAAAAAAGCGGAAAAGGCCCATAACTCTAGAAAAAAATGGACAAAACCTGTTACTTGAGAATATTCTGTCTGAAGTTTCTTTTTCTCCTAGTTCAGCTATTATTAATAGCTCGAGGGGAACGAATAACAGCCCGGGCGTTTATTACCGGCCCACACGAAGTCGAGGGCCGTTAATAAGCCAGAGGGCTGTTATTCAGTCCTCAAGGAAGTTAATAAACCGGGATGCCTGACAAAATCATGTTATTACTATTATTACCATGACCTGAAACGGGTGTCAGGGCAAAGCCAGCCTAAGTATAGGGGCAAGGGGCCTCATATTTAAAGATATTGTAAGTTCAAAATATATTCCGCATCAAAGCGAAAAACCCACATGAATTTCACTTGTCTGTAAAGCTGGACATGGAAAAAAACACACGCGGTGTATATCCAGCTTTAGCGCAGGGACCCAGGGGAGAAACAGTATGTTAGATAAGGTCTAATCTCATTTAATTTATACAGTAGTCGCGAGTCTTACGAGACGTAATCGGTTGGTGTCAAGATGTCGTCACAGTCAATTGAGAAACGAGATTCTAAAACGATAGAAATGTCTATCGTATCGTCACCTGATCATTAGGTAACAATCATGGCAAGAACGAATCGGTTTTCTCGATCACCGTTAAGTCACGCGCGAGATGACTTGTATTGATTCTGTCTCGATATACGCCATCTCCCGCCGTTTTGACAGATGGATGGATGAGCGTCCGTCCACCTGACAGTTTAGGGTAAAAAGTATATATACCTGGAAGAGCAGAGCATTAGATACACACTTGGGGTCACACACACGTTGGTGAAGTCCAGGACAGGCGGACTCTGTTTCCTGGCATAAGGGTACCTTCGATCACAGGACCCTGAAACGGCTGGAATCGCCAGAGAGGGCATTCCATGATTGATTTAGCTTAACGTTGATAGGCGGCTACGGGGCCGAATTCGTGAGAAGGAACACCCCAGGCGGAACGTTAAAGTTTAGATTGTCGAGTAGCAGGTATCGGCCTGCAATAGTCAGAAGTGTAGGTTAATTGTATTGTGCGTATTAACCCTTTGAAGCGTCAGACTGATTGCGTTCTGAGTAGTTTGTTTTGCTGTCGAAGCATCGTAATACCGACTGGAGATCGGTGTGAGTGACAATTTCGCCCTAGCACAAAAGGGGCATTTGTGAATCGTGAATTCAACCAGGAACGGTGAATAATTCAATAGGACTTTCACGGAGGACTTTCAAAAGGCACATAAGGTATGAGTAGACAATATCTGACCCAAATCAGAAGTACGGTGGCTTTATAGATGACGAACATTGCTGGTCGGAACCCTCCGACAGCCAGAGGTACAGTTACGCGCAGACGTTGACATTTGAGCCTTAGC
This sequence comes from Pictodentalium vernedei, assembly GCA_031216915.1. NCBI lineage: Eukaryota > Metazoa > Mollusca > Scaphopoda > Dentaliida > Dentaliidae > Pictodentalium > Pictodentalium vernedei. Next base: position 307,370,499 of record CM062294.1, read on the forward strand.
GGGTGAAGCTCTTATGGCGAGCTCACAGTAATAACATTTCAGATTTGTGAAGCTCTTATGGCGAGCTCACGGTAGTAACATTTCCAGTGTGTAGACTATAGTGCCAGTACAGGGCTATAGAATGACTATATGATTATTGAGAATTGTTTAACCCTGGCGACCCATTTTCTGTGAAAAGAATCGAATTGTTGATTGTTGAAATATTGAAACGGATGTATTTTTATGTGTAAATAAAAGAATCGTTGTTACTTTAAATCATTCTTTCCATTATACAGCCTGAAGTGATTAGGAATCACACCTAACGGAAATCGAACCTATTTCAGGCCAATTTGGAAGAGAAGGAATCACGGCGTCGGTCTAACTCCGCTCTCTGCGCCGAGTTCGCGACACTTGGATTCCGACCCTCCACGTTGGTCTAATTTTCCCGCAACTTCATCAGCGGGACTAAATAACCCCACGTCAGCCCAGGCCTTACGGGGCCTCAGGTGTCCCTGACATTGATTGGCGAGCGCTACCAGGATATTTCTAAAAGGTAAAAAATGGCTATATGGAAATTTTGTTTTATTTTAACGGCGGTTCTGTTTATGTTTTGACGCGTTCGGTCAGCTGATGCCGTTCAAGGGTTTAATATCGCAATACAGTAGTCCCCAAAAGGATACTTAATAGCCACTATAACTGCGGTAGGTTTCAGAATATTTTGGTGCGTTTAATTACGTTAAATTACAGAGGTAAATTAGGATCAATTGCCATATTATTTTTTTCTTTCTTTCTTTTCATTCTTCATTCTTTCTGACGAGTGTTGAAGATAGAAAGAAAAAATCAAAATGGATGTTGTTACACCCCTCGCCCAACTGGTATCATTAGGCAAGGAAATGGGCCTTGAGGGAGCTGAACTTCAGAAGTTCGTTAAAGATGAGCAGAAACGTGAGGCCAAGGAGATTGCCTTACGTAATGACGCAAGGGAGAGAGAAGCCCAATTAGAACGAGAGCGTGAGAAAGACGCAAGAGAGGCGAAAGAGAGAGAGAGATTCAATTAACAAACGAGGCGAGGGAGAGAGAAGCCCAATTAGAACGAGAGCGTGAGAAAGACGCAAGAGAGGCGAAAGAGAGAGAGATTCAATTAACAAACGAGGCCAGGGAGAGAGAAGCCCAATTAGAACGAGAGCGTGAGAAAGACGCAAGAGAGGCGAAAGAGAGAGAGAGCCAATTAGCAAATGAGACGAGAGAGAGGGAAGCCCAATTAGCAAGGGAGGCAAGGGAGGCAGAGCGAGAGCTCGAACAACAGAGGCACGAGAGAGAATTAGAGCTCCTCAGAGCAAGGGCCGATGTGGAGAATGAAAGTCGGCGCTCAGGGGATGGGAGTGCAGGGGTAGCAATTCATGCCCCACGCCCCCATCTCGCTCATTTCAATGAAAACACAGATGACTTGGACTCGTACTTGGAGAGGTTCGAAAGTTTTGCCTCCAGTCAAATGTGGCCAGAAGACACATGGGCTATGTGCTTGAGCCCTTTGTTATCAGGTAAAGCCCTCGAGGCTTATACCAGTATGCCTCCTGCACGTCTTAACGACTACGGTGAGCTGAAGAATGCCATCCTTCGGAGATACCAGCTCACTGAAGAAGGATTCCGGACCAAGTTCCGAGAGATTAAGCAGGAGAAGGGAGAAACAGTACCTCAGTATTTTGCCCGAGCTATGCGGTACTTTGACCGCTGGACTGATCTCGCAGAAGTGAATGAGTCGTATGGAGCCCTGCGAGATCTATTTCTCCGGGAGCAGTTTTTAACTACATGCTCCAAGGAGTTGGGCCTGTTCATCAAGGAAAGGGGTCCGCCCACCTATGATGAGATGGCAACTGTGGCAGAACGCTACATCGAGGCCCACGGTGAGAGTGTGAACGCACCCAAATCGGCTAGGGGTGGGGCGAACGGGTTGGCAATGGCACCCGTAAGGCAACACCACCCCGATCCTCCTGCGTCGCAGACCAGACGGAAGGGGAGCGCTCCCAAGGACACCACTTGTTTTATCTGCAACAAGCGGGGTCATATTGCCAGGGACTGCTGGCAGAAGCAGGTAAGAACCACTGGGAACATTAGACCACCTCAGCAGGGGGCCGGGAACGCAGCGCCAAGGGGTTGGAAGCAAGGTGACCGCGTAGATCCAGGGCCCAGTAGGCAGACGGCAGCGTTCTGTCAAACTATCGGTCCAGAACACAGTCCCCTCCGGGAATGTATACAAGAGGGAGAATTAAGGCTGGAAGGCGGGAAGGTTGTCCCGATAATAAGTGGCATGTGTGAGAGGCTCACAACTTCGCAGGAGAAGGTTGATATGCCAGTGTACCCAGGGTATGTGGGACAAAGGGAGATCCGTCTGATCCGGGATTCTGGGTGCTCCTCTGCAGCGGTTAGAAAGCAACTGGTTGACGACAAGCAATTGTTGGGGCGCGACCATTTGTGTATTTTGATAGATGGGACCGTTAGAAGGTTCCCCATCGCGAGGATAACTGTGGATACCCCATTTTATTGTGGCGAAGTGGAAGCCATGTGCATTGAATCACCTGTGTATGACCTGGTCATAGGTAATATCCCAGGGGTGAGGGCAAGCCCTGATGAGTTATGGTCCAGGGATAGGGGTCCAAGTGAGGGCCCAACGAGTAAGGAAGGGAAGGTTCCCAGGGGAACCAATTCGATGGTCCAGGGGATGGCCACTACACGACGAAATGTCGGGAAGTTTCAGGAGGGACGACTCCTATCCAATTGGGGAGAAGGGGCCGCAGGCGGTCCAGGCGAAACGCCAAACAGCGAGGGAACCCAATGGGATCATTGGGGAAAGATCCTCAAGCAAATTTATGTGGGGGAGTTGAGCGCCCCAAGAAGTCGGTGTCACCCGTGTGGAGAGGGGAGGCCAGACCCACGCAAATGGCTGGGCAAACTTCCACAGAATTGAGAGGGCACGGGTCAACACGAGTTGAGGGTGTTAAAGTGGATGGGACCGCTAAGGTGGGCGCCCAGGGGACCGAGGAAAGGGTCCACAAATCAAAGGAGAAGCATCCTAGGTGGCGGAGACCACGTAGAGAGTGCCGGGGCGCACAGCGCCCAATGTGCACAAGAAGTCGTCGCAATGGACCGGGGGGGGGGGGGGGGGCGACGGCACAAGAGCCAAGGACGGCCAGTGTCGTTCGAACGACGGTAATCGCCGGGACGAGTGAGCCTGGGGGATATAGCGCCAAGGAAAGCTCTTGGGAATGCGACAACGACAGGGTATGGGGACCCTGGTGGAATACCCGTAGAAATGACGGGGCGAGAAGTAGGAGTGTGTCAAGGGTTACCCAAGGGGATACTGGGAACCGGGCCCCTACCAATGGTCGGTGGTTATAAAGAATAAATAGTTGGGTGGCTGTGGACCTGGTGTCTGGGACGGGGGCTCCAGTCGCAAATATTTTTGTGGGTGAGGTAATGAGTTTCGTAAACCCGGTGTTAAGGCCCGGAAGGAATTTTCTTATTTTAGTATTATTATTGCTCTGACTGCCGACTAGAGTTGGTTGTGAGTGCGAATGTGAGATACACTGCCCTGTCTGTCGCGTGTGCGTGGACGGGGAGCCTGTGTGTCGAGTTTTGTGAGTGTGAGGCACACTAACCCCGTCTGTCGCAAAGGCGCGGTCGGGAAATCTGTGTGTTGAATGTGTGAGTGTGTTAGGCACGATTTTAATCCCCTGGTTGAGCTTCGCGAGGGTAAGGCTCAACATAATGCAGGGGTCGTTTGCCCCTTCACAAGTCATAGGGGAATGGGAGGCGAAGTTACACTCCGTTGGAATTAACCCATCTGACGCAAAGGCGCGGACGGTGTTACTCGTCGGAGTGAGTGCCAAGTGAACTGTTTGCAAAATGGGCGAATGTGTATAAAAATGTGTATGTTTAGGTGTAAATATATAGTATTACAGAGAGAGAGAGAGTGCTGCAAATCTAAGAATAAAGCTACTCTCCATATGTAAACCCGCAAGACGGGAGCATGTGGTAGCGTGTGTGTCGTGGGAATCGGTATGGCCGACGCATGAGCCCGGTCTTGAACCCCACGACCACTAGGGCACAGTTTTGTAGTCTTGAACATGATGGGTAGATTGTAAAAAGGTGTGAGAGGCGAGCGTGCGTGGCTTTGCCCCTTGTGTTTTAAGAGATACACAGGGTGTTTCTCTCGGGAAGGGAGCTGTCAGGGCAAAGCCAGCCTAAGTATAGGGCAAGGGGCCTCATATTTAAAGATATTGTAAGTTCAAAATATATTCCTCATCAAAGCGAAAAACCCACATGAATTTCACTTGTCTGTAAAGCTGGACATGGAAAAAACACACGTGGTGTATATCCAGCTTTAGCGCAGGGACCCAGGGGAGAAACGGTATGTTAGATAAGGTCTAATCTCATTTAATTTATACAGTAGTCGCGAGTCTTACGAGACGTAATCGGTTGGTGTCAAGATGTCGTCACGGTCAATTGAGAAACGAGATTCTAAAACGATAGAAATGTCTATCGTATCGTCACCTGATCATTAGGTAACAATCATGGCAAGAACGAATCGGTTTTCTCGATCACCGTTAAGTCACGCGCGAGATAACTTGTATTGATTCTGTCTCGATATACGCCATCTCCCACCGTTTTGACAGATGGATGGATGAGCGTCCGTCCACCTGACAGTTTAGGGTAAAAAGTATATATATCTGGAAGAGCAGAGCATTAGACACACACTTGGGGTCACACACACGTTGGTGAAGTCTAGGACAGGCGGACTCTGTTTCCTGGCATAAGGGTACCTTCGATCACAGGACCCTGAAACGACTGGAATCGCCCGAGAGGGCATTCCATGATTGATTTAGCTTAACGTTGAAAGGCGGCTACGGGGCCGAATTCGTGAGAAGGAACACCCCAGGTGGAACGTTAAAGTTTAGATTGTCGAGTAGCAGGTATCGGCCTGCAATAGTCAGAAGTGTAGGTTAATTGTATTGTGCGTATTAACCCTTTGAAGCGTCAGACTGATTGCGTTGGGAGTAGTTTGTTTTGCTGTCGAAGCATCGTAATACCGACTGGAGATCGGTGTGAGTGACAATTTCGCCCTAGCACAAAAGGGGCATTTGTGAATCGTGAATTCAGCCAGGAACGGTGAATATTTCAATAGGACTTTCACGGAGGACTTTCAAAAGGCACATAAGGTATGAGTAGACAATATCTGACCCAAATCAGAAGTACGGTGGCTTTATAGATGACGAACATTGCTGGTCGGAATCCTCCGACAGCCAGAGGTACAATTACGCGCAGACGTTGACATTTGAGCCTTAGCGGGTGAAGCTCTTATGGCGAGCTCACAGTAATAATATTTCAGATTTGTGAAGCTCTTATAGCGAGCTCACGGTAGTAACATTTCCAGTGTGTAGACTATAGTGCCAGTACAGGGCTATAGAATGACTATATGATTATTGAGAATTGTTTAACCCTGGCGACCCATTTTCTGTGAAAAGAATCGAATTGTTGATTGTTGAAATATTGAAACGGATGTATTTTTATGTGTAAATAAAAGAATCGTTGTTACTTTAAATCATTCTTTCCATTATGCAGCCTGAAGTGATTAGGAATCACACCTAACGGAAATCGAACCTATTTCAGGCCAATTTGGCAGAGAAGGAATCACGGCGTCGGTCTAACTCCGCTCTCTGCGCCGAGTTCGCGACACTTGGATTCCGACCCTCCACGTTGGTCTAATTTTCCCGCAACTTCATCAGCGGGACTAAATAACCCCACGTCAGCCCAGGCCTTACGGGGCCTCAGGTGTCCCTGACAACGGGCGGCGGGCAGTTGATGGATTTTCTTTTCATTAACGTCCGCCGCTCGCTTCCGGTTGCATGACGTCCTTAATTACTGAGTTTTATCGCCCCTCTCTAAACTCTGTTAACCCTTTACGCAACCTAACGGCTAAAAACCGGCCAGCGCTATTCACAAAAATCGCCAATTAATTTTCATTATTTTTTTTAATTTTTGTCTCAAAAACATAGGTTATGACCCCTCTTTGGAATGAGCTTGTCGAGCTCGTTCCATAGAGGGGTCATAACCTATGTTTTTGAGACAAGAAATGAAAAAAAATTAGTTATGCAAGAATTTAATTTTGTTTGCATGTGTCGTCTGCTTTTCATGTTAGGTAAAGGGTTAAATAGAGAACGCCCGCTAAAGTGGTAATAATATAACAAGGATTACGGCTCACTATTGGCCCTACAGAAATGATTAACATGCCGAGGTCGTCTCGGGACGCTAATAAGGCAGAGGGATGTTATTAAACATTTCAGGCGAGCCGCTAATAGAACCGCACCGTCCGAAAAAAGTCATGTTATTACTATTATTACCACTAACAGGGGAGGGCATTCAAGTAACCTCAAAATAAATCCAGGTCAATAGTTTAATCAAATCCGAGAATTTTTCAGCATACTTGTCCTTTAATCAACAAATATACTGACATTTTAATGTGAATAGAAAATGAACAATTAAGTTAAGAATTTGAATATGCATGTGTTGTCGGCATTCACATTTTAAAGTTTTTTTTTAAATCCACGTACGTCATAATCGAAGAGAAAAATTCAGCATCGGCGTTTGAAAGCTTCAAAAAAAAACCCAGAATGATACATATCTATAATGACCTCATATCATTATTTAGCTTCTAGTGTTCCAATAGATAGGTTTTAATTTGCGTAATCACCAAAACAACTGCTGTGAGGTTTGTTTATCTCGCGCGGCGTCAGAACTTACAAAGTGGAAACAGAAGATTCGGAATAGGGGGTAATTCTGTCACGTGGCGTGCGATCCTGATGACCTGAACATTTATAGCGAATTAATGCCCAATGAATTAGCGATAAGGGCCTAAGAATCGCCCACTAAAGGAGTAATAATAAGGAAGACGGGGGGAGACGTAACTTATGTTTTAAGCAGGAAAATACGATGCACAAACCTAGAGGGGTCTGGCAGAATTTCTATCTTACTGACTCAGGTATGGTAAGTGAGTACAGGTGTTCAATTACTTGAACACCTAGTCTATTGTACTATCCGGTAATTCACGTCTCTTACCAACCCGGAGAAGACTAAGGAATTGGTGTGTAAAAGTCTTTACACCTGGGTCCGTGAGTTCTGTGAATTGGCGTGTAAGTAAGTTACTAACCTCGCTGTCGGTGTTCATGAATTTGAACAACCTGCCAACGTACTGTAACACCTCGCCGCTTCGCGGCTCGGCATCACATACCGCACGTTGGTACACACTAAAAACTAAAGTGTTAAAACTGGCACTTTCAAGGTGTTAAACCCATTCTAACTCTTAGGGTTTGATTTTAACACTCAAAGTGCAATGCTTTAAGCACTCAGACATTACAATCGTCAGTCATCTGAAACTTGAATGGATGGCACTTCCCATGTGTCTAGCATTGGTGGTTCTTCCAGAATCGTCCATAATTTGATTTGCGCTTGGCGGGTACATAATTAAAAGGACACAACGCAGATGACGCGGATCAGGCTCGAGAGTTCGAGCCTGATCCGCGTCATCTGCGTTGTTTCCTTTTAAGTGTCGCGACATTACACTTGTCGAGTGGTATTATTGTAACACCTGTCAAGTTCTGGGATATCTACACTTGAACAAAGTGCTAGTTCAGCACTCAGTAAGTGTTAAATACATCACTTCAAGTGTAGTTTTTAACACTTTAGTTTTTAGCGTGTAGGTTGTTCATATTCATGAATACCTCCAACTCAGTTAGTAACTATTACTTATTCTCCCACTTTTTGATTACGCTGATGTTATCTGAGATAATTGTTTGACAAGGAAACTAGACCAACTTGAAGACCTTGAACTAGATGCATTGCGGACTATTTGTGGGGCTACAAGGAGGATGAGTCATCGACGTTTATACCAAGAAACTGTTTTTATCACACTGATGGATCGCAGACGCCGCCACAAACTAACTACATTTTTTAAAATGAAAAACTGCCATACCCCTAGATATTTATCGATGTTGCTGCCGACCAAGTTTCCAATCTCACGCCATATCCACTAAGATCGTCGTCGTGAAATATTCTGCCGTTCCCAGGGTCATTATTGTTCCTTTCTGCCATCGACTGCTAGATCGTGGAATGCTCTGGATGCAACTTTTCGTAATTGTATCACTTTATCTTCATTCAAAAAGTCTTATCAATCGGGGCCATTTGCGTTCCATGGTACTACAGGGCTGGCAGTAGGGCATGACAAATCACGTGTAGCAAATTGAGGTTAGGATGCAGCGACCTGATGGCCCACAAATTGGAAAGATTTCTGATAGATAACCCCGGATGTAGTTGTGGTTATATATATGAGACACCAGGACACTTACTTTTGCAGTGTCCTAACTTCATTAACCAGAGAGATTCATTGCTTCAGAATCTCGGTGACATAAATGCGTCCATCACTAATCTTCCTTTTGGCAATGCAGAAATGCCCCGTGAAGAAAATGAAATCACTGTGAATAGTCTGCACACTTTCATTAATGTGTATTATTGAAGACGCTGTCGTTTCACCTTGTTCTTAAGTTACAGCTATGTGCTTAATGACCACCTAAGGTCTTGAGGTTGTGTATCATTATGCATACTGAATTCTGTGTTAGTGGTATACCAGCCATCTCCTTTTGCACCTGCACCATTCAAATACTGAATTGTTTATTGATGTAGGGTGAGGCTACTTATGGGCATAGCCTGTTTTGCCAAACCCTTTTCTTTTTACAGAAATGAAATATTATTAAAATTTCCAAGAACTCCGAGTTTTGAACCGGTCTTCTGACCACCATCTAATATTCCAACTACGTCATCAAGGCATGTCTTCTACGAAGACATGCCTTAATAATATAGTTGTATTTTTTTTATTAGTCGGTACTTGAGCCGTCCCAGTCGCAAATCAGGTTTACCTCTCTCCCGTAATCGGCGATCTGTGGGACGCCATTTCAGATATTTGTAATGAAACCGAAAACTCAACTCTAGAAAATACGTACCCCAGCAGCTACTTAATATGACAAAAAATACCCGTCGGATAGTCTTCGTGAATCAGGGGCGGCGGAACCGGGGGGCTTTAGCCCACCCCACTTTTTTGCCTGGCCATGTTTTTTTTGTATGCATATATTTTAACTCAACCAATGACTGGTGAAACAAGAGGCGGATCAAGAGCTTCCCCATATTTTCGCCAGCTATGTTTCTCTCGTACTGGTTCAGTTTCGATGGATTTCGGATCATTTTTTGCAGTAAGTGGCAGCAATCGCTAAAATGTATACGGTCTGTTAAAAAAATCGGTCGTAAGACATACAAGTACCAAATCCACCCCAGACAAGATAATCAACAGACAGTATAATTGCTGTTAACGTCAGGTAAAGCATACAGATGAGGTGTATTTATCAGCTTTGGTCGTAACGAACAAAGGTGATAAATAGACCTCACCTGTATGCTTTACCGACCTTTTTTAACGGCTCTCAAAGTATGAAATCTTTAAAATACATCTCCTGAAAAATCTCAACATATCCGCTCAGATGCATGGCAATGGGGAAAATGGGGATTTTGGGACCTTGGAATTTAAAATTTTCGTACGGCAGTCCGAACCATGGTCGGCTCGTCATACCGACGACCAGTCATCGCTCGATCCAGCCCCCCCCCCCCCCCCCCTCCTCACCCACTTTGAAAATCGTTTCGGCGCCCCTGTGAATGATATGCCCCACCAGACTATTCCTGATGAGAATAATTCTCAGCTACTCAATTCCCAGGCCAGCTTTCATTCGAACATTTGTTTCCATATTATTATTATGCTAGGGTATGTGACTCAATGAAAATTCACAAGCTTGAAACACTACTAATTCCATTTAGCACAGAGACAACAGGCTATTTGTAATATTTGAACACAACCTTCAACATCCAAAAGGTCACATCCTAAAGTGAGTGAATAATGTTAGCAATACTGTATGTGTATTCAGAAGTGGAAAGCTAAATGTTTTTTAACACATTGTGGTGCCTGATGGGTTAATGTCTAGTCACTACGTAATTATTAAAATATCTGTCAAATTAGTGACCGCATTTCTGCTGTGTCAGCAACGAAAGGACAGTGAATTATGTCGGGGGAAATCACCCATTAGTGCTTCCTTTCTGTTGTAGTTTCATTTCAGTGAACCCTTTCAGTGTGGAAACAAATATTTTCCTCCAAGGAAAAATGTGTCAGTTGAGAATGTTTTGCTCTGTCCATATCCAAACCAACAGGGAGTATTTCAATTCAGTTGTCAAAAGTTAGCTCAAGTATCTATATTTTTCTCCCAGGTGTTCTGTAGATATATATATATATATATATATTGTTATAGGGCTGTATAGATGTGATTTTTAATAAAATATAGTTATATTATTGTTTTGTTTAGTTTCTTTATCGGATATCAGTGGCGTGTTCCCTATCTTCGCGCGGGTCATTTTCGGTGTTTTTTTTTTTTTTTTTTGTTTTGTTTACGAGTTCGAACGCTTTTTAAAATTCAAGCTTCTCATTCTAATTTTGGCTATGGATGGTAAGTGTTTCGTGACTCGAGATGTTCAGACCAGCAGGGCAGAGACGGTTAGTATTGGTGTCCAGGTGGGGGGAGTGGTTGAGGCCAGCACAGGGGGTGCTACTGCTAGTGAGTTACCAACGGACGGCCAGCGGTCGGATGTGTGTAGGCACTGCCATATGGTGTATGTGGATGGGTGTGAGCTGGGGGAGTTGGGGATGTGTGCCATCTGCGTAGAGCTAATGCAGCTGCTAGAGGCATATGTAAAGTTGGAGGAAGAAGTGCAGGTGGTGAGGGGGGAACTGGGGAGGGCAGGAAAGTCTGGTGTTATCCCAGTTAGGGTGGCATTCGATGGGGGATGGAAGGTGGTGGGTAGTAGGAAGCGGACTTTTGACGTGGATAGTGGGTCTTTTGGGAATAGGAAGGTGCGTCGGGTTGAGGGTAGAGGAGAAGTAGGGGCTAGAGTGTCAAATTCCCAGGCTAGTAGTGTGAGTCGGGGGCGAAAAGGCGTATTCTTTTCGAATCGGATAGTGAGGGAGATAGCGATGACCATGTGGAGTCTATCAGGGCAGGAGTCAGAGGGAAGGTTAGGAAGGTGGTAAACGAGGACAGGGTGGCTTGTAGTGGGAGTGGGCAGAAGGTGGGGTGCAGTGTTCAAAATAGATTCAGTGTGTTCGGTAATTTCGAGAATTCTGAGGAGCAGGTTGGGTCTGAAGAGGTGGAGGTAGGCATGGGGGTTAGTGTGGCGAAGTGCAAGATTGCGAGCCGGTGGTAACAGGGGTAGTCGGGGTAGTAGGATGGGAATGAGGACAGGAAAGGACAGAAAGAGGCAGCTGGTGGTTGCAGGGAGTAGTATAGTGCAGGGGTTGGATAGGGTGGTGTGTGGGCCCGACAGTGTCAACAGGACCAATTTGTGCTTTCCGGGGGCTAGGGTGGAGGGCCTAAGGGACAGAGTAGGTGGATTAATAAAGGGGTCAGGCCCAGACCCAGTGGTTGTTGTACACGTGGGGACCAACAACATCAGGGAGAGAAAATCAGTTCAGCTTATTGAGACTTACAAGGACTTAATAACTCAACTGAAGGCCAAGAATGCTCAGGTAGTGGTTTCGGGGCTTCTCCCAGTACTAGGTGGTGGGGGCGAGCGTAATTCGCGGATCACTGGGACCAACGAGGAATTGGGGAGTATTGTAAGGAACTTGAGATACCCTTTGTAGACAATTGGGGATCGTTTTGGGGCAGAAATGACCATATGGAAGGGATGGTCTCCATCTTAGCCCAAGGGGTACAGAGGTTTTAGGAAGAAATATGTTGCAGGTGGTGGAGCCTTTTTTGGTATAGGGAGGGGGAGGGGAGGGGGGGGGGGTCAGTGAAGGGGGGAATAATCACCGAAAATGTGTCACGAACCATAGGTGTAAAAAATGGGACAAGGGGGATAAGGAAAAGGGACCAAAAATCCAAATCAATAGGAATAGCTTCCCAAGGAAAGCACAGGTACACAAAGTAGGATATACAAACATACAGGGACTAGATAATAATGGGACCAGAAGGTGGAAGCCAATGAACCTTGACACCCTGAAAGTGGGTTATAGCAACATCCAGGGTCTCCACCGGAAAGTAAGTGAAATTGCTACATTGATTGAGGCAGAGGAGTTTGACGTCATGGGCTTAAGCGGAACGTGGGTAAGACACGAGGAACGGGTAGACCAAGTAAGGGGGTACGTATGGATAGGTGTAGGGCGAACGGAAGGCCAGAAAAAAGGGGGAGGGGTAGGCATGTACATTAAAGAGGATTTAAAACCATCGCTGATCACAGACCTGGAAAACATCAGCACCCCGACTGAGGTATCGAAAGAAATTGGATGGGTAAGGATCAGTCTGAAAAACAAAAGTATTGCCCTTGGGGTTGTATATTGTGCGGTGGGGGAAGCAAACCCGAATGGAATGATTCGATATACTCAACACTAAGGTCCAATATCACCGAATTACAAAACAAGAGGCTCGGTATAATTCTGATGGGTGACTTTAATGGCCACATAGGGAATGATGAAGAAGGCATAGAGGGTGGGGACAATAAAGTCAACAGGAATGGAAGGAAGCTGTTGAACTTCACAAACGAGCTCGATCTGAAGATTCTGAACAGGGACGCGAGGTGTAAGGGGAAATGGACCTGGGAGAGGAACGACAGAAAATCAATAATCGACTACATCCTCACAGATATTAATTTATGGAGGGAGGTGATAGGGGTAGAAGTGGATGATGAGGGTAAAATGGAGGTGGATAGTGATCACAACTTGATTACAGTGACGATCAGGGCCAAAACTCTAGTAAAAAGCAAAGGAAGCTCTAAGGAGATTTGGGAACTTAAAAAAGATGCTGACTGGGCGAAGTTCAATGAAAAACTGAAACCAAAGCTTGCAACCGTACCCAAGAGGGGCAGTGTCCAGAAGATGGCCGACGTCATAGTTGCGAGCCTGGTGGAGGCAGGAAAGGAAAGTGTAGGAAAGGTCAGGGTGCCAACACGGGAACTTGGGTACAGAGTGAACGAAGAACTGAAAAGGGCCATAAAGGGAAGAAAAGCTAAATGTGCTGCATACAGGAGAAGTAGAAAACTTAAGGGGGCGGAAAGCAACGAGGCCACAATTGCTAAGGAAGAATACCACCAAGCACGAAATAAAGTAAATAAGATTAAAGACGATAATCGGAGAGTACGAAATAGCAGTCTTATTAGGACGATAAGAATGACAGGGGGGTCGAGTTCGAACGTATTTTGGAAATGGGTGAATAAACGTAACAAAGGAAGTAACCCACAGAGTATTACAGTAGATGGCAGAGTTACAGACGAGCAAGATCAAGTCGCCTCAGAACTAGTCAAGCACTGGGAAAAGGTAAACGATAAGCAATGGGGCATGGGGAGCCCACCAGAGTGTCCGAATCAGGTCGAGGAAAACCTATCGAGCTTCGTGTGCAGCGAAATTAAAACGGAGGAGGTGCGAAGGGTGATATCAAAATTAAGGGATGGAAAAGCGGGAGGAGTGGATGAAATTCCTAACGAGTTTATCAAAAAAGAGGGAGAGGAACTCGTGGAAAGCCTAACTGCCCTATTCAATCTAGCCATAGAAAATCAAGAAGTCCCAAAGGAGTGGAGAGAAAGTAAAGTGACATTTATTCACAAAAAGGGGGAAAAAGACGTTTTGGATAACTATCGAGGGATCTCTGTCAGTAGCAACATTGGAAAGGTTTTCTGTAAAGTCCTGTATGGGAGACTAGAGGAGGTGATTGAGGAGAAGGGTTTTTGGGAGAAATCCAGAATGGCTTCAGGAAGGGAAGGAGAGTTACTGACCATCTTTTCACACTATCCCAAATGATAGAATCCGCGAAAGCAAAAAAGAAAAAGATGTTTATGGCATTTTTGGATATCAAAAAGGCATACGATAGAGTATGGAGGGAAGGTACGTGGCGCAAGCTGGAGGCTATGGGCTTAGGAGGCGAGTTTGTTGGAATTATGAAAGCATTATATAAAGATGTACAGAGTGAACTTAGCCTGGGAAACATTACAACGAAACGTGTGCCTATGGAGATAGGCCTAAAACAGGGGTGTATCCTTTCGCCGATCCTGTTTGCATTGTACATCAAAGGTTTAGGAGATGAACTCCTGCGTAGCGACGAGGGGGTAGCAGTTGGGGACTTGAAGATCCCAGGGCGATTTTTTGCAGACGATATGGTTCTAGTGTCAAAAAGCGAAGAGGGGCTAACGAAAATGCTAGGAATTGTTGGGAAATATGGGAGCAAATGGAGACTCGAACTTAATGAAAGCAAGAGCAAAGTTATACCTGTGGGCCACAAAGTGGACCCCACTCGAAGGTGGAGAGTGGGTGAGTTCTGCATTCCGGAAGGGAGCAGCAAACTTCTCAGTGTGGGAGAGACAGGTGTTTACGAGTATTTGGGGGTAAATATAAACATCACAGGAAGAGGCATCTACCGGAACCACACAAATAAATTGATTCTGAAGGGGAAGCGGATCCTTAACCAAATGAAACTTATTGGGAGAAACAGTTTCAATAAGGTTTTCGTGGGGAAAACCATTTGGGAAATAGTGGGGCTGCCAAGTATAACATACGGTACGGAAGTGGTACCCCTAAACCAGACGGCCGCAAAGAGCTTGGAAATCCTGCAGAACGATGCAGACCGATTGTTAACGGGGTCGAGTAATGCCGCAGCGCTAGAAGCAATCAGGGGTGAGCTTGGGTGGATGAGGATCAAGGACAGGATAGACCTGTTGAAGCTCGGTTATCTTAATTATTTGGTAAATCTCCCCGACAGCCGATGGTGTAAAGTAATGTTCCTGAGAATTCTCAACTCAAATATCAAAACGGGGTGGATGGTCCAAGTGAGGGAGCTAGTAGAGAACTACTCATTGGAGATCTCGGAGCTGGACGTTGGGGCAAACCAGGGTAAAAAAATCGTCGGAGAAAGGGTCATGGAGGATTGTAACCGTAATTGGCGAGAGGGGGTCAAATCAAAGAGGTCTTTGGGTGGCCTGCGTGATAAAGAGAAGCCAGGTTTTGAAGAGTACCTTGATGGCACCTTTGGGGGTCACTGGTGTTCAAGCTGAGGTCGCGATCCCTGGAGCTGAGGGGAAAATTGGGAAAGACGGTGAAAGGGAGTGCCAGATGTGTAACTTGGACATGGTGGAGACCCTGGAACACTTTCTTCCAGAATGCCCAAAGTATTAGTCTAAAAGAATGAGATTCACTGGGAGTATAATGGGGGAGTGGGATGGGAGAATGAAGGACATGTGGTTAGGGGGAGACTCAAAGAGAGGGTTAATATGCTATTCTGAGAGATTGGGAAGAATGGGACAAGGGTTATCATCAAGCAGTTCGTCTCCGAGTGTTGGGAGGAGAGGAGAAGCGAGGGAACAGGGAGGCAGTTGGGAGTACAGGGGTAACCATGGCCTTCTCGTCCGGGAACCGCGACAAATCAGCGGCTGGCCAAAGTGTTATTATTATTATTACAGTCAGGTGGTTTTGTGTAATATAGCAGCCAGATGCTGAGCTGTACAAGTAGGGAAGATGTCGAGAGGGATTTAGCCTATCCTCTGGTTGATAGGGACCGAGAAGGGTGTACATTCTAATTGTCTACCGACCATAATGTCAAAACAAAAAGAAGAAATTGATTCAGAAAAAAAGGAATGCTATGACATACAATGACTTCTCTACACTATATACTCGAAATTCGACATTAAAAATTTGATATTTTAAGTAGCAGGAGAGGGACGGATCTTGCCCGGTTAGCAGGTGTCGACATGAGATGTGGTTTTCTTTGGCTGGATCCGGTAAGCGGTATGCGTACTACACGAATACTATAAGCTACGGGACGTTTAGTGGGTGCATACGGTGCCACATGAGCCAAAGTGACAACAATATTAGGCGAGGCTTTAGCCGAGCCTAATATTGTTATCGGCGAGCCCAATGTGATACTGTATCGCCAACTGAACATTTCGTAACGTGTTTATTGTGCCAGCATTTTATTGTTTGTGTTAAGTGTATTAGTTGAGTGAACCAATCTTCTTTTCTCCGAAATTTCATCATCAGTTGTGTTTGCAAACCGCTTCATGTTTCCGTTTTTTATCCTATCGCAGTCAATTGTTTACAAAAGCAGACGAGTAGTGATGCATTGTGATTGGAGTAATCCAACATCTCATTGATTGCCAAGGAAATTATCAGTTTATTACCTCCGACATTTTGGGCGCATTTACAATTCTGCCTGATTTCTGACGCCTTGAACGAAGTAGTATGTAATGTGGTTTTGACTGATTATTTGGGGGAATCTCATCGGGGATCTCATGTGACGTCATAGTCACGTGACCCAATGGCGCCAGGTTGTGTTGTCATGGTAGCCCGCGCGAGCAGCCATCTTGTGACGTCATTACCATAGTGATACGTGGTGTTAGTGCACATGCGTGTTAGTGTGCATGTTTCCGTCGTCAATTTTGTATACTGGAGGCCGCCATCTTGGTTTCTATGGCATCACGTGGTTGCTATGTGACCTAAAGGCCTACAACAAGACAGGGGTATGTTCGGACGGTATGTTCCCTTGTACAAGAGCAGTTTCCCGATTCGTAGAATTACCCAAATAGACCAGGCAAGCTAGCCAAATCCACTCCAAATCACCAAAACGACTTTATTTGACGGGGATTCTTCACCCTAACAACACGCGCTGCGCATGCGCACTGACACCACGTATCACTTTGGTAATGGCGTCACAAGATGGCCGCTCACGCGGGCTACCAGGACAACACAACATGGCGCCACTGGGTCACGTGACGATGACGTCACATGAGATCCCCCCGATGAGATCCTAACAAATAATGAGTAAAAACCACATCACATTCTATTAACGGAAAACAAACTTTTTAAAGTGCCAATTACCCAAATTTAGACTGCGATCTTTTGGCGATATAATCAAAATGGCGGACATGCCAATTGATATACCGCCAGTGTTGATATAACGAATTAATAAGGGGTCACTGTTGACCATTATTGACGGTATATTCCCCAATCCTCAGTCACTGGTTATGGCCGTTCGTTGATTAACCTATCTGACTGGCGTAATCAGAGGCAGACTGTCCGTATGGTCCACCGGGAAAATTCCCTGTGGGTGTCCTCTTGGGTGGCCCCTGGGCCCCCAAAATTGATGCAAACCAACACCTGTTGGTGCCTGAAATTTCGTGAAAACGCCGAACAGGCGAAATGGATCTGATTGCATAGAATGCCGGTATATTGAAATGTTCTCTATGTGGACTGCCTATAGAGAATATTTCGATATCCCAGAAGTCTAATCTGCCACTGATAACTCAGATGCAAGGAAACATTGTTCTTTTAATTTGAAAAAAAAATTTTTTTTCTCCAATTGGACCGAATTATTGCCATCTTTGCCGAATGAGTGATGAAGATGAAACAAAAACGCCATCAAAATGCCCTCTGTGTGAATTGCCATTAATCACTCAGATGCAAGGAAGCAGCGTTCGTTCAGTTCGAAAAATCAAAATTTTCTCTGGGTTCGGTGCCCTGGGCATAATAATATAGTATACAATGGCATGTATTGTTATGGATGTAAATCCTTTGGTTATTCAGTATGGGTATTTGAAAGAAGATGGTAGGAACATGATATGTCATAATTTCATTATTAAATAGGATAGCTGCGAAGTGGATATGTATGAAGACAAATCAATATATTCAAAAAATTGAAAATAATGATTGGACTAACCTCGAATAATGAATATGGGCGCTTCCAATTGCTGCCATTGCACTGACACGGAAGATACCGCCGTGGTTAAAAGGGTCAAGAAAAACCCTGTGATGATTTGACGCATTTAATAAGGTATGCACATATGTTTGAGTGGAGGAGGATAGTCGGTCGACAGACAGAAAAAACCGTGAATCGATTGTGATGTTTAGCGATAATTTATTCCTACAGTCATGAAGGGTTGTGGGCACAAAGTAACTTGAAGTGTAACTAAAAATGCAAGATAATTCATTTCTTTGCCTTATTCAGCAGTGCGACTCCATTCATGAACAAATGATTGTAAAGGTTATTCAAAAAGCCCCCAAAAGCTTCAAGATTACACTTTCTCCTAATCTCCCCATATATCATCCCTGAGTGCCGTATGCAATGTCTTTAGCAACACAGATGACGCCTTGTCCAGGAACGTCGCGAAGATAACTGGCTAGGTAGCGATGGGGGTAGGGGGTGGGGGTAAAATCGATTTCTACCGAATTTGATGGCTAAAGTTCTGGCTGAGTCGGACTGACTAATATTCCAACTACATCATCAAGGCCTGCCTTCGTCGAAGACAGAGGCGGACTGACCATTTCGGGTGGGCCCCCTATGGGGGCTACATCAAAATTGATGCAGCCCAATATGTATGAAATTTTGTGAAAATGACCAACAGATCTGATTGCATATATGCTGGTATATCGAAATGTCTCTATGTGGACTGCCAATGGCAGTCCACATAGAGACATTTCGATATACCAGCAGTCTAGTCTGCATTTGATCGCTCAGATTGTCAGTTTGACATTGGGATTTGGGTCGAAGTGTTATGGTCTGCTCAACAGGTCCAAGACCCCCCCCCCCCCCCCCCCCCACACACACACACACACCCGTGCAACCATTTTTTTTCAAAATAAGCGACGAAAATGAAATGATATAAATATGCCATTGAAATGCCCTCTATATGGACGACGAGTGATCTCTCAGATACAGAGAAGCAGCATTCTTTCAGTTCGAAAATTCAAAATTTTTTCCGGGTCCGGAACCCCCTCCCCCGGTGCTTTTCACGGTAACTTGTTGCGACCTAATCCGCCCTGGTCAAAGGCATGCCTTGATGATGTAATTGGAACATTAGTCAGTCAGGATTATAATTAAAAAGACTCCTTGACGATTTATTTGTAGGCTAGCAGGGTTACCCGGCGTTGCTCGTGTTGAGGAGAGTATTCTCCCTTAATCTATACTATATTTTGCTGGTCATAACTGTCTACACCCTCACCCCCACCCCGGCACTTTTTTAAACCTCACCATTAGATTCCTGGTAAAAAATTACCCCTAGTAGACCCCTTTGAAAGACCTATATCGGTGAGAAAAATTTTGGTCATAACTTTTGGTGCCCCTCTACACACCCACCCCACCCCGATACTTTTTTAAACCTCACCATTAGATTCCTGATAAAAACGTACCCCTAGTTGACCTCTTTGAAGACATATATCGGTAAAAAAAAAATTTTTGGTCATAACTTTTGGTGCCACCTACACCCCACCCCACCCCACACACTTTATTTAAACCTGACGATGACCTCCGCCATAAAAAAGTACTCCTAGTAGACCCATTTTGGACACTTGGGGTGGCCCCATATTCATATCTATAGCGGACAGACAGACAGACATACAGACAGACATTCTAAAATATAGTATAGATAAATAAAATATACATGTAGTAGTCGTGGCACACAGTCTTGTTTAACCCTTTACCCAACGTAATGGCCAAAACCGGCCAGCGCTATTCACAAAAATCGCCAATTAATTTTCATTATTTTTTTCATTTTTTTCTCAAAAACATAGGTTATGATCCCTCTTTGGAACGAGCTCGTCGAGCTCGTTCCAAAGAGGGGCCATAACCTATGTTTTTGAGATAAAAAATGAAAAAAAAATAGTTATTCATGAATTTTGTTTGCAAGTGTCGTCTGCTTTTCATGTTAGATAAAGGGTTAATCAAGTCTAGATCTAGTTTTTTTAAAAAAGTACATGATTACGAGCATTAGAGATTTTGATCCTGAAAAACGTACCGACTAGAAAATTACTGGTGTGTGTGGGGGGGGGGGGGGGGGAGGAGAGAGGGGGGGGGGGGGCTAAATCCCCCTTAGCGGTAGAATAAAGCCACCATAATAGACAAAAGCTTCTCCACTTCATTGGGTTTCCACCGAGAAAAATTTATTTTGCTGACACAGGGATTTTCACGAGTGCAGAGTGGAGCGGAACTCAACTTTAATAGGGCGGTTAATCAGTATAAGGGAGGCAACTCACTAGCGTTAGAATGTTCATCAACATGGTGAAAAAAAATGGATACACTTCAATAATCAACATATTTTAATCATGGTACAACGTCATCTCAGTTATTTTTCTAAAACTGGCGGAATTTGCTTTCGAAGGTCAGCCAGGTGTGCCGTGGGAAGGAAGGAACCAAAAACCCAAATTTGCACTCCCTGGTAATCTTACCATTATGTGACGTCACACCAGTAACAATTCGCATGAAAAGTTGGGTTTTTTGTTTCCTTTTGGGGATTTAAGGTCACTTTAAACATCTTTGGCAATATCACGACCCCAACACACGTATAAAGTTAAGTTCAGCCACTTCTTCATGATTGAACTCTCTCATCCCAGGCACTGATGAACGGGCCCGTAAACCTGCAAAGCCGAACTTTTTTACAAGAGCAAACACGTACTGCGCCACTTTCCGGCGAACTCACAAGTAGAAAAGATGGATAATTAACTGAAAGAGTTAAATGCTGTGTTTTTTTTTGTTTTTTTTTATTCCTTACATAATTTACAGACGATGAAGCAATATTTTTTAGTTTCTGGCTTAAAATTATAGCTCAGGACCCCTCATTGGATCCAGCTTGTTCCAATAAAGTCCATAGACTAATTGGGCGTGGACGCAGTCCGACACTGTGGCAGAAATATGTATTCTTCAATTAATTTTTCCTCGTTATTCCTGGTATGTTGTTGGCCTCTTGGAAGCTAAATATGACATACAGTTAAGGCAGAACAATTTGATTGGAAAACTCTTACGAAGAGAACATTCACACGGATAAATCCAATTATACAAGAAGTTTCAAAAAGAATAAGCAACATTTCAGCTAATGGAGCTCCGAGTCTTCCGAAATAAACACTAACAATAAAGCCACAGTGTAACTAGAAAGCAGCCCCTTCACCCCTTGAGACATTACCCGGATTTTCTCAGCGGAACCTGTCCCCTGGTCCGTACCAACTATTCGTGAACTTCTGACGCTGCAGACTCAATCGCAGTTTGATTACGAAACTCACGAGTTACAATTTTCATAAGAAGACAGCACATGAATGACTGTTTTTTTTATGTAGAACGCTTGGTGAATTTGGCCGATGTGTCAGATAAAGCGGACTGGCCGTATGATCCACCGGAAAATTTCCCGGTGCCTCCCGCCCCTATTGGGAGCCACCCGAGGCTCCCAAATTTTTATTACCCCGACACCTGTTGAAAATGACCAAAAGTCGAAATGGATCTCATTGCATAGACTGTCGGTTTATCGAAATGCCCTCCATGTGGGACTGCGCCAATGGCAGTCCGCATAGGAGAAAATTTCGATATACCAGCACTCTAGTCTGCCATTGATCGGTCAGATACAAGGAAACAGCGACAAGTTACTGTCGGTCGATCCGACTTATTTATTTATTTATTTATTATTTATTTATTTATTTATTTATTTATTTATTGGTGTTTAACTGGTTGAGGGCTGCATTATTTTTGGTGATCTGAATTTGTTCATCAAAATTTGTTTTATTACAAATTATTGAAGAGTGCCCAAAGGCACTCTTCAATAATTTGCGATAAAACAAATTTATATAAACATAATATTATTTGTGTTTGCCTGAATATGAGAAATGAGCCTGAATGAGCAAGGAAAATGTTGGCTTTTGTTTTTCTTCAAAGACCTGACAGGGGCTTCTAGCACTCAACCGGTTAAGTTCGCATATTTCTGCACAATGGCCAATCATAACCACAACAAGTATATAAAGTCAAGTCCAGCCAATCGTTTATACCCATGTTGCCCATTTTAGAGAACGTCTACCCTGGCATTGGCCACCAGGTCCTATTTTACCAGTAAAACACAGGAGCTTGTTACAACAAGCACTGTTTCACTTCCCGCGGCCACTGGGAAACTTTCGACTTACGAACCAATCAGATGTCATTTAGAAACAAACGGTGACGGTATTCGAAACTCAAGGAAAAATTTGCGTTTTTCAGAAAGGTTTTTAACAATCACTCGATTCATCTACTCACTTCCTCTTTAAATAGAACCGACAGTACTGTATTTTACTGTTCTTGGAACAGGGGCGTAGCTAGGATTTCCTATTGAGGGCGGTGCCTGGTCGATATATGCCACAGGCAAATCCGAAGGCCGTAGGCCTGAGGTGGGTATGGCCCTTCAATTGGTGGGGGTTCAGATGGACCCTCCAACACCCGCCAATGGGAGGGTCATACCCATCCCACCTCAGGCCTACGGTATCACCTCACATTGGCGGGGGTTGGGGGACACCCCCCGCCCCAAAGAAATTTTGAAAATTCAATGCCCTGAGACTGAATCCGGAACCCTCTGGTGTTTTTTTAATTTTCCCAGTTTGAGGGGCCACTGTAATTTTTAGAGGGGCAGCCCCCCCCCCCCCCCCATTAGCCCCCTCCCTTCGCTACATCACTGTCTCGGGAGGAACAATATCAACGTTTAGCTATTAGAAATGCGGAGAGACTTGAATCGATTCGATGTCCTCTGCCTGATTTGATTCGAGATTCGACTTGACCCAAAATCTGCAATTCCGGCACCCGAATAATTAATCCATCATCGCAACAGACATCAAGTGAACCCCTGTCATTGATATTATCAATGAGGCGGAAGCTGGTATTTTCAACACTAAAACAGAAAAGTGAGAGGGTTGAACTTGGCCTACCAAGGTTAAAAGTTGAGGGGCATGGCCCCCTCCCAGCTACCCAGTTCAGGTACGGCTACGCATCGGACATATATCAACACACCACTCAATAAATAGTGACAACGATGTCTCATAAAGTTAACCATTCCAGCGTCGGTGGTGTCTTCCCTGTTAAGGAGTTTGGGGTAAATTGGTTAGAGCACTGAAGTTTAAACCTAAAGGTAAACGGTTCGATCCCGACCCGAGCTGGGGAAGACGCCTAACACCGATTACCCACTTGGATGTCCGGGAACTCTGTGTACCGAGACGTACAGCACGTTGTTGGTGCTCTGCATGCCTTCACGCGCTGCTGACTCTTCTTGTGCAGGGCTTGCTTTTTCACCAGGCCTATCAGCCCAGGCCTGGTAATCAGCCTCAAAACATTTCTCACCAGGCTGATCAGTCAGTCTGGTCGCCAATCTATCAAGCCGGCAAATGCATCTTCCACAGTTTATGTAATCTGCGAAATCAGCCCTGAACAGTACAAATCAGGTCTGGTGGCCCTTTTTACCTAGCCTATTCATTGGCCAGGCCACGGTTCTAAAATGCAAGCCCTGGTTGGAATTATTAATCTCTGTTCATAACAAATCATCAAATAACACAATAAACATGAAATGGCAATGTAATATGCACATGCAAGCAAGCTTGAATTTTAGCAAGCTGTCATTTGAAAAATGAGGTCCTTAAAGGGTGAATTTGCTGATGCTATCCCAAATAGTGGGCTAATTTATCCTCTAGGTCCATTTTTCTCCTTTGGCTTGAGACCTTGATTCAGACAGGTTCACAGAAGGTGCATTTTATCACCAAATTCACCCTCTGGGGACCTCATTTTGCAGATGACGGTCTGCTTATTTTCAGGCTTGTATGCAAGTGTAAAAAATTAAATCGGCCCCAGTGTAGAAAAATCAGCCTGGTCGACCACTTCGCCTGGCCTATCGATCAGCCTGGTCACGATTCTAAAATGCAAGCCCTGCTTGTGCCGAGTTGTTAATTTGGAGAGTTTGACAGTTGGTCACCACAGAACGGTGATTCTCTCAGACTTCCCCACCGATAAAACTGTCCGACACGATATGATCCTGGCTGTTGAAAATGTTATTAAACACCAATAGTCAAACGAACAAACAATCTTCCATGTCAGTTCAATGTCATCTGTTGGAAGATTCCATATTTATTTTTGGGGGGTATACTTATGAAAATATTCTATTGGTCTACCCCACAAATTTAGTGAGCAGCTATTGAGTTTATGAAATTGTGACGTATCATGATCCTGCTCCATAAATTTATTTATCTATTTATTGGTATTTAAACCTTTGAACCCTGGTGGTATCTTCCATGTCAGTTCATTGGCTGCATCTGGAAGAGTCAATATTCATAATTTGGGGGGGGGGGGGGGGGGGGGGGGTAGACCAATTAATATTTCCAACGTGCAGCCTCGGGGAGGCTGAAAATATTGATTGGTCCAACCCACACATTCACTTACTGCGCGGGAAAGCGACCTCTCGATTTCAAAGAGTTAACCCTTTACCTAACGTAACGTTCAAAACCGGCCAGCGCTATTCTCAAAAATCGCCAATTAATTTTCATTATTTTTTTCATTTTTTGTCTCAAACACATAGGTTATGACCCCTCGTTGGAACGAGCTCGTCGAGCTCGTTCCAACGAGGGGTCATAACCTATGTGTTTGAGACAAAAAAATGAAAAAATTTAGTTATTCAAGAATTTTGTTTGCAAGTGTCGTCTGCTTTTCATGTTAGGTAAAGGGTTAAGGGTATATACATTTTTTTGTACAATGGCTAATCTTGAGTACAACATGGATATAAAGTCATGTCCAACCAAACGTTTATATTATTTCAGAAGACTTCCACCACAGGCATTGATTGCAGAGTCCTATTTTACCATCAAACAGATTTTTTAACAACAGTAAACAAACGGGGAATCTGCTCCTGAAAAAAGGGCTTTGGTGTTTAAGGGGTTGAATATGTGACATGTATTTTGATACATATGGGTAACATATCAACTGATTAATTTTAATGAAATGGGATAATATATCCGAGATAAACACTTTCTTCGTGTATAAGTAATACTATAGAATCTACAATACAAAATGTCTAGACAGATAAAAACGAGATCATTGTAGATGAATGCATGTATACTTACTTCTGTGTATGATATGGGGGTACTGCTCAATGTAATAAGTTATTCCCGCTTTGATGTCGTAGATGTAAGGTAAATGCTTTCGCAGATTGAATGCACTTTTACGAAGCGGCATTAGGATTTATCATCTCATATTCTTTGACTTTGTTGTGCTTGTACTATTCCATATTTATCCCAGGCCCATAACTACCGAACAATATTGGGGGTGGGGGAGGGGGATGGGCGGAGGGGGATGGGGGAGTGTATCACAGTGTAATGCAGTTCTTATTACCATGGCCTCCTTTTGCATGGGCAGCAGGGCATATGAACTGAGATGGAAGTTGTACAAGTCCATGATATATCAGGTGCCTAGCGAGTCCTAGCTGTTCAGCTCTATTCTGTTAGGCAGGGCAACATTCTGGCAAAAAATTCCTTGACAGGGCAGTAGTTGCATGAGCCGCGGACTGTGGTAACCGGGCAGTAACTCGCTGCCCTGCGAACAGAAGGCCTGATTTTTTTATTTTTTTTTTTGGGGGGGGGGGGGGGGGATTTACGCCCCTGACTTATCCATTTGGCCTATGACGGTATATTCCATGCCAGTTCAGAGCCATTAGCTAGTAGAGTCTACATTCGTTACTTAGGGGGAGATCAATCAATTTTTTCAACGTGCAGCCTTGGGGCTGCACATTGAAAATTTTGACTGGTCTACCACACAACTTCACTGAGTAACTATACTTTATGAATTAAGGTCGCATCACGATCCTGGACCTGAAAAAAAAAACCCACCCTGACCCAAGCCAGCTGATGAGCCCCTTGCTCCAACTCCTATCACCCCACTAAGTTTCAATACTTCCATGTGTGGTGGGCCCTTTACTATGCCCTACATAGCCTCTCTGCCCCCTCCATCGGGACCTATTCCTTGGGCGTGTCCTCCACCAGGGACCCCACTCATCTTCACGCCCAACACCTGCCGTACCAGAGCTCGCTGCCTCAGCGGCAAAGCTCTGTAGATTAACTTCTGACATTCCTCCCCTGGGTGCCCCTCTCCAAGTCCTAGGGCCCCTTCTAACTCTACGTCTCTGATGCCATTGTGTGGCTACCCCGGCCACCTCTTGCGGCCTCTCATGGCCCAATGTTCCTCCCCCGCCGTTCGCGTGGGTTCAGTGTCCTTTATATTTTGGCATCTCCGCAAAAACCTTGCTTGGTAAACCACTCCACATCCATCTATGTACACTCGGTAATGACCGTTGCCCATTATTTTTGTTACAGCATATGGCCCCTCCCACTGTAACCGCGGTCTACCTAACTGTGTCGGCCGGAGCACGGTCACCTTTTGGCCGACCCAAAACCTCCTAAACTTTGGTCTACTTCCGTACCGATCCTTACTATGCCCCCTCTCGTTCACATACATTGGCTGCTTCTGTTCAGCCACTCCCTTGATTTCCGTCGTCGGAGGGTTAACCTTTGGGGCCTCCATTGTGCACTCTACCTGTGCATCCTTACGCGACTCCAATGGTCCCTCCAGTGATTTCACCGGCCGTTCTGCGTCTGCCGCTTGGGCTCGGGTGACCGCTTCCAAAGCCCTTTTGGGTGCTTTCCTCTCCGACCATGTCATGTCGGGTTCTGAACATACCCCGGGTATGTTCCCAAGTACGGGGTCATAGATGGGCGCCTCAATACACATTGCCTCTACCTCACCGCTATAGAAAGGGGTATCCACCCTCACCCTCGCAAGGGGGAACCTCCTAATCGTCCCATCTATTAGCACGCACATGTCGTTGTGCCCCGTTAGCTGTCCGTCGCTAACGAGTTCCCTCTTCACCGCCGCGCTACTGCACCCTGTGTCCCGTAGCATACGGACTACTCGGTCACCCACATACGCTGGGTACACCGGCATCTCCTCCGTTTTACAAGGGAGGGGTATCCCTCGCACAGTCCACTAATTATGAGCAATACTTGCCCCACTTCCAGCCTGAGCTGCCCAGCCTCTAATGCTCGGCGCAGTGGGCTCCTTTCTGGCCCAATTGTTTGACAGAATGCCGCTGTCTGCCTCCTCTCCGCGGGCTGTATGGAATTACTTCTCCTGCCACTACTGATCGGGGACAGGTCCCTCCTCCCATTCCTTGCTGGGTACCCGTTTGATCTCCCCACCATAGTCTCCCGCCAACAGTCTCTGGCCAGGTGGCTCTTCTTGTTGCACACAAAGCAAGTTGTGTCCCTGGACCCTGACCCTCTCTGATTCCCCCTGGAACCTTCCGGCTCGGGGCTTGGGTTCCTAACGGGTGCCTTTGCAACCACGTTACTTCCATTCCTGCGCGACCTACCCTGGGTCAAGCCTCTCCCACGAGCCTCCAAATACTGCTCGGCCACCCGAGTCATTTCCTCCACGCTACTTTGCTTCCTCTCCTTAACAAACAATGCCACCTCGGGGGCACACGATGACATAAATTGCTCCTTGATAAGTAAGTCTTTGAGGGAGGGAAATCACTGTTCAATTTCAGATAATTCGACCCATCGGTCGAAATAGCTTGTGGCCCTTGACACAAACTGGTACACACTTTCACCCTTCTCAGCCTTATATTCTCGGAATTTCGTCCTGACCCCCTCCTCGGTGAGCTGGTACCTCTTAAGTATAGCCTTTTTCATCTCACCGTAGTCATTAGCTTGGTCAGGGGGCATGCTCACAAAAACTTGTAGCGACTTTCCAGCCAGCAGCGGACTAAGACTTACCCCCAGGCGTCATCGGGCCAACCCTGACTCGAAGCAAACCTTTCAAACCTTTGGAAGTACGTGTCAATGGTCAATGTCATCAGTCTTTTCATTGAACTTTGGTAACTGGGGATAAGGTGCCCTCAGGTTTCCCACGGGACTTTCTCCACCCTGTCTACCATTAGCACCGGGTAACTGCGCCCTAGCCCTTAAAATTTCCATTTCCCTCTCATGTTGCCTTTCAGCCTCCTCACGCGCCCTTTCAGACCTTTCGCGCTCAACCTGAATCTCTTTCTCTCGCTCCTCAGCTCTTAGTACTGCCTCTCTCTCTCTCTCTCTCTCTCTCTCTCTCTCTCTCTCTCTCTCCTTTCACGCTCTAGCGCAGCTCTATCTCAGTCTAACGCAGCTTCTTTTTCATCTCTTTCAGCTCTTTCTCGCTCTAACGCAGCCACTCTGTCAGCTCTTTCTCGCTCTACCTGTATTTCTTTCTCACGTTCGGCTGCCCGCAGCCTCCTCTCTCTTCAACGTAACCTGCCGCTCTAACTCTGCAGACATTTCTTTCGCCTCACGCTTTTGCTCATCTCTCACAAAACTTTTGCAATTCACTACCCGCGAAGCTCAACCGCTCTCCCATACTAATCAGTTGTTCCAAGCTTGGGGTATCCATTATTGAGATTTATTACTACAAATCCCACACAAAAAATATTTTTTTGACCTCAAGGGTCTATGCCACACTGCGTCCTATTATTACGCGAGAATTTCCACCACCGGTATCCTAAATTCGCCGATCGAATATAAAAGTTAATTTAAACAATGATCAACCCCTACACAACTTATAAAAATTATTAACTGGTAGAGTGCTGAATTATTTTTGGCCATCAAATCTTGTTCACATGTTGTTGCCTTGTTACAATTTATGGGAGAGTGCCAGCTGGCACTCTCTCATAAATTGCAAAAAGGCAAACCCTTACAGACTAAATAGTGTCACTTCAAAGATAATACAAAGCACATCCACTAAATGTGAGCCTTCAAGTTGTGGTACCTGCGCTTCAGAATAAAGCCCAAATATGGGCTTCTAGCACTCTACCAGTTAAGATTTCAATGAGGCAACCTGTATGAACATTAAAACTGAAACATGTATTAAAATTGCCACTGAGTGAGCCTGTTGATTTTGAACATTTCAATTGTTACCTTTTAGGAAGATCCTGGTATTAGCCTCGTCAGATGTCGGAAATCGGGCTTTGTCGTTGATGGGGGAAATAGATTCAAGCCGCGTATTCAGCCAAAACTCAAGGAGTGTTGCCTGAATCCGTGCGTGAACGTATGTCTCACCGTGACGAACCCACCCGTTTCACTTTTGTTGAGGTGGTTCTTATCCTGAAGGGGTTAATAACTTTTCCTCGAAATCATAAATCAACAGGGGTTCACTGAAAACAACAATTTTAATACATATATAAAAATAATAAATATGATAATTTGTGACTTACATGGAATCCAAAAGAATAAGAAAACAAAACGTCAATCACCCCCTACCCACAGTTTTTGAGTCACTTGCGGGCCCGCATTCTCTGTTGTCGCTGGTTTTTCCTCCTCTTCGCTGGCATTGGTTCCTTGGTCGCCTCTTCACTTCACCCTTTCACTGCCGTCGCACGACTACTAGCGTATTGTCACTTTATCGGACGCCTCTGCTCTAACAAGTGACGGAATGTCACTCTACTACTGCCGTCGCACGGCCACTAACTTATTGTCACTTTACTTGACGCTTTTCACACAAGCAGTCGCCACCAATGCGGTTAAACTCCCCTTTACGTTTGTCTCAGTACAATGTTCATACAGGAAAAGCCTACTCTGTCTACGTATGGCTCGCCTTCTAAAGCAGGTAATGCCGTTTACCTGAATTCAAATTAGCTCCCTGAGCCCGTACTTCGTTTTTCTGATCCTATTCTCACATATGACCACCGACTTGGCCCGCGACTGCTCCTATTCTAAATATGAGCTCTGTGGCACCCCTGCATAACAACGTGCCTATACTTTCGCATCGATGCGGCACCTCCTCTAACCCATAGCATGGGACATCTCCATCTCTCGCAACGACCCACACCATTACGCACCTTCAGACTGGAATTGGCTGGAATCATTTTTTCGAGAAATCCCCCGATTTTTATTTAGATAGCCAGAACATTAATTCTCAGTTTAATAGCTTCTCCTGAACTTGGCCGCTCAGATCTATCTTAATTTAATACTCGCTTTTAAGTTCCTTTGAAAGACTCGCGTTTTGGTACCTTTTGACATTTCGGAGACAGGATAGATGCGTAATATCGGTGTGTTTTCCAGAACATGTGTGATGCACTGTTTTCCAGCAATTACATTTTAACTGGCCTTAATTACCCAGATAATGGCAACAGAAGAATACCTCTTCGATCAGTTATCAGTTAGCCCATGTGGCGTTCAACAAATGCGCCATAATGGACATTAACTTTCATGCTTAATTTGGCAGCGCTTGAATTATTGCCGATCTGTTTTCGGGGTCCGTCATATACCTATCTTTACGTTTTATGTTTAACCCATTCAGAAAGATTATCGAAAATAATTACACTTATAAACAAAAAAATCGTAGTTTTTAGCTATCACCTTGACATTGTGTTGAAAGACAACCCGATGCAATGTGTCAGTTCCTAAAACACACATAAAACGAACAGAAAAGAGGAGCCTAACTCTGCTGCACTCAAAGAACATTAAATGCATATCAATATCTTTAACGGCATCTTTAGTAATGATTCCATGCATCCATAGTGAAATAAAATCTATTTCTATACTTCGGGAACAAGCACTTTTGAGAATGGTCAAATTTTTCCATGATACAACATTTCGAGATCTTTTAACGTGTAATAACCCAATTAATTAACATATTAATTTGCATAATAATTATTGCAATGGATAGTGCACTTAAATACAAACATTTTAAGTTTACATTGTTGATCTGTAATTTGTACGTCCAGTGGCAGAGTTTTCAAGCAGCGGGGGGGGGGGGGGGGGGGGGGGGGGGCGTGACCAATGGCGCCGTTTTCTGAGTTATTGTATGTTAACCTTTTACCCAACGTAACGGCCAAAACCGGCCAGCGCTATTCTCAAAAATCCCCATTTAATTTTCATTATTTTTTTCATTTTTTGTCTCAAAAACATAGGTTATGACCCTCATTGGAACGAGCTCGACGAGCTCGTTCCAATGAGGGGTCATAACCTATGTTTTTGTGACAAAAAATGAAAAACATAAGATGTTATGTTAAAGAATTTTTTTTTTGCAAGTGTCGTCTGCTTTTCATGTTAGTTAAAGGGTTAAACGAAAGTCTATCCTCACTTTTTGTCTCATGATCTCGATCAGTAATATGAAGAGTAACTTAGGGCACATATCTTGCACTCAGCCTCCCATCCTCCCTCAAATAACGTATTAACATTATTGTTAAAGCTCAAATTTATTTCTCGTGGGATAGCGTTTCTTCAAGTAGATGATGAGGGTGCAACGGTTGAAGGGGAGGGGGTATCTTTCCGTGTGATCTCTAGATGACATTTTCCCTTGTACTCTCTTGCAATTATTCCGCATCTGGAGACTTGATCTGTTGACAAGTCTGTATGTATATTATATCAGGAGCTGCAGCCTGTAAGATTAAATTGCATTCGCTAAGAATGGAAAAGGGTTTCACCCCCCCCCCCCCCCCCCCCCCCCAATCTCAAATGCGTATTGCGTCGGGTAATTCCATTTGGATCACAGTTTTGATAGAGTTTACAAATCAAAATTGTAATCACTTATTATTTGAATCATTTATATTATGATGATATAGAATACATTATGTTAAAAAATTTCAAGGCTATTTTTCAAATTCTTTTTATTAGGGTTTAACGACACATTAACAGGGTCATATCATGTCGGTGACAGTTTTATGGGTGGAGGAAGCCGGGTACTCGGAGTATCCGGAGTGAACCACCGAGCAACGACGAGCAGCTGCCAGCTCCCCAACATCGTAACTCTGAAGTCTGCACCGCGGCACAGGCAGGGTTAGACTGGTTGAAGAATGCGCACCATCGACGTGCTGTGGGCCTTAGTACACATCCTCATCGTGCCCCCATGAAGGCAATCGGGGTTAAGTTCCTTGCCCAAGGACACAACGCGGGAGCACGAATCAGTCGCTGAAATGGTCACCCATCCAACTACTAACCGCACTCGACGTTGCTTAACTTCGGTGATCTGACGAGAACCGGTTACCGCGACGCCACCGCGCCCCCTTTCAAGGCTATATATACCAAATGTGATGTCTTTTATACCACGGTCCGTGCATTAGACCCCTTTAGTTAAACAAAACTAATTATTGGTTAACTTGGGAATCATACAGGGGGGGGGGGGGGAGGGGGGAATTCATAAAAACAATATTTTGATTCCACGTACACTCCAGTGGACTGTTTTTTTTAAATATATATATATATATATATATATATATCTTTGAATAAGGTGCATGGTTCATCGTACCAAAAGAGCAAAAAGATAGTTTAGGTTAAAAAATGGGGAATATCTAATGAGTCGCAATTTCATATGAAATTTCTTTACCTAGTTCACTAAAATCGATCTTAGCCGAGGTTTTCCGAGGCTCAGATCGATTTTAGTGAACGAGGTTCAGAAATTTCAGGTCAAATCGTGACGAATTTGAGATTTTTTTATCTTACGGTTCAATCCCTGCCAGGGGTAACTGCGTAGTGTCCTTGAGCAAGGTACTTAATCCCATCTGCCCACGTGGGGGCACGATGGCGCTGTGTACTAAGGCGTACTTCACGTCGATGGTGCACCTGTCTTCAGCCAATGCTAACCCTGCATGTGTGGAGTTAGTACATTGGGGAGTCTGATAGTTGCTCGCCTTTGATGGTGGTTCTCTCCGGCTTCCTCCACCCATAAAACTGTCCGACACGAGGTAACTCTGGCTGTCGAAAATGCCGTTAAACGCCAATAAATAAATAAATAAATCACTGAAATCACAAGAATTGTGTTGGAAATATTCGTGGATATCAATTAGGTGCATAACTACCAAATCACCCTGTACAAGGAATGTACCCGGTGTATACTATATTCATTTTGTATTGTACAAAAATTATGTTATCCGATTAGTGACATAGAATATCCTTCAGTCGTGATAAATCTACATTTCTGACCCCTCTTTCCCCCGAATAAAAGAGATTTAGCGATCCATTTCGCATTGTATTAAATTTGATATGTTTAAGGTCACTTTCAGCATCTATGTCTTTGTCATGGCCGTAGCACAAGAATAAAAAATCACTATTAGCTAATTTTTTATACCTGTGTTATGTACTTAGGAGGACTTCCACCCCGGGCATTGGTTAGTAGGTCATATATTACCAGCAAAGTATAACTTGTTTACCACAGTAAACGAGGACTGTTCAACTTCTTTTGGTGTATAATGATCCCCACAGGCCTGGTCAGTTATAGCTCTTTCCAGCAACAAAAAATTGTTCAACCAATTTACGTTTGTGCCCCTTAACCCTTTGAACACCAGAGGCCGTTTTACCGACCCAGGGACATGGTACGTTATACTTTCATTAAGTAGGATGCCTGCTAAGTTAAGGGTGGGGTAGACCAATAAATATTTTCAACGTGCAGCCCCAAGGCTGCACGATGAAAATATAGATTGTTCTATCCCAATATAATGAATATGGACTCTTCTAATTGCTGTAT
Source organism: Pictodentalium vernedei (assembly GCA_031216915.1). NCBI lineage: Eukaryota > Metazoa > Mollusca > Scaphopoda > Dentaliida > Dentaliidae > Pictodentalium > Pictodentalium vernedei. Next base: position 307,403,900 of record CM062294.1, read on the forward strand.
ATGAACACACATGGAAGATTCCACCAGTGTTCAAAGGGTTAACTATCACTACTTTGTTTTTCCAGTCGCTTTTGATAGGTGGCAGTCGGGTAGGATAGATAGGATGCGGGACATGCGTTCCACTATTTATCATTCTGACAGAAGCAGAAGCTTTATGCAAATCATCGCCAGATGCCAATGGCAGACATGTTTAATGACGATGCATGACCGGAAATTACTGGGCACATGCAGGCTCAAAATAGACAAATATTTGCATGTTTATTATCATAAAAGAACTTCAAGCTGTTTAAAAATGTATACATGCATGGTGAATATTGTTGGACAATAACAAGTTCTTTTATTTATGGGAAATTCTCACCATTGGTATATCGTTCATAAAAGATTAAGATACTTTGTGACAATCCCTTAAACGATATATAAATATGCATGTATCATTTCGCTCTGATCTTCACAATGTGCAGAGGATTACAAATATCTGCTCAATGGAAATGTGAGTTTTCAAACAGCAGGGTTGATTATTTCGTGCCTGTGGACCCTTTTTAGACAGTACACAATTATATAATACGTTCACTGGATAGAATGTGGGATGATCCTTTATTAAAAAAGGGAATAAGGTAATAACTAAAAGTTAAAGATTTGATTCTTAGGTCCCGTCGCATTGAATAAAACGGACCATGTTTGTCGTTTCTATGAGTATCCGCGTTTTATCGCCACAAGACACCACGAAATTTGGGAATATAAAAGTCATTGTAAGATTATTGAGAGTAATGTCTTATATTTGCACTAGAAATGGAATGAATAGCATTAAGAAGCAGAAAGTGTTTGTTATCTTATGCTATGTGTGGAGTAGATTTTTTAAAGGGGGTGGGGTGGGGAGGTGGGATGGAGATACACACTCATAATCTACGTCCCTGCGTATGGATAGGATACACTTCTGTTGCATTATTGACATTTAAATGTGTCTGTGTCTCCTTGTGCTCTGTAGTGAAATAGAAGGCTAAATGAAGAGAGGGGTGTCAAACAATGTTTCTACTACCAATGGCAATGATTTTCGGTAGTTGTCGGGTCGTAATCGTTAATTAGATATACTCCCATCGAATCATACACAATTCTATACCCCCCCCCCCCCCCCCCCCCCCACTCCCACTATAGTGCAGAGATTTCAGTCCCACACATATTGAACTATTTCTTCTCCTTTAGGAATGGCGAGAATTTCGAGTTATCTCCCGTCATTTTTCACGGACCAAAGCCATGCGGTCCTATTTGACATGTAATTGTCTCCAATCTGTCGCAAGGTCATAAATATAGAAAAAGACCACTTTTCAAAGTTAAATGGAACCAGTAAAACAATAACATATCCCAAACATGTTTATAAAACAAAGAAAATTAATTTTTGCTTTAATCAAATTTATGTCCGTGCAAATTTCCTCATAAGGATTTAGTACATGTTTTGGACTTTGAAGTTACCCGCCTCAGTCTTTTCTAACAAATTAAAAAGGTGATGTACCGGGATAAAAAGTAAAAAAGATTAAACAAAAATGGAATCATTAAAAACTAATTTTAACAAAACGTATTTGATACCATTTTAAAAGGTATGTTATAAAATATTTGATCGTATGCCAGTCCATTGGGTAAAAATGAAACTTGTGGCAAATGAAAGTTTTTCGTTTTTCTCCCATTGATCGCTATAGTAATTTAAATTGTCATCTTTACCACTGTTTAGACGCATGCGCATTCAGGGTGTAAAATAGTTCAATATGGTCACCACATGCTTCCATTGAAACCAAGATGGCGGGCTTCAGCAAACAAAATGGACGGCGGAAACACGTGTCACCCTAAGAACATGCTCACTAACAGCACGTATGATAATGGTGTCACAATACGACCAATCACGCGTGTTATTATAGAAAACCAAAATGATGCCACTTATCACGTGGCTTATGATATCACTTCCGAGACCTGCAAATGTGGATAGATCTCAACAAGCTTCGTTTTACGGTGATGCGTTTGTGACAAAGAATTAAAAAGTGTCATTGTCCGCACATGCTCCTTAACCCTTTACCCAACGTAACGTCCAAAACCGGCCAGCGCTATTCACAAAAATTGCCATTCAATTTTCATTATGCTTTCATTTTTGCCCCCAAAACATAGCTTTTGACCCCTCATTGGAACGAGCTCGTTCGAATGAGGGGTCATAAGCTATGTTTTTGACGCCAAAAAAATGAAGAAAAAAAATAGTTATTCAATAATTTTGTTTGCAAGTGTCGTCTGCTTTTCATGTTAGGTACTGGGTTAAATCTGCTCAAAGGAGAGATTAATCTAGACCAAACCGAAATTTGAAATTTAGATAGCCGATGTTTGAAAGTTCTACATATGTTTTTTTCTCATTTACTTTACCGTACGTTACTATTAAAAAAATTAAATGCATTTACCTATAACGTGTTTTATCGCATTAAATAGAGAACTGTGCCCAAAAATATAACTGGTCAAAAAAAAAAAACTCTTTTTGTAACATGGGTGATGTTTAAACACGATTTACGTTACCAATGCCGTTTTCTGTAAAGGAAATGTACTGAAATTTTAATTGCCACAATAGAAATAAGGTAATACCCATCATTCTCAAACTACTGTGGTATTATTCCATTTTCACAAATAACCGGAATATGAGCAAACCAACCCTAGAGTAGCGTCTAAAAGAAATAACAAAAAACTGGAAAGTGGTTGACAGAGACACGACAGATTAATAGCCACTACCCGCAAATAACTGCACTCTAAATGCAGTTAGGTTAAAACTAACACTTGGTTCAGCCCACTTTCTATGTGTAAAGACTAGAATCAATTGGGTTAGAAGTGAACCCAAATCAACTGGGTTGAGTAAATTGGGTTCATATTCATTCAATCCAGTTGATTTGGGTTCATTTTAACCCAAGTGATTCTAGACTGTACACATAGACGGTGGGCTGAACCTATTGTTTGGAAAGCATATATTTCCAGCAATGTATATGCATCTATAGCATGCGCTTTCTCATGAGCCTATTATTTGAGGTTAGAAGCGGATAGGGAAATGAATAACTAACCTATTCACCCTTGGCCTTCCACTATGGCCATACTCTATTTTACATGCGAAGACTCAACAAATGAAACACTTTCCCTACTGTGTGTTAAGAGCTGAACACATTGCTCGTCAAATTTGGTTGTGATGTGTGCCCCTCGATAGATTCAAGGGCCGGGATTAGTTCTTTTGCTCTTTTTGGGGCGATGTTCAAACAATGATTCTCTGACGGAGTCCCGTAAACCGAGGTCAATCATTCCCTATCCATGTGCAAATCCTACTCAAGTCATTTTGCTTCCTCATATCCGTATCCTGACCTGCCCAAGTCTCTTTGGGGTCTGATGGCATAGTAGTCAATTGTATTTGCTTTTACCCTTAAGTGAACCCTTACTCCCTAGTTTCAATTGTTATTTCTCACTTCTCATTCTCTTTCTCTCTTTCATTTTTTCTAGGATCGCCTTAGATCAGGGCACCTTGAAGCTTGGAGCCTCTTGAGACACCACAGACTACTCGCAATGGATGAGCGAGTTGCAACATCCCAGACTGATGACAAAGTGGCTTATATGCTACCACAATACACACTATGAGGTAATCAAACTCTCGTATCCGATAGCATACTAACGAATGCCAAGCCTACCTACAAGCAGGTTTTTGTTCTGTCTTTTTCTTATTTATCATTGTGAAGTTTCACAGGACTCTGTTGTGATGACTGGTAATAAGCTGCCGATTTAGTACTTGCACTGACTGTGACACTGAAGACTGGCCCAACCCACCTTCCGGCACACTGTGGGTTATCTATTGTATTCTTCAGTGGGAGAAGAAATGTAGTGAAGTCGAATGCGAAAGTTTTACACGTAAGGTCAACACACGCTGTGTGTGACAAATCAAGAAAAACAATCGCTGTGTTACGGCACTACTCACAAGGAGGAGTACTTCATAAACACTGTATTGGCATTTATTTTACCTTCCAAAATTACACTCTAAAATCAGGTAGGTTAAAATCAACCCAAATCAACTAGGTTGAGTGAGTATGAACCCAACTCGGTTCATATTCACTCAACTCAGTTGATTTGGGTTGATTTTAACCCAACTGAATTTAGAGTGTACACACTTACAGACAAACAGCTTTAACCCTTTGAATCCTAGCGGCCGTTTTTTCCGGACAGGAACATGATACATCATAACGTCATTGTATATAGAATGGCTGTTCAGTAAATGTGTGGGGTTGACCAATCAATATTTCAACGAGCTTGACTCATAAAATTGTCGCTGCCTCTCCCCAAACATTGACTCAATGAAATTTTAACATAAAATAGAACCTTAAAATGGTCTACAATATATGGCAACACAGGCTACAAATGCCCCAGATTCGCTCTTTGAGCACTAAATTTTGCAAAATTTCTCTGGGGGGGGGGGGGGGGGGGGGTAAAGTTAGGGATTCTAGGCTATTTATCAAGTGTTGCATATACAAATAATACAAGATAGGCCTACCGAAGCAATCATAGATGTACATGTACTGGAAGTTCAGGGGACATGTAGGTACAGGATTTTGTTCCAATGTTTAAACGTTTGAGACTTAATCTTTAAGTCCGAAGAACAAATGGTGTGAGTGTAAGCATTCTCAAGTTGGTTGACATTTTCTCGAAATCGGTGTACTGCTTTGCTTCCAAGCATCGGGAAAGTAGGAACAGAGTTGTAGACGAACATTGTGCTAGCACTACAAAGCCAGTCATATTTCATTAGTAGACGATAGGCATTGCTATAACAAACAGTTATGCGGCGCACATTGTGCTTAAAAAATTCCACCCTTAAGTGAGTGCAATATAACGGAGAGATGAATTTTTCAAATAGAAAAGGTTTTATATCTGGACTGCATTTTCCAAACTTCCTAATTAACATATTGGACTTCGTGCACAAGGCGCGATACTGCCTTTCAATATCAGCATCGTCGCTTAAATCATTTTGTATAATTTGGTCGAGATACCGGAAACGGCTAACAAATGTTAGAGGTTATTTATTCAAAAGACGGGTGGGGTTACACAGACGGGCAAAGTTTTGGGAATAAAAGCCATGAAAACCGTTTTCTTGCTAATGTACAACATGTCGATCTGCCCAGCTTCCCGCTCACAGATTGCTAGAAGCTTACGCAGACCTCGAATGCTGAGGCATAGCAGACACATATCGTCGGCATAGCAAAGGTGGCTGACTAATACTTTACCTACATAGCAGCCAAAAGGGGATGTCTTAAGCGATTCACCCATATATTTTGTGTATAAAAGGAAAAGGTGAGAGTAAGCCCACTTGTCTCACGCCATTACTGGCATGGAACACAGGGGAGAATGACTTTCCCCAACGTATAGAGAAGAGCTGGTTCCTGAACCAGATATTAAGGAGTCGAACGATCATAACGGGTAAGTTGAGCTCTAACAATTTGCCAAGTAATACAGAACTGTTAACACGATCAAATGCCTTTTTGGCATCAAGAGAACAGACATATACTGGGGAACTGTTGCTCATGTATGACCTAATAACTTCTTTCAAGACAAAGATACAACTGTCAGTTGAATGGTTGCGTCTAAAACCAAACTGGTTATCGGCGTCTTCAGATAATCTGAACAACGACTGTGGATAATTTTCTCGATAAGTTCTCTCGATAAGTTCTGAAAGTATTGTTGCTAGAGCGATAGGTCGGTATTTATCCTTATCTGTGACGTTCTCTGCTTTGTTCTTAACGGTAGGTACAATGGCAACTTCTATTATCTTATATGGGATATATCAATGTGAGATAATAGATTTTTCCAACACCTGCAGTAAGTAATGAATGTATGGGTCACTAAATTTTAGGTGCTCTGCAGTTGTGTGGTCTAGGCCGCTCGATTTCCCGGAATCAAAGCTTAATATAATATCTTCTATTTCAGTTAGCGATATCGGGACTAACGTCTCATCAAAGTTTTCAATGGGGGCATTTCAAATTAATGTTCATTCGGAATAGAATTCAGGATTGTCTTAAAGTGATCACCCCACATATTCCCGATATTATAGTCACCAGAAACACCATCAATGGTGTCGGTTATTCTGTTCTTACTTCCACTGGAGATTTTCGAAAATCTTTTTCATGAAATCTTTGTGCAAGGGCATCGACTGTGTAGCTATCTTTGTTCGACCTACATATCCTAAGAGCATATTTAAACTTGGTTCGGCTATCATGCATAAGGTCGGAAATAGGACCAGTGCGCGGCTTATCGTTTCCTCCATATGAGATAGCATGGACGTGCTGAGTCATGTAATCCCTTCAGCTCAGTCGACCAGCCTGGGACGACTTTTAAAGGTTTGGCCTTACGTCCATTTAAGGCATAATCTGCACTAGCATTAAGGGCGGAGACTATTTGTTCGTATAGGAGATCTATAGAAAAACTGTGACACTCACTGGGACAATCACAATCAGGGCAGTTAATTGGGAAGTGTGTTAAATCGATGGAGGACAAAAGCTCATCAGTTTCCCTACGGTATTTAAGAAATTGGTCTGCAGTGACTCCGCCCCAGTTCCTGGAAATATGGGGCTGCAATGAGTAACTGGGCTTCAGGTGGGGTAGAGACTGACATATTACATGAAAAAGTAATGGAAAGTGGTCGGATGTCATGAAGAAGTAATCGGCCAACATGTCGGATATGAACATATGAGCTGACTGAGTGGTGATACAATGATCAAGCCAAGACACCGAAGAATGAGCGGCGCTGAAATACGTATGAGTATCTGACTTCTTGCCAAAATACTCAACATCGGATATATGAAGACTATACTCGTTACAGAACTTATTTAACGGGTAAAACTTTTTGCCGGTAAAAAGGACGGTATCCGGTAAAAAGGACGGTAAGTGTATAAAAACTACGTTTCAAAGTACTAAATGTACCTCTGAATGTGTGAAAAGTGATTATTTAAGGAAGCGTATGCAATAATAAGTTATATAGAAGGAAGATTAAGTATCGTTTGTTTTATTGTAGACTATTTACAAGACAAAATAGATCATTTTTCCATCGACACTGATCGACGCGCCATTTTCTGCAAGGAAAACAACAATTTCGCTGAGGTGCACGACGGGGTGAATATTATCATACTTGCTCGATGGAGGTGTAGCTAATTTAGATGTTTCTGTTCACTGCGAGGGGATTCAACAGAAAGTGTCTTTGGAGAGAAACCATTTATAATTTGAAAATAGTCTACAATAAAACAAATAATACTTAATCTTCGTTTTATATTGCGCACGCTTCATTAAATTGTCACTTCACACTTTCAGGGGTTCATTTAGTAAAACAGTTTTTTATACGCTTACCGTCCTTTTTACCAGCAAAAAGTTGTGTTCAAGCTTTTTTTTTAAACGGGGGTTCATATTTTATTTTCAGTTAGCGTTTCGCCAAACACATGCCGAGGTGATAATAAATATTAAAACCATACATACATCAGTGGATACTAGTTCTAGATTCCTGTAAGTCCCACCTCAGTGATACCCACGTGAGCCTGTTAAGACTAGGGCCCCTTGAGCTCACTCCACCAATCCCTATGTGTGAGCGCACAGTGGTGGGCCCGGTGTGTGTGTGTGGGGGGGGGGGGGGGGGGGGGGGGGCTGCGGGGCCCCAAATATGCAAACCGTAACTTACTGTTTTTAACCCCCACGTTTCCTCAGGAAGCACCAGAATCGATCTGAGAGCTTCAGATTATGAAGAAAAAAAATATTCGGGAAAGGTCCCACAACTGTGGGAGGGAATACGCCCAATTCCATAGTTCAAGCCATTGAAATATGCCAGCGTTGTCGATCTTGCCCCCCCCCCCCCCCCCTCATTTTCGAAATTATGGGAAATGGATTATATATCTAGCGGGGCGTAGCCAGGATTCTGTAATGGTGTGGAGGGGGGGGGGGGGGGGGGCAATCATGATATTTGGAACTAGGGCTAGACCTCCCCAGAGACAAATTATCGTAAACAATTCATTAGTTATTAATTCCAATCGCCCGCAATAGATTTGGAATGCTTCCAATTGCTTGATGCCCAATCTTGGAGTGCAAGTTCAAAATAGCCTAAAGCGCCAGTGTGTGTCAGAGAACAGCAGTAGGGATTGTGTTCAGATGCCAGTTTTAATGTAATCGTATGTGCTTACTGGGCATGCAATATAGAGAAGGGAATTAACATGTACAGGGATTGGACACTAGCCTAGTCTTCGAATTTGGTCACCATGCTGGCTTACCAAGCAACTTATAAAAAAACAACAAAGTTCTTTGTGAACATAATTTATTGAACAGAGTTTATCATCGTGTCGAGTAATATCAAAATAAGAAACAACAAAAAACATGATTTTGTACAAAACCCAGTTGTAACGGCCAAAATCGGCCAGCGCTATATACGAAAATCGCCATTCAATTATTTATATATTTGAAGTTTCTGCTTCCAAAACATAGCTTATGACCCCTCATTGGAACGAGTACACCTACACCCACCCAAGGGCCACTTGCCTCAATAATGCCTGCAGTATCACTTTTCGAGCAAAATCTTTTAGCCCCCCTCCAAAAACTGGGTCTGTACACCTATGAAAATATTGTTTATTTATTGGTGTTTAACATCGTTGCCAGCATCTGGGCTATATCATGACACAACATTATAAGTTATTCTGTTTGTTGACAGAAGACATGGTCTCACGTTCCCTGCATGAAATTTATATTCAACCGAGGCATCTGCCGAAAGTGTGAAGTAAAGCATTCTTGCCCCCCCCCCCCCCCCCCCCCACACACACACCATTACAGAATCCTGGCTATGCCCCGCTATATATATAATCCATTTCCCATAATTTCGAAAACAGGGGGGGGGGGGGGGGGGGGGGGGGCGGGCAAGATCAACAACGCTGGCATATTTCAAAGCTTGAACTATGGAATTGGGCGTATTCCCTCCCACGGTTGTGGGCCCTTTCCCGGATATTTTTCTTTCTTCAAATTCTGAAGCTCTCAAATCGATTCTGGTACCTCCTGAGGAAACATGGGGGTTAAAAACAGTAAGTTACGGTTTGCATATCTGGGGCCCCGCAGCGCCCCCCCCAAACCCGCCGCCATCCCCCCCCCCTGCCCCACACCGGGCCCACCACTGTGAGCTCACACATAGGGATTGGTGGAGTGAGCACAAGGGGCCCTAGTCTTAACAGGCTCATGTGGGTATCACTGAGGTGGGACTTACAGGAATTTAGAACTAATATCCACTGATGTATGTATGGTTTTAATATTTATTATCACCTCGGCATGTGTTTGGCGAAACACTAACTGAAAATAAAATATGAACCCCCGTTTAAAAAAAAAGCTTGAACACAAGTTTTTGCCGGTAGAAAGGACGGTAAGCGTATAAAAACTGTTTTACTGAATGAACCTCTGAAAGTGTGAAGTGACAATTTAATGAAGCGTGCGCAATATAAAACGAAGATTAAGTATTGTTTGTTTTATTGTACACTATTTTCAAATTATAAATAGTTTCTCTCCAAAAACACTTTCTGTTAAATCCCCTCGTAGTGAACAGAAACATCTAAAATTAGCTACATCTCCATCAAGCAAGTATGATAATATTCACCCCGTCGTGCACCTCAGCGAAAACGTTGTTTTCCCTGCACAAAATGGCGTGTCCATCAGTGTCGATGGAAAAATGATCTATTTTGTCTTGTAAATAGTCTACAATAAAACAAACAATACTAAATCTTCCTTCTATATACTTATTATTGCGTAAGCTTCCTTAAAAAATCACTTTTCACACATTCAGAGATACATTTAATGTAGTACTTTAAAACGTAGTTTTTATACACTTACCGTCCTTTTTACCGGATACCGTCCTTTTTACCGGCAAAAAGTATTACCCTATTTAACTCCTTCATGTGCTCGCTGTTGCGGATAACATCTGCGTTTCAGTCACCCGTAACGAAGATGTTACTCGTATCAGCGAGCTCTGTTATTGACTGAATTTTACCAAGGTAATACAAAAACATCTCTAAGTTTTCATGATTATCAACAGGCAGATAAATACACAGAATTAAAATGTACGTGTCAGCTAGGTTAACTTTAAACCGACAATACGATCATCACCGTAAGAGATAATGCGAACACTGTTGCCTGGCGCTCTTCGCCATAGCATTCCAACCACACCGTAAGGGCGGCCTAACGAAACGTCGTGGTCTCATTTCGGTAATTCGTGTGATTTTGTCCATCAGGTGATTTCATGCTATTTCTTTCAACAGACGGTCAATACACATAGATTTTTGCAACCTTTTGGTGTCAATAGCGATCAAAATGTACGTTGATCCATCTTACACACAATGTGGTTGTGAGAGGAAGAAGTTTAAATTTACGATGGTACTAAATTTCGCTATATTTGGTGAACAGTAAAAAAACTTTCTGAAAATTCTCCTCTACATTGGTCTTCTTTTTCGATTAGCAGACTTCACCATGCATTCTTTACGTCACAGTCAAATTATTTTGGGTAAATATACAATTGTGAGGACTGCAATGTATGTTGATGTAAATATATTTTTGTTTTCAAATATAATTCTCCAGACTCAGTTTTACGTTTTGCTCATCGACAACAGCTAGGTAATAGTAGTTTGAATCGGTAGCGTATTAATCCCTTACTGAAACCTGTGTAACTTTCTACAGTTTCGGAATTCAACATTTATACTAAGGACTCTATCTCGCAATTATCACCTTGTCAGTTGTCATATTTTCCCATGAATGTATTTTTTAACCCTTTACCTAACATGAAAAGCAGACGACACTTGCAAAGAAAATTCTTGAATAACTAATTTTTTTCATTTTTTGTCTCAAAAACATAGGTTATGACCCCTCATTGGAACGAGCTCGACGAGCTCGTTCCAATGAGGGGTCATAACCTATGTTTTTGAGACAAAAAATGAAAAAAATAATGAAAATTAATTGGCGATTTTTGAGAATAGCGCTGGCCGGTTTTGGCCGTTACGTTGGGTAAAGGGTTAAACACAATATTGTATTCTCTTGAAATGGTTCGGTAAACAGGCTATAAGCCTGTTTACCGAACCATTTCAAGAGAATACAATACTAAACCTTACCGTTACATATAAATACTTTTTTGAATTACAAACGATGGTGCATGAACAAGTGTGGAAATATGAGCAGAGTCGTAGTTTACGCTGGCGTCTCATAAGGTTTGGTATTGAATCGGAACGTCTTAGACATTACTTCAATAATTCCATGTGCAAGTAGATATTAAACAAGCTATGTTTGGGAACAAAAACAATAGCAACATGGGGGAAAACTGAAAAATAATACTTATTGCCATAACAATAATAATAATTATAATAATAATAATTATAATGGGCAATTGAACTCATTAGGAAGATCTGTTAAACAATGAGTTTTCAGCGAAATCTTCCTGTTTTTATAATAAAGTTCTGTGTAGCTATGAAGATATTCCTATTTTCTATATCTGACAACATGGAGCTGCCAGATAAAAGTATTTCTGTGTCACATATTGTATAATCAATGCTTTCAAATAATATTTGTCGCTGTGTAATATATTTTGGACACGTTAGAAGAAAATGCTCGGAATCTTCATAATTGAATCCACATGAGCATCTTGGATCGCTAACTAAAAATCGTTCAAACATATGACCTTTTAGGTCACTACACCTTTGTCTAAGTTTGCAGTGCAGAATCTGGCCATTCCTCCCACCGGCATAGTAATGCTTCGGAACCACTATGTCGTTCCTTTTTAAATATCGCTTTAGGACTTCTTTTGATTCACAGGATCTAACATTTGGGACCAAAGCATTCCAAAGCTTTACCGCAGATGGCAGGAATGAGTCTGCAAAAAGCGAAGTGCGACATTGTATTTCCCGAAGATTACACGAAGAACGTAGCGGGTAAGTCGTTATTTCAGATACTTGGCGGGGAATCATAGACTTTAGGTACAAGGGCGCATTTCAGGTTATAATTTTGTACAATGTGGTGATTTTGTGCCTTCTTCTGCGTTCTTTTGGAGTTATGAATCCAGTTTCGGAAAAAATACGATCGTGGCTTGTGCCTCTTGGAATACCACATATTGTACGCAGAGCACCAAGTTGTAGATTTTCTAATACAGTTAACTTGTTCTCCGGGCAGTTATCCCAGATGATATCAGCATAGTCAAAGAATGGAAGGATAAAGATGATATACATTGTTTCCAAAGCTTATCTGGAAAGTCTGTATTTTAAGCTACGAAAACAGTTTATCACGGGACTAACTTTACCGATTATTGAGTCTACATGAGTATTTCATGATCCTGAACGGGAAATTCAGACCAAGATGTTTATGAGTTTCAGCATCTCTCACAGGAGTGTTTATAAAATAGAGATTTGGCTTTGGAAGGGGATTACACTTCTTTGTGAAGCCAAGCGCCACTGTTTTCTCTGGGTTAAAATTAATGAATTTATCGTGTGTTATACATACATATTATAATAACAGTGTGTTGATCCGTGCCATAGTATCACGTCGAGCTGAGGTGGCCAGATTGTCGGATCACACGAGCTGCCGCGGGCAGCGAGTGTGATCCGACCATCTGGTCACCTCAACGAGACGGATCAACACACTATTATGACGATAGGTTTATTATATGACTGACACACTAATAGTAACTTAATTTGCTTGCCTCGATTTACTTATTCCCTTGAAAGCCGAACATAAAAATAGCAGACGAAACTTTGTACACAACGGCAACGTCTTCCCCAGTTACGAAGTCTATTTTTAACGGATAAATCGTCCGACGTTATACATACGGAAATTCTCGGCAATTTCCGTAGGAGTGCGATATGGATTTTTGATCCGTGAACATCTGACCTGGTGTGATCCGACAGTCTGGATAAAATCGTCAAACAGTGGTGGTATTTAGGGTAAAAATATCATAGTCATACCTCTCAGATTCGAAAACGGCAATGAAATGTTTGCAGATTTCAGATCTTAAGATATCAAATCGTTTCCCAACTTGGCCCAAGAATCATGTAATCACAGCAATCATGTCGTCCCAACACAATCTATATTTCGTGGTCGTTCATTTTCCTCTGAGAGTTTTCAACACGTCGGTGATGAAACGATGAATTTGCGTTCTCCGAGTGTGGAGCGTGGAGCCTTTTATTTTCAACTCAGACATTAGAATTGCCGATCTATTCTTTGTTATTCTTGTCGGTTACTTATGAAGGTGGCAATTTCTTTGTCAATAAAAAGCAAAGAAATTCAAAAAAAATTGAAAAGGTGAATAAATTCAATTTTTGTGTACTTTCGTCATTATTTTGGGATATATTATCCGCTATTCACCGCTTTAATTCGTATTTAGAGCACAGTTGCAATTTTCAAAAAAAATTTCAAAGTTATGTTGGACGACCCCTTAAATACGAGTTTTTCCAAAACAAAAATTAGATTGGTAACATATCAATCGGCTAGAAGGCCGAAATAGTGACTTAGTTACTAAAGCACGACATTTGTTAGCTGTCTAATATGGTACACGCGACACCATTGGAAACCACTGCGAGATTAACTGGTAGAGTGCTGGATACCCATATTTGGGATTTATTCTCATGAAGGCCCAAAGGCTCCATACCCGTTGGGTTTACTTTCTATTGTCTTTAAAGCAAAATTAGTTAGTCTATAAGAATTTTCCTTGTTATAATCTACGGGAAACTGCCCGCTGGCACTCTCCCACAGATTGTAACAAGACAAAGACACTTGCAAAGTTGAACCAATTGAGATGACTAAAAATAATTTAGTACTCAACCATACCATATTAGGTAGCTGTGAAACTGTTTAACGAATATATAGTACAGTCGCCGTGGACTGGTCGTAATCCGCGTGTTGGCAGTGATTCCCACGCATGCGTTTACCAGGTAATAAAAATCATCAGCAGCAAAAGTTTAATTAACCCATTGAACCCCAGCGGCCGTTTTTCCGGCCAGGAACATGATACGTCATAATTTCATTAAATAGGATGGATGTTGAGTGCATGTGTGTGGTAGACCAATCAATATTTTCAACGTGCAGCCCTAAGACTGCACGTTGAAAATATTAATTGGTCTACCTCTAAATAACGAACATGGACTCTTCCAGTTGCTGTCATTGAATAATATGGAAGATGTCACCAGGGTTCAAAGGGTTAATGAAAAGGATTACAATTTTCCCGTGTTCCTCTGTCTGTTCGGCATCACATTCTGAGCGCTAATTTGAAAAAAGTTCCACAACGACCACTTGAATACATTCAATGAGGGATTAACAATCCACAGACATGCAATGCTTGAGAGCCTATAATTTTGTCAACTGCATTATTTACAACCTGCCTGGTTATAATCAACGCAGTCTTTCACTGGCCACTGGCGTTGCATTCACAAATGCTCTTCCAACATTTCGTTTATTTATTGACACAACGTAAGCATATTTGTCTCTGGATTAGCATTCGCAGTCCATACAGTCTTCACGTCATGTTTTCTAAACCCGGAGTCACATTGGACGTTCTTACCACAAACAACAATGTACAAAGTATAAAAGCACTTTAAGACGTTAACTGACGTAACGGCCATAAACAGTCAGCGCCGTCTTTTGTGCAAGAGCGTCGGAAATAGGAGGGACATCTGACACATTGTCACGGGGCTATGGGGATTGGGGCAGCACGTACCAGTTTTGCCAGAAGTGCACTAGTACAAAAGACTTTGTTCTCTGAGTACTCTGAGAAACTCTCGATTATTTCTTTCCTACATATTTTACGTATGTCGATGGCAATGGGGGTTGAAGTGGGGGTGGGGATCAGGTATAATGGCGGAGGCTGGTCGATACTGATGAAAGAAGCTACACAATCGGCGGGGGGGGGGGGGGGGTGTCTAAAGCTTTATAGTGTCCCTTAAGTACAACAAGACGCCGTCTGGAAAGCAAAATGCACCCAAAGAACGATATATATATAATGTCAGTCCTATTGAGTGTCAAATTACAAATTATGATACGTTATAAACTCCCGGTCTGAACTCATACCCAGAGTATTGAGCCCTTTTTGATATCCCTTCCCCACGCCCTTGGATGCTTCTGGGACCCTTTCGTCTGAGCGTATTAGATAAAGGGTTAAGTCTTTCAGAAGACTGAAGCTTTCTGTTTAAAGTCCAATGCTCTAACCAATGAGCCACCACGCTCCCTACTAAGGGTATTGTAATATACAGAGACACGCTGTCATTTCATGCTAAGGTGTGGTGTCCTCGGGCAAGACACTTAATCCTGTTTACCCATGTGTGGACACGGTGGCGTAGTTTACTAAGGAGTACTGCGTGTCGTTGGTGCACTTGACTTCAGCCGATGCTAACCCGACTTGTGCGGGGTTAGTACGTTGGGGAGGCTGGCAGTTGTTCACCGCTGCTCGATGGCTCTCTCTGGGTACTCTGGCTTCCTCAACCCATAAAACTGTCCGTCATGAGATCACCTTGGCTATAGAAAAAAACTAATAGAAAAATCCTACTGAGCCACCGGGTTCCTACCAAGGGTATTGTAATCTATAGAGACATTCTGTCATTTAATGCCAAGGTGGTGTCTGCTTTGTCACCGTGGATTCAGTGCCTTGCGAAGCTTCGAAATTCGATTCAATTAAAAAATGTCCCAATGATTCGATTCGACTCTAGTAACGTTGGTTCGAAAATTTTCGAACCTTCGAGATGCTCTCAAGCTCCTACCAAGTATCACATCTCGAACTATTCTTCTATTATCAGATCTCCTGCACATAAGAAGAGTTCAAGGAGCATCCTTTCATTCCGTCTTGGAACATACCGAGTTTTGAACGACTTGCCCAGCAGGCGAGTCGCCGTTGAATACTAAGACAGAACACAACGAGGGTACGGGGAACTGGGATCAATGACCCGAGGTGCAATTTTTCTTGTATTTCACGAGCGCCACTAAGGGTCGGTGATTCCTGTTCCCCATACTCTACACGAGGTGTGTTCTGTATTTGTACCACGACTTCACTTACATTTAGTGAATGGAGCTGATATTTTTAAAGCAAAATATCACCTTCCGCGGCCTGATAACCCTTTTGCTTGACACTGTGTCGAAGCATTTCATACATGTCATTACACCACTTAGACGAGTAACGTCCAATCAGATGCTTTCTTACATGACGTTTTTTTACGCGTAATCCAGATTTCACGCGTGGTGTAAAAGGCACATTTCCCAATGTCTGTATTGTATCGCGTAGCGTCGAACATGCACGGCAATCGTGTTCAACCCTTTACCAAACATGAAAGCAGACGACACTTGCAAAAAATTCTTGAATAACTTTTTTCCATTTTTTGTCTCAAAAACATAGGTTATGACCATTCATTGGAACGAGCTCGACGAGCTCGTTCCAAAGAGGGGTCATAACCTGTGTTTTGGGGACAAAAAATGAAAAAAAATAATGAAAATTAATTGGCGTTTTTTGTGAATAGCGCTGGCCGGTTTTTGCCGTTACGTTGGGTAACGGGTTAAAATATTTGAGAGAAACTGTCAATATTTACGGTATTAATGTACAAAGGTGAAATATTTACAATCTGAAGAGCCGTAAGATTCGATTTGGTTTGATTCGAAATCTTCTGCCTGATTCGATTCGGGATTCGATTCGACCTACAATTTGATATTCGCAGCGCCCTAGGCTGAGTACTGAATACCTTTACAAGGGTTCAACGTATTTTCTTGTTCACCAAGTCAGGACTTCAATAAACATAACATACGACGATCCGACTTCCGATCACCGAGGTGAAAGACTAAATCAGCTTCCCTTTAAATTAATACAATTGCACGAGTTTATACCCCCACAATTAAGTTTGTTGTCGTAATATATATAATTGCACCGACAAGCCAAGCCTAACAAACAGTGATACTTATAAATAGCTTTAGTCGCGTTCATTTGTCAATAAACACGCCAAATTTGCCAGATATCAACACTTTTTTTTACTTGAGGCCGTTGTTTTGATAACGTGTTACGTTTGTTTGTTTTCGATTTGTTGAAAGCATCTAAAGATCTAGACTGCCAGACGGTCTGCGTGTTAACTTTCGGTTATCACCACCATACCTCAAATAGGCGAACTATAATGATATCCAATCTGTTGTTGGCTGCACAGAAGGAATCATCTGAACCCCTACACGCAGGCGGAAAAACTGCTAGAAACAATACGAACTAGAACTGAAACGGTTAAAGGGTTTTCTTGATCGAGTAATTACATAGATTAACCTTGGTTAACCGATTAATCACTTGCCCTAATAGGTAGCTGAATAATTGCAGTTCCGTTGACGATTTACAGCATTAACCCTTTACCGGACATAATGGACAAACCCGACCAGCGCTTTTAACAAAAATCTCCATTCAAATTTTATTGTGTTTTCAAACATAGCATGACCCTTTATTGGAACGGGTGCGTGGAGCCATTTTGAGACAAAAATTGAAAATTTTTAGTAATTCAACATTTTATTTTACCAGTATCGTCTGTTCCCTGCAATGGTTAAAGGGTTAAGAATGAGCATTTCCAGCTACTGATACAGTATAATAATCATGCAAGTGAACAAGTATGTCAACACGTAACTTGCATGCTTTACCCTTTCTCATGTCATTGATTGTGCGACAATATTTACCGGTTTTGGTGCAAGTTTGTTCCTTTGTTAACCCAAATAATACACTTGTTCAAAAGTAACGATTAATCGATCAATTACATTTTTGATCGATCACGTGTTGGTAGGTGTGATACTGATAGATATTTTCAATGATGGATTATCTGAGATTCGTTGCTTCTTAAGCTGCTATCACACTGAGAATCGATTATACTACGACCAGGTGGATGTACCCGATAATAAAAAAAAACCTTTCAACTCGATAAGATTACGATTAAGTTGTCAAATTGTTTAATTTTCTTCAAATGTTATGTAATAGGTAAATCTTAGTTCGATTAAGGCGATAGCAAACCGATCATATCGTTGTCACTTCGTTTATGACTCGATCAGAACTCGATTATAAGTGGATCGTAACTCGACCAATCAGATAGCGACTCGATCGCAACTCGCGCAACCAGATGCCAACTCGATCATAACTCGTCCAATCAGATCGCGACTCGATGCTTACTCGACGCCCACTCGACAAAGTGGTTTTCTACGACGTCCGCGACTCGATCTATATATACTACTCAAAGTTTTCTAAGCACCACATATTTGACATATCATTGTGAAATTTTCTTGTGACACATTTGCGATATTTTTGGTGGATATGATTGAGGAATGTATTGAGATGGTCCCCAGTGTTTACATTAGCTCTCTTGACAGGCAGACTTTTCGTGACAGTCATGGAAAGCATGTACCCCTTGATTTTCATGAGGTTTTCGTGTACTGTCGACATGTACATGGGATGTGTAGGGTATTCAGTCTTCATTTCAACACAAACCCTTGTGATTTAATGATTTAATATGGCGAATGCAAATGTAAGACATTTGTCTGAAGCAGAAATGTGGCGGGCTGTAGGGATGGGGGAACAAGGGGCTATCCATCTACAGGTTGGTGAAGCCTTGGTGTGCACCATACGGTGATCACCAGACCCTAGGCAAGATTCCAGCAGTATGGCACACCAGTCAGACGGCATGGTGGTGGCAGAGACAGGGCAACATCTGCAGCTGAAGATCGGTTTTTGATCACTCGGGTCCGTAGGAACCGCTTTGACACAGCAACCCAGCTTCGCAGTGACATTCACAATGCATCCGGGGTAAAAGTTTCGACGCAGACTATCCGGGCAAGGTTGCACGAAGGTGGTTTCCGATCGAGAATACCATGTATTCGCATTCAGCTGTCTCAGAACCACCACCAGGCACGATATGAATGGACCATGGATCACGTTGGATGGACCAGAGAAGATTGGCGACCTGTCCTTTTACAGATGAGTCAAGGCACTGCCTAGACAACACATATAGCCGTTCTAGGGTATGGAAAAGACCAGGAGACCGATTCAATGCAGCCAACATTGCTGAGCATGACCGCTATGGTGGACGATCAATAATGGTCTGGGCGGCATCAGCTGGGATGGACGCACAGAGCCCTGTGTCCTTGACTGTAGCACATTGACTGCACAGCGGTATATTGATGAGATCCGGGATGTCCACGTCAGATTGTATGCAGGTGCAGTGGGTGGTAGATTCATTCTGATGGATGATAATGCCCATCCTCATGTTGCCCATGCTGTCCGGGAGTACCGACAGACGGAGAGGACTGAGCGTATGGACTGGCCAGCAAGATCCCCTGATCTCAATCCAATCCAACATGTCTGAAATGAGTTGCACCTTGCAATTTCAGTCCGTCCAGTCCAATCAAGAAGTGTCCAGGAGCTTGGTGCCATGCTGGTCCAAGAATGGAACAACATCACACAAAGGACCATCTGGAACCTGATTGGGAGCATGAGAAGGCGTTGTCAAGCTGTAATTAACAATAATGGGTCTCATACTCGATAATGAACCCATATCATTTCGCTCCGTCAACGTTTTGGAAAATTTGAAAAATTTCTTTTTCACCAATAATATCCATTTTCCATGGTTATCGTATTCAAAAGCTAAAAAATAATGTCAAACACAAACAAAATCTTAATTTCTGTGCTTAAATCATTAAAGATATAATTAAATAAAAAAATATACACTTTTCATAACCATATTTCAACTAAAACGTAAAACAGGTAGTTGGATATACTTGGTGCTTAGCAAACTTTGAGTAGTATATAATGTTAATTTTCCGAGGATCATCATTCAACTAAGATCGACATGATCGACTTGAAAATGGATTGAGTTGAGATCGAGTAGATCCGGCGACTTGCTGCTGATTAGGACAAGGCCCCAAACACCATTAGATGTTGACTCGATCAAGTAAGATCTCAACTCGATTTTACTTCAATCTATTCGATTCTTAACCGATTTTAACTCGTTTAAGTCGATCTTAATACGTTCTCTACACGTTCTGCCTTCAATCAGTTGATCGACCTGAGAAAACTCGATCATATCACTCCAACCCTAAATGATCGAGATGGCTGGGCTCGATATTCTCGATGATATAGACCTTAACTCGACCATGGCGATCACAACACTTTCTAACTCGATTAAACTCGATCTGAAACTCGATCTCAGTCGAAGTATGATCGAATTGAGATCTACCTTTGGTGTGATAGCAGTTTAAGGTAGCTTGCCATTAAAAGCCAAGTTTCCATTTGTTACTCTTAATAAACGAAAACAACAGTCAGCTCCTAGAGCTGTCTGTTGTTTTCATGTATTAAAAGTGGTAACAAATGGAAACTTGGCTTTATTTTCTACTGATGTCATAGGTGTTATTTGCTTCTTAATTGGCCCGTCCTCACTCGACCAACATTTTCAAGGGAGATAACATTATCGGAAGTTGATATTCATTACGAAAAAATCAAGGATGTCTACCCGATAGTTCACTAAATGTTTGTTTGGGTTTTTTTGGATTGTTACGTTTCTGCTCAAAAAGCAAGTATAGTATGGTCAGATCCCCTGGACAAAATAGGCCTCTGTTTTCTGTACATTAATCGGAGATGGGGGAGGGCGCTAAGCGAATATTAGCTCCCCCCCCCCCCTCCTTTCCCCTCGCATTATTTTTTCAACATGTGTTTATATCGTTTGTAAAATATAATAAAATTTTTCAAATTGACCTTTAAAATAAAGTCAGTGCTTGACAATAACAGATGGAAACAAAGTAAATGTTCCAAAGTAAATTATGTTTCTATAAGATGTTGTATCTGTTAACTTGTCACAACACCGGTCTTGGTGTTTACTTAAATTTGTCTCGCCAAACACTTCAAGTGAAATCGTGACATGTGCGTGGGATGATTGAAACATCTGTAGCTTGTCCCTTGAGTAGAACAGGAACAAGAAGCCAACTGAAATGCTTTAGATTACGGAAAACAGTCATATACTTTCTTATGTATTTGCTTCACTCATTTTCCTGTACAATTGAAAAGCTCGTTGGTCGAGAATAAGTTGCATTTATATATTTATTTATTTATTTATTTATTTAGTAGGGTTTAACGACACATTAACAGCCAAGGTTACATCGTGTCGGTGACAGTTTTACGAGTGGAGGAAGCCGGAGTACCTGGAGAGGACCACCGAGCAACGACGAGCAGCTGCCAGCTCCCCAACATCGTAACTCCGTACTGCAGCACAGGCAAGGTTAGATTGGTTGAAGACATGCGCACCATCGACGTGCAGTACGCCTTAGTACATGGCGTCATCGTTCCCCCATGTGGACAATCGGGGTGAAGTGCTTGGACACAACGCGGGAGTCCGAATCGATCGCTCAGACGGTCACCCACCCTAGGACTAATCGGGCTCGACGTTGCTTAACTTCGGTGATATGACGAGAACCGGTTACCGCAACGCCACAGCGCCCCCGAATAAGTCGCATACACTGAAAACAATTACTGTTAATATTACGTTGGAAATACTGTCAACCAGTTGATGCTACCTCCATCGTGAAATTTACAGTAATGACTACTATTGCTTAAAATTTCATCATATGTAAACTAAAAGAGGAGTGTTCGTGTACAATGAATCAAAGATATTTTCCCAACGAATGCATACACTCCAAAACCATTTGTGTTAAATATCAACTCAAATCTACTGGGCTGAGTGAATATGAACCCAATTGGGCTCATATTCACTCGACCCAGCTGATTTGGGTTGATTTGTAACCCAACTGATTTTACTGTACAATCAGCTCTTTAATTCCTGCATTTGCGACATGGCATTGTCAATGACGAAAGTTATCTTGTTTTACAAGGGACAGTTTTAAGGAAAACCAGTTAATATATTCAACTTGTTGCCATACGGCTGCATGTTAAAGATATTAATTGGTCTATTTTGTATGACGAAATAACCGTTATCTCGTGTAATGACGAGAAACCAAACATCAGTTCTTTGGTTTTTCTCCAAGATCGAAGAAAAATAAGTCCGCATTCCCCAAAATACTTTAAAACGGTATTTTACCGCAATATTTTTTTTAATATGCTAACTCTTTGAACCCGAGCAGCCGCTTTTCCGGCCGGGAACATGATATGTCTTAACATTATTATATAGGAAGGCTGTTCAGTAAATGTGTGGGGTAGCCCAATCAATATTTTCAACGTGCAGCCCCGAGGCTGCACGTTGAAAATATTGATTGGTCTACCCCAAATAATGAATATGGGCTCTTCTAATTGCTGCCATTGAACTGGCGTGGAGGATACCACTAGAGATCAAAGGATTAATATTGTAGAAGTACCGGTGGTTGATTGACAGTACTTTTACAATATTTTTAATAGCACATTTTTTTATCCGAATCTGATTGTTTTAGACCCCTATTATGATATCAGAATTGATATGTCTTAGTTTATAATTATAACCAATTTTATATTTTCTAAAGTTATTTTGATTTAAAGTCCTAAAAACATATTTGTACCCAGTGACCTTTGGATGTACCTATAAACATGTTTACAAATACTTTTACACATTGTTTATTTGGGTCACACTCGACTTGTTTACTTGAAATTAGACAGAATGATCTAGAAACTTACTGAGGTTATTTAATTCAGCCAACCAGCAATTAATGGAACGAAAGAACATTGGGGAAATTTCTCTTTCTGAAACTTTCCATTTAAGGACTATATAAGTATCTGTCAACAGACTTCATAAATCCATCTGATGTTTTTCATCCCACATACAGCACTGTGAGAAGTGAGAATTGTTTATACATTAAGCATTCATTGAACACTGGGGATTATTATTGGACAGTGCACTGTTTTAGATAGCAGCCGAGGATATTAATATTCCGTGGAATATATTTGTGACATTTCTGTTATTTTGTATTGGAAAAGTGTTTCCAAATCTTTGAAGAGAATTTATTATTCCTGTGAACCAGGGTTTACTCTGGTAAAAAGCCAGGATTCTATTGAATTATTTTAAAACCACATCTGTGGGGCCAATACTTGTTGGATATTATTTTCATTTGAATTTTGCTGAGTGCTTTATTGGAATTTATTGGGTATTGCTGAATTTTGAAGTGATCATTTCATTACAATTTACTGGATACTGTTTCTACAGAACATTCTACAACATTATAATCCCAACTGGAAAGGTTCTTCATCATACCTGTTTCTGGGGGTCTATTGAACTATATTTTGGACTAAATGATGAGTGTTTCTGTTTTATTTTTCTGTACACCATACAGTGTAAAATCAGTTTGGTTAACCCTTTACCT
This sequence comes from Pictodentalium vernedei, assembly GCA_031216915.1. Taxonomy (NCBI): domain Eukaryota; kingdom Metazoa; phylum Mollusca; class Scaphopoda; order Dentaliida; family Dentaliidae; genus Pictodentalium; species Pictodentalium vernedei. Next base: position 307,427,249 of record CM062294.1, read on the forward strand.
AACATGAAAAGCAGACGACACTTGCAAACAAATTTCTTGAATAACTAATTTTTTTTTCATTTTTTGTCTCCAAAACATACGTTATGACCTCTCGTTGGAACGAGCACAACGAGCTCGTTCCAAAGAGGGGCCATAACCTATGTTTTTGAGACAAAAAAAATTAAAATATAATGAAAATCAATTTGCGATTTTTGAGAATAGCGCTGGCCGGTTTTGGCCGTTACGTTGGATAAAGGGTTAAAAATTAATCCAAATCACCAGGGTTGAGTGAATATGAACCAAACTGCGTTTATATTCACGCAACCCAATTGATTTGGGTTGATTTTTAGCCCAACTGATGTTTGAGTGTACGGTGTAAAAGATATCGTACCATTTTCTTTTCAATTTTTTTTTTATTATCAAATTTTAGAATAATCGTAGTTATTGTTGTTGATTCACAAATCTTTTCTGTTACCAGAATTATTATTAGGCTAAAAAAAGTGTTTTGATTCTCAGGAAATCCCTCATTGAATTTAAACCCCCTCATTGGACATTTTTATTGCCTTTCAGTGTCTTCCAATATTAGTACAAACTCAGGGAGACCCGAAACTTTTTACAATTTTTGATTGATGCATATTTATTTAATTGCGTCTCCTATAGACACTCTCCCATAAATTGTAACAAGGCAACTCCCATAGATTAAATACTTTTACTTCAAAGATAATATGAAAAGTATCGAAAGAATATGAAGCCTTTGAATTGCAGTACCTACAGTTTGTTTTTAGAGGAATGTTTCATGTTTCAAATTAAAAATGAATTTATTTGTACAAGTATGCACTTTCTATATTTCTGTGTGTAAAAAGACTGACGAAATCCTCCCCATGTTTGCTCACTTTTTGCAAAAGAAAAATTAAAATTAAAACCCTCCCTCCCTCCCTCCCTCCCTCACCGATTTGAAGAAAAAATTGCCTGAGAATCAATTAATTTATTTTTGTGGCCTTACGCACATTAACACTGCTTAATTATATCCTTATATTTGTTTGTTTGTTTTTTCGGGTTTAACGACACTTTCACCAACCAGGTTCATATCGTATCTGACAGTTTTATGGGTGGAGGAAGCCGGAGTACCCAGAGAGAGTCACCGTGCGAAGGTAAGTAACTCTCAGACTCTCCAATTTACAAACCCACCACGAAAAATATTAGCATAGGTTGAAGGCAAAGGTATTGTCGTCCGTCGTGCGGTACGCCAACACAGCGTCACCATGCTCCCACATGCGCAATCAAGTTGATGTGTCGTTCCCAATGACACCGTGCAGATGACACGAGTCAAAACCGAGCTGTCGACCTTTCGATCTCAAGTCAAACACTCTAAACAATGATCCACTGCCTTCATACTCCCAAATTATATCTTCATAGCATCACTCACATCGCGGTCGCGGACGATGGAGCTTAGGGAAAAAACTGGGAAAGACAATGAAAAGGAAAGTGAAACGTGTAATCTAGGCTAGTGGAGACCCTGCAACACTTTCTATTAGAATGACCAAAATACCAGTCTAACAGAATACGATTCATCGAGAGTATGATGAAGAAGTGGGATGGGAGAATGAACTAAATTCAGGGACGTGGTTAGAGGCTTCCGATTGTGGGGGTGTAAGATAGTGAATTTCCAACTAGGATGAGGAACCGGGAGGGGCGTCTTTTGTGAAAATGAAGCCACGAAAGGGGGTATAAAGTTGATTCCAGTAACTGAAATGCCAACACATTAATGATATAATGATCAGGTTATTGCTATTTGGTATTATTCTGGTAATTGTATATGTGCTAAAAAATGCTCAGCTTTGCTTTGAGCAATTCACACAGAGTGACTATCAGGTAGTGTTGGAATAATATTGCATAACAATTACTTGTTTGAACCAGTTTAGAGTAGTTCACTCATTGAGGAATACACATTCATTTGTGTAACTGTGACTGATCCTACACTAACTAAAAGATTGGTCAACTGATTTATATAGTTAACCCTGTACCCAACGAATCGGCCGCATCCGCCCGCGTAATATGCAAATTCAGTAGTTGAAAAAATATTATTTTTCAAAATATTTCAACAGAACCATATCATGTGACCCCTCGTTGGAACGAGCTCGTCGAGCTCGTTCCAACGAGGGGTCACATGATATGGTTCTGTTGAAATTTTGTGAAAAATGTGAAAAAATTATATTTAAGATAATAAATTTTGATATCGTCTGCGTTGGGTAAAGGGTTAAATCTGTTGAGACTGAATAAAAACTAAATTTAAATGACAGAAGCTACTCATATTTTCAATTGCTGACAGAATGGGGATGCGAAAAAAAACTTAAAACTGTGGCCAATCCATGCATACTTATGAAGCTCGATATTGCGTACACTGTAGTTGCAAACAGTAACAGTTGGAATTCTTGCAGATTTGAAACCGAGTTGGAATTTTGGAAAGTAAAGGAGACATCTGCATCACCAAAGCTCTAAAATCCAGATATATGGAATTTCCAACTACTCACCATGACTTGCCCTCCGAATTTCCAACCATAGCAAATTTTGAACAGGATGGGGGGGGGGGGGGGGGGGTGGTTGGTAGGTGACACAAAGGAGAGGGTTAGTATGCTTATTGGAGAGATTGAAGCGAATGGGGTACGGGATATCATCCAGCGGTTCGTCTCAGAGTGTTGGGAGGAGAGGAGAGACGTGAGGATAAGGAGGCATTTGGGAACGCAGGGCTAATCAAGGCCTTCTCACCTGAGAACCGCGATAACTCAGTGGCCGGCTTAAGTGTTATTATTATTATCTCGCCAAGTGTGATACAACCCTAAGGTGAAAACGTACGAATGTATTGATTTCTGGAATACAAACTGCATGTGAATCACCGAAATATTCCATGTGATGCTGCGTATAAACAAACCTCAGCAACAACAGATCAGATGAGATATATAATCTGCTGGACTCATCATCTCTGTTGTTTCTACGAAACATAGGGTTATTAAAATAGAATATTGACTCTTATTTTCATAATGTCGACTATTTATCCATTTTCTCTGCCAAGTATTTACTTGAAAGATGTACGATCCTTGGTAACTTGACAACCATTTTTTATTTTTGTATCAACAAGCATGCATTTAACCCTTTACCTAACGAATCGCCCGCATCCACCCGCGTAATATGCAAATTGAGCAGTTGAAAAAATTAAATTTTTCAAAATATTTCAACAAAACCATATCATGTGACCCCTCATTGGAACGAGCTCATTGAGGGGTCACATGATATGATTTTGTTGAATTTTTTGGAAAAATTTAAAAAAAATGATATTTAAAATAATAAATTTTGATATCGTCTGCGTTGGGTAAAGGGTTAAGATAGTTGAAAGAGGTGGTCTCTGCACTCCAAAATTAGTTGGTTAAAAATCAACTCATATCAACCGGGTTGAGTGAATATGAACCCAATTTGGCTTTGGAGTATGGTAAGGTGGATAGACAAAGGGAACAAGGACATGATGAGCATTTGTTGTTCAGGGTTAAATAAATAGTTGTTTGTGAGAAACCTTTTATTTGAATGAACAGCTGTCACTTTTGGATACCGAAACTGTAGAAATTTGGTTGCCGAATCTGAAATATGTCGAAAAATGTTATTGGTCTGTGGAAAATTTTGCCCCTCCGTTCCAACCCGCAACCAACGTGAGAGGTATATACACCTCCCGACAAGACGATGTCATTTTGCAAAAGAATGAATAATAGAGTTAGCGTTCAATACTTTTCGTTTTGTATTTATTTATTTATTGGTGTTTAAGGTCACATACTTATGCACAATGGCTAATCGTGACCGTGGCAGTTTTACGGGTGGAGGAAGCCGGAGCACCCGGAGAGAACCATCGAGCAACGACGAGCAGTTGTCAGCTCTCCAACATCGTAACTCTGAACTCTGCATCGCGGCACAGGTAGGGTTAGATTGGTTGAAGACATGCGCACCATCGACGTGCAGTACGCCTTAGTACACACCGTCATCGTGCCCCCATGTAGGCAATCGGAGTTAAGTGCCTTGCCCAAGGATACAACGCGGGAGCGCGAATCAGTCGCTGAAATGGTCACCCATCCAACTACTAACCGCGCTCGACGTTGCTTAACGGTGATCTGGCGAGAACCGATTAACGCGACGCCACCGCACCCCCTTTCGTTTTGTAAAAATAGGTTTCTTACATTGACCCTTTACCTAACGAATTGCCCGCATCCGCCCGCGTAATATGCAAACTGAGCAGTTGAAAGAATTAAAGTTTTCAAAATATTTCAACAAAACCATATCATGTGACCCTTCATTGGAACGAGCTCATTGAGCTCGTTCCAATGAGAGGTCACATGATATGGTTTTGTTGAAATATTTTGAAAAATTTAAAAAAATTATATTTAAAATAATAAATTTTGATATCGTCTGCGTTGGGTAAAGGGATAAACACGAAAAATTCTCTTTTTGAATTTCGTAATATTACACTGTTGTGTATACAGTAAATACAGCTCATTGTAACAGTCATTCTGGGTCGTCATATTCCACTGGATCAGTCAGATCAAACAGGGTTCAACACTATAAAACATTTACAACTGTATTTTCCAGAATTGTATTTTCTACATAATAATAATAATAATAATAATAATAATAATAATAATAATAATAATAATAATAATAATAATAATAATAATAATAATAAGGAAATTTTATAAAGTGTAAACTCACAACGTACTCTAAAACGCTGTACAGTTAAATAAACAATGAGTTCATGACTATCAAGGCAATATGAGGACTGAGAAAGGTGTGAAGGTCAGCAGGTTACATTCTGTCAAAAGCCTCTCTGAAAAGATGTGATTTTAAATGTTTTTTAAATTGGTTGAGATCTTTCGATGCCTGAACCTGAACTGTTAAATTATTCCAAAGTGCAGGTCCAGCGAAAGAGAAAGCTCTGTTATTCACAAAAGTGGACCTAGAGAAGGGCATCTGAAGCTTGATTTGTGAGGAGGAGCGCAAGTTCCTTTCATGTTTTTTAATTGCCAGAAGGTCTTGTAAGTACTTAGGTGCAGAGCCATGAATGCACTTAAATACCAACATCCTAAATTTTGAAAATAATCGCTGTCATACAGGGAGCCAATGCATTTTTTAGTAGTGGTGTTATATGATCATAGCGTTTAGATCCTGTGATGATACGTGCAGCTGTATTTTGAATATTCTGTAGTTTTGAAATATATGACTGTGGAAACCCAATAAGAAGTGAATTGGAAAAACGCAAGTGGGATGCAATAAAAGCATGAACTACAGTTTCCAATGACTTAGGGGAGCGGTAACGATGAAGATAGCTCAGGTTCCTAATTTGAATGAAACAGCGCTTGCAAATAGTACTGACATTTTCCTCCATTGATAGATGAGTCAAATATCACACCAATGTTACGAGCACATGTTACGTGTGAATATAAATGACCGTACTGATTTATTAGTGCTTTAAAAGACGTGGCAATTTACCTACCGGTAAATTGCCACATATTTTAAAACACTAATTCATTTCTGCCATTTGTAGTCAGAGACCATAAAATATAATTCTGTAAAATACAGTTGTAAATGTTTTGTACTTTAGTCCTATTGGACGTTGTAGACTAATTGACCGTTGTAGTGTCAGGACACCTGAGGCCCCGTAAGGCCTGGGCTGACGTGGGGTTATTTAGTCCCGCTGATGAAATTGCGGGAAAATTAGACCAACGTGGAGGGTCGGAATCCAAGTGTCGCGAACTCGGCGCTGGGAGCTGAGTTAGACCGGCGCCGTGATTCCTTCTCTGCCAAATTGACCTGAAATAGGTTCGATTTCCGCTAGGTGTGATTCCTAATCACTTCAGACTGTGTAATGGAAAGAATGACTTAAAGTAACAACGATTCTTTTATTTACACATAAAAATAAAGCCGTTTCAATATTTCAACAATCAACAATTCGATTCTTTTCACAGAAAATGGGTTGCTAGGGTTAAATAATTCTCAACAATTATATAGTCATTCTATAGCCCTGTACTGGCACTATAGTCTACATACTGGAAATGCTACTACCGTGAGCTCGCCATAAGAGCTTCACAAATTTGAAATTATATCACGGAGAGCTCGCCACAAGAGCTTCACAAATCTGAAATGTTATTACCGTGAGCTCGCCATAAGAGCTTCACCCGCTTAGGCTCAAATGTCAATGTCTGCGCGTAACTGTACCTCTGGCTGTCGGAGGGTTCCGACCAGCAATGTTCGTCATCTATAAAGCCACCGTACTTCTGATTTGGGTCAGATATTGTCTACTCATACCTTAGGTGCCTTTTGAAAGTCCTCCGTGAAAGTCCTATTGAAATGTTCACTGTTCCTGGTTGAATTCACGATTCACAAATGCCACTTTTTGTGCTAGGGCGAAATTGTCTCTCACACCGATCTCCAGTCGGTATTACGATGCTTCGACAGCAAAACAAACTACTCAGAACGCAATCAGTCTGACGCTTCAAAGGGTTAATACGCACAATACAATTAACCTACACTTCTGACTATTGCAGGCTGATACCTGCTACTCGACAATCTAAACTTTAACGTTTCACCTTGGGTTTTCCTTCTCAACGAATTTGGCACTGTAGCCGCCTTTCAACCTTAAGCTAAATCAATCGTGGAATGCCCTATCTGGCGATTCCAGCCATTTCAGGGTCCTGTGATCGAAGGTACCCCTATGCCAGGAAACAGAGTCCGCGGACTTCACCAACGTGTGTGTGACCCCCAAGTGTGTGTCTAATGCCCTGCTCTTCAACGTATATATACTTTTTACCCTAAACTGCCAGGTGGACAGACGCTCATCTGTCCATCTGCCAAAACGGTGGGAGATGACGTATATCGAGGCAGAATCAATACAAGTCGTCTCGCGCGTGACTTACGGTGATTTCACTTGTTGAGAGAACCGATTCGTTCCTGCCACTCATTGCTATATTAATGATCAGGTGACGACACGCCAGACAGTTCTATCTTTTAGAACCTCGTTTCTCAATTGGCCGTGACGATATCCTGCCACCAACCGATTACGTCTCGTAAGACTCGCGACTACTGTATAACTTAAATGAGATTAGCCCTTATCTAACATACCGTTTCTCTCCTGGGTCCCAGCGCTGAAGCTGGATATACACCACGTATGTTTTTTTCCATGTCCAGCTTCACAGAGAAGTGAAATTCACGTAGGTTTTTTGCCTTGATGCGGAATATCTTTTTAACTTACAATATCTTTATATATGAGGCCCCTTGCCCATATATTTAGGCTGGCTTTGCTCTGACATGTAGTAATTTCTTTATTATATGACGGTAGCTACTTTTTTCAGTGGGGCTTAACGATACTTTTGGCAGCCAGGGTTATCTCGTGTCAGCCAGTTTTATCCAGCGAGGAAACCGGAGTATCTGGAGTGAATCACCGAGCAGCGGCGAGCAATTGTCAAAACTCCCCAACGTACTTACTCCGTGCAAGCAGGGTTAGCATTGGTTGAAGACAAATGCACCATCGACGTGCAGTACGCCTTAGCACACAGCACCACCGTGCACCCATGTGAGCAATCGGGATTGCAAGGACACAACTCAATTACCCCTGGTGGGTAAGAAAAAGTCACCTTCGGTTTGAAGTCAGATGTAACCACGCTCACCGGTAGCTACCTAAAAATTGAGTAAGAATAAGACACCTGACAATTGGGCTGAAATGTATACAAAAAGGAAATTATGGAATATTTGTTCACTGTTCAGCGCAACAGGCATCGAGTTTTCATTTCGTGTTTTTAAATTTGTTGGCTCGAAAAACTTCGCCCATCAGTGATGTCACATGAGCCTCGTTTGAGACAGGTGTGATAATGGTTTGGATAAGTTGCGACTCCCGTCTTCCGTCGAACTACGGGGCTATTGATCAGCTATTTGTGTTTGTACTATCAAACGATACAGAATTTACGATGAAAGGACCGACAGCTGGTTGCCAGTCATTTTACCGCATTTTTAACAGTATTTTTACAGTTTATAAAGGTGGCAGGATTTTAGCAATTTCTCAGGTAAATGATTTGGTGACTGATGCCAAATTTTGTTTGCATATTTTTTGTTTAAGATCCATTTCCGTATCTAGGGCTATATCGCGACATTTGTTGCCCGGTGGCTCAGTTGGTAGAGGTGCAGACTGCAAACCGAGAGGTCCTCGGTTCGTATCCCACCTGCGGCAACTTCGTTGTGTCTTTGGGCAAGACACTTCACCCCCATTGCCCAAGTGGGGGCACGGTGGCGTTGTGCACTAAGGCGTACTTCACGTCGATGGTACATCTGTATTCAACCAATGCTAGCCCTGCTTGTGTGGAGTTAGTATGTTGGGGAGCTTACAGTTGTTCGCCGTTGCTCGGTGGTTCTCTCCGGGTGCTCCGGCTTTCTCCACCCGTAAAACTGTCACGGTCACGATTAGCCATTGTGCAGAAATATGTGCCTTAAACACCAATAAATAAATAAATAAATAAATAAATAAATAAATAAATAAATAAATAAATAAATAAAAATAAATAAATAAATAAATAAATAAATAAATAAATAAATAAATAAATAAATTAAATAAATAAATATCGCGACATCAGCACAAGTATAGAATCAAGTTTAGCCAACTGTTTATAGTTAAGTTGGGAAATTCCGGGGAATCGCACACCACACATTGGTTACCGGATCCATTTACCAGCAAAGAACAAAAAAACTTTTTTACCACAGTAGATAAGCACTGCTCTACTTTGCAGAGTTCCAAAAGGAAACTTTCTTCTAGTAAAGCATTCGATAACACCCAAATACTTTGAATTGTTTCATTTACAAGAGATAAAAGTGAAATAAAATCGTAGGCAGCAAGCTAAAGCGTCAGTCACAAATGGCCTGCGGCGTGTTGGCGGCGGCCGTAAGTCCCCAAAATTGCCATAACCGTACGGTGTCCGCACGGTAGAATACGGCAGCCGTGAGGTGATCTCAAGGTTTTGTGCTAGTCACAGGGGCTTGCGTTTTTTTTAACTTGAAATTAAACTTTTTTTCGGAAATCGCAAGGCCGGAGGATGCAACCTCACCACAGGTATCATCTCAAGGTCACTGTGCCTTATAAACTGATCGCAGCAAACAGCAAGGTGTCCATTCCGCGCCCTTGCGGTGGCCGCAACACCACCCGTGCGGGCGCCGTGCGATTGCCTTGCAGTCGCCGTGGGGGCGCCTCGCAGTTTGTTAAATGCTGCCTTGCGGTCTCCTCACGGATTTGTATTTCATGACTTTCACGATTGCCGTGCGAAGCTCGGAATATTTGTGAACACTGCTGTCGCAGCTCGCCAGGCCCTGCAATTTGTATAAATCCCTCCTACAAACCGCAGACTGCACAACCGCGCGGCGGCAGCATCATGTATGACTGAGCTTTAATATCGTACAGCTAACAAGTCAATCCTCAAACTGGAATTCAAAGTATGAAGCCTCTTGGGAGAAATATCCTTGTAAATTGTTTATAATGAATCTTTAAGAAACAAATCTGTCAGTGAGTCGGAAAAAGCGGCAGAATCATGAAAAGCAATGTTAAAGTTAGCTGAAATAAAATGCACATTTTTGTGTTGATCTTTGACGTGATATGTCAATATAATACGTTATTGTTGTTTATCTTTTCTGTTTCTTTGATGTGACTTTATTCCCATGGGTATGAAACAGTCACTGAATGACATTCTTTAAACTTTCCCTTCATTGACTTATTTCAGACGGATCTTGAGAAATAAACGTGTTGAAACAATCAATGTACCGTCAAGCCCACGTTAACCCTTTTACCCAACGTAACGGCCAAAACCGGCCAGCGCTATTCACAAAAATCGCCAATTAATTTTCGTTATTTTTTTTCATTTTTGTCTCAAAAACCTATGTTTTTGACCCAAAAAATGAAAAAAATTCGTTATTCAGGAATTTTGTTTGCAGGTGTCGTCTGCTTTTCATGTTAAGTAAAGGGTTAACCGTTTCAACGCTGTGGACATAAATATTTACTTAAATCTTTACCTAACGTAACGGAAAACTGCCCAGAGCTATTCACAAAAATGAACATTCAATTTTCATTATTTTTTCAGTTTTTGTCCCTAAAACATAGCTTATGACCCCTCATTGGAACGAGCTCGTTCCGATGGGGCGTCATAAGCTATGTTTTTGACGTAAAAAATAAAAAAAAATTAATTATACAAGACTTTTATTTGCAAGTGTCGTCTGTCAGGTAAAGGGTTAAAGCAAAGGTTGGCAAACAGTGAGCAGACAACACAATAAACGACTAATTAAACAGGAGTATCAGTGATATTTTAATCTTACAGCCCTATAGGGCTGTAGGATTAAACTATTGCTTCTTACAGCCCTATAGGGCTGTAGGATTTAACTATTGCTGAACATCGCCACAGATACTAGACTCGCCCATTTCGCACAATACAGTAGTCCGTAAGACTGTACTATTCAATGTGTCAGAGTTGAAAGAATTAACTGAAGACTGAATAAAAAAGTCAGTCTGGCCCAACCATTCAGATGCTGGTCGATGTCTCTTAGCGCAATACCATAGACGTCAAAAGGGTGCAACGGCGTGTTACTTTTATCCCCTTGTTCTGTCCTTTTATCACCGAGCCCTTTTATTCAGAGCTTTATCTTAGATTTTAATGACTTCCGGCACATCACAACAAACAATATTTTCAAAAGAGAGAAAATGCAGTCTTTCAATCTGCCTGGCTTATTTCAGTGACTGTAGATTCCTTGTTTGAATAACTTGCCACAAAACAGATCCGTCGGACAGCATCGTGTCTCACACACACGTACTCGCAATATCTGGAAAGCTGTAGTTACAGGTCTACTTACCAACTTGAAGATATTAACAGGTCTCTCAGTAGCTTCCATCTTTCTTGCAGACTTGGACATTCACTTTTCAGTAGCCCAAGTCTAGATTTAGGTTACTGGCCCACCCATATAAACTCGGAGGAAATCTTCAACTACATGTGTGAAATGTTTCTCTGTTTCCATCCAAAAATGGAACACACATTTCTGTTTCACACACTTCTTCGAGGATATATTTTTCAGATCTAGCTTTAGCAATTCACAATGGGTGATTACTAACTGCATGGTCTGTCGAATCTTGTCTTGAAACGAAGGTATGTAAGATTTCTTCAACTCGCAAAAAGATCACTGATTTGTAAACTTGAGCTTCAGTATTAGAAGTGCAGTGGTGCTGTTTTGCCAGGAGGAGGTATTCACAGTAATTTCCAAACACCAAACAGTTGTCTCCCTTAATATAAATTCAGTCTTCCGGAGTTTCGCGAAGGGAGACAACTGCTCGGAGTTTGATTTATACTAAGTGTGACGCTTCTGCGGAACTGGGACATGCCGGGGGGTTCATGAATGTGTGTCGTCAACTGCACACTGTCTATAGTCCAGTCAAGTTGAAAACTAAGAATAACAAAGCTTCATAAACGGAGATAGCATTTGCAGCTTGAAACCGAAATATCTATCTATCATTGATTAAATAAAAACTTCGAAAAACGCTTTGATACTGCATGAAACAAATGACATTGAAAACAACGTCCGTGGACGGGTTGGTGGGCTAGAGGTATGCCGGAAGGGCAGACTGGCAATCGAACAACTTCTCAAAATATTTTAGTTAACTTTCTCATACCAGGTGGTGTCAGAAAAGACTAGCAGACCACCCCAAACACAGACACTTCGCGTGGCTCGGATTATGCATGATGCTACGCAAACGTCATCCCAGACTTATCTTTTCATGAAAATCAAATCGACTTTCGATAAAGTTATTGCCCTTTAAATTATTGATCGAGGAAGGCTCAATTGAGAAGCAATTTATTTATTTATTAAGGTTTAACGACAGTTTAACAGCCAGGGTCATAGCGCGTCGGTGACAATTTTGCGGGTGGAGGAAGCCGGAGTACCCGACGAGAACCACCGAGCAACGACGAGCAGCTGTCAGCTCTCCAACATCGTAACTCCGTACTGCAGCACAGGCAGGGTTAGAATGGTTGAAGACATGCATGAAGTACGCCTTAGTACACGGCGTCATGTGGACAGTCGGGGTTACGTGTCTTGCCCAAGGACACAACGCGGGAGTCCGAATCGATAGCTCAGACAGTGACCCATCCAAGGATTAACCGAGCTCGAAGTTGCTTAACTTCGGTGATCTGACGAGAACCGGTTACCGCAACGCCACCGCCCCCCACCCCCCTCCCCAACCCCCAATTAAGAAGCAAGTAATTGTTGAGAAAACACCTACGGCGACAGAGAAAATTAAAGCCAAGTTTCCTTTTGTTACTTTTAATAAATGAAAACAACGAACAGCACAACTAACAGTTATTAAAAATAAGAAAAGGAAACTTTTAAGGCATGCCAATTAGAAGTAATTAGTTCAAAGATAATCCTTCATTAAGAACATCTTTCAGTATCACACCTACCAATTATACACTTACGCTGCCGAAAGCGACTAGCGTCACCAATTTCATGATGATTATCTGTACGTTCTGGTATGCGCAGATCAAACCTACCATCTGATTAATTGTTGGAAAGGGCACAGAGAGCCCTTTCCAACAATTAATCAGGTGATAGAGTTTCAAATATGTCATAAATTTTCTTAAAATTCCTCGCATACAGGCGAACATACAGGTCAACCATATATGGCTAAAGTGGGCGTGGTAGATATTTATTTATTTATTGGGGTTTAACGACACATTCGACAGCCAGGGTCACCTCAAGTCGGACAGTTTTACGGGTGGATGAAGCCTGAGTACCCTGAGAGAACCACTAAGCAACGGCGAGCAACTGTCAGGCTCTCCAACATACTAACTCCACACAAGCAGGATTAGCATTGATTGGAGACAAGTGCACCATCGACGTGCAGTACGCCTTAGTACACAATGCCATCGTGCCCCTACGAGGGCAATGGGTGTGAAGTGTCCTGCCCAAGGGCACAACATGGTTGCCGCACCTCTACCTAATGAGCCACCACGCCTCCAGGGCGTGGCAGTAAAACGGTTAAATGCCCAATTTGCCTCTTTGTTTATCGAATGTGTTTTACCGTAATTTGCAAGTTTTTATTCTTCTTAGGAAAAAAAATAGCTAATCTCAAATCCTAGACTTTTATATCGACGGAAAGGACAGAGCCCGTATCATATGTTACGATGCGCAGCCTGTTGATATATTGAACAAATAAAAAGTTACAAAAATTCAATTTTTAAATTTGTTTCAACAGAAAATACTAGTCAAACGATTAAACGAATAAGGAAGAAAATTGTAAAATGCGAGCGTCTGTATTTTTATACTACTCTACAGGAAAATGCCTGATGTTTGAGAAATACTGCGCACATTGATGATACAAATTCACTAACATTTCGAAATTTCAATTTTTATATGAAATTCCCGTATCCTTAGTATTAAATTTACTGACAGCTTTAGAAAATTAATGGTAGCTAACTTTCCCGTAAATCCCTTCCAATGGCGAAAATTTTCAGCCCTGTAAACCAGGAGCTAATGCTACAAAACTTTTAAAATTGTATTTTCTGGAATTGTATTTTCTGCATATTACTATAACTGACTAAAATGAATCATTAGCATTTTAAAAGATATGGCAATTTGCCAACTGGCAAATTGCCAGATCTTTGAAAATGCTAATGGTTCATTTTAACCCATTTAAAGTCATAACTAGAAAATACAATTGTAAAAGTTTTATAGTATTGGCCCCTGGCAAAGGAGTTAATTTTTCAAGGGTCGATTTTGATCCCCAAACTGTCCCTGATAACGGAATCTCCTCATTACGACATCTTTGTTCGACTGTAACAATCTGGATATATTTGGTATGCAGGTTGCAATTATATACTGTCATCATCTTGAAAAGTTGAAACTTTAGTGATGGAGATCCTAACACCATTTGATTTGCAGGTGGGTATTTTGACGTACAGTTTTAACATACAAATGCAATTTATTTAAAGTGACGCGCCCTTCGACCTATTTTATGTTAGATGTCGTCAGCCTCCTTCGAAAACATACACAAAATAGGGTGGTTAGGGTAATGAGAAGAAAATAACACTCCACTGGTCAAATGTATCTTATGCCGATGGGTTTCAATAGATATACTAAAGAAATAAAACGAAAATGTCCATCTGAAAGTTCCCACAGCGAGAACAAATTATCTCATGCCCGGGTTGCTTGAAATCTTTCGTATAGGTTTCTGAGTAGTGTCTGTAGCATTTAATACCATCGCAGAATTATAAAATTGTATTCTGTTGTATATGATTCTTAATTGTTCGATTTTATTTGATACAAGTTCCTAAACAACTTTAAAAGTTCATTATTTAATTCATTAACTGTTTACCTACCACGGCTATCATTATTATTTAAAATTATATAAAGATTATTTCATGAATAACCAAAAACTTCATTTTTTGCCTTAAAAACATATCTTATGACACCTCGTTGAAACGAACTCGCTGAGCTCGTCTCAACGAGGGAGTCACAAACCCTGTTTTCATGGCTAAAATTGGCAAAAATAATAAAATTTGGTTGGCGAATTTTGCGAATAGCCCTGGTCGTTTTGATCGTTACATTAGGCAAAGGGTTAATTGCACATGTGATAAAAAGAATCTCAAATTCGTCACGATTTAATATGAAATTTATTAACCTCGTTGGAAGCGCGGTGGATCGGTGGTAGATTGTTGGACTTCAATGCTAGAGGTCCCGAGTTCAATCCCCGTCCGGGACGACCCGCATTGTGTCCTTGGGCAAGGCACGTTATCCCGGTTGTCTACATGGGCACGATGCTGCCGTCTACTAAGGCGTACTACACGTCGATGGTGCACATGTCTTCAACCGTTGTAACCCTGCTTGAGCGGAGCTTGAACAGAGTTAGAATGTTGAGGAGCTGACAGTTGCCCGTCGATGCTCGGTGGTTCTCGCCTGGTGCTCCGGCTTCCGCCACCCGTAAAACTGTGACGGTCATGATTAGCCATTATGCATAAGTATGTGACCTTAAACACCAATAAATAAATATTAACCTCGTTCATTATAAGCGGTTTGAGCCACTGTGAATCTCGGCTCAAATCGATTTTAGTGAAGTCGGTTCAGAACAAATCGTGACTTTTTAGATATCCTCAATGTCTTACAAGCATATAATTCTCCCATACAAGTAAAAAAAAACGTCAAGACGAAATACAACTCTGTACCGGGGGTAGCAACACTGCAAGCATATGTATAACTAGCGGCCTCACTAGTCCCAGGACGGGAAGCCCCGCGTAACGAAAATTTTTTAGTTGCTTTGCATATCAAGGAGGATATTCAAGGATTAAATTTCTAGGTGGACGGAATCACACACTCCCCATTTAGATAATAGACTAGTGAACCCACCGTCCCAGGCCAGGGTGGCCCCGCCAAAACGACAAAAAATTTCTTGTTGCATTGCTTATCAAGAGAGATAAACACACACTGCCCATTTATATAATCCCTATTTGGAAAGTAGAATTTCAAAGCTGCATGTAGTCACCCACAAAGAGATCAAATATTCAATTTATACGCATGTTGAGGCCACTGATTTTGGTAACAGTAATTTAGTCAAAAAGCTAATTGATTTATGTTGTGCATAACAATGTCGAGAATACTCGGAAATCAATTGTTTTACGCACAACTGAAACGGAAACGTTGACAGCGAGATTGTTGCCGATCCACGTAAATGTGCCTCTTCGAATAGACAAATCACTCACGACAACAGCGTCGTGTTTTTGGTTTGCTCAAGACAACACCCTTCCACGTTTAACCCTTTACACAACGAATCGGCCACATCCGCCAGCGTAATATGTAAATTCAGCAGCTGAAAAAATATTAGTTTTCAAAAAATGTCAACAAAACCATATCATGTGACCCCTCTTTGGAACGAGCTCGACGAGCTCGTTCCAATGAGGTGTCACATGATATGGTTTTGTTGACATTTTTTGAAAAATTTTAAAAAAATGGTATTTAAAATTGTAAATTTTGATATCGTCTGCGTTGGGTGAAGTGTTAAATTGCGAGTTGGTCCTTTTTTTATGGAGGATATTGTAAGAAGAATTGGTCATTATCACCCCGCTGAGTTCAGAGATGGTGCATTGAAGTCTCAACATCATCTCCGGGCCATATATCGACACAATAAGCACTAATAACCATAGCTTTGTGTGTGTGTGTGTGTGGGGGGGGGGGGGGGGGGGGGGGGGGTTGCTATCTAGATATGAAAGTGTAAACAACTTGACGGACGGATGACACACAGACATGACACCAATGACCAAAATGAAAAAAGTAGACACCATGACTGCAAATCTCGGGTCAACAACCAAGCTGTCCATAACTGCATATATTTGCATATATTTGTCATGAATACAAGGCTCGGTGTTTAGGAAAGGCAATGCTCCACCTTAATGTTTTCGAAATCTTGTCGAAAATTCAAAACAAGTGCGAAATTAGGCTACATCAATAAATTTTTAAAAATTTCCACTTATTTCCTTCCAGTTGTGCTGGTGTGGAAGTTTTGGGAGAATAACCGAAGCTTCGAGATGGGTGCACTAGCACTGGCGTGGCGACAGGGGGTACCCCCCCCCCCCCCCTCCATCCTGGCTAAAATTCTTGTAGTTGGGAATTCGGAGGGCAAGTCATGAGTAGTTGAAAATTCCATCTTGATTTTAGAGCTTCTTTGGTGATGGTGTTGTCTCCTTTACTTCCAAAATTCCACCTCGGTTTCAAATCGGCAAAAAATTTCAACAGTTACTATTTAGATCTACAGTGTACGCAATATCGAGCTTCATAAGTATGCATGATGTCAATCGGTACGAGATTTCTATAGCACGTTACTTATCGTAAAAAACAAATCCTCGAAATGCACTTCAAGAAAATCACATCAAGTAAAATCTTTATCCTGAGTTCATTCCATCATTCACAGTTACAAAATGATGAAACATCGAAAACTGATCATTCCTGTATAAGATCTGATTTAATGTTAGGACAGTGTGATTTTCTCAAACTTCTCAGCTTGAGCATTTGTTTTGCACATATTCATTTCCCAGAATAATACCAAATAGTAATAACCTGATAAGTCTATCATAAACGAGTTGGCATTTCAGTTACTAGAATTAATTTTATGCCCCCGGCCATGGCTTCATTTTCAAAACGTTTCTCGGTAGTGAATTTCCAACTGCGGGAGGGACCGGGAGGGGGGATCCCCCTCCCGGTCCCTCCTCTAGTTGGAAATTCACTACCCTACACCCCACCCCCAATCGGAAAACCTCTAGCCACGTCCCTGACTAACAATCAGTATTTTTAAAAGAAGTAACTGCAGTTAGTTTACGAGGTAACGCATTATAACAGAACATACCATGGCACATACACCCAGTGATACTAATAATTCAGTCCATGTGACTCAACTTTAACTTTATTTTATGGCTGACATTTAGCATTTGGGGATTGTAAAATTGTAATCCGTCTAACATCATGTCGATAAAGCCGCCACTGACTTATATGTTTAACCCTGTAACTAACTCGAAAACGAGAGATTTGCAAAACAATGGCCGTTTGAATAGCTAAACATTTTAATTTTTCCTCAAAAACATAGCTTATAACGCCGTTTGGGACGAGCTCGTCGACCTCGCACCAATTAGGGGTCACATGCTATGTTTTTAGGCAAAATTTAAAAAAATAATAAAATTTGAATGGGGATTTTTATGGACAACGTTGGCCGATTCTTGAGGTTTCCTTAGGCAAAGGGTTAAAAATTAATATACATTCGTTTTTTTTCTGTTTTTAATGAAGGGTGTGTGTACGTTAATTATTTGGTAGAATATTGCAATACGTGGGAGGTTCGATTGTTGATTGGAAATTGGCACTGATTTATTAATCATTGTGGGTGTGTTGTGTGTGTGCCTCTTCTGGGAATCGTTGTCTCCACTTCACAAACTCTACTTCTCGTTGAATCAAACGTAAACATGTTCTGCGTTCCGCCCGAACAGCACATCTTCGTTCTCAATATATAACGCATGAAACAGATTTAGCACTTTTATACAAGATTCTTTACTAAGACTCTATTTTGGTTACCTGGAATCTAAATTCCAGCTATACACAAAAATTAACATTCAGTTTTCATTATTTTTTCAGTTTTTGTCCCCAAACCCTAGCTTATGACCCCTCATTGGAACGAGCTCGTTGAGCTCGTTCCAATGAGGGGTCATAAGCTATGTTTTTTACGTAAAAAATAAAAAAAAAATTAATCATACAAGCCTTTTGTTTGCAAGTGTCGTCTGCCTTTCGTGTCAGGTAAAGGGTTAAAGCAAAGGTTAGTAAACAGTGAGCAGACAACACAATAAACGACTAATTAATCAGGAGTATCAGTGATATTTAAATCTTACAGCCCAACATGGCTGTAGGATTAAACTATTGCTGAGCATCCCCACATATACAAGATAGACTCGCCCGTTTCGCTCTATACAGTCATCTGTAAGACTGTACCATTCAATTCGTCGGAGTTGAAAGGATTAACCGAAGACTGAATAAAAAAACCAATCTGGCCCAACCATTCAGATGCTGGTTGATGTCTCTTAGCGCAATACCATAGAATTTGAATTTACGAATTGTTGAATTAACGAGCGTTGGTTGCACGAAGCCCCATATGAGTGATATGACCGTTGGTTTACAATTTTATGTGAAGACTGCATTATCACAGAACAATCTGCGGAGTGAAAGTTCCAGCAGACAAATCCCATAAAATCCCACACAAAACATAAAAGTACGAGCAATGTTTCAGTCAATGGACATCCGGGTTCAACCGTGAAGGTCCCTGTCTCAAGGATGTTTTGAAGGAGGAATCGGAAGGAGAGGGGGGGGGGGATTCGCCCAATGGTATACATGTTATGCAGACTCACAGGAGTGCTTGGAACTGAATATGTATGTATGTACTTCTACGGCCTGCGTGAGCTTTCCTTTGAGTGTCCCGTTTCTCATGTTTCAATTTTTGTCAGGAAAAAACATGCAATACTCCTCTCCACTAAGGAATGAAATTCGGGAAAAAATGTTTCTAGTGGCGTCAGGTCACAGGTGACCTGACGCCAATAGAAATATTTTTTAAAATTATATTTCAGTAGTCTCACGTGTGAGATATACACAGATTTTTACAACTCTCAATCGACCTGGTTCTTCATATTACGTCGAGTTGACGTCATAAACGACGTGTTTGATCTGGTTGATCTGATCTCGACCACGAGGTAGAGTATGACTACCCAGATTAACACTGTCTGCTGTAATAGTTTGTTTATTATGTCGCTCCGAAAATCTACGCACGTCAGTGACGTCACAAGTGTCTCGTTTGAAAGAGGCATAATATGGATTTGGAGAAACCGGAACTCCCATTTTCCGGCAAGCCAAAATTGTTGGGCAAACTGCAGTGGTATTGTTTTAGTCATTTAATAACATGCGATATCTCATCTGTTGCGATTATTGACGATTTTTCTCACAGGTTCCACTTTTTTCAAAAAGGTTCTTTCAGACCAATGTTCAGTGGGGCCTATTGTCCAATAAGATAGTGAAACCATTGCAATGTGCTGTATCATAGTTCTTTAACCAATGTTGTTTGGAGGGTGTGATTTGGGCTGGAGTACAGAACCCCCCAACCATCTGGTTCGTAAAATTAAAAAAAAAATCTTGCACTTGCTGACATTCTGAAATTTTACTTTTGTGTCTTTTTCGGGTTTTTTTTCCATAAAACATTACCTATATTGCCTGAGCGGATCTTCCACGTGTTTTGTTTTAAACCCACTTTCCATGTAATGTGTCTCTCTCTTCGGAGACTTACAGTCTTAAAACGTTGTATACGTTTTCCATTTAGCATCACGCGGCAGTGGTATATAATTCTACAACACAGGTTCAGGAAAACATATTCAGTGAAGTGTTATTTCTCTATCCACCGGTGACATTTTGATGAAATCAACAGAGTTCCTTATTTGACAATAATTTGATTTGATTCGTCAATGATGCTAGTTGTTAGATATGGCTACTCTTCGTGGTTTTGTAACTGCATTTGCAATGTACAGTAATGCGGCTCTATCGATGAATAAATGGTAGCATACTCCAAAGCGTGCATCTGAAAGAAGGTGGTGGTAGTATCCAGTATGTGAGAATATGGCATTATCCAATATTTTTCATATTAGAATTATTCAAGCTTAAATTGACCAAAACACCTTGAAGAACATTTCTGAAACACAACTAGACCATTTAGTAGTGTTGTTACGTTGTTCAAATTTTGGTTCATTAGTAAAAAAAAATGGGCGATCCATAAATATATTGCCAAAAAATGTTCTAGAACAAAAGAAAGAAAATAAATTAGATATGTTGAGATAATTTTTAAAATACAGTTAAAAGTAGCTGAAAAAACACTTATTAGTTATATATAATAAACTATGTGCTTTGAAATTGACATAATTTGTTGGAATCTCAAGTAAACGTCAAGGTGTTGTAGAGAGGATGCACCTAACTGTTTGGCAATATCACTTCTGAAGTACATACTTCGTCCCCTGAGTGCAACAAGGCGCCATCTGCAATGCTAAAGCATTGCAGATGACACCATGTTGCTCTCAAAAAACGATATTATCTAGTTGTTCTTTTTAGGAACAAATAACATAGAAGCAAAATCCTGGCGTCAGTTATCGTCAAAATGTGTTAACAGCTTACCCATTAGGGACATGTTCCTCCACCAGTTAAAATATATCTCTAAAAATTTAAGAAGTTCTATTGTTAATGATTTCTTGACACCAAACTCTGTTGAATTTACAACCAAAACAAATCATGACAGCTTCACATCAGCCATAATTTGATTTATGGCAAACTCAAGAAAAGACATTACAGCTTTTATAAGAGTTGAATTGACTGTTTTTGCTGTGAAAATTCACAATGTAACAAGTCTTGAAGACGAACAAATAGAACACCATTTCTAATTTAAGCCACGCTCACATACGTCGATTTGCATACGTGAGTAAATTTGCAAATATGCAAATTATGCTCACATTTGTATAAGTACTTTTTGCGATGCGTTCACATGCGTTTGAGGATTCTTGATCATTTCTGCCATTTCATTGAAAATGGATGTACTGTTCAGGTTTATGAGACGTACAATGCTGCCTTACTGCTTGGGATTATGGTTTTTGTTTTTGGATTCGGACATGAGAAGAGGACATGGAGTAGACAAAGATCAACTGATTGGTATAACCGGGTTGTGTTGAGAACATTTGACGATGAACAATGGTAGGAAAATATCAGAATGAGGAGACAGACTTTTGAAGAGCTATGTAGGATTCTTAACCCTTTGCGACTACGGTACGTAATATTACGTACGAAAATTGCCGTGCGTTGCGGCTACGGTACGTAATATTACGTACTCGGACTTTGAACCCGAGCGGGCGCTTTCTCGTCCAGGAACACCTTACTTTATAATTTCATTACATAGGATGGATGCTAAGTGCATGTGTGTGGTAGACCAATTAATATTTTCAACGTGCAGCCACAAGGCTGCACGTTGCAAATATTAATTGGTCTACCCACAAATATTGAGTATGGACTCTACCTGCTGCTGTCATTGAACTGATATGGAAGCTACCACCAGGGTTCAAAGGGCTAGCGATTGCGTTTAACGTCGCCAAAACCCGATTCGTCGTGACGTTAAAACGTCACGATGACCGTAGTCGGAAAGGGTTAAACCTGACCTTTCTCCCGGTGATAAGGATTTACTAGAATATATTCCTGTGCCAAAACAAGTTACGATAACTCTTTACTAGCTTGCTACCTCCGCTGAGGACAGAACTGTTGGCAATCTGTTCGGTGTTGGAAAGTCTTCAATGTTCAACTGGTTTTGTTGGAAGCCACTATCAGGGCCTTCAAAAATGGGAGTACCAGAGCAAAAGCCAACATTTTCCTTCTCATGTTCCATATTCAGTCAGAGACAAATAATACTTTGCTCATATAAATTTATTTTATTACAAATTTTGATGAACAACTTTAGACCACAAAAAATAAACTGGTCCTCAACCAGTTAAATTTTAATCTGCGTTCACATGAGAAAAGATACTCGTGTTCACAAAGTTTGCATATATGCAAACGAAAATTTACATTTGGTCCCCACTAGGTGCAAAAGAAAAAAAAATTGCATATTGAGAAAATTTTACTCACATGAGTAAATGCGTTCACGTGCGCTGATTTGCATGCGTAGCAAATTTGCGTATATGCAAATAAATACTCACGTATGCAAATCGGCGCATGGGAATGGGGCTTTTGACGTTAACTTGACGGAAATTTGTTTCTTCAGTTCAGCCCACCCCCCCCCCCCCCCCCAAGTATCTTCCCAGTAAGAAAAAATTTAATGGTAACAGGGAACTGGTTAAGATCAGTAGAACAGTAGAACTATAGTAGTGGCCAGACACCATTACACAGAATTGAGTGAACAAAATTATGAAGCGGGAATCTTTTCACAGCAACCTGAACCGGCCAATGGGTCCGAATGTGTATTTAATGAGTAATTTAACTCCCCCCCCCCCCGCGTTATTATTACAACTGGTAATCTACTAACCTAACTTCAAAAGCTACATGGTCTCTAAAAAACGGATTGACCAGACGATTCTATCCAACCTCTATATTCACATATACCAATGTTCAATTGGAAAACATTCCACTCGTTAGAGCAGAGTAAGAGTTTCTTTAACTACGTTTTCCATGGAAAACTGTTTGACTAAAGTGGACGGATCTTCCCAGCTCTAAATTCGCATCTACGTTATATTCAAAAAACACTTTCGTCGTAACAGCAAACTCAGGTTATCAACTCGTCAAATCCCACACGAGCTTCATTTTTAAGACTGCATATTTATTTTAAACCTCAATAGACTAACTTCAGCTTTGGTTAATGTTTTCTCCCCCAGAGCAGACCAACAAACCCAGGGCATTTGTATTACGTTAATATGGTAATTCAAAGTACCCTGGTTATGGTTTCAAGACAAGTCTTGGCTAGACACAGTACTGCAAAGGCACATGGAAAACATTCTTCGAAACGGAAAAAATAAAAAAAAGATATCAAAGCATTTACTCCTCCATCTAACACGACTCTAAAAGTCGACAATTATGAAAAAATTATTATTTAGTGTTTTGGTTCAGAAATATAGCTTATAAAACATAAAACGTAAACATAGTTCGACCAGATCGTACCAATAA
Organism: Pictodentalium vernedei; assembly: GCA_031216915.1. NCBI lineage: Eukaryota > Metazoa > Mollusca > Scaphopoda > Dentaliida > Dentaliidae > Pictodentalium > Pictodentalium vernedei. The sequence goes on from CM062294.1 coordinate 307,450,529, forward strand.
GGTGTTTATGACACTATGTCCCGATACCAACCGCAATACCTTGCAGTAATTGGTCAATGCCTCGTTGATTTTATTTCATGTCCCCGGACACGCGCATGTGTCTACTGTCAGCGATTCTTATGTCCACTGACAAGGAAAGCGTCTCGTTGCCATGAGCAAGGGTTCATCGCAATGTCTTTTTTCACTTAAAATCAACTGAGACAAATACATTTAACTGAAGTAAAATACACACAAAAGTACCGTTATTACGTACAAAAAGATTAGTTATGTAAACATGGGTAATTATTTATGAAACCGATTAGATTTTTAGGTCTCTTTTCATTAATTTACTGTAACATAAACTGAAACGAATCGAGAGCATCTCGCCCCGTTGATTGCGTACGTAAACATTGAATAAAGATTTTTTTCCAATTCAATTTTACTTGTGTGTACGTTATTCTGTTTGTTTGCTGACGCCTCGGTTGAATATAAATTTCATGCAGGGAACGTGAGACAATGTCCCCTGTCAACAAACAGAATAACTTATAATATTATTTTCGAGGCAAAAATGAAAAAAATATTAAAATTTGAATGGTGTAAATTGATAATAACACTGGTCGGATACTGTCGTTACGCTGGTAAAGGTTATAGGCCTTAAGTAGTTAACTACATGGATTGAGCATCCTCTAATCCTGAAATCATGATTACTCCTGAAAAATCATTGTAAACTAAAGGCGCTTAACATGTGAGCGTCTGCTCTCTTTTTTTCTCTAAAATTCGTACTTCCGAGTGTATAAAAACAGTTTGACGATAAAAAGGTTATACTGTTACATAAGACTGGTTGGCGTGGTTTGCCAATGTGCGCAAAAGCAACCGAGAGCATCTTTAACATAACAGACTGTTCTGTATTGTAACTGAAGACAAAAATGTGTTGTCGTCGCACTCTTCCCAACTTTTGTAATCTGGATGCTTTTCTGAACCATTTCCTTGACTTTGACCACATTTGAATATTTCTGCTGGAATGCAACTTACTGGCATGGTGGCGAACCTAAATTGAATCGCTTGACCCTTTGAATCCTGGTGGTGTCTTCCATGTAAATTCAATGACAGCAATTGAAAGAGTCCATATTTATTATTTACGGGTAGACCAATTAATATTTTCAACGTTTCAACGCGCAGCCTTAGGTCTGCACGCTGAAAATATTGATTGGTCTACCTACACATTCACTTACCAGCCATCCTACTTAATGAAATTACCGTGCATCATGTTCCCGAGACGGAAAAAACGGCCCCTTGGGTTCATAGGGTTAACCATATGAACAAGGCAGGCCTCTTTCCTGGCCCAGGAACATGATACGTCATAATGCCATTAAATAGGATGGCTGCTGAGTGAATATGTGGGGTAGACCAATTGACATTTTCAACGTGCAGCCCCAAGGCTGCACCTTGAAAATATTAACTGGTCTATCCCCAAATAATGCCACTTCCAATTGATGACAATGAACTGACATGGAAGATACCACCAGGGTCCAAAGGGCGAATAAAAACATCTCAATAAAACCTCCTACACCACTCCGGAAAAAATAAACAAAACTAGATGAAGTGATTGTGCCCGCACAATACACAGGATTTTCCTCGTATTTTCAGTTCTTGGGCTTTTTCGTCTCAAAATTGAGAAGAACACAGAAAAACGGATTTTTGATGAGCCTATCAACATACTGACGGTAGAAGATATAATTGCAAGACCTCTATGCAGTATGCCAGCTCCCAGAGGTCACATCTAATGATATTCTGTACTGACCGCCAAGGCTCCATACATTGGAACAACCATAGCCATTCCAAACTGCGCATTATTACTATGTCGACCTCATTAAATGTCAACGAGTGGACGACATTTGCCAGTAAATCCATGTCAGTTGTAATTCCCATTCAGAAGTCCAAAACAACTGCTACCATAAGTGTTTCAATGAAGGTTACTTTTGAAGATTTCCAAATGCTTTTGCATCCGATTCTTATGCGTGGAGGCGGAAACACTACATGATGGGCAGTGATGTCGTGGTTCCACACGATTGCAGAAGAAATATCTAGAGTTGAGAAATAAAAAAACGAACGCGTAATTGGGTGGGAGTGGGGGTGGTTCGGGTGGGAGCTGACAAATCAGTATGAGGAGTGTTAGTTTATGTCATTTCTTAATAAGTTCTACTTCTCGTTCAATAAACCTGATGGATTTGATTGTACGACCACAACAAGTACAGGCCGAAAGTCAAGTTTAAACACTTATGTATACTGTTATCCGCTTTAGAGGAATTCCACCAGGTATTGGTCATATTGCCACAACCCTTCCTGTTGCTTCTTATCTACATGTACGTTGCAGGGTCTTCGGGTAGATGAATAATTCTCAGTTATTTATCTATGCCATGAGCTCTTATGGTGAAAGCCTGAAATTGAAACGCGGTACCAGAAGGCAACTTCCCAGGCTCGAAGTCAGCAGTATTTAAAAATTTGACATGTGTGTGGGGTGAGGGGGGGGAGGGGCATATGTATACCTAAAGCTAATTCAAACTTGGACCAAAAGTCCGTAACATATTAGGCATATCCAAAGTGCATAGCCCCGAGATGTGGGAGGGTATTTGAGGGGGGGGGGGGGGGGGGGCTCCCCTTCCCGACTTTTTTTTAAATAAGAGGCACTGATAACAATTCTCATTTGAGGCTTGTCATGGCTCTGCATAATGGCGTGTGACATTTCTAAATCCCGCACTTTCCGGTCTCGGTTCTGGTCTGGTGTTGGGAAATCTCCTTGCCGACTTGAATAATGAGTTCTTTCACAATCATGATATTCTAAAAGTTATATAGGAGGTCATTGGACAATTGTTAGCTTCGTCGGCTGCTGGCTCTGAGTCTATGCCACACTGGTCAGAAATTATTTTCCGACAGAATGTGTAAAGTTTCGACAGAGATGTTTATTGGGGTCGCGGTTCGCCACCGTCTCACACCCACCTTTTTTTTGGGGGGGGGGGGAGGGGCAGAGTTTCCCAGTCCTCAATTTGGCTACAGCAACTAATTCCAGGCCTTCGTGGTGCTCTATTACTTTTGGCTTCCATGTCAGAATGTTAGGAAGCAAATGGATAGTTGCAGGTAGGTAATTGTCGGGTTATTTATTATAATTAGACACCCTTAATGTTTCAATGATTTTTCACTCAAAACGTAAAATGACACTTAACGCCTATACTATACAATCTAAAAGCGCATATTTTTTTGAATATATTACAAATTCCAACAAATCATTTGAATTGGTGTTCTATCAGCAAGGACTGATTAAGTAATACTAAATATTTAAAAGAAACGCGAATACCAATGTTTGCGAGTTTTACTGAAAATTTTGATTTCAAATTATGTACAGCGTTCACTGAAGTTGAGGTCGCCGGGTGCAAAATGATCAATGTTTTTCAGACGTGTTTCCTGGCATGGACGCCCGAGATGTAGAGTCCAACTAGTGGGTGTTTGTGTTGGGTGGGGGTTGGGCAGTCGCGTCTGATAGTTTTACAGGTGGAGGAAGAGCCTCAACATCCAAATTCTGAATTACGGCCACTTTAACCCGTCTCGTAGTACAGTTTCGTCAGATCAAAGTGGCGATCGAAAGAAAGAAGTTTGGTTTTTGATCAAACATTTTCAGTCCCAACCGGACCAAAAAATTTCCAGGTAACAAAAAATATTTTTTTGTCTCAAAATTTACCAAAACGCATAGAAAACCGAAAAAAAAAAATCCGATTTTTGTTCAAAAGTTTCCAAGTCCGAACCGGAGTGGTAGTTCTCCAGCCATCAGAAGCCAAGTGGAATAAAACCCTATTCCCATGGGGTGGGGAAAGGTTTAAAGAGACTGTGAATGTTGCCATTCAACCACGGAAGCCTTATACGATTCAAAAACGTCGATTATTCTCATGCCAAAATGAGGGTGTACCGTGTACGGACCGTTGGGAGGCCGAGAGTGTACATTTGGCGACCACCCGAAGCCAAATGCAACAGGATTGTGCTTCCACACTCCGGGGAATCTTTTTATCTATATACGGGCTACAGATTTTCAATCACCACCGCTTTTAACCCACTCCGGTAGCAAAGTATAATGAGGTCATAGTACCTGTCCGAAGACCCGACAAAAACTTCCAGGTAAAAAAACAATTTTTTTCGTCTCAAACTTGACCAAAACGCGTAGAAAACCACAAAAAAAATCCCATTTTTGTTGAAAATTTTCCAAGTCCGAACCGGAGTGGTAGTTTTCCAGCCATCAGAACCCAAGTGAAATAAAATCCTATTCCCGTGGGGTGGGGGAACGGTTTAAAGAGGCGGTGAATGTTGCCATTTCAACCACGGAAGCCTTATATGATTCAAGAACGTCGAGTATTTTCATGCCAAAAAGAGGGTGTTCGCGTGGTTGAGAGGCCGAGAGTGTACATTTCGTGACCGCCCGAATCCAAATGCAACAAGGTTGTGCTTCCACACTATGGGGAATCTTCTTGTCTATATACGGGCTACACATTTTTCAATCACCACAGCTTTTAACCCACTCCGGTAGTAAAGTATAATCAGGTCGTAGTAGCTGACCGAAGACCGGACCAAAAACTTCCAGGTAAAGAATTTTTTTTCGTTTCAAAATTGACCAAAACGCACAGAAAACCGAAAAAAAAATTCCGATTTTTGTTCAAAATTTTTCAAGTCCGAACCGGAGCGGTAGTTCTCCAGCCATCAGAAGCCAAGTGAAATAAAACCCTATTCCCCTGGGGAGGGGAAAGGTTTAAAGAGACCGTGAATGTTGCCATTTCAATCACAGAAACCTTATACGATTCAAGAACGCCGAGTATTCTCATGCCGAAAGGAGGGTGTACGGACCGTTGAGAGGCCGAGAGTGTATTTTGGCGACCTCCCTAAGCCAAACTCAACAAAATTGTGCTTCCAAACTACGGGGAATCTTTTTACCTATATATGGGCTACACATTCTCAATCACCGCCGCTTTTAACCCACTCCGGTAGTACAGTATAATTAGGTCAAAGTACCAGTCTGAAGACCGATTTTTCGTTTTTTTGGTGTAGTGTAAAAAAAAAAAAAAAAATTTTTTTTCTTCTCAAAATTGAACAAAACACATAAAAAATAAAGACAAACATTTCCGGATTTTGGTCGAAAAGTCCGAACCGGAGTGGTAGTTCTCCAGCCATCAGAAGCCAAGTGAAATAAAACCTTATTCCCATGGGGTGGGGAAAGGTTAAAGGAGACCGTGAATGTTGCTATTTGAATCACGGAAGCCGTATACGAGTCAAGAACGCCGAGTATTCTCATGCCCAAAAGAGGGTGTACGGACCGTTGAGAGGCCGAGAGTGTACTTTTGGCGACCGCCCGAAGGCAAACGCAACAAAATTGTGCTTCCAAGCAATGGGGAATCTTTTTACCTATATATGCGCTACACATTCGCAATCATCACCGCTTTTAACCCACTCCGGTAGTACAGTATAATTAGGTCAAAGTACCAGTCTGAAGACCAATTTTCGTTTTTTGGTGGTGTAGTGTAAAAAAAAAAAAAATTGTTTTCGTCTCAAAATTGAAGGGAACACATAAAAAACAAAAACAAAAATTTCCGCATTTTGGTCGAAAATTTCGGAAGTCCGAACCGGACCGAAAATTTTCAGTGTAAAAAAAAAATGTTTTTTCGTCTCAAAATTGAACAAAAAAAAAAAATTTCGATTTTTTGGCCGCCATTTTGGATTGACGAAAAATCGAATCGAAATTCTTTCGATTTTTTTTATAAAGCGGTATTACTGCCTTCAATTTGGAACTCTTTTAGAGGGCTCATTAGGCTTTTCCCTCTGGAAAAGACTATTGTGTTTGTACGGATTATTATTTTTTTTTTTTTTTTTTTTGGGGTTTTTTTTTTTTTTTTTTTTTCCACACATTTTTGTCCGTACGATTCAGAAGCCATTTTCGAACCGATTTTCACACAATTTGGCACACGCATAGAGGGGCAAAAAATCTAAAAATGTACCGAAGCGGAATTTTCGATTTAACCCTTATTTCGCCAGAATTGGCAAAAAACTGCCAAAATTGGGGTTTATCGGCACTTTCTCAAAACACGTCTTTAGGATTTTTTTTAAACATTCATCATTTCTAGACCTGCCCATGTCACGACCTTTGATACACACGACATATTTGGCGATGCATATGGTAACCCTCCACAGGCTGCCAAACATCGAAATTTTGATGAAATGGGCCGGTTTCAGGCCCCCAGAGCACCCAAACGATACAAGATAGATAAACATAACTTCCTTTATTTGAAGTGGAATTCACCGGAGATCATTTTTGTAAGTAATAATGGTGTTCAAAAAACCAAGCATTAACCCGTTTTGGGCTGGTTAAACAGCAATACCCCCAAAAAGCTAAAAAATTCAGGTTTTCCGTGGATTTCTCTAAACGAGTCTTGTAGATTTTCATGAAAAAATTGTCACTCCCAGGCCTTGATGTGACAATAGAAGTTGAATGGACAAAATACTTCGGTGAGCATTTGTTAACCCTCCACGGGCTGCTAAAAGTCAAGATTGTGATAAACTGGGCTGTTTTTGGACGCCAACGGCACCCAACAGGTCCGCCACAAAGAAAAGTGATTTCTTTCATCGAGCGCACAATCTATAGGGAAACATTTTTGTAAGTAGTAAGGGTATTCAAAAAACGAAGTCTTAACCCATTTGGGGCAGGCTAAAGAGAGAGACCCCTTAAAATCTAAAAATTCCCATTTTCTGTGGATTTCTCTAAATACATTCCATAGGTTTTCAAGAAAAATTGACTACTTGCAGGTCTTTGTGTGACATTACAAGTGGCATGGACAAAATATTCCGCTGAGCGTTTATTAACCCTCTACAGAATGCCAAGCATCATTATTTTGTTGAAATGGGCTGTTTTCGGACACACACAGCACGCAATGTATGTCAGAGAGTTACACATAATCTCCTTTGTTGGAAGTGGAATTAACTGAGGACCATTTTTGTAAGTAATAAGGGTATTCAAAAACCCAAGCGTTAAACCCTTTTGGGGTTGTTATTAGCGATACCCATCAAAAGCTAAAAAAAAATTATGTTTTCCGTGGATTTCGTTACAAACATCTTGTAAGTTTTCAACAGAAAATGGCCATTGATAGGTCTTGGAGTCACATTACCGGTTGCATGGATAAAATATTCCAGTAAGCATTTGTTAACCCTCCATGGGCTGCTAAATGTCAACATTTTGAAAAAATAGTCTGTTTTTGGACACCAACGACAGCAAATGGGAATGCCACAGAGATACATAACTTCTTTTACCGGATGCAAAACTGACAGAAAAAAATTTAGTAAGTAATAAGGGTATTCAAAAAATCGAGGCCTAAACCCATTTTCGCCTGGTTAAGATGTACCCCTTAAAAGCTTAAAATTCCAGTTTTCTGTGGATTTCTCCAAAAAATCTAGTAAGTATTCAAGAAAAATTGACCATTTGCAGGTCTTGGAGTGACATTACAAGTTACATAGACAAAATATTCCGGTAAGCGTTTGTTAACTCTCCAGAGGCTGCAAAGCATAGAAATTTTGAGAAAGTGGACTGTTCTTGGGCACCCATTGCACGCAATGTGTACCTGCGAGATAACCATAATCTCCTTCTTTGGAAGTGGAATTCATCAGACCAACCATTAACCCATTTAGTACTGGTCTTAACCCGTTTTGGGCTGGTTAAACAGCGGTACCCATCAAAGACTTAAAATTTCATGTTTTCCCTGGATTTCTTTAAAAACATCTTGTAGATTTCAAGAAAAAATGGCCATTCACGGGTCTTCATGTGACATTACAAGTTACATGGACAAAATATTCCGTTGAGCATTCGTTAACTCTCCACGAGCTGCTAAACATCAAAATGTTGATAAAATGGATTGTTTTCAGACACCAAGAGCACCCAATGGATATGTAACAGAGAAATATAACTTCTTTTACTCGCGTAGAATTCACAGAGGATCAGTTTTGTAAGTAGTAAGGGTATTTAAAAGAATGAAACTTAACCTATTTTAGACTGGATAAGGAGAGATACCCCTTAAAAGCTTAAAATTTACATTTTCTGTGGATTTCGCTAACTGCTTGTTGGCGATTTTCAAGAACAATTGGACATTGGCAGGTCAAACAAAGTGCCAATGATAGAATATTCCGCTAGTCGTTTGTTAATCCCGCTACAGGCTGCTAAACGTCAAAATTTTGATAAAATCGACTGTTTTTGGGCAGCAAATGGGTATGTAATAGGTAAACATAACCTCTTTTATCAGACTCAGAATTCATGAGGGATAATGTATGGTAGTGTTAAGGGTATTGAAGGGAGCGTGGTGGCTCAGTGGTAGACTGTTGTCCGGGACGACTCACGTTGTGTCCTTGGGCAAGGCACTTTAGCCCGGTTGCCGACATGGGGGCACGATGACGCCGTGTACTAAGGCATACTGCACGTCGATGGAACATATGTCTTCACCCTCTGTAACCCTGCTTGAGCAGAGCTTGAACAGAGTTAGAATGTTGAGGAGCTGACAGTTGCTCGTCGTTGCTTGGTGGTTCTCTCCGTGTACTCCGGCTTCCTCCACCTATAAAACTGTCACGGTCACGATTAGCCATTGTGCATAAGTATGTGACCTTAAACACCAATAAATAAATAAATAAATAAATAAATAAATAAATAAATAAGGGTATTCAAAAAGCCAAGCCTTAACCCTGTTTATAGGATTAAAGACAGACAGCCCATGCGGTGTACGCTGCCTACATTACTTGTAAAATCGACACCCCCCTAAATCTACTTCGAGGTACGGTGTCGGACCCGACCACCTGACGGTTCTGACCTCATTAGATAACACTCCTTCGTTGTATTTAGCAGCATGGATTTCCCCAAGAAGCAAAGACAAAAATACGTCTGCGGAAAATAATGGCAAATATTTTATTTAGTCTGTATTTTGTCCGTATAGAAAATGTCTCGCCCACATATACCTAAACATGATTCAATGATACAATTGGACATATTTCTCTCGTAAAACCTGAAAAAGACTTGATTTATTTCATTTTAGGATTGCGCGTGTATATTCTTAGAAGATTCTCTGTGTGTTATTAATATACAGCGTCAGTCTTTGATCTCGTTTGGGACGATCAGTGATTAACACCTTTTCGACAAGAGCCATCGAAATTGAAAATAAAAAAAAAATCAAATTTCACTAAAACCTTTTGCAGAATCGTGTTTTTCAGAAAACTCTTTCGCGATTGCATGTGTCGTTTTCAAAATTCCGATCAGTAATCACGAAATTATAAATATGTTGTTGTCAATAACAAAATTGAAAGCATGTCCGTCAAACTTGCATGAAGTCAGAACTCGACTCGGGTGAAATACTGCAGTGATGCAGTGAAAGTTCGAGAGTAATAAACGCTGATATCGCAGTAGGCTTTAAACTGTCCATGGAATGGTCCTAAAATCATGTTTATATTTGCAGCTTTACTGCAAATAGGTTTCCCGTTGTTTCTTGTTGAAGTGTTGTTTCCGTCAAGGCCAAGTACCATAGAAAATTTGGAACACCGAGCAGTGGGCCTGCCCCATGAACACCTGCCTGTTATTAAAATTAATTAGCGGGGACATCTGCCCCCCCCCCCCCCCCTTCCTGCTGTTTTTTTTACCTAGGACACCTGCCCCCTATTGTTTCTTTTACCTAGGCCACGTGCCCTCCCCGGCCCCCCCCCCCTGCTGTTTTTCACCAACTACACCTGCCCCCGTTTGTTTGCTAACGGGCCCCTCCCCATTGAACTTTCTATCTTTAGAAGCACCCGGGCCGACGGGGAGAGGGCGTGGTTGTGAGCATGGCTAGATTTCGCTGAAGGAAGGTACCCTCAAATCTGGGTCGAAAGTGGCGAAAATGACAAAAGGCTACTTCAACGTATTGTAACGGTATAAACTTCAGACAATCTGGGCGATGTACAGATGAAAGATCATACCTTGGAGCCGGTTAGGTAATTTGGCACAAAAAAACTCCGATTTTATGCTCAATCGCTGCTCTACAGTAGTCTACAATAGTGCCCAATTCCATTCCAAACTGATAGAATCGGGACGAATAGTACTCTCACTTTCCACGCGATGCGTGGTGTTCTCCACGCGGTCTCGACACTTGCAACAGATGCCAAAATATCGGCCAGGATGCGTAGAACAAGTTCTGAAAATTAGAAGTCGCTGCCTTCGGCGGTCTGGACACGGTTCGTGTTTGTGAGAAGTGCAATTTTAATGTCAAATTGACAAATTTTCGTTAATCGTTTCCTGCCAAAACACCTACTCACCGCCGATTTCTTTTCACTGCAACTTCTTCCGATTATCTAAGGTTTAAAGATAGTGTCAGGATACACCCCCCCCCCCCCCCTCCCCCGCACCGAAACCTGGGACTTTAAGCTCAATCGCAGCTCCACAGTCGTCTACAACACTGCCCATTTCCATTCTGAACTGATAAAGTCGGGACGAATAGTACTCTCTCCTTCCAAGCGATGCGTGGTGTTTTCCAGGCGGCTCGGACGCTCCAAACAGATCCCAAAATGTCGGCCAGGGTTCGTAGAACAAGTTCTGAAAATTTCAAGTCGCTGCCTCCAGTGGTCTGGACACGGTTCGTGTATGTCAGAAGTGCTATTTTAATGTCCAATATGCAAATCTTCTTCAATCTTTTCCTGCCTGCCAGAAACCCAATCACCGCCAATTTCTTTTCACTTTAAACTTCTGACGATTCTCTTAGGTTTAAAGGTTGTGTTGGGATCCCTGGGTGGCGGTCTTAAAGAAGCAACTTCCATTTACAGAGAGAGGGGGGGGGGGGGGGCTCTAAAGGAGTCTGCGCCCATTCACGACGTCTTTTCTCGAACTGGCTTGAAAAGGAAGGACCAAATTGAGACAGTTACCTCCTCTCTTCAAAACGCTATATCCCAACCAATTCTAGGCAGATTTCCATGAAATTTTCACTCGTTGTTCATGGATAGTTGCGGCATCACTTTCCATGAAGAGCGATACGAATTTCGCATTTCGTCACGTCGAATTCGAAAAGAGCGCATGCGCATGGATTTCTCTGAAAACATCTTATAGATTTTAAGTAAAAATGGCCATTCGCACTTTTTGGTTTGAAATTGCAAGTTGCATGAATAAATATGCCTGTTAGCACATGTTAACCCTCTACAATTGGCCAGACATCAATATTTTGGTTACATTTGAGATAAAATTGACCATTTTCAAATAGACAGAGCACTCAAAGGGTATGTGTCAAACAAACATAACTCCTTTTGTCGGTCATTAACTTGTGGGACGACGATATTGATATTAACCCACTCTACCATTAATGATGGTTTTTACCTAAACAATCTTTTTATAAAACTGAGTCATTTGAGACTACTATAACCACCTTTCTCATAACATCAATGAAAGAACTTCAGTGAGACAGTTAAAAACAATTCATCAGACACTGTGGGGGCATGAAAAATCAAGGAATCTCATCGGGAAAAGCCATGATTCTCCAGAATCATAAAGTCTAGTTATATTTAAATCTCGATATTTCAATCCAAAATGGCCGATTTTTGAGATAACTTTCCGTTTTGTGAAAAATTTTGGCAGAAAACATAAAAAATGGAAAAAATACCGATTATATTTGTTTTAGACAAGAGTAATTCTGACAAGTCTGTCAAAAAATTAAGTCGATAGCTTTTTTCTTTCATGAGATATTGGCCTACGAAGCTTTGGGCGTTTTGGGGCGTTTTTGCCCACCAAGAAACATTTTCCCCCAAATACTGATGGTTTTATTTCTTAGGACTCATGGCCGTCATTGATAGTTTTTATTTATGAGAAATAATGAATCTAGACATAATAAAGTAAAAAAAAAACAAGAAATTTTTTTTCAATTTTTGGTCACAGTGTCCCGAAGCCATGTTTGACTGCTAGCGGAAGCCAAATTAAGAACAACTCCATTTCCAAAAGATGATAACTGTTCATGTACACTGTGACTTCAACATTTCTACCCTTAGAAGCTTTCAAATCGTCCCACTTTTTGAGTACTGTGACGGCAAAGTAGCCCGGTGGAAACAAAAAATTCCGACTTTTGGTCGAAAATTTCTAAGTCCAAACCGAAAATTTTTTTGGTGCAAAAAAATTTTTTTTTTCGTCTCCAAATGGCCTGAAACACATAAATAACCGAAAATAAAAATTCGATTTTTCGGCCGCCATTTTGGATTACCGAAAAATCGAAACGAAATTCTTTCGATTTTTTTTATAAAGCGGTATTACTTCCTTCAATTTGGAACCCTTTTAGAGGGCTCGTTATATTTAAATCTCGATATTTCAATCCAAAATGGCCGATTTTTGAGATAACTTTCAGTTTTGTGAAAAATTTTGGCAGAAAACATAAAAAATGGAAAAAAATACCGATTACATTTGTTTTAGACAAGAGTAATTCTGACAAGTCTGTCAAAAAATTAAGTCGATAGCTTTTTTCGTTCATGAGATATTGGCCTACGAAGCTTTGGGCGTTTTTGGGCGTTTTTGCCCACCAAGAAACATTTTCCCCCAAATACTGATGGTTTTATTTATTAGAACTCATGGCCGTCATTGATCGTGCAAAGTTTGAAAAAAATCTTAAAGACCGTTTTCGAGAAAACTCTTTCCCCGATGTGTTGGAAAAACAAAAAAAAAAAAAAAAAAAAAAAAAAAAAAAAAAAGAATAATAATCTTGGCAATAACAAATAGATTTTCCTTTCAGGAAAATCCAAATAAATAACATAAAATAAAATAATTGGAAGAAGAAGACGAGACAGTCCTCAAATACTTATCGGTTATTAATATATTTATACTTTAAACGTAAGACAAAAATCTTGCTGCAGGACCTACAAATTCCAAAGAACACTGCTTGCCCAAAATTATAGAAAAATGAAAAAAAAAAACAAATCCCAACTCCATAGCAAACAAAAAACTAAAATTAGTGACCATGTTGTTCCCTTTGCTTTAAAGTACTAAAAGTGCTTCCAGTGTATAATTTCAACAATGCGGAGAATGTAGAGTTTATCGCTTTACATTCTCATGGATGATATATTAATTACCACAAAACTCACAATGAGTTAGAAGATTCAACAATATTTCACTGTCTACCAAATGTAAGTCGGTGTGTAAAACAGCTGTCTGTCTTTTACACGCATCGGATCTTTAAAATCCAAAAAAGAAAGAAACATGCAATAAGATTAGTTTTGTTATGCTCATGTGCGTAATATAGAACCATCTGTGCAGTTTAAGTATGCCAACCGTCTCACTGAAAAGATCAAATTCTCAAAATCCCTCCCACAAAAGATGCATGTCTATGTCATTCCAATATAGAAGGACATAGTCAGACATTTCTCTGAAAGAGGCGCAGTGATTCATGGAGAGGTTTTACGCAACGATTCGTGGTGTGAAAAGTCTAATAAGTGATTTGATGTTCGATATGTGCTCAGAGACGTCGCTAAAGGGTTAGGCGGTGTGTCCTTTACCCCATAATTTTCCATTCGGGACATCGTAAGATATCAATTCTCCCTTGGTGGTAATCATCTACTTTCTTAACACTTACCCAACGTAACGGCCCAAATCGGCCAGCGCTATTGAAAAAAATCGCCAATTAATTTTCATAATTTTTTTCATTTTTTGTCTCAAAAACATAGGTTATGACCCCTCATTGGAACGAGCTCGTCGAGCTCGTTCCAATGAGGGGTCATAACCTATGTTTTTGAGACAAAAAATGAAAAAGTAGTTATTCAAGAATTTTATTTGCAAGTGTCGTCTGCTTTTCACGTTAGGTAAAGAGTTAAAAGACAAGGTTTATAACTTGTACTTGTGTCACACATACATGTAGTTGGTCATACAAATAGAAGACTGCAGTGCCAGTTTCGAGCCGTTAGGGAGACAGCATGATCAATTAAGAGTACCGGTACGCTGTAGTGTTAAATAAATAAGAAGTTGTGTCACGACTACTGCACTTGTATTTATTCCCAAGATTTCAAGAGTTTTTTTTACTATTAATACCGACCAGGGGCGGACTGGGCCAAAAAAGTTGCCGGGAAACGTACCAAGGAGGCTTCGGACCCGGACAAAATTTTGTTTTTTCGAACCGAAAGAACGCTGCTTCCTTGCATCTGAGCGATCAAGGGCTGTCCACATTTGAGGACATTTACGATAGCATTTTTGTATCATCTTTGTCGCTCATTTGGCCAAAAAAATGTTTGCACCAAAGGGGGCCCCGGACTCATCAAGTCGACCATGCATAGTTCTGCTCAGTGAGAGAAAATTTTGATTTTTCAAACCAAAACAAGGCTGTTTCCTTGCATCTGTCCGGTCAATGAAAGACTAGACTGCTGGTATATCGAAATGCCTTCTCTGTGGACTGCCAATGGCAGTCCACAGAGAGGGCATTTCGATAAAAGGACAATCAGTCTATGCAATTAAATCCATTTCGCCTTTTGTTAATTTTCAAGAAATTTCATTCGCCAACAGGTGTTGGACTGCGTAAATTTGGGGGACCCTGGGTGGTTCCCAGTAGGGGGGGGGGGTACCGGGAAATTTTCCGGTGGACTATACGGCCAGTCCGCCTCTGATACAAACTGACTAATATTCCAACTACATCATTAAGGCATGCCTTTAAGGAAGGCATGCTTTCCTTATGGAGCTGGAGTCGTATTCAGTCGGGACTTGTGCCATCACAGTCGGGGCAAATCAGGTGCACACCCCCTCTTCAATCAGTCATCTTCGCGAAACCCCAAATTGTGCTCAGTCCTCTTAGTATGGTCATTATTCTTGTTTTGCAGCGGTGAAAGATTACAACATTCATTCCAAGATGAAAAGAAACTCGCTTCTGATTACGTATGCAACGTATATTTGCCTGTACTCTTGTAAATTCTCATGCATCGAGAAAGAGAAAACATAAAGCACTGTCTTTTTATTATCTGCCTGAATTTTTTTTTTTCAAAATCACTTTTAAGAAAAAAAGTGAATTGTTTGAAATAAACTACTAACTTACTTATTTTACTGAATCGTTCGATCATTAAAAAAAGTAATGAGATGAGTTTATTTAATGTTCCCACTCAAGGCACACCGCCCCAACCACTCACGCGTCACCAGGCATTGGTTTAATTTTTGATTATAAGAGTTGAAGGATAACCAGGGGCCAGTACTATAAAACTTTTACAATTGTTTTTTTTCTAGAATTGTATTTTCTACTTTTGACTTTAAATGGGTTAAAATAAATCATTAGCATTTTCAAAGATCTGGCAATTTTCCAACTGGCAACTCTTTTAAGATGCTAATGATTCATTTTAGTCAGTTATATTAACAAGTAGAAAATACAATTCTAGAAAACACAATTGTAAAATTGTAAACGTTTTATAGTATTGGCGCCTGAATACTATTTTTAGATGCTTGTGTCATCAAATATTGCTACCCTTTGACAACGCTCTTTTTACAACAACTGTGCTCTGTATTCAACAATGCTATTTCAGGGCGGTTTATTGCTTTTGAAGTCACAATATATGAATGGTACAGTTAGTTTGACCTTTGATGAACAAACAACTGACGTTCCAGAACAATATACTGTCAAGAAAAGCGAACCTCTCCCCCATCAGCCACGCTTAAACACACGCAAAGCGGAAGGAACGCCCTAATCACTCTTCGACTAAAATATCAATAGCCTTCTCCAAGTTCACTAGCTGTGACTTGATTGTGAAAGCGAGTTGGTTTGGAGCAGACTATTCGAACAGTAGAAATATTGATAAATGGGCACAATATAGTTATTGAAAACATTACATAAATTAACTGGTAGAGTGCTGGACGACCATATCTGAGCTTTATTCTTAAGTTTAGGTACCACAACTTGAAGGCTCTTATTCAGTGGATGTGCTTTGTATTATCTCTAAAGTGACTATTACTTAGTCTGGAAAGTTTTGTCTTGTTACTATTTATGGGTGAGTGCCAATAGGCACTCTCCCATAAATGATAACAAGGCAAAGACGTATGAATATCTGATGGCCAAAAATAATTTAGCACTCGACCAGTTAATGTTTCGACCATGATAACGCACTGTCCATTTCAACTGGGATTACACTGCACATATCCAATGGGACCGCGGTGGCTCAGTGGAGCTATGTTGAGGAGCTAACAGTTGCTCGTCGATGCTCAGTGGTTCTCTCCGGGTACTCCGGCTTCCTCCACCCGTAAAACTGTCACGGACACGATTAGCTATTTTGCATAAGTGTGTGACCTTAAACACCAATAAATAATAATAATATGCACATATCCAACAACAGTTTTGGCCATTGGAATTCCAAAAATAGAAAGTAATAGTTGATATCGAGCTTCAAAGATTCAGATTAGACCAGTCATTCCTAACCAGACTGGATTTTAACGTACCGTGTGAAAAATATCGCACCAAGACCACGAGTAATCAGTGTTTACCGTATACTACCTGACCGTTGGAATACTGAATTGTCTCATATTAACTCATAAAGAAAATGAGAGTATCTGTCACACACATCTTGGGTAACGTTTGTCTACTTGACCTGTAATTCACGCGAAAGCGATGTCTGTGATAACAATGGCTATGCAATTGGCAATCCAGATTGTCTTAGTTTACCTGAAAATATCGTCAGCCATTGAAGGGTGTGGCACGAATATTTTAATGAGAAGAGGAAAAAAGTCTGCATGTAAATTGTAGAGATGGAGCACTTATTCGGATACACTCAGGATATCAGGTTTTTTCGAACTGATCTGACCGAATAATATTCAGAGGGGCTAATGTGACAACAACTACATGTACAGTATTGTTTCTATTCATTTTCAGATGAAGTGGAGCGGGAAGAATACTCATACTTTTCCCACATCCTACTGGCCGATTGCCCAGAGACGCCGGAAGCAAGGGGGTAGAGGGGGCAGCTTCGCTCCCTGTCATAAGACCACGGGGCGAGAGGGTGCGGGCAATGCCCTTCGCAGATTCGTCGCTCAATTTTTTTCAATGATTTATTCTTGAAAGAAAGCTAAAATACACCCCAAATCCGTTCTGGGGGCTTTCAAAATTCAATGGGGGAGTTGGGGAAGCTTCAGAGGACGTGCCCACTCAGGTGTGGAGGGAGACACCTCCTCCCCCCCCCCCCCCCCATCCTCGGCATTCGGTCTTCGAGACACGCATGCTTCGGCATGTCATGGAGGGGCTGCAAATGCGAGTCAATACTCTTTTCCCAGAGTCTGACTCCTCTGCATTGAATGCTTCCGGCACCCTTGCGATTGACAGTCTGGTGTCTAGGTCCCCATAAAGTAGAACTCCATTTTTTATAAAATTGCATGTGGGCGGATGGTTTTTTATTTTATTTTTTATTTTTGTAATTATTTCTTTGCCATCAAAGTTCATGTTCTTGGTTTGTTTTATGTTTTAGACCTCATAATCTACAGTATAGCATGGGTGTTGGTGTATTTCGTCCCTTGAGTGTAAGAAGACTGCAATGTTAATGCATTGCAAAGCCTTGTTGCACTCAAGGGACAAAGTTATCGATTTTATTAACTTGGGTAAAATATCAGACATAAACCAATCAATTTTTATTTTTTTAAGTTTGCATTGGTTATAAAAAAGAAAGCATGCGATAGCCAAAGGGACCATGCGGGAGGGTCTGAGAAACAAATTTTTAACTTTTTAAAGCCTTAACATGTTTTTACGCGTCTATTTTGAAAACAAAATGTAAAACTATAATATTTTAGGCTTTTATGTTTTAATTTTAATCAAAATACAATGTCATTAATTTTAGAAATGGAGCTGTATATAGCACATTCACTGCGTCGGTTGCAGATTTCGTTAGCAGGAGCATAAACGACAGCAGCATCGAGACAAGAGCTGTAGGTTTTTAAATTTCTTGTTCGGTTTCGGTTTTGGTTTTTCAGGTGGAGTAAAACCTCGGTTCGGTTCGGTTTTCGGTTTGTTCATGAGGCCAAGTAAAATTCAATAAAACTCATTCTTATGTTCGGAGTCATAACTGAATGGTAGTGAAATTGAGTGAAACCCAATGAATGCCCGAAATAAGCTATAATACATGAAGAATCAGGAAAGCCAATATAATAATTACCTAAATATATACAGAGTTTTTATTGTGCTTGGCCATTTTTCGAGGTCTGACATCTACACGCAACTTGAGGAAAGCTGCAAACACAACTAAACTGAAATGTCGGAAATTCACAGAATGTAGCCTTCCCAGAGTAGCGAGAGTACCCAGACACTGCCATTGGCAGTGTCTGGGTACTCTCACTACTCTGGGATAGCTACATTCTGTGAATTTCTGCAGCAAGAGAGTATTTAACAAAAACGAAAAACATTAGATTACGGGATGTCGACGGGTTCGCTTTCGGTTTTTAAAAAAAAACTAAAAACCTCGGTTCGGTTTCGGTTAACCTACAGCTCTAATCGAGACTCGGTCTTTATTTCGCGAATTCTGTATGCGCTGGCTTGTAGCGCCGGAGATATCGTCGATTTGCTATAGGAGGGAGATTGAATTGTTTGAATTTGTACCATGATTACCTATTCTACAATATATAAAAAGCCTATGACATAAATTTTAGCTTTATGCACCAACTGTGGTGAACACGCCAGCAATGGGATTTCAATAGTTAAAATTTACACCTACAGTGGAACTACATCCTTGACCTTTGGTGACGTCGACCTGAATGCAAACTTGTCTAAATTTATCGCACGTCACCTCGCGAAGAGTGAAATGAAAGTGGCAATTATTTATTACGTTTTTTAGATGAGTTTACCCCATAAAACACCAAAAATTAACAAACATGCATTGTCTCATGTTAATAAAGCATCCATAACTCGAAATAGTATGTTATTATGTTATTAAACTGAAAAATGACCTGTTTCTTTTTCTATTTCGTTTCGGTGATAAAACTGACAGCGGAAGTACCGCCCACCGATGCTCATGTAAACAAAAACAAATTCGCACGTATGTACGGCTGCTGCTCAGTAAAATCGAGAAAGCATAATAGCTACTCTTAATAATCTGACGATCATGGTATAAATAAAACATACCCAAAGTAGCTTGAGGGACCAAATGTTCACCACTCGTGCTGAAATGGTGTTAACCGCGCGCCGAAGGCTCGCGGTTAACACCACTTCACCACTCGTGGTGAACATTTGGTACACCAAGCTACCATGGCTATCTTCGATATTTAACCAACAGGTGATCGACAAATGTTGGTGAAAATCTAGTCTCTGGTTTTAAATTTGGCCAGTATAATGCGTTTTAGTACTTGAAGAAACTATAACGCCGAGATTCTTGAGAAAACAGACCGTGTGGGAGTCATAAATTGAAAGCTTGTGTTCTATTGGTATACTTAAGCGAGAATCGGCTGGAAAACAAGCATCAGATTAAGTTTTCAGCGTTGTAATATCGTGTCCTGAAAGTTTTATAGAGAATTATTTAATGAAAATGCAGCCGATAGCGATCGTAGCCACGTAACAAGTGTCTGGTCTGCGCTGGAATCTTTCCAATGTTCAGTGCGAAATCCAAACAGTTTTTGTGTCTGTTTAATGTGAAGAAGACAGAATATTTAGGGATGTTACGTGTTTTCAACAAGCCACATGTCCACGTTTCTTTGAAGAACTATTTGTAATCAGCGAAACCTAGAAGCTAGGTTGGAATACTGATCTTTAATACAAACCGTTCGCCTTCGAAATAATCCTTTCGCCGATTTCCCGATCTGTTAGCCAGCAATGTTCAAATGACACAGATACTGCTTTTTCAAACTATTTAATGATTGCCTTAACTCTGATTAGAAACTGAAAGTGCAGTACGGGGAAGTTTTGGTTTCTCAGAATTGGTTTCGGTTCGGTTTCTGAAAAAAAAACCCACATTGGTTTCGGTTTTTCGATGTGTGAAGAACAGATAGTAAATAACGCTTCAAGCTCCTTATCTTGGAAAAAATCGACATTGGTTTGAACGAAACCACTCACCACAAAAGCCTATCTGTAAGTATCTCCATTGGGTTCAGCAAAAGTTCCCTTGGATCATTCTTAGGGGTTCTGTGGGATCAGTTGCTAAGCCTATGCATGTCAGCAAAAAAAAAAAAAAACCCATAAGTCAGGGTAACAGATGAATAAAGTTTATCTAATCCATGTGGTAGAGATAGATAGATATTTTATTTGTACAATTTTCTTACATACAAGTTAATCCTTTACCAAACGCAGACGATATCAAATTTTTTTATTTTAAATATCATTTTTTAAATTTTTTCAAAAAATTTCAACAAAACTATATCATGTGACCCCTCTTTGGAACGAGCACGACGAGCTCGTTCCAAAGAGGGGTCACATGATATGGTTTTGTTGAATTTTTTCGAAACTTTAATATTTTTCAGCTGCTGAATTTGAATATTACGCGGGCGGATGCGGGCGATTCGTTGAGTAAAGGATTAAATACAATAATAACAAATGCATTAGATATATTGTACAGGGGCAGCATGGACACGATTGTCCGTCTTCCTGCAGCACCTAAAGTAAATTATTTTCAGATTTGAGACTGAAAAGCGACATGAAATGGCTACACAGATGTCACATGAAAAGCATGGTGTAGCAAAATCTGCTTGGGTTCTAAGTATATAAGTGTGTAAATAGTTAAATATCCACATATCATTTATTTCAGTGGTTGAGTCTACTGGTAGAAAAGTACTGCTATTGTTAGTTCTGACTGGGACATGTTGTCTTGTTATCGAGTATTAGAAAGGGGAATGGGGCTCAATTTGTAATGTTGATTGGTCGGTTTGTTCCATCGCATGTTTCCCAGCCTAAGCGGGTGGTGAACTACAAGACTTCTATTCCCATATATAGCAAGATTTAATCAGAGGGAGCTAGTTGTATTATTAACAACTACAAGTGCGTTGAGGAGAATGCAGAATGACGAGAGGGACTCTCATATTGTACGGGGTTTTGCAACCTGTCTGCAGTCTGGACAGAATTGGTTCTTACATTTTACAACATTAGAATAATTTGATAAGTAACATTTTATTAATTCTTCTTTAAAGCAGCTTTTAAATTTGAGATTTCTGTGTGTCTGATCCAATGAGTTCCAGATGGTTGGGAAAGAATGTTTTGGAATGACAGAGGTGGTGTTCTCAGTGGCGGCGCCAGAGTTACAAAAGTGAGGGGGTACAGTTGGGAATGGTGCAGCGCCGAGCTGGGGTGGGTTTCGGGGGCGGGGGTCATCTCCCTAAGTTGAGAAAATTTTTAACAGTTTTGCAACAAAATCATGCGAATATGGATATCATTGGAACCGGCTGAACAAGCCGGTTCCAATGATATTCATATTTGCATGATTCCATTGAGTTATACCTTTGAGAACTTTTCTAAAATATTAAATTTTATTCATTTTTTAAAATTGCTGTGGGCTGAATTCTAAACGGATGTCCTGCACGCTCTCGATTCTAGCATTCGTCGAATACTCTTAAGCCTTATATTTCAGTCCGTTTAAAAGCGGCATGCCTTGTTGCAATTTGGACCCTCGACTCTTCTTTGTTGTTTGCAGCTAGCGCGCGCGTGTGTGTGTGGGGGGGGGGGGGGGGGGGCGGGGCAAAAATAATTTCAAAACTTCTCTGATTTAGTGCACTGGGGAATATGGGATTATGCATACCGACCATTACACCGCAACGTTCAATACCAACAAAAATTAAAATGATAGTATTGTTTTACTACGCTTGGCGAAAAAAGTGGAGGGGTAAGTACCCCCACATACCCCTCCATGGCGCCGCCACTGGGTGTTCTCATTACATTGTCAGATTTTTTCCCTTGTTGACTCGTTCGTTGGACGAGTCAAAAAGGGAGAAAATGTGACAATGAGAATACGACCTATTCGCCCCTTTGTTGGATAGTCTAAGTAACGAGAGTCTATAGACGGTCACTAGTCCACTTCCCTCCCAGCAAGATAGGTTGATCAGTTTATGCATAAACACGGTGGAGCCGTTCGGCCGGCTTTTGCTGGGTCCTGCGATTCGATTTTTTGGAAAAATCGGAACCGAACCGATAAACCGACCAGCTCTGTGAAAGTGTATTCAGTATTATTTTATTATTATTTATTTTTTGGTATTTAAGGTCATATACTTATGCACAATGACCGTGACAGTTTTACGGGCGGAGGAAGTCGGAGTACCCGGAGAGAACCACCGAGCAACGACGAGCAGCTATCAGCTCCCCAGCACCGTAACTCCGCTCTGCAGCACAGGCATGGTTAGATTGGTTGAAGACATGCGTACCATCGACGTGCAGTACGCCTTAGTACACGGCGTCATCGTGCCCCCATGTGGACAATCGGGGTTAAGTGCCTTGCCCAAGGACACAACCCGGGAGTCCGAATTGATCGCTCAGGTGGTTACCCATCCAATGATTACCCGGGCTCGACGTTGCTTAACTTCGGTGATCTGACAAGAACCGGTTACCGCAACGCCACCGCGGCCCCAAGTGTATTCAGTCATATCCAATGAAAGCTCCGTGAGCTCAGTTGAATAAGATTTGATGATTAAAGGACTCTTTGTTACATCACGAGTTTGGTACTGTCCCTGGGAAATTTCCGAGAGCTCTTTCTGTTTCAGGCTGTGCGGGCATAATATTATCGACAAAAAACGAGAAATGCACAAAACTATAGAATGTAAAAATTTGCCGATATGGGAGGATGAGAAAACATTTCTTTTCAAGGTGCATTCGGTAATGGGTTATTATTTAACTTCTGTTCGAACTCAATAACCTTCCATCTGCACAACGGCCTTTAACAAGCCCTTGTCTCCAACAAAGATCAACTATATGATTTTCAGACACAAACAAACGGGACGAAGAATCACAGACCTATTTTTCAAAAGTTTGGTACCAAAGTGCGGCTGTATCCGTTCTCCATCAAATTTGATTACTTTGAAGTGTACAGATGTTGTAAACAAAGTCATAAAACAAGTGGGATAAACAGTTAACCCTTCTTACCTAACATGACAACCAGAGAACGCTTTCAAAAAGAATTCTCGAATAAGTACACAATTTCATTTTCTGCCTCCCAAGCATAGCTCATAACCCCTCATTGGAACGAACTCGGTGAGTTCGTTCCAACGAA
Source organism: Pictodentalium vernedei (assembly GCA_031216915.1). Lineage (NCBI taxonomy): Eukaryota > Metazoa > Mollusca > Scaphopoda > Dentaliida > Dentaliidae > Pictodentalium > Pictodentalium vernedei. The sequence goes on from CM062294.1 coordinate 307,473,683, forward strand.
GGGTTATAAGCAATGTTTTTGAGGCAAAATTGAATAAAGATAATATAATTTGGTTGGCAATCTTCGTGAATAGTACTCTGGCCTGATACGTTACGTTAGGTAAAGACGGAGTAGCTTCTGTAAACTCAAGGTTTGTTTCTGACTTTATTATCAGGATCGGTAAAATTAGAGCCTTTTTTGATGAGTCCACAAAAGGATAATTAGTTCATGCATTCATCACCAGTCGCCTAGACTACTGCAACTCCTTGTTAATTGGCTGCTCTAAAACATAGGTTGAAAAAATGCAGTACGTGCAAAATTGTGCAGCACGCATGATCACAATAAGTCGCAGATTCTGTCACATCACAACAATTCTGTTCAAATTTCACTGGCTCCCAGTAGAAAAAAGAATCCAGTTCAAAATCATTCTACTCAGATTCAAATGTCTGAATGCAATGGCACCATCCTATCTGTCTGAACTTGTAAGTGCTTACAAACCTGGAAGACCGCTCCGCTCTCAAGATATTCTTAATCTCGTCCAACCGAGGTCTACATTAGTTATAGCAGGTGATAGAGCTTTTTCGGCCATTGCCCCAAAATTGTGGAATGCTCTACCACCCCACTTAAAAATACCACAAACACTTGACAAATTCAAAAAAGCTTGAAGACACACATCTACCAGCTAACTTTCCTCGATCAAAAAGACGAGAAATTTGATGACACAGGCGCTATAACCTTTAGCTCTCTACCATTCAATTCGAACAGCCATAGAGCACTTCGTGTGCATATCAGGCTTATAAAATTAATCTTAATCTTAAAAATTAATCTTAATTATCAAATCAAGCGATGGCTGCTCTCAAGCAGATATGCCATCAATTGAAAGCAAATTAAAGATGGATGTTTCTTTATATGATTGACGACAGATATTATACACATTCTTCGTTAACAGCTGATGGAATTTTAAGGTAATGAAAGGGATAATGACTTTGGACTCTCTGAACGAGAGCTCAGATTGTTCGGAGCTTTCACAAGAAACTCTTTTCAACGCAGGCCGGGAAGGGGGGGGGGGGGGGCTATACGCGTTTCTGCTTTTTACGTAAATATCCGAACTGAGTACGGATGTTAACCCTTTACCCAACGTAACAGCCAAAACAGGTCAGTGCTATTCTCAAAAATTCGCCAATTAATTTTCATTATTTTTTCATTTTTTTGTCTCAAAAACATAGGTTATGACCCCTCGTTGGAACGAGCACGCTGAGCTCTTTCCAATGAGGAGTCATAACTATGTTTTTGAGACAATAAATGAAAAAAAATAGTTATTCAAGAATTTTTCTTGCAAGTGTCGTCTGCTTTTCATGTTAGGATGAGGGGTAAACGTCTTCTCACTCGGTTCAACGTGAGTAGTGAACAACCACTTGAGCATATTTTTAGTGGTCAGTTTCAAAAGTAATCTTACTGGCTGCCTGGACAGCTAATCTAAGACTGGCTATAGTGATGGTACACCGGGGATCCACTACAGCATACACAATACTTCAGTCAACGAATGTATTTTAAAGTTTGATGTTTGTTAAATTTGTCGACTGGAGCAGGTATACGCTGCAGCAGATGTGTGCCCTAATAACAATAAATGCTCCAAGGAATGGGCTTCTGTAATGAATGGGTATGGATGGAACAAGTGAAGGCTTCACATTAATGGGTTTGTTGACTGAAAAATGTGTATACAGTAGTGATTCCCTTGTATCCAACCGGTCAGATCATTCTCGGAACCAAAAACGCTCAAGTAGCCGCCAGCCAGATTATTATGTTTAACACAGAAAATGGTGACTGAAAATTCTAGCACAAGAGCCTGATTTCTCCACTAACATCTGTTGTCAGCGCAGCATCAATACTAAAAGGTCTGGAAGGTTACCGACCGTTCAAGTGGTCACCTCTTTGAGTATGAAAAATGAAAAAAATTACACATTTCGCATCCTCAGCCACTGCCCCTGACACATGCTGTTTACTTGGTTTGCAGTGTGGTTCAAACACTCAGTCTAGAATTGAGATATAGTAAAACTTGCCCTAAACTCTAGCGCAATACTGACAGAAAATATAGGAACAATCCATCCTCCAATTATTTAACTTTTTTCGCAATCGACTGTATAATGTTTCTGGGGCGTCGATTGATGTTGACGAGTGGAGAGGACACTGCATGCCCAGCCTGTTTTGCTTTTTTCTTAACCCCTTAAATCCTGATGGTATCTCCCAGGTCAGTTCAATAACAACAACTGGAAAAGTCCATATTCTTCAATTTGGGGTTGCTTAATTAACATTTCCAACGTGCAGCCTTCGGTCTGCACGTTGAAAATATTAATTGGTCAACCCTACACATACGTAATAAAATTATGACTTATCATCACTTTCCTGGACCCAAAAACAGGCTTCTCGGCTCCAAAGGGTTAATGACACTTTCAGCGGTCATGGCCATATCGCCTTGGACAGTTTACAGAATGGAGAAATCTGGAGACAACGGAGAGGACCATCAGGCAACATCAAGTTGTCTACCTTTGGATAATCTTGACTTTGGACACTTTCTGGCACGCTGTATTCTTATCGCACATATTCCTTTTAACTTTATTTAATCATGCAGTGGCTAAATATGTTTTTATCAAATGTAAGTAAAAAGAGCGTTTTGAAATAAAAAATGTTTGATTGATAGGAATAAATGCTAAAGCTACAGGTGTGATAAAAGAGGTTCAAAAGATAAAAGAAAACGAAATGATGCCATACCAAACAACTCTTGAACTCAATTACTAAACATAAGCTAGAAATTTTGAGTGACATTCCTGGCAAAGTGCTGAACTCGTGTAACGTATTACGCAGTGCACATAATCATCCGGGATCTACACACGGTTAAAATAGTGGAGATTTGGAGCGGCGCGTGGTATGCTTTCGTCGATTTTAAAACTATTATATACATATTAAAGCCAGCAGCGGATTACGGTGAGAGAAGACAAGATATGCACCCCGGCAATTTTTTTTTAATTTTCTAATTACATATCGTCTTCTGAGAGCACAAAGATGCCAGGTGCAATGGTTAAGCATTGCAGTTGGCACCGTTCTGCTTTCAAGGGACAATATATACACGTGGGCACAATCGTGTATTTTACTTTTATTTTCAGTTATCTGGTTGAGTGCTAGAAGCCACTATCAGGACTTTAGAAAAAAATGAGGGTGCCATAGCAAAACCCAACATTTTCCTTTCTTGCGTTTTATATTCAGTCAAATGCAAGTAATATGTTGTTCATATAAATTTGTTCCATTACAAATTATTGGAGAGTGCCTGCAGGCACTCTCCAATAATTTGTAATAAACAAATTTTGAATAACAAATCCAGACAATCAAAAATAATCTATCCCTCCAACAGTTTTACACTGCATAGCCACATTAAAGCCCTGATATTTTTAAGTGTATGCACCTTTATACTCATAATGTGTCCCTTATCTAATAACCACATGCGCACGAAAATGGTCGCGAATGCACCAGAAAACCCCCTGTAAAAGACTATACCTGGATATACCATGTACCGCCCCAAAATGACCTAATATACTAGAGTAATGTCGTGGTCAGCCAGGGTATTTTGGGAGCACAATAGCTCTGTGAGTAGAGCGCTGGACTTTAAAACGAAAGGTCGACGGTTCAATGCCTATAATTATTTCGAGCAATCTATGTGTTGTCTCCGTGACACAGTATAGTTGTAATGTGCAGTCTATATATACATAGGTATGCCGTTGTGTATGAACTTTTATCTCACGCGCCATCTACATTATTTAAGGTTTGTTGTAGATGTACAACATTGATTCTACGACAGGAAACAATTTGTTGCAATTATGTAATTTGTGCTTCCGGCACGCGTTTGTGAAGAAGGGCAGAACTGCAGTCTGCCTGGTAAACAATATTTACTCTTGGAGCCATCATATACACCGCATTATGTAATTTCTGGAAAAAAACAAAAACTAATATAGTTGGAAAAAGCGGCATTCATCTTCTGTAACCACGTCTTTGAACGCTCGAACACTTTCAGCGTTTAACGCGTCTTTCAAAACGACACCTATAATATTTTTTCTTAAATACTAATAGAAATATTATTAAAATTCCAAAAACAAAGCTTAGGATACCTTATGGAAACTGGCTTGTCCCCCTGGTCCATACCCTCACATTTTAAAAAAATAGTTTTAAAAATTAACGTCTTAGCCTTATTCTGCAAGCTGTTTTCACCCTGGTGTTCAGGGTAGCCCAACATGTTGAAAATTATTTTGCAAATGTCAATACATATTTAACTGTTAACATTCCGTAAATAATTTCGAATATTTTAATGGCAAAATAATTAGGGCCCCATAAAGCTCTTACATCCCTTTACCTAACACAAAAAGTGGACGGCACTACCAAACAAAATTCTTGAATAACTATTTTCTTTTTACGTAAACAGTGTCAAGGTGATAGCTAAAAGTTGGCATTTTTTTTGTTTAAAAGTGTAAATATTTTCGATAATATTTCTGCCTGGGTTAAATGTAGAACGTAAAGATAGGTTTTTGGCGGACCCTGAAATAGATTTGTCAAACTCTGCTAATTAGGCGTGAAATTTAATGTCCATTATGACGCACGTGTTGAACGCTCATGGACTATCTGAGAACAGATCAGTAGTGAGAGAGACAATATTCCCTTCTGTATCGTTATCTGGGTAAGACCAGTTAAATTTTAATCGTTGGAAACAAGTGCATCATATATGTTCTAGACACACACCCATATTACACATCTATCCTGTCTCCGAAATGTCAAAATATATCAAAATGCGAGTCTTTCAAAGGAACTTTAAAGCGAGTGTTAAATTAAGATAGATCTAAGCGGCCAAGTTCAAGAGAAGCGATTAACTGAGAATAAATGTTCTGGCTATCTAAATAAAAATCGGGGGATTTCCCGAAAAATTCATTCCAGCCAATTCCAGTCGGAAGGTGTGTAAGGCTGTGGGTCGTTGCGAGGCAGTTGGCCTGAGGGCACTCAGAGAAGGTCCGAATTTCGAGGGTCATAGGCACCGAGATTGAAAGTCCGCGTATTGTCGTAACCCTGTGAGGGTTGTAAGGAACCGATAGTAGTTTGTTAACGGTTGCGAACCATAGTGGCATAGTAGCCAAAGAAGTAAAAGCTGTAACGTTGGGGTCCAGAAACCGTATTAAGAGCTTGAGCAAGCGCTTGAATAGCTCGCGAGATAAAATAGTTTTAGGTGGTACGAGAATTGGTGATGTTGAGAACACTTTGCAGAATATTTTTATGTAAGCTTTGTTAAATATATATCTGAAGGCGAAGAATAACTTAACCCCGTGAGAGCCAGAAAGGCGCAATGTGATCGTGAACTGTGCTAGACGCCGATTGAATTGTGGTTGAACTGTGAGAACGCTGTTAGAGTCGCACAAGCAGAACATACATGTGTTAAGCCCGACTGACGGTGAAGTTAACCCTGCGAGGAGGAAGCAACGAGAAGTGAATAGACACTTTGTATTTATCACAAACCGTGAGAAGATGAAGATGATGTGAGGTTGATCCAGCGGACACAGCTAGCTGTGGGAGACGTCGAGGGTCCTGAAGAATAAACTTTTATCCGCGTAATTAGTGTATTCTTATGGATAATTTTGTGAGTAATTTGTTTCATATTTTATTTCTTCGTACATGTAAATAAATAATCTTTTCAGTGAATTATCGTTGATCACCCTTTGGCGTTGTAAGCCACAGGCACCTTCAGGAATCCTAACAGTCCCAAGCGGATAGGGCATTGATAAGGTGGCAAGGTTTACGTTCGAACTGGGGTTCAGACGACAGTCACTAGCTGTCGGCTAAGCACTGATAAGAACATAAATTTTCCTCCATCATTCGAGCATCAATTTAACCCCGTAATCCTACCACAAAGAGCATAGCTTATGACCCCTCATTGGAACGAGCTCAACGAGCTCGTTCCAATGAGGGGTCATAAGCTATCTTTTTGTGACAAAAAATGAAAAAAAATAATGAAAATTGAATGGTGATTTTTGAGAATAGCGCGCCGGTTTTGGCCGTTACGATGGGTAAAAGGTTTTGAATTCGATGCGATATCGTCCTGATGATTGAATTCGACTCTAGTCCATGAACTGATTCAGAAATTATACTCAAATCATATCAACTGTCTCTTTTTAAACTCTTCTATCATCAGGTCTCCGATACGACTAACCCTGGTACTCACAGAATCATTTGCAGTAGCATTATCCTAATAGATCACAAACTGTGGATAACAATTATAATGGCCTAGGTGTTCTTTAACCTTTACAGTATTCGTCTGAGACTACTATTGCCAGCTCAGTGACGGCTCGGGTAGAATTGGGGAGGGCTTGGGTTATAAACGAACGGAGCTTAGGACAAACCGAGCCTGCTGTGGTTGAACCGGGGCTCCGAAATTGCTTTTATATATAAATATACTAGAGATCGGAAAAATATGGGCTATGTGACACATTTCGGGGCTTGGTCTTAGTTGTCTGTTCTCTTCAGGAACTCACCAACATCAGAACCGGTAATGGTTGTACCGGACAAACACTCGTGGGATGTGGTGAATTCAGTTGACCCCAGAAGAAATCTCTATGGACCTTCTCTCCACCTAGGCCTACTCTTCCTTCTCCCATAGGGCGAGGATCCGTGGTTCGTCAGAACTATTGATACCATTAATTTCTACCACCAGTACACTGCCACTAGTTTCTGGTGTTATTTATTTACTATAAGATACCAGAAACAATACTACAATTAATAGTACGTGCTTCTGCCTCCGATGCTCCTCTTGGCTACTAGTGATGGTCCCTTGATCCCTTCTAGTACCAGGGCCTCCAAGAGCGAGGACGGCCCCCGGAGCAAAGTATAGAACGGGCGTTACCGGCCTTGCGAGCGCCAAAGGCGATAAGCGGGGGTGTGGTCCTCCCCTAGATTTTTTTTTTAAATCAGTGCAAGGAGAAGCATTCTCCTGCATTTTCTTGACAATATCCACTCAATTAATTCCTTACAATTTGAGTAGTTTATTACCTGTATTTCTGTGTATGGTGCTGTGTACGTGACCACAACGATGAAGGAAAGACCGGTGGAAAACCAACACACTGGAACAAGTGGTTTTTTTTTATATGAATGGAACCTGGTCAGTAATGCAACTACGTACTCTTGCCACCTCCACCAGCATCGGAGGCCCGTACCAAAAGCCTTCCCACGACTTTCAGCTCAGACGTATCGATAGGTCAACCTACACCTTTTCAAAACATCAAAAATCCCGTGCCCTCGGGTAGTCCCCCCCCCCCCCACCCACCCCTCGTCGTTTGAGAAATGCCCGTTCCTGCTCGTGTGCTTTTAGGGTTTAAGAATAATATACATATAGGACTTCGTTAAACACAGAGGGGGGATAACTCTGTATGGGTAAGTGCAGATTACAGAGAACGAAGTAATCTGATTAGACATTTCGAGACTTGAACAAGGAGGGTAAAGGTAGGAACCAGAGATAGCTAGGACTAGATAGACTGTTAGAGTAGCGAGAATAGCGCCAGAAATAGTAGGTAGTGACAGACTAAGTTTGGAACGTAACTCTGTTCCAAGTCAAAGGTTCTTCCGCAATAAGAGAGTGTCCCAAAACTACAAAATGAAGTAATACCATTGTTTAGAACTGGTCAGAACGGCACAGGAAGCTAAAAATAGTAACCAATGAGCTAAAACGGTTTCAACTTAAAGGTTATTCTTCGCTACTGATGTATACTCCGGAGAAGCGAACGCACTCCCATGAGACTTCACAGTCCTAGAGCACTAAGTGCTACTCTTATAAGGGATTGTGCGGGAATCAGAAACAAATAAACTGGTACAAACCGAGGATTTAGTGAGAAATCCGAGCAAAATAAACAATTGTCGGAATGTTTGTGGTAATTAGATATACTCTTATGTAAAAGATGCTCCTTAATATTAGACAAAAACTAGGATTCCAGTGGAATCAGAACCCGTTTCGATGATTTGGGGTGTTTTTTGTTGATTTGGAGGGATTGTTGGGTCTATTTTGGTAATTCTACGAAAATCCGAACCAGCAAACTACTCCTAGTCAATCTAACGCACTCTTAGATCACACCCCCGTCCTTTTGTGGGCCTTTATGTCACATAGCAACCACATGCTACCATAGAAACTAAGATGGCAAAATGAACGACGGGAGCACGTGTCACCCTAACAACACGCGCTGCGCCTGCGCACTAAGACCATGTATCACGATGGGGAAGGCGTAAAAAATGGCCGCTCACGCGGGCTAGCATGACAACTAAACATGACGTAGCTAGAGCTCGTGCCTATGTACTCACATATGAGATCCCCCATGAGATCCCCCAACCGGGGTCGTATCATCCCTCTCCAACAACTGACTTTCAGCTGGTCCTTTTTCTGATTCTTTTAAAGAGAGGGCGGACCAAATTTTTTGGGGAGTGAATGGATATTTCCATCGCCACCACAACCAAACCCCCAACACGGGAGGACCTTGGTTACTCGAGTGCGAAAATATTCCCACTAACAACGGACAAGTAGTAAGCAGGCAAAGAGACACACGAAAACCTGAATCCCAGACGTTGTCAGCTTCGCTCGTCCATTGATGAATGTGTCAGGGATCCGATTTAATTCACTAACAAGAAAGGACGATCGCACATTCCAAAGCATAAGTACAAGAGCACTAGCTAATTTCTAGAAAGTATTTTTATACTAACTGTGGACCCAACCGAGGCGTTGCGGCGTCTGATTGTTTGATGGCGTCTGATTGCTTCAGCTGATAGATTGTTTCTGTGAAATCATTTCTGTTTGGTGATTTGCATCCACACCCTTGGATTTCAGCCAAAACGAGCATAACGATAGAAATCGACTTGACCCTATCCATGCAAAATTTGCCAGTTCATGTCTCATACACAGGATTATCATTAATTTCCAACAAAAGTACGTGTCTACATAATGTGGGGGGTGGGGCCCTATGATGATGCACTCTACATACAGCATTATTGTAGAAGGCAATGTAAATTGAAAATGACAACAATATTTTCTACTATCGTTCTGAAAGAGGATCGTATTAGTTATGCGCAGTTTGTTACAAGCTCACAGGCCATTTGTCTAATTTTGTTAGAAATTTGATGCTATTATGGGAAATTTGGTTATTTCGAAATTTATATTTATATTTATTTGGAAATTTCGCGGATTTTGCGCGCAAGACTGTCGTTGATATAATGTGATGTCCCTTTACTCACAAAGATATACAAATATTCTTTCTTGCTTCAGTTATGGATATTCATATCATTAAGTATTTAATTCACCTTGCAAAAATCAGGACATTAACACAACTGGTGGAACTACGCGGCGTAATCATAAAACTACAGCTGTGGTGAGTCTTCATTCATGTTTATGTAGAGACAAAACACATCTAATACTCTTATATTTTAGATTCAATCGTCTGGAATATTTCAGCTGACGAGAAAGCATACCTAAGGTTCGCTTTTCCAACCCACTGAAATATTTCAGACGATTGAATCTAACCATAGGCGATGGACTAGTTATGGGCTTGACTGGTTCGTTCCAGGCCACACCAGCGTCAAATTTTCCACGGAGTTTGACTGGTGGTTGGGAGTTTGAGTTTGCTACACTCCAAAAGCAGTTAGGTTAAAACTCAACAAAATTAACTAGGTTGACTCAATATGAACCCAAGTGGGTTCATATTCACTCAACCCAGTTCATTTAAGTTGATTTTAACCCAACTAATTTTAGAGTGTAGTGGTCTGATATGGTATATACGTTTCAGTTAATTCAATATTAGGAGTGTGGGAAGCTCGAGTCAAAGGAGCAATTAACCGGCACCCTATATACCATATTATGCCACAAACAAACGGTGTGACGAAAATGTCTTCCCGCTACTTTTTTTCTAAATACTGAACTAGCAACTGCCATAAATTTATATTTATTTATTTATTGGTGTTTAAGGTCGCATACTTATGCACAATGGCAAATCGTGACCGTGACAGTTTTACGAGTGGGGAAGCCGGAGTACCCGGAGAGAACCACCGAACAACGACGAGCAGCTGTCAGCTCCTTAACTTTCTAACTCTGTTCAAGCTCCGCTCAAGCGGTTGAAGACATGTGCAGCATCGCCGTGCAGTATGTCTTAGTACACAGCGTCATCGTGCCCCATGTAGGCAACCGGGATAAAGTGCCTTGCCATGGACACAACGTGGGTCGTCCCGGACGGGGAACTGCCATAAATAATAAATGATAGAAATCTTGCTAGTTGAACGTATAGGTCTGCTTGAATCTACAGTCATATCCTGATGCAAGTGCTTCAAGTGACAGGATAGTAGTAATGGTAGTATATTATAGTGTTAATATGTAATCTGTTCTTCAACATGTTTTCTGAAATAAATATTGTTTAAACTAAAGCTGTTATCATATGCCGATATTCTGAAAGATGATGAATGGACAATGGAGAGATCGCATTGACTGTCGGGCCGTATTTTGCCTTTGACTGACTGCATACTGTTTATACACAGCCTGCATGTTGCTTTTGAAAGCCAATGGAATTATCAAAAACATGCAGGAGGTAAGATACAACCCAATATCACCTTAAGCGAGGGAGTTCGACAAAATTTGGGGCACAAGGGCATCTGCTTTAAAAACAAATCTTGTAGTAGACAAAGCCCAACACTACAGTTACATGTGGTCCAAAATCTTCTCAACTGCAGTTCCTCGCCAGAACATTATTGTTCTATGACTCCCCGATACTTGAGAAGTTTCTTGACGACAACAAGTCAGAAAATAAGAAGACTGTCATCTGAAAAATGAGGTCCCAGAGGGTGAATTTAGTGATGTTACCTGCATAGCAGGGTAGCATCATTAAATTTACCCTCTGTGGACCTCAATCTGAATCAAGGATAAATTGATCCACTGTATGGGATAGCATCATCAAATTCACCCTCTGGGGACCTCATTTTGCAAATGTCAGATTGCTTATTTTCAGGGCCTCGACGACAACCTCATAAAAGTGTACCATAGTATACCATCTTGACCCCCCCCCCCCCAAAAAAAAAAAAATACCCTGGTTTACAGAGTAACACTAGTGTATTTTGGGTCAATACCATGGTCCTTTTTTATAGTGGTAGGTCTATTGTCTATTTGATATTCAACACGGCTGCAACGGCATCTTGATTTGGTTTCCGCCAATTTACTTTGATCATTTCATCTTTTGGTGATGTATTGAGGATGGGTTGTGGATGGTTCTTTCAATCAAGCCAACCATATTGATTTTGCACGACGGCCATCTTGAGTTTGGTTTCCCACAATTAACTCAAAACGGCTTCACTAATCAGTCTCATCTCTTGACGATGGTTGAGGGTAGGTATAGTGAAATGTTCTTTCGATAATTGTTCCTATTCAATATGGCTGCTACGACAGCCATCTTGACTTTGGTTTCCGTCAGTTAGCTAAAAAATTCCTTGACTGATACCACCAACGTTCTAAGCCACCTGAGGCTCCTGCTGGCAGAAGAACCGCCTTGTCCAGGTCAAAGGACAGGTAAGATGGATCTATCCTAAAACCAGCAAGTCGTCTGAACTCTTTACTGGTGATATTGGTCGCCTCCACCCGGATCCTGAGAGTATTGGGGTTTTATCGGCTACACGACAGCATTCAAATCGCCATTAGAGCTCCCGCGAGGTTGCATGGTTTCTAGATATGGGATCGAACCAGTGGCGTAGCAGAAAATCTTGTGCCCCCCCCCCCCCCCCCGCGAGATAGAGAGCAAATTTAGTGTTGTTACCGTGCACAACATACAGGGTTTCACGTAGTACATACGCCATAAATTAAATGAAGGCATAGCCTATAGGATCGATTCTAAAAGTACGACTCTGTAGATTTTTTCATTACATGTTTTAAGTTTCACCCAAACCCCCCCCCCACCCCCACCACCATCCAACGATACACACATGCACACGCCCAACATGCGTGACATGAGAGGCACCATGTATGTATATTGTTCATTTCTCAGTGATGTAGCGTTCACTTAACCCTTTACCTAACCTGAAAAGCAGACGACACTTGCAAAAATAATTCTTGAATAACTAATTTTTTTCATTTTTTTTGTCTCAAAAACATAGGTTATGACCCCATTCGTTGGAACGAGCTCGTTCCAACGAGGGGTCATAACCTATGTTTTTGAGACAAAAAATGAAAAAAAATAATGAAAATTAATTGGCGATTTTTGAGAATAGCGCTGACCGGTTTTGGCCGTTACGTTAGGTAAAGGGTTGAAAGAATAATACATAGACTACAAAGAGTTCGTCGTGTGGAAGTGGGAGTTTGAAATTATGTGTATTTGGTACACAGTCTCGCTCTCTCTCTCTCTCTTTCCCTCTTTCTTCCAGCGTTGGGACGTCCTTCAAGAACGTCCTTCAAGACATGGGCCCACTTCTAGCCGGGGCTCCCCCGCAATGCGGGCACTGCGGGCCCATCCCCTACGCCACTGGATCGAATCCCAATCAACTCTCTTAGGAGACATGGCTGTACTTCATGCACAATTTTGTCTCTCCAACTGCATTTTGAGGTATGCGTGCACCAGTGACATTTTCATAGCACGAGGTGTATTTTGATTTCGATGACGTCAAGTTGTGTGAAATGGTTGAAAACTCACCATCGAGTAGTGTGGAATGGGAAATCTCATCCGGGGGGGGGGGGGGGGGGTAGTGATGTGTCCCCTCTTAGGTGTTCAAGAAAGGTAACAAAGTCTAATCGAGTCCATTCTCGGAGTCGATGAGATTCTGGGCACATTCGATGCCCGCCGCAGCCACGGCAAAGCAGAGTGGTCCCACCTCCACGCCTACGGCAGGTAGAAGACTCAATCCACACCTTCTTGGTAACGACGTTGCTTATATTGCTGGTATACAGGACTCTTACCAAAAGACGCGTGGGCCAGCCATTAGACATCTATGCCCTTCATTTTCTAGCCCTTGACCCAACACGTATAGTGCAGTGCGGTCGCCGTGGAAAGGTAAAAATCCACGTGTGGGCACTATTTCCCGGCATGCGTCACAGTAAATCTCCGACGTAAAATAATGGAATCGCCCTCAAATTTTCAATGAATGAAGCACCTGGTACGGCCCTGTGCTTCTTTCATTGAATATTTGCTAAAAGCTACAGATTATTGATTGAAAGAAGCTCTCGTGGGCAGCAATGCCCACTCGTGGATTTTAACCATTCCAAGGAGACTGTACTGTATATTATAGGCATTTGAAAGGGGGGGGGGGGGGGGGGGGGGGGGGCTATGGCAACTTTCTAATCTAGGGATATCGAATAATGAAGAGGAAATAATCAACAAATGTCACGTCATTGTTGTACTTTTATTCTCTTGTCCAAGTGGTAAAAGGCGTTTTCCCTATATCCCGATAAATTCTGTCTTTTGATTGGTCAGAATGTCTTGAACAAATAGCAATGGCAAAGGGTGCGCCCAACATACAAGGTATACGGGAGCGTGCAAAATCCAGGGTATAAGCGCATGCGAAACATCGAGGGTATATGGTTTCAATGAAAGCTTTTCGCTTCCACTCGCCTCATAAAAAAACACTCGAACCAAAAAACCCGAAAATAGTCACAAATATCATCAGATTTCCGACAATTCAATCATAAAAATAAAATAAGAGAAAATAATGTCAGTAGACACACAGAACACATTGGAACTCAGGGGACGATATGTCAACAAGATACTGTTTACTCGTTTCCTTAACGACCCAAGGGATGTAACTCCATCTGTTGTTTTCTGCGATTATAAAAATTAAATAATTATCACAAATTTGGTCCAAGTGATTGTGTAGCTGAGAAATGTGTCCACAAATTCATTTCCACTACGTTTGTATTGTGTTTCAAACGGGACAAAAACGTTATCTCCGCCAACATGTATGTTATAAGGAGATTTAATACCTGCATGGATGTCTCATTTAAACATCTCGCCCGCGGCTCGGTGTTTAAAAACCGACATCCAGGTATTAAATCTCCATATACCATATATGTTGGCGGAGATAACTTATAGTACATTACAGAGGTCCAGATACGCTCGTGATACAAGCGGTACTTTCTGGAATCTATAACCCAAAATACCCTTTTCTAAGCGCGCCACTCTGACATGTGCAGTGCATGGGCACTCACTCTGAGAATCACCTTTTCTACCACGCAGCAACATGGTAACCCAAACGCTATCTCAACACAGGCCACGTTATAGAATCACGCACCCTCATTCTGACTCTACTTCCGACGTCTTTCAGGTCGTGGTAATAGGGTACATGTATGATATACTACTTTAATTGAAAATTAATTTGTAAAAACCGTCTTGTAGTAAACTGAATATTCAAATTATTAAGTTGAATAAACAAATTAGTAATTTGAATTAACAGTCTTGCACCAAACTGAATTAACAGCCTTCTAATAATTTGAAAAAACAGTCTTGTAATAAACTAAATATTCAAATTAGTAAACTGAATAAACAAATTAGTAGACCTAATTTGAAAAAAACAATTTACTAATTTGTTATTTTAAATTAGTAACTAAACATCGCCTGACGCTTTCGCGCTGGCGTAAATATTGAATTCAATGGCGACTCGTTTGTTTAGTCGAGTCAATAAAAAAAAATCCGAATATTACAGGATCAAAGTAGAAATTTAAAAAACAGAACCTCCTCGAACTCTCCTTCTATGCACAGGAGCAGAGTGGACTGGCCGTATTGTCCACCGAGAAATTTCCCGGTGCCCCCCCCCCCCCCCACACACACACACCCATTGGGAGCCATCCTGGGCCCCCCAAATTTATGCAGCCCAACACCTGTTGGCGCATGAAATTTCGTGAAAATGACCAAAAGGCAAAATGGATCTGATAGCATAGACTGTCGATTTTTCGAAATGCCTTCCATAATGTGGACTGCCAACAGAGGGCATTTCGATATATATACCAGCAATCTAGTCTGCCATTGATCGGTCAGATGCAAGAAAACATAGTTCTTTTGGTTCGAAAAATCAAAAGTTTCTCCCGTTGAGCCGAACTATGGTCGGATTGATGAGTCCGGGCCCCCTTTTGGGACAACCATTTTGGCCAAATGAGCGACAAAGATGATACAAAAGTGCCATCGTAAATGTCCTCTATGTAGACAGCCATTGATCGCTCAGATGCAGGGAAGCAGCGTTCTTTCTGTTCGAAAACTCAAAATTTTGTCCGGGTCAGGAGCCTCCATGGAGCGTTTCGGCTCATTCAGCCTTGCACAGAACTGGCGACAGAAGAAACATTCGAGAGGAGATACTTGATATGATTTTGAAAACATCTCTACGCGTCGAAAGAGCGCGACGCAAATTGAATTAAATCGAATCATCGAGAGATTTCGAGTTGAATCAAATTTTGAAGCTTCGCAGAGGTCTTTACTTAAAGACCAAAGGAGCAAACTTCCTCTTTATGGACCATCGGTTTTTACTTCTTGGGTCCTTTAGTTATGTTTTAGACACGCCTACATTTCCCCTAACAAGCTGTTCAGTGAGCAACTGGCATTGGTGATATCTCTGTTATCTCGCTAACTCACGGCGCAGTTCTCTCATTCTCCCCAATATGCCGGGGGGGTGGGGGGGGGGGGGGTGGGGGGGTGTGGGGGCTGGAAAAAATTCCTCTACACACAACTGAAATGCCTGGATTTTAGTTTCTCTATCCAATTGTTTACAACCTGCGTGAACTCTGACCACACTGCCTGCCCAATGTGGGGAAATACCGGTCTTTGTCAAAGGAGGGATACCGAGTGCTGGGCTGGGGTGGGGAGACTTCAGTCAATAATAAATGGGTGAGATGCGTTCTCACAATTGTTGGGGGACAGCTGGACAATACTTCAAATCGGTCAAGTTTTGCTCTAAATTAGAGAGGCAAATCAGAACAATCAAAGTTGAATGTCACCAACTCAACAATGTTTCGTATTGGACAGATAGTTACATTGATAAATTGTATTGCACAAATACATCCATATAGGGTAAGATGCATTGTAAAACAAATGTAATAAAATTAAATAAGAAGCAATCACAAATTACATGAACAGGCGTGTAGCCAAGATTTTTCAGGATGGGTAATAGTAATTTAGGTTTTATGGACCTCGATGACCCAAGATCACCCGCGACTGTCACAGGCAAAAACCGTGGAGTTCACGAGAGGGATGCCCCCTCTCGTTGGTAGGGTCCAGGAGCCCTCCCTGAGATGTTTTGAAATTTCAAGCCCACGAGTGAATCTGTTGTCTCAACGCTCCTTTTAGGGAATTTAAATGAGTAAATTCAACTGGTTTTCTACAGCATTGCCGCGGGTACATAACTGATGTTTACCTAGTCCAAACCTGGACGCAAAGACAGTAAAATAATTTTTTTTCGTGTGGTACGTCCCGTGGACGTACCACACCAAAACAACGTACCACACCAAAACATCATACTACGACCTTTGGGTTCAAATTTGGGCTAATGGTTGTCATGAGTGGACCCTTTTAAATTAAAGAGGGCCACATTACACCCATTACTACCCTCTAGCTACACCCTTGACATAAACAAAAACGAGGATGAGGCCAATCTTTCTCTATATTCATTTGCAAGACGTAACGAGCCGAAATTTGATTTTCTTTTCGTCGGTCGAAGAGTTTGCTCGCGGCACAGCAGAGCACATTCATACACAGATCGTGGTTATTATTTTCAGAATGTGTAAAAACTTCACAACGCAGCTCAGTATCACACTTTGCAATAGATATCTTATTTAACTCCTTGAACCCTGGTGGTATCTTCCATGTCAGTTCACATGCAGCAATTAGCAGAGTCCATATTCATTATTGGGGGTAGACTAGTCAATATTTTCAACGTGCAGCCCAGACAGGCTGCACGTTGAAAATATTGATTGGTCTACCCATCACTTAGCAGCCATCCTCCTTAATGAAAGTGCGGCGTATCATGAGCCTGGGCCGGAAAGGGTTAAGGAAATTGTGTAATTCCACAATTCTTCTCTAATAATTTAAGTAATTCGCACGTGGCCTCACTAAATTAAATGCAATGCTTGCAGAGTGAACGATGCAGCGAACTCTTTGAAAGGTTTCAGTCTTTTAGCTTTGGACAGAATGTTATATCAACATTTCCTACTATGCTGTGAAACAAGGACACACACTGATTACAGTCGAATCCTAACGTAAAATCATTAATCAGCATCAAAGGAGAATAGAATTTGTCTGGATGCCGCACTGTTTCAGCATTTTGTTTCACGAAAATTAATGGACGTGGAGAAGACATCGGATATGATCGTAGTCGCACAGCTACATGTGCACATTGCAATTACTAAAACGTACTGCATCGTCAGAAGCCAAATATTTTAGATTGCAAACTGAGACAAGTGCTCAGAAAGGTTCGGGAAAATGTCAGCAGAGTGCACGTTTCGTATTACAAGGGAGGCCACTCTATGTTTTAATTTCGCGATCAAGCCCAAATAAATTGTGATGCATGTTCAACGTCGCAAAGGTGTTAAATGCAGGATGCGGTGTTAAGGGCCTATATAAGTAATGAAATTTTGTTTATTTTGAAAATTCTCACCTCCGATATTCCTTCAATTCAAATTAAATATACACAAAATGTACATCAAAATGAAGGTTGGGATGTATAGAACACGAAACACATGTGTAATCAACTCATAGAGTCGACTGTAGGCACCACTGGTTCCTGGAAGTCTGCTGCCGTATTCACACCAGAACTGATAATTTAATAATATTTCACGAAAACAACTTGCGGCCAAATGTGCTTTATATATCCAAGAACAAAGCTAGGGGATAAAAATTCTTCAAAACACGGCGACAGAGCTGCATTGGGGAAAATGCCAACGCCTTTGCTTTTGTTTACGTATGAGTATACTTTCGATTTCCGGCCGACGTCATTGGACAGAAAAAGCATGTAAAAACAACGCCGTCTAAAATCAAATAATGAAAAAGATCGCCTTCATACAGTATACTGTTATTAGATAGAGATTGCACAGTTGCCATATTCAATGCAAGGTATCATGATACCTGTTGAAATTTCTTAGAATTACGATTTTGTTTTTTTTTTTATGGAAATTCGTGGTAACGAGTGATTTGCGCATGTCTGTCGAGCATGGAAACCATCTTCAATAAAAAATGCAGACAGTGTTGTTCTTTTCAAAAATGCAGACCTATCGCTGTATTCGAAAGTGTTTTGAATTCCTAGCCTTGTTCTTGGATATATGAAGCACATTTGGCCACAAGTTGTTCTGATGAAATATTATTTTATTATCAGTTCTGGTGCGAATACAGTAGCAGACTTCCAGGAACCAGTGGTGCCTCCAGTCGACTCTATGAGTTGATTGCATATGTGTTTCGTGTTCTATACATCACAACCTTCATTTTGATGTATAATTTGTGTATATTTAATCTGAATTTAAGGAATATGAGAGGTGAGAATTTCAAAATAAACAAAATTCCATTACTTATATAGGCCCTTAAAAACATGGTCAAGTTACAATTAACACTTTTCCTTCTCAATCTGTCATTGTCACACAAAGTAAAACCTGTAATGTCCGCTTTCTGTGAAACAAACAAAAATATCGACCACGTTAAGAACAATGCAAGTTCGAACGTTAAAGCTGAAGAATTGGGGACTCGGCAATTTATGTAAAAACTCTTGGTCTCCTCGACGTTTTTTTCTTTATTTTTCATTACTCGCTATCGTATTTCAATGAATTAATCGAAAAATATTTGGATTTAACCGTTTTGTGTCTTTTTTTTGTATACCCATTTTAAGGATGTATGAATGGTGCACACTTCCCCCATCTGTGTTCTGCTTGCACCATAAAACGCCACCTGCTGCTAGAAATTTTTTGTGAAACCTGGGAGAAATCATTCGGGTCAGTATGGGGAGGGTAATGATTAGCAGGCCACTGCTAAGCCTTGCCCTTCTGTCCTCAACCTAAACTACTATCGTGGGCGTCTCCCACTTTAGTCCACTTGAAGATAGAGATTCTGTTTCTCTGTAAATTAAATTTACAGAACGAAAATGAAAAGGGTTAAAACAGCTAATAAATATGATATTTTGGCCCTGAAACCATTATTATTTATTAGGAATATGATATGGAATGAAAATAAACTCCGAAAAATTAAGGAAACATAGTAATTTTTTAAATAAATTGAAGAGTCCCCTATTCTTCAACTTTTCCGTTCGAACATAAAATCATTGAATTCAGGATAAACAAGTGTTATGTATCCCACGTCGTGTTGTTAGAGATAACACATATGTTATCAGCATCACCAGTACATTCAACCAACGCTAACTCTGCTTGTGCGGCGTTGTGCCATGATTGGAGAGTACGAGAGTTACTCACTATTGCTCAGTGGTTCTCTCTGGATTCTCCGACTTCCCCCACCGGTAAAATTGTACAACATGATATGTATCTTTGCTTGAAAACCACGAGGAACGGTAAGTATCACATAATGTGATCCGATTCCGTATCATATAGACGACTCATTCTGATTCCGTATCATATAGACGGCTCGTTTCCGGGAACGCAACGGGCTATCCTAACAGGCGCATGAGTACATTCTATGTGCGTTTCAGTGATCGACTCAGGTGATCGCTTACAAAACAAAACAAAATTTCTTACAGTTAGCGACAGAACTATTAATAGCCAATGACCCCCCCCCCCCCCCCCCCCCACACACACACACACACAATAAATAGAAACTGCACGGTTAAATATTACACACTTGTAAATTCAAGCGTATCATCATAGGAAGTGACATTGAGAGTGAATAATTTTACAACGCAACTTTGAAATTTTGCGGTGACCGCGTTACTCATTGTTTGTTAAAGTGCACACAATATTGTTCCATAAAATATGGGTTTTTTAAAACCTTTTTCTCGGCCAACATTATGTTCCAAAACTGTCTTCATAGTTTAAGATTTAATCTGTTTATGTGACCGAATTGTTAGATAAATGAATTATCACGATAATGTACATGTCCTGTGATTTGCATCAGATTCTCGGTTGTGTCCAGAATGGGATCACAACTCGCAGGCATAGCCGGCTCGTTGAGATCCCATTCTGGACACCACCTCGAATCTGATACAAATCACAGGACATGCACATTATGATGATAATCTGTATTTATTTATTGACTAGTGTGCATTCTTAAAACTGATAGGTCGATAGCGATGTGATACGGAGCTGTCTCAGGATATTTCCACTAATGCACTCAGAAATTCCCTCTATCACACGGGCGTGGTCGTTCGAGAGAGACCGACCAACGTCATACGGATTTATTTTACGTTCCCGAAAATTAATTTCCCGGTTATCGCCCAAACCGCCTCCCCCAGAACACAGAATGTTGCACAGACGACAAAATGTCTTCGGCAACAACGACTACGAAGAGATTTGCGCTGTTTTTGTTTTCTGATGATGAAATTGGGTTGAAAAAGTGATGTGAGTAGGTAAAATCGTCACCTGTATCCGTTCACGTGGTATGGAATTTTAGCTACCCTTAGTCAGCCGTATCCCGTCGGGCCTTCGGCCTCATGGGATACGGCTGACTTCGTGTAGATAAAAACTCGTACTACGTGAATAGACATGGGGTAACTAACAGTATTTGTATGGATACGGACTCCAGGTTGGGCTATTGGGCTATAATAGGACGGAATAGAGCGGGCTTATCTTGATGGTCCGCTAGGCGGATTTGAAGCTCTCTATTGTGCTAGCTGGTACAGCTCTTTCGTCCTGGTGGTTTCAATCGATTGCTGAGCTAACAGAGAACGAATGTCAAAATTGGTCATTTTTGCATGCTGGGACCAGTTATAGATCTACTATTGTCCCTTACCAAAGATGACATCATGTTTGTGACTAGACGGTTACCAAATTTTATAGCCCGAATCTGCCGCTTTAGTGTTTGGAACATGATCAATTTATCTGGGGGTATTGCTGGTATCCGTCCGTTAATCACTTTATAAAAGAAGATACATCGATGTTTCTGCCTTCTGGATTGTAGTGAAGGTAATTTTAGCTAAGGGAACTCAGTGGCTCAGTGGTTACGGCATTGGACTTCAAACCGAATGGTCCACGGTTCGATCGCGGGGTAACTGCGTTGTATCCTTAGGCAAGGTATCGGTACTTAAACCCGATTGCCCACGTCTTGGGCGGGGGGGGGGGGGGGGGGCACGGCGGCACTGTGTACTAAATGTACTGCAAGTCGATGGTGCACTTGTCTTCAATCAATGCTAACCCTCCTCCTTGTGTGGAGTTATTACGTTGGGGAGTCTGACAGTTGCTCACCGCTTCTAGGTGGTTCTCTCTGGGTACTCAGGCTTCTTCCACCGTAAAACTGCCCGACACGAGGTGACCCTGGTTGTCGAAGTGCTGTTAAACCTCAATAAATAATAAATAAATAAATAAATAAATAAATAAATAAATAAATAAATAAATAAATAAATAAATAAATAAATAAATTTGAGTTTTTGTGATGAATCTTGCACCCCGTTCTTTGTAGCTTTGTGATCCCTTGCTGCTTTGTGTGTGGGTCCCAGATGATAGCTCCATATTTCATCATCGATCTTACGAGTGCAATGAAGGTAGTTCTACGACATTGCCTTGGACTGTGTTGGCGGTTTCTGCGGAGGAATCCGAGAGTGGATTGTGCTTTATTACTTACATTGCTTTTTCCATTTAAGATCTTCTGGTATTTATAAGCCGAGGTAAGGGTTAGACGGAACGTGTTGAAGTATATGGCCGTTTAGGGTGTAGAATCGTTGACGTCATTCTTACAGGCTCAGAATGTAGCATTTCTGGCGTTGAAGGGCATTCCTCAGACTGGTGCCCATTTTTCTGGACAAGTTAGGTCGTTTTGTAGAGTGGTGTGATCCCTCTCACTATTTAGTTCCGGGTACAATAGACTGTCGTCTGCAAATAGCTTCACTGATGATTTTGCAGAGCTTGGGAGGTCGTTGATGTGTCACAGAAAAAGTATTGGACCCAAGACAATTCCTTGTGGTACTCCAGAGTCAACGGTTGCTTGCCCCGAGAATTCCCCTTCTAGACCAATATGACCGACGGACCTGGTCGCGAAGATATTTCCTACCATGGATCTCAGATCATAAACTACCGAAATTAAAAGTCTTTACGCTATGTAACAAATTTATTAACTGGACTGTAGCGTACATTTAATACAAAGTGTTGTCGGGAGCAGTCACCAAACTCTCCGCCCAACGTTCCTGCAACCGGTTATTGGAATTACCAAATTTACAGATGGTATCATGCTTTTATGTGTACAATTTCCAAGTAAATTCATTACAATAAAACAATCAACACTGGCAGCAGTGAAAACAATATGTACTGAGGCTCTTGTATTAATCAAGTGGACACTGTAATGGATTGTATGGGTGAAAAACATCTTAACCCTTTGAACCCTGGTGGTATCTTCCATATTAGTTCAATGACAGCAACTGGAAGAGTCCATGTTCATTATTTAGGGGTAGACCAATTAATATTTTCAACGTGCAGCCTTAGGACTGCACGTTGAAAATATTGATTGGACTACCACACACATGCAATTAGCATCCATCCTATTTCATGAAATTATAACGTATCATGTTCCTGGCCGGAAAAACGGCCGCTAGGATTCAAAGGGTTAATGTGTTAATCCATGTATTCATTAATTTATAAATCCGTTATTCTCAAATAATCTGAATTAACCCATTGTTTCTAACCTCCAGATTTTAGCCTGGCGATAATACCTCGCTACCTCTAAAAAAAAATGCCTCCTGGCATTTGTGTGCATCGTTCCTTAATATTTTAGTCGTCAGAAGTGGTTCTCATTTAGCACTAGTAAACGTTATATGCGAAAGAAATAAACTGACTGCATTCTATATAAGTAACATAGATGACCATATCAGTTTTATCCACTAAACCAAGTAGATCAGTTAGGATCTATTCGATCTCTTATAACAACAGGTACCGATTCGAAAGACACTTTTTGTATGTCACCATCACAATATTCTAATCAGAAGATTTGTGAACCCTGCGGTGAAATATGTCCACATAAAATGTCCACTATTTCATTTGGATTTCGAAACCTTTTATTTGAGTTCATATTTCCGCGACGAGAATTGAGTTTCTGACTTTTTGATATCCATAGAAACCGAATTGCCATCATCCCGGTCCACTTTACTTGAAGACATTACTTTAGAGCCCCTAGATGAGACACTAAATTTCTTCCGGGTATTTCTTTTTCCCACAGTTTTGTCACCTACGGCATAAATGTCAGTAGCGTCTGAGAGGCTTCCACCTCTCTAATCGGCTTTTTTGGTCGCCATATTTTTGACGCCATAGTGCCGAATGAGCTAGGTTCGAATGAACACAAAGTATCTCTTCGAGAGACGAACACTTTTGTCGATGTGTCTGACATTTGGGTCACATTTTGGGTGGGTCTACTAATGCCATTTGGTTGAGTGTTTTATCCAAGTTAACAGCAGATGAAGAAAACGTTTGTTTACTCACATCAGGCTTCTTCTCAGTATTCGGAACAGAGACACAAATATCCTTATGAACATTTTTACTATTTTCACGGACGTAAACCTCTCTTTGTTTTCTCATAATATCTTCCTGACGCCTTCGGTCTCTGGAACGTTTTGCTGCTGATCTCGGTTTCTTTGCACGAGACGCTGATTTCTTCCACTTAAGCATAAGACTTGTCTCTTGTGTTTCTGCTTGAAGTTCCCAAGAGAGTCTAATCTCTCCACATTTAAACTCCGCAGTAGGTTCAGAATGTTTAGGGGAATCACCCTGCATATTTTTGTCTCAGAAATGTCCTTCCGATATCTCAAGGTGAGCTAAAAAGTCACCGTATGCACGTATTACGTCACCAAATTATGACCAGACGAACTCGTCGCCAAGATATTTCGTACCGGGAATCTCACTTCACAAACTACTGAAACTAAAGGTCTTTATACTATATAACAAATTTATTAACTGGACTGCAGCGTACATGTAATACAAAGTGTTGACGGGGCGGTTACCAAACTCTCCGCCAAAAGGTCCTGCAATCGGTTATCCGAATTACCAAATTTACAGATGTTAACATTTTATATATAAATTTTCCAAGTAACGTCATTAAAATAAAACAATCAACATTGGTAGCTGTGAAAACGACATGTAGACTCTCGTATTAATCAAGTGGGCATTGTGGGTGTCCTGCGTGGTAAAGAGAAGCCTCGTTTTGAGGAGTACCTTGATGGCACCTTTGGGGGGGGGGGGGGGTCACTGTTGTTCAAGGTGGGGTCGCAGTCCCTGGAGCTGAGGGGAAAATTGGGAAAAACAGTGAAAACGAGTGCCAAATGTGTAATTTAGGCGTGGTGGAGACCCTGGAACACTTTCTTCTAGAATGCCCAAAATACCAGTCCAAAAGAATAAGATCCACTGGGAGTATAATTGGGGAAGTGGGATGGGAGAATGAAGGACACGTGGGTAGTAAGTGACTCTAAGGGGAGGGTTAATATGCTAATCGGAGAGATTGGGAAAAATTGGGCAAAGGAAATCATCAAGCAGTTCGTCTCTGAGTGTTGGGAGGAGAGAAGAAGCGTGGGAATAGGGAGGCAGTTGGGAGCACAGGAGTAACGAAGGCCTTCTCACCCGAGAACCGCGACAAATCAGCGGCCTGCCAAAGTCTTATTAGTATTATTATTATTGTAATGGATTGTATGGGTGAAAAACATCTTAATGTTTTAATTTATCTATTCATTAATTTATAAATCCGTTGTTCTCAAATAATCTGAATTAACCTATTGTTCTAACCTCCAGATATTAGCCTGGTGATACCTACTCACATTTTCCTTTCTGTGGAGAGCCATGAGTGTAGCGGTCTTCTGATTCTATATTGCCTTATTTTATGAAGGAGCTTGTGGTGCGGGACTGTGTTGAATGCCTTAGAGAAGTCCAGCATGGCTATGTCGACTTGTTTGTTGTTTCGACCTAGGCGAATGACTGTATGGTTGTGACTGCAAGTTGTGTTTCGCGGGAGTAACCGCACCCGACTCCAAGGATTATTGATCTTAGTACTTCTCCAAGTGTTCCAGCATAATTATGTCTATAGATTATGTGTTTGAGTAGCTCTGAGATTAGGGATACTATCCTATAATTTTCCGCTGTGTGATTATCTTCCTTCTTGAATATGCAAGATATATTTGCGTTGGGCGAGTCGTTTGGTATTGTACGGTGGTCTATCGAGATAATCTGAAATATGATGCACATTGCAGGAGCGAGGTGACCCGTCTGCACATCGTTTCAGTACTGTATTTTGAATATTGTCTGGACCCGATGCTTTTGCAGGTTTGATGCCCTTTCGGCCGTGAAGACCAACGAAAACTGTTTGATCAGGATCTGTTCTTTTTCTCTGTTCTGTGGTTCGCCAGCTGATCCTTTTCGTTAATTGGTGATACTCCGATCTTACATTGTTTTCTTGATTTTACAAATTACCAGAATGGCTTTGTGTTATTTTGTTCCATCCCTTTTAGTATGGCCGGGTTTATGTAGTTCCATTCTGCGTTTCGTATTTCTTTCTTATTCTACTTTTGGTAGTGTTTGACGTTTGGCCACCTTTTTGTTGTCTTTGTCTGGTTGTATGGGTTTTGTTTGTTTCCTCAACAGTTTTTTCGATCGGACCATGGCAGTCTATTTGAACATATTCCAGATGTCATTGATGATGGATCCGTTCCTGTCCAATTTTTGTATTATGGTGGTAAGTTTAGTTCGTGGTTCACCTGTCCCCAGACCGCTTTTGCTCAAACGTAACATTTTCTTGGATTGGTGTGTAAGTGGTAAGGCTTGGTATCAAAATCTGTAACTATAATTGCATGGGGTTTGTGGATGTCTTGGCTCGTGATGGGTTTGTGGTGAAGATAAGGTCGAGGAGATTGTTCTCTCTTGCTGGTTCCGTGGAGCTATTTGAATCCTGCCTGAGACGGGATGTCTATCGGTTTCCTTTGTACCCCATTGTATCAATGATCAAGAGATGCAATCAAATCAGCCGAAATTTTTCCTAAAAGCTATACAGCATTTACAAATGACGTGGAGTCTTTATCCTAATACAAAATAGCATCATAGCGACAGAACAACCAAAATACGTCACTATCGAACTCGACTGGATAAAAAGCAAACTCGAAGACTTATTGAATGGAACATTCTACTATGCACGCAGAAATCAAAAAGACCTGAAACTAGAAAAGTCACTAAATATCAACACCAAAGAAAATAACAAAATAATATTAGTAGGAGACTTCAACTGCTCTGATATGGGAAGCACTCTCACTTAACCCTTTACCTAACATGAAAAGCAGACGACACTTGCAAACAAAATTCTCGAATAACCAACTTTGCCATGAGCCATAACGTAGGGGCAAATCAGATTTGCACCCCTACCACCACCACCACCACCAATCAGTGATTAATCTCAAATTTCAGGTCAAGTCGAATCTCTAATCTAATCGAATTAGGAAGTGATTTCAAATCGAATTCTTGCTCTTCATGATGTAGATATTATACCTTCTTTTTCACAATCGTACACAAGCCAGAAAATAAGCAGACTGTCATCTGCAAAATGAGGTCCCCAGAGGGTGAATTTAGTGATGCTATCCTACACAGCAGAGTAGCATCATTAAATTTACCCTCTGTGAACCTATGTCTGAATCATGGTCTCAAAACTAAACAGAAAGAGGTACCCAGAGTTTAAATTGGCCAATTGTATGGGACAGCATCATCAAATTCACCCTCTGGGGACCTCATTTTGTAAATGTCAGACTGCTTATTTTCAGGCCTTGCCGTACACATTGTTATTCTCCACTCAAGTTTTGCATTCTGTTTGGACAAGACAATCAAAAGCGCAATATTTTCAGGGACACCGGTAGCACCTGCCCACCCTATTCGCGGACCTCGGGTGCGAGAGGGAGCAGACAATGCCCTTCCCAGGTTCGTCACTCAAGTTTTTTCAATGATTTATTCTCGAAGTAAAGCTAAAATACACCCCAAATTCGTTCTGGGAGCTTTCAAAATTCAGTGGAATATGGGGGAGTTTGGGACGAGGTGTCCCCTCCCGATGGGAGGGCGGGGCACGTCCTTTCAAACTACCATCTCGGGAATTTGACCTTCGAGACGTGCATGCTTCGGCATGTCATGGCGGGGCTGCTAGTGCGAGTAAATGCCATTTCCAGAGGTTTGAGCCCCCACCCTCAAAGTGCTTCTGGGACTCCTGAATATTTCAGATCATTTTCAGCATCTTTGGCTATATCATGATCACCACAATACAGGTATGAAATCTTTTTGAAAGATTAAGATTAATTAAAATAATAAATTTTCATGTGCGTTCGGTAAAGAGTTAACAGTGATTTCAGAGGTCCAGATAGTCAGATACTCGTAACTTTATAAGGTGTGCATTAACCCTTTACCTAACATGAAAAGCAGACGACACATGCCAAAAAAATTCTTGAATAACTAATTTTTTTCATTTTTGTCTCAAAAACATAGGTTATGACCCCTCATTGGAACGATCTCGACGAGGTCGTTCCAATGAGGGGTCATAACCTATGCTTTTGAGGCAAAAATGAAAAAATAATGAAAATTAATTGGCGATTTTTTCAGAATAGCGCTGGCCGTTTTTTCCGTTACGTTGGGTAAAGGGTTAACTGGAAAAGTGCTAAATTGTTTTTAGTCATCACAATTTGTCACATGTCTTTGGCTTGTTAAAGTTTATGGGAGAGTGTCTACGAGCACTCGCCCGTGGATTATAACAAGGCAAATCCTCGCAGGCTAAATAATTTTACTCTGAAGATCATATGACGCCCATCTACAGAATATGAAGCCTTCAGGTTGCTGTACTCGATTTTTAGAGGTGGAGGACCTCGGAAGTTATGCCATGTCACGTGAGACACAGTGGCGTCATATTTGGTTGTTATGGTAGCCCACGTGAGCGGCCATCTTGTGACGTCGTTTCCATAGTGATACGTGGCCCTAGTGCACACGCGCAGCGCGTGTTATTAGGTGATGCGTGTTTCTGTCGTCCATTTTGTATCTTGGTTTCAATAGTAGCACGTGGTGTCTGTGAAACACCAACCCTCAAATAGGACAGGGGTGTGTTCGGAGGGTGTGTTCCTTTGTATAAGAGTGTATCTAATTACCCAAATAGACTCGGCGATTTCCCCAAATCACCAAAAACCACCCGAAATCACTTTATTCGGTACAGATTTCCCATTTTGGGTTTATAAGAGTAGCAAGTATGGCTATAAGGCGCTTTCGACTGTATAAGAGTCAATCCAATTACCCATATAGACCTGACAAGTTTTACTAGTTCTGATTCTTTCAGAATCCTCTGATTCTACCTATGTACCTATAAGCTATGTTATAATTTCTGTCTGTTCAACCCTATTCGTTTGTTCTGGAGTAAACACCAATAGAGTAGAAGAGCCTATCAGTTGGAACAATTTCGTTCTCTATTACAAGGGTTCTTAAGTCCAAAAGTCAATCGAGAGTGCATTGAACACGGACGACTCGAATGTCATAGAGCAAATGAGCTATCAAGCAATTACTCGAACGAGTGACTCCACATACTGCTCTATGACTCATTTCGGAAAATAGGGATTCTAAAAGGGATTCTGTAAGTGGGGTACCTAGAAACGGGGTTGATGATTTCATCGAATGAGCTACAGAGCCATGAGAGTAAATGCTTTTGCGAATGTCATCGAGCAAATGAGCTACAGAGCAATCAAGTCACTCCACATGCGACTCTATGACTCATCTCGGTATTTGGGGACCATGCCAACGAAAACATGGCGTCACTGAGTCACGAGACATGGGGTCACTTCCGAGTTCCATCGTGGAGGTCCACAAGATAAGACCCGTCTAGGTACATGATAAACCACTAACGTATCATGAATTGTAATGTGACAGCTAATAGTAGTAACGTTGTAGCCCATACATAAACTTTCCGCCGATTATATAGCTTCTTTATTCGGTTATTATCCACCAGGCCCCGTCCTATACTGGATCCCCCTGTCCCCATTGTCATGGACACATGTAAATAGAAATGAATCCTCGAGTTTTTCTCGGTAACAGTTCACGGAAGGGGTACAGTCATTTCCATTGGTGTATTTCTTGGGGAAGCTTTCCTCGCACGATGACCACAACAAAGGTCGGGTTCAGCCAAACGCTTATACTATGCTGCCCACCGTAGATGTCTTCCGCCACAGGCGTCAGTAATCAGACCCTATTTTACAAGAACCGTGTCACTTTCTGTGGTTCCACGAGAGAGCCCACAACAATGTATTTAGATTCACTTAGACGATTGTTTCATGGCTGGGTTTGCCCTCGGGTCTTGAAGGTACACTTTAGCGCTATACAATGCGCTAATGTTAGGGCTAGTGTTTCCATTACTTATGTGTGGCACCTAGATTCCAGCTGGTAGAGGCTGGAAAAGTATTAATTTCGCGTCCATTTTCTGCAACTGCACATTATTTGTAGAAAAGGGGCTGTATTTTGCATATCAACAACACCAACTTTCCGATTAGAGTTAAGTTCATATCAACAATGCCAAACTTCCCGTCCTATAGTGGCGGCTGGAAAATCATTTCGTTAACTTGTCCACTGTCTGTGACTGCAAGTTATTAGTAGAAACAGTGCAGTATTTTGTCGATGGGGGTTTGATGGCGTCGGGATTAGGCCTTGCTATTCTGAAAAATAAAATATTAATTGTATTGCCTTACACACGATCGCATCAACTAATGGAAATCCATGTATGTGGTCCTAATTGTCTAGGTATGATAGCCCCCCCCCCCCCCCCCCTCTCCGCCCGTATGCACTTGTATCAAGAGGCATATTTAACTATACATAACTTAACCGTTACCTACAAGGAAATATCGCATTAAATACTGTGATATCTGTCGTTATGTTGTTAGAGTAACCCTTGATTGAAATTGATGAAATATTGCAAAACCTGTACTGTTGGAAACAAAATCGAATTCAATTTTCTTTCATTTGATTTGGCTGCAAATATGGTTGTAACCTACACTGAAGCAGCCAAACGATATAATATAAAGTATTGTATAAACGATGTCAGATATTTGTTTTGACCCTCTTGTTGAGTCCAGCCATGGCCGAAGAGCAGCTGGTATCATATATACGAGAGGGTCAAAACGAGGTCAGCTAATCACTGGCAAAGCAGCCTATTTAGAGAATGATATTGCGATATATGTTGTTGCTCAAGAATGATCGACGTCAACTTCACTCATACTTGCATTGGTCTAGAATGTGATCGCGAGTGGTAGTGAAGCATTTCTCTGATGGTGCTGTGGGCTAAAATGCCGCCCATGTATTCATAACTACTAATGTGTTTTACAATACTATTTATTATAAAATGGTGAATTCATTTCGTATACCGTTTTCCAAATCCTCAGAAGTGGAGTAGTGCTTGGTTACCGAGCCTTTGGCGAGGCCAGCCGAGGCTTCTTATGAGTTTAATGAATGTCATGGATTAGGCTGAGGAGCAGCCATGTATGGACCGCACAAAGGAGCCAAAATGAAGCCAAGGAACCACTGCCTAAACGTCTTATTAAATTCGCCTAGATAACTTGGGCACAACAGAAGCAAGGTCAGGATAATGTACCTACTCAGGAGTAGGGCTGTCACGATTTTTTAATTTAGGAATCATTAATCGTCGTAAATACTCGATAAAAATCAATTAATCGTACCTAGATGACCCTCTCCCTCTTTCTGAAGTCGTTAAAAATGAAGTTCAAGTCAGTTGACCTACCTCAAGTAAACAACAAAGACGATCCTCTTTTAGGTACTGTGACGGAGTTGATTTGGGTGAACCTATGTTTTCGGTATTCAGTCAAACAATTCACTCGGTGGGTTATATTAAATCCTTTTTGGATATATAAACTTGTATTTCTCTTCAGTCTACAGTATATTTTAGGAGTGAATGGTTTGTTTATTTGTCGCAGATTTTATCATTGCATGGAAAGTTAGCTTCGTCGATTCATTTGTAATCAAACTCTCCACCATTTTAACAGTTCAATCGAGTGCTTTCTGCAATCTGGATTTCGATTAGCCTGTTGTTTTTACAGGGCCAATGGGAGCCTGGTTTGTATGAAGTGTTCTGTTGTGCGGTCCTGTAATCTTTATTAGCCATCTCATTGGTTGGACTTTATATTAAAAGAGCTGCCGCGATCGTTTTAAATCAGGGTCGAAAGGGGCTTGTCCCCCATACCGTCCCTGCGCGCCTTCGGCGCGCGAAACCATTCCTTTCCAATCAAGAGTTTTAAATCACTTAGGTTGTGGTCTAAGAACCTACAGGTTCTCTCTCTCTCTCTCTCTCTCTCTCTCTCTCTCTCTCTCTCTCTCTCTCTCTCTCTCTCTCTCTCTCTCTCTCTCTCTTGGAGAACTTGGTTGGTATGCTTTCCTGATGAGAATAAAATCTCTAAATTAGGCCCAACCTTTGTCCATATTTCTGCCTTTGTTCTGAGTGGATGATGAATTTCTTGGCAATATAAAACGTCCCTTTTAAAAGTTCAGGTGAATTTAAAATGTAGCATTTTTCATTTGCGATTTTGTCGTTCGCAAGTCCTACCGTCTTGACAGAAATTTCAACTTTGCAACACTATACAATGAAAAACAAAATACTGATGATCTTGATTACGACAACACACTGCTTTCATCTGAAAACTGTAGATACTATTCCCCTGACCAATACAGCGAGCTAATTGAAAACACACAAACTCCCTTGTCACTCTTCAATATAAATTGCCAGGGTTTAGCTGCACACTGGGACTCCTTAGTTAGTCTTCCAGGTAGTCTCCAGAGTAATGAGAAAACTTTAGTGAAGTTTTCAGGGTACCAGAAAACGTCAGCTTTGAACGTAACGGATACCACCCACGTTCCAGTTCCAATGACGGTAGAGGGTGTGTTTGCTTGTTTGTTAGAAGCGATTTGAAGTACAGACTACGTGAAAACCTTTGAATGTTTATTCCCCATGTGTTTGAGTCTCTGTTTGAGTCTCTGTCTCTCTCCGTCGCCTGAGTGCTAGAATGTTCTATGTCCCACAAGGGACATAGAACATTCTAGCACTCAGGCGACGATACCTCTACCTTGTTGATAATTACTTAACAAATACACCAGGAACATAAATCATCTTACATTACGAGCGATATGAACATCGATTTGTTAAAATTCCAAACACATAACAAAAAGACGTAATATATACATACAATAATCAGTCATGGGCTCCTCCCACTTATTACCAAGCCAACCCACGTGATCGGCCATTCCGCTATAGTGATTGATCACATCCTCTCTAATACTCATTTTGATAACTATAAATACGGGGTGGTCATCACAAACCTCGCTGACCACTTTGGTACGTTCTATTGTAAATCCACTCCGAGAAAGATAGAATTGAAAAATCTACTATGACACGAATCTTTAGTGATGCAAATCTGACGACATTCAAAGACTTGTTAAATGGTACAGATTTCTCACCTGTACTGGAGTCAAGTAATGTGAATGAGGCATATAATACGTTCTTAGAAGTGTACGCGAATTCATTCAGTACTGCATTCCCCCTCAATCCTTTGAACCCTAGAGGCCGTTTTTTTTCGGCCAGGAACATGATACGCCATAACGTCATTATATAGGACGGATGTTCAGTAAATGTGTGGGGTAGACCAATCAATACTTTAACGTGTAGCCTCATGGCTGCACGTTGAAAATATTGAATGGTCTACCCCAAATAATGAATATGGACTCTTCTAACTGCTGCCATTGAACTGGCATGGAAGATACCACTAGTGTTCAAAGGGTTAAGGAAATAAAATCTAACAACAAATATATAAGGCGTCATCCTTGGATGACAAAAGGTGTCTTACAGTCATCCCTAAATAAAGAAAAACTGTACAGAAAAATTCTGAAATACTTAACCGAAGAAAACAAGAAAAAGTACAAGACCTACAGTGATATTTTTTAATAAATTGAAACGAAAAAGTAAAGCTTTATATTACGAAAATATCTAAATTATGAACAGAAATAACATGAAAAAAAACGTGGGAAATCCTTGGGAGCGCTATCCTTAAGTCTAATAATCGATGTTACCGACCACAAATTACTTAATTAATAATAACGAGATAAGTCACCCAAACGAAATTTCCCACCATTTCAACTCATACTTCTGAACAGTCGGCCAAAAAGCCTCCGAGGAAATCCCCAGCACCAGTGTCCACTTCACAGACTGTCTGATCAGACGAAATCCGAATAGTTTGTTTTATGTTACCAACGTCAGCCGATGAAATAATATCAGTAACGAACCTAATGAGGCCCAAAAACAGTACAGATTGCGATGGTATATCTACTAAACTTCTCAAAAACTCAATTTATGAAATAACTAATGTATTGGCCCATATTATAAACAAGTCTCTATCTAGTGGGAGAGTTCCCAATAACATGAAGGTTGCAAAAATTATACCCATTTTCAAAACAGGAGATCCTCAAGAATTCAACAATTATAGGCCTACTGGCATACTACCGACATTTTCCAAATTACTGGAGAGTATAGTTTTGATGAGATTGTCAAACTTTTTAACCAAGAATAATCTTTTGTACCCTCATCAGTATGACTTCAGGAAAAATCACGCAACTATACACCCCGTACTACAACTCCTTCGTATCATAGCTAGAAATAGTGACAAAGCCACGAAAGACTGCACATTATCGTTTTTTTTTTAGATTTATCGAATCACAACATTCTACTGAACAAGTTAGATTTTTATGACATTAGAGGCCAACCCAATGAATGGTTTAGGAACTACTTACAAGAACGCGTTCAGTACGTCGCTTACGATGGATGCAACTGAAGTTATGTAAGAGTCACATGTGGTGTTCCGCAAGGGCCTATTCTGGGTCCCCTTCTTTTTTCAATTTATGTTAATGATTTTAGCACCTCAACGCAGCTAGACCTCTTATCCTTTTCAGATGATACATCAGTTCATCATTCTCATCATAATCTCGATGCGCTTTTTATCCACCTAAATTCTGAGCTTCCAAAACTGACAGATTGGTGCGCTGCCAACCATGTGGTACTGAACGCTAAAAAACAGTATATATTGTTCAGTCCACCCAATAAAATATATGATACCAGCAACCGACAATTGTGCATCTATAACCAAAACATTTTGGTAGTGAAGAATTCAAATGAAGAAAACGTGATAAAATTTCTTGGTATTCACTTAGATAGAAACCCGATATACAAGTATCATGTTTCCATCCCATGCAACAAAATATCAAGAGCGCTTTATGCAATATGCAGGGTGAAAAACTTTTTACCACACGCTGCTCCTAAAACTCTGTATTGTTCCTTAATTCATAGTCATCTACTTTTTGGCATTGGAATATGGGACCATAGCAGCGCGGCTTCTATATTATTCACTCTCCAAAGGTGTGCAATACTCCTGATTAATAATAAAAAATACAGTTGTCATACCGATCCTCTCTTTAAGAAGAATAAAATCTTAAAAATGAAAGACCTATATGAAAGTATCCCTCTTCATGTTCGTCTGGCACCATTCCAACTTACCAAAGACCTTTGATAACGTTATTCAAGTTAGTACGTATCAAACAGGAGTGGTAACGAGACAAATGAGACAAACGCAATGTGGTAAACCTCGAACAAACTTTTCTACCCAGTTACCCAATTAT
The DNA here is from genome assembly GCA_031216915.1 of Pictodentalium vernedei. NCBI lineage: Eukaryota > Metazoa > Mollusca > Scaphopoda > Dentaliida > Dentaliidae > Pictodentalium > Pictodentalium vernedei. The sequence continues at coordinate 307,508,508 of CM062294.1, forward strand.
TCCTTTCCGAAAATATGGAATGGCATTAAAAAGAAGGTAGGAGATATTCCCTATAGCGGCCTATTGAAAAAGGCACTTTTTGGAATATTTATAAATTCGAATTCATCTTGTGTGAGGTGCAACAATCCACAATGTAGTGATTGCGTGCATCGCTGAGAAACAGATCTTGACACTACTGTAACTAAAAACAATACTAAACAATGACAATAAAAATATACATCATAGTCAGGCGGAAAGCATGCACATTTATGATAAATGTCACAGTTAGCGGCAGTTTATGATAGTGTTGACAGGGAGTCAGGGACTGGTCCTGAAGCGGAGGTCTCCTATCTCATCATATTTCATATATCATCATAAATTAATTCCCGTTCAGTCTCCTCAGTCAGTATGTCATATGATATATCACTGTAACGTTTAAAAACGGCCATCGTAATTCATGAAAAAGAAGCTCTTAGTTTTTGCTTCCCAAACACAGCTTATGACTCCTAGTCGGAGCGAGTTCAAAGAGTTCGTTCCGATGAGTGGTTGTGGTCTGGGTTTGGGAGGCGAATTAAAAATTTACAAGCACTTTCAAGTAGGTAGACAAACCCCGTTTTACTGGTAAAATAGGCCCAGATAACAATGCCCGGGATAATGATCACTAATATGGGCAACATGGATATGAACGATTAGCTTGACTTAACTTTATATCCATGTTGAAGTGACGGTACGCCATTGCACAGAAGTATGTGACTTTAACCCTTCACCCAACGAATCGGCCAAATCCGCCCGCGTAATATGCAAATTCTGCAGCTGAAAAAATACTATTTTTCAAAACATTTAAAAAAACCCATATCATTTGACCCCTCTTTGGAACGAGCTCGTCGAGCTCGTTCCAATGAGGGGTCACGTGATATGATTTTATTGAAATATTTTGAAAAATTAAAAAAAAATAATATTTAAAATAATAAATTTGGATATCGCCTGCGTTGGGTAAAGGATTAAGCATTAATTACAAATAAATATGATAAGGACAATTTGAGTCGACTGGGGTGCGGAAAAAATCAGCATTGGATCAAAATAAGATGACGATTTGAGACAAGACCGATCAGACAATCTTGAGAATGACAATTTGAGAACTTAATATCTTCTGACACACAATCGTTGCACCACACGGTTGTAATGATGGAGTCAGCAGGAAGATGGCCAATCTGGTGGCCATGCTCTCTCCCAACAGAATGTTTGTATCTTACCTATTTCGTGCTGATGTGAGCATTTTGATACGCTCGTAAACGTTGTATTCTGTTGAATAAATTTACTTACTTACTTACTTACTTTAAAGTCTTACTTACTTACTTACTTACTTACTTACTTACTTACTTACTTACTTACTTACTTATTTACTTACTTACTTATAATCCAAACTGAGCAGGGATTGTAATGAGACGCTCCCCGGGACCTAGAAGCCTGGTACGCTAATTGGCGCATCAAGCTCAATGCCAACAAAACTCAGCAGCTAATAATAACCCATAAGAAGAAAATTCCTGAAATAAACTAAAACTTTACAACGAGGACCTTAAAATAACAACAGAAGCTAAGTTTTTGGGTATCACCCTCGATAAAAGCCTGAGACTAAATAATCATTCACCCAAACTGTCACTGTCACTAAAGCCACAAAAGGATTAACTTCTTAATGATTAAGAGAAAAACTTGGGGGGGGGGGGGGGGGTGGCTAACAAAAACATCCTCCACAAACTCTACAAAACATTCATACACCCCGTACTAGAGTATGGGGCTATCATCACCTGCAAACTCTCCAAAACAAACATCCAAAGGTTACAACGCGTTCAATACTGCGAGCTCCGCGTCACCCTTCGCGTATCGCTCGGAATCCCCATAGCCCATCTGCACGAGGCAGCAAATATATAAACAGTTGAAACGCGACTGAATAATCTCGCGGAGAAAACTCACATTAGACTCCAAGAGAGTCAATAAATCAAAGAAGTCTCAGAACATCGTACAATTAACATGAAAATAAGATAAGCGGAACTCCTGTGGGGATGGCATCAGAAGCACGGAAGCAGCAATTACACCTCCGGGCGTGGCGTGCAACGATTGCAGGCTGCTCTCCTCCGCCCCTAAACCGACCCCAATAAATTAAGATAACTCACTGCAGAAGCAGCAGTTACACCTACTGGTGTGGCGCGCAATGATTGCAGGCTGCTTCGCTGACTAATAACTATTTTCTAAATCTCCCATCTCCGGTGAAACGAAACCAACTACCCCGGGTAGGGGCCATGGGTGGACGGACCCCAATAAATAAAAACAACTCACCTCGGAAGCAGTAAATGCACCTCTGGGTGTGAAATGCCATTGTAGCTGGCTGCTTTTGATGGGCATTCAATAAATGATCCCCAAATAATAAAAAACACACATACGGGTAAGGGCCAATAGGAATGGAGGGAGGGGGGGGGGGCAACTCACGCTCACACTTTTTTTACTTTCAGATACATCAAAGGTACAATACGGACCACCATGGACGAGAGAGTAGCAGCTGTCCACACCCGACCAATCAACAGCCAGTTTTATTAACCCCACTAACCGTTATGGAATCATTATAACCCTTTGGACTATTATAATTTATAACCGTTACGGATTCTTGTCATCCTTCACTTCATCCCTGGATGTGGTGGTCTTCCACCTCTGGGGAGGCAAGCGTTGATCCTGCGTTCCAAACATGCCCCTTTTTGTAAATGTTCTCAGAACGTATCAAGGTACCGGCCAAAAGCAGGCTTGTCCCCGAACCAGGGAAGTTCGGGTTGTTCGAACCTTGCAAGGGGCCGTTTGTTTCCTCACTGGGTTAACAATGGTTGCACCCTTTCGCTGACCTGGGCCTTATCAATCATCACCGCCATGACTACTGTCACCACCGTGATCACCACTATCCACATCTGGACTCAGATGCCTTCTCTCCTCAAACGCGAAACACAGGGCCAGAAGTAAAAAATACTTGCTCGTTACCGGTGAGACAACTAACCGAGAACAAACAAAAAAATATTTACACATGAAATTAAATGTTCATTGCTAGCATGTAGTTACTCTATTTATGTAAAAGATAGAAAAAAAACAATTTTAAACCAGCCAAGTCTGTGGTGAAGGAGGTTATTCATTAATACCCCGCCTAAGGCGCCGAAACGAGAAGAGACTACCTGCCGATAAAACAAAATAATATATAAAGATCGAAATAAAAGTTTATTGTTAACGTATAAAGCATGTATGTACTCTATAGTATATTATGTAAAAATTAGTAACAAAACAATTTTAAACCAGCATGTGCCAAGGCTGGCGGTCGTGCAGCATGTTCCTCAGCCTGGACAATACACGGTGCTTCGACAGTGATTGGTCGACCTATCAAGTCGGCCTGTGGATGTGTGCATCGGAATATTGAATACGATGTTCCATCCCCGGGTTGGTTCCAGACGACTCCGCTCTATCTTTGGGCAGGCAGTGCACCAACGTCAAGGCATACTGAGTTCCCAGCCACTTCGTTCCGTTATTGCCAACAATGTCGCTTCCGACAGTCGTTCATGTTGTTCTAGATTGTCCCGATGGGGATATTAGTAGAGGTGATGAATGTTCTGAGTCTCCAAAAGTTACATATGCATCAGTTGTCGTGAATTCAAAAGTATCCAAACCTTTGGAAATCTCGGATTCAGTTCTTGACAAAAGTGTTGAAGAGTTGCCAGATGTCTCTCATTGTGAATCAGTTGGTTCGGTTGTTGTCGATTCTCCAAAGGTCAAACTCCTGGATTCAGTTCTTGACAAAAGTGTTGAAGAGTTGTCAGTTGTCTCTCAATGTGAATTAGTTGGTTGGGTTGTTGTCGATTCCCCAAAAGTAATTCTTTTGAAAATCCCGGATTCAGTTCTTGACAAAAGTGTTGAAGAGTTGTCAGTTGTCTCTCACTGTGAATTAGTTGGTTCGGTTGTGGTCAATTCTCCTTCTGTTGTCTCGTCAGTTATCTCTAATGATAGTTTTGATTTAACCCTTTACCTAACACGAAAAGTAGACGACACTTGCAAATAAAATCCTTGAATAACTATTTTTTTCATTTTTTATCACAAAAACATAGCTTATGACCCCTCATTGGAACGAGCTCAACGATCTCGTTCCAATGAGGGGTCATAAACTATGTTTTGTGATATAAAATGAAAAAAAATAATGAAAATTGGATAGTATTTTTTTGCGAATAGCGCTGACCGGTTTTGGCCGTTACTTTGCTAAAGGGTTAAACTTGTGTTCTGATGATGAGTCTGGTCACAACTTTACTTGTCTGTCATCTGTTGTCCATCACCCGTACAAGAATCCGTCAGTAAATGGGTTGAATAACAAGTTTGTTCCAAATGTAACCGGTTTGTATGCAATTACACAGTCAGAGGATGTGGAACCTTGTATACCGCGAGGTATTACGGAAACTGCTTTCTTTTGTGTGGACGACTTGGAAAATAAGCAGCGCCGTGAACGTGGTCGTTATAGTGTTCATTCTGATGAATGTGGTGTCTGGTCTTCAATTTCAGTTAATAAAACGTACTCTCTCATGTCTGAGGCTGGTCTATTTCGTATTGAAAAGAAAGGTGATCTGTTTGTTAAGAGAGTTAGGAAGGCTTTTGTTCCATTTGACCCCCAGGCTATCGGTCCGTATCCTGAAGAGAGCAGTATGCAACGCGAAGCAGTCAGAATACAATTATCTGAAGCTAACGTCTTCGCAAACTCAAATTATGAAGGAAGATATCTGCAATGGCAAAAAGCCACGTGAGATCAAAAGCACTGTATCCAAGGAACGTCCCGACGACAAAATTGATATTAAACAAATAAAAAACATGGTGTATAAGAAAAGAAGAAAACAACGTTCGACAGACGTGCAGCAGAAGTAATTTATTGCATGAAACTACATGCAGTCAGAGTTAATTAACTGTCACAATCTTGTTCTCGGTGAGTAGTCTCTTCTCGGTTCGGCGGCGAATACGAGATTGATAAATAATCACCATTACCGCAGACTTGGCTGGTCTAAAAACTCTAAATTTGACTTTTCTTATTTTTTTTATACAATATAGAATACCTATATGATGACAATTAATATTTATTTTCGCCTTTATGTATTATTTTGTTTTGTTCTCGGTTGTTCTCGATAAGTAGTCTTACCCCGTCATGAGGGCCCCTAAAAGTAAAGATGAATGGCAGACTATACTTGACTGAAGATACTAGCTCCATCAGACAATCAAAGAACACCGCCAACAGGGCCGGGGGGAGGGACTACCCCATAGCGTCCCCGCGCGCATTCGGCGTGCCAAAACCATTCTTCTTGTCCAAACTGTCATAACACAAAGTCAGTGTATACTGAAACAAGAGCACTGCCAGGCATGGCTAAATGCACCCGTTAACATTTTGAATTGTACCAACTTTGGTTGAGATCAAATGATCCAAACTGAAGTTATCGATCGGAAAACAAAAATGTTAATAGAGGGTCGAATTCTAAGTTGAAAAAGGGCCGTAACTTCTGTCACAATGAATTGGACAGAACTCATATTTGAACTTGGTCTGTATTACTAGCTTGGTAATACGCATACCAACTTTTGTTGGGATCAAATAATCCAAACTGGAGTTTTCGATCGGAAACAAAATGGTTCATAGACGGTTGAATTCTAAGTCGAAAAGGGGAGGTAACTTGTGTAAAATAATTAGACAGAACCCGTATTCGAACTTGGCCTTTGATAAGTTTTGATTCCGCACAGAAAAATTGTGTCCATTTTAACAAAGTCATTATTTTTTTTATAACGAACGCTTTAAATCTCAACTTTTTCAAAACAGTATGTATTAATTTTTGCGTAAATCAAAAGTTAGCTGGCTGAAAGCAGACAACTCAATGAACATCCAAATGGGCAGGAGGATCGGTGATTAGTTAATAGTACAACCCTCTAAGAATTGTTTCTTTGTTTGTTGGGGTTTGGTTATACATTCAACAACCAGGGTCATATCATGTCACACAGTTCTCCAGGTGGAGGAAGACAGAGTACCCGAAGAGAACCACTACTACTGTTACTCGCCTGTCACAAGCAGAGTAAGTAATGGTTGAGGCAAGTGCCCCATCGATGTGCAGTGTGCCTTCGTACATGGCACCACTGTACCCTCATGTGGGCAATTCGGGATTAAGTTTCTTGCCCAAAAGAACACAGAGCTGATGGCACAGGTCGGGATCGACACGTCACCCTTTCAATTTAAAGTCCAATTCTCTAACCAATGAACCACCATGCTCCCAGGATTAAATTAGTTCTAAACCTCCCAACAAATTCAAGACATGCTTTCCCATTTTGCTGTATACAGTAGTGTGAATACACTAAATGTCACGATATATGAATGCGTTCGTCAATACGGCACAATGCCTGCACAGAAGGATAGAACGATATGCACAGTTTTGAGTTCTATCCTTCCGCAATGGCATGAGTGCCGTACTGACAAACGCATTCACATATCATGATATTCTGTTATTATTACATGCCCCATGACATTGAATCCATTAATCTAAAAATTAAAAAATCACACAGTGAAATAAAAACAAAAACGAAACTCGTGTGTGATTGGCAAACACGTTTGACAGATCGATACATAAACAGAAAAAATGAAAACTGTGTCCAAATTGGTTATTTGTTCATATTTTTAAGAAATTAACTGCAGTTATCTCAGAGATATTCGCTTCAAAGTCAATACCTGAGTGTTATAAAATCACTCTCCATTCAGAGAATAATTCTAATTTGGGTAGACACATTTTCTGATTGACATTCCATTTATTGGCTGTCACCCCATGTGGGGGCACGGTGACGCTGTGTACTAAGGCGTACTGCAAGTCGATGGTGCACCTGTCTTCAACCAATGCTAACCCTGCTTGTGTGGAGTTGGTATGTTGGGGGCTGGCAATTGCTCGCCGTTGCTCGGTGGTTCGCTCTGGGTACTCCGGCTTCCTCCATCCGTAAAACTGTCACGGTCATGGTTATCCATTGTGCAGAAATATGTGACCTTAAACACCAATAAATAAATAATATAATTGGCTGTCACCACAGCTTCCGAATTGATCAAGGTCAGAATGCAAAATTTTAATTGGCCAATTACTAAAATGGGAGGAGTTTAGCTCTTGATGGATCCATGACATCAGAAAAATAGCCTGTCAATGCAAATCTGTATGGAACACCTGTTCCGTACAGATTTGTAAATATGGAACTGAAGAAAAAGTAATAGTTGTGTAATAAAAGGTGAAACTATCCATGGTAGGGCCTTGTGAAGCTTCGAAATTCGATTCGATTCAAAATAGTCCCCATGATTCGATTCAATTTGATTTCAATCATGCCGAATCAAAAATTTTCGAATCGTCGAGATGTTCTCAAAATCCTACAAAGTGTCTCCTCTCCGTTACAGAATGAGCTCAGTAAATTAGGTCTGGTGACTCTGGTCCAAGTCTTCAGCAAGATCCAGACCAACTTTACGGGATGCATTTCGTAAATTTCACTATAAACTGTGAATCCATCCATCCATCCTTACTCTCTCACACATCGGTGATTAACAAAGAAGCTTTTTGAATCTGCACGATAAATTGGATAATGGAACTCGTTCACTTACGATTCCTCACTAATGACTCCAAAACACAAAATTCGCTGAATATTTACCGGGACTTTTTCATTTAAAATGATTTTTATATTCACTAGATTACAGAACAGTAAGAAAGCAAGTAGAAAATATTTTTAATTAATCTTTTTGGGTCAGATTCGGTATATGAGGTCAGATTCGGTATTTAGTGACAGCGCTCTTGAACTCTTCTTATATCATCAGGTCTCCTGCATAGGAGACCTGATGATAGAAGAAGAGTTCAAGTAGGTTCTGCATTCGAAATTACATTGATTCTGTTCTGGAATATTCTGATTTTTGCTTGATGTAAACGAGTCACCATTGCACACAATATCTGAGTGGAGGTTGACAATATTTATGGCTGTAAGAAAGTGCAATATCCATGAATTGAAAAGTGGTGAGATTCAATTCGAGATTTGATTTGATTCGAAACCTGACGACTGATTTGATTTGAAATTCAACCCAAAATTTGAGATTCGCAGGGCTCTAATTCAGGGTGCCAAGGTTGAGAGGGTCAAGTGCTCGTCCTCCTAAATATGTGGCATAAAAACTGTTTCACAATATTCAGCACTGTCCATAAAAAGAATGCTAAATAATAAGAAGATAACAAAACTAATATTGCGATAGATATTTTATTCTTTCATTCACCCTATATAGAGAAGATCATAAAAAATATCAACAAATACTTTATAACTTACTATTAACAAATAGTTACCACCCTTCACCTACCACATAAAAAAAACATGTCCAATATTTTTGGTAGCAATTTTGATTTTCTGGCTATAATGTACTATATTACACCCCAAAAGGAGCTCACAGAGCTGTTTCCAATTTATAGGTTATATATAATTTGAATAGAGAATAATTATCCTTTAATATTTCCATTCTATTAATACATATACCAAACACAACACACATTTGTTTACTGCAAGGCTGAAAAATTCATGCAAGGATCATAGATTCTGAAACTGTCATTAACTCTTAACCCACTGAGTAATTTTAGAATATTTTTCATCAAATATAGTCACAGCAGCCATGACCAGATTCGATGAAAAATTCAGTAAAATTTGATATAAGAAATCATTGGTCAACTTAAAAGTCCATACTAATTACCGGGGGAAAATTTGGTTAAATATGCTCAAATTTTACTTATTTTAATGGCAAAACATTTCCTGTCTCAGGCAGGAAGGAATATCTGCCAGCAGGGGCACGGTGCCATTGTGGTAACCTGTTCTTGTCAGATCACCGAAGTTAAGCAACATCGAGCCCGGCTTATCATTGGATGGGTGACCATCTGAGCGATCAATTTGGAGTCACACATTGTGTTGTGTCCTTGGGCAAGGCACTTAAGGCACGATGATGCCGTGTACTAAGGCATACTGCACGTCGTTGGTACACATGTCTTCAACCAATCTAACCCTGGCTGTGCTGCAGCTTGTTTCAATGAGGGGTCATAACCTATGTTTTTGAGACCGTCAAAAAATGAAAAAAATTAGTTATTCAAGAATTTTTTTTGGCAAGTGTAGTCTGCTTTTTATGTTAGGTAAAGAGTTAATTAAGTGAATACTTAAGACTTTAAGACCTCCCTGAGTACCTTGGCATATGTTTCCAGATAAGTCTTGGCTGACTATTATAGGCAGCCAAGACTTGCCTAGAACAACTGCAGTACAGTGTAACCCTCTTAACTGAATATCTACTTTGCCACTGAAATATATTCAATTAACAGAACTTTACAATTAACAGAATATTTGGTTATTTTCCAGAATTCTGGTGATAAACTAAGCATTTATGCTATTGTACCTTGTCTGACAGAGCTCATGGAACTCAAGATGTAATAGATTAAATGCTGATATGTGATTTACTTACACCAGAAAGGTCTTTTAACATGAGGATTTCAGTGGTTGCTCAAGTAATTCTTTAATCAATTATAAGATTCTTTACTCAGTTAACAGGAGTTGATTCCATTACCTATATGCAATTAATAGGTCAAATTTGAAGGTATGGTAAATGGTTTGGTGTTTGAAAATTATATTCAATTAGCAGGCTTATGCAGTTATGAGATATCCAATTAAGCGGGTTCCACTATACCATGTGATATTGTCTATCAGAGAGAAGGAACAATGTTTAAAAATCTCCAGCTCTTTAAGGGTAACCAGTTTAGGTGACACAATTATATCTTCATATCCCTTACAAGTTTTTTGCTTCAGATTCCATGAAATGCAAATGTACAGATTTGTTTTGATACAGTTTACTGCAGAGTGCTAATAAACAAAATTATTTTGGTCGCTCAAAGTCTGACTGCTAAACACAAGTCAGCACTCCACTGGTTAAAAAAAATTCCCTGCCAACCATTCAATCCATTCATTTTTATTCTTTGTTTTGTTATAATCATTTGAAACACAAAATTTCACAGCAAATGAAAAATTGATTCCAATCAGGCCTGGAAATAAGCAGACTGTCATCAGCAGAATGAGGTCCCCAAAGGTGAATTTGGTGATGCTACCCTGCACAGCAGGGTAGCATCACTATATTTACCCTTGTTGAACCTCAATCTGAATCAAGGTCTCAAGCCAAAACAGAAAGGGATACCCTGAGGAACAACTGGCCCTCCGTATGGGATAGCATCAGAAAATTCACCTTCTGGGGGCCTCATTCTGAAAATTAACAGCATGATTAGATCTGATGAAACATTTATATAAATTTATCGAAAGAAATCATTGGTCAAAGAGTTCATTCAATTTACAGGGCAGAAAATATGTTAAATATGCCCAAATTTCACTTATTTCAGTGGCAAGGGATTCTGTATCCTGGGCAAGAATATCCGCCATCAGCATGCAAGGAGTTAATCATGTTCTGTAATATGTGTTGTCAAGTAGGTGTTCAAGTAAGAAATGTGAAGCATAAAATTGAATTAAAACTTAAAAAAAAAAACATATTAACAAAAATTTTGTAGCTTTTGACTGGATGGGTCTCGGAAACTTGGAAAAGCACAGTCAGGAAGTTATTGCTTCAACCCTTTATGCAACGAACTGGCTGCTGCATCTGCCTGTGTAATCAACAAAATGAGTAGTTGAAAAGAGGAATTTAAAAAAAAATTTCAACAAAACAATATCATGTGGCCCCTCAATGGAATGAGCGCGATGAGATCGTTCCAATGAAATTTCACCAGATATGGTTTCATTGAAATTTTTTCAAAAATTGGCAAAAATTATTAAAATAAAAATTTTGATATCCTGTGCATCAGATGAAGGGTTAACAAAACTATACGGTATGCATTACTATGAAAATACCTTGTGTGTACATTAGAAATGAAATGACTCAGATAAACTAAATTTGAAACAAAAAAAATTATGTATTTAATTATTTATATTAAAGGTAATTCAGTACCCATGGCTATATTATGACTGCAACACATAAACAAAGTGTAGTTCAGACTCCACAGATCTTCTGTTTCTCAGGACATTTTTTGTAAAATTGCATGTGGGTGAGCTTTTTTTTATTTTATTTTCGTAATTATTTCTTTGCCATCAAAAGTTCATGTTCTGCATTTGTTTTTTGTTTTAGGCCTCATAATCTACAGAATAGCATGGGTGGTTGTGTATTTCATCCTTTGAGTGCTAAAGCATTGCAAAGCCTTGTTGCACTCAAGGGACAAATTTATCAATTTTATTAACTTGGGTAAAATATTAGACTTAAGCCATTTTTAATTTTGCATTGGTTATAAAAAAGAGAACATCTGGCAGCCACGAGGACCATTCGAGAGGGCCTGAGAAACAGGTTTTTAACTTTTTTAGACCTTAGGCAATTGCTTATACCTATGCTGCCCATTTTAGAGGGCTTCAGCCACTGGCATTGGTGTCCAGGTCCAATCTTATCAGTAAAACCGCACTTGTTTATAAGAGTGAACATGCACTGCCACACCAACCAGTGGTCTCACAGGGAGAACAAAAAATATGCAACTTGTCACCACTGACACACACTCTCACAACCACATCTACACACACACAGCTGAAACCCAACCCATGCTATCGCAAACCTTCAAATTTGTTATAAGTTAAAAACTCAAATATCTTGTTGCCTATTATATTCAGTGAACACAAATAAAAAATTATGTCCCTTGAGAGAAATTGGAAGTATTTGCAGATGGTAACTTTTTCCAATGAAGGGATGATTATGGCTAACTGTGTAATACTGTGAAAAAAAACCCAGACAGTTTGACTGGATTACAACTAGGATGAAATCTCACAAACTCCTCTGTCTTCTTTTCTGTCCAAAACACTTTACATTCCCTTCTATTGAAAAATAAATGTGAAAATAGATGTGAAAGCATTGCCTATCTAATGCTGTTTTCATTTGTTCTTCTTGATTCAGTCCTCATTTCGCAATACAGCAGAACCCTGTTAATTGAATAACCAATTTGTCAGTGAAAATTATTCAGTTAACAGAAGTATTCAATTAAGAGGGATTTGTCACTTTACTGTATTCTAGAGATAATCTCAGCATTTATTCTATTATATCATGTCAGACGGAGCTCAAGGAGCTCTGTCAAACAAGAAATAATTCATTAAATGCCTGTAATGGATGTATTGGGGCCAAGTATGTCTATAAACAAGCCAAGACCAATACCGGGTCTGAAATTAGATACACGATACAACTCATCATTATGAAGCAGCAGACCAAATATAAAATCATTCCCTTTCATAGAAGCCAAGAAAACTTTGACGGAATAAGTGTTTCGGACGGACTGACAGATGGACAGACTGACGGGCAGACTGACGGACGGAGTCAAGCGGTTACTAGACCTGCTCTGCCGCTGGTGACACAGGTAATAAGGAGAATTTGGTCATCTTCAGAGTAATTCCATGACATACTGCAAGATGTTTTATTCCATTAACAGGAGTTTACTCTATAACCCATATGCAGTTAAGAGGGCAAATTTGCACAGAAGGTATTGTAAATAGTTTGGTGTTTGGAAATTATATGCAGTTAACAGGGTTATTCAATGATGAGATATACAATTAAGTGGGCTTCAGTGTATCTTTTACATATGATCTGACCCTTTTTCTGGTTATTAACCCTTTACCCAACGAATCGGCCACATCCACCCACGTAATATGCAAATTCAGAGCAGCTGAAAAAATATTATTTTTCCAAAAATTTCATCAAAAACATATAATGAGACCCCTCTTTGGAACAAGCTCATTGAGCTCGTTCCAATGAGGGGTCACATGATATGGTTTTGTTGAAATGTTTGGAAAAAGTTTAAAAAATGATATTTAAAATACTAAATTTTGATATCGTCTGCATTGGGTGAAGGGTTAAGACCGTTCATTAAAAATGGCAATGCACTGCCCATCAAGCACTGGAGAATAATCATAGATTCAGACCTGCGGGATGAGGAATGATAAACATTTGTTGTCTGCAACAGTTGTTTATGTTTATTTGAACATTATTTCATTAAATTTCTGTCATTAAATACTTCGCAATCTATTTGTTATCGGGGACTATTTCCTGACATGGACTAACTAAGTTTCTAAGTTGTAAAGTAATCTCAGGCCTTCTAGAAGCTGCTGCTTGTTTCTCATTCCATTTAGGTGTATTTTGTGGGATTTTTGGATCATTTAATAAATAGATTATTCAACTTGCAACCAGTTTATATCAAAATGCAGCCATGACTAGCTTCAATGAAAAATTCATCTAATTTTAATCATTGGCAAAAAAGCACATTCAATTTATACAGGGAAAATTTGATTAAATACGCCCAAATTACACTTATTTCAGCGGCTAGAGAAATTCTGTCCTCGGCAGGAATATCCGAGAGCAGCAAGCAAGGAGTTATTCCTATTTTGAATGTGAGGTTCAGGACTGAATCTTGGTATAAACAGTCATAACTTTGAGCCAAGTTCTTTTTTATTATTCTCAAGTGGTAAACTTGTCTATCCTAAATCTCTGATCGATACTTTTCAATATACACAATGTTGTGTACTACCAGAACAAACTGAATAGTTCAAGATTCAAGACAGAAGATCCAGAATTTTAACACTTTACCTAATGTAATGGCCAAAACTGGCCGATGCT